>JAFIRS010000088.1:0-1313057 GCA_018342105.1 Gonioctena quinquepunctata
TGGGACTGGAAAAAGGCCTACAACATATATGATCAATCATGTTAAGTGCAAACATTGCGATCTATTTGAGAAACAGCAGACTGAACTAGTACACAAGAGCAAATCTGAAAATAAGCAAATCGGAAAGGACGGCAAACATTACACGAAGTACATGGAAAAACAAAGAAATGGGATATAGATGACAAACACGCAACATCTTTACATTACGCGATAGGTGAAATGATCGCATTGGGCAATATGCCATATTCAGTGGTCACGAATGAAGGGTTCACAAGGATGATAAAAAATATTGTTCCAAACTACAATTTGCCATCAGGAAAATATTTTACAGAAAACATTATTCCCGATACATATAAAAGGGTGATGAAAAAAATAAAAAATAAGATGCTTGCTGAAGATGCCAGACATATTTCATTGACTTGTGTTCTCACACAGCTTAACAGGTCAATGGTTAGATCAAAATGTTCGACATAGCCACGTAGTTTTCAATTGTAAACATTTTCCAGGAAGTCACACAGGTCAGAATATAAAGAACATGCTTCTTGAAATGTTGAAAATGTGTGATATAGACACCTCTCATATTCACTTAATTCGAGATAATGGCGTCAATATTGTTAAAGGCTGCAATGATACTGGATTTATTCATGTTCCTTGTTTTATATATACTCTTCAATTAACAATAATAGACCGTATCAATATCCAGAGATCTATATCTGATTTGATAGCAGTATGCAGAAGACTGGTGGAACATTTTAACCATTCCTCAGTTACATGTACATAATTGAAAGATATCCATTATGATTTGAAAATCAACCACAAAAAATTGGTGCAAGACGTAGAGACACGATGGAGTTCCACTTTTTATATGGTGCAGCGTATACAGGAGCAGAAGAGACTTTTGAATATATATATATATATATATATATATATATATATTGTACTGAAAACAACTTCACTAAACTCAAATCAATGGGCTTTACTTGAGCCATTGTTGAATCTATTGGAACCATTTCAGAAGTTATTCCAACTATCAAGACCCTCAAAAAATATTTATATTATATATTTATGAGAAGACAATAATCGTTTCTAGGGAGTAGGAACTATGTATGAGTTTCTCTGCAAAGAAGTCTCAAGAAGACTTGACCCTTTATTCAGAAATATTATTTCGACAATATTGGACCCTAAGGTACAAACTAATCTTTTTTTGAACAAGTGATGAGTACTCTCCGCCTAAATCAGTGAGTGATGATGATGACGATCTTCCCTTACCAAAAATGATGAAATTATCAGAGAACATTGAAGGCGCTATTATGATAAAGGCTGGACCGATTTAGCAATTTTTTTTTTAAATGTTTGTAATAGCCGAGGATTGTTGAGTGAAAATATTAGGAAAGTTGCCCGGAACTTGAAAAATTCGGGTATGTAAGAAAATTAGCGAAGAAAAAGACTATCGAAGTCATTTATTTCCAGAAATCAGCTGAGCGTTACGTTGTAGCTACCATGCAGAAGGTTACAGGAACAAACTCGTCAGGGTAAATTTTATTTTATAAAACAAATGCTGGACCGATTTGGCTAATTGTTTTTGAATATTCGTAATACTCGAATAACGTTTTATGGAAACTATCTTAGAAAAATTATTGGAAATTTCTTTGTCCTGGAAAAGTTTTCGGGAATATATAATATAGAAGAAGAAAATCTTTATTGTACTTAAAAACCAAAAGTTTTGTTGACAAAGTATGTATGTAATATACGATATACTATAACTAATATTAAAACTTTAAAGTCATGTAAAAAATCATACACATGTACAAGAAACAAACATTTAAGTAGAACATATACTGGTAAAAGTTATATTACAAAAAAGAAGATATTAAACAAACAATTTAAAAAACGAATTATAAAAACTGACATACTTATTTAAATGTATCTTCATAAAATTCTTGCAAGGTGTAATAGGTTTTATTCAATAGTAGCTCTCTAACCGCTCTTCTAAAATTAATATGTGTTACCAATGAACGAATATGTGATGGTAGGTGATTAAACATTTTGGTAGGTGATTAAACAAATTGGTAGGGAAACCGTGAAGTTATCATTCCTTGTGTTGTATACCGACATCGAATGAATGTTAGTCCCATATTTTTTGTGGATCATACATACACTCTCTAGAATGAAGATGCAAGTCAATGTCAATATTTTCTGTGCCATAAATAAGGGTTGACATGGTTCTCTGTGTTTAGCTTTACTAAGGTATCTCACAGCCCTTTTTTGTAAAATGAACACAGAGTTCAGTAGAAATTGAGAAGTATTCCCCCAAAAACAAACTCCATACCTCAATAGTGAGTCAGTCAGAGCAAAATAGACTGTTCTTGCTGCAGATGTATTCAATTCTGATGAGAAGACTCTTACTGCAAAACAACCAGATAATTTTTTGCATAAATTTAGGATGAGTGTTGATCGAACGAGAGACTGTCATCCAAATAAAGTCCTAAAAACTTAGTCGATGATTCAGCACTTAATCTTGAATTTCCCAAAGATATATCATTAAGAGTGCATCTGAATGTCAAAATACATGTTTTTGAAATATTAAATTATAATTTATTCGCATCACACCAGTTTTTGACTACCAATATGTCCTCGGCGACATAGTTACTCAGTTCCTAATTGTTGTTACTATGCCACAGTATTGTGGTGTCATCTGTGAACATAGTAAACTTACCTCTGATTTTGATGCTTGCTAAGTCGTTAATATATAATAAATATAAGAGTGGTCCGAGCACTGATCCTTGTGGGACCTCACACTTCACTAATTGAGATTTGGACTTTTTTTGTTAAGCGAGACTATTTGGGTATGCTCTGATAGGTATGATTGAAACCATCTTAGTTTTACATCTCTGAAGCCATAAATTTCTAGTTTTTGCAGCAAAATCTTATGATCAACAGAGTCGAATGCTTTTGTAAGGTCACAAAAGACTGCTGCAACTGCATCACCATCGTTATATTAATAATATATATATATATATATATATATATATATAATATATATATATATATATATATATTCTCCAATAAAGCAAACATAGCATCATTTGTGTTTTTTGCTGTTTGAAAACGAACTGGTAGGTGCTTAGAGTGTGGTTAAGAAGCAAAAATGAAAGCATTCTGTTTTTACTAATTTTTCAACTAACTTGGATAGAGTTGGTAAAAGTGAAATCGGTCTTAGATTTGATACCATATCAGAGTCTCCTCCCTTGAGTAAAGGATTTATTATGACTATTTTTAGACAATTCCGGAAAATCCCACTTAAAAATGATTTAATGATTGCCTCTGCTAAAACAATCATAGCGTCATCTGGTAGATGGAGTAAGACTTTAGCAGAGATCTCGTCCCATATATATAATAAAAATGAATCTTGATTACTTGTAAGCGCGAAATGTGAGATCGGCTGGATTTTAGAGTAAGAAAGGATTTTTAGAATTTCTTTGTCCTGGAAAATTTTTCAGGAATATAAAATAAAAATGAATGTCTGTGTTGGTAAGCTCATAACTTGAGAATGGCAGGACTGATTTGGCTATTTTTTTTAAAGGAAAAAAGTTATAACGGGAAGCGGGCAGAGTCAAAGGCATAACCTAGATGGAATAACAAAAATAAACAGGGAAAAAGAGATTCCAAGCGGATGAAAGTTTCAATTTTTTTGTGACATACCTGACCAAATCCTCCTCCAGCAATATAGTCCACTTCATCAAATTCCAAACGGTAATGGGAATGTACTTCTGTTTTAGGCCATATAGGACTGAGGGGTAGGGATTTATCCCCGTTTTTCACTGAAGCCAAAAGATGTAAGAGAGCTCTTTGGTACTGGCTTCTAATACCTTCGAATTCAGTCATAGTATAACTTTCTCCAAGAAGATTCATGCTATGCAATTTATCACAAACTACTTTATACATTATCGATGCTTTTTTCGAATCACTCTCATAAATTGTACATGTATTTTTGATTAAAGATTCTATAAGTAGGCTGACCGGGGTCGAGACAGATGGTTTTGATACTACGCATAGGGACTGGGAATGTGATTCTTCAATACTAGGTATTTCATCTTCACATGGTGATTCCGAAGATTTGTCACCACCATCAAAGGGTATTGCATCACTTTGGGTCCGAAAGGACATGTCAGAACTAGTCTATGTTTTGAAATAAAAAATTCTAGAATATTCATAAATGCCAGTGAATTCAAATCCTTCGAAATATCTATCAATTGTCTTCAATGCAAAGTCGCGATAACTAAAAAGAAACAGATTAGAAATTACAAAACAAAGAAAAAATAAAATACCTTCAGTTCAAATACAGCACAAAATCACCTAACGTCTGAAACATGGATTAAAAGCACAGATGGGGTATGTCAGGTATGTGGTCTGTGATTAAAAGATTTAAAACCTCTAATCTCTAATCATCTCTGAACAACCACAAACACAGTAATGTGTTCTGTGACACAGATTACAACAACCATTGTTTAAAGAGAAAAAAAGCTCGCTGTGGGAATCGTATTGGATGCAATCGCGCGTGCCATCTATCGTATTTGCTATCGAAGTATCTTAAATCGGACATTTATTGAGGCGTCCTCTTATACGGAAAGGGAAATTATTCGGAACTATAAGATTTCTCTTTAAGCAATGAGGTAATCATTAATCATTGTTTAGAGAGAGAGAAATGATTTCAAGCTCAGTTGTTTCCGACGTGAAGAAAAATGCATGATCGCAGACATGATTGATATTGCACTCCCTTACCCCAGTAGAATGCTCTATAGAGAACTCAGCAATTCTACTGTGCCCTTACAGCAGATACATTTCGCGTTTGGTAACTACACACAGTATACGCGTACGATATGAATGAATCGTTAACGTTTACAGTGAAATAATTCAAGGAAAAAGTTATTGTCATTCACGTAATTAAGGTTATAACGTTTTTTCCTGCAGGGAAATCATAAAAGGCATTACTTCTCTTAATGCAACAAGTTTTGTTGATACACACCTACTTATTCTTCGGTGTTTTCATGAGAAATTGTGCACCTTCTTAACGTGAAATCTCAAATTAACTTTATGCCGTTCACTGTGGATTCAAGAAAAAATAATAATATGATATATAAATAAATAATCGAACTGATGGTAATTTTTGGTTCTGGGGACCCATAGACATTATTATTATATGTCTATGGTATAGGCCGACAAGCCCGAACTGAGACGCGAGATGCACAAAAGATAGAAAGAGAGATGTGTTAGGACAGAGAAGAACGAAGCCGTTGCCTTTGGCTACCCCACCATTCTCAAATTTGCCACTGCGCATCCAATTCTCACGTCTTAGTTCTGACTTGTCGGCCTGTATGGACTTGGGCATGGAGGAGTTTAACGTGCAGCGCCGCAGTGGTGGAATTGGACAAACTGGTCCAGACAGAATCACTTATCCCCATTTACCGCTGTGATAAAAAGGGTGTATACTACAAAGTGCGACAGTTTAAATTTTTCGGTAGCAAACTTCAACGGCATTTGTATTGTGATTTGGCGGGTAAAAGCTTCCTAACAAAGAGAAGAAACCCAGTGTCGAAAGTCAGCCTATAATGAATGCTGTGTTGTAGGGAGCACGAACACGCGTATAAATGCACCCCCGAATAGGAAATTTTATGTTTTTTTCTACCGTGAACTACAAACGTGACTAGGGGAAAATGTATACTGGCAATACGAAGAGTAAAGTGAGTGGAAAGTCTGTTATTATTGATTGATTGACAAATATTGCAATAAATGCAGTATTGATATTTCATAGTCAATTCATAATTTCTTTGCACATATTTGGGTTGAAAAACTCGGTGACATTAATGTATTCGAATGTATTTTCACATTGATACAAACAATTCAATTTTTCCATACTAATAATTACAGTAATATAAAAAATATGGATGAAACATATTTTTATTCATGTAATACTTACACATTCAAATTTTTTTAGTTATATTACTGACAGTAAACGAAAAATATGAAAAATATGTGAAAATGTATGTGTGTAAAAAATAAAACAATATTTTCAAGAAATGTATTTATATTTTTTCAATATTTATTAAATAGTTTTTTATTCGTGTAATTTACTACAACATTAGACATGTAAGTTTTTATTGAATTTTATAATTTGTTTATGAAAGTATTTATTCACCTCTAATTTGACAGGCTACTGATTTGTTGTCGCTGCTACTTAGCTAATCACTTTCGCATGTATGCTGGAATAATCAATTTCTTCACTTCCCGAACCTGACACATGTGACCCGATCGCAACAATGCTGCTGCTTTTTTTACAAACTAATTCTCGAGAACAATGTGCCTTGTAATGCGTGAAAACCCAGTTGCAAGCACAGTCGAACACTTTTCAACTTGACAATAAATGACATGAAACACTACGATGACAGGCGAATCAGGTGTTGTCAGTCCACGTGTTTACCACTTTAATGTAGCCTTGCGTGGTTCGCAAACGACTCGTCTAAATCTGCTTTTTATTCGTTACTAGCGCAATTTCCGAAGCCGGGGCTCAATTCAATTCAAAGGTTACACAGGCCGAAACACAATGCAACCGCAGTTTTCACGTTTGTAAGAAATAAAAAATAAAACTATTGAACTTTAAAAACACTCTATTTATCAAAGGGACAAATGCAGAAAAAGTGCACTATGTGGACTAATTCGCCCGATTCCGCCACTGCAGCGCTACTTACAAAGGTGTTCCAACTTCCTAGTGAGAACCACAGACCTCTGAGGTCTGTAGTGGGAACTGGGAACACGTTTTCAGTCAACAAAACGTCTATCGAATGTCGCCTAAATGTCAATTGTCAAAAATTGTTTGTTATTATATGTTCAAATGTCATAATCATAATACTCAAAAATGTTTGTTGTTCCATTTTTACAAGGAAATTCCCTTCAAACGTAAAGTAGTTTCATTACCATAACTAGCAATGCAAGCAATAATGGAAAGATCTTCCCTCAAGGTTGTGTCATCATAAAAGCTTTTGCTCAGCTCGACAATATGCGACCCCAAATAATCAATTACTCACTCACCGAAATCGTGATATGTTTCATCGTAGTTGGATACGCGGCTGTGGACTTAGTTCCTTGTGATAAGAGCAGGAGGATATTCCAGTCATCATGGGGTGTCATAAGTGATGGACCAGTTGGTTCAAACTACACCCAAGACAGCCATTGTGAATGGCTCATCAAGGCCAATGACAGTAAAAACTTCATCACTCTGAGCTTTAGGAGCATGGGTACTGAATGTTCTTTTGACTATGTATTCGTTTACGATGGAGATTCCTTCAATGCTCCTCTCTTGGGAAGCTTTAGCGGCAAGACTGAACCTCAGCAAGTTATTGCGACCTCGGGTTATATGCTGGTTTTATTGTATAGTGATACGAACTATGTGCTGGATGGCTTCAAGGCAGAGTTCTCGATCACAGACTGTCCCAACAATTGTTCCAGCCACGGTGTTTGTTACGATCATCAATGCGCTTGTGAGACAGACTGGGGTGGTTATGACTGTTCGAGAAAGCTGTGTCCTGACAATTGCGGAAGATATCAGGGTCGTGGTCACTGTGATCAAGGACATTGTGTTTGTCGCTCGGGCTATTCCGGACAGTCTTGTGACTTATATGAACACGACGCTGTAGGGAATAAATGGCACTGGTTGTCTCATTCTGAGGGGGGTTTGAAACCCCGCGCTGCACATTCTGCAGTATACATAGAATTGACTGATGCTTTATATGTTTTCGGAGGGTACAATCTTAATGCCGTCCTTGGGAATTTGGAGGTTTACAATTTCCAAACGAGTACGTGGCGAGATGAGAACGGGGACTTGCTACCAGATAAAGGACTTATAAGTTCCATTGAACCGAGTTCGATAGCGAAATTGATAGAACATGCTGGTCCTGATTGGGAGCAAAAGTGGGGAATTAATAGCAGATCGTCTTTTTTGAAAAATCTACTTTACTCTCTCAACGAAAACACGACTCATGCTCGAAGAAGGCAGCGCCACTCTAGAGTCACAGAAGACCATAAACCTTCTCTGAGATATGGGCATTCAGCGTGTGGCGTATCTAAAGGATTTGTACTATATGGGGGGAAATTGCACAATGGTAGTCTGGCCAACGATTTCTGGTACTATAATGTTCAAACAAGGAAATGGCAGCTGCGGGCAAGACTTTCAGTATTACACCCTCCTCCTCTAACAAGACACACTTTGACGTGTGCCAATAATGTGATTTATTTGTTTGGTGGCAGTACCGAGGATGGGGAATTCTCATCTTCGTTGTATAGTATACAGTTATCCCCCGATCTCGATGAAAATTGGCAAGAGATCAAACCCAGAGGTGGAAAGCAGTTGGATGTACGAGTTGTTGCTCATAGTACCGTTTTCCATCCATCAACCAATTCATTGATAGTTTATGGGGGCATAGTTCCTGGTGTGGCTAGATTTTCCAAACTCTCTGATAAAATGTTTGTATTCCAATTAGACAATCGATATTGGACTGAAATACATTATACTAGAGAATATTTAAGGGAGAAATTTGTTCCTAGGGAACGTGCATTTCATACTGCAAATATTTTTGGCAACTATTTAGTTATCTTTGGGGGATATTCCCATCGCCACAATAAAGAGGAAATCTGTTATGATAATCAGATGTATTTGTATCATCTTGGATGCCACACTTGGGTGAATCCTGATATACTTGGGAAGAGTAATGAATCACGTTATCCTAAGCAACAAGGTTAGTATATTGAAATCTCACAGTGCATTGTACAAGATTTATGACTAGAGAAGGAGAGAGAGAGTATACAACATTTATGACAAGAGAAGGAATGGAAGAATACGAAAATGCAATTCACTTATTCTTATATCAGTATAAAGGTAGCAGCTACTTTTATTTCAACAGCAAAATACCAGTGGCGTCAGCAAAAATGTTTTTTCTCCATTTCAAATAAGATTTTAATTTTTCTGAAGTTGGGTACATAGAGAGAAGGGGGTAAAGGAAATAAACCATTGATATATTCTGAATTGACATATGTTACTCCAAAAAAACTCCTGCCCTCTCAATTGATGTAAAATGTCACAAAATTGATCATATTTAGCAATGTCATCCATTTGCAAACGGCATGAAGGGAGAAAAACAACCATGAAGAAAAATAAAATTGACATAAATTTCATCAGAAGAACCCTGTCAACTTGAAATTCATATAATAGAATAAGATCCACCTAATTGATCTTCTTTATCAATGCCATTCATTAAGGAGATGAAAGGTCAACACCCTAAAAAATCTAAATTAACCTAATCCTGCTTGCCTACTTGGAATTCACAGACCATATCAAAGACCACCCAAATTGCGTCGATTTGACGTTTATGTTTGTTATGATCACAAATGACAGATGAGTGCAATACACATATTATTCCACAGTGCAATAAAGAACCACTTTTTTCACTGAATATAGTACAATAAAGTTTTGTTTTTTGCATGAAGTAGAAAAATGATTTTAAAAAATTAAAGTATACTGAAGGTATTTAAAGTACCTACTGGAGATGTTTTGAAAATAATTAAGTTATACCGAAGGTATTGAAAATACTGGAAATGTTCTTAGGTTTGAAATGTAATTAAACTAAATGGAACATAGTGAATATAATATTTGGGTTAATTAAGGTAATAAAAACGTGATGAAACTATTTAACCAAAGAAATCAACGATTTTGGTATAATTCACCCCGTGTTTTTAAAAAAATTCCTCAAGTGTATATCTGTTGGTAATAAATATAAGAGTTATTATATTTCATTCAAAAATAATTTATTTGAGGATCTGGGAAAATAACTAAAAAATGAAAAGTATTCCAAAATAAATATTTATTAATAATAAAATAAATAATATAATAAATAAAGGTTTTCATGTCAAACTAAAAACAAAATGTATGCTGATAAAACATCATATCAACTCTAGGAACAATCTACCAGAAAAAATTACTGATATTTTTGAGGTCTTATGCCTGCACTGAAAAAACAGTTTATTCATAGTAAAATAAATCAATTAACAACTAATAAATTATTTATTCGAATTTATAACAAATAACACGGAAAAAGCAAAACGAAAATGTTTATCTGTCTCGTTATTTGTTAATATGACTTATTCACTTCAAATAAACTTAAAATTAATAATGAATAAATTTTTGGTAAAATCACTCAACAAATGATTTTATTGGGAATAAATTTATACCGTTAAATATAAACATATCGACCTCAAACAAACTATTTATTATTACTAGCTATTTCACTTGTCTTCTCATGTTTAAAACGTTTTGGGTATTTTCCCATCAGGTATTCCTTTGTGGCATTTTGTTTTCACTTGTTTCACTTTTGTGTTACATTTGGCGATTCCCCTGCTGGATTCCTCCATCAGGGGATGATTCAATGTATTGTTTTGCTCAATTAGCCATGGTGTTTGTGTTTTTTCACTGTTTTAAGAGGAAATAATTGTTACTTTCACAGATATTTAGATTTTCTAACCTCACTTTCTCCCTTATGCAATGCCTGTAAGGTCGAGAATCGCAATAGGGTTCATTATCGCGGAGCACACTCTAGATCGCAAAAAAACATCCGCTCGTCAACGATATGGATATATTGTTTGATCCTAACCTGGCTTTTTGTGATCCACAAAAAAAAACAAACAGATAGACAAGAAAACGAGTTAATATTGTATTGTCATCCAGTTCTGAGCTGGGAAGTTTAGTTTAAAATCGGTTGCAAGATTTGTACCGGACAGACACATAAGCGAACTAATAAAAACGTGATAAAAATAATAGTAGTTTATGTAACAAGTTCGCAAAGTGAGGCTTTAGCGGACGAATCGGATTATGATGAAGATATCCGGTAAAGCCATTTGCGTACGTGTTGCATACAAAATTTTTTAGCTTTCCAAATAAACAGAGTATAAATGCTACGTATATTTCCTCGCCGTGCATACATTTTCAATCACCATCCAGACGCTACTGTAAGGAAGTTGTCCAAAAATGTGGTATTTTGCGGACTATTTTCAGTAGCCAAAGTAGGCATTTTATGGAGCGTGTACAAAAAAATAGTTGTAGACTGAACTGCATCCCAAATATTTGAAATATATTCGAGGATTGGAAAGCATATTATAATATTTAAACTGTAATGAAAAACTGAGAATGATATTTTGGTAATTAAAACAATATTAAAACTATAAGTATTTCTTGGAAATATTGACAAGTATTGAAATATTTTAAATATATTGAAATATTTGATAGAGAAAATAATATTTAAAGTATGGAGTAGATATTTTTGGCATAAAAGTAATATTTCAAGTATGAAGCGGTATTTGTTGCTACTGAATAACTGAAACTGATATTGAAATAATTTAAATATATTTAAGATTTTAGGTACTGAAGTCATATTGAAATATTTAATTTTCTGTATGTACATCTATTTAAACAGTTGTTTCCCCCTCGACCTTCTGTATCAATACCATCAGGAAAATCTTGGAAACTTTACATTCACAGATCATATATTGAAGACCACTCAATTGACGGTCTGTCTCGATGCTGTCCTACTGCAAAGAGTATAAAGGATGAAAATCAACCACCAGAAAAAAAATTACAAGTCCTCTCAAAAATAAAACTAACAACTAGGATATTCATGCAACATGATTAAGAGCAGGTACCATTGTAATCCATTTGCTAGGGGGATAAAGGGTAAAATTCAATCTTCAATTGAAGTCATCTCTGAAATTCACCAAACATGTTTTAGAAATCTCCAGTCAACTATTTGTATCATCTCTCATTTGCATAGAGTATGAAGGTTGAAAATAAAAAAAGTGCGAGTGTTTCTCGCCCACTAAGGGTACCGTTAACTATTCTACATAGAGAACTGTGAAAAATGGATGACATCAATACAGAAGCTCGGACAGAAGGTTCCGAACATGCCCTAGGAATTTCAAGTTGGCAGGATTGTTCTGATGGGATTTATGTCAATTCTGCCTTTTAATGGTTGCATTTTCCTCTTTGCAAATGAATGGTATTACCAAAAAAGGTCAATTGGATGGTCAGCTGGCGGGTTTTTTCTCATGGAACATATTTCTATATTGTGTTTTTCGGGGGTTAGTTTTCTCCAATTGACCCGTTTGCAAATGGATAGCATCAATATAGAAGCCCATTCGGAATGTTCTGTAAGTGCCTTATGAAGTTCAAGTTGCCAGGATTTTTCTGACGGGACTAACGTCAATTCAGAATTTTTTGGTGGATGATTTTCATCCCCTTTGCAAATGAATGGTATTGATTCAGAAGGTTAATTACGTGATCCTTTATATACTCCGTGAACTATGAATTTTTCTGAAGGGACTTTGTCATCTCTGATATTTTCAGGGTTTGATTTTCACCCTTTATCTCTTTTTCAAATTAATGCTATTGGTACGAGAGGTTAATTGGGTGGTATTTCATATGGTCAGTGAATTTCAAGTTGGCAGGTTTTTTGTGAAGGGAAATATGTCGATTTTGAGTTTTTCATGTTGGTTTTCTCCCTCCAACCTTTTGCAAACAGACGGCATCAATACAGAAGGTCAATCGGAAGGTTTAAGTTTGTAGAATTTATATGATTTATTGGAGGGTTGATTTTCACCCTTCTTTCCCATTACAAATTAATGTAATCAATACACAAGGTTAATTGAGTGGTCTTTGATATGCTCTGTGAAATTTAAGTTGACAGATTTTTTCTGATTTAACTGATGGTATTTCTCATTTTTTCGAGGGTTGGTTTTCACCCTTCATCTCCTTTATAAATGAATAGTATTGATACACTCCTTGATATGGACTTCAAATTTAAATTTTTCTTAGAGGACCTATGGTAATTCAGATTTTTTTTGGGGTCAGTAATAATAGTTTTTAATGGAAATATCTTTGCTTCCATTTTGTAGGTATTTGAGACTGATGGTAGAAATAAAAGTCAAGAATACTCAAAAAGTCGCACACACCATTTTAATTCTCAAACGCTGATTCAGGTAATCTGATGGTAGTTATTCTATATCCTAACAAAAACAATATTTAAAGTAATAATTAAAAGTTGAAATTATTTCCAAATGCAAACTGTTCTTGAACGCCAAATACGAAATACCAAGAAGCCAGAATATTTTATTTACAAGTCTTTTGAAATAATAAAATCACACAAGTATTTGTAAAACTTTCTTCAAATACTTGAGGCACATCAATATCACCAAAAAATTAAATGAATATTTGATCATTCTGTTTTCACCATACTTAGTTAGTATAGGCTGAATTTTTGGGCTAACTCAATGAAATTCTTAATAAGGCCAATTTGGCATTTTGAAAATTACAGTTGTACTGATCGTATAATTTGAGTGAGCAATTCTGCTTGTAAAAATAAAATTTTTATCCAATTTTGCATCTAACTTGAATGGCATTGTTCCCAAGAATTTTTCAGTAATCACCCGTTTGAGGCTACTCTCAACATTATCTATTTCTGATGTATGTCAGTCGTATTGCAACAGCACAATTTAGTATTGGTAAATTGGCACGTAGAGAGAAATACATGAATATTAATACAGGATTGAGGTCACGTGATACCTATTACTCTTAAAGAATAGATTCTAAACTTTTCTTTATTTCCCGTATTTTCCCACATTGCAATTAGGTTTGTGATGATTCAGAACTTTCACAATGAAAGTGATTTTTTTTGTCAAACCAATAATAAAAAAGTTTTTATTAGTAGAGCTATTATAAAATCACATTCTATTTCTGTATGGTTCGCATTTCAATAATTATTGTAATATCTATTTTTTTTAACCAAGGTGTGTTCGCACATGCTTCTGCAGTCAGAAATGATAACACCTTGATACTAGTTGGTGGTTACCATGGAAATGTCAATGGTGACCTATTGGCATACACTGTTCCCCCAATGATCGCTACCAGAAGAGGTGATGCATATGATCCAGAAGCAGCTTGTGTGAGACACAGGAACTATGGAGAATGTTCCTCCGATCCAGAATGCGGATGGTGCTCTGCAGACGAACAATGCTACGGCAGAACAATAGGAGCAAACTGTACAACTAATTTACAAACTACGAGATGTCCGGGTGTGTGTCCTGCCCTCGGAGATTGCCATTCTTGCCTTATACATGGCCATATATTGCCCCAACATTTACCAATGATCTCAGCAGCACATAAGCTAGGTAAAGTATTTTTCAAAATCTGCCTTGATGAAATACAATATATAAATATTTTTATTTTATGTACTATATATAATAGAAGAGAAAACCATATTACAGTTATTAAATACATTGTCTATAAAAGTAGTACATACATACATGCAAAACAAAATTATAATTGTGCAAAAATAGCAAAATATTGTAACGTAATTTATTTAACACTTAATCTACAACTTAATTTATATTACTACGCTAGTGAATAGCTCGATCGTATGGGCTCGTTCAGACTGTTCACTCCCTCTTGAGGGCTGTCTATTTATCTCCGATACAGCATTCTCGATGTTTCGAATTCTTCCAGTTGGCGACGGCATGTTCCAATTGTTTCCAATATTGACCGTTGCATTACGCGGAAGAGGGACTGGATGGTTCTCGAATATCTCCGGGGATGATCTCATCGCTGTCGATGGCGACGCGGGAGGCGACAGGTCCGGCCTAGGTTCGTTACATTGCCCCCTTCTTAAAGACATTTCGTCCCGAAATTTCATCCTTGGAGTGTGACGATATCTGCATGACTCCCCATATCTGCACCGTGAAGTTCGATGGAAGTAACACTCCACGGTCTTCATGATCGGTCGTGGAAGAGGGTTACAGCAAACCAAAATCTTGACGCCGCTGGATCTGAATATCGCCTCCAGCATACTTCTTATGACTCTCCAGTCCAACCCATCAATACCACAGGATAATTTTGGAATTGCTAGATCCACCAGATTCTGGTCCACCATAGTATCTCTTAGTTTGGTGAGACTCTTCCAGACATCTTCATAAGACGGTTTATCTTGGGAATGCCTCTTGGTGACTAGGTAGTAGATGTTTCTCTGGCCTTTCTTCAACTGTAGCACCCACCAACTTCTGGATTCTGCTCCCGCAGTGTTTGGAGTTGACCAAATTTCTTGAGAACACTACGGCGATCCCCCTGGACATTCGAAGATCTTCTGCCACACAGTCGCTAGTGCGTAGTCAGCAGGCACCTCGAAAAGGTCTCGTGACTCTCTCTAGTAACCCCATGTAGAACTTTCTGCCCGTTTGAATACAAGGACATAAACTTCTCGAACGTCATATCATCCTCCGGTGGCTTGAGGGTGCGAACTTGGTCATGGTTTCCAGCGTAGGGGCCAACCTGTTGAAATGGACGACCCTTGGTTTCCCTCGGGTGGCTTATGGATTCGGTACACAAGGTCGTTTATCCTTTTCACGATCTTATACGGGCCTTCCACGAGTTCCGCAACTTTGGTGATAGTCCACGACGACGTTTGGGGTTGTACAGCCAAACCAGGTCATCAACCTTAAATCCTCCAGCGTCGGCCTTGATGTCATAGGTCTTCTTCATTTTATCGCTGGCACTCTGGATGTTCAACCGGACTCGTTCGTGGATGTCGTCCATTCTCTGCCGAAGTTTGCTGACGTAGTCCTCTCCCGCAGTGTCTTGTCCTGGCGGTATCCCAAACTTCAGGTCACAAGGCAGTCGCAGTTCTCGCCCATTATAATACTAGCAGGAGTTTGACCGGTTGACTCGTGTACTGCGGATCGATAGGCCATCAGGAACAAATGAAGATACTGGTCCCAGTCTCTTTGATGGTCAGAGACAACCTTGGACAAGTGGCGGTTGATCGTCCCTGTTCATCCGTTCCACCATTCCATCGGACTGCGGATGTAGGGCCGTGGTTCTTGTCTTGCGGATGTTCAGCAGTAGACATATTTCTTGGAAAAGGTTGGATTCGAAATTTCTGCCTTGATCCGAGTGCAGCTCCATTGGAATACCGAATCGACATATCCACTCTTTCACCAAGACGTCGGCGACGGTGATGGCTTCCTGGTTGGGCAGGGCATAGGCTTCCGCCCACTTACTGAAGTAGTCCATTGCCACAAGGATGTATTTATTCCCGTGGTCGGATACGGAAACGGGCCGGCGATGTCAATGGCGATTCTCTCGAACGGGCTGCCTACGTTGTACTGACGCATCGGGGCCTTGGGTCGTATTCGAGGTCCATTGCTAGCAGCGCATACAGCGCACTTCCTGCACCAGTCCTGGACGTCAGCTTGACAATTGGCCCAGTAAAACCGTTGCCTCACTTTCTGCAGGGTCTTCGTCACTCCCAGATGTCCTCTGGCGACTCCATCATGGATTTCCGCAGCACTTCCTCTCTTCTGTTCCTGGGAACAATTATTTGGCGTCTGTCTTCCCCACCAATATCGGCCTCCAACACACGTTTCAGGATCCCATTGTCCAGAATAAGAGAGTTCCATTGTGCCCAATAGGACTTAACAGCCGGCGAGTAACCTGCGACTTCCTGCCATGATGGTCTTCGATTGCCCTTCTTCCAGCTGACGACTAAACCAAGGTCGGGTCTCCCCTTGGTCTTTCTGGATCTTGCTGTCATTCCAGTTGTCATCCATTGCCGCGGTTCTACAAAGTGTTGCTTCTTTCTCTTCTGCTCGTCGGCAATGTGAGCAATCATCTGGACATGGTCTGTGCGACAAGGCATCTGCATTCTTATGGCTAGGTCCGGCGCGATGTTCGATCTCGAAATCGAATTCTTGGAGTCTCTCGATCCAACGTGCTACTTGACCCTCAGGATTTTTGAACTGTAAGAGCCATTTGAGAGCTGCATGGTCAGTTCTCAACAGGAATCTTCTTCCATACGCGTACTTGTAGAAGTGTTCCACTCCCTTTACAACAGCTAACAGCTCTCGCCTGGTGACACAGTAATTGCGCTCTGGTTTGCTAAGCGCCTTGCTGAAATAACCAATGACCTTCTCCTGTCCCTCCTGGATCTGAGATAGGACAGCTCCAAGTCCCACGTTGCTGGCGTCCGTATCCAAAATGAATTTCCCTTTGGGTAGGGATAGCTCAGTATAGGTGCGTTGATCAAAGCTCCTTTCAGCTTCCTGAATGAATCTTGACATTCTTCGGACCACTGGAACTTTGTTTGGCCTTCCGTGAGCCTGGTCAGTGGTTTAGCGATGTTGGCGAATCCCAGCACATATCGGCGATAGTATGTGCATAAACCAAGGAAACTTCGAAGTTGGTGAATGTCTTTTGGGATGGGCCAATCCTTAACAGCTTTGATCTTCTGGTCATCCACTGCTACTCCTTCCCAGAGACAACGTGGCGAGGTATCGTACTTCTTTTGGAACAGATGGCATTTCTTAGGGCTCAGCTTCAATCCGAGTTCCTCAGTCGCAGGAATACTTCCTCCAAGTTTTTCACGTGGTCCTCGAACGATCTGCCGACCACAATTATGTCGTCGAGATACGGATACGAGATACTAGACACGTGTTCCATGAGAGTCCTTCAGCACTGTCTCCATCAATCTTTCGAATGTGGCGGAGCATTACAGAGCCCAATGGCATAACGGTGAACTGCCACAATCCTGAGCCGATGGTAAAGCAGTCTTTTCGATCTTCCTGAGCGAGTTCTACTTGCCAGTATCCACTCTTCAGATCAAGGGTCGAGAAATCGTGGAACCAGCCAACGTGTCTAGGGTGTCATCTATTCTCGGGAGAGGGTAACTGTCCTTCTTCGTGACGTTATTAAGTTGGCGATAGTCTACACAAAAGCGTGTCGATCCATCCTTTTTCTTCACCAGTACGACTGGAGAGGACCAGGGACTGTCAGACGGTTCGATAACTCCTTCTTTTCCCATATCGCTGACTATTTTGTCAGCCTCTGCCTTCTTGGCAAGAGGAAGTCTTCTTGCTGATTGCCGGATCGGTCGGGCACCCCCAGTATCAATCTTGTGCTGGACCACATTAGTTCGACCCCTTTTCCTTGTCCGGT
The DNA here is from genome assembly GCA_018342105.1 of Gonioctena quinquepunctata. Classification (NCBI taxonomy): domain Eukaryota; kingdom Metazoa; phylum Arthropoda; class Insecta; order Coleoptera; family Chrysomelidae; genus Gonioctena; species Gonioctena quinquepunctata. The sequence goes on from JAFIRS010000088.1 coordinate 18,077, forward strand.
ATCGAAGATGTCTTGGTACTTTTGACTAAATCTCTTAGTTTGGGCTGTTGAGCTGGTTTTATGTCTTTGGAAGAGATGGCAACTAATTTCTAGTTCTGTGGGCAAGTTGTTGGGTTGGCTAATCGTACTCGTCGCCCGGATCACGGATGAAACTGACGAGCAGTGCCCCAAAATTGTTCCTTTCTTCAAGGTCACTGGGAAATAATTGACATTCATGACCCTTACCGGCACAAATTTGTCAGCACGCAACAAGGTCTTCCCTAGTGCAATCCCTCGTCCAATTTTCTCATCATGAAGTTTGGGCTCGAACATCACCACGTCTCCACTGCTCTCACTCCCGTCCAGGCGAGCCTCCAGAATGGTTTCAGCCCTCTCAGGTACGCTTACATCTTCAGCCAACAACACACGGATCAACTCCTCACTTCTCCCATGAAGCACCAGCTCTTCTCCGTGACACGTGAGGGACGCCGTCTTTGAAATCCAATTCAAACCCTCTGTAATTCATGATGTCCATTCCGATGATTGCATCGTCTTCGATGTCCGCTACAAGTGCCTGATGTTTCACTTTAGTGCTGCCCAAAATTATTTCAATCGGTAGCTCGCCATATACAGTAGCTGGCTCCCCTGTTGCTGTGCGTAGCTTCCAAGTTGTCGGTTCAATCCGTTCCGGTGTTCTGGCAAAGGAAGGCCCGAGAATTGTCCTAGTCGCACCTGTATCTAGCAGCATGGTGCAAGGCTCGTTATTGATGAGACCGCTACGAAGACACCTTTGTTCTGTCGTTGAAGGATAGCGACATATGCTGTTAACCGGGCTTGCCGGACACATGCCGACGATTGCCCCTTCTCGTCGACCTTTTTTAGTTTTCCTGCATCGGAGTCGATGAATGTTGGACATTTGCTACGCACATGTCCAATTTTGCCACAATTCCGGCATCTTATCTGTCTTTTCTCAGGCAACACTTCCTTCATCACTTTTCTTATGGCAGCTTCCAAGTCAGCATGCTCCTGTGAGTCTTCTTCAATACTTCGAACTTTACTTTGGTTTTTGCAGGATTGCTTTGCTGCCTCAAATTCCAAAGCTGCCAGTGCGTCTACAGATGTGTTGGACGAGCTAGTGTCAACGCTTGTCTGGTTTCTTGGTCACGGAGTCCATCAAAGAATGCCTGAACCGCTAATCGCTCCATTACATTCTCCGGTGTGGCTGGATATGCGAGACGAACCAAGCGTGCAATGTCAGCTTCGAATTCTTGTAAGGATTCGCCCGATTTCTGGCAGCGATTTTTCAGTTGGGAGTGGTATACGTGTTCCAAATGGGCGTGGCCATATCGTAATTCTAGATGTTTAATCAGCTGATCATAGTCCTCCTGTTCTTGGGCGGTGAGAGTTTGTAGAATATTTGTCGCTTCTCCACGTAATGCAAGTGTCAATGCTACAGCTCTTTCCCCTGCATTCCATCCGTTTGCTTTGGCCGCTGCTTCAAACTGCCGTCGGTAATTTTCCCATGGAGTTTTTCCGTCGAATTGAGGCGGCTTCATGGAAAGCTTCCCTATTTCAGAAATGACCTTGACATCTTGTATACCCTCTTGAACTTTATCCAAGTTCAAACTCAAGTCCAGCGTTGCATTTTGTTAACCATCTCTGTGGAGGGCGACTATCAATTCGTTTTTCCAGCTTACTGATCGTTCCTTCATCTTGTCCATCTCTGCCTCGACGGTTCCTATTCTTTTTCTAGACGATTCGCCACACCACAGAGTTCTTTTTAGGCCTTCTGTGTTTTCTAGGAGCTTATCTTCCAGGCTTCTTGAATTTTCTTGAAGCTTCTCTTCCAGATTTATAGAATTTTCTTGAAGCTTCTCTTCCAGGCTTCTTGAATTTTCTTGAAGCTTCTTCCAGATTTATAGAATTTTCTTGAAGCTTCTCTTCCAGATTTCTAGCATTTTGTTGCAGTTATTCTTTCACGGATTTGGTAGTTTCTTCGAGTTTATTCATTACCAAACTTAAATCACCTCCGGGAACTTCGAATAAAAATGTTTCAGGGTCCTCACCTTCTTGTATAAGTCCTTCTGCAAGTCTTTCCTGGAGTACTTGCTTTTTACCCGTTGTTTCCAGTTCCCTTTCCTCCAATTCCTGTTTCAATTCCGCTACCTTCAAGTCCGTAAGCGACTTTTCTTGAACACATTTTGTCTTTGACGAGGTATCAGTCTGTTTCACACGAAAAGTTTATCAGTTTGTTAAAAATTCACTTCGAATTCTTTTCCACGGGCCACCAGTCTATTGTCTGTTTCACGCAAGAGTGTATCAGTTTATATTCCCACGCACAATTGTCCACTTCAGCGAAAACCGGCCACTGTCTATTTTGCGATACAAAAGGTCTATCAATTTATTTTTCTGACTATCCACTCCACGATCACTTGTTTATTTTCAAAATCTCACTTCCGACACCAATTGTAACGTAAATAAACTTAACTTGGTTTAACTAATTTATTTAACACTTAATCTACAACTTAATTTATATTACTACGCTAGTGAATAGCTCGATCGTATGGGCTCGTTCAGACTGTTCACTCCTCTTGAGGGCTGTCTATTTATCTCCGATACAGCATTCTCGATGTTTCGAATTCTTCCAGTTGGCGACGGCATGTTCCAATTGTTTCCAATATTGACCATTGCATTACGCGGAAGAGGGACTGGATGGTTCTCGAATATCTCCGGGGATGATCTCATCGCTGTCGATGGCGACGCGGGAGGCGACAGGTCCGGCCTAGGTTCGTTACGATATTAAAAGATAATATTGATCAGAATTGATTATTATCATTATTATATTCAACACATAAATTCCAAATATAGCAAATTTTCTTGTTTAAAATATCTAGTGTTCTATCTAAAGTACATTGTTTCCCATAATAATCAAAATATTTAAAAGAATGACTGACTGATTCACATATTAACGCACAGCCCAAACTCCTGGGGCTAGGACCGTGAAAATTTCCATGTGGGTTTCTTTGACAGTTTAGGTGAGCACTAAGGAAGGATTCTTAGAAAATTAAATCCTAAGGTGGTGAAAATGGGGATGAAAATTTGTATGAAAATCCGTCATTTTTAAATCATTTAATCTGACAAAGTGTCAAATTAATGTTCGAAGCTAGATGGAATCACATAAAGAAAACAGGAAAAATACAAATTCTACTCGGACGTAGTCGCAGGCACCAGCTAGTCAATAATATGACAGTTAATAGACAATCAATACTATGACAGTTAATAGACAATCTGTTGGAATATAGGTGTATAATTGGAACATACAATTTAAATATATGATGATGTTTTGAGCTTTTTTCTATATTTATATTGAAAAGAAGTTGTTGGGGTTAGGTCATTTATAGGAAACCAATATTTCTCAGCCAACGTTTCGGCAATATATTTCGCCATCCTCAGGGCTCTTAAATATAAAATTATGGACCATTACAAAAGAAAAATTGTACAAGAACAATTTTTATAAAGGTAAAAGTAAAAATAAGAACGTGCAAACGTTTATAGTTAAAATTATAATTCTTGAATATTGATACCAGCTCAAATTCCGAAACCAGTCTTAAGAAATAATTTTATTGTAGACTTACATAAGTGATTTTGGTTTTTCTTTTCGCTATCAATATTCAAGAATTATAATTTTAAATATAAACGTTTACACTTTCTTATTTTTACTTTTACCTTTATAAAAATTATTCTTGTACAATTTTTTTTTTCAATTTAAAGTTTGAAATGCTCATTGCATGCAACCTGTTTACTAACTTATAGATAAAACACAGATCAGAGGTTGTTGTTCTTTTCTCTAGTATGGGTGGGTAATCCTAGACGGTGAAGTAAGGATATATATTAATAATAATAATAATAAAATATCTTCATTTTAATTATCCGTGGAGAAGTCCAGTTAGACTGCTCAACTTAACTGACTACCACTTACAAATAAAGTAATTCACACAGAAAAATGCCTACATATATATAACACAATTAAAACAGTCACGAGACCACCGGTAGATTTACATAACTAAAATGTATATAATGCATAGAATGCATAACATTAATATATACCTATTATTATGAAATATAAAAAATGTTACAGAACCTTCTATTCCTTATAAGCTCTTTTAAATCCACAGGATGATTTGTTTTTGATAGGTGTTGGTATGGAGTTAAATATTTTTACCATAGAATGAGAAACACCTTTTGAATGCAGCAGTTTTATGCCTGGGTATTACAAGTTGTAATGTATTCACACTATTTGAGTAATAATTAATCTTTGACTTCAAAGAAATGTTCAAAGTTGAAAAGCTATTTATTTATTAAACAAAATTCATACATCATGACAACATCTTTCTTTGACATAAGCATTCTAAATACATGTACAGAGTATTCATATTGAGAATAACCCAACATACATCACACCTTCACCATTATGATTTGTTAATTTTTTTTTATACATTCAATCTATCAGGTGCTCTGATCTGTCTGCGGGGTCTTTCTCTAACATAATTATCTACATTCTCCCCACTTGGCATTCTACTTTCAGGAGGAGGGTTATTATTGATATTTAGGAAATTTGGATCATTTTCTTCCCGAAAAACTGAGTGTTCTTTTATTGATTCCGACTCACTATCAAAATATATATTTTTTGGAATATTATCATACTGTATATCATTGTAAAATCTTCCCACTTTTATTATTTGATTGGCATGTCTTCGCCACTCTAAATTTCGATCATCCAATGGCGAACAGATATAATTTTCTCTTCCCAACTTCCTTAATATAATGGCTTTCGTCCAAGTTGATTTATTCGAATTTCTATAATTTTTGACATAAATTATTTCCCCTTCTTCAAAGCATACATTTCTATTTCCGTTATGGAATTTGATTTGATTTTGTGTAGCTTTTTCCCTACCTGAACGAGTCAAAAAATCGAGGCGAGTTTTAACGTTAAATTTGAACATTAATTCCGATGGTTTTTTACCGGTTACACAGTGCGGGGTGTTGCGATACGAAAATAAATATTACTTATCATAGTAGATAAACTATCGTTTTTATTTTTTATATCCGCCAATATTCTATTAATAGAATTTTTAAATGATTTTACACCATTCTCTGCTGCTCCATTTGTTGCAGGGTGATATGGTGGTGATTTTATATGTGAAATACCATTATTCCTACAAAAATTTTCAAATTCTGCTGAAACAAGAGATGGACCGTTATCTGAAATTATCGTGTTTGGTAAACCAAATCTTGCAAAACAATCCCTCAATTTTTCAATTGTACTACTTGTATCAATCTTCGATAGTTCATAAATTTCTGGCCATTTTGAAAACGAATCAATTATTATTAAGAAAGTTTTTCCTTTAAAAGGGCCCAAAAAATCAATATGAATTCTATCAAATACATTTTTACTCTCGCTGAATTTGATCAAAGGTACTTTGTTGGGTGTTTTTGAATTGATCATGCAGGAATTGCAATTTCTAACATATTGTTCAATTTCACTGTCTAAATTAGGCCACCAAAAATATTGTCGTGCTAAAGTTTTCATTTTTACCATACCATTATGTGCTCCATGTATCTCATCCAATAGTTGTTTTCTGAATTTACTTGGTATTAAAACTCTGTACCCCCACATCAACAAACCCTGATCTATACTAATTTCAGAAGCCCTTCGTGAATAAGGCATCAGTTGTTCATCTGTGACATTATTTGGCCAGCCATCCCTACTATATAGATACACTTCACTTAAAATTGAATCAACTCTGGTTTCCTTTCTTATGTGATCAGAGTCTATAGGAATTTGTTCCTCGATTAAAAAGTTGAAATAATCCAATTCCGTTTCATTCATATTGCTATTTCCTAACGGAAATCTTGATAACCCGTCTGCAAAACTGAGTCTTTAAAATCGTACACAGTTCGATATATGTTTTAGTTTTTGGTAAATCTGGATCACAAATATCTCGTAGAATCCTGTAGGCCTGTTCGCCTATCAATGTCAAAAGAACGGCTACTTTCTTATCTTCTTCTACATAATTTGCCAAGAAATACTGCTCCATTCTCTCTTCATAGGTACACCAATCATTGCCCATTGTATACTCGGACAGAGAACTAATAGACCCTCTAAGTATACTGTGCCTATCTGCTTTCGGCATGATTTACTATTGCTTTCAAATTCCAATCAATTCTTTCAACCTTTCCAATCGTTCCAGTTAACCGCTCGTTGCCAATTGTAATGTATTCACACTATTTGAGTAATAATTAATCTTTGACTTCAAAGAAATGTTCAAAGTTGAAAAGCTATTTATTTATTAAACAAAATTAATACATCATGACAACATCTTTCTTTGACATAAGCATTCTAAATACATGTACAGAGTATTCATATTGAGAATAACCCAACATACATCACACAAGTAGATTTCTGTTTCTGGTATTTACATCATGCATACTGCCCAATATGACATTTTTTTTTCTAATATACGAGGGAGTTCCTTTTTCTAAAACATTATGAACAAAACATGCAAGGTGAAGTTTCCTTCTGTCCTGCATATCAAGCCACCCTAGTTCAGCTCTGAATGGAGTTACGTGGTCTCGTAATCTTAGTGAACAAATGAAACGAATACATGAGTTCTGAATTCTTTGAATTCTAGTTGAAGTTCGAATATCAAGAAATGGTCTGTAAATCAAATCGCCATAATTCAAGTGGCTCAAAACGAATGTTTCACATAACTGTTCATGATTTTCAAAATGTTTCTTTCATTGAATCAAGGAATGTGCCGTACCTTAATGATCAGTTGAAACAGCATACAAAACTTTCATTCAAAAGAGTATTAGGTATTCCATCTGAACCAACCGTTTATTAGGAAGAAAATCCATTTTGTTGAAAATTTTCGTTATAGATAGATAATTACATGGAATAAAGCTATTTGGTGGTGGGGGTATATGGTTCAGATTTGCAATTTCTGCATCAGTGTAAACTGTTTAAAGAAATTACTAAATCGTCTTCTGATAACGATGAATCTCTGTATATAATGCATTTTATTCGAAAGATCATTTAATTTTCACTTATTGTTGAGATATTTCCAAAACTGTTTTGTATTATTTTTAGAAGTAATGTAGGTCATGAAACATGATTTTAACATGTTGAGCCCCGCGTGCATTTAACTGATGCCTCACTTCAATGTATTCTTGGGACCGTGAGAAATCGGGGTAGGTGCTATATACTACACGTTTCAATGTTAACGTTATGGCAAATAAAAACTTCCGGTCAAAGGGTACATCGCTGATTGCGGGTTGGTAAAATTTCACTATACAAAAAAGTTACATCAATTTTAGTGTTTAATTGCATTATTTTAGCAAAAAATCATTTATTATCAGAAATAACAATCATTGATTGAATAATACAATCATCGTGACAACTAGTTTTAGTTTTAGAAAAAAAAAAGAAACCTCATTAGAGATATGCAGTCCAAATGGTCGTATTTTGTTTGTCCAGACCGGGTGTCATCCATATAATTCCTCTTTTTTTTTCATAACTCCGGTCCCAACAGAACAATTTTTTCTTGCTCATACCAGACTTTAACGTATTAAAAGGTTCTTGAATCTGGCTTCTGAAGGTGAGAATTGAAAATAATCAATTACATTTTTAGATATTAATTATTGTTTGTCCATAATTTTTTCTGTTTCAAAACATTTCAATTCTGAATTGAAGTATTTTGGAAATATAGAGGTTTTGAATTGTTTATAAGGTACAAATATATCTATACCAGTATAAATAATTTCATACAATTTTTAAACTGCTTTGTCATCAGAAACATAATGATACACAGAAAAAAAACAAATTGTTGAATCGAATAAAATGTATTTTAATCAAACAAATAAAAGTGTCAAAATATAATATCTTAAAATGAGCAAAATTATTTCTTGGTTTTGGATCAAATTTAAAGTTTAAATCAACTGTAACTAATTTGCATGAACCAAATATCTTATTTGACCAACTCTATTCATAACTCGTTTTGGCATAAATGTTTCAACCATGTAATTATTTTGTTGAATCGAATAATCAGATCTACAAAATTTGCTGATTGCTTTAACAAAAATATTCATTCAAACAAGTATTTATGTCGAATTGATGTATTCAATAAAATGTCAATTCAACATAATAAGCTGATCTCTTCAAATTCATTCAAATGAGTAATCATTTTGTTAATTCACTGAATTGACAAATATGGCAATTGAGCATGAGAGCCTACACCAGACATATAAGTCCAGACGTCGCAACGATGATAAGTTGGCTTTGTTATTCGGTGGACTAGTTACGATTATGCGAACTCAGGGGTATCTGGCGCCTCCCGGTTTCATTTGCCTCCCTGCAGCATGGGGGGCTCTGCCGCAGGTGACTGTATTTCCCCAGCTTCTCGTGGGACCTATTATGGTTAAAATCACGGTAAATAGGGCGAGGAAAACTCCCCAAAAACCATGGAAGGATGCGGAACTGAGGGTCGTTGGAGAGGCAGCAGTGCCTCACAACGAAACCTTGTTGAAAATTCTACCCAGATGAGCCAAAAGCTCAAGGCTCTTCAAAAAAACCTCCAACATTCAAAAGCAGCCACGAGTGTGCTTAGAAGGAGGTTTATTGAAGAAAACCTCAGTATGGGGTTGCTTCAAGAACCCTGGATCAATAGAGGACGAATACAAGGACTCGCAATTAAATCATGTAAGTTAATATTTTGCAACACTCATGAAAAGCCACGAGCAATCATATTGCTCGCACCCAATATTAAATTTACTCCTGTTCCAGAGTTCATCACTGGAGATTTGGCAACTGCCATCGTGGAAGGGCCAACTGAAACAGGCAAGAGGCAGATTGTTATGGCCTCGGCCTACTTTCCAGAGGACTCGCTGTCACACCCACCACCAAGGAAGTCCAAAGCCTCATCAGATGGGTTCAAAGAGGAAACACACATTTCATTCTGTGCTGCGACGCAAATGCGCACCATCTCACATGGGGAAGCACAGACATAAAAGCACGAGGTGAGTACCTTTTAGATAATTGGTCTGTGACTAATATAGACATTGTCAATAAAGGTAACAAACCCACCTTTATAAATGCGATCAGAAAAGAGGTTCTTGACCTAACCCTTGCTGATCCATTTATAACAAACTATATTCAAAATTGGCACTTATCTGATGACTCCTCGATGTCAGATCATCAACACATAAGATTCGACTTGGAGTCATCGGAAACACGCTTCGAAGAATATAGGATACCCAAACTGACCACCTGGGATGCTTATAAAGAGCATCTCGAGTGGCAGTTGGAGGACCAACATATATCCATCGATTCAGCTGAGGAACTAGATACCTCCTCCAAGCAGCTTCCAAATGCTATAATGAATTCATATGAAATCAGCTGCCCAGAAAAACTGAAGGCAGTCAATAGAGACGTGCCTTTGTGGAATAAAGAGCTAGCCAAACTTGGGAAAAAAGTTAGGAAACTCTTTAACAGAGCTAAATGTCCAAAGCAGATCTTTCTGAGTACAACAAGGAACTCAGAAAATCCAAAAGAAGAACATGGAGGAAAATGTGTGAGGGGATTACGGAATTAGCCCCAGCACAACGCCTCCAGAAAGTTCTTTCTAAAGAACACACGGAATTGGCCTGATCAAAAAGCCGAACGGTGGATATGTAGAAAACCAGAAGGAAAGCATAAGTGTTCTTATCTACTACTACTAGACTTGAACTAGAACTTGAAATGATTTTAAACGACTACTCCCCAAATATACTCTGTATTAGTGAAAGCTGGTTCAAATTAACAGATTGTGAAAGTTTCAGGTTGTCCAATTATAAGCTCATTTCTACATTTTGCAGATCTGAATTCGTTAGAGGAGGGGTGTGTATTTTTGCGGATATTTCTCTTGATATTGAAGAAATATTAATTAAAACTAGTATTGAAAAAGACTTTGAAATATGTGCTGCATGCCTCAAGACATCTAATACATCACTTATTATTTTATCAGTCTACAGGGCACGCAAAGTAATTTGAATAATTTCCTAGAGGCATTTGAAAAAACTATTGATTATTTGTATAGAGTTTTCGTCAATATTGATATAATTGTCTGCGGAGATTTCAACATAGACCTGTTGAAGCCCAGTAACCTTCGATCGAATTTCTTGAACCTGCTAGAACAGTTCAATTTGAAACCACAAATAAATAAACCTACTCGTATTGCGGGTGATTCTGCGACTTGTATTGATAATATTTTTTCTAATGTAGCTTCATTACACACTGAGATCAAACATACCTTCCTGTCGGACCACACATTTCAGATAGCTACCTTCCATTACTCTTTTTACAACAAGAATGCAAATCTAATGAAAAGGTGCTTTAGTAAGAATAATGTTGAAAGATTCAGAGTCTCACTCTCAGCAGTCGATTGGTCTGAGCTTTTTCGCATATCTGATGTTAATATGAAGTTTGGGTATTTTTATGACCAATTTATGTCACTTTTCAATGCGGCGTTTCCTAAACGAAAAGTGTCATGCAGTAATAAGAAAAATAAATCAAATGGGTGCCTGAGGAAGTAAAAGAATTAAGTAGAATGCTAAATGAAATGTCAATTTTAGATAAATCAAATCAAAATGAATTTTACCATCAAAAATTTTTAGAGCTTAAGCAAATTTATCAAATAAAATTAAACCTTGCCAAACGAACCTCAAATGACCGTAGAATAGCTGTGGCGGACAACAAAGTAAAGGAATGTTGGAATATAATTAAGGAACATCAGAACAGATCTGCAGGTGATGCTATCAGTTTAACTGATAGTATGGGATCCTGCATTAGCAACAGTCATGAATTGTGTAAACTATTTAGCAATCATTTCTCTAGTATTAGTTCTGGTCGCATTAAACCCTCATCAACCAACATCAAACATATGAAATCCAAGGCCAACAGCATATACCTTTCACCAACAACAAAGTATGAAATTGAAGAAACCATAAAAAAAGTCAGTCGAAAAAGATCTGCAGGTGTCGATGAGATACCAGGGCATATACTATCGACTATTGCTGATATTATCTCAGAACCGCTGAGTCACATTGTCAACCACAGCTTTCAGGTAGGCGTGTTCCCTGATGTCTTAAAAATATCAAAAATTCTACCAATTTATAAAGGCAAGGGTTCTCGTCAAGACTGTGGTAATTACCGTCCTATTGCCCTTCTGAGTCAGTTTGCAAAGGTAGGTGAGTACTGCTACTATGTACGACTATACAAATATTTTGAAAATCTCAACCTATTTAGCTCAAGTCAGAACGGATTTAGACAAAACAAATCCACTGGCACTGCCATTGATGTGCTATTAAAGCATGTAACTGATGCTCTTGACAGCAAACACAACACGTTGGCACTGTTTTTTGATATGAGTAAGGCTTTTGATCTTGTTGACCATGATCTGTTATTATATAAATTGGAACTTTATGGTGTAAGGGACCAGCACTGAATTGGATCGTAACTTACCTTGAAGGTCGTAGCCAAAGAGTATATCTGAACGATACCTTCTCAGATATTCGATATATCTCGACAGGCGTACCACAGGGATCAGTACTCGGGCCCCTGCTGTTTATTTGTTTTATTAATGACCTTCCGACTTATTGCTCTGCTGCTTCTCTATCGATTGTATATGCAGATGATACCAATCTCGTTATATCAGCTGATAGTATTCCCACTATGCTTTGTAATGCGCAGAATGCTACAAATCAACTCTCCGAGTGGTGTGATTTGAATAGACTAGTTCTCAATATAACCAAAACTCAAATGATTAATTTTGTTACAAAAAATTCTTCAATAGATAGCAGCCACCTAGTGAAGCTGAACAATACATCAATTCGACAAGTCTCTGACACAAGATTTCTAGGAATCAATATTGATTCTAAACTCACCTGGAGGAATCATATTGAGTATATAAAACTCAAGCTTAGTAAACATATATTTCTACTCCGTCAATTGAAAAACACACTCTCTCTTGAAGTCTCGAAACTGGTATATTTTAGTCTTAATCAGTCATTTATGTGCTATGAAATAATTCATTGGGGTGCTACATCCAAGGCACAAGAAATATTCGCCATTCAAAAAAAAGCAGTAAGGTTAATGATGGCGGTACGCCCGAGAGAACATTGCAAACCACTTTTTGTTAAAATTGGTATAATGACTCTACCATGTTTGTTTATATACCACTGCATTGTCTATGTGAGAAGGAATATTACTAATATTCCTACTTGTGGACACTCTCATGACTATAGTACTAGAAATAAATATAAACTACAACAACCATTCGCTAGACTATCAGTGTCGCAGAATCATCCGGGATCGATTGGTGTCAGACTCTATAATGCTCTTGACGACAATATCAAATCTGCCCCTAGCTTACATTCCTTTAAAGCTAAGCTGAAAAACTATCTTGTGCTGAAAGCACACTACTCCGTTGACGAATTTCTACAGAAATGAAATTTTCTCACCGATTGTTTTAAAAATAGTTGCTTTTAACATGTCTTCTTAAGTATAGTGTGTGTTATTAATTGTAACTTGTGCATACTGTTCCGTTTACAAATACTATTTTTCTGTGTACAAATACTGCTTTTTGCTTCTGACAGCCTAGTTTTAATGCTATGTAGATTGGTGTCTGTCTTTTTTAAGCTCATCTGACGTGTTACCTAAGTTAGTATGTTACAATGTAGGTTCCTGTGTTGTAATTGAACACTTTTTTAACTAATAAATCGATTGATTGATTGATTGATATCCAGACACACTTTCTTGGGTCCAAGGTTGTTGAAGACGAACTGCAAAGTGCTCAGCTGGAAGGGGTTGTCACCAACCCCAACAGAACCAGCAGGAGCCTAGAGGGGAAAATCTTCACCACCCAAAAGATCAAATGGGCCATAAAGAGCTTCAAACCTTTTAAATCGGCCGGAAAGGACGGAATATTACAAAATGACCTTGAAATACTAGTGCCCTCCTTGGAAAGGCTGTTCAAGGCCAGTTTCATTTTCGGTCACATACCGAAAGCCTGGAGGGAGGCTGCAGTGGTGTTCATACCAAAGACTGGGAGACGTCCAGCAAACGAACCAAAGTCTTATCGCCCCATCAGTCTCACCTCCGTTCTCCTGAAAACAATTCAGAAAATTATAGACTGTTATATAAGAAGTGAAATCTTTTTGGACAGACAGCTTCACAAAAAATAGTTCGCCTATCGAGCAGGCAAATCAACGATTAATGCTCTACAATTCTTAGTTGAAAGCATAGAAAAGACATTCTTGGCCAAAGAAATGGCTCTATGTCCATTCATAGATATAGAGGGTGCTTTCGATAGCACCTCACATGAGTCCATCATCAGATCGCTAGAGGAAAGGAATATAAACACCTCACTGATCAGATGGATACATGCAGAATCATTGTAGCTGCTCTCGGAGAGGAAACTGTCAGAATGACAGCGGAAAAAGGTTGTCCCCAAGGTGGGGTTCTACCGCCTTTGCTGTGGTCACTGACAGTGGATAATCTGATAGTGAAGCTACATGAATTTGGAATTATGACTCAAGGTTACGCCGATGACCTGGTCGTCACTATTAGGGGCAAACATGATGGGATAATATTCAATCTCATGCAGACAGCCCTAAATATAATCAGAAGCTGGTGCGCAAAGGAGGGACTATATGTAAATCCTAGCAAAACAGTGCTGGTTCCATTCACAAAGAGGCATAAGTATGAACTGAAAGCCCCAACCCTGAATGGAACTCAGCTAACTTTTTCCAATGAAGTCAAATACCTGGGCGTCATAATCGACTAGAGACTAACATGGAACAGTCATATTGAAAATATTCTTTCCAACCTGGACGTGCTGCAGAGTTTTTGCCAAGACATGGGGTTTGAAGCCGAAAATGATATACTGGGTATATCAAACGATTATCAAACCCATGGTCACCTATGCCTCATTAGTATGGTGGCCAAAAACCCAACAGCACTCGACACAAATCAAGCTGCAGAAAGTGCAGCGCTTAGCCTGTCTGGGAATCACAGGAGCAATATTCACGTGCCCCAGGGGCATATATGAGCTGCCATGTCGAATAATAAAATATGTATTAAATGAACTGGTTGAGGTGTTGACATCACTTGTCAACATTTCTTTCAAGCTAGGCATATTTCCACACCAGCTCAAGTCTGCCCTAGTTATTCCAGTGCACAAAAAAGGTAATCAATGTGACATGGCTAATTATAGGCCAATTGCCCTTTTATCAGTATTCTCCAAAATATTTGAGAAAGCCTTCTAATTGAGAATTATAAACTTTCTGAATAAATACCAGCTATTAACAAATAGACAATTCGGCTTTACAAAAAATCTTTCCACGCAGGAAGCTTTAATGTCCTTGCACAAACAACTCCTTGACTGTTTTGAAAAAAAATTGAAAACCTCTTGCATTTTCTTTGATTTCCAAAAGGCATTCGACGTTGTCAACCACCCGCTACTATTGAATAAAATGGAATCATATGGAATAAGAGGGCCAGCCTTAGATTGGGTTCGATCATACCTCTCACAAAGAAATCAACAGGTCTGTATAAAAAAAACGGGATTTCTTCAATGTCAGAACCATTGAATGTTTCTTGTGGTGTTAGACAAGGCAGCACTTTGGGCCCAACTTTCTTTGTCATTATGATAAACGACATCGTTCATAATATACAAGATGAACTCATGACCCTGTACGCTGATGATATTTCTGTGGTTATCAATAGTAACAATCATGAAGATCTCGCTTCAAAATCATCAAACTGTGTCAACAAAATGAAATATTGGTGTGACGTCAATGGAATAATCCTGAATGTAGCAAAAACAAACTTTGTCTTATTCTCACCTATAACATCGAAACCCGATTTCAGCCTTCTAGTGAGACCGGGTAAAGATAATAATAAATCACTCAAGCAAAGCAATTCCATAAAATTTCTGGGTTTATATGTGTATGAAAACCTTTCCGGGGAGACCCATACTCAGCAACTCATCAAATCTTTATCTTAAAAAACTTTGCGATTCTCCAATTAAAGAAAGTGACGAACTTTGAAGCCATAATGTCATATTACTATGGTCTGCTCTGCTGGGGTAACAGATCTGGTACTGAGAAGGTATTCATGAGCCAAAAACGCATCATAAGAAGCATATTTGGTCTGAGACCTACAGACTAGTGTCGACATATTTTCTCATGGAATTCTAACATTATACAACATCTATATTCTAACTGCTGTTTGCTTCATTCATAATAATTTGAAAATTTTCAAAACGTGGCGATGTCAATCACTACACGACTAGAAACTCAAATAAACTCTACATTCCTCTAGCTTCACTTATAAGAAAAGGACCTATTATAATATCCCTCAAAATATATAACCATCTACCTGACTCACTGAAAGTTCACAAGAATCCAATCTTCAAGACAAGTTGTAAAACATTTCTCAAAGAAAAGAGTTACTACTCCTTAGAGGAATATTTTAATGATCAATTTTAACTTAGTGTTTCTATGCATTTTATTTAATTATTTTATCAACAGCCATAATGTCCTTATCTTTGCTTTTATATTATATTTACATATCTTCGTTTTTAATTTTTTTAAAATATTTCTAGTCTTAATCACACACAATGTTTAATACTCACACATTTTAGGCTTAAGATAGATTTAATTTAATTTTAATATTATATAACTATCCCATTGACGATTTCTATACTTGTACAAGTCCTATGAAATAAATGCTTACTTACTTAGAGGTAATGCTCAATCTTCTGCCACTGCACTTGTGTGTAATGAAAGAAGCGGCAAAAAGTGCCTTCAGACTGCACCAGGCATTAAACTTGAAGGCTGGAAATCTGATTGGACATCTGAAGATTCTGGAAAATATTCCCCTAGAATCAAGGTACAAGCCATCAGATATTAGCTAGGCACGACTTTGAAGTGACTTATGAAGTCGTTATAAACAACCACCATATATTCACAACGAACTGGCCTCAATTAGAAAGGAATGAATCAGTATACTATGGTTCCAAAATGGACGAAAGGGCTGGAGTGGGAGTAATGGGTTTTAGACTCTTAAAATCCCTAGGCAAAGCCCCAACAATTTTTCAAGCATAAACCCATGCTATAGAAATTTGCGCACAAGAATGCCTTGAAAGAGGCTTCAGGGCGGCAGAGATCTATATCCTATCAGACAGCCAAGCAGCACTAAATGCTCTAAAGACACACACTGAGTCTAGACTGACTTGGGACAGACAACTGGCTACGAACAATCAGGTTACTCTGATGTGGGTGCCAGGTCAAAGAGGAATCAAAGGCAGTGAAGAAGCCCTTCGCTTGGAGGTTGAATTTCTGAAAACACTGAAACATATTTCTTTATTCGTAACAAATACTTCAAATACCAATTGTTATGACCCCAACTTAAAAACTAACGGAATCCTAAGACAAACTTTCACCTCTTTAGAGGTTGAATTCTTAAAACACTAAGATACGTATTTCTTTTATTTGTAACAAAGACTTGAAATACAAATTTTTATGACCACAACTTAATAACTAACGAAATCCCCATACAAACTTCCAATCCCAATTTAACCCCCATTTTGCCCCTTTGGGGGTTAAATTTACAAAAACACCAAAATACATATTTTTGCATTTGTAACAAAGACCCCAAATACCAACTTTCATGATCCTAACTTCAAAACTAACCTTACAAACTATCAACCCCCATTTTACCCTTTTGTGGTTGAATTTTAAAAAACCCTGAAATACGTTCGTCTTTATTCGTTGGGAAGAGCCCGAATACTCATTTCCATTACTCTAACTTCAAAACCATCTGTACCTTCATTCACCCCCTTCTTAGCCATCTCTTCACCCCTTTAGGGATGGAATATAAAAAAAAATACACTGTCAAAATTTCAGTTTTTTAGGTCCTGAGGTTTGGTTTGGACGTTGATCGTATATCAGTCAGTCAGTGAGTCAGCTAGTGAGGACATGTAATTATGTAAAAAAAACAAATTCGAATGGGATCAACTCCGCTATACAATAAAAAATAGTAATCTAAATCGGATAACCCAGTTATGCGTGGTAAGATAGGTTAACAGGTAAAAATTCAGTGGGCGAATCAACAATCATCCCCTATTTTCCTACCCTTAGGAGTGAAGGATTGTTTTCAAATGGAACCAACTTCGAGATATACTCTGTCCATTAAAAAAAGATTAATCAGAATCGGATTACTCTGTAAAAAGTTATGCGTATAAAAAAGAACCTCCTGCTTTTTTTTCGTCGGTTGAAAATGGTCTATGTTTAAAGATTCCAATGTTATTTTCATATCTCAAACAGTAGGTAGGTGTAGGAACTGTCAGATAATAAAACATCGTTCCCTGGTTATTTTATTTATTTATTTATTTCAAGGATAACTCCAATTGTATACAATACTTATTATAATACATATATATGAAAAATGGTAATATTAAGAATAAAACATCGCAAAGTTAATATTAAAAATAAAACATCGCAAAGTTATGTGACAGGACAAAAAGAATAAAATGAGATCTAAATATATAGTAGATTACAAAATACGATGAAGTGTCTTCTTGAAGTTTGCATGTGTTTGTGAAAATAGATCAACCGTATCTTGTATATCATTATAGTCTCTTTGCAATCTGGTCAAAGGACTGTTCATTCCATAGTTAGTTGTATGGAATGGAATTCTGAACAAAGGAGGATTACAAGTTCTTGATACAGCATTCAGATTTAACTGGCTCAATACTTCTATTGACTAGTTTAAAGAGAAACATCTGATCCAAAATTCTAAGGCTACATAGATGGAGATCTGAATGCAAGTCTGCCTTTGTATTGTGCTCTGTACATTGATTTTTAGGATATGAATAAATTCTCAAAAAATTATTTTGAACCCTTTTTATTGAATTGCTATGAACGGTATAACTTGGTGACCAAACAATAGATCCATATTCCAGAACTGGTAGAACTAATGTGCAATAAAATTTCGTTAAAGTTCCAGGAGAAAAGTTGTAGCTATTTTGAATAATAAAGCCGAAAGTTTTGAGAGCTGTATTCACCAAATTATTAATGTGTGATCTAAAATTCATGGATGAGTCTACTAATATGCCCAGGTCTTTGGCATTCTCTTTCTGTATTAAATTGGTCTCATCAATTGAATATTCACTGTTCACTTGAACATTTCGTCGGGCAAAAGTAATATAGAAACACTTTTCAATGTTGACATCCAAATGTTCAGAGATGTCCAATGAATGAAATGATCTAAATCAGTGTGTAAGAAGAGAGTGTCTGTTGAGTTATTGATTTCACGGAAGATTTTTAGGTCATCGGCATAGAGAAGGAAATGAGAATGAACAATATAATTATTTAGGTCGTTAACAAAGATGTTAAAGAGTAGTGGCCCGCAGTGGGATCCTTGGGGAACTCCAGAAAGTACAGGAAATGCAGATGAGAGATTATCATTGATGCGTACACATTGAAACTGATCGGTGAGGAAACTCTGCAACCATGTCACTACTGAGATATTCATATTCATTGCCAGCAATTTTTGTATCAACACCCCTTCCTGAAGTCCGTATATAAACTATCCACTTGGGATTTTCCTTCAAAGGTGTCTAATAGAAATTCAGTGTACGTT
Organism: Gonioctena quinquepunctata; assembly: GCA_018342105.1. NCBI lineage: Eukaryota > Metazoa > Arthropoda > Insecta > Coleoptera > Chrysomelidae > Gonioctena > Gonioctena quinquepunctata. The sequence continues at coordinate 36,798 of JAFIRS010000088.1, forward strand.
ACTAAGTTAGTCCTTGTAGACCGTCCTGCTTGGAAACCATGTTGTTCTGGAATTATTAGATTTTTTATTTGATATGACGAATATGTCGATACCACGTTGTCTAACATTTTAGGTATGGTTGACTGAATACATACACCTCTGTAATTTTTAATATCCTCATGGTTGCCTGATTTGAATATTGGGGTGATGTAACTGTTCTTACAAAAATATGTGAAAACTCCACTATTTAGCGAAAGATTGTAAATCTGGATGGGTTTTGTCAGCGTACAAACGCAACATTTTAGTAAGATAGGGGGAATGCTATCTGGACCAAAAGAGACTTTATTAGGAAGTTTCGATAATATTTCAAACACTTCTGTGATCGAAAAACGTGGAAGAAGGAAATCATTGAATGGCTGGACTGAATTTTTGAAATCGCATAAGACAAAATCCGGATTGTCAGACCGGTTGACAGATGAAAAAAATTCTGCGAAGAGATCAACAACTTTAGCATCTGAAGAAGATTTTTTACCATTGAGTGACATTTGGGAGGAATAATCACTAGATTTATTTAGTTTATTTATTTTCTTCCAGAAGGATCTAGGATCTTCAATAAGATCATTTTCCATGCGATGAAGATAATTTTGATGACACTGTTCTGACAACATTTTTCACTGATGACGTAAATTGGTAAAGATTGTATAATCATTATGATCTTTACTTATTTGAAACTGTTTGTGAGCTTTTTTCTTTTTGATTGTCAACGCTTTAAGATCAGATGTAAACCAGCTAGGAAATGTTGAAGGTTTGTAATATCTGACTGGAACAAAAAGTTCTATTCCCGTATATACGATATTATAAAATTGCTCTAAAATTACTTATAAGTTTACTTCGATGAAGATTTGTTCCCAATCTATAGATGCAAAGAAACCATTCAAGGATATATAATCGGCATTTCTGAAATCATAGTAATGCAAACTTCTAGAAGAGTTGTTGTACCTATTGGAATTTGAAAAAAGTATGCAAGATGATGATAATTATTATCTATTAATAAGTCGACTGCCGTATCTATTTGAATATCACAGTTGTGTGCAAAAATTAAATCATGATAAGTTTTATGAACATTCGGAATGTAATTAATTTAATGTAAGTTCAAAAACGGGAAGTTTTCACATACTAAGTTGGCATTAGAGAATGCTGGACAGTCAACTGTTACTCCCTTGATATCATTGGACCATTTTGCTTCTGGTAAATTGTAGTCACCAGCCACAATGATGGAATGCTCAGGATATGTTAGGGACACATCTTCAACTGATTGGTATTGTAGATCATATCTCTCAGTATTTGAATTGAGTGGCAAATAAATAGCACATATAATGAACTTACTATTGTTCATAACAAAGGAGACAAAGATTTGTTCAATTGTATCACAAGTATTTTGTACCAACATAGATGGTAAAGATTTACGAACAGCCACTAGAACCCCGCCACCACGAACTTTAGAACTATTGTGAGAGTTACGGTCTTGTCTATAAATAGCATAACTATCAACAAAATCAAACTCACTTGTATAAACGTCCGAACTGAGCCATGTTTCGATGAGAATAATTATATCATAATCACATAGGATAATTGCATTTTTCAGAGTATGAAGTTTGGTTTTAATGCCACCTACATTCTGGTAATAACAGTTTATGATTGAAGGGACAGGATTTAATCTCCGTTTTTTGCTGGAGGACTTCTGGATTCAGCAATATGTGGTATTCCATATCGATATTTGACAACCAAATTATTTTCACCTTTCCTTTTCCGCTCATTCAGTTGTTCATAAATAGATTTAATATAGTTTCGTTGGGATGGTGTGAGATCAGCAGCGATTCCGATGTTTGGGAAGTTTTCAGAGAGTTTTCTTTTATTTTTTATACAAAACAAGGCATTTGAATTATTAGATAATGTAACTTTCAAAGGTCTGCTTCTATTACTAGCTTGTCCCAATCACCATACATTGAAAGGGCCCACATTAATATCCAATGCATCAAATATTTGCTTGCATTTGAGAGTGTCCTGTTCAATCCTGTTCAATATTTTATCGCAGTTGACACCATTCTATAATCTTTCTGAAAATAATACAAATTTCTTGAATCTCTCGCAATATTTTCATTTTCAGACTGTGGAAGATTACCCAAAAAACATGTCAAGAAACATTGTTCCCCCACAAAAAATCACATTAATTCAATGAAATAAAGATTATTATTATTAGTAACTGAAAAAGTGTTGTTCTTTCAGTTTTTATATCCTCAGCTCTTCTTCCAGGTTTGGAGGAGTGTACTTGGTGTGTTCAAAATGCGAGATGCCATCACAAAGATGACAATTATGGTGTGTGCGGCTTACAAGAAGACAGCCCTAGTCAGATACCTGGTTGGTGGGGTCCTAAAGGGACGGAGGTGGTAAAGCCTGAACAATGCCGAGAACTCGATCGGCGACCTGGTTTAACATTTGTGAAGTACCACTATCCCGTCAACTATTCTCAGCCGGATAATGTTGCCATAATCAATGCCACAACAGTAAGAAATATTTTATTGATATTAGAATATAAGCAGTGAATATGACGGTACATAAGTTAGAGAAATACCATACCTGTTCGTCTGAAGAAACCATTTTATCATGCAATAATAACCATTATTCTTTTCATGTTATAATCTTAGTACTCAATTAATCTCCATTATCAATTTCCTCTAAAAAAAAAAAATTGCTGGGTGACACCCCAGAACTCAACCGGCAGGGGAGAATGGAGTTATTTTGAAATGAAACATTGATAAAACATTTTTAGGGCTGTACGAAGTCAATTTGATCGGTCAATTCAGTCAATTTACCGAAATTCTTTTGTCGTGTTGCTCCCTGCCGAATTGAGTTCTAATCCATCGAATAGATTTTGAATAATTATATGGAAAAGTTTTAAATTCTGACAGTATAATTTTGACTGTTCTGGAAACCATTTTTCAAGGGCTTTCAAATGACATATTGCAAGTCATGTTTCGCCCGATATAGTTTCTGTCATTTTTTAATAATGACACTTCCGTTTGACAGATGACAGCCATTCCCATTTGGGGCAGGAACTGTATCTTCTTACCAAATTTCAGCTCGATTGGTCAAACAGTTCGGCACTTATCGTGGAAGATTACAGACAGACACACACACACAGACAGACATATATACTTCACTCTGGAAATGGTCTCAATCATCTCGGGGGCCAGAAGGTCGGTCCATCCAAATCTTTTTTTTTTTTTGGAATGTGGTACTGAAGGTGTTCATATATACAGGGTGTAAACTAACTTGTTTCATTCCCGAGACGGGTGTATAATGTCATTTCATAACAAAGTACAGTGGTTAGAAATAAAAATTTTGGCAAATTCAACCATATTTTGGGAACCACTGTCAGCCTAACCTATCACTGCTCGGAGCCGTAAGAAAACACTGGTATTTGCCAGATGCAATATACGATTAAATATATGGAATTTTGAACTGATTGTTTGAGAAATGTGAAAATATACTGAGAATCGTTATTAACAATCGTTACAGGCTAGCGGCGAAAGGTATTCAAACTGTGCCTCTGAAATAAAAAGAGCAAACACTTGCATCTGCCTTTTGACAAGATATCACATACTTATTCACCTTGTAGCTCATAATGGTCTGTAAAAGTAATCTTGTCGATAAAAGCATTTATTATTATTATAATAACGTCAATGTTTTCACTAATGAAAATAAATGAACCTCGTTATATTCAAACTGGTTAATTAAGTCAGAACTAGCAGATAAAGTCAGCATACTTAGAGCACTTAACAAACCACAATTATAAAAAAAAATCATGTTTAAGTAACACACACAGTTACACAAAATTGACCAGGCATGTTGACAATTGACTTGCCAGCCAAGCAGATTTGCTAGGTAGAAAAAGTGGTAAATTTGAAAGCTCTCTACAAACGACATGACGTTGGTCAGATACGACTATGTGATGTGCATGAGTTTGAACATTCTTGTCTTTCTCAGGAAACTTGCAAATTAGCTGATAGAGGCAGTCCGTATGTCTTTGCTTGGCAAACTCCATATGATTTTGTCACTCCGAGTGCAGGTTCTGGGCCAATATATGGAGTTGATGAGCATACTTTAGGATTATTTTATGACATGAGCGAAGCCTTTGACCTCGTTGACCTTGACATGTTTTTGCAGAAATTACAGTTTTATGGTGTTTGAGGCTCTGCATTGAATTGGGTTAGATCTTACTTGGCTGATCATAGTCAGAAGGCTCTGTTTTGGGACCCCTTTTGTTTCTAATATTTATAAATGATCTTACGAAATTTTGTACAAAAGCTTCTATTACTGTTATTTTTGCTGATGACACTAATTTCTTGGTATCTGTGGGTACTATGTTTGAAGCAATTCACAGAGCTCAGGAAGTTACAACTCAAATTTCTGAGTGGTGTTCTCTAAATGGCCTACTGCTAACTACTGGTAAATCTCAATTGATAAACTTTGTTACTAAAAATACATCCATAGATAAAAGTTATTTGGTTAAATTAAAAACTATTCACCAAGTAAATTGTACTAGATTCTCAGGGGTTGATATTGATAATAAACTTACCTGGAAGAGCCAGGTTGATAGTGTTGAACGTAAGCTTAGTAAACATATATACTTCGTCAGTTGAGACTAACTGTCTCTCTCGGTGTTCTCAAACCTCTATACCATAGTTTAATTCAATCTGTTATTTCATATGGCCTTGAACAATGGGGTTTATCAGCTAAAGCTATGAAGTCTTTGTTATTCAGAAAAAGGTAATTAGAATTTTGGCAGGTGCATCTACAAGTGAACATTGAAGGCCATTATTCATGCATTATAATTTATTACCGTTGCATTGTTTGTATGTTTACCAAACTTTGATGCATATAAAAAACATTATTTCAATTTTTCCAAAGAATGAACATATCCACGATTATTTCACAAGGAATAAATCTCAACTACATCAACCATATAGTAGATTGACACTATCTCAGAATCATCTCATATGCTGTGGGGTTAAGCTATAGACATAATAAGCTCAATGATGACATTTAATCCTCAAATATAATTTCAATTTTTTTTAATAGCAAAAAGCTTACTACTCTGTTGATGAGCTTATCTTAGAATCCTAGGTAGATTAGATTATTTCATAATTATTTTCCAATATTGTCCTATTCGTTGAGCAGGTTGTTCAAAACTATTTTGAACAACCCTAGTGCAAATAACATGTGATTTCGGATGTGTGTGGTGTATTGGTTAAAGAAATTCGAATGTTAAGTGTTTTCCGTACCCGATAATAGCGCAGAAAAATTATATTCGTTCGTCCAAAAGTATTTGAGAGAGCTTGTTTTTTACTTTGGATTCTCGCTCAGGAGGCAGTATGTAAGTATTATCAAACGGTATATTGTCAATTTACCCGAAATCGAACTCCGATTCATTTGAATTGAGAAATAACCTAGAATAACGTACTTGATGAACAAGACGAAGAAGGAAGCTGTAGTATTCATTCGAAAATGTATGAAAATGTATTCTTAGCTGATGAAGCTCTAGAAGAAAAGCAACGTGAAAAATCTGTGACAGAATGGGTTAATAACATTCCCCAAGATGTACCTCACGAAATCTCAAAAGATGGCTATAAAACTAAAGTCCCAAATTTCACATACAGAGGAAGCAACGAAATCAAAATGCTTTGTGAAACTTTGAAAAATGTGCTTAATTCGGTACAGTACCTTCAGGCAGTAACCAAAATAAATCTTCGAAAATTATAGCACGTCACGCGATGGATAAAGATTTTCCTCATTTCGACTGAAATCCACAAGATTGGCCACTCTTTCTCAAACAGTTTGTAAACATACCCCATATATGTGAATATAGTAATGAAGAAATCATGATGAAATTACAAAGATGCTTGAAGGGCGAAGCTAAATCTGCAGTTTCAGGAATGATGTTGACTGCTGAGAACGTAGATTCATACCTTGGAGAAGCACTTTGGGAAACCTGATTATATATTTGATGTGACGATATCGAAAGTGAGAAGTTTGCAGTACATCCAAGACACAAATCTGGAAAAACTGATCCAGTTCTCAACAGAAGTTAGCAACATAGTTTCTACAATGAGAACTTTAGATTCAACAGGCCATCTTAAAAATCCCCAGCCGATAAAAGACCTCATAAATAAATTACCAGATATGTTGAAATTATAATGGGGGTAGTTGGTGGTAGTAAAAAACGGAAAAGTTGACCTGGAAGATTTTTCACAATGGGTAGGTGAAGTAGCGAATGCTGTCTGTTATGTGAGTACACCCCGTAACTACAACAACATCGGAAAATTTTCCAAGCAAAGAAATCAGAGAGTCTTCAGCACCAATCAAATGAATTTGAAAAAAAACAGTGTTGTTATTGTGAAAAGGTATCCATGAAGAAGTATGTCCCAAAATGCAAAAAGATCAAATTGATAAGAGTTGGAAGATTGTAACTGAAAAAAATATGTTTTTCTTGTCTAAATTAACAGAAGTTCAAGTACAGAAGAAGAAAGAAGTGTGGAACGAATGGTAGCGAGCTATATCACCATTTTCTCCTTCATAAGGATATCACGAAAAACCATTCCCCATCATATGTTGAAGCAGAGTAAAAAGAAGACAGTCCTGTTGAAATGGTTTGTGCTATGAATCACCATAAGAAAAACATTTTTCTATGAATGATCTCAGTGAGGTTGTATGGGCCAACAGGAAACATCACAATACTTGCCCTTTGTGACGAAGCATCTACTATCACCCTACTTGATGCAAAAGTAGCCCAAAATCTCGGTTTCATTGGTCCAAAGGAGACTCTTTGTTTGCAATGAACAAACGATGAGATTTCTACTCAGGAAAATTCCTTATGTATTAATGTTGAAGTTTCCAAAGCAGCCGGAGAAGGAAAGGCATATGTTATGAGAGGAGTACATACTATAAAAAATTTGTCTTTGCCTACACAAGAAATCTTAAGAGTCTCTTCACAAAATAGATATAGATTTTCAGGTGGATATCATTCAATGTTCAGCGTGGTATTTGCCAAGAAAGTAGTTGTTTTTCGCTTGTGGTCTACCACTTGTTTTAATTTATATTTAATTTTTGTGAATAGACTCTCAAGTCCCTTGTTTCTAATATTACACTTCACATGCTTGGCTCTCTTGTTTGATGTAGGTTCAATCATTGGATTTGCAAATGGAAACAAAGCCAAAAATATCCTAGATAAAGCAAATTAAAATTTCATTAATCAATGTATGGACTTAACAAGAAATAACTTACAGGAAAAACAAAATACAAGCATGCCAAATACACTGTTCTTGAAACCATGTGACTCCCACGAAATATATTATGTGATTACCTCATTAAAAAACAAAAAATCAGTAGGAGACGATGATATACCTATTAAAGTATTAAAATATTGTAACGAACCTAGGCCGGACCTGTCGCCTCACGCGTTGCCATCGACAACGATGATGTCATCCCCGGAGATATTCGAGAACAATCCAGTCACGCTGCCGCGGAAAACAACGGTCAATATTAGAACAACTGGAACATGCTGTTCGCCAACCGCCAGAATTGGAAACATCGAGAATTCTGTAACGGAGATAAATAGGCAGCCCTCAAGAGTCAGTCTCAGTCTGAGCAGCCGATAGCGTCGAACGATACAGTGGCGTAGTTAGTAATATAAATTAGTTGTGAATTTAAGTGTGAAATAAATTAGTAAAACCAAGTTAAGTTTATTTACGTTACAATATGTAGCTGAGATGATTTGTCATCCTCTCAGCCACATAATAAACCTGATGTTAATCAAAGGAATTTTCCCAGATAAGTTGAAGATTGCTGCAATCAAAGCTATTTATAAAAAAGGAGATAAAACAAATTGGCAGAACTATCGTCCAATAGCTCTCTTATCAAATATCAGTAAGGTTTTTGAAAAAATAATATATTCAAGAATTGTAACATTTGTCGTGAGTCACAAACTGATCTCAGATTCCCAAAATAGTTTCAGAAAAGGTAAACCTACTATACTTGCTTTATATAATGCCCTTACTACGATATTGAACTCGTTGAACAACAAAAATGAAACTATAGCAGTATGTATAGATCTTTCTAAGGCCTTCGATAGGGTTGACCCCACTACACTTTTGAAAAAACTCGAATATTTCGGAATAAGAGGAGTTTCCTTGGAATTGATACGCTCTTACATAACAAATAGATTTCAATATCTAACAGAAAGAGATGGAAAAGGCGAACTGATTAAATCTGATAAGAAAAAAAAACAAAGTGGGTGTTCCACAAGGCTCTATACTTGGGCCACTCATGTTTATTTTATATATCCTCATATAGTTGACCAAAAAATTGGTCAATTTGCGGATAGATTCTAGATTAGATTGGAAAAAACACATTGACCACCTAGCACGAAATATGGCAAGCTATTGCTATGCACTTAAGGTATTGGCTCAGTCAGTAAACATAGAGTCTGCATTAATTGCGTATCATGCATACGTCCAATCTCGTGTTAGATATGGAATTATATTTTGGGCTAATTCTACAGGTGCCCACAGAATTTTGGTAATCCAAAAAAGATGTTTGAGGAATATACTGAGTATGAAACAAACCGATAGCTGCAGAACTATATTTTCGAAATTAAATGTACTTACTCTTGTGGGACTGTATATTTATGAAGCAGTAATTATTGTCAAGGAAAATAATGAACTCTTCAAAACACTAGAACATGAGTACAATACTAGATTCAAACAACATCTAATACAGATTTAAAAAAATATACTTATATTCGAAACAATGTGGAATTCTCAGTTATAAAAATTTTCAATCACTTGTCCCATAATCTTAAAAAAATGCCAATAAATAAAATGAAGCTCCATCTTAAGCAGTCATTAATACAAAAGGCTTACTATAAACTGGAGGAATATTTTGGAGATAGTCCTATATAATTTTAGTATTTTCAATATATATGTGATAATTTTATAAAATGTTATAATGTACCTATGGTACATCATGGAAATTTCCGAAAGAACCAAACAATCCATCATCCTGAGTCTGAAACATGAATATGTAAAATTTTTAGTGCGATATTACCACGAAAAATTCCGTTATAGAGGAGTAGAACTTGTTCTAAACAAGATACGACAAAAATATTGGTTGTAGATGGTCGAGCTGCGGTAAAATCGATATTTTCTAAATGCCAAATATGCAAGAATGAACGAGCCAAACCAGTACTACCTATGATGGGTAGCTTCCTGCAGCTAGATTGAGCAGAGGAATGAAACCATTTGTAAATGAAGGAATCGACTATTTCGGCTCACTTCATGTTACAATGGGAAAGAGAAAGGAGAAGAGATGGGGATTTATTTTTACCTGCCTTGCAGTTAGAGCAATTCATTTGGAAATATCTCATTCCCTCAATAGCGATTCAGCAGTCATGGCCATCATGAGAATGTCAGGAAGAAGGGGACAGCCAAGAGTGATCTTTTGTGATACTGGCTCGAACTTCAAGGCAGCTGATAAGGAACTGAAGGAATCACTGAAAAATTTGAACAGATCCGCTATGATCGATTCTATGAATGTAAAGGGAATAGAATTCAAATTCAATCCACCAACCGCATCCCACATGGGAGGAGCATGGGAGTGGTTGATTGGCACAGTGAAAAGAACCATTGGGAAGGTGTTGCAGGGCCAATCACTCAGGGATGAAACTCTTCACACCTTTTTCGTGGATGCAGAAAAAATAGTAAATTCACGACCTGACAAAAGTCTCCGGATTACGAAGCTCTCACCCCCCCATCATTTTTATTGGGTTCATGCAATGGAGAAGGACCAGTACCACCTTCGGATCCAATTAAACTTTTTTAAGAAGAGAGCGGAGAAAATCAAGAATATTGGCTGATTCCTTCTGGGAAAGATGGGTTCGAGAATATTTACCGACATTATCGAAGAAGTAAGTGGATCAAGGACAATAAACCAATTAGAATTGGTGATATTGTTACTATCGTCGATGAAAATGCGCCAAAATATGAATGGAAGTTGGGGCGAATAACTTCGACTTACCCAGGACCCGATGGTAGAACACGAGTTGTGGATGTTAAAATATCGACCTCCCAGTACAGACGACCCGTTACCAAAATATGTCATTTAGAGCTCAAGGAAACCTAGTTTTCCTAGCGGGGGAGGATATTTGGGTCTATGATATATATATATATATATATATATATTTATTTATTTATTCAATCAAGTACTCTACAGAATTCGATACAGATTCCAAATGGTACAACTAATCTAAACGATACAACTAAACTAATACATTTAACGACAAACAAACAATTAACAGAAATTTATGTGTATATAAAAAGACAATAGTGAACTTCGGTACATGTATATAAAAATATAAGTAAAGGATACGGTAAAAATAAATTACTTGAATTGAATAACATTGCAAGTTTTCAGGTAGGAGTGACGGAGAATTTCAGTTGTTTCTTGAATACGTAAAAAGGGATATTTAATATGTTTATTGATGAATGATGGATATTGTAGTTTTCTTGAAGCCTACAACAGAAAGCGGTGCGACCATAATTAGTACGATGTGTTTGTACATAGAAAGTGTTGCAGGTTCTGGTGGTTCTAGAGTTGGCATGAAATGATAATTTTCCTAATATCTCTGTACAATTTATGATGCCATTTACAATTTTGAATAAAAAATATGACATGGCATTAATTCGTCTCTGTTCTAAAGTTTCTAGATTCAACAATGAAATTCTTGTTAGAGAGTCGAGACCGTGGAAGGAAAGTCCAAGTTTCCAAACAAGAAAACTTGTGAACCGACCTTGTACTCTCTCTAAACGGTCCTTCTGGCAATTGTAAATTGGTGACCAAATTATACTATTATATTCCAGAATGCTTCGAACAAGTGAAATATACAACGTCTTAATTGCGTTCTGATCAGAAATATTTCTAGCTTGCCTCTTTATAAAACCCACCATCCTGAGAGATTTATTACAAATATTGTTGATATGATCGTTGAAATTGAGTTCTTTATCAAATATTATCCCTAAATCACTGATACTAGTTACAGCTTGCAAATCAACCCCATGTATACTATAGTTGAAAATAGTTGGATTGAGTATTTTATAAAAACGCATGATTTTACACTTATCAATATTGATTTTCAAAAAATTTTGTTCACAGTAATTGGTGAAATTGATTAAATCATTCTGAATCAAATGACAGTCATCTTCAGATGATACAACTCTATAGAATTTGAGATCATCAGCGTAAAGTAAAATGTTACAATTTTTAAAAGTGCAAATAACATCATTAATGAAGCATAAAAACAGAATGGGACCAATGTGGGATCCCTGAGGAACTCCAGAGGTAACATTTATTGATTTAGAAATAGAATCTCCTATTTTCACTTTCTGATTACGCTTGTCCAGATAAGAAATAATAAACCTAAAAAAACTGCCATCCACACCAAGTGCTTTCATTTTAGAAATAAGAAGACTATGATTAACGGAATCGAAAGCCTTGGCGAGGTCAGTGTAAATCACATCAACCTGAAAACCTTGTTCTAGTTTATTACATAAAAAGTTTTGTATAATTCCTAAATTGGTAGCTGTAGAGCGATTTTTGAAAAAGCCATGTTGTTCATTAACAATAATATGCTTAAATATTGGTGATAACAGTGATGATTTCCATATGGTTGGAAATATTCCATCATCGAACGATTTTTGAAAAATAATTTTAAGTGGAGTGGATAATACTCTGCTGCACTGTTTGAGAAGTAACGGAGGAATTCCATCGGGGCCAGCACTTTTGTTTTTGTCCAAGTTAATTAACTTATTTTCAATTTCCTCGTTGCTGCATAATATATATATATATATATATATATATATATATATATATATATATATATATCTCTCTTTATTTAGTTGAAAAACTAATTCATTTACAATAGTCAATACATTGTCACATTATAAATTAAATTAAATTAACATAAAAAAATACAAACAGCCTGATTAAAAATAATACAATGCAATACAATATTCATTCATCCTTTAAATTTACATTTGTGGAAACGTCAGAATTACAGAGAAAGAAAAAAGCCTATATGTATACACATTAGTGACAAGTACATATAAGACAAGTACATATAAGACAGAACAATAATAAAAAATAGACAACTTGTATACACAGGTGAGTTAATCTTCTCCTCCTATCGTGCCTATGTTTGTGTGGAACTCCTCAATACTGTATAAGCACATGTTTTTCAGGATGTTTTTCATCTTTGATTTGAATTTTTCCTTGGGTAGGGATGATATGACATGTGGTATTGCATTATACAGGTCTATGCCTAGGACTCTTGATTCATACATATAGATAAAAAGTTACATAAAAAAGTCTTACACAAGAATATACTAATTTTTCATTAAGTAATCCTTCAATCGTCTTGAAAGTATTTATCGAACCACTCTCTTTAATTTCTAGTGGGAGGTCATTAAAACAATCTACTCCTTTATAAAATAAAGAATTATGTGTACTATTTTTTTTATATTTTTCAACATTTATGTTGTTTCTGTTTCTTGTGTTATACTCATGTATGTCAGCCACATAAGTTAATTTATTCTGTAGATATACAGGTGAATATCCAATTTTGATTTTAAAAATAAAGATTAGTGTTAGGTACTCGAAGAGTTTCTTCACTGGTAGCCATTGAAGGGTTTGCAACATATTTGCTATCGGTGTTATCCTCGAACATTCTAAGATTATTCGCATAGCACGATTCTGCATCTTTTGTAGTCTGTTTATTTCATTTTGATTGAGAAATAATAGAATGGTAGAACAATAATTAAATGTGGAAGGATTATGGAGTTATAAACTAATAATTCAGACCACTGGCTGAAATATGGGGAACATCTTCTTAAATAGTTGACTTTGTAAGCTACTGTTTTGATAATCTGATTAGTATGTTCCTTGAATTTTAATTTACTGTCAATGATTGGAACGATTTTATTAGAATCCTGTATAATTATAATACAAACAAGCTAAATAGTACGTGAGCCAACCCCGAGTTATGTCCGAGTCAAGTAGTGACAGTGACGAGGATGCATACAGTGAGATGGAGGTGGAGGATGATGGAGTTTGGAAAAGGGTCAGATACAAAAAAAGAAAAACAGGAAAAAGCCTTCCTAATACATCCAAGAAACCAAAACACTTATCACAACAACAAATCCTACAAATAATTGGAGGTGCGAACCCAGGTGCTGATACTAACAGCACAAGAAATACTCAGCCCACAAAAAACACCACCAATACAAAAAATAACAATCTCGAGATTCTGACAAAAACAACCGAAACTTCTCTACAAAAATGAATGAGATTATAAACCAACAATACAACAACCTTTTTTATATAAATGTGCCTAAAAACATTGATAGAATCGAAATGACAGACATTTGGGATAACGAAAAACCAGGCAATACAGATATAATTATCCAAACAACCAAATGGTTTCTTTTAAAATCTGATCCCCCTAAACTGCTCTCAACTAACCACCTGGAAAATCTAAAAAACGAGATATATAGAAATTTACCGAAACCAACCCATCAAAAAAATCTAACCCTACCCAAAAAGTCCAAGAACCCTCATACTCCGCAGTTATTTCGTCGGTTGAAAAGGTCATAACAGACGAGAATATCAGTGCTGCCGTCACTCAGAAAGGAATCGAACACAGATACTGTAAAAGGATAATATCTAGAAGTTTCACCACCCCAACTTCCTATATTAGGATAATAACTACTTCTTTGACATCCTATGAGAAACTTCTCAACGAAGGCCTTTTTTTACAAAAACAGGCACTACCCAGTATATACCAGTAATCCACCAGTACCTACCCCAATACCATGCAAAAAGTGCCACCAGTTCACACATACAACTGAAGACTGCAACCAAGAAATCAAATGTGCCAAATGTGGACAAAACCATACAACCAACCAATGCAAAACCAACCTACCACCTAAATGCACGGCCTGCAATAGTGAAGACCACCAGGCATGGTCATTTAAATGCCCCAAAAGGCCAAGACAACCAATAGAGGGGATCCCCAATGCAACAATCAAACCACTAAAAGAAAATGTCAAGAGAAGTCAAACCAAAATTGAAAAAATGCAAAATTCATGCTCCATACACAATACACGATCACATAGTGAACACTTATATTAGGAAATTGAACACACCTAAACACCAGAACAGGACAGAACTGCTACAGAAATTGAAAAGGAGATTTGTCAAAGAATTCAATATCGACACAAATGTGGTCTCCCCGGGACAAAATAAAGCCTTTGTTTTTATGTTCGACCTTGATGAACCAGTCAAACCATCACCAACTGAATCCACGCTGGGAGAAATCATTGCCGTTAATATTCAAGACTCTTAAAATTCTATATGCCAACATAAACAGCTACCTACCCAAAAAACACATTATATGCAAATACATGTAAGGCAACGACGTTAACTGCGGGCTTTTTTTAGAAACAAAAATTGAAAAGGACACTAATCAATACCGAAATTGGAACATCTATCAAAGAGCCGGAAACATAGTGAATCAAAATGTCAGAGAAGGCAGCCTAATGAAGACTCACCCAACACTAAACATGAAAAAAGCCAACCCTCCAAAAGACAAGTTACATGTAATGTTAGTACATCCATCCAATTTCCAACATTGAAAGATTCATCTACCCAACGCAAACGGTGTATGAGTGCCTCACAGCCATGCAAGAAGGATGAAAAATTAATTTTCACAATTTTTTATGTAATTTTTTTTTCTCCCCCATAGACTTTGTTAAACCACCCTTATCCCAAAATATGCAACAAATATAATGAACAAACTTATTTTATCACACTGGGCAGAAGGACCTCGGTCAATAGCCCGTTGAGCATTTTGTATTTATGTTCAATGAAGTACTTTTATTATTATTATTATTATAATTTTTCATTTTGACATGTAGATTGTTTTTCAAAGAAAAGGAGTGATCGAAATAATTTGTCAAGACAAAATGTCATTAAAACTTTGAGAACAAAAGTTGAGTATTTTACTGGCAAACGGTGAATTACTTGATAAGGAAACAACATTTTACATTTCCACATTCTTTCGTCAGTATTATACAGTATACTAGAATATATATTCTTACTTACTTTGAAAATATATATATACATATATATATATATATTTCAATGGATATCACATAATGCGATGAAGATGATTTTCATATTCAAATTCTTGCAGGTGGATTTCATGAGTCCTACCACCAGTCCCTATCCGCGTGTTGATCTTTCCAGTGGAGGAGAGATGGTTGCTAGACTTCTAGGTTTCCTACGACTTCCCGCCAGCTGGCAGGAGATGCTCAATGTGTGCGTTAGTTTTTGTTCAGCAACTCTGACAGTTTCAGATCATTTAGTGGCCAATGTTACGCCAGAAGCTAAGGAATGCATGGGTGTGAAATGGCCAGATAACATAACACTTGACAGGATATCTGTCGATTTCATGTCGAAGAAAATGATGAACATGGGGTACAACACTTACATGCAACAGAGTAAAATGGAATTGCAACATTTCAAAGAATCAGATGATACACCAAAAGTGAGTAATATTTTTTTAAATAATTTATTTAGTTTAATTATTCAATTTTCAATGCTTTACCAGCAGATGCACAATACATCAGATTAAGAATAAGGCTACAATCAAGGTAGATCAAAATACTCACTCAAATGAGCACTTATTTTGCTATTTCAAAAGCGAAAATATAATGAATGAAAAAAATTGTAACAGCTGTTTTACAACTGAAAATATTTTGATGCTGGTTAATTCTGATAATTCTTCTGTGAATTTTTTCCAATTTTTTACAAAACAAATGTCAGGGCTATATCAGAATACAAATCACCCTAATTTTTTCTAATGTCATATAAAATTTTCCCCACCTAAACAGCATCTTGTTCAGTTGCAAGGATCTGGAACGAACAAGATTCTACCGTATGGATTAGGGGTAGCTAGATCCAAAAAACTAGAATACTGAGCATTATCATCGACTTCGTTGTTGCATTAATGAAGAGACAATTTTGGAATTGTTGACTTTCCTTTTTAATAATACAAATTTTTCTTTCAATAATAAAATTTATAAACAAACCTTTGGTTCCCCAATGGGGGCCTCCATTTCACCCATTTTAGCAGCGTATGTCATGGATGATTTGTTAGACAATGTTATTCCAGTTTTATCTTTCAATCTTAACTTCATAAAAAAATATGTTTGATGATATTATATAAGCATTACCGAATGATGGTGTGGATGAGATTCTCAGTACCTTCAATAGCTACGATCTTATATCCAGTTCACAATTGAAACTGAAAACAGCGATAATTCCGTACCATTTCTTGATACCAAGCTTATACGGACAACAGAAAACAAGCTACTGGTAGATTGGTATAGGAAACCATGCAGCTCAGGCAGATACCTGAATTACCACTAATATCACAAAGAGTCTATGAAAGTGAACTTGGTAAAACAAAATGAAATTAAGAGTACTGAAAATCTTAGATCTTAAATTCCATAAACATAATTTAAACATCATCTTTAACCTTTTCTTAGAAAATTCTTATCCAAAAACGTTACTTAATAACATTCTATATAATACATCATCTCACTTAAAAGTAGTAGCCTCAAACAGTAATAATTCGAACATTGTCTCAAACGACAATTAAACTAACACTACCCCTACTCAATCTTTCTTCACTACCCCTACTCACTTCACTACCCCTACTCAATCTTTCTTCACTTCATTACCATATATTCCTAAACTCTCCAGTTTATTTCACACCCCGAAAAAAATTAAGATATATAAAACAGTTCTAACAATCAGATCAATTTATTCTGAAGTTAAAGCTAAAACTCTCCATTACTTTCAATGTCAAATGTAATTTATAGTATTCCCTGTCATGGTTGTAATAAACAATATATTAATATATTGGTCAAACGCAAAGATCATTTTCGAACAGAATAATTTCTCATAAAAGTGACTGCAGATTGCATCCTGAAAGATGTGCTCTGGCAGAACATGTGAGTAAATTTGACCACCAGATGAATTACGATTCAGTGAAAGTGCTAGCGACAGAGTCACATACAACAAAGAGAACATTCTTAGAAATGGCTTTTATTTCCCAAGAAAACAATTGTATACAAAAACAGATATTTCCCATTTGAGAGATCTACTCTTATTTATTGTCTTTAGATATCAATCCAAATTTACAACAATGCAATATCAAATAAGAGTTATTTTAACATTAACATAATTGAAACCAACCTCAACAAAGTTGTAAGTAGCATAATGATTCGCACTTGAATATGTATAACTATTGTTTTTTTCATCTATTGTAGTTTCTCTGATGTTGGAATTTACTTTTTCATTGCTGCTTACCCCAATATTCCTAATTTTGTGCCTAACTAGTCAGCAAACATTACCCACCCATATATATATATATATATTTATATATATATATATATATATATACATATATATATATATATATATATATATATATATATATATATATATGAAAATCGCCTTTTTACACGATAATACTTCATTTCTAACTTTTACGTAGCTCTAGGCACATGAAACATGCTGTACATAGCTTGCTTTCATTTGGGACAAAATTTGTGTCTACTGATTTTGACCAAGTGAAAAACTTTGTTATACGCACTTTCACGTTGAAAAATTTCATGACATTGGAAAGAGAAATGTGCGACTAAATGTTCGTAAACTTTTTCAATTTCAATAATTTTTCCAAATGGGGATTTCTCAGTTCAATTTCGGGACGGAGATAAAAGTTAATATCGTATAAAATATATTCATAGCTAAGGAGATTCTTCCGAACGAAATTGGGCACGATTTGTTTAGATTTGGATATGTTTATTTCCAATCCCATGTCTGGAGGTTTGTTTGAGTATTGGCGGCGTTCTGATGGAGCCGCCGCCGCCTGGTTCACGTGCAGGTGGCCTTCTCGGTAGTCAGCGTTATTTTTTAACGGTCGACGCTGAGTAGATTCGGACAAAGAAGTTTTGTTTTTTTTCTCGGAGTCGATGTTGAAACAATATTTTTGAAGACTTTCAGTTATCAGTCTGGGTTCGATATTCACATCGTGTGGATATTAACCGGTCGAGCGTTTCCACAGCGTACCCTGACGAAGGTGCCTCACCGTTGAGGACTCTACGTTTGAAGATAAAAGGACCAATCTTATTTCTTCGCTTCGTTTTTTCGGGTCTGACTGAAAAGGTGAAGAAGTGTCAGAAGAAGAGGATTAGTTTCCGCCTGACAACGGCGGATACATGTCTAGTACATACACTCAAGATTACATAAATCATAAACACAATAAATATTATTGGATAGTACATCATAAAATTAAGTTAAGTTAGTGGAAAAATTCATCAATAGAATAACAAGTTTTTTCCATAATGAATCTTTTCGTCATTTTTTTTAATGTAAATACATTTTTGCAACCTTTTATAGTTTCTGGCAATCTATTATAAAATTTACAACCATTTACCACATAACTATGAGAGGAGTACGATGTTGTGGTGGTAATAACAAGTGTTTACTTCTTGTATTATAATCATGTAAACGTTCAGCCATGGCACTCTGATTTTTAAAAATGTATACACAGGTTTCTAAAATATATATTCCTGCCACAGTTAAAATATTAAATTTCTTAAATGAATTCCTACGTGAGTCCCTAGAGCTTATTTTACTTAAAATCCTCAGAGCATATTTCTGCAGAATAAAGACTCTGCTTGCCGAGGCACAATTACTCCAATTCAGAATAGCATATTTTAAGTGTGAATGGAAATTAGCATAGTATAGGGTCAGTAGCACCTTTTCACTACAATGATTCGTCATAAACCTTAGTGAGTAACACATTTTTCTCAATTTAGAGAACAGGTTGTCTATATGAGGAGTCCAGGCCAATTTGTCATCTATAGTTAAACCTAGTAAGCTAACGTGTTTTGACATTTCGACCGAATTGTCAGTGTTTGGGTTTTAGAGGTGTTTAATTTCAGGTTATTCATTTCCGACCACTTCAGAACACGTTCATATGTTTTTCCGGCTTTACTTTTCAAGGCAATCAAGTCCCTCTCAACTACCAGGTTATTTGTGTCGTCAGCATAACATATTGTGTGTATGCCTGTGCTGTGATTGTTATTTAAATGTCTTATTAGGTCATTCGCAAAGACTCCATGGAGTATATTCAGAGGACTACTGCACGTTTCATTGAGTCTCACCACCTGCTTTCGATTAGTCAAATAAGACATTAGTAGTTGTAGTGGAAGACCTCTTACACCATATCTTGATAACTCAGAAACCAACAGCCTATGATGATGGCGGCCGACGGAGGTTCGTCAAACGAGTTCTCCGAGAAAAATGTTGAAAACGACAACGAATCGGAAAATAAAAGTGAAGATACTCAGTGCAAAAGTACCGAAGAGAGGGTCTTTAAGTGTTGTGTAAATAAAAAATGTACAAATCTTGTGTGCATAAACTGTTTCTCGATGTTTCATTCAAGTTGCTCAAAAAGACCATCAATGAAAGTGAAAATCATCGATAGTACCAAAGTTATTTGCTGTGAAGGAGACTACAATTACGAAGAAATACTGGAAACTCAGAAAACGAAGGTAGAAATTACATATTTAAAAAAACTTCTTGTGGAGGTTCAGGACAAAAACGAAATTCTGAAAGAAAATAATTTTATGTTACTACAAAGAATAAAAGAAACAAAAAACCTCAAATAGAAATGCATTGCCGACCAATGGACCAAAAAATCAAATAAGTACCAAACAAACCCAAGAAAAACTCCCAAACTATGAGGCCAGTGATACCATACAAATAGTAAATAATACACAGGTTCCGCCATGCTCAGCGCAGACGTCATTCACAATGCCGACGTCACTCTCAATGCCGACGTCACTCACAATGCCCACGTCATTCTCAAGGCCGACGTCAACAGAGAAAACGGCAACATATGCAAATAAAACCAGAAACAGTGCCACCAACCAAATATACAATACTCGCAGGGTTACCAATGATTATTCGACTTACAGTAACAAAAGTACAGAAACTGTAAATAATCCAAATGAAAATATGGAAGAACGGAAAAACAAACAATACGTCAAAACAAAAGAAAACCAAGGCGAACAATTAGCAGAACACAACCGTAATGTAAACGAGGATGAAGGATACAAAACTGTGAACAAAAAGAAACCAAGAAGAAATGCAGAAAGACAAAAAAAACTCATTGGAAATGGAGAAGAGGATGAGGAATTCCTCGGCCACAAGCCCAAGGCCTGGCTATACATCTATAGAGTGAAACCTCAAATAACAACAGCGAAGATCTCCAACTACATAAAGAAGAAACTTAGCATGGAGGAGACCGGGGATGAAGTTATAGTTAAAGAACTAACCTCCTACAACACCAGCAACAAGTGTTTCATGATCGGCACACCATTCGACCACAAAAATGATCTCTATCAACAAAACTTCTGGCCCAGTGGTGTTGGCTACAGACGATTTGATTTCGGGAGGTATAGCCAGTACAGAAGTGAACAAGAACAAGAAAAAAAATTTGATTTTAAAAAAATGAGACAAATAGGAACCACCTTGCTGGAGTACAGGGTACACCAAATGATACTTGTAACTTATCAACTACGAAACCAAATGGACAATACCGTATCATGCCAAACAATGCTGAGAACGTCTCCATTTTTCATCTAAACGTGCAGTGTATAAGGAATAAAATAAATGAGATTGATAGGCTTGTAAGTACAAATAAATTCATAAAAATTGTCTGCATCACAGAACATTGGTTAAAAACCCAAGAAAAAAACTGTTATAATCTGGAAAATTATGTGAAAGTAAGCTGTTATTGTAGAACTACCTATAAAAATGGAGGATCGTGCATATTTGTACATAATTCTCTGGAAACAAGCGAAATCACAACTATTGTGAATATGTCTGTTGATAAAGTCTGTGAATTATCAGCATGTTACATTAAACAATTAAATCTCATAATAATTTCAACTTATAGATCCACTTTTCACACTGTTATTAACTTGTTCTTAGATATTATGACAAATGTACTCCAATTTTCAGAAAGATACAAAAAAAATGTAAAAGTAATCCTAACAGGTGATTTCAATGTTAATTTCCTAAATCAAAAAGATAGAAATGCGTCTGATGTTGTGAACCTTCTTTCAAGCTTTGGACTGAAAAAAGCAGTATTCGAAAACACCAGAAATGATAGATGCCTAGATAACTTTTTTGTAAACTTTAACTTTGCAGACATATCCATACTGGACCTTGGTATCTCTGACCATAAAGGCCAATTACTAGAACTACTGGATCAAGTGGATCAAACTATTGAACCCAAAAAAACAAAAATGTATAGTGAAACAAATATCAACAATATGATAAATTGCCTAAGAAAAGAAAAATGGGAGGAGGTATATAAAAATCAACCAGCAGAAAGTAAATATACTGCATTCATTAACACCTACAAATACTACTACAACACTTGTTTCAAATCGAATTTTAATTCTAAACCAGCGAAACAATACAACAAACCCCCAAAGTGGATAACTCCTAAGGTTAGGGATGCAAAAAACCGACTAATGTTTTTATATTCATGGTACAAAAATCATCCAACAATGGAAAACAAACAGATCTACAATGACTATAAAAAACAATATCTCAAAATACTAGACGATACAAAAAGAACTCTGAACAATACACTGATCATGGAATCTGACAACAAGCCTAAAACTATTTGGAAAATTATCAACAAAGAAACCGGTCGAAATAAAACACACACGCGTCCTGAAAATTTAACAGTAGATGATCTTAATCGATTTTTCGTCAAAAATGCTAATGATATTGTCGAAAACCTAGAGAAAACAAATACCCGTGCTGTAACTTTAATAAAAAGAGACCACTTGAAAAATTCAATATTTTTTCAACCAGTTACACACCAAGACATAATAACAATCATAAACAGCTTGAAAACAAAAAACAGAAGACATTGATGGCATCAGTACTTTTATCATAAAAAAGTGTGTATCCTATATAAGTAAACCTCTGACAGACATTGTTAATAAATGTCTAGAAGAGGGGGTATTCCCAACAAGTATGAAACATGGCAAAGTTTGTCCAATATTAAAAAAAGGGGATCCTTCAATAGCAAATAATTTCAGACAAATTGCGATACTACCAGCCTTCTCTAAAATACTAGAAAGAGCAATATATAACAACCTAAACAGTTTTCTGAGTAAACATGAAATATTGTGTCAAAATCAATATGGTTTTAGAAAAGGTCTATCCACAACAGATGCAATATTGTCTCTGACCAAATATATAGAAGAATGTTGCGAAAATAAAAACCAATGTCTAGCAATCTTCACAGACTTATCTGGCCTTTGACTGTGTGGATCACACAATCCTCCTAGACAAACTGAATATATATGGCATACGGGGAACATGTCTAAAGTTATTTGAATCATACTTGACGAACAGATACCAAATAGTAGATATAGATGGAAACAAAAGTAACTCGCTACCGATAAGTAGAGGAGTCCCACAGGGATCAATACTAGGTCCGTTACTCTTCTTGATTTACATAAACGACATGCCTTCCAACGTAATACATAGAAACACAATCTCTTGCATGTTCGCTGATGATACCACCTTTGCAATTGAAATAAATAAGGAAATGAATATGCAAACTACCTACCGAGATATAATGCAAAAAGCTAAAAAGTGGTTCACAACAAATGAGTTATTTCTAAATGAAACCAAAACCAACTCTCTATACTTCAGTGTAAAGTCAAACGAAGAAATCTCAAATGAAAACTTCAACAAAATTTCTAGGGGTACAGTTAGATCCCCAACTAAATTGGTCATCCCATATTGATGCGTTAAGATCCAAACTTGCAAAAGCAATATATGCCATTAGGAAAGTCAGCGAAACTTCCAATACAAATGCTGCACTAACCAGTTATTATGCCCTGTTTCACTCACATCTAATATATGGAGTACAATGCTGGAGCAACGCTGCTTCAGTGCACATTTCAAAAATTTTTACATTGCAGAAATTTGCTGTCAGAGGTATCCTTAGAGTCGCATGGAACACAAGTTGTAGAACGCTATTCTCCTCACTAAAAGTAATGACAGTATATTCAGTAATCATCTACCAAAAACTGCTACATATTAAAACACATCTAGACACCTACACTACACAAAAAGACATACACAACTATAATACGAGAATTAGGCAAAACTTGACCCTCCCCCAAAGGAGATTGAAGAGAACGTACAACATAGACATACAACTATATAATATGCTGCCTGTACAGTTTCGAAAACTACCGAATGCACTTTTCAAACGCAGACTGCGCAATATTCTTTCTGAAAACACTATCTACAGCATTACAGAATACGAAACGCTTATTAGGGAAAAGGGAGACGTTTTCAGCATTTATCCATGAATTTTATTTCGAAGTTCAATAAAAAGAATTTCAATAAAAATATTTTAAATTAATGTTTTAAAACAATGATGCTAAAAGATTCACTTCAAAAACTTTTTAATGTGTTATGTATATGTTTTAGTATTCTTAGGATCTATAAAAAACCAATTTCAATGCAACGATATAAAGAAATTTCTATGTACTGTTGTAATTTGTAATCTTGGGTTAAGCATTGACTATTCCTATACAATTGTTATTGTCACAAGAGGAAATAAACATTATTATTATTATTATTATTATCAACACAGTCGAACGCTCGTGAGAAATCGAGAAATAGGCTCATCACATATTCGTTGTTGTCCAGATGTCCAATTATGTTGCTATGGAGTTCACATAAAGCAGACTCTATGCTCTTGTTTCTGGTAAAACCATGCTGAGATGGTAAGAGTAGTTTGAATTTGCTAAAAAAGTTAATCAACTGATTCTTCATATTCAGTTCAAACAGTTTTTAGATACTTGATAGAATGCTTATCGATCTATAGTTGTTCAGATCTGTGTGGTCACCTTTTTTGTAGATGGGCATATTTCAACTTCTCTGGGAATATCCCTTTTTGAGCTGACAGATTTATTAAAAATACTAATGGCTCATATACATAAAGCGCAGTTTGTTTTAAAAGATTATTGTTCTTACCATCCATCCCACAAGAAGTTGTATTTTTTAGAGAGAGGATTAAATCTAGGACATCATTTTTAGTCATAGGGGACATATAGAAAGTGTGAGGATTCATCTGAATATTTGACTCAAGGTAATGACTATCATAGACTCTGTTGTCAACCGGCACCTTGGTAAAAATACTGTTAAACTCATTTGCTAAATCATATTCATCAACCCACAGCTGGTCTGCTAGAAAAACTTCAGTTGGATCAGCGTTACTTTTTTTTTGTAATTTGTTTATAATTTCCCATTTGCTTTTGTTTTGTTCTCTGCGGTCAAAATGACATTATCGTAGTACTGTTCAGAGGCAGTTTGCAGTTGTTTTCTATTCTCCTTATTCAAATAACTACTGATTTCCGAAAAACGTCTATCATGCCTCGCAAGCGCGTTATAGAGGGATAAATTTTTTTTCAAATCCATTAGTTCCGGACTCCAGCAATATATTTTTTTAAATCTTACATTATTTTACCATTTCTATTGTAACAAAATTTGAGTGGAAAACTGTTTTCAAAATGATAAAAAAGACTTTCAGCAAAAGCTTCAGGACAATCATGTATATAGACATTTGAAGTCCTCGATATTTTCGGAGCAAAAAATGCATTTAGTGCAACTAGTTTTGTTTTTCCTTATGTTCTCTTGGTTATTAACCTGAATATGGAAAAATTGTGCAAAGTGATCTGAAACATCTTTATCCACCATTGATGCTGTATAAGTATTGGAGGTTTTCACTAAAAAGTTATCAATACAGGTTGATGATCCCTTACTAACCCTCGTGGGCATTCTCAAGCTAACTGCAATATTAAAGCAATACAACAAATCCTCAAGTAGAGAACGATCAACACTCTGGATCATAAAATTTATGTTGAAATCCCCTCCTAAGATGACACTATTGTTTTCCAAACAGGTATTATTCAAAATTTCACTCAATAATAGTAGGAATTCCTCAAAGTTTCCATTTGGGGGTCTATAAATTACAATACAAATAATGTTAAAATTAACTAGTCTGACACCACAACATTCCATGGTACCATCTTTGGAAAAAGATTTCATATCATATTCCACAACTTCACCTGAAAAATTATCATTTTTGTAGATAGAGACTCCACCATGTCTTTTTGTGGTTCTACAGAAGGACGAGCAAAGCGAAAAATTACTCAGTTTGAATTGCATCTTTTTCTTGCCAGTGTTCTGAGAGCAATAAAAAGTCGTACTGTTTTCTTTCAAAATAATCATCTAGCACTAATATCTTGTTTGAGATACACTGTATATTTTGATGACAGAAAGTAATGTATTTAGATGATAGTACTATATTGCTTTGGGGGCTTTTTTTATATGCAACTATGGCTTTACTTTTATTCACGAAAAAAAGCGAGTCTATCAGTGATATTAATGTCAGTATTACAATATTTTACAGTTTTAAGCACATGATGTACATTTTTTGAATCCTTGATAAAACTTTTTATATTATGGCATATGCACATTTTACTATTATTTACTTTGGGGTCAACTATACATCTGATATTTGAATTTTTGTTGATCTTACTATATTTTGTTATATGCCTATCAATTTTATTAGTAATTATGTAGTCATCGGTCTGTTGCCTTTCAGTCACAATCGGCAGATTGGTATATTTACTAATGGGGATTGCGTTTTTTAACGCCATTCTTAACTTATTATCATTGCTAATATTGTCTGAATTGAACATAAGTAAAACGAAATCATTTGGACCATATTGTATGGTCTTAGTAAAAACATCTTTTGTTAATTCAGATATTTCTACCTTTTCTGCTAAACGTTCTTCTATTTCATAGAGTTCTTCACCTACCATAACTTTTAGCACCTTTGCAAAGTCTTTGGCATACTCATCACCTATAATGAGAATCTTGTTCGCCATTTCTGTGAGACTTTCATTCCCTGTTTCGCAACAATCTTCTTTTTCATTCACCTGATGTTCCCTTCTTGCAGACTCCTGTTATTTCGCTCATCCTCTTGGCGAAATTTTGTTGATTTGCAATTTCGCTGGTTTCCTGCCTCAGATTGTTTTGATCCCAGAGTTCACTTGATTTTCTTGTTTCATCCAATCCTCTTTCCAGACTCTCTTCATGAGTATCCCAGTCTGAAATGAGGTTCTTTTGCATCTTTTTCTTTTGCCTCTTTTTACATTTTCTAGTGGTTTTTGGTTTTGTTTTGCTGACGACACCACATTATTGTGGCATGACAAGGACAAAAACAGATTGCATAACAGAATGTGCCAAGACATACAAAAAATGAAGAACTGGTGTGACTCAAATCTTTTATATTAATACCAGAAAACAAATATATTAGATTAAGTGTAATATACCTGATATCCCCTCGCAATGAATAATAAAAAATAACTCCACTTTGAAATTCTTGGGAGTCTATTTAGACGAAAATTTAAAATTCTCTCAGCATATTGCACACATCAACAAAAAATTGGCATCAGGCTGTTACGCAATGAGAAACGTTTCTAAGGAACTGGGGTTTGCTGCAGCGAAGGTGGTGTACTATGCCTTAATAGACTCTCATCTAAGGTATGGTATACCCTTTTGGGGTGTCTGCAGTAAACAACTTATGCAATCGGTTTTTGTCTTGCAGAAAAGGGCTATTAGGTACTTATGTAAAGCGAAATGGCGGGATTCATGTAAACCCCTTTTTCGAGAACATAGAATCCTTACGGTTATTTCAATATTCATATTGGAAACCGTATCGATTATACATAAAAATAGGGAGAAGTATGAATCCACAGTCACATACCACACAAGGCGGTCAAATGAACTGAATCTACCAATTCCAAAAACATGTTTTGTTCAAAACTCGTTGATATATAATGGAATCAGGATGTACAATAAACTTCCCAATGAAATCAAAGAGACTTCTTTTATCATATTCAGAAATAAATGTAAAAAACTATTAAGTGATAAAGCCTATTATGACCTACAAGAATATTTTGATGATGCCCTGTAATTTATAATGTGTAGTATTTGCGATTGTACTGTGTGAAAAATATAATTCTAAGTCTAGTTCTTGTCCTGTAACCTTTGTATATGTACATGTGTGTATATATATATATATATATATATATATATATATATGTATATATATTTTATATTTTAATTCAATTATTGACACATATTATATTTCATGTTTATATTAGTATTATTATTTATGACATTGTGTTTGTAACAAGAATTCTATTCTTAAACAATAAACATATTATTATTATTATTATTATTTTTATCTTTGTTTTGTTTAATTCGTTGCTCCCTTTCTCATTCAATGGTGAAGTGGCTTTTTCATTTCCATTTATTTGTTGATTTCTATTTTGATTATTGGGGCATGCATCTATCAAAATGGGGCATGCATCTATCAAAATGGGGCATGCATCTATCAAAATGGGGCATGCATCTATCAAATTTTTCCCCTGAGAAACATTTTCCTTGATCACTGGTTGCATTTCAAGGTTTGTCAACACTGTCAACACTGTCAGATCTCCTTCAGATGAAGTAGAAGTGATATTCATACTTGTTTTGTTTTCTATTATCATTTTTTTGCTTGTTTGGGTACCCACAGAGATAAGTTCTTTGTCATCTACTTTTTGTAGGGATTTCTTCAGCTCGGTTATAATTTGTTGTTGCTCCGAAATTGTCCTTAATAAATCTGGTTCCATTTTTACAGATTCATCATAAAACAGCTCACTTTCATTTCTCAGCTTGTGAATATATTCAAACTGTTGATGATTGTCCTCCTTTAAAGCTTCGATTATTGAAACATAGTCTTCCTGCTCATCATCAAGGTTTCCATTTTCACTACTTACACATTTTTTACACAGAACTTTATAGCCGTTTAAATGTTGTCCCGCTTTTGTTTTTTCGTAGCAACTTTTATGGAAGACACCAATACATCCCGTACACACATAGTACATTGTATTTGACTTTTTTTTGCAGCACTCAAAAGAGTTAATAGCATTTTTATCAGCGAGACCAAACCCAGACATCTCATTCATTTTGAGGTTTGTTTAATTCTGTTGATATTTTTGAATTTTCTTCTAACAACAGTTGATATTTGTCTACTAATCTTAAATTTTCCTTGTTTACTTCTGTAACATATGCTTTTTGTTTATTTATTTCGGTGATATAACTTTGTTCCATATTTTCAATTTCGTTTTCAAAGTCAGTTGAAGATCTTTTCAGTCTCATGATAAAATTGTCTTTTTCTTTTATTTCAAATTGTAGTTTGGAAAATTCGTCCCTGATGTTAGTCGAATAAAGCTCTTGTTCATTGTCCTTGTTGTCTAGTTCCTTAATTTTGAATTGGAGTTTTTCGGTCACTCTCGAGTAGTTTGCTTCGAGTTCAGCTAAATTGTATTCTTCATTCTTCCTTTTAATATTGCATTCCTTGGAGCATAGTATTTTGTGACCAAGTTTCACACAACTCTTTTTTCTGTCTAAGCAGCTGTTGTGGAACACACTGGGGCATTGTATGCAGCAAATGAATTGAAACTCCTTACTTTTACAACACTTGAAAAACGTCACCATTCTTGAAATAGTTATGAGTTCAAGAAGTTCTTAATTTTGCTGGACTATTTATTTGTAAAGAGCAGCATCGTAAAAAGAGTAATAATAGTATTTTTTTTTGTGCTTGAGCTTTTTTTTGTGTAAACACTTTTTGTTATGTTTTTATCCAGGATGGGAATTTATTGTTAAGGTGGAGTAGAACTTTGATAGCCATTACACAAAAACTAAATAACTGGGATAGTGTATGATTTTTAGAAGGATACACTTTAGGAATTTTACAATTTTAACTTTACTTTTAACTGTATTTAACGAAAGAGTAGGAGCACACCTGCTTGTATTTAAGGTCAGATGTATTTGTTTTTCTTTTCTATTTCCATGGTAATGGCACTTGACTGTTGGTTTTTTTCATTCCAGGTTTTCACATTCGAATATCTAGAACCTTTTGCCAATAGCTCTTGCGATCAATACAGAAACTGCCTTCATTGCCTAACAGACTCCCAATGTGGTTGGTGTGAGCTCACCAACTCTTGCCAGTCACGTACAGAAGACGAAAGTGTCAGTTGCTCTCTCAATGACGATTGGCAGTATGTGACTCTCCAGCCCAGCAGTTGTTCCAACTGTTCCAATTACATAACATGTGACTCGTGCATCAACTCCAACTTGTGCGAATGGTGGGTAGAAGAGGCCCGTTGTCAAAGGATTGGACAAAAAGCCGAAGCAGCGGTAACATTAGATCAGTGCCCCACACCTTGCTACAAGAGGTCTGACTGCGGATCATGCTTGGATCAGAAAGGAAGATGCGTTTGGTGTCAAGCCACTCAGCAATGCTTTAGCTTTTCTGTTTATACGAGCGAATACCAGTTTGGATTGTGCAGGGAGTGGTTGGATCAGACTTTTCCCTTGGTGGCAAGACAGGAGAACAGTATGTTGCCCGAAATAAAACCGCCAGAGCAGTGTAAAACTTGTTCGATGCACGCCAACTGCTCTACTTGTCTGAGCTCATTGAGTTGTGGATGGTGTTATAATAGTACAAATCCTATGAGCGGTGAGTAAAGAAAATAGCTATTTGATGGAACATTTTATTCGATTACTTTTTTTGAGTAAATTTAAATCACAGTAAGTTTTAGTTTTCGTTACTTGTCACACTCTCGGTAACACTGTATAAACTATATTAGAAAAGTAAATTTTTCTATTCAGAAAATATTTCCATGATTTTCTAAGATTTCTGTCAGTAGTTCAGAGTTGAAGTAGGAGTTTCAGATGGCCAGAGTGAATAAAATTGGAATTTCCATTTAGTCATGCTTTCTATGTTGTAGTTCAAAAATTTTCAGAGAGATGAGAAGGAGCAACTGGTCAAGGGCAGATCTTTTATGCAAATCATACTTATTACTTTGTGCTTATGTATTATTATTTCACAGATTTTAGCTATGTCGCATCTTCATTGTCAATAATTTCCTGCTTTCATCTATTTTCTAAGAGAATGTATATGACATTTCTTACCGGTATCAAAACGTGATATCATAGTAATTGATCATTTCTATAGCCGGACTGTTTTCAATAATAAAAAAAGATTCTTGGTTTAGAAACTTTTCAATAGAAAGCAATTCGTAAATACGAGATATTTGAAATCTTCCACAAGAAACTTCTTGTGGTGTAGCTCAGGGATCAATCCTTGGACCTATTTTCTTTCTAATTTATATGAACTCTATTTTAAATTTGAACTTGCAAGGATATTTAAAATTATTGGCTGATCATACTACTTTAATTCTATATGAAAAAAATATACAAGAGATTATGAATCAAATGGAAGTGGCACAATAGATCTAATCAGGTCGCAGCGCATCCGCCACCACCGACTACCACCAATACCAATAGGTTTCATAACTGTATGGTTACGGGATCATAAATTAACATTGAATGAGGAGAAATCTTCATTTATGTACATTTCAAAAAGAATTATTATCGTTAAACTAATTGATCCACTAACATTATGGTATGCATCCAGAAGAATCTAGAAAGTGGTTATAGGAAAAAACCCATCTACATTCTATCTGACAGTCAAAGTGCTATCAAAGCCCTCAACTCTATGCAGATAAAGTCTAAACTGGTCTGGGACTGCCTCCAGAACCTCATCGAGCTGGGAAAACACAACAAGGTCACCATGATGTAGGTGCCAGGTCATAGAGGCATTGAAGGCAACCTAAAAGCGGACCAGCTAGCTAGACAAGCATCTGAAATGCTATTCACAGGGCCAGAACCTGTGCATGGGATTAGCAAAAACCGATGCAGCACCCTGATCGATGAGTGGATAAAAAGAAGACACCAACAATATTGGGATCAAACTGTCGGGCAAATACACAGCAAAGTCATGGTAGAGCACCCAAATCGGACCCTGACGGCTGACCTTCTGAACCTGAACAGAACGAAGGCACGTATAATAGTAGGTCTGTTGACTGGACACTGCGGCCTAAGAAAACACCTATTGGAGTACGTAGGGAAACCGTGGAGTGTAGACTATGTGATGAAGAGGAGGAAACAGCCTCTCATATTATCTTCGACTGTGACACCCTAAGTAGAAGGCGACACAGAACCTTTGGATAGATCAACCCGGAAACAGGCATGAATCCGAAGAACCTTATTAACAGGCTACTAAACCTAATTAAAGGCACAAACCTGTTTGAATGAGGAACCACTGACGACAGAGTGATACAATAGACCTTAGCTGGTCGCAGTGTCAAGGGAAGCTAAGTTCGTCAGTTTTCAACCAACCAACATTTGAACATTTTCGCATCAAATACTTAACAAATTCGAAATTTTCAGGGTTAGCCATTGATCAAACTCTTTCATGGTCAACACGTATTCAAATTCTCAGGAAAAAATATCTCCTATTATTGGCATTTTATCTACGATAAGGTCTTCTTCTATGCACATGGTGGGCTGGTTTTGGAGAACCCTGTGCACGTATGCCTCTTTATTTGGGCCGTTGTGCACCCATGTGATCTGAGAATGCCGATTTCTCTGACAAAACTCGGCGATAAGTCTTTTGTTTCCCTTAAATATTTGAAAATTATTTATTTAAGACTAATTTATTCAAAATTCCAATATTTAATATCAGTTTGTAGTCTGCAATGAAATCTGTATTGAAACCATTCAAATCCCTTCAAAATAAAACAAATGTAATTCCAAATCACTATTTTTGGAACTAACATCTGAATTATATAAACCAAGGGATTTTCTTGACATCTACCTGGACTCTCAACATCTTAGAGGAAATTTCTAAAATATAAAAAAAAATATTCTGGACAAATAAAAATATCCAAACAATAATTTTTACAAAAATATATGATGTTGCTTGCATGTGTCTCATCTTAATCTGACTTTAAATTAATTTTGGAATGACAATATTGTATTGGAAAACTGAAACGTGTGTCTACTTTTTGCTCTTGGTAAAATGTATGTGATCTCAAACGTTGAGTGAGATACATATGAAAATAAAAGTTTTTTTTCCTAGGAGTCTGTGTACAAGGGGACTTCAACCATCCACATACCAATTGCTCGATTGCACTTGGTTCTACCGAAGTAAAATGGGCTTACGCCCAATGTCCAGATGTGGACGAATGTGGCTTGGGTCTTCATGATTGCCATGAACAAGCAATTTGTACCAACACTGACGGATCCTTCAGTTGTCATTGTAAAAAAGGCTATATTGGTGATGGCAGGAAAAATTGCCACAGGACTTGCTTCAACGTTTGTGTTCAAGGAGCTTGCCAGGGTGAACCGGACTATTCATGTAAATGTGATATAGGGTGGTACGGGGACGATTGCTCTAAAAATTGTAAATGCAATAATCATTCTGCCTGTCCTCAGGGAGAAGGAATTTGCGAGCAGTGTGTGAACAATACTATGGGAGACTTTTGTGAATACTGCACACCCGGAAGCTATGGGAATGCTACAACTGAGCTAGGTGAGTTTCTGAATTGTTATCATAGATTATCTATATACTAATTTAATAATAATACTTCAATGAGTCCTAAAATACTCGAAGTGAGTATACAGAAGAACACTCTGCCTATATTTAAAATATAATACCATATTTACATATAAATCAAATGTATATATGTATATATTATACATATAATTACCACAAACAGTTTGATAGTCCATAAAAAAATAAAGAGATTCTTCCTTCGAAATAATAATGAAAATTCCTTGATGATCCAGAAAAAAAATATACCTGCCAAAATTTCGCTGTTTGTTTACTGCTGGATTACTTGACCATGTAATAATACCTTCACCTTCATTGTGTCAATCTCTGGACTGCTCGATGTTCTCGTTCAGTTCTCAATTACACTGAAAGAGTTGGATTTTCGGTAAATTGAGAAGAACATGTCGTGTGATGGTATTTTCGTAGTTCAATTACAATTTGTTATAATATGTGCCTTCATATAGAGGAACTCTCGAAATCTAACTCTGGAGTTGAAGTGGATCAGAAATCTTTTTTAGAAGGCGGGACGGGAATAAAGGTATGTCCTTAATTCTACTGAACATTCAGTCAGCAAGAAACAAAGCAGATGAACTGTTCGTATTTTTAGAAAGTCAAAACTTTCCTAATATAGTATTATTAACAGAGCACTGGCTAGAAATAGATGAGTACATTTGTGTACCAAACTACATTTTGATTTCAAAATATTCTAGGATGAACTCCAA
The DNA here is from genome assembly GCA_018342105.1 of Gonioctena quinquepunctata. Lineage (NCBI taxonomy): Eukaryota > Metazoa > Arthropoda > Insecta > Coleoptera > Chrysomelidae > Gonioctena > Gonioctena quinquepunctata. Next base: position 70,374 of record JAFIRS010000088.1, read on the forward strand.
ACATGGGGGAACCCTGATTCTCATCCATAAAGAATTTATTGATAAGTTTAATTTTACTGAACTGAAAAGTTATGATTATATGTTGGTTGAGAAGGAGTTCGAGTTTTCGGGCATATATTGTAAAAATATCTCCTTGTTCATTTTCTGTGTGTACCGATCTCCATTATTCAGTGAGAAACTATTTCTGGAAAGGTTAGAAATATTAAGTCATAAATTCGGGTCTGGACTTTTAATCTAATGATGAGAGTCAATTCCAAACGATTCTCCAAAATGTCCAGTTCAATTATTGACTATGTGTGCTCCAACATCGATGGTACTGAATGTGAAGTCATAAATTCGGGTCTGTCAGACCACGAAGCTGTCTGGTGTTATGTCCCAAACAATTCAAGAACTTCTGGTAGAGCAAGGCATATAGGAAGAATATACAGCAAAACAAATTTCATTAAATTCCAACAACTTTGTACTGCTAATAACTGGAATGAATCTCTGAAATGCATTGACCCCTTAAATAAATTTCATTCGATGCTGTCGGTTATTTTCAACATTGCTTTTCCTCTAAAGGACATCAAAAGTAAAACGGAAAACCATGGATAACCAAAGGTTTGAAAGTGTCCGCAAAAAATATGAGAACCTTACATTATATCAGAAAATATGCTATGGAAAATGAATCATTCATTTCTTATTATAACAAGTACCGAAAAATTTATAGAGGAACTCTAAAAGCGCAAAGCAATTGTATTATAGGGAAAGAATAGAAAATTCCGGTAATAAGCAAAAGAGAGTTGGGCAATTATCAATGAGCTGAGGGTAAACCATTTTCTATACCGTGAAAACAAATCTCGATTGTGGCGACATTAATGAATACTATTGCTCAATAGCAGAAAATATCTCCAAAGTCATCCAACCCACCACGGACCCCATGAGTTATCTAGAAAATACATCTGTTTTAGAATCTTTCTTCTTCATGCCAACAGACATTGGAGAAATTAAGAGAACTTTTCTTGAAATAAAAAATAAGAATGCATCTGGATACGATGACCTATCCACCAAAATTTTTTCTCACCTACCGGACTCCGCTCTAGTGATTCTAGCGGAAGCTATCAATTTTTCGTTTTCTGCGGGAGTATTCCCAGCATGTCTAAAAAAGGCGGTGGTGATTCCGTTACATAAAGGTGGAGATATTGAAAATCCAGCCAACTTTAGACCCATTTCATTGTTACCTTCCCTCTCTAAATTAATTGAAAAGCTTGTAAAAAATAGAATGATGACTTTTTTGGAAAAGCATAACGTTATCCATTCTTTTCAATTTGGGTTCCAAAGATCTAAAGGAACTAGTGATGCTATTTTTAACCTACTACAGGATGTTTATATCAATCTTAATGATGGAGATGTTGTGGCAGCAGTTCTGTGTGATCTAACAAAAGCGTTTGACTGTGTCAACCATAAAATCCTGTTGAAGAAATTAGAAAGGTATGGCTTCAGAGATATAGTTCTGAAGTGGTTTGAGTCGTACTTATCAGGCCTGCATAAGCGTGTCTCTTCAGAACAAATTATCGCAACAATTATTGATCAAATGGGGAGTACCTCAAGGATCAGTGCTTGGCCCAATTCTCTTTTTAATCTACATAAATGATCTAGCCGCAATAAAGATTACGGGAAAGTTTACTCAGTTCGCAGATGATACTACCATACTTTGGAATAATAGAAATGACGTTAATCTGCATCTACAAATCAATAATGATCTTATAAAGGTAAAAAAATGGTGCGATGCCAATCTATTATCGTTAAACATATCGAAAACGAATATCCTCACCTTTAAAGGTCATCTGCCAGAACTGTATCTGGGTAATGAAGTTATTAGCAGTACAAGAACAACGAAGTTTCTTGGCTTGTACATTGACGAAAAGTTAAAGTTTGAGGACCATATAAAAAGCTGGGCAAAAAATAGCATCTGGATGTTTTGCAGTGAGAACGACCTCGTGGGAACTTGGTAGGGATATGGCCAAAAAGGTATACCATGCGGTAATTGACTCTCATCTGAGATATGGAATCTGCTTTTGGGGGTTTTGTAGTGGATTTTTATTCGAATCTATTTTCGTATTGCAGAAAAGGGCAATTAGATACTTGTGCAGAGCTAAATTCAGAGATTCTTGTAAGCCCTTGTTCATAGAACAACGAATCTTGACCTTACCTTGTATCTATATATTTGAAACAATTTGCCTAATTCACAGTAAGTTTAGGGATCGAGTGAATGGCACTGCACAATATATCACAAGACAAACCCTAAATATAACCTTACCAATTCCAAGATCTGCACAAATAAAAAATTCCATTATATATAATGGCATAAAAATGTTCAATCATTCACCTAACGAAATTAAAACGATTATGGATAAAAAAAATTCAAAAGTTCTGTGAGGAATGTTTTACTCGACAGAGCATTCTACTCGTTGGACGAGTTTTATTCTGTGAAATTTTAGATTTTTATTTTGGTTTCTTTTTGGTTGTTGTGCTTTTTAAATCGACTGATACGTATGGGTATTCACTTTGTATGTGCTATTCTGTTGATTCTAATTTATTCTATTTTATTCTATTTTATTCCATTTTATTTTTATCATAATTTAATTAATTGTAAAGATCAGAATTCTGATTTCTGTATATACCCTTCTTTTTTATGTATAACTTTATACTATAATTTAACCTAATTTTTAAAACTTATATGAATAATTTGCGTGTAGTAACCTGCTCTACAAATTTTGTGTTATAATGACAAGGTAAATTCAATATATTTTTGAATATGTAACGAGGTATGTATAAAAAATAAGCATATATTCAATTGCTATTGATGTTCTCTTTTTTCTTTTTTACTGTTTTTTCACTTTGTCAATAGGAATTTCATTCTTCAGATAATAAAGTAATTTTGATTTGATTTGATTTGATATACTGTTATGATTGGTGATATGGATTTGTATTTTAATAAATAAAACTCACATTTTGATACATTTTTTTTTTTCAGAGGAGATAGACTCATCTTTGAATATAAAATGAAACCTCCCTATGGTACATTTGATATTTTAAGATGAGTCCAGAGGTAAAGAGGTTGTAAATTTTATTATACCCAGAGTGCCTTGAACGGGCCTGAATCATCCTTGCAATGATAATAAAAACAAGCAATTGTGACGATTCGATCAACAACTCAAAAGTTACAGTGCCTCTAATGTGGCGCAATCTGTTTTTAACCGACGAAACGGAAAAAGAGGAGGTTCTCTAGTCGACGCTTATATTTTTTTTTTTATGTATGATCACACATAACTTTTTACTGAGACGTCCGATTCCGATAATTCTTTTTTCAGTGGATAGGGTGTACTTCGAAGTTGGTCCCATTTGAATTTAAGAGATGAAATCCACCCCTAATGGTAGCAAAATGATGGATATTGATCACTCACCCTCTGAATTCTGGTCCGTTAACCGATTCTATCAGGCATAACTTTGTACTGGGTTCTTCGATTTCGATGATTCTTTTTTTAATAGATAGGGTATACCTCATATTTGGATTTCGAATGAAATTATCCACCCTTACGGGCAGAAAAATAGGGGATAATTGATTTTTTACTTGTGAATATTGGCACACACATATGTAGTTGACAATGACAGATCGCTACTGTAATTATTTTTGTTACACATCCGTCCCAATCATTATATTCTATGAGAGGATGGAATGATATACAAAGTAATGAAATAAACTAACCAGAACAACGAAAATAATTCATATTACAACAAATAGTAAAAGTAGATAATCATATTATTTAACTGGTAATAGTTGAAGTAAGGTGGGTAAGTATTTTGGAAGTAATAAAAAAATAAGTAGGTAGTAATTAGTAGATTTCAGCCACAAAAAATTGAAAGATAAAAACTTTTTAACAAAAAATTAATTCGACGAAATACGGAACTGAAAAGTTGAAAATTTAATAAACCTTCTTAGTCTCAATAACTAAGCTCCTAAACTAATGTAAGTAACTAATTTTGAGTCGGCGCCAAACGAACAATCAACGAAGATCATTAAATTACTTCAAAAAAATTATCAGAATGTCACCGCGCATTTTACGCCTTACCTAATTCATTTGCTTGTTTGTTTGGCGCCGACTCAAAATAAGTTACTTACATTAGTTTAGGAGCTTAGTTATTGAGACTTAGAAGGTTTATTTAATTTTTTACTTTTCAGTTCCGTATTTGGTCGGTTTAATTTTTTATTAAAAAGTTTTTATTCATCACTATGGTCAGTATATGTAGTCTGGCTGGATTTAAAATCCATATCTAGGGGGTTTTCAATGTCGCTTGTAACAAAATTCAGATTGAAATTTATTCCATCATTTATGGACTGATTCCACTCAATATAAATATATGGCAAATTTTAGGCTCGTGGAATACAAAATTTCAATGTATCGATTTGCTTTGCATCTCTAATTCATCAAAAGAACAAACTAGGGCGATAACAAAAAGTGCGACCAAATGACTAACTTACAAAATTAAAAAAATACATAAATGTTTGATGTTGGAACAAAAGTTCATACAATTCCAGAATAATGTAAAGTTTGTGATCGCTGTGCCATGAAAAATATATAAATATTACTCAAAAATAAAGAAAAACATATTTTGTAATTTATTTTTGAAATTTTGTTGGAATTTCTATGATGATTCTCAAGAGTTCTTGATTATACTTTTTAAGATGCCAATATCAGTCAATCAGTATATACTTGCTAATTCACTGTCACCTTGCATATTCAACTCTAATCTAGTGCAGCATAACTCAGAGCAAAATCCATCCTCTGATAGTGCTGCAGATCAAAGCTTTAAATAAAATATTCTAACTTCCAAGCCTGAGTCCTACAAAAGATCTCTATTCTTCGAAAAGAATTATGGATATACATTCCCTATAAATTTTCCAAACCTGCACATTTACAATAAAAATAAGTTCAAAAACTAAAACCCAACTACTGAAAAATTACGCTCTAAAAAGAATGAAACAAGAAAATATTATCATTTGAAATTGTTATGTACAAACTATTCAATATTTGTCGTCTATTAAATAAACAACTTACAAGTAATAACTTTTAATGTATTTAATAGATATTCATAGTGATGTTCAGAGGATAGCCGTGGTCATATGCCACCTACCCTAACGAAACAATACATTCTAACAGTAGTAAGCAATCATAAGCTTTAGGGCAAAGTGGCATATGACCACGGCTATCCTCTGAACATCACTATGAATATGCATTAAATACATAAAAAAAAATTACGTGTAAGTTGTTTATTTAATAGACGATAAATATTGAATAGTTTGTACATAACCATTTCAGATGAGAATATTTTCTTGTTTCATACTTTTTAGAGCGTGATTTTTCACTAGTCGGGTTTTAATTTTTGAACTCATTTTTATTTCATACTTTTTAGAGCGTGATTTTTCAGTAGTCGGGTTTGAACTTACTTTTTATTTAAATTATTTTGGGGTTATAATTTCGTAATAAAGTATTTGCAGAGACGCTTTACATTTTTGTTTGTTTAGGTTTTATTGTTTTACATGTACCTAGGTAATATACCTCGTGGAGGTACTCCCAGCTTATGTCATTATTATTACACACGTTTTGTTTTTTTTATATAATTTTAACATGTGTACTATACTCCATAATGAAATACGTATTTATTATATATGTATTTTTGGTAGGTTTGGAGAGGAAATATGTTTGGCTCACATCTGAGTCGTGATTTTAGAAATTATTGCCAATTATCGGGTGCATGCAAGCAAAGCCGCGAGCAACAGCTTACAATATATTAAATATTTTTGAAATGTGCTAATTAAGCCCTTTCATTTGATACCCAGCACGGCATCATTAAAAAAATTACTTTTTTATTTTATGACTATGTCCTTTAGAGGGCGCCATATTCAATTTAATGTGACGTCACCAGCGGACGATCAAGACGCTTCCAACGATACCTCATTTGTCAAATTATGATAAGTAGTTTAGAAGTTATGATGAACATACATACCGATCAAAATCATAACTCTCCTTTTTGCTTCGCTGTAGTCGGGTAATAAAACAAAGAATAACATTCATTCAAATTTACAACTGAATTCAACTCATCAGGTTCATGTTCATAATGTCAGAAATAAAAATAAATATCGAGTTTTCTCGCATAAATTGAAAAACCAGATATTTAAGAACTTCTTCAATGTGTGATATGACTGATTCTGTTTAAGAACACCTAAACCGTTTTTTTTTTCTATGACAATTTAAACCAATAATACAAAAAAATTGTGATATGTGATAAATTCAGTGATAAAATTGCTTGGACATCAATAGATTTAGATCATGCTTCTTCCCTAGGGTAGTATTATACTTGATAGTTATTTTACATATACTATATGAAAAAAGAAAACAACTCTGGAAGATATATATAGCGCAAGCTCTGTAAATTGCTATTGCTATCTACTCCGAGTAAAGGATTATTATTTTTCGTTCAATGCTTGTGCTATTTAATGAAGTCACAAAGTTCTTGTAAATTATATTTAACAAAGTAATTTTTTCTTAGTAAAGTTTTGACTTTGAATCCTTTTATTTTTCGTACTGATAAATTAATAATAGTAATAATAGTTTTTATTGCCAGATAAAGTTATTACAAGATATGAAATAACATCTTGTCGGCAAAAGGCAGAGTTCGCGCTTCATCAACTGAAAGTCTCGAAACAGCGCTCTTCCTCTCAACCTACATGAATAACAAAAAACAAGCCTTATAAACAAACTTGTCACTTTGAATCTAACCACAACACAAGGATTGACAAAAAGATAAGTTAGGAATTTCGGCTTTAAGCCGTAAAACTGCCAAATTTCAAGGCTTAATGTAAGCCAAGCTTTTACGAAGATAAACCTGGCTTTATCGACGGTGCAACTGCTTTTTACTTGTAAGCTTAGGCCCAGTTTCACCAAACAGCTCTTGATCTCAGATTGATTAAACTCCGCTTGTTAGTCAAGCAGGCTCAACAGTGATTTCTGTTTCACCATGCATTAACCTGTCCAAAGATGATCGCGATTAGATCGTCAAACCATTTGGCAACATTGTGAATAAAAAGTTATATAGTCTTCTGTGTCGTAATAGCAGTGATGACCACACTTGGCGCTATTGTCGTCAGTCACATGGCATGTGTCATTCATTCATAACATAACCAAGTTTGTCAGTTTGTCATGTGTACCGGTGTAAACAAAGTTAATTTTTGCCGAAAATGTCGAGTGATGTGCTTCGAAATGTTGAAGGAAACTTGCAGAAGTTAAAAAAAAAAGAGAAACCCTATATTTATTTACTTTTTGAAAAGAAATTACTGATTTCAGAGGTCTTCACTTTTATCTATATGTTAGGGAACCAAATTCACAATTCATGTTCCTGTTTGTTGAGTTTTGTTATACAATTAAAGTCAATTTTGTACATCAGCAGCTTTTATTATCTGAACCCCATTTCACAGAACCACATACAGTATCAGAAAGTATTTATCTTGGGTATGGTGGTTTCATGAGAGCGTAAAGAATAGCTTGCTATATGTTGAGAGAGCATTACAATTTCTCCTCGACTCGCTCGAGGAAGGTATATCGACGTCACGACACAGAGATAGGAGAGTCAGAGTCGATTCGCTGTGCGCTGTGTAGCATTGCTACGTGGTCAGTTAATGTGTCGGGTGGGTTAACAGGAGGGGCGCACAGCAGTGCGTCTCTCTTGTTTATGTGGTATTATCATATCATTGCGTTCCTTGTTGCTCGTGTAGATTTCTGTCCGTACCCCAGATAAATGTTTTCCAATACTGTATATTGAAAAAAAAAACTATATCAGTAATTTTATCAGTTTGTTTCGTTTTATTAACAAATTTAACTGTTTCACAAATAATATTTCATTCAAACATATTAATGAATTATTCTTTGCACTGAATTTCATAATGTTCAATACTATAAACAGATATTTCTGGGGAATGATACGCGTTATTATTATTATTATTACTTGAAATTTTTTGTATATTTTTCACAGTTCAGATAATTGTTTTTTTTGGCTTCGTGGTCAACCATGAAGCCAAAAAAAAAACAATTATCTAAAATGTGGCCCCTTATTAACTGCTATTGATCCTGCCTCACTTCTGCACGTGGATCTTTCTTAATCTATTCTTCATGTTCTTCCACTATGACCCTTCCAATTTCCCTGCGTTGTCGCTCTAGCCTTACCAGCCTCGAATAAACATATTATCATTTGCTTTGCTATTATGGAAATGCCATAACATTTCAATAATCTTCAGGCCGGACACAAACCTTGTAAAGTATTGTTGAACAATATCAGTGACCAATTCAAAATGAAATAATGAAACTCACTTGTCCTTTGCAAGTTCTATTTGTTCCTCAATTGATCCCAGTATTTGAAGTGCAGCTTCTTTTGAATCTTCTCAAAATCTGCATTGTCCAAATTTTGGAAATTATCTTTTTCTCGGATCCATCGAGGAGGTCGAACGACAAATTCATCATCACTATCGTCTTCAAAGGCAAGATCATTCACCCGTCGAAATGTCACATTAATCTCAACTTAAGAGTTATAATCCTCCTAAAATGGACGATTTGTGATAAATCGCGATTAGTCAATTTAATCGCGCTTTGGAGTGTGGTGAAACGATACATTACATTATTCGTGATCTGAGGCCTCACTTAAGAGCTAAATCGAGATTAAAGCTTTTGGTGAAACTGGGCCTTAGCTTTTTACAAAGCTTGGCTTTATTCTTGTCGGAACAAATGGGCCTAAATATAAAGTCATGGGGTGCTCGATGAATAAGTTGATTGCACAGATCACAAACATTGAAAATATATGGGGAGTATACAATACCATCAAGAACACAATGAAACAATCTTTTTATTTTCAAAAAATTAATACGCTTATTGTCTAAACAGGATAAATCCCAATTTTTATTTATTCGAGTCAGAAGCATCTTACATAATATATATAACTTACAGTCCATAAAGGTAAATAAGCAGTTAGGTATACAGATATTGTTAAATTAATTAAACTAGGTATGTCTTGCCCGGTATTGGCGGCGTCGATTGCGTTTGGTAGAGCTGACATCAGATCTTCGTGGGTGCATTGGGTGGGGTACAGCGGGCATGCGTACATGTGTGAAGTCGTCTGGGGGGCGCCACAATCGCATAGAGTGGAGCTCACTGGGTATCCCCATTTGTTCAGGGTGACCCTAGATTTTGCAGTTCCGGTTCGGAGTCTATTCAGAGATTTCCAGACCTCCCAACTCTCCTCTCTCCCAGCAGCTAGGTTTTCGGATGGAGTCATCCAATGCTGGTCTTTGGTGGCTTTCCAAAAATCGATCCTAGACTTGTTCGTTTATTCCTGGAAATCTGCGGTGGTTGTTAGGAAGCTATTTCTTGACTTTAGCCTCTGGTATGCTGGTTGCAGGCCATATAGAGGGTGCCACTCAGAAGTTGCCGATTTAAGCCTTTCCTTATAGGCTGCAGCTTCTCTTCGGGCAGCAGGCAGGGCTACCCCCGCCAGATGGTAAACTCTATCCAAGGGGGTGGGTTTCAGGCATCCTGTAATAAGTCTACAACTCTCATTCAGCGCAACATCAACTTGTTTGGCGTGTACGGACTTATACCATACTGGGCAGGCATATTCCCCGGCGGAGTAGCATAGGGCCAATGCGGTGGTTTTAACAACACTTGGACTAGCACCCCAAGAGCTACCTGATATCTTCCTCAGGATGTTGTTCCTCCCGCTCACTTTCAGTTTAGTGTTCCTACAGTGTTGTTTATAGGTTAGGGTCCTGTCTAAGGTGACTCCGAGATATTTTGGGTTTGGGCAGTGCTCCGGTAGTATTCCATTCCACATTACTTGCAGCTTTCTAGATGCCTGTTTGGCCTTAGCTGGTTTTTATTGTAGTATCGGTTCAGTTCTTCCAGTACCTCAGTTAGACTTTGTTCAATGTCTTCGAAATTGTTTCCCTGCGCAGCTATTGCTCGGTCATCAGCATAGATGTAGCTGTTAGTTTCGATGGGAAGCGGTTGGTCGTTAGTATATATATTAAATAGGGTGGGAGCCAGCACGCTGCCCTGTGGTAGACCGTTCTTTTGGTTTCGCCACCTACTCTGTTTTCCCTGGAAATCCACACAGAACATACGATTCTGGAGCAAGCTCCTTATGATGTTTGTGAGCTTAAATTCTAATAATCCCAATTACAAGACAGTATAGAAGTTTCAGTTGAGAGATACAAGTACAAATAAGTAATAGGTTTTAGGTGCAAAATCGAATGGGTACACATTATACAATGGTATGATGCAGGTGGATACAAATGCAGATATAGGTTGATGGTTTTGGTGTATTTATGCTGTTAGGGTTGTGAACATGGAGTTGATTGTTTGCTATACAGAATTTGTTTGACTTTGTGCTTGAAAGAACCAATCGGTTCATAGTGAATATCAATTCCAGAACAGACTTCAATTGCTGTTTTGCATATTGCGTACAAGATCCTTGTTTTGTTGTTTATAAAAAAAATTAATAAAATCTTCTAGTTCTTTTTTTTACATTATTTTATTTCTCAAGGTTGTAAAACATGTGAATGCAATGGACATGGAACTAAAGATCTAGGGGAATGCCATATTGTTACTGGCATCTGCTTTTGTGAAGACAACACTGAGGGTGACCATTGCGAACGCTGTAAGATGAATTATTTTGGAGATCCGAAGAATGGTCATCAATGTTATTATCAATGTGAATCTAGAGGTATGTTGAAGGATCCTCAAGGACAAGGTATCAGCTCCATGCAATCTTTCATTCCTCCCTGGGGTGGCACTCCCGCAAGAGAATGTTTGTGGATCATTGAACCGGACGTGGAGGTTGGGACAGCCATCATACAACTCCAAGTTAGTATTTTTATATAATAACATATCCTAGAAGAATAAAATAAGAAGGTTTATTTTATAAACAATTATGGAAATGGATTGAAATAATCTAGCTTTATATCAACCAGAATACTAGTCTCATTAATATCAAGAAATTCTTTAGTCACTATCAAAGTCATAATTTTTATTTGAAACGTAATTTGGGGTGACTTTCAAAAAATATATGTAATAAAAATATTTATAAAAAGTTTTAAAAGAGATTTGGGGGCAAGGCAGTGTCATCACCAATTTCTAGCTTATAAGCACTGCCGTATTTTTTCTGGAAACGAATTGAGCTACTGACACCACTTTTACTCCCTAATGAAGACATTCAGCGAACTCGAATTTATTTCTCGAATAAAAGTTCACAAATTGAAATGAATCGTCGATTTACAAGCTTATAGTTTCCAAATTGGAAGACTTGAAAGATACCAAATTTGTCACTGATTCACTCGCTGATCATTATGAATCCCCAGTACTTTCAGTGCTCCTAGGAAAGCTAAAAATTGATATAATAGTAGAGTTTAAGATATAGTGAATAAAAAACTGATATTTTCCCATTTTCAACCGGTAAACTGTAGGGGTCAAATCTGTAGGCTTAATCATTGGCATATTTGCCATAATACTAGTTATAAAATATATAAGGAAAATAAATCTCTTCAAAATAGGGATATAAACAAACACAATCGGAATAAAGTAGTTAAAATTATACGCGAAGAAAAGAAAGCATTCCTTGAGAACAAGATAGATGGTAATAAAAACAATTCCAAAAAAATTTGGGAAACTTTGAAATCGATAATATCAAAGAAAAAAGAATATAAATTGGAAAAAATTGAAATCGAAGATATAGAAATAAACGAACCGAAAGGAATTTCTAATGGCCTAAATGACTTTTATGTCGCGAGTATTGATAAGATTATTTCAGATATAGATACCACTCTTATAAGGGATTATGCAGATAAAATAGCAACAACAAACAATAAATTCGATAACTTTAGGCTCATAGAGTACACAGAGTTGAGAAAGGCAGTATATAACTTACCAAGTAAAGGTAGTCCGGATGAAATAACAGCCGAAATCCTAAAAATTATATATGATAGCATCGAAAAACCGCTTTTGAATCTAGTTAATACCTCATTATTAACGGGCAAGCTTCCATCGGCCCTTAAGCTGTCAACAGTTATACCCATACCTAAGGTCTCCAACTCCAATAAAGCTAGTGATTTAAGACCAATTAATATGTTAGCAACACTAGAAAAATTAAACGAAAGAATAGTCTATGAACAACTCATAACACATATAACAGAAAATAACATTATATATTCAAACCAGTCAGGTTTTAGAACAGGCCACAGCTGTGAAACAGCTGTGCAAAATTTCTATATGACTGGAAGGAAAACTACGACAAAAATATTATGATTGGAGCTGTATTCTTGGACATCCAACGCATTAGAAACAATTGACAGGGCCTAATTAATTATCAAACTAAGAAGTATGGTATAACTGGAAAAGCACTCGACTGGCTCACTGATTACTTACAGAACAGAAAACAGGTAACTAAAATTAACGACACTTTATCAAATGAAGTCCTAAATAAAACGTACCTCAAGGAAGTATATTGGGACCATTGCTGTTTCTGCTGTATATCAGCGATATTGTTCACTCGGTTGAAAACTGTCGAATCCATTTGTTTGCCGATGACACGTTATTGTATTACTGTTCTGAAGATATACAAACCCTAACAGATACACTCAACGCGAGCTGGAAAATATTTTACAATAGTGTAATGGTAGTTTGTTGAAACTTAATGCAAAAAAAACTAAATTCATGTTAATTAGCAACCACAAAAAGTATGCGAAGTTCAAAGATAATAATCATAGGATTAAAATTGGTAAGGAGGAGATGGAAATGGTGGATAAGATTAAATACTTGGGCATTATTATCGATAGAAATTTAACATTTCATACATTACCAATAAAATATCAAAAAACATAAACTTCTTGTTTAGAGTGGCACCATCTTTAACACCTTGGTCTAGAAAAACAGTATATAATACGATAATATTGCCCCATTTCACCTTTGCTTCGTCTATACTGTACCTGGCAAATAAAAATGAGATGGGACGGATGCAGAAATTGCAAAATAAAGCCATGAGAACTATATTGAATGTTCCAAGAGACTCGTCCATCAAGTCTATGTTACGTACATTGAATTGGTTCTCGATACAACATTACTTGGAGTACCATACTCTGATTTTAATCCATAAAATGAAAATGTCATTAACCCCATCATTATCTGTCATCTAAATTAGTAATCAACAACAGTTTGCACACCTACAACACCACGAAGAAGAGCTGATATACTGAGTCTCAACAAAAAAAAAAAGCTCAGAAAACTCTATTTTTCATAAAGGCATAGTGCGTTACAATGAATTAGAAGATTTCTTGAAAACCCTGCACTATTACAATTTTCAAAAAAGAATTGAAAATATGTCTGTTACGCGAGTGTCACACATGATTGTCACTATTACTCTAGCCTACCTACCTAGTTCAGAAGTTTTAATGTGTTTGAATTACAATGTTTCTACTATTGTTTTTCTATTGTATAATTTATTTCTTACATCTTTAGTGTGATATATTTGTTATACTTGTGACTGTATTTTTACTTTGACAATGTGAAATTAGCTAAATAAGTAAAATTAAAAAAAAAAAAAACTATTATTATCTTCGCCCTAGAATTTGAAGGTTAATTTTTAAAAAATTTTTAATTTTTGTATTGTTACCGAACCCATCCCGGTTGGTTTTAATTTTTTTTTTTCAACCTTCTTTTTTTTGTGTGATTGTCTAGCAGGATCTGGTAGAGGATATGCAATCAATCTGATCTCAGAAGATAGCTCGTGTTTTTTTTTATATCCGGCACACATCCTTTTATAGATAGACCCCTGAAACTATAGACCCTCGATTTTCCCACGGTGTAATTTTTTTTGTTCTTTAGGATACAAAGTTCTGTTCAACTGAAGAGAAATAAAAGACAAATAGGTAAAAGAAAACATATAATAAAGACAAGAGTTACAATCTCAACTTGTGTTTGAAAATGAATTCGATAGTCAATTATTTCACAAGACAATAATATGAATTATAGGAGTTCAGCTTATGTTGGAATAGTCCCCAGTTTAAATGTATATTTATTTAACATTGTTAGATCCTAAGTACATTATAAACCTTGGCAAACACCCATGTCTCAGGAATATATCTGTATTGTATACTGTCTACTTCAAGTAATCCCCAAGTTATATTGTCGGTACAAATCACGGATATATTCATAACTCTGTCTTCGCCAATTGTGGAAATGAACCCTATAGTACATTAACACCACCCAACCAAGGGGTTGTCGATGACCATGTCGATGACATGCTAAAATTACCCCAGTTAATAAAAATGGTCCAAAAAATGACTTTTCAAACTACAGACCTATATCACTGTTGCCAGTATTCTCAAAGGTCCTTGAGAGACTGATATATATATATATATATATATATATATATATAAGACTAATTGATTTTCTGAAGGAACACGACGTTCTCAACTCGTGTCATCACGGATTTCTACCAAGAGAGTCATCAGAAAAGGCCATTTACCATTCACTCAAATACCTAGTTGATCATATTGATAAAGGAGAGCTCTTAGCTGGTATATGATCTCTCAAAGGCTTTTGATTCCCTGGATCATGATATTCTCTTGAAAAAACTCGAATGCCTTGGCATCAGAGGTATACCTCTGCAGCTTCTCAAATCCTTCCTGACGGGAAGAACCCAACAAGTTACGTTACGGTTTGGAATCGACGGTAGAATTCAAGTATTCAACTCCTCTATTAGAAATATTAACACTGGTGTTCCTCAAGGATCTATCCTTGGACCCCTACTATTCGTAATGTATGTAAATGACCTACTAGACTGCTTATCAACTCCAGCTGTTTTCCAATAAGCCGATGACACATCATGTTTAGTCATGGAAAAAAATCTCGAAAACCTCTCCAAAAAGACAACGAAAGTGACACAGGAAATGTTGACCTGGTGTGACAATAACATTCTATGCTTAAATACAAAAAATAATAGTTTAAAACTAAAGAACACGCTTTAATAGAAAACTAAACTAAAAAGTTGAAAATAATTTTAAATGAGTTTGAAATAAGAATATAGTGATTAACAACAAATTTATTTCATCGTAAAAAAGCGTGGGGTGCTTGATGTCAATTGTTGTTAATATTTCATGGACAGATATTGGTAAAAGTAGAATCATTATGAAAATATCTTAAAAAGCACCCAACGCTTTTTTACGATGAAATAAATTTGTTGTTAATCACTGTATTCTTATTTCAAACTCATTTGAAATTATTTTCAACTTTTTAGTTTTGTTTTCTATTAAAGCGGTTTTTTAGTTTTTCAAACTATTATTATTATTATTTAATTTTTTTAACTATTATTCTCCAATTTTGAATAGAATCGGACCATAATCACAAAACTCGTCCGTCATTTTGGAGCCGCCATCTTGAATCCTTCAATTTTGACAAAATAATCATAATCTCCGACCCCAAAAACCACATACCAATTTTGAATAGAATTGGACCATAATTACAAAACTCGTCCGCCATTTTGGAGCCGCCATCTAGAATTTTTCAATTTTTACAAAAGGATCATAATATTGGACCCCAAAAACCCCCACATACCAATTTTGAATAGAATCGAACCATAATCACAAAACTCGTCTACCATTTTGGATCCGCCATCTTGAATTTTTCAGTTTTGACAAAAGAATCCTAATCTCTGACCACGAAAACCCTCAGATACCAATTTTGAAGCGAATCGGACCATAATCACAAAACTCGTACGCCATATTGGAGCCGCCATTTTGTTTTTTTTTTCAAATAAAAATTTCTTAATACATTGTCACCGGAATTATGTTCGCCTGCCAAATTTCAAATCATTCGTACGTCTGGAAGTGGGTCAAAATCGCGCCCAAAGGAGTCGGTTACAAACATACAAGTGAAGCTAATATAAAGCGTGTAAAAAAACAGTGTCATTGCAGTTTAGCAAACGCTTAGAATCAGAGATTAATGATTTAATAAAACTCGGGAAAATATCAGTTCCAGTGCGTTCCGACACTGAATTCCTTGATGTTGAAATTGATAGTAACCTATCTTTTGTAAACCATATCTCCCATACTGTAAAAAAGCTGAACAAAATGTGTTATGCCATACGTAAATTAAATGACTCTGTGGACATCACTGTATTGAAAATATACTACTTTGCGATAGGGTACTACGTTCCTCCAATAATTTGAGAATTCCAATGCACAATTCAGCATCATTTGAAAGGGGGGCAGAATATAAAGGAATAAAAATCTTTAATTCCCTACCTAGAGACTTCAAATCAATTAATTGTATAAATTCATTTAAATATAAAGTTAAGGAATACTTACTGGAGCACTGCTTCTATTCTGTTCAAGAGTATCTCAGCCTCACCTGATTTTTAAAATGTTTTTATGTTTGAATGTATGTGTTATGTGTCCCTTTTCATGATATTGAATTTCTTAACCTACTTTACTTATTCTGATATACATACAAGAATGCTTAATCTCAATAATGTATGTGTTAAGGGTACCCTCTAATGACGTGTTATAGAGGCTTTTAACTTACCTTATTTAATTTTAACTACAAACAAGAATGTTTATATTATGTTAAAATTCTCATGGCGATATTGAGCATTTGTACTTAATATATTTTATTTTATTTTAATTTTATATTGAAACTGTGACCATGTCAATGTCCAATTGGATCCTATGATGACAATAAATATTATTATTATTATTTGACCTAGTGACCGGTCAGAATCTTTTTGTGTGCACACAATACCGATCAACCCGTTACCATCCTCGGCCACTCTTTAATCAGTACTTCCTATTCATATAGGGAAATTTTCTTTATGTGTAGAGCCGGGATCCATGACTTAGCAGAGAGTAACATTGTAGCAATGTAAACAAACTTATTACGAACATTTCTCAATTTAGCTATTAAATTGTCACAACATGGTTACGAAGATCAACTACAGACAACTATATCTTATTTTACCAGGATATGATTCAACTTACAGGATCATAGATATATTCCTTAAATTAAGTATAACAGAATTAAATCAGAACAACATTCCAAACTTAAGTTTCCTATCTTCACAATATTCTTTAAATTCCAAGATAGAAAAATGGTTCATTTGAAAAAATCCGGAATTTTATTTTCCAACTTTTTGTAAGAACTATACTTGAATGCAAAACTGCGAAGTTTTGAAAAATTTAAATATAGAAGCTATCAATATAGAACGACGAATTAATACTTAGTATTTTAGTTGAAAATAGTATTTTCATGTGAACATGGTGATGAAAGATTTTTCATATGTTTCCAATTAAAATTAGAAAGTGTACATATTCGCTAATTCAGTTTTTTCCTGAAGGTAAATTCATCTCAACTAAATGTCAGTTGTGGAGAAAATGCAGTTTATGTGTATGATGGTTTACCAGAACTGGCTGATATGGGAAGTCGAAGTGCTTTATCAGCAGTATTCTGTACTGAGGAATCTCTCCCAATGAATGTTATAGAATCCAGAACAGGTATGTCTTCCATGATAAAACAGATATGTATGTATGAAAAAACATTTGAAACCATTTGTTTTATAGTTCTCAAATATTGACCTAACTATGTTGTCCCTTAGTTTTTTCATTCCATATTAAAAAAATAGAAATAAATATCATTTTAATTTTATTTACTCAGAAAATACAAAAAACATATTAGAAATGTCAGAAATTTTCATCAAACAGACAGTGTGATGTTCTGTTTATTCATGAATAAAGCACATCCCAGGGACATCACAAAAAAAATCCCATGTTTATTTCAAATAATTTTCATGTAAACAACAGACATTTAATCTAAATAAACATTTCTAGAGAACAATGTGAGAAGTTTTTTTTGGAGGAATAAGATAAATAGACATCAAATTCTCCAAAAACAAAATCCTACTACCCACCTATACTAATAATAAATCTATTAACTTCAGCTACAATATAAATAGTGACACAAAAATAAAACTAAGTCATGTAAAATGTTACCAGTTTGTGCATAACTAAGAAATTAAATTAAAATTTTCTCATAAGTTCATTCTTTGATAACCTGTGAAAATGTGTTCAAAAAAATCCACAAATCACTACCTGCACTACATGCTTACTCACCTATGAAATTTCACCACCAGCCCTTTTTGTATGTAACTACACAATTGTAGGCTGCACACGAAGAAGGCATAAGTATTCAAGAATGTTTATAACTTGTAAAACAGTTCAGAAACACTGGATAAATTTACAAAAAACTTGTAAAACACCACACGAAAACACATAAACAATATACGAAACCAATGTTTTGCCAGAACTCATTCTGTCCTTTTTCACAGGTTCTGATATCAATGGTCTCTTTCTCACAACCAGTCCATATTATTATATGTCTATGGACCATAATTACAAAACTCATCTGCCATCTTGAATTTATGAATTTTGACAAAAAATTCATAATCTCCGACCCGGAAAATTCCCACATACCAATTTTGAATAGAATAGGACCATAATCACAGAGATCGTCCTCCATCTTGGAGCCGCCATGAAATTTTTATGAATTTTGACAAAATAACAATCTTTGATCTTGAAAACCCCCCAAATAGCAATTTTGAATCAAATAGGACCATAAACACAAATCTGGTCCGCTATCTTGGAGGCGCCATTTAGTTTTTTCTCTAATAAAAAATCCATTATGCATTGTCACGGGAACTATGAACACCTGCCAAATTTCACTTCAATAGGACAACTAGAAATGGGTTAAATTTAACTTGTAAGATTTGATTACACACATCGGGACAGGTGAAACTGAATAAAAGCTTTTAATAAATAATAGTTTAAAAAAACTAAAAAACACGCTTTTTATAAAAAACCGAACTAAAAAATAAATAAATAATAGTTTAAAAAAACGAAAAAACGCTTTTATAGAAAACCAAACTAAAAAAATAAAAAATAAATTTTAATAAATTTGAATTAAGAATAGTGTAAAAAAATTTAATAAATATAAATTAATAATAATGTAAATAAGAAAAAAAATTATTTCATTTAAAAAAAAGCGTGTGGTGCTTAATCTGAATCTTAAAAAGCACCCCACGCTTTTTTTGAAATAAAATATTTTTTTTTCTCATTTACATTATTATTAATTTATATTTATTAAATTTTTTTACACTATTCCTAATTCAAATTTATTAAAATTTATTTTCTAATTTTTTAGTTTGGTTTTCTATAAAAGCGTGTTTTTTCGCTTTTTTAAACTATTATTTATTTATTTTTTAGTTTGGTTTATTTATAAAAGCGTGTTTTTTTTAAACTATTATTTGTTCTAATCTACTACTAATTCCGTGATTACTATTAGTAACTGTAATTATTTTCCAAATCATTAATTTGTACAGCTGTATTAATAGTCAAATCTCGATTTTAGAAGTCATTCACAGATTTTAACGTTGTCAATATATACAGTGAGCCGCCATCTTGAATTTTTCAATTTTCACGAAAGAATCATAATATTCGACTCCAGAAACCCCCACATACCAATTTTGAATAGAATCGGACCATAATCACAAAACTCGTTCACCATTTTGGAGCCGCCATCTTGAATTTTTCAATTTTCACGAAAGAATCATGATATTCGACTCCAAAAACCCCCACATACCAATTTTGAATAGAATCGGACCATAATCACAAAACTCGTCCACCATTTTGGAGCCGCCATCTTGAATTTTTCAATTTTGACAAGAGAATCATAATCTCTGACCACGAAAACCCTCAGATAACAATTTTGAAGCGAATCGGACCATAATCACTAAACTCGTCCGCCATATTGGAGCCGCCATTTTGTTTTTTTTTTCCACACAAAAATTTCTTAATGCATTGTCACCGGAATTATGTTCACCTGCCAAATTTCAAATCATTCGGACTTCTGGAAGTGGGTGAAAATCAAGTCCAAAGGAGTCGGTTACAAACAAACATACAAGTGAAGCTAATATAAAGCGTGTAATAAAAAGGGCGAAAGTTCTCTGAAATTGATCTCCCTGAAATGTCAATCGTATATAAACTTTAAATATGTGTAATTCGCTACAGAATAAATGATACCAAAATTGCTGTTGTAACAGAGTATAGACCACCAAACGGTAAGATTAATATTGTCGTAGAATGTTTAACACAAGCACTCTACATAGCATCTGACCGTTCTGACTTCATTATTCTATGTGGGGATTTTAATATGGACTGTTAAAATCCTATATGAGTATTAAACTTGTTCTTTACAGACCGTTGCATCTACACAAGATGTTCTCTGCTGTTTTTTCGTCTTGGCGAAAAAACGACACTCTGCGCTCTCCGCAAGTCCGATTTTTTTAAGATGCTTTCGAAGTCTACAGTGACTTGTCAGTAGTCCTGTTATGATCCTCAGGTTTTTCCTATGATTTTAATAAACTCTCACTTAATACAAAAAAAACAAAATACGTAGCATTTTCAATCACAAATTATAATAGACCTGATTACAATAATCTCAAAATTGAGAACTCTACTGATCTCATAACAGAATGTGACAATATCAAGTATTTAGGTGTTACCATCGATAAACATCTTAAATGGGATCTACATATTGTAACGTAAATAAACTTAACTTGGTTTTACTAATTTATTTAACACTTAAATATACAACTTAATTTATATTACTACGCCACTGTATAGCTCGATCGTATGGGCTCGTTCAGACTGTCCGACTCCACTTGAGGGTTGCATATTTATCTCCGATACAGCATTCTCGATGTTTCGAATTCGGGTAGTTGGCGACCGGCATGTTCCAATTGTTTCCAATATCGACCGTTGCTCTCCACGGCAGAGCGACTGGACTGTTCTCGAATATCTCCGGGGATGACCTCATCGCTGTCGACGGCAACGCGCGAGGCGACAGGTCCGGCCTAGGTTCGTTACATTGCCCCCTTCTTAAAGACATTTCGTCCCGAAATTTCATCCTTGGAGTGTGACGATATCTGCATGACTCCCCATATCTGCACCGTGAAGTTCGATGGAAGTAACACTCCACGGTCTTCATGATCGGTCGTGGAAGAGGGTTACAGCAAACCAAAATCTTGATGCCGCTGGATCTGAATATCGCCTCCAGCATACTTCTTATGACTCTCCAGTCCAACCCATCAATACCACAGGACAATTTTGGAATTGCTAGATCCACCAGATTCTGGTCCACCATAGTATCTCTTAGTTTGGTGAGACTCTTCCAGACATCTTCATAGGACGGTTTATCTTGGGAATGCCTCTTGGTAACTAGGTAGTAGATGTTTCTCTGGCCTTTCTTCAACTGTAGCACCCCACCAACTTCTGGATTCTGCCCCCGCAGTGTTTGGAGTTGACCAAATTTCTTGGAGAACACTCAGGCGATGCCCCTGGACATTCGAAGATCTTCGGCCACACAGTGCGCTAGTGCGTAGTCAGCAGGCACCTCGAAGAGGTCTCGTGACTCCTCTCTAGTAACCCCATGTAGAACTTTCTGCCCGTTTGAATACAAGGACATAAACTTCTCGAACGTCATATCATCCTCCGGTGGCTTGAGGGTGCGAACTTGGTCATGGTTTCCAGCGTAAGGGGCCAACCTGTTGAAATGGACGACCTTGGTTTCCCTCGGGGTGGCTTATGGATTCGGTACACAAGGTCGTTTATCCTTTTCACGATTTTATACGGGCCTTCCACGAGTTCCGCAACTTTGGTGATAGTCCACGACGACGTTTGGGGTTGTACAGCCAAACCAGGTCATCAACCTTAAATCCTCCAGCGTCGGCCTTGATGTCATAGGTCTTCTTCATTTTATCGCTGGCACTCTGGATGTTCAACCGGACTCGTTCGTGGATGTCGTCCATTCTCTGCCGAAGTTTGCTGACGTAGTCCTCTCCCGCAGTGTCTTGTCCTGGCGGTATCCCAAACTTCAGGTCACAAGGCAGTCGCAGTTCTCGGCCTATTATAATACTAGCAGGAGTTTGACCGGTTGACTCGTGTACTGCGGATCGATAGGCCATCAGAAACAAATGAAGATACTGGTCCCAGTCTCTTTGATGGTCAGAGACAACCTTGGACAAGTGGCGGTTGATCGTCCTGTTCATCCGTTCCACCATTCCATCGGACTGCGGATGTAGGGCCGTGGTTCTTGTCTTGCGGATGTTCAGCAGTAGACATAATTCTTGGAAAAGGTTGGATTCGAAATTTCTGCCTTGATCCGAGTGCAGCTCCATTGGAATACCGAATCGACATATCCACTCTTTCACCAAGACGTCGGCGACGGTGATGGCTTCCTGGTTGGGCAGGGCATAGGCTTCCGCCCACTTACTGAAGTAGTCCATTGCCACAAGGATGTATTTATTCCCGTGGTCGGATACGGGAAACGGGCCGGCGATGTCAATGGCGATTCTCTCGATCGGGCTGCCTACGTTGTACTGACGCATCGGGGCCTTGGGTCGTATTCGAGGTCCATTGCTAGCAGCGCATACAGCGCACTTCCTGCACCAGTCCTGGACGTCAGCTTGACAATTGGCCCAGTAAAACCGTTGCCTCACTTTCTGCAGGGTCTTCGTCACTCCCAGATGTCCTCCGGCGACTCCATCATGGATTTGCCGCAGCACTTCCTCTCTTCTGTTCCTGGGAACAATTATTTGGCGTCTGTCTTCCCCACCAATATCGGCCTCCAACACACGTTTCAGGATCCCATTGTCCAGAATGAGAGAGTTCCATTGTGCCCAATAGGACTTAACAGCCGGCGAGTAACCTGCGACTTCCTGCCATGATGGTCTTCGATTGCCCTTCTTCCAGCTGACGACTAAGCCAAGGTCGGGGTCTCTCTCTTGGTCTTTCTGGATCTTGCTGTCATTCCAGTTGTCATCCATTGCCGCGGTTCTACAAAGTGTTGCTTCTTTCTCTTCTGCTCGTCGGCAATGTGAGCAATCATCTGGACATGGTCTTCGCGACAAGGCATCTGCATTCTTATGGCTAGTTCGGCTCGATGTTCGATCTCGAAATCGAATTCTTGGAGTCTCGATCCAACGTGCTACTTGACCCTCAGGATTTTTGAACTGTAAGAGCCATTTGAGAGCTGCATGGTCAGTTCTCAGCAGGAATCTTCTTCCATACCGTACTTGTAGAAGTGTTCCACTCCTTTACAACAGCTAACAGCTCTCGCCTGGTGACACAGTAATTGCGCTCTGGTTTGCTAAGCGTCTTGCTGAAATAACCAATGACCTTCTCCTGTCCCCCCTGGATCTGAGATAGGACAGCTCCAAGTCCCACGTTGCTGGCGTCCGTATCAAAATGAATTTCCCTTTGGGTGGGGATAGCTCAGTATAGGTGCGTTGATCAAAGCTCCTTTCAGCTTCCTGAATGAGTCTTGACATTCTTCGGACCACTGGAACTTTGTTTGGCTTCCCGTGAGCTTGGTCAGTGGTTTAGCGATGTTGGCGAATCCCAGCACATATCGGCGATAGTATGTGCATAAACCAAGGAAACTTCGAAGTTGGTGAATGTCTTTTGGGATGGGCCAATCCTTTACAGCTTTGATCTTCTGGTCGTCCACTGCTACTCCTTCTCCAGAGACAACGTGGCCGAGGTATCGTACTTCTTTTTGGAACAGATGGCATTTCTTAGGGCTCAGCTTCAATCCGGAGTTCCTCAGTCGCAGGAATACTTCCTCCAAGTTTTCCGTGGTCCTCAAACGATCTGCCGACCACAATTATGTCGTCGAGATACACTAGACACGTGTTCCATGAGAGTCCCTTCAGTACTGTTTCCATCAATCTTTCGAACGTGGCGGGAGCATTACAGAGCCGAATGGCATAACGGTGAACTGCCACAATCCTGAGCCGATGGTATAAGCAGTCTTTTCTCGATCTTCCTGAGCCAGTTCTACGTGCCAGTATCCACTCTACAGATCAAGGGGCGAGAAAATCGTGGAACCAGCCAACGTGTCTAGGGTGTCATCTATTCTCGGGAGAGGGTAACTGTCCTTCTTGTGACATTATTAAGTTGGCGATAGTCTACACAAAAGCGTGTCGATCCATCCTTTTTCTTCACCAGTACGACTGGAAGGACCAGGGACTGTCAGATGGTTCGATAACTCCTTCTTTCCCATATCGCTGACTATTTTGTCAGCCTCTTCCTTCTTGGCAAGAGGAAGTCTTCTTGCTGATTCCGGATCGGTGGGGCACCCCAGTATCAATCTTGTGCTGGACCACATTATTCGACCTCCTTTTCCTTGTCCTTATCGAAGATGTCTTGGTACTTTTGACTAAATCTCTTAGTTTGGGCTGTTGAGCTGGTTTATGTCTTTTTGGAAGAGATGGCAACTAATTTTTCTAGTTCTTGGGCAAGTTGTTGGGTTGGCTAATCATTTTCGTGCCCCGGATCACAGATGAAACTGAGGCAGTGCCCAAAATTGTTCCTTTCTTTAAGGTCACTGGAAAGTATGACATTCATGACCCTTACCGGTACAAATTTTTTCACGTAACAGGGTTTTCCTAGGGCAATCCCTCGTCAATTTTCTCATCATGAGTTTGACTCGAACATCATCCGTCTCCTGCTTTGCCTCCGTCCAGGCGAGCCTCCAGGATAGTTTCAAGCCCCTCTCAGTGGTACATCTTCAGCCAACAGCCGCGGATCAACTCTTCACTTCTCCCTGAATACCAGCTCTTCTCCGTTGACCGTGGGCCCGTCTTTGAAATCAATTCAAACCCTCTAGAATTCATGATGTCCATTCCGATGATTGCATCGTCTTGATTCGCTTCACAAGTGCCTGATGTTTCACTTTAGTGCTGCCCAAAATTATTTCAATCGGTAGCTCGCCATATACGGTAGCTGGCTCCCTGTTGTTGCGTAGCTTCAATTTGTCGGTTCAATTAGTTCGGTGTTCTGGAAAGGAAGGTCGAGAATTGTCCTAGTGCACCTTATCTAGCAGCATGGTGCAAGGCTCGTTATTGATGAGACCGTCTCGAAAACACCTCTGTTCTGTCGTTTCAGGATGAGCGACATATCGTTGTTAACCGGGGCTTGCTGGACACAGGCCGCGGTGCCCCTTCTTGACCTTCTTTAGTTTTCCTGCCCGGTCGTGTTTTGAATGTTGGACATTTACTCGCACATGTCAATTTTACTCTAATTCAGCATCTTATCTGTCTTTTCTCCGGCAAAACTTCCTTCATCACTTTTCTTATGGCAGCTTCAAGTCAGCTGCTCCTGTGAGTCTTCTTCAATCCGAACTTTACTTTGGTTTTGCGGATTGCTTTGCTGCCTCAAATTCCAGGCGTGCCAGTGCGTCTCGAGATGTGTTGCGAGCTAGATGTCAACGCCTTGTCTGGTTTCTTGGTCCGGAGTCCATCCAAGAATGCCTGAACCGTAATCGCTCCATTACATTCTCGATGTGGCTGGATATGCGAGGCGAACCAAGCGTGCAATGTCAGCTTCGAATTCTTTGGGATTCGCCCGATTTCTGAGCGATTTTCAGTTGGGAGTGGTATCGTGTTCCAAATGAGATTGCCATTCGTAATTCTAGATGTTTAATCAGCTGATCATAGTCCTCCTGTTCTTGGCGGTGAGAGTTTGTAGAATATTTGTGCTTCTCCCGTAATGCAAGTGTCAGTGCTACAGCTCTTTCCCTGCATTCCATCCGTTTGCTTTGGCTGCTTCAAACTGCCGGCGGTAATTTGCCCATGGAGTTTTCCGTCGAACTGAGGGCTTCATGGAAAGCTTCCTATTTCTGAAATGACCTTGACATCTTTATACCCTCTTGAACTTTATCCGCTTCAAACTCAAGTCCAGCATTGCATTTTCGTTAACCATCTCTGTGGAGGGCCTTTAATTTGTTTTTCCAGCTTACTGATCGTTTCCTTTATTTTGTCCATTTCTGCCTCGATTCCGTCTTTGATTTCATCGCTGATTATTTCCTTCATCTTGTCACTCTCTGCCTCGACCCATCTTTGATTTTATCTACCTCCGTGTTCATTTTAAAAATAGTCAATATCTACAACAAATATCTCATTCTTATAACACACGAGCAAAACAAAATGAACAAATAGCAATTCAATGTTCAAAAGATTTACTCCCTCTAGAAATAAAAACATCTAGCACTAAAAAGATTTGTGAATTATTTGGCACCAAAAGTTTTTAATATACTCCCTCTAGAAATAAGAAATCTAGCACTGAGACTATTCAATAAGAATTGTAAAAAATATATTTGTACAAACTACAATAAGTTTGAAGCTTTGTTATGAAAGCAATTTGTAAGCTTAAGAGATACTCAACAAATTTTAGGTTAAGTATTTTTGTTACCGATTATCATTTACACATTAGAATATATTATAATTATAAAACCAAACAAACACTTATAACCAGATACTCGACCTATATGTTAAATTACAATATTTAGTTGATCGTTACTTGCACATACAAGTGTTATACACTTAGGTGCAAAAAAATAAAATAAATGCAACTTATCATTTCCATAGTTTTTAAACATATGTTGTAACTGTATATTATGTGAGCAATAAATAAATAAAAAAAAAAAAAAAAAAATTCAGTTCTAACAGGGCTGATGCTTTTCTTTTTGGAGGGTTTAGTATAAATGCCTTCGAGTGGACTTGTCCCACTGTTTCATACCATTACTCGCGTTTTTTTCGCTTGGTCCAGTCTGAGAACACTTTGGCTATGCTCTTTGATATTCCGAAGAAGGGCTCGGGTCCTATAAACTCCTTCTTTGCCAGAAGGTCTGCTTTCTGAATATCAAACATCTCATATAATATCAGCCATATAACAAATCTTAACGGTCTCCTAGAAAGAGGAACTCTCTACTCATCCATAAAAGCTCTTACCCCCGGACACAAAAGCAACGATCTTCAAACAGTGAAAAAACAATATATTATTCCGTAAATAGAATAACTTAAATAAGTATATTTATTTACTAAAATATGCTTTTTTAAGTGACTGAGTCTTCTATTTATATTGAATAGGTAGCTGTTACATTTTTCAATGTAATGAGTGCAATGAGTGATTATTGTTATGAAAAACTGTATCTTAATTCTCTTAAAAAAACAATGAAACTGATGTTTTTGTTTAACATTAGCCACAAAAGATCTCATTTCTATTTCTTCCGTCTTGTCAGATTCGTAAATTTTCACACAAACTTTCTGACAGATGTATTATATATTTACCAATGATCTTCACGGAAATGGTTCAAATTGAATGATTTAAGATTATAATAAATTTGCAAACAACATTCCCACTTCCACATGTGATTATAAATCATATCCATTGCTGATATTTTTTCAGCTGCTAAATTCAGTTCTGAACTAATATTTCAGGTCAACTCACGGTTCATTACAAGCAGGGACTGCCTGGAGAAAGCTTCAGCGCCATGTATAAAGTTATGAGCTGTGATAATTGCCAGCCGCCACGTGAATGTCGTAAAGGACAGTGTGTTTGTCAGGATGGCTTGGTTGGATTCAGTTGTGAAGAGACAATATGCCCAAACAATTGTAACCATGATAAAGGGCAGGGTTCTTGTGATAAATCGTATGGCAGGTGCCTCTGTACAGAAGGGTGGACGGGACCTTCATGTGATTCAAGGTTAGTTTCAGGTGATTGTGGAATCCAATGCTAGCCTGGTACACTTTCTCGCATCTGTTATGAATTCCAATCAATGAACATTTGTGATATATACCAGGAAAACATATCATAATAATCATTTTATGATGAATAGAGACCCAATGAGAAGGGATTTTTCAAAATTTCAATCATAAGCTGGTTAAAACTAGCCCCTGAATAATAATTGAGGAATTTTTATCTATGAAACTATTGAAATAACAAAAAAGTGTCAAAATACGTCATTTTTATTTTTTTGTTCAAGAATATTTTTTTCATGTCTGATTTTTACACCCCAACCAGTAAAAACTACCATTATTATGAAAGCGGTTCTCAAAAAATTGGTAATAGGAGAATGAAATGATGCATGAGGATTACATCCACGGATAGGCACGTAATAAGAAAGGATTTTCCAAAATTCGAATCCCAAGAAGTTAAAACTACTCCCTGAATATTTGAATTATTTTTATCTATAGAAGTTTTGATTTAATAGAAAAACGGCAAAACATGCAATTTTTATTTTATATATTTATGTCTGAATTTTGCACCCAGCCAGTAAAATCACACGAGAATGAAATTTTGTTCAATAGTTACTTTCCTGGGTACGGTAAGTACTGAAGAGGGATTTTCCAAGGAGTCCTTCCTTTTTCTTGACACTTTTTTTGGGATTATAACCTTCCACAATCTGAAAACAAATTACAAAATTACAAAATACTCCAATCTAATTTCATTTGTTTCCTAAGATTAAATTGTTTTCATATCTGAAAATTGCACCCCACACGATAAAAAGTATATCTATATAACAGGTATATATATCAAGGAGTATCTGTAATACAAAAATGATATTTTTCAATAGGGTAGGTAATATTTCAGGGGGTGGTGCGTAAGAAGAATAAATTTGAAAATTTGAATTCAAACGGTTTAATACTGCCTTCGAAATATTTGAATAATTTTTATATTTGAAACTGTATTTTTTTTTTCATCATGTGTATTTTGTTTCTTTCATATTGTCAATTTGAAACTAAAGACAATGCATAATAGTATATTATGCAATGAGCACAAAATGATGCAATTCATACGAGTGCAAAATGGCCATTTTGTTGCGAGTTGCATACTATACTTTTTCTATGACAACATATCGTTCAAGTTTAATACATGCATACATTGCAAAAACTTTGAAAGAAATAAACTGATGATATTTCATTACTCCGAATTCGCCGCTAATGGGCTTTCTATCAGAATTAAAATATAAATTGAAGAAATATGTAAATATTTTCTTTATTGCTATTTCTAATAGGTACACAGAAATAGAAGCCTATAAATGTATGTATGTATCTAATTGAAGTTGAATGTGCAATTATTGAATATCATATTTGGAGAACTTGATTGCTGAATACTTAATTCTTTTCGAAATTGATAATTTGTCGACGTTGAAGTAGACTGCTTCTCGCGATTTTCCATTTCTAAATTCGTTGGTATGCCTGATGGTATGTTCTGTATTGCATTTGCAATTTTATTTGCTATGTCAAGCTTACTTTTCTTCGATTCATCAATATATCCCTCAGCGACTGTAGTAGATTTCCAGCCACCGTGGCGTTTTAACGTGGTTATGTCACCTCCAGCATCAACAAGAATTGTTGCGGAGGATCGGCAACAGTGCCCAGTATATAATTCGTAATTTGGCAATTTTAAATACTTGGCAATGTCTTTTCCCATAGCTCAAACTTATTCAGACTTATTCTCTGAATGGTACACTTTCCTTTTTGATAATTAATGAAAACCATAGACCATTAGCATTTTGGCGAAGATTTGCTATTTTTTATAAATTTCGTACTATTTTGGTTTTACTGTCTGGTATTGTTACTAAAACAGCTGAACCAAGATATTGAAATGAGTAATTTTCATTTGATGTAATTCATGTCTTCTACATGCACCCATTACTCCCATAACTAATGCAACCTACAATGTAAATTAGTTTACTTGAACATATTTTTCATCAAATGGAAATATAAAACTTACTTTTGTTGCCAAATATATTTCATCAATAAAATAGTATAGTATAAATAAAATAGCATAAATAAAGTACAGAACACATAAAATACAATGCACGAACAAGTTAAATTAGCAGTATAAAATCGAAATAATACAAGAAGAGATATTACAATGATGGGTTATAAACCTTTTATATATTTTACACACTGGCTTTTGAATTCTCTAAATGACGAGAATTCTTTCAATTCTCTTGGTAATGAGTTGTAAAGCTGTAAGTCTTTGATGAACACTGTGTTTGTAGCAGCATTAGCAATATTAATATAGAAATCATTGGAAGCATGTGATCTGGTATTGTGATTATGTATTTCTTGGAGATGAGTTATTTCTTCAGTTAGATAGGTTGGTATACACAAACTTGAGCATATTATAAGCAGCTCTCTGTCGAACATTCAATAAATTCAAGGATTCCAACATGTAAGCTATTGATGTTCGTTTTCTACATAATAGAATGGCTCTCATAGCACGATTTTGTACTTTTTGTAATGTATCAATTTGTTCATTATTCATCAGGTATATGAATGTTCCACAGAAATCAAGATGAGGAGATATTATGGTTTTATATATAGTTAACTTAGTAAAAGATGATACCTTATTATTCAATCTATATAGGAAATTAATTTTTCTTGCCATTTTCTTCTTAATATACTCACAATGTGATTTAAGATTCAGTTCATTATCTATCATGAAGCCCAGGTACTTGTAATGTTTAGCTTCTTCAATTACATTATTATCAATCAATAAATGGTGGCTGGATGTTACATTTTTCAATTTGTTCAAGTTATATTTATTCGATATTACCATGTATTTTGTTTTATTTATGTTCAATTTCAAACCATTGTCATTTAGCCATATGGACAAATTTCTCAAATCTTGATTTATTAATGATATAGTACTCTGAATATCCTCTACATCTCCTTCGCAATAGATCATAGTATCATCCGCAAACAATTTTATTTTGCAATTTTGAACATGGTGTACTATGTCATGTATGTATGTATGTATGTATGTTTGTAGCCGTTAGACTGCCGCTTGAGGAATGCTTTCAGTTTCAAATATTTGGCAATATCTATATATATAGATACTAAGAGTCCTTCTCAGCATTGAGAAGTGTGACCACAAAGTGGAACTTTTAAATTTTTTGGCTAAGTCGCCAAAATAAGCCATTAAAACGTTCTCGGAAAACGATTTTGTCTTTTGATCTACCTTCCATTCCATAAAATGGTTATAAGCGCGTTGATACATACTCTTCGACGTTTCCGGTAATAAATTCAGTGTTGTTACCTTTGCTGCTTCTATTATATTCGGAGGTGTCAAATCTAAGTCAATATCACTATCAGTTTTCATTTTAAATAATAGTTTTTATAGAAAACAACTATGAAATTACTCGTTACCTACTAAAACTTTGACAGAAACAATCTGCTGACATTTCATCAATTTGTCGCTGGACGTCATAATTTGACAAGCCGTAGTCGTCGTAATTTTAGAGTGAACCTAGACCTAACACGAAATATTCCATTTCGTATTTGTTGCTTAGCAACTTGCCTATCAACCGATGCAAAAATGAAATTCTGTACAAAATGTGCTTGTTTATGATTGAAGTTACGGTTATAAAATGAACATTTATCGAGGTTGTTGTAGAAAAAGTATATATTATACCAACAAAAATTATGATTGAAAAAAACTGACGTTATTTTGTCCTTTGTATAGGTCCGCTCTGAATTTAGCGCAGGTGAATTTTTGAGTATTAGAAAAAGAATTGGGCTGTCAAGATATTTTCACTCAAGTTTCTAAAAATTTAAAAACTACTCCGCACCATTCATATGGAATATGGTTTTCGATTACATTTCCGGAATGTTTGGCATTTTGTACATTTTGACATCCTCAGCCACAGTGTGGTAAAAAATTAATTGACTCCTTGCTGAAATAACCTTATACTTACTGGACCGTATTTTGGACTTTGATGTATAGATAGATATATAGTTTTATTCATCCTTTTGGAGTACATTCAGCACGATACAAATAGGACAAGTCAAAATTATAGAACGCTAGAGATACACAAATTTGGTTACCCTAAAAAAACAGCATACATATAAAAATTGAGGCTAAAATACCTGACATAAAGAGACACCTGTATATTAGGGAATCCTATTTCAAATAAATTCTATTCTATTCTATTCATATAAATTCAGTGGAGACTAATAATACCCGACAGAACAGACATACATATAAAAGATATATTCTCATCAAATCTAATATAGTGTAGTCATTTAAGTGTGCAACATGGGAATTATTAAAATTAATTGCACAACCCAAATACAAATATCGCCGAAAGTTGGTGCATGTGCGGTAATAGGTGCACTTAGAATCGTAGCAAGTCAAACAGCATACAGGGTAGGTCAAAAAATATAAAAAATACAAGAGTAAAGTACCCTTATTTCGGAAAATTCAGCAAAATAATATTGAGAAAAGTTGTTTAGAATTGAATGTTATGCCCAAATACCAAAACATAACCTCCCAAGATTTTTTTAAACAATAATTTCCCAATTTTTTTTTATATTTACCATAAACACTTTTATAAATTAATCAATATCAAATCAATTTCGCATAACTTTGTTCAAATTCAAGCATATTTGTAAAAAAACTTAGATTTTAAATTTTTTAGCGAATTACAAACTTCATGTTTATTACACCAATATTAAACACAACTTTTTCGCAAACATTATTTTTAAAAGGGCAACAGTAATAATAATAATATGCATATTAAAAAACTCTAATTTAAAGTGAAATTTTTTTATTTTAAATGTTTATTAAAAAACTATACAAATTAATCGACAAATATGAAATCCTACCAAAATAATCGCGAATAAAAAACAAATGAAGGTTAAAAGTAAATATTATGACAGTTTAGTGTCATTAATTTTTCATTCTTGAATAATTATTTTTCGATTATTAAGTTTATTTGATTTCAAATGGCTCCTGCAGAATTAGTTTTAATATGTGGAGATAACTATAAACCAGTGCGTGAAGCAGCAAATATTTTCAATGAATTTCAGACAAACAAATTCACTATTCAACTGTAAGCAGAATTTTAATTAATTTCGAACAGACAGGGTCATTAGATTGTAAATATAAAAAATTAACGTAATAAAACTGTATGTACTGAAGAAAAACAATTAGAAGTACTTCAGGCAGTTGTTGAAAACCCTAGAAGATCCACCTAAGAAATTTCTGCTTATACGTTTGTAAAAGATGGCTTTGTTAAGAAGATTCTTAAAAAAATAAATATCATACCTATACGCCAAAGTTTATTTGCACCTTTCAAGAACGAGACTATGCATTGCTATATTTATTTATTTTTTTATTTGAGATTACAATAATTGTGTATATAATGGAAATGGTACATATAAATTTAAAAGTAGAATATGATATCTACATGTGGATTTAAGGACAAATAGAAGATCAACGTGATTTCCATAGACACATTCTTTTTGGGGATGAATCCACGTTCACAACAAATGGCGTTGTCTTTTCCCAAAATTGTAGATGGTGGTCGGTCGAAAATCCAAATTTTGTCATTGCCAATAAAAACGAGTATTACCAAAAAACAAACGGTAGTGGAGTATTATTAACGACAAATTAATGAGGCGTTTTTTTTTTCGCCAAACTTATGTGGTGATACCTATTTACAGTTTTTGGAAAACGAACTAACGGATTTTTTGGATAATATGAGTTTACAAGAACAAAATTATGCGAATTTGATTTTAATTAATTTATGAAAGTGCTTTTTTTCTTGGGAGGCCATGCTTTGGTTTCTAGGCATGCCTTTTCATTCTAAACAACTTTTCTTGATTACATTTTGCTGAATTTTCTGAAATAAGGGTCTTTTACTCTTGTACAAATTTTATATTTTTTGACCCACTCTGTATTTGTATTTTGTTTGGGCAATTAATTTAAAAAAATTCCATATGTTGCACACTTAAATATATATATATATATATATATATATGTATAAATTATGGAACAAATTCGATATTTCTCAAGTAATGTACTTTTGACAAAAATGTATATTCTAAAGAAGTTATGTCACTGGTTTTGACTGGTGACGTAATCGGTAATTTTTTTAAATTGAAATAGGCAGATGTCTTGTGATACTTCATCTGAAAGGTCTTCCAATACTGCATTGAATGATAATAAATAATTTATTTATTTGTAAGGGTGAAAAAAATTAATATTTTATTTTATAAAGAATAACTTTATATCCAACAAAATACAACATTTAAATCAATCAATCAATCAATATATACTTTATTGTCTGAAGAGTTGATTCTTATTGACAAAGCATGAAAATAGGAAAAAAGAGAAATATATAAGAAATGTACAGATAATTAGATACGTGAATGTCAAAGAGCCTTTTTTACAGTCTTTCGAAAGTTCTTCAGAGAAGTTATGTTTCTGTAACGTAAATAAACTTAACTTGGTTGAAATAATTTATTTCACACTTAATCTACAACTTAATTTATATTACTACGCCACTGTATAGCTCGATGGTATGGGCTCGTTCAGACTGTTGACTCCCTCTTGAGGGCGGTCTATTTATCTCCGATACAGCATTCTCGATGTTTCGAATTCTTCCAGTTGGCGCGGCATGTTCCAATTGTTTCCAATATTGACCGTTGCATTACGCGGAAGAGTGACTGGATGTTTCTCGAATATCTCCGGGGATGATCTCATCGCTGTCGATGGCAACGCATGAGGCGACAGGTCCGGCCTAGGTTCGTTACATTGCCCCCTTCTTAAAGACATTTCGTCCCGAAATTTCATCCTTGGAGTGTGACGATATCTGCATGACTCCCATATCTGCACCGTGAAGTTCGATGGAAGTAACACTCCACGGTCTATGATCGGTCGTGGAAGAGGGTTACAGCAAACCAAAATCTTGACGCGCTGGATCTGAATATCGCCTCCAGCATACTTCTTATGACTCTCCAGTCCAACCCATCCATACCACAGGATAATTTTGGAATTGCTAGATCCGCCAGATTCTGGTCCACCATAGTATCTCTTAGTTTGGTGAGGCTCTTCCAGACATCTTCATAGGGACGGTTTATCTTGGGAATGCCTCTTGGTAACTAGGTAGTAGATGTTTCTCTGGCCTTTCTTCAACTGTAGCACCCCACCAACTTCTGGATTCTGCTCCGCGAGTGTTTGGAGTTGACCAAATTTCTGGAGAACACTCACGGCGATGCCCCTGGACATTCGAAGATCTTCTGCCACACAGTGCGCTAGTGCGTAGTCAGCAGGCACATCGAAAAGGTCTAGTGACTACCTCTCTAGTAACACCCAGGTAGAACTTCCTACCCGTTTGAATACAAGAACATAAACTTCTCGAACGTCATATCATCCTCCGGTGGCTTGAGGGTGCGCACTGGTCATGGTTTCCAGCGTAAGGCCAACCTGTTGAAATGGACGACCCTTGGTTTCCCTCGGGTGGCTTATGGATTCGGTACACAAGGTCGTTTATCCTTTTCATGATTTTATACGGGCCTTCCCACGAGTTCCGCAACTTTGGTGATAGTCCACGACGACGTTTGGGGTTGTACAGCCAAACCAGGTCATCAACCTTAAATCCTCCAGCGTCGGCCTTGATGTCATAGGTCTTCTTCATTTTATCGCTGGCACTCTGGATGTTCAACCGGACTCGTTCGTGGGTGTCGTCCATTCTCTGCCGAAGTTTGCTGGACGTAGTCCTCCCGCAGTGTCTTGTCCTGGCGGTATCCCAAACTTCAGGTCACAAGGCGGTCGCAGTTCTCGGCCCATTATAATACTAGCAGGAGTTTGACCGGTTGACTCGTGTACGCGGATCGATAGGCCATCAGGAACAAATGAAGATACTGGTCCCAGTCTCTTTGATGGTCAGAGACAACCTTGGACAAGTGGCGGTTGATCGTCCTGTTCATCCGTTCCACCATTCCATCAGACTGCGGATGTAGGGCCGTGGTTCTTGTCTTGCGGATGTTCAGCAGTAGACATATTTCTTGGAAAAGGTTGGATTCGAAATTTCTGCCTTGATCCGAGTGCAGCTCCATTGGAATACCGAATCGACATATCCATTCTTTCACCAAGACGTCGGCGACGGTGATGGCTTCCTGGTTGGAGCGGGCATGGCTTCCGTCCACTTACTGAAGTAGTCCATTGCCACAAGGATGTATTTATTCCCGTGGTCGGATACGGAAACGGGCCGGCGATGTCAATGGCGATTCTCTCGAACGGGCTGCCTACGTTGTACTGACGCATCGGGGCCTTGGGTCGTATTCGAGGTCCATTGCTAGCAGCGCATACAGCGCACTTTCTGCACCAGTCCTGGACGTCAGCTTGACAATTGGCCCAGTAAAACCGTTGCCTCACTTTCTGCAGGGTCTTCGTCACTCCCAGATGTCCTCCAGCGACTCCATCATGGATTTCCGCAGCACTTCCTCTCTTCTGTTCCTGGGAACAATTATTTGGCGTCTGTCTTCCCCACCAATATCGGCCTCCAACACACGTTTCAGGATCCCATTGTCCAGAATAAGAGAGTTCCATTGTGCCCAATAGGACTTAACAGCCGGGCGAGTAACCTGCGACTTCCTGCCATGATGGTCTTCGATTGCCCTTCTTCCAGCTGACGACTAAGCCAAGGTCGGGGTCTTTCTCTTGGTCTTTCTGGATCTTGCTGTCATTCCAGTTGTCATCCATTGCCGCGGTTCTACAAAGTGTTGCTTCTTTCTCTTCTGCTCGTCGGCAATGTGAGCAATCATCTGGACATGGTCTTCGCGACAAGGCATCTGCATTCTTATGGCTAGTTCGCTCGATGTTCGATCTCGAAATCGAATTCTTGGAGTCTCTCGATCCAACGTGCTACTTGTCCCTCAGGATTTTTGAACTGTAAGAGCCATTTGAGAGCTGCATGGTCAGTTCTCAACAGGAATCTTCTTCCATACACGTACTTGTAGAAATGCTCCACTCCTTTACAACAGCTAACAGCTCTCGCCTGGTGACACAGTAATTGCGCTCTGGTTTGCTAAGCGTCTTGCTGAAATAACCAATGACCTTCTCCTGTCCCTCCTGGATCTGAGATAGGACAGCTCCCAAATCCCACGTTGCTGGCGTCCGTATCCAAAATGAATTTCCCTTTGGGTAGGGATAGCTCAGTATAGGTGCGTTGATCAAAGCTCCTTTCAGCTTCGGAATGAATCTTGACATTCTTCGGACCACTGGAACTTTGTTTGGCCTTCCGTGAGCCTGGTCAGTGGTTTAGCGATGTTGGGAATCCCAGCACATATCGGCGATAGTATGTGCATAAACCAAGGAAACTTCGAAGTTGGTGAATGTCTTTTGGGATGGGCCAATCCTTAACGGCTTTGATCTTCTGGTCATCCACTGCTACTCCTTCCCC
Organism: Gonioctena quinquepunctata; assembly: GCA_018342105.1. Taxonomy (NCBI): domain Eukaryota; kingdom Metazoa; phylum Arthropoda; class Insecta; order Coleoptera; family Chrysomelidae; genus Gonioctena; species Gonioctena quinquepunctata. The sequence continues at coordinate 107,603 of JAFIRS010000088.1, forward strand.
AGACAACGTGGCGGTGTATCGTACTTCTTTTTTGGAACAGATGGCATTTCTTAGGGCTCAGCTTCAATCCGGAGTTCCTCAGTCGCGGAATACTTCCTCCAAGTTTTTCACGTGGTCCTCGAGCGATCTGCCGACCACAATTATGTCGTCGAGATACACTGACCGTGTTCCATGAGAGTCCCTTCAGCACTGTCTCCATCAATCTTTCGAATGTGGCGGGAGCATTACAGAGCCGAATGGCATAACGGTGAACTGCCACAATCCTGAGCCGATGGTAAAGCAGTCTTTTCTCGATCTTCCTGAGCGAGTTCTACTGCCAGTATCCACTCTTCAGATCAAGGGTCGAGAAAATCGTGGAACCAGCCAACGTGTCTAGGGTGTCATCTATTCTCGGGAGAGGGTAACTGTCCTTCTTCGTGACATTATTAAGTTGGCGATAGTCTACACAAAAGCGTGTCGATCCATCCTTTTCTTCACCGAATGCGACTGGAGGGACCAGGGACTGTCAGATGGTTCGATAACTCCTTCTTTTCCCATATCGCTGACTATTTTGTCAGCCTCTGCCTTCTTGGCAAGAGGAAGTCTTCTTGCTGATTGCCGGATCGGTCGGCACCCCAGTATCAATCTTGTGCTGGACCACATTAGTTCGACCCCTTTTCCTTGCCCGTATCGAAGATGTCTTGGTACTTTTTGACTAAATCTCTTAGTTTGGGCTGTTGAGCTGGTTTTATGTCTTTGGAAGAGATGGCAACTAATTTCTCTAGTTCTGTGGGCAAGTTGTTGGGTTGGCTAATGTACCTATCGCCCCGGATCACGGATGAAACTGGCGAGCAGTGCCCCAAAAATTGTTCCTTTCTTCAAGGTCACTGGGAAATAATTGACATTCATGACCCTTCCCGGCACAAATTTGTCAGCCGCAACAAGGTCTTCCCTAGTGCAATCCCTCGTCAATTTTCTCATCATGAAGTTTGGGCTCGAACATCACCACGTCTCCACTGCTCGCACTCCCGTCCAGGCGAGCCTCCAGAATGGTTTCAGCCCTCTCAGGTACGCTTACATACAAGGTGGTCCGCTTTTAGACTCAAAACAAATGGCAAGTGAAATTCTGACAGTGCAAACAGTGCAGAAATGTAACGAAATCATCAATTTAGGAAGTGATTTTCGAAACGGTGCAGGTGCAACTTCCTACCAGCTAGTATCAAGTCTTAATGGAAATGACAATTCAAACTGGCAAACGGTCCAACGGAGAAACATCTTTCAAGCCAAGCTTGGTCAGTCGGAAGATGATGGCAAATTCAAAGGGGCTAAACCCAGAGTTTGGATGTATATTTATAGAGTAGCGAAGAAGTTACCGAAGAAGATATCAAATCATTCCTGAAGGTAAAAACAGATGACAAGAAAGAACCCTTCCTGGTGAAATATCTCAAAAACGAAAATAATCTGAAATCTTTCATGGTACTGCCGATTACAAATTCAAAGAAAATTTCTACACCCCGTCTTTCTGGCCAAAGGGGTGGATATAGGAGATTCAATTTCAAAAGTGACATCATTGGAAACGACAATCAACCAAATTCTTTTTAGGCACACACAAACTCCAACAAGTTCCTACATAAAAAAAATCCAATCTTATTAATGTGCACCCAAGAGACTTGAGAGGTAATGATTCTTTGAGTATATTTCACATAAATACACAATGCCTATCAAATAAATTACTGAAAATTGATTCATTTCTAGTCGATTACGATTTCGATATCCTTTGTGTCTCTGAACACTGGCAATCGGAAAATAATCTGAAAACTATCAATATTCCTGGCTACATATCAGCTAGTCAATTTTGTAGAAACAACAGATGGTGGTGTGCAATTTATCTAAAACAATCAATAAAAGCGAAATCCTTAGATGTTACTGCATATTGCGAAGAGCTACATGCTGAATTTTGTGGTATCGAATTAGTAGATTCAAAATTATTTATCATAACCCTGTATAGACCCAGTGGTTCAATTGTTGATATTTTTATGAAAAATTTAGAGTTGTTGTTAGACAGATTTGTTCATCGTGACAGCAAAATCATATTACTAGGCGATTTTAATATCGATTTCAAAATTAACTCTTTACCTACAAATGAGTTATTATGTCTTGTAAATTCGTATGGATTAGCACTTACAATTGAAGAATATACTAGAATTTCCATAAAAATCGAGTTGTTTAGACAATATTCTTACAAATTTGAGCTCAAGCCTTTACAAATCTGGGATCTTGGAACCCTGCCTCTCAGATCATGCTGGTCAATATATAATAATTGATGTAATACCCAATAATTCAGTCAATCACACTTACAGTAGGAATATTACAAATTCTGGATTCAAATTATTCAATGAGGAATTATCTCAGATAAATTGGAGTGATATGAAATTAAATTCTGATGTTGACTTTGTAGCTTCCTTTATGATCTCATGTTTTCATGGGCTAATAGAGAAAATATTTCCACTAAAAGAACAAATTTAATAAAACAGACAGCTGGTGCCTTGGTTCAACAACGATCTGAGATCACAAAGGAACACACTGATGAGTTTAAAACTGTATGTGATTCTACCAAAACCCACGAGACATCAACATATTTAAGTGTTACAAAAACACTATGAAAAACAGTTAATTTTAACTAAAAACAGCTTATGATAAGTATGTCTCAGATGCTGAAAATAAATCGAAAGCAAGCTGAAGCTGATAAATTTCGAAAGGAACAATTCTAAGTGTAAATGCGACACTTCAACGGACAAACTATTGTCTGATGATTTCGTTGAATTTTTTCCAACGTGGCGAAGATATAATCAAATCTTTACCACATGTACCCACCACAACATTCCTAAATTACAAAAATTTTCCCGCTCCATCTTCCTCATTTTCATGCAGCCTGTAACAATTTCTGATGTCAGAGAAGCTATCTTATCTCTGAAAAACTCAAGATGCCTAGATTTCCATGAACTTAGTAGCAGAATCTTAAAAGAAACTATTGATACAATTGCAGAGCCTCTAACAAACCTAATTAATCAAATTTTCGAAACTGGTAAATTTCAGATATTTTCAAATACTCCAAAATCATTCGCTTTTCAAAAAGGGAATAGGGATGAAACTGATAATTATAGACCCATTTCTATCATCAGTATTTTTCGAAACTGATTGAAATTATCTTAAAGCAAAGATTATCCAAGTACTTGAAGACAGCAAGTTTTTAGTAATGAACAATTTGGCTTTCGAAAAAATCATTCAACAACAAGTGCAACAATGAGGGTGGTTGAGCAAATAGTTGCGGGTCTGGAACAGGAAATCATGTGGGTATTACTCTCTGCGATTTATCTAAAGCTTTTGATTGTGTTTCCCATGAAATCCTTCTTGAAAAACTCAGCTACTACGGAATCAGAGGTATCACTCTCACACTTATTGAATCGTATTTGACAAATCGTTTCCAAGCTGTATTTTTCAATAACGAATTGTCCAGTTTTAGAGACGTTAAATTTGGTGTCCCACAGGGTTCGGTCCTGGGCCCACTGTTGTTTGTAATTTATATTAATGATCTTCCTTTCTTCTGGCCCCAAATGAAAGTGTTCTATATGCAGATGACACTACTTTAATTTATTCTCATGAGGAATATAATTCCTAAAGCGTATTGGAAGAAATTGAAGAAAAGCTGAACAGTGGTTCATAGCTAACAAGCTGAAATTAAACAACAATAAATCACAAAACTTGATAATCTCTACCAGGAAACCCATCCCAGAGGATAAAAATGTGAAGCTACTAGGATTCATTTTGGACGATAAGCTAATCTGGACCGAAACACGTCAGGCAACTTAATTTGAAACTGTCGCTCTCTTTTCTGTATTCGAAACTCAGACATTGCACAAATATAAACACCCTGAGATCAGTTTATTTTCTTTATTCCATTCTCATCTTAATTATGGCATTGTAGTTTGGGAAACTCATCTGCAGTTTCTAAGCGTTTTCCGACAACAAAAAAGCTATTAGAATTCTGTGCAATGCAAATTATAGAGAAACCTGCCGACCACTGTTTAAAATTTAAAAATCATGACTCTTCCTTCCATTTACATTTGGAATACTTTGATAGAAATTCACAAAGAATTCCCACATTAATAACACAATCAGACATTCACCAACACAACACCAGAGGTGCAGATAAATAAGAGGACCTAGACTAGGCTCAGTAAATCCCAAAATAATTCACTGAATTTGAACGTCTACAACATTCTTCCAGGAGAAGTTAGAAAATTAGGAACGTTTGCTTTCAATAAAACAATAAAATTATTTTTGCTCGAAAACCCCTTCTACTCTCTTGAGGAATATGTTAAATGTGTAAGGCAAGGTGTAACTATGCTCAGGGAATCATGACTTGTCAATAACTTTTCAATTATTTTAAATGGTTGATGATATGATTGATCGACTTATGCTCAAGTTCTTGTATGTGATGTCTATTATGTCTGGAATAGCATATTGATGCTCTATTGTGTTCATTTTGTTTTATTTATTTATTTACACATATTTTGACACAAACTTTTTTACTACTTGTGAACTACAATTTTACTATTTTTTTAACTGTGACCTGTCATAAATGTATTTTGTGTACATAGCATGATTAATAAAGTATCTATCTATCATCTTCAGCCAACAGCACACGGATCAACTCTTCACTTCTCCCATGAAGTACCAGCTCTTCTCCGTTGACACGTAGGACGCCGTCTTTGAAATCCAATTCAAACCCTCTGGAATTCATGATGTCCATTCCGATGATTGCATCGTCTTCGATGTCCGCTACAAGTGCCTGATGTTTCACTTTAGTGTTGCCCAAAATTATTTCAATCGGTAGCTTCGCCATATACAGTAGCTGGCTCCCCTGTTGCTGTGCGTAGCTTCAAGTTGTCGGTTCAATCCGTTCCGGTGTTCTGGCAAAGGAAGGCCCGAGAATTGTCCTAGTCGCACCTGTATCTAGCAGCATGGTGCAAGGCTCGTTATTGATGAGACCGTCTCACGAAGACACCCTTGTTCTGTCGTTGAAGCATAGCGACATATCGTTGTTAACCGGGGCTTGCCGGACACATGCCGACGATTGCCCTTCTCATCGACCTTTCTTAGTTTTCCTGCACCGGTCGATGAATGTTGGACATTTGCTACGCACATGTCCAATTTTGCGTAATTCCGGCATCTTATATGTCTTTTCTCAGGCAACACTTCCTTCATCACTTTTCTTATGGCAGCTTCCAAGTTAGCAGGCTCCTGTGAGTCTTCCTCAATCGTTTGAACTTTACTTTGGCTTTTGCAGCATTGTTTTGCTGCCTCAAATTCAAAGCTCGTGCCAGTCGCTACGAGATGGGTTGGACGAGCTAATATCAACGCTTGTCTGGTTTCTTGGTCACGGGGTCCATTCCAAGAATGCTTGAACCGATAGTCGCTCCATTACAATTTCTGGTGTGGCTGGAGATGCGAGACGAACCAAGCGTGCAATGTCAGTTTCGAATTCATGTAAGGATTCGCCCGATTTTTGGCAGCGATTTTTCAGCTGGGAGTGGTATACGTGTTCCAAATGGGCGTGGCCATATCGTAATTCTAGATGTTTAATCAGCTGATCATAGTCCTCCTGTTCTTGGGCGTGAGAGTTTGTAGAATATTTGTCGCTTCTCCGCGTAATGCAAGTGTCAGTGCTACAGCTCTTTCCCCTGCATTCCATCCGTTTGCTTTGGCGCTGCTTCAAACTGCCGGCGGTAATTTGCCCATGGAGTTTTCCGTCGAACTGAGGCGGCTTCATGGAAAGCTTCCTATTTCTGAAATGACCTTGACATCCTTTATACCCTCTTGAACTTTATCCACGTTCAAACTCAAGTCCAGCATTGCATTTTCGTTAACCATCTCTGTGGAGGACGCACTATTAATTTGTTTTTCCAGCTTACTGATCGTTTCCTTTATTTTGTCCATTTCTGCCTCGATTCGTCTTTGATTTCATGCTGATTATTTCCTTCATCTTGTCCATCTCTGCCTCGGCGGTTCCCATTCTTTTTCTAGGCGATTCGCCACACCACAGAGTTCTTTTTTAGGCCTTCTGTGTTTTCTAGGAGCTTATCTTCCAGGCTCCTTGAATTTTCTCAAGCTTCTCTTCCAGATTTCTAGAAAGCTTCTCTTCCAGATTTATAGAATTTTCTTGAAGCTTCTCTTCCAGATTTCTAGAATTTTCTTCAAGCTTCTCTTCCAGATTTCTAGCATTCTCTTCCAGGCTTCTTGAATTTTCTAGAAGCTTCTCTTCCAGATTTCTCGAATTTTGTTGCAGTTCTTCTTTTACGGTTTAGTAGTTTCTTCGAGTTTATTCATTACCAAACTTAAATCACCTCGGGAACTTGAATAAAATGTTTGGGTCCTCACCTTCTTGTATAAGTCCTTCTGCAAGTCTTTCCTGGAGTACTTGCTTTTTACCCGTCGTTTCCAGTTCCCTTTCCCCCAATTCCTGTTTCAATTCCGCTACCTTCAAATCCATAGAGCACTTTTCTTGAACACATTTTGTCTTTGGACAGGTATCAGTCTGTTTCATACGAAAAGTTTATCAGTTTGTTAAAATTCACTTGCGATTTCTTTTCCACGGGCCACCAGTCTATTGTCTGTTTCACGAACAGTGTATCAGTTTATATTCCCACGCACAATTGACCACTTCGCGAAAACCGGGCCACTGTCTATTTTGGACGTACAAAAAGGTCTATCAATTTATTTTTCTGACTATCCACTCCACGATCACTTGTTTATTTTCAAAATCTCACTTCCGACACCAATTGTAACGTAAATAAACTTAACTTGGTTTAAATAATTTATTTCACACTTAATCTACAACTTAATTTATATTACTACGCCACTGTATGCTCGATGGTATGGGCTCGTTCAGACTGTTGACTCCTCTTGAGGCGGTCTATTTATCTCCGATACAGCATTCTCGATGTTTCGAATTCTTCCAGTTGGCGACGGCATGTTCCAATTGTTTCCAATATTGACCGTTGCATTACGCGGAAGAGTGACTGGATGTTTCTCGAATATCTCCGGGGATGATCTCATCGCTGTCGATGGCAACGCATGAGGCGACAGGTCCGGCCTAGGTTCGTTACATTTCTATAACTGGCTGGCAGATGATTATATATTTTTTTGCTTTCATACATGATGGAGTTTTTTGTCAGACTAGATTTAGGTAAGGGTAAGGGAACACAACCTTCATTTCTTGTTTAAATATTAATTTTTGTTCACTGTGTATAAACAAATCAAATTATTTATTATCTTCGAATGCAGTATTGAAAGATCTTTCAGATGAAGTATAAGAGAATAACTTTAACCAAAAAATACATTTAAATAAAATATGAATTTTTGTTCACCCTGTATAAACAAATCAAATTATTTATGATCATTGAATGCAGTATTGAAAGACCTTTCAGATGAAGTATCACAAGACATCTATTTCAATTTAAAAAAATTCCATTCCATCAAAACCAGAATAACCTTTTTCAGGATTTTTGTCAAAAATACATTGTTTGCGAAATATCGAATTTGTTCCATAATTTAGCCGTGCACTGTTCATCTGAGAGTAATATACTTGATTGTCACAAGACATGTCTAATTACCAACCAATATCACTTGTGCCAATAATAGAGGCTCTAATAAAAAAACCTTTAATTTATTACTTTGAAAAAAACAATCTACTATCTGCAGAACAGTTCGGTTCCAGGAAAGGTAAATCAACAACTCTTGCACTAGTAAAGTTTGTAGAAATAGTAACAGCGGCAATAGAAGATGGGAATTATGTAGATTTGAGCATGTGTCACTTAAGTAAAGCTTTCGATTGTGTAGACCACTATTTAATGAATTTAAAACTGAAATACTACAAAGTTGGTGGTAAAGTTTTAGATCTAATTAATTCCTACTCAGCTAACAGGGGGCATTTCATAGATATAAATGGAAAACATTCAAAATATAGATATACTTATTATGGTGTCCCACAAGGGTTTATCCCGGCCCAATACTATTCATAATATACATTAATGATTTCAACAGCCAGTTAAAAAAAACTGATATTATTCTTTATGCTGACGAAGCTACTTTTATAAGCTGTGATAAGAATATCAATACTGTCCACAGACTTTCAAATGAGGCAGAAAAGGCGGCCGAGTCATATTTTTCATCAAATAAACTAAAAATGAACGTGGAAAAAACTCAAAAATTAACTATATCTACTAGACAGAGCAACACAAACACAAAATCAGTTAAATTATTTTACGTTCATATTGACAGCAAATTTACATGGAATTCACATATTGAACAGCTGCCCAAAAAACTTTCTTCAAGTTTGTTTTTGTTAAGACTTTTAAGAATATCTGTGTCCCATAGTATGTTGAGATGGGCATATTTTGCTTTCATAAATAGTCATCTACAATATGGAATTTTGATTATAATACAAGAAATAGAAGTAATATTGCGATGACTACAATCGACTCCAAAAATCACAGCAAACTCAACTTTCATGGCCCAGATTTCTTCAACAAATTAAAACAGTATTTGATTAAAACATGCTTTTACTCCATTCAAGAATTTACAAACATTTCGACACATATTTTATAGTTTCTAATGACCTATAATTAACTGTCCTGCAAAAAAGTTTTCCACAGTTGTGAAATAGGTTTTCTTTATTTATATGTTTTTTAAGTGTACACATCTTATGTCCATAGTTTTATATTTTATATCTTAGTTATTTACATACTTTTATACTTTTATCTTTACCTTTAATTTTACCTTTTGATGAGTGTAAACACAATAAACAGTATCTGAATCTGAAAATAAAAAAACTTATAGATGTAGCACTCAAGTAAAACTAAAATCATTTCAAATTTTAATATAACAGTAGATTTTTACTAAACGGACACGCTTGTTATACCTATTTGTGTTCTTTATAAAAAACATTTCCTCTAGACGTACAGTACCATCATGTCGTTTCCCGATGACTTGTTTATTATGGGTTGTGGATTTTTTATAATTTCTTAAATAATTTAGTAAGAATATCCAGTACTGAATTTGAGAACTTGTTGAGTCTACCCCATACAATTGTATACTACACCCCACACTCCGAATCCGTAGTGGTAAAGCTTTGCCAATGTAATCTGTGAATCTATAAAATCAGAAAGTAATACCTAAATAATTCTTTTATCTTCCTATCTGTCCTGTATGCCCTCAAATATGATATTTCAGGTGTATATATAATTTATAAATCTGTTTCAGTGAAGTAAAAAGTCAGCTTATTTTCACCGAATTATTCAACACTGTGAGACTGGCAGATAGTTTGGAACACCTCCGAAAAACCTTACCCCGGTTCGGCCATTCACTCGTTTCTGATCGTCGAGGGGCACTCTGGATGTTTGGTGGATATTCTCTCTCCCATGGACCTCTGAATGACATAAGATTGTTTGATACAAAAAATCTTACTTGGAATCAAGTAACTGTGGAGACTGCTCAAGATGCGAGTATGCCGACTGGAAGATATTTTCATGGAGCAGATATTCACCCCACCCAAACTATTTATGTTTACGGGGGTTTGACTAAGAAAGTGAAAAACAACAACAACAGGACTCTGAACGAGTTCTGGAATTTTGATATACAAAATCAGCGCTGGAATAAAATTGAAAAGGCTGACATTTGGCCACCAACTTTAGCGGGACATACTCTAACCTACTATAAAAATCGAGATAGCCTGTTGCTAATCGGCGGGGTTTCACCACAAACGGGTTTCTTGAACCTCGTGTGGGAGTATAGAATAGATAAGAATCAGTGGCAGCCTTTGAACATGAAGGGGGAAGGACCACTAGGAATATTTGGGCATACAACAGTTTATCATGCGCAGAGTAATAATATTTTCGTTTTCGGTGGTGTCCTGTTTGAAAAACTAAAGGCTGTTGTTTCCAATAATCTATTCATGTTCAATTATGACAATAAAGTCTGGACGAAGTTGAACAGTCTTGGTGGATCATATCATTGGGTAAGCAAATCATGTTATTGTTACGAAACTAGGTTCGTTTATATTAAAATAATATTTGTGAATAATTATTGCTCGTTTATTTCACTTTCACTTTATTTCACACAACACAATAATGTGCACTAAAATAATCACAGTTCCAAAATACCGCGCTGTACTAACTTCCAATGAATCGCGCAAACAACATCAATGAATAAAAACTGTTCGTCTGTCGTGTGCGACCCGTTTATATATTCAAAACAATTCCAGAATTTTCGAGAATTATTAATACTTTTGAAACATTTCCTGCATATTGGATAAGATGAAGCAGCTTCCTTTGTTGGTGACATAACTGCATCCTCAGCCAAAGTCCTCCATTGAGAAACTACAGAGTAAATGGGGAAAATGCGATTGAAAAAATGTAGCTGATCATTCGATATTCTCTCATCTGGAAGACTTAACAATTGAAAACAGTAGTGTGATTATAAATCACAGTCAAAGAAACATTGAACATACTTATCGGTTAGTAGCATCAAAATCGTCGAAAGAGTTGACAGATATACTGGAATCCTATAATGGTTTCCCCACTCTTAAGGAAGTTACCCGCCCCATCAGCAAAACATGTCTTGATAATATATTAATTAATTCTGTTAACAATTTTTTGATCGATAATGTTCAAACTAGAATATCTGACCATAATGCACAGGTATTGAGATTCAAAACTCCGTGTAAGGCTCAGGCACCATGTCATAAAATAAGGTTTTTCTCGAATGATGCTATTGATATGGTTTCTCTACTGACTTGGTTGATGAAAGCTTATACAATGCGGTTTTGGTTGCCCCCAAGTGTAACATATTTATGAATACCTTTCTGGTGTACTTCAATAAACACTTTCCCATGAAGAAAGTTACCAAGAGAAAGACCGATTTAATTTTCAAACTCCCTATCTGTTGGCTTGAAAAAATGGAATGCTAATTTATCAAATGCTATCTCCAGATTTTCCACAGTATAAAAGTTTCTCCAAGGCGACACAAAACAAATATAATGACTTACTGAAAAAGGAAAGAAATGAATACTATGAACATACACTGGCATCATCAAAAAACAAATCCAAAACATCCTGGCAAATTATCAGTGAACTTACCGGTCGTAAAAATAATACAAACAATCAACCATCTTTCGAAAACAATCTTGAGGGTGCTGATTCATTCAATGTTCTTTTCAATTAAAAAGCAGCCAACCTGATTGCAGAGAAACTGCCGAAGCTGCATGAGTATAAATGTGACATACCTTACAATGATATCAGTTTCTCTTTTGCTCCAATAACTATACTTCATAAAATAATGAATGAAATGGAGGCCAAAAAAAGATCCGGTATGATGAAGTCTCTACATTCTTACTTAAAAGGTGTTTTGTATGTATTGCTGAGCCCCTTTGTCATATCATAAATGCTTCTCTCCTGTTTAGAATTTTTCCTGAAAATCTAAAGTTTGCGCTAATCAAACCATGTTTAAAGCAAGGTGATCCTGAATCCCTTGACAATTATAGGCCCATTAGCCTGCTGAGTGCCTTCTCAAAACTCTTTGAGATAGCTGTTTCTAGGCAAGTGTGGGGTTTTTTCAAAATCACAATCTCCTTAGATTGAGCATGAACTTCAAAGGGGCAAGAGCATCGAAACTGCACTATTTGAACTCACTCACTACATATTCAACTACCTCGATGGGGGAGACATGGCCTGTGGACTTTTCTTGGACTTGTCCAGGGCATTCGACTGCATTGACCCCACAATACTACTAATTAAACTTGAACACTACGGTATCCGTGGTACTGCTCTAAACTGGTTCAAATCCTTTATGGAAGGAAGAAACATGCAGTTAAAATTAGAGATGAAAGAGGTAACTACATACAGTCGAGTGCTCTGGACATGTCCTTGGGAGTGCCGCAGGGCAGTGTTCTTGGTCCACTAATTTTCATTATATTCCTGAATGATTTTGCTTTACTTGCGGATCAAGACAAGAGTATCATCAACTATGATGACATTACTTCTAACTGCTTCCCTTGTCCCCGAGCTTATATCTAAAGCAAACTCCTTAATAACTGCAACTGAAAAATGATTCTCGAACTCCAGGCTACTTACCTAGCTTACTTCAACTATTAACTGTTAAATAATATGATTATTTACTTCAACTATTTATTGTTATATAATATAAATTGTTTTTAAAAGTTCTGGTTAGTAGATTTCATCACTTTGTATATAATTCCATCGTTTCATAGAATGTAATTATTGTGACGGATGCAGGAAGATCTGTCAATGTCAACTGCATATGTGTGCCAAAGTTCACAAGTGAAAAATCAATCATCCCCTATTTTACTACCCATAGGGGTGGTTAATCCCATCCCAAATTGGAATATAATCAACTCTGAGGTATATCCTATCTAATAAAAAAAGAATCATCCAAATCGGACAACCCACTACAAAGTTATGCCTGATAGAATCAGTTAGCGGACCAAAATTCAGAGGGTGAACGATCAATATCCTCCATTTTGCTACACTTAGGGATGGATTTTTTTGTTCAAATTCAAATGGGACCAACTTTGAAGTACACCCTATCCAATGAAAAAAAGAATCATCGGAATCGAACTGCTCTATGAAAAGTTATGCGTGATCATATATAAAAAAAAATATATAGGAGTCGACTAGAGAACCTTCTCCTTTTTGGTTTCGTCGTTTAAAAAAGGGCCCTACGTGTTATGAACGGTCTTAGATACTTGGATTCATGCTCATGGGCTAGCCACCATTCCTGTATTTTATATTTTTGAATGTATTAAGTTCATTTTCCGCAAAAAGCATTACTTCACAGAAAACAGAACCAGCACTCCCATAACACCAGACATAATATGAACTTTAGTGTGCCATCCCACAGAGTAACTTTAGTTGAAAGAGGCGCTCTTTTTTCATGTATTAAATTTTTCAACCATTTACCTACTTCCTTGAAATCCCCACTTGACTTCAATGTAATAAAGAAACCACTAATCAAACTACTTTGTGAGCCTTATACTATTGAGGATTACTTGGCCCATCATTATGGCTAGATATACTTAGTTTACTCAGTGTATACTTTTCTGTGACTGGCTTGTACATTTTTGTAATAAGTGCAATACAGTATTATTATATCTCTCATTTTAGCCCCGACCAAGATATTTCCATTCAGCTGTTACAACAGATGACTACATGATGATATTAGGAGGAAAGATGTATCCTTGGAATATAACTGATACATTGTATGTTTACTCTTATAACTGCAATCAGTGGATGAACTTGATGTCGGAAGGTTCGTATTTTCAGGTTGGATTCATGCGGAGATGTTGAGGTTGTACGTGTTTTTCCTCGTGGGTACATTGATGTTAATAATCAACGTATTAGAGCACATTATTCATGTTACGTAAGATTTCACAAATTTGTATCTTCTGTTATCGTTTATTAAGAGAAATTATGTTGTCTATTCTTTGGTTCTCTTTTCATAAACAATGGACATATTTTATATTTTCTTATGTGCATATATGTATTTTTTCAAACTTCCCAAACATATAGGATATGTTATGGCTTCATGGTTCTGTAAATACAACAATATACAAACTTGGGCCAGATATGTTTTTTTAGAAAGGCGACTCTGATTTTGATTATATCTGTCTGTTTGTAGCCTCTTGAGATTATGATGATGCATTTGTGTTCACTTTCACAAGACTGTCGTGAAAATACCTTATACCTCCTTGCAGATGCGCAGGAAGGTGTCAACCCTTGCACCAATGTAATAAACTATGTCAACCTGACAACCTATATATCAAAACTCAATCATCTGTAACATATGTTGAGTAACATTATGCACATTTGGCATTATTATATTCAATACATATTTAGTGTACAAAAGGAGAGTTCCTTGTTGTCAGACACAGTATTGTAAAAATTGTGAAAATTATAAATAGTTTATAATATACAGTATCGGAAAGTATTTATCTTGGGTATGGTGGTTTCATGAGAGCGTAAAGAATAGCTTGCTATATGTTGAGAGAGCATTACAATTTCTCCTCGACTCGCTCGAGGAAGGGATATTGACGTCACGACACAGAGATAGGAGAGTCAGAGCGGTCAGCTCAGGACGTCAGTATCATACCAGCAGCAGTCGGGAAAATGTGTGCGCTGCAATGAAGAAGAATTATTGACGATAATTTCACATCAGATAATTTGAACAAATTAAACTGAATCATTGATTCAATTTAATCTGTCAGACGACAGGTAGATCAAAATATCTTTGGTGCCGTGGTGGCCGCGAAAACAAAAGAAAATTCTTAGACATAAACAAAAGCAAAAGATATTTCTGTAGGAATAAAAACAAAAAACTTATTTCTAACAGAAAAACAATTATTTCTTGAATGGAGAGAAAACAAATATTTACAAGAAAAGACAAACCAAATTAAATATTTTGTGTACGGAATTATTTTATTAAATGTTCGAACAAACCACCATTTTGGGCCAAACAATAGCCGAATCTATTGTACTTTCTCTGCGGTTGTGTAAATAGGCGGCATGTTTCAAAAGGTAATAATTGTCACGATCTTGCGTTTTAACCACGGCTCGGCAAGCTGTGCGCTGTGTCGCATTGCCACGTGGTCAGTTAATGCGTCGGGTGGGGTAACAGGAGGGGCGCACAGCAGTGCGTCTCTCTTGTTTATGTGGTATTATCATATCATTGCGTTCCTTGTTGCTCGTGTAGATTTCTGTCTATACCCCAGATAAATTGTTTCCGATACTGTATGTATATACAGGGTATTCTCAAAGATGAGTCATCTTTTTCAACTGGATATAGAAAATAGATTATATTACCAAAAAACACCTATACAATAGTCGCAAAATAACAAAGTTGCAAAACTCTCCTAAAAAAAATGGCCCCATTACAGTCTTGGTATATTTATAAAAACTGTTCAAAATGATCAACATTTCGTTTGATTAAATTATTTTCATCTTAATCTAACTAAAAAATGTTTTGTTAAGTGGTGGTTTTTGAATGGTGGGTGTAACAATTCTAGGGTTATACCAGTGTAGACAACTGAAACCGTTTTGAGCATGAAATCGTGTTATCAATTGAAAGATGGCATTGTTCTGTTTGGAAATTTGAACATGGTGTTTATAAAATCCTCAGTCACTATCTTCAATTGTTCAAGATAACCTGTTGGGGGATATTCATGATGAAACTGGAAAAATTTCTTAATTTAATATTGAATAGAAAAAGATTCTTCTGTAAATTGAAAAATACACGATAAAAATAAAATAATTAATAAAAAACCTTTTTAAAGCGGTAAAAAGTTAAAAATAATTGCCTTGGATGTGTGACGTAGGTTATTCTGTGAGTTATAGATTCAAGAGCTTGTCGCGCAAAGTTTTCAGTTCGAATACAAAATAACCTACGCCACACATCCAAAGCAATTATTTGTTACTTTTTAGCGCATTTGAATAAAAATGTTTTTTATTAATTATTTTATTTTGTGCTTTTTAGTAAGTACGCCTTAATCTATGCATTTTTGTTAAAGCATCGTTATTATGAGGCCTTTTTTCTGTAAGTTCTGCGCTATCTATTTCTTCAATGAGGAGACCATCTGAAGATAACTCATCCTGGAACTGCCATGTTCAATTTATGAATTTTGTCAAAAAATTCATAATCTCCGACCCCGAAAATATCCACGTACCAATTTTGAATAGAGTCGGACCATAACACAGAGATTGCCCGCCATCTTGGAGCCGCCATTTTGATTTTATGAATTTTGACAAAAAATTCATAATCATCGACCCCGAAAACCCCCAGATACCAATTTTGAATCGAATCGGACCATGAACACAAATCTCGTCCGCCATCTTGGAGTCGCCATTTTGTTTTTTCTCTAAAAAAATTCCATAATAAGTTGTCACTATAAACACCTGCCAAATTTCACGGTAATCGGACAACTAGAAGTGGGTCAAATTTAACTTGTAAGATTTGATTACACACATCGGGACAGGTGAAAGTAAATAAAAGCTTGTACTAAAGTGATTTTTTGTGAATATTTAACAGAAAACAACAACTTTCCTGGCTAAAGCCACACTGGACATTGAATTACATCTGATAGATATTTTGAAAGGGCCCTAACTCATAAGGAAACATTGTTTTTTGATTTTTTATTTCAGTCTTAATTAACAATTCATATGGATGAATGTGACAAAGAAAAATGTTTTCCAAGAAGGATCACTCATCAGAAATAATTCGTAACATTGATGCAACAGTGGCTATTCAATACATTTTTGTTGACAGAAATCTATTTCACGCTTCCACTATCATCAGGAAGACCGGAAGAATTGGGAAACACATTCTCTAGGAGCAATCTCAGTTTGCAAAAATGGAAAAATGTAAAAAAAAATCGAAGTGACACTTTGAAATCAGTGTTTTTTTTTACATTTATAACCTCCATGGGGTATGATAGATTGATTTGTTAGGAAATATGAACAGGGTGTTCATGAAATTAGATGTGGAATCATTGCAACTCAATGATAAACTTTTAGTCACTATTTGAATGAAAATGCACATTGTTACATTCAGATTTTTTCTTTTTAGTTATATGTAGTTCAATTTCCAACTGGCTTTAGCCAAGGAAATAGTTGTTTTCTGTTAGATATTCACAAAAAATAACTTCATTTTTATCGTCGATTTTTCATTTTACAGAAAAATATTTCTATTCAATATTCAATTCTAATGGCATTGTAACTAGTGAAATGATTCTTCAGAAAAGGATACCCTGTTTTAGATGTTTACACGTTCTTAGACACCCTTGCAGCAGAATGTCTTACCTCAAACAGGAATTGAAATATAAAATAATTAATATATTCTACTCGTTTCTTATCAGTGCTTTTATTTCAGCTGTAGAAAAAGTAGGTCCTTATCCAAGCCAAACATATGCCCAAGCTATGACAGTTGAACCAGATGGCGATGCCATATACACCATCGGTGGTTGGGGAATTGACACTCAAAGTACTGTTTTGAGACTTGAACTCCCAATGGACTTGTGCAATCTCATTCCTAGAAAGCATAACTGTCTTTCCATGGCGGGTTGTGGTTATTGTGCTAATGGTTTAAATGGAGATGTGATTTCTGAACAATGCCACACTAATATCAAGGAATGCTCTCTAGAGATTGTATCGAATGGTAAGTAGTATCATTCTGCCTCGTGTTTCTTGTATAATGTCACTTCATATATTTTTTATAGCGTCTCTTATTACGAACCAAGGACAAATATGTCAGATGTACAACTTTTACCAAACATCCGCAAATAATTGTTCTACATCCCAAGATTGCACTTCTTGCACTCAAAACAACTGTTATTGGTGCAAAGGGAAATGCACTAGCAACAACAGCACTTGTGATATTCTGGAGAAGTGCCCTTACAACAAATGTGTAGCTACAGATTGCATCCAGTGTAACCAGATTCCTGAATGCAATTGGAGTTTTTCCAAGAAACAATGTATTGCAGGTAACCTAATCCCTTATTAAACTTAATACACCAGGTGACAACAATATGTAGGAACAATGAATTTAGTGGCAGTAGCAACCCTGATACCTTACATATTTGAGAAAATTCCAAAACCATCACAAGGCTGTGTAAAGCTAAAGTAATGATGGAGATTCAATATTTAATGTGGGTTTTCACTCAAGACTGTTGAGATCCTTTTTTGAATTTCATATAGAAACCCCATTATTGACTTTTTTGTAATTTAACTATAATATATGAAATGGTATATTAGTTATTTATCCTATATGAAAAAGTAGAATTCTAGAAACAGTACATTTGTTTATATGGATAAAACTAAAACATTTTGAAAAAAGTGTATAAGTTTTTATATGTGCAGATATCAGATTCTCATATTTTGAAAAAACTCTCAGGAACCATTCAAACTGTTAACTGGTTTTCCTGGTTTTCTCTTGAAAAGAGTATGATATAAAAAAAAATATTAAAAAAAATTAAGTAGTTTTTGAAAATGCTTCAAATAGTAATATTTTTGTTGGAGATTTTAAAGGGGTATAAAAGAGTTATAAATAATTATAATAAACTAATTTTAAAGAAGCCAAAAAAGATTAGTGCCAACAGAAATTCAACAATACTACCACAAAATCAGTGAATGAACTGTTATGTAATAAATCAGATGCAGAGATGAAATTGCAGATATCTTGAAGAATGGAAGAAAAATTGATAGTACACAAAATTTGTGAGGAGTTCAATGATTATTTTATCAATATTGTTTCCTATTTGTCATCAGGCATTTTGGTTTGAAAATAAATTTCAATTTAATCAAAATTATCGTTACTATATTCAAGGCCCTCTGAATCTCAAAAATAGAAATATTTATTAATAGTTATCCATTGCATACAATTTGGAAAGGAAAAATATAATTACAAGATAGAATAACAACAATATAAATCAAAAAACAAATTACTGGCAAACAAACAAATATATATATATATATATATATAATACACATGTATATATATCACAAGTTGGCACAACTTGACCTATTTAAAATAAGTACATGTATACTTCTATCAAAAACTGATATTAATTATTACCATAGTAAATAACATAGTTTAAGTAATAACAAGATCACTACACAAGGAATTTCAATGATTTTCTGAATTTATAATAATTAATAATCAATGAAGATATCTAATTGTGAATAATTATTATTAAATTCTTGTGGTAAAACCGAAAGTGAACTACGGTAACCATAATTTGTAGTAAGATGATTTATGTAAAATTACGATTTGTTTTTAGTTCTGTTCTTAATTTTGAAGTGCATTTGGGATAGAAGATCAGGGCAGTCATGTTTCCCACTTATCAGTTTACAAACGAAGCACAAATCAGCTTTCATCTACTTTTTTCCAAAGTGTCAACGTTACTAATATCATAATAATTCCCCATTCGATCCTAATTTAAAAGAACATTGCGTGATATTTTTTTGTATAATTTTTATTGTTTCAACGCCATATAAATATATATATATATATATATATATATATACATATATATATATATATACATATATATATATATATATACATATATATATATATATATATACATATTTGTAATAGTTTTCTTGAATCTTTGTATATTTTTTAGTTTTTGGGTATTGATTATCATTGATATCATTTATTGAAAGATTGACTGGCTTCTTGTATTTATTTCATAACTTCTCATATAACACAATAAATTTCAGATTTTTTTTTTTGATAAGACAATTTCGTTATTTTGATGAAAACATCATCAAACACTACCCATATCAATGATGATATGTTTTCATACAAAATAACGAAATTGTTCTTGTCACACAAAAAAAAAATCTGAAAATTGTTATTGTTTATTATAGAGAATTATGAAATAAATAAAACTGAAGAAGTCCCAGGCCCGGGACGAAACGTCTTTTAACAAATACACGTATCAATAATTGTGGAATCCAATAACCCAAGAAACTAGGGAAAAAAAAATATATATACATATATATATATATATATATATATATATATATATATATATAGGGAATAAGTTGAGTTCCTTTGATACACATTTTTATTGCAAGGAAACTTGAAGCTTTCTTTTTATTTAAGGTCTTAACATGCTCATTAAACTTCAAGTTGTTTTCTATAACCACACATAAAAACTTAGTGTTTGGCTTATTTATAATGATATAAGCATAGGTTATCAAAGTTGAATTTGAATGTGACCAAATTTGTTTTATTCAAATTGAAACATAGAGTATTGGAGTCACACCATTTTTTAATTTCAGTTGAGTAATTGCATTTTTCAATTGATTTATGGGAATTTTCCTTGAATATGAATGGTTGCTAGGTAATTTATGTACAAAAGAAATAGTATATAGGATCCAACACTGACCTCGGTGGTAATCCCATTGCAATTTTACTTGTGTTGGAATGGTTCTCTTTGGTTTTGACTACTTGACACCATTCTTGATGAGTATGTTCAAAATCAGTTTACTGTGGAATAAAACTCTAGCTTTTGCAATCTTATTTCATGGCTATCACAATCAAAGGTCTTAGAGACGTTACAGAATGCTATTATTATTTTCTGGCAATGAAAACATTGCATCATTTATGTTTTCTGAGCTTTGGAATCCAAATTGGGAATGGCTTATTATGTCATTTTTAGTCAGATTCTTTTTCCTGTTTGTCCATGATTTTTGATAACGATGTCAGTAATGAAATTGGCGAAAATTTGAGGGTTCATCCAAGTCGACACCTTTATGCAAAGGGATCACAACTTCTTGTTTCAAGCCATATAGAAACTCCCATTCTGAAGGATTTCTTAATTGCCTCGACTTGAATAAAGGGAACATAGTAGGAAATATTTTTAGAGAAATTTATAGTTAATCCGTTAATACCTGATGAAATTTTATTTGTTATTTCATTGAAGACATCCTTTAGCTCATATAATATATCAGGTATTAAAATAAGAATTAAAAAAATCACTATATAGCTTATAGTAATGTCATGACCTTAAGTTTTACACTGATAGTTTCGTTTTTGCTTTTTATATTTCTCTTTAGCATGACTGAGACCCATTTGTTTCTATATATTGATTTTATTGTATTTTTATATGTATTTTTCAATTAATTTTCAAGACTATTTGATCTATGAGCCTTTTTAGGAAACTGTACTTTTTTTCTCTTGATTCAATGAAAAAAAATCCATCCATAAAATCCCGAATTTGAATATTTGATAAAACATACATATTTTGATTTTATATAAGTAATGCATATCTGAAAGGTTATTAGATTTATATTCATTTTTAGTAATAAATCATGGAATTTTTACACATAGGGCTGAAAATCCAATTAGCTATTATTATAATTTCCATTATGTAAATTCTTATCTATTTTCAGTTACTGGAGAACAAGAAGCAAATCATGTTTCCTCCTGTCCGCAGCCTTGCATAAATTATTCCACCTGCAGTTCTTGTTTGGAAGGCCCTGATTGCAGATGGTCCACCCAGCTGGACGAGTGCATCTCCTCTTTTTACCAAGACATTTATTGCGCTGGCGGAGTATGCGGATTGGTTCTCGAAAGTGACGATAGACAACATTGTCCAGAACCGTGTTACTCATTCACACAATGTTCCAGTTGTTTGAAACATGCTCACTGTGGATGGTGTGCCCTTCCTGGCCTTGGCGGAGAAGGAATCTGCACTGAAGGATCTAACGAGAGACCAATGTCTGGAACTTGCGATGAAGTTTACTTTGAAGCAAATCGCAAATTAGTGGTAAGTATTATAATTTTGAGGCCTTACTCTGAGTATTTGAGGTTGTTTGAAATTCTACTGGAATATTTCATGACAATTTTGACTGCAGAATATCTTCACAAACAAGTGTGTAAGGCAAAGAAATCAGTTTGCTCTGATACTTACAAATTAATTTTGTAATTTTTTTTAAAGTAACTTGTCACATTTTGAATTTGCCTTTCAGAAAATATCTGAAGAATAAATTATAATAATGAATATGCTTTATTATCATTATATCTGTAACCGAACCCACCCCCGTCATGTATGATTGGTAAATTTTCTGGTCGACTTTCAAATTTTTTTCAACCTTTGTTTTTTTTTTACCTTCTTTTTTTTTTTGTTGTGATCGTCTAGACAGTCAGCGCCACTTCTCAGGTAGCAGGATCTGCAATCCATCTACTCTCAGAAGATAGCCTAGTATAGCATTTTTTTTTTGTCGGCACACAGCCTTATATCGAGAGCCCCTTGAAAAGAGAGACCCTCAATTTTCCCACGTTGTGTATATTTTTTTTTGTGTTCTTTAGGATACAAAGTTTGTTCAGCTGAAGAGAAATAAAAGACAAACTTAAATAAATACATATATTAAAGCCAAGAGTTACAATCTCCACTTGGTTGAAAACAATTCAAAGATTAAAGGCTTTACATTTTCCACAAGATAATATTGCAAGTTATAAGAGTTCAGCTTATAAAAAATCATCTCTGGTTTCGAATCTAAATTGATACTGCTATGTAAAGTGTTTCTGAAGTGATGAAAATTGGATTATATAAAGGTGATAGGAATATATCTGTAGTTGTAACCTTGTTTCATGCCCAAAATACCTTGCCGGTGTTTTTCACGGGTATATTCATAGATCGATTATCGCCAATTGAGAGAATGAAGACGATAGTACGTTTCCAGCACGCAACCAAGGAGTTGCTAGACTCACAGGACTAGTGACCGGTCCGAGATTGTTTTGTGTGCACCCATATTAGACAACCCGTTACCATCCTCGGCCACTCTTTACAGTACGTTCTATTTTTTATAAGAGTATTGTCGACAAATTAATTTAAATTAATAAAATCAATTCTAGACCAATATATATCTATAACTTGAGGATTTAATGTGGTACTGATAGGCTTCGACTAATATGACCTAGATATATTCCACCATTAAGTATTCTAGATTCAAACCAGGAACAATTATCAAATTTCAATTTTCCTATCTTTACAATATTCTTTGAGGTCCAGGAGGACAGACTGTTGTTTATTGAGGTATTCAAAATACAAATTTGTGAGACTGTCTAAAAATTCATTAGTCTGATATCTTACCCAAATTCCTATAGAATTTACTCCCGACAACATGTGTGAATAGTCCACTAATATATTTACCTCGCCCCACATCAAGAAGTTTGCAGGGACATCGTCCGCTGATGGACATGAATGTTTTGGAGTGCACCCCTACCCACAAACCTGTTACTTTCCACGGTCACTTTTTAGTATTACTAATGTTGCGTAAAACCGGGATTTATTTATGGCAAGAAGCAACAATGAGACAATGATAAACATATTCAGTTCCACTATTTCACAGTTGTGCTAAAACTCTCTATTTTACTCGATGTTATAAGTAAGACACAGACTAATCGTGGCCGAAAATGCTGACTCTATAATTTAACTGAGTTGACTGGTTAGTGATACTGAATTGCTAATATCAATGAAGGCAATTAGTTGCAAATTCTGAATAATTGAATGTAGTTATCATTTCTATTCGTACGGACCTGGACTTCCCGAAGGTAATTGTGTTGTACTTCTAAATTCCATTTTGGATCCGTCCCTTCTTCCCAGTACCTAAATGTAATTCCATAGCAGGAGATGTTGTCAGGACCAGGACCCAAGCTGAAGTGCTTTCTGATCGATTTGGTGCTCGCTTTTATAGGAAAAGGATCGTATCCAGGGAGACGCATTTTGTTTCTAAGAATTCCCAATTTTTCCGACTGGAATTTGCCAATTTTCGAATTTCCCGAATGGATTTGCAATCTGAAACTCGCATAAAAGTGGTCTGAGATATCTGTTGTACAGTTAGAACCAGATTTCCCGTCTGAAAAACTACGGCATCTACCAAATTTCAGCCCTAAACTTGGGCTTTGACGTCTTGTTGATAACTCACGCTACAGGACAACTTTTACTTTGGAACTCTATTTTCAACTCTCAAGCTCGGTAAGGTGGGTAAAAAGCATACCAGCTTGATGAGAAAAGTGTATTCTTTCATTTGATATATTGGATTAGTAGAGAAATATTCTAGGAAGACGCCAGGGTAGTGTAGAAGTTGAAATGTCATCCTACATGTTCATAATATTTCCTAGATTTGGTTTTAATAATTCCTAGATTTGGTTTTACTAACTCTAAAGATACTATTATTTCTATAGCTTTATCGAGAAAGTATATTCTTTCATTTGAGGGGTGAAATAAGTAGATAGACATTATTGAAAATTTGCAGGGTAACGTAGAAGTTGACGGACACTCCTACATGCTTATAAAGTTCCAAGATTCGTTTTTTCCACCTGCAAAGTTAATATTATATTGATCAGCTTGATTAATGAAGTGTATTCTATGATTTAGGAAGTCATTTCAGCAGAGAAATATTATTGGGACAATACAGGGTATTGTGGAAGTTGAGTTGAATATCCTCATCTCTATAATGTTCCCAGATTTGTCCTTTTGTTCCTAAATTGATATTTGTAGCTCAGATTCATCAATGAAGTGTGCATTTCAATTCTAGATGACAAATTGTTAGGAAAATGTGATTGGGAGATGGCAGCGTAGTGCTGAAGTTGCATCGTAGGAAGTACCTACAACGTTACCTAGGAAGTGTATGGACCTCATACCTATATAGTGATTCATACTCACCTTGCTCTCTTCATACAATCTTAGACTTGTTATCAGTTGTCGTTCAATTCCATAACTTCAGTTGCAGGAGAGGGAAAGAAATCATCGAAGGAAATTTACTTACTTCCTGCTAGGTTCTTGTAATCGGAAACGCTTTTCTTGTAAGTACAGATGATGATGCTAACTACCTGCTTGAGATGTGCTCCTTCTCCTGAATGATATTCCATCCTCAGACGATGCTCTGATGTTTTCCATAGTTGACTTCATAATGCTAGTTTCTTTTTTTTGTTTATGAAAAGAACACTCCCCCTACCCACCGAGACTAGGAATTTATGTTATCTAACAAGACCCGGGGTCACACCGTCTCATATCTTGACAAAGCTTTGGGATGATATATAATGAAAAAATAGCTTTCAATTACAAAAATGGTAGGAAAAAGTGAAAAAAAAAAATCCATCATGGAATGACATTGATCATTGATTAGAAAAAAAAAATTGTCACAGAAAAAATTGAAAATTATTCTTTCACATATTAAACAATTTTTAATGAGCCTTTTTCCTGAGAATATTGTAGCAAATTTGTCACGAGAAGCAGCACTTGTGGTAGGGACAAACATCAAACCTTCTCCAATTAAGATAGTGTTATTTAAGTGATACAGTTGAATTATTTAAAATAATTAAGTAAATAATAAAAAAAATTATAATAACCACAATGCTAACAAAACATTCGGATAATTGATATGTTTTTTATACCATTCATAAAACCTCACATTGATGAGGCTAGATGTAATAAATGGATCCATGCCTCAAGGAGAGTGAATTTAACAAAAGGAAAAATAAATAAACATATGTTTGCTCTAAACATTTTATTGGTGGTAAAGGTCCAACGGGCTCCTTAAAGTCCAACCTCACCTTCACGTGGTATGGGGTGAACAGGCCGCTGCCGCGCAGTGAATGGGGCAGCTTGCGGACATTCGCTTTGGCACATGCGCGGCCGCGACTTGACTAATGAGGTTCTGGCAAACAAACCTAAATCCAAGCTGTGAGCGCTGTGGCGATGGATGTATGACACCGGGGTCTTGAAACAAACGGTGCCGCAACGGAGCCTCCGAGAAAAAGGGCGAAATGTCGGAGTAATCAGCCTTGGATCTGTGCAGGGGGCACCACAGGGCCGGACCAACCCCTTTCCCCTCACTCACTCGGGGGTACAAATGACCACGAGACGAAACACCGAAAGGGAATGAGGACAACTTTTGGCCTTCTCGGTTTCTTTCAGGACACTGAAAAGGTTATGATTCCGAGCGTTCTCCGAGATCGGAAGAGGACTCTTCAGGGCGCTGAACAAATGACAGGGACCGCCCAGATGAACCTCCAGCACCGCAAGGTAGCCACGGCAGTACATGCAGTCGCTAGGAGGGAATTCAAAGCGGAACTTAATTGGGAATCATGGGTACGACATGGTGAAAAAAATCGTACCAGGTAAGATACAATGGGCCAGCGGGCTCAAGTGTCGTCTGAGGCCACAGCCTGACGAGCCTACAGGGTGTAGGTTTTAGTGGGTAAACCTGTGTCAGGGAGTCCCACACTACCTTACGGTGTTGTCCGGTAATGGATTGGAAAAAAAAAGGTCCAACTGAAGAAAATCCTGATTCAGTTTGTGCAAAGAGTAGTTAAGGTAGGTAAGGTAAATGTTAAGGGGTCGTGCTCATGCTCCCTGAAAATAGCTGTTTGACTTTTCTTACGTGTTTTTGCCACCTGAACACGAATCCGCGGCTGTCTCATACCGTTTCCGAGACATATTGACTTTCTCCTTCTTCAAGAGGTCATTTTTAGGCACCGTTTTCGCGCACAAATATCACTCACAATGGCTCCTTCTTTGTACCAGCTTAAACTACAAACACCAAATCACTCATTTTCGTTACAACTTTGCACAAAATATAGCCGGTTTTACCGAAAAATACTAACTTTTCTCCTTTGATTGATGAAATTTAGTAAATGTGTAACTTTTCACATTTACTAAATTTCATCTGTCAAAGGTGAAAAGTTAGGTTGTTTGTAACTGTTGAAGTATTTTTTCGATAAAACCGGCTACATTTTGTGCAAAGTTGTACCGAATGAGTGATTTGGTATTTGTAGTTTAAGCTGGTAAAAAGAAGGAGGCATTGTGAGTGATTTTTTTGCGCGAAAACGGTGCCTAAAAATGACATCTTGAATCATATTCACTGTAATTAATAATTTTTTTAACGGAAATTTTAAGGTTTCGACAAGCAAGCCACCGTTTTAATGTTGGTACATTATTATCCTTCACATTTCCAACTTTTTTATTTGGCTCCTGGAACGTCGTCTTCTGTCAAAAACATTTTTTTGATGTTTATTTTTACATGTATTTTAATGTGAGTTAGGTAATGTTTGTCCCTACCGGACTACTAGCGCTGCCAGTGGGGAATTTTTCGTACTTGAGGAAAAAAGGCTCATTGATACATCTGGAAATTAAAAACTTTTGGAGCGGTTAATTGCAATAGTGTCAAAGTCATATACTTTGAGAAAATTCTTGCGCCAAATTAGAGCAGCCATTTTAAATTTGCAATACATACAATCGTCAAAATGTATTGTCATCAGAACTACACAGGTAGGTTTGCAAAATTTTAACCCAATTGGATAACTGGAGGTGTATCAATATCGAATTGTAAGATTTGTAGCAATATACAATAAATAAAGTAAATAAAAGCTTATAAAAAGTATACGAATTCTGAAACAATGACAATACAGTTGATAAGTGAAAAAAACAAAACATCTTACTCATAAAATATAATTATAATGGTTCAGTCCAATATTCCTTCAGACTGTAATAAGGTCTTTAAGATAAAAGATGTTTGACTGGGTGACATTCAAATTAGATTTTTGTAGGGTAAGGGAAGTTTCCAACGGTTACTGCCGTCACAGATGATATAGTGAAAAGAAGTTGCTGCAAATTTCAATTTATGCTCATTTATTCCCCTCAACAAGTTGACTGCCACTGGATAAAATTCAATTGGCTTGTGGGTCTAATTTTCAAAATTTTTATAGTGGACTATGGAGGTAATCATTTTAATCTACACTTTCTGGGTCGACGTGATGAATTCCAATCATACAGAATATACATTTTCTTGCTCCTTATTTTTTAACTGCGCTCAATATTTAGAGCGCTTTCACATGACATGAAGATTTATTCAGTTTTTAGGATTATGTGAAAACACCCTTATTAATACATCAGCAATAAAAAATGTTGTCAGCACCAAAAAAAAAAAATTGGAAAATATTAAAGCAATTTTGATAAGATCTTTGATGAAGACTGGCTAGACGCTGTGGTGTCACGCAATCAAAAATTGCAAAGTAACCCCTTCACCACACTAAATCACTTCACACCTATATGTGCATTTCGGTAACTAAGTTATCATCGTCAGTAGGTAAACTACACTAAATAAATTGTTACATATTATTACAATATATACCTGGTATTTCTAATTGGTTTATTTTATACTAATTACTGTTCCTCAAATCGGGGTTGGCTGCTTTTGGTCATTATCCAGCTGCTTGGCTTGCTGCTTGTGGTGTTACCCGCCCCATGCACGCAGGTTCAGGCTGAGGAATGATTGGTAAACTCAGCCATCGGGTGTTTGCTTCCACGAAGCACCGCTGGATAGGGTATGATAGGATCACCTGTGGTCCTGCTATTTCTTAACGAAATTTCACCACAAGAATCTAGGAACCACAGCGTTGAGGAGAGAACCTGTTCTCCGGCCGGTCAGAAAGGCGACAGGATGACATAACCAGAGCAGTCCTGGCGCGCTGGAGAGCTGGAACTCTCTGTGGAAACCTGCCTGGTACAAACCGCGCTTGAAGGTACCAGTCGCTAGCAATGCCTGGGGGCTTGCCTTTGTAATGGCTGCGATCAGCCAAGAGATTTTATTGTAACCATGTGTAATACCCACAACTGAAGAATGCGGCAATACAAAGGGAATTACTGTTTTATTTCGTTCGCTATTAAATTTGAAGACCGGAAAGCGGTATGAGTTCGACAAAAACTGTAAAATCTCGTAAAATATCAAAGACACTATCATGCATTTGTTACAATGACAGCTATGACCTAACCGTTAAAACAGACCGCACATAATTACGACAGTACATTTTCATTTTATTTCTATTGAGTTCAAAGCCGCGATAGATAATTAACGATTCTCCGACAGCCGGGCGGAAACATAACTCGTAAAGAATGCGATTGAAATGTACCGCAGTGGAATTGATGTCCAAAAGTATAATTCATTACCGTGAGACCTATTCAAAAACTGAAGGGGATAGTGGGGGAGATTCTATATAAGCCTGAAGTCAAAAGTAAACGGGGATGATTATTAGATCACAATACATTCAGTGTTCAGCCAGTACAGAGAGACGTTCTGTTTTAGTAAAAGTCTACATCTTCTGATGCGAAGTAAATGTATACTGCGTATTTTATTCATAAAGTAGCCAATTTATCAAAAGTATGCAGAAAAATAGTGGAAGTGTAAATCTCAGAAATTATCTCAGTAATAACTCAACGAATGCAATTAATATTTTTCAAAGAAGCTAAATAATCATATTACGATCCAATGAACGTGTAATAACGAAATCGGTAATTCAAAATAAAAGTCAAGTAACATTAAAACGTGGTGTGTTCTCCAGTTGAGGGTAAGAAAATAACATTGTTTATTTGGCCAGGTATATATGTATAGTGTTATAAGGAACTATTCCCTTATTGATTTCATAGTAGGGTCAACTATTGATTCAACTGAAGTGGTATTATTAGCAATTGCCAAAGTAACTGAAGAAGAGTTATTTATTAGGTATTCTATAATTGTTTCACATTAAAGTAAATCTCATATTCAAATTCATTTGGACTTTTTATACATTTTTATCCGTAAATTATACCAGGTGTATCAATTGTTGTTTTTATTCTTTAGAAACTATATATATATATATATATATATATATATATATATATATATATATATTATTAAAACTCCTAAGTGTATTATTGTTTCTGAACTATATGAGATTGGTAACTGTACTGTCAAATTAAGTCCCACGCTTCATTACATACTGAGGGTAATAACTTCCCAAACCGCTCTGGGAGGTTGTCCAGTTATTGGTCAATATACTAATAACGCTCAGTATAGTTAAGACCTAGCTTTAAAAAACTACGAGCAATCGTAAGATTGGTTGGTCAGACCAGGGGTATTTACTGATCCCCAAAGTCCCCAGCTGTAACAGCAAGGCAAGGCAGTGCCTTGACGTGCCTTGGTGGAATAAAGAGCTAGCCAAACTTAGGATACATGTTAGGAAACTCTTTAACAGAGCTAAAAGTCTAGGATACTGGAACGACTATAAAGCAGCTCTTTCTGAGTACAACAAGGAACTCAAAAAATCCAAAAGAAGAACATGGAGGCAAATGTGTGAGGGGATTACGGAATTAGCCCTGCCTCCAGAAAGTTCTTTTTAAAGAATACACCAACGGCATCGGTCTGACAAAAAAGCCGAACGGTGGATATGCAGAAAACCAGAAATCCAGACACACTTTCCTGGTTCTAAGGTTGTTGAAGACGAATGCAAAGTGCTCAGCTGGAAGGGGTTGTCACCAACCCCAACAGAACCAGCAGGAGCCTAGCGGGGAAAACTTTCACCACCCAAAAGATCAAATGGGCCATTAAGAGCTTCAAACCTTTTAAATCGGCTGGCATATTACCCGCCTTATTACAAAATGGCCTTGAAATAATAGA
The DNA here is from genome assembly GCA_018342105.1 of Gonioctena quinquepunctata. NCBI lineage: Eukaryota > Metazoa > Arthropoda > Insecta > Coleoptera > Chrysomelidae > Gonioctena > Gonioctena quinquepunctata. Next base: position 137,659 of record JAFIRS010000088.1, read on the forward strand.
GCCCTCCTTGAAAAGGCTGTTCAAGGCCAGTTTCATTTTCTGTCACATATCGAAAGCCTGGAGGGAGGCTGCAGTGGTGTTCATACCAAAGACTGGGAGATGTCCAGCAAACGAACCAAAGTCTTATCGCCCCATCAGTCTCACCTCCTTTCTCCTGAAAACAATGGAGAAAATTATAGACTATTATATAAGAAGTGAAATCCTTTTGGACAGACCGCTTCTCAAAAAACAGTTCGCCCATCAAGCAGGCAAATTAACGATTAATGCTCTACAATGCTTAGTTGAAATCATAGAAAAGACATACTTGGCCAAAGAAATGGCTCTATGAGCATTCATAGATATAGAGGGTGCTTTCGATATGCTATAATGAAATCATATGAAATCAGCTGCTCAGAAAAACAAAAGGCAGTCAATAGAGACGTGCCTTGGAGGAATAAAGTAGGAAACTCTTTAACAGAGCTAAAAGTCTAGAGACGACTATAAAGCAGCTCTTTCTGAGAACAACAACGAACTCAGAAAATCCAAAAGAAGAACATGGAGGCAAATGTGTGAGGGGATTAAGGAATTAGCCCCAGCACAACGCCTCCAGAAAGTTCTTTCTAAAGAACACACGGCATTGGTCTGATCAAAAAGCCGAACGGTGGATATGCAATCAATCAATCAAATATGCTTTATTGTCCGAAGAAACAATTCTTATCGACAAAGTCATTGTAGAGTTAAAACTTAAAACCTAAAATTAAGTAATAAAAATAGAAAAAACACTAAAAATGCTAAAACAGTGATACAGGCACTTCAAAATTTGTATAAGTAAAATGTACAAGCACAAATGTTAACTAGTATGACATTTAAGTAAAATGATAGGCAGGTACAACCACATGATGCAAACATATTAAAATTGATACTCAAAATAAGGAGAAAAGCATATTTTAGTGCTGACGAAAAGGTTCACTATTGAAAAATTCTTCCGTATTGTAGAATGGATGGATAAGAAAAAATTCTTTTACATTTTTTTAAATAATCCAAGAGATTAAATTTCCCTTAAATGTATTGGTAACTGGTTATACATTTTTAGACCGTTATAAATAAGAGAATCATTAACAAGATTGTTTTTAGGGATAGGTAAGGATAATCTCAGTTTTTGCGAGGATCATGTGTTATGGTATGAGGGCAGTGCATTATATTTGTGGCGATTCTTGTGTATAAGGCAGGTGGTTTCTAGAATGAAGATAGAAGTAACTGTGTGACAATCTAACTCTCTACTGTCGTTATTAAACTGGTCAACGACAATAGAAAGTTAGATTGCAGATGCAAGGTTCTGGAACAAAGAAGATTCTACCGTATGGATAAGGGCAGCTGTTACATCTGCCCTTTGTAGTTCTAATATATTGATGTTCAGGCAGTGTATTTTTAGTAAAAATATATTTCACCTTTGCAGTCCAAAAAGACATTTTCGGCCTGAAAAAGAAGAAAATAAAACATAACAAAACAAATTCGTGAATAAAAACGGCACAAGTGTCAAATATATTAGCAACATTATTTATTTGGAAAACATAAACACGATCGAAATTTCAATTCCTGGAGCACAGCATAATATGAAGGATTAATCTCGAAAACAAATTTGTTACCATTTTTCAGAATGGAGTGGAAAGAGACAAGTACCCTGTATCGATTTGCAAAAAGCGTACTTGGGTAAAAAAATAAAATAAAAGAAATACTCCCCAGAAATTATTAGTGGTTACTTACATTAACAGACAGCTTCAAATCGCTTACCCTATCTACTGATCTGTTATTACAAGAAAAACCAATGGCTGAAAATCCACCAAATCCATGAATTTACGAATTGTTTCCCAATGTACAATCATCATCACTATTTTCGTTCCGTAGCGGGTTCTACGCTAAACACATGCGTGTCCTAGTTAAATCTGAAAATGGTACCAGGGCGTTGTGACGCAACCTCGACTCAAACTCTCGCCGCGCTTGTTTCGCCCATCTCCCTATTGCCCACTTAACCGTCCGATTTCGCGAACCTTGACTGACTCTTGCCCACTTCCTCAAAAAAAATCTTAACTCCCCCTGTTTCCCAAAACTTTCAATTTGGCCCACCTCTTAATCCACATTTTTTTCTTACAGCCCCGCCTTCAATGCCATGGCGTTCGTATTTTTGTCTTATCGCTTCAACGGCAATCTCGATAAATCCCACGCAAAAATTGATAATAATAATAATAATAATAATAATATATAATAATAATTTTTATTCACCGTTTTTGATACACTTGGTATATATGGTAAGTCAGTTTCAAGAAAATTAAGTAAAAAATACAAAAAAATAAAAACGAGCACAGGTTTACCTATATAAATATATACAAATACACATATATACTCATATACATAAAAGGTATGCGAGCATTTTACAACATTCACAAAATTTACCCTAATTAAAATTGGGAACACTGATTGAAATTATTTGTGAGATTGTCAGTTAGGAAATCTTGATAACTATAATAGCATTTCTCTAAAAGAAATTTTTTAATGCAATCATGGAATATCTTATCACTTCTAATTCTTTTGACTACATTTGGTAACTTATTGAAGCAAGTAATGGCATTATAATGAGGGGATTTTTTATAATTTGACATTTGATGTTGTGGGATTCTCAAAAGATCACCATTTCTTGTATTATGACTGCGTTCTGTAGCAGTCTTCTCATATAATTTGGGGTTTTGCCTGACAAACATAATACATTTGAGGATGAAGATAGAAGAGGCTGTTAATATTTTTTTATCTATAAAAACGGGCCGACAGCTATCTCGGAAGTCCATATTGAAGATTAGCCTTATGACGCGTTTCTGCGCTAAGAAAATTCTGGAAAAATCCCTTGCCCTGCCCCAGGCCATAACATTTGAACTTAGATGAGAATAGACCATGGCATAATATATGTTGAGTAAGCCAGGTTCATCCAAACTGGATTTCAACTGCTTTATGGCATAGTATGCTTTATTCAAGTTGGCACAAATATGATCCACTTGTTTTTCCCAATTTAAATTGTCGTCTAGGTAGGTACCCAAAATTTTATTTCTTCAGAAGCTTGAATATCATAGTTTGGGCATAGACCATTTGGAATATTTCGTCTGAAGTGAAAATTAACACTGATCGATTTTGAAGTATTTAGAATGAGCTTATTTCTTTGGCACCAGCGTTCTGATTTGCTGATGAGTTGCTCAGCGTTTTCACCCGATATAGTTATCGTAGTATCATCAGCAAACATTGTAACATAGCCTTCCATTATGTGTTGAGGAAGATCGTTGACATAGAGGAGAAATAGTAACGGTCCTAGAACAGAACCCTGTGGCACACCGAGTTTAACAGTTTTCGACTCAGATGACAATCCATTGCAGATTACGACCATATCTCTATTTGTCATATAGGATTCTATTCAATTTATCATATTTCGTGGAAACCCGAAGATTGATAGTTTATTGATGAGAAATTCAGAGCACACTGTATCAAATGCTTTTGATAAGTCGAAAAATAGTGAGATCACATATTTATTACTATCAATTTCTGTGTAATTCAGGATTATAGAAGCTGTTTCTATAGATTTATGTTTCCTGAATCCATGCTGAGACGTGCATAGAAGCTTATTTGTTTCCAAATGATCTATAACTCTGAGGGCTACAACTTTTCAAATAATTTGGATAAGGAGCATAGCAAAGATATTGATCATAGTTATATTTTTTCAGAACTTCTGGAAAGTATCCTTGAATTAAGATTGATTCATTAGGTAGGTTAATGGTACAATAATGGCAGGTAATATTTTCTTAATTGTGACGATTGAGAGTTCATCGAAGCCTGCCGATTTTTTATTCTTCATTTCGGATAGGGCTTTTATTATCTCATATTCAGTAATTGGATGGGATTGAAAGGGTTGAATTATATTTACATTTTCAGTAACAGTACAGGGTAAAGACAAGTTTTGCCCGAAGTGATTTGACACAGAAATTTCTGCTGCATTTGAAAAGTATTCAGCAAATAGTTCTGACACTCCATCTGGGTCTGTTTTTAACCCACCATCTTGTTCTAGGGATATTGATTTTTTTAACTTATTTTTGTTTCTTCCTAGTTCTTCATTGATAATCTTCCATGTCTCTCTAGTTTTGTTTTCTGACTGGTTTATTTTAGAATTAAAATATTTTTTTTTTGACAACTTTACATTTTGTTTGTGCTCTCGCAATCTTGATTTATACTGTTCAATCAAGTGAGTTTCAGCTTTTTGGGAGTTAGAGAGAAGCCAGAACATTTCCTTCAATTTTTTACCTTCATCGATTATATCACGAGTTATCCAACTTTTATGGTTGGATTTCATGTAGGTCTGCTTCTTTGGACAGGATACATCGAAGCACCAAAGCAGTATGTTATAAAAATAATTAAATGCTTCGTCTATTTGTAAATGGTATATTAGAGTCCAATCCTCATAAATTAACCGATTTTGCAATTCAGCAATATTGTCATCACATAAACTACGTCTCATGTTAGTGAGATGTATTTTTTTTATTCTCTGAAATATTTTTTTCTTGGTATACCAGGATATGAGCCAAGTGATCAGCTATATTTGGTTGCACTATATAGCACTCAAATTTTGATTGGGGAAGGCTGGTCACCATGTAATCAATGCATGTTGAACTAGTGTGTGTATTCTTATATGTGAATATTCTGGTTGCACCTTGAGGATTTTTGCTCATCTGGTACGAATTGAAAATATCAGACAGCAGTTTGGTATTTAAATCCGATTTGTGACAGTTTATATTAAAATCCCCACAAAGAACAGTGAAGTCAGAACGTTCAGATGCAAGGTGGAGTGCTTGTGTTAGACATTCCATGAAGGTACTAATTTTACCGCTTGGTGGTCTGTACCCTGTTACAACAGCAACTTTTGTGTCATTTATGCTGAAGCGAATTGCACATATTTCAATTTCAGATTCAATTAATAGCCTTTTTATTGGTTCTAATTCGGAAAATATTTGTCCTTTTTTAACTAGAATGAGGGCACCACCGTGTTTTTTATTTTTTCTTGCATAGATAGAAGCCATTTCATAGTTACCAAAATATAAATTGTTTACGGGATGGTTATCCTTGAGCCAATGCTCCGATAAGCAAAGGACGTCAATATTATTAGTCTTCACAAACAATTCGATTGAGATATAGTTATTTACAAATCCCTGCACATTAACATGACAAATTTTAGTAGAAATATCACCGATTAAGCTAATATTTTTCTGGAAAATTTCACAGTTTACATTACCCTTCATATATTTTCCGGTTTGTTGTGGAAGTGCCCGTGGAATAAAAAATCACCATCTAAGTTTGGGTTGGTTACATCAATTCCTTGATCAGCATTTCGGAGTTCTTCAGCTAATGAACTAGAAGAATTTTGGTCGGCATTTATTGACTGGTCTGTGGAAAACGATACCTGGGATAATCTCGGGTAGATGTGTTCAGTATTAACATCGCTAATAATTGGTTGCTCTTTTCTTGTTTGGGAAAGTATATGATCAGCTGGCTCGTCTGATTGAACGTGTATGTTTTCAGATGGGTGAGTGGTTTTCGCAGTTTTCTCAGTCAAAGTGAAGTGGGTTTCTGTATGATGTAGTACAGCCTTACATAAGAACCACTTTCCTGATTTTTTGAGTGAGTAGCCATCAGTATTATAGTTAGTTCTTCTGACCACTCCATTGCATTCTACTATATTGTGTGGCATTTTTGCTTCATGTAAATATTTTTTCAGTGCCAAATTGCTATTGTATATCACCCTATTTATATTTCTCACATCGTATCTGTAAGGTTCTGTTATGAAGATGATTTGAGGCAACATGGCCTTGTTTGATAGAATCTCATTCAGGGTTCTTATGTTTGAGATATAGTTTTGGAACCACAAAATGATTATATCATTTTTGCTAAGATTTTTGATGATCTTGAGAGTTGTGTCCATCAGCACTTTATCACAGCAGTTTGGTTTCACAATAGACTGGATTTGAACATTTTCACCAGCTAGTCTCTTTAGGTATTCTGCCATGTTTCTCCCATTTTGACCCGAAACTAGAATAATTTTTCTTTTTTCAATTATTATTTCCGCCTTCGATTTACTGTTTTTGCATTTTGCTTCCATACTCCTGATAAAAATATCAGAAAGCCAGTTGATTTTACTGAGGTGTTTCTGAAATTATTTCTTTCTCGCCACTGGAATATCCAGAAGATGTATTAAGTGGTGAATACTCTTCACGTTTTTCTCCATCTCACGTTTTCAGTCGAATGAGAAAAAATATATTTTTCTGCCTTGGGTGTTCCAAGGAATACAAAGTTATCGCTTTGAATAAACCATTCATCGCTTTATCAACTTTCAGTCTAAAAAATTAATTTATGATCCTGTACCTGCAGGTGCCTCGGCAGAAGTATCTTATATCATCGAACGAAATAATTATTGGAATATATTTCCAATCTTATGCTCCACCATATTCGCTGAACGAAATATGTAACGAAATGAGTTCATTTGTACACGGTATTACACAGCTTGAGCCCAAAAACCTAGAAAAGGTATCACAAGCACGGGACTTGAAAGTGAACTCTAATTTAATTAAGATTGAGCCACAATAGATCTGAGAAGGTCGCAGTGGAAGGGGTTGTTATCGCCCCACTCGAAAAGAACCTAATCTATAGTTATCCACAAAAACCATAATAAAAATCTACTTAACACGTTGACTGCCTATATATTTTTAGGATTCCGTTCTGCGAAGCCAATTAAATTTAGCTAAAAAACTTACAGAATGTTTTTGTTTTAAAAACATCCTACCAATTATCTCGTAGTTAGCTCATGGAAGCCAAACTACTAGTTAATTCGTGCACAGACACGCTTTGCTACAGATATATGCGTCTAAATTCGTTAGTAACGAATCAGATATGCATCACATTTACGTCTTTCCCGAGTGTGTTGTTTTATAATTATTTTGTAATATATATATATATATATATAAAAATTAATATTGATTCTTTATAAGCGCACAACGTGAGAATGGCTGGACCGATTTTCCATTTTTTTTTAAATGTTTGTAATAGCCCGAGGATGGTTGATACAAAAAAAATTAGGAAAGTTGCCCGGAAATTTGAATATTCAGGTATATAAGAAATTTGGCAAAGAAAAAGACTATCGAGTCATTTATTACCAAAAAGGAATTAGCTCAGCGGTTACACTGTCGCCTACCAAGCAGAAGGTCACAAAAACAAATCCCGGTCATGGCAACTTTTTTTTTATTTTATAAAAACAACGGCTGGATTAATTTGGCTAATTGTGTTTTTGAATGTTCGTAATACGCAGAATAAGGTTTTTAGGGAAAGGATTTTTAGAAAAGTTATTGGAAATTTATTTGTCCTGGAAAAGTTTTCAGGAATATATATATATAATAAAAATGAATGTCTGTTTGTGTTGGTAAGCTCATAACTTACGAACAGCTGGACCATTTGGCTAACTTTTCTCGGGAAAACGGGATAATGAACAAAAAACAGAATAATGTGTTTCCGTTATCCCGATATCCCAATAACAGGAATACGGGAAAACAGAATAACGGGATAATGGGAAAACGGAATAACGGAAAAACTGGATACGGGAAAACTGAAAAACGGGAAAACAGATAACTTGGTAACGGAAAAACAACAAAGGCATAACAACAACACAAAAAAAATATAGGAAAAAAGAAATTCTACGCGGACAAGAGCTTTCAGGAGAACAAAATTTAGGGAATATAGAAATTTGGACAGGACAACGTTTGTGGGGTCAGCTAGTCAATTTATAATTTTCTGTTAATTTATTAATACATTTTCTCTTCATGTATGCCACCATGATTTTTTTCTCCTCCCTGAAGCCAACTATTCATTTTCACACAATTATACTACGAACTTAATCGTAAATTCACACATAAGGCAAGCAAATAAACTACGAGATAACTCGTAGTTGGCATTCTAGGCAAGAACGACTTATCTCGTAGTTGGCAGTGTTAATGAGGATAAAGGGCCAATGTATTCCACCTTGATAACTCTAATCTCAGAGAACCATCAATCCCATTAGCGATTCGAGGAACAGTAATAAGTATAAAATAACCCAATCAGAAACACCAGGTGGTAATAACATGTAGCAATTTATTTAGTGTAGTTTACCTACTGATGATGTTATCGAAATGCTCATATAGGTGTGAAGTGATTTGGTGTGCAATTTTTGGAAGATCTTTGATCATACAATATTATTGGGGGAGACTTCATTTGCTTAAGGGGTAAGGTAACCAACATTTTTAAAATGTTTTTCCAGGAAAATGATGAATCTCTCCTGAATTTCAACTTGACATATGATTGGCATTATGTAATATGTCCACCTGAAGATGAATGCCACAACGGACATCATACTTGTGCAGCAGATTCCCAGATATGTGTTGATCGTGATCATGGTTATGAATGTCAGTGTGGTTCTGGATACAAAGCAGGACTAAATGGATGTGAACCTGTTTGTTCTTTAGGTAAGCTCAGGTCTTAGAGTGTTCATACATTGCTTTCATTTTCATCTTCATTTTTGTTATATACATGTCTGTGTGGGAGTGTTGCTTGGAAGGAAATGTACATATTATCAAAATTGAGCTAATCTTTTGGAATTTTTTTTTTGAGCAAATGTCTCATTGAATGGGAAATTTTATTATTGGAGCCCTATTGCGCATATTTATCAAAAGTTCACAAAAAATTCAAATGGCCTTAAATTTCTCAAAGAGTTCCATAATGTAATGGAAGGTGACTGTGGGTGGCTAAGTTTTATTTTTACAGAATTATCCTGAAAAATATAAAGACATTTTATAATGAGGAGAAAAATGGGCGAGTCCAACCCTTTGGAAGAAAACCCCTATATGAGAAATATTAAAATACTCGTGCAACACAAAAAATACAAAATTTAATGTTTGAAATACAAAACTTCCTTTAAAATTATCATATTATAAAGTTTTGGGTTAATGTCTATGTTGGTTTAGGAATGTTGTCCTTTTGGAGAGTGTTGTAGGATCCTTCAGAGGGATAGTTTGCTTTTCTTTTGAATCAAATATTATTTTGAAACAATCACCCCAATTTATTTTCCACAATTTCAGAATTTAAAAATTATTGAAATCAGAAAATCGTTTTCTCTGAGGGTGACTTGAGGGTGGAACTGCATCGAGATGCACTTAGTATAAACAGAATCTGAGTACTTTAACCAAATTCCATATGCATATGTATATTCTGCCTGCACTACTCTAACACTATTTTATAAAGATATTTTTTTAATATTTTTCAAATGAGCAAAATTTTCAAAAAATATTTTGTGCAGAATTTACTTTTGTTTTTTTTGCCTGTAATGCTTTTGTTAAAATGTTCGTAATTTTCAAGATATTTATTAACAAAAAAAAAAATTTTACTTTTGTCCATTGTCTAACTTTTTACAATCCTGCTTCACATGATAAAACTGTAAAATTTCAGGCTATTTGAATTCGAGTGTTCAAAACCGCAGGTTTTCGGAATCATTTTTTGTGTGGTCTCGCTGTTGAGCGCAAAGAAACAGAAATATAAGAAATAACTTTCATTAAATATTTATATATTTGATGTGAGACATGCTTATTATACAAGATATATTTTACAATATTCAATACTATGCTACTACTATAATACAATTAACTGTTTCAATGTACAAAGAATTACCAACTCTCACCTAATCTTTTTACAATAATTATACATAAATCAAAATAACATGTCCAAGGAAAAATCAATTCATAAATGCTTATAACATATATATTTCAGTCCGAAAACATTTGACAAACATTAAGTACCATTTAGTATTTACATATCTATTCGCTCGTTAATCCATATTAATTTCCTATGTCAATCCGAACAGATTAATTATAGACTGAGCAAAAAGAAGCACAGCACAGAGTAAAGTTCTAAAATGATCAGTGAGAACCTCCGTACAAAAAACGTCATCTTAATGAGAATAAACAATAATAAATAGACTCGAAGTTGTTTACCTACCTGTGAAATGCTATCTTTTGATAACAACTCAAATCATATAAAAATTTTGTAAATATTTAACTACTCCATCAATGATCACAAATCAGCTCATTTTTGGCGGTATATAACATACAGGGTGTTCTGGAGAAGGGGACTCGGGATTATTTTTAAAATTTGGTTTTTTGGGTGAATAGTTCTGCTCTATCGATCTAAAATATTTTCAGCGCTGCGGCGTTGCCGCTTATATTGAAAAGTAGCAACAACTTTGATATTTTAAATGAGTCACCATATTATTGCATTTTTCGCTTTGCTATTGCTTTACAATCATTTTCGTATAATACTTCCCTATACCTATCTCAAGTGGTTTTCAACAAATTCATTGATTTCCTTATTTTTTGTGCAAAACAGCTTCAATTAAATGTTTATTACTGCGGTATTTGGACTCGTACAAAGCTCAAATTTTGGTTGTAGTTTACCAATGTTCGGTGCATTAGTTATCTCTAAGGAAATTCGTTCTCCATTATATAGGTCGTTCAAAATTTGTGATTTTTCCAATAGTTACAAAAATGGTGAAAAGTTAATTTTTTCAAATGTATATTATCCTAAAATACAATTAAAGTTCCTTCCAAATTATATATCATGTTCCTATACCTAAATAGTCTGGTTTCCGAAATAAAAGGAAATAAAAATCGGATTATTTTGCCATATTTTGTAATAAATGTCATGGAATACGTCATTATGAAAATTCACAATTAGGCATCAATAATAAAACGTTTGCGCGTTCATTACCAAAAATTTTATCAGAAAAAAAAAATGGAAGGCAATAACTATTCAAACGTAGTTTTGAAGAAATTGTTTATCTTCATGGTCAATGTGATCAAATTATAGGCGAGAACATGCAGAAGGTTCTGTAGTGTATTGAAGTGTATGAATGATAAGATCACGAACTGATTGTACAAAGAATGATAAATATACAGGGTATTCCAAATTCGATGGCCTATTGGACGTTTCTGGAGATCTGAGATATAAATACTTGAAATTTTGTATCCTACGATAAGAGATTCTACTGACAAATACAAATAACTTTTACTGAACATGTCGTATACCTATCTCTCCGAGCAGTTTCTTTATCAGAAAACTTGGGACCTGGTTCATCGATTCAGTAGTGACTTGAATTTCACTCGATACAATTAGTATATAAATTAAAAAAATATCTCAGGAAAATTTGGAAATACAGATACTACACGAAAAAAAAGTCAGATTAGGGAGTAGAATCTGAAACTGGAATGATACAGGATGATCTGAAAAATAATTATTAATGGGCGTTTTTTCGAGTATGACTCAAACCTTTTTCCAAATTTTCCTGAGATATGTTTCTAATTAATCGTTGCTAAAACTGAATTGAATCATCTGAGAGTTAGAAAAAAACTCAAATTTCAGCTGTGTTTCCGAAAGTATGAACATTTGGAAGCGAATCATTCCAGATTGATTTGTTAATCAGATCATTTCATTTGGGTAATATTACCTATTTCGATTTGTTATACTGGGAAATGAAAATGGTAGTAGTGTGTCGTGACCAGAAAAGAGCAAGACAATCTTTTAGTTTGACAAGCAGTGATTTTCATGGTGTTTCTGTCAAAATGGATAATAATACAATCAACACTCTAAAAATTGCTTATGATATTATTAATAAAAGGCTGAAATCTAATTTCATATTAACAAGAAACTCCGAAATTCATACTCACCACACAATATAACTGGTTCCATCTTGAAGCTATTAATTCTACAATAGGTCAGAAAAAATTAACATATGAAGCAATCTCAAAATTCAATAATCTACCCGAAGATCTAAAAAATGTAACAATATATTTCAATTTAAAATTAAAGTGAAAACATACATTCTATCACAAAGAAATAACTGATTCTATTCATTTTACAACCTCCATTTCTTCTTTTTATTATTATCCTATGTTCATTAATTTCAAATGTATTAATTTTTTTTTATTATTAATTCTATAATAATGTCTGAAATTTTTTTTTATATTATTTCCCAATAAATTTTAATACTATTAAAAATTAATCTAAAACCATGTATAATCTTATACCAGTTAATAACTTTGGTTATAAAATATTCTATTTTTAAATTTATATTACCATTTCCGTTATATACACAATTATTGTAAACTCAAATATAAAAATAAATAAATGTTTAATTAAAAAAAAAATGAGATATTTAATTTTTTTAAACTTCTTTTATTTCGGAAACCAGACTATTTAGGAATAGGAGCATAATACATCATTTGAATAATATGATAATGATAATATACAAAGTGTTCCACTAAAAAAAATTACTTTTCACTTTTTTTGAATGTATCGGAAAAATCACAAATTTTGAACGATTCTGTATAATGGAGAACGAATTCCCTTACATCCATAATCACTGCACAGAACATTGGTAAACTACACTCAAAATTTCAGCTTTGTACGAGTCCAAATACCGCAGTAATAAACATTTAATTGAAGCTATGTTTTGGACAAAAAATAAGGAAATCAATGAATTTCTCGAGAACCGTTCGAGATAGGTATAGGGAAGTATCATACAAAAATGATTGTAAGGCAATAACAAAACGAAAAATGCAATAATATACAGCAGCACTGAAAATATTTTAGATCGATACAGCAGAACTAATTACCCCATAAACCAATTTTTCAAAATTATCCTGTATCCCGTTCTCCAGAAACGTCTGATAGGCCAATGAGTTTAAACTAACTGAATACTGGGATTTTTTGGATGCTTTAGTCGTTATTGTAGTGTTCATAGGAGCAAAAAAACTAAAACAGCGTCTAAAATATACTAATCGATTTACCATTACAATCCACATTTTTTTTAAACGACAAATATAATGACGAAAAATCTAAATAAAACTGATAAAATTAATAGAACTTCATAAAATCCAACCTCATGGATGCAACTGAGTAGATATGAAAACATGTTGCCATCAGACTTATTTGGCATTTCCCATACAACCTGTTACTTTATCAGAGCTGAGGCTGAGAACCACTGAAATGGAATTATATACATTAATTTTAGTGTTTGCGAACTTGTGGAATACATTTTTTTGTTCTCTCTTCCAATGAATCTTATTGATTTTGGGGGAATCGAGAGTAATCACTTGTATTTCATTAAACACACTGAATTATAAAAAAGTAGAGCAAACAGAAAAAGAGAGAATTAAAGAGTAAAGTTGAGTTCATTGTTATTAATTTGTAATTTGACTGAAAAGTGACAGACCTCTAAGAACGAGGGTTTGTTGAATAACTTTTCACTTGATTAGCTAGATGATCTCATTACACTCTGTCAAATGTGACATTTTTATCTTTTCTGTCATGTCACATGTTAAGTTGACAGATTCATTTCAAATGTTAGGTTAAGAGATACCTATGGAGGGTAGAAGTAAGGAGAACTATCTCTGATACAAAATGTGTCCCTAAAAACGTATTAAATTAAGATGGGGTTACTGTACCAGTATACCGTTTTTAAAGATAAACACCACACTCAGTACTCAGTGCTGGACCAGCCCATCTTGGGCAAATGAGGCTCATTCCCTTAGATTTCTCACAGGACCAGACCGGCGCTGCCAGACACTCTAGTACACAAACGCTATTCTGGCCACTTTATTTAATGCTTTTTGGTGGGTACTTTTTGAGTTAAACAACCATATGGGATTGTTCTTCTTTCCTCTTCCCTCCATAGAGATATCCCTTAAGCATTTATGAGCTTCCATAACATAAGTTAGGGATAATGGTAATGTACAGGTCGAGGTACAGAGAAGCTGAACAGCCATAATGACCCCCCCTAAAATCTTGGGATAAACTTGGCGTTACTTGGCCTATTTGATTATGAGAGATTACTAGAGTTTCAGATGGCTCCATCGTCGTTTCTAGTTATAATTTAGTAGTCTAATTTTGATCGACGTCATCTACACACAGAAATAAAAGCTTAGGTAATCCGATTTTGATGTACCCTAAAAATTCCAAACAATATTGAATCAGTACATTCTACAGATTTTCTAAACATCTTACTTGAGGTAACATAAAAAATGTGTCATTGTATTTTCTGTTATTCAACGAAAACATTTATCATTCATTCCTCATGATTATCTGTGATAGAAGTTATATCATACTGAACACCATCTTCATTTTCAACAAATGCATTCATTATGTGAATTTTTCTGGACAATAAAAGCAATAACTAATATGAGAGCCTTGAAACATTATGATGAAATTTAATTATTAGGAGCATGTTGCTTGGTAACTTGAGAGTGAATTGTTAAATGAAGGAATCATTTGTTTAAAATTAATTAATTTTTTATAAATTTTAGTGGAAAAATTTCCGGAAATACATGTATATATTTAACTTTAATGGAGTATCTCTAAACTGGATAAATTATAAATATTTGAAATCTTGTGACTCTTTCAATATTTGCATCTATTTTGCAACAAATCAAACATTTTTGAAATCATTTTATTCAAACCTTATGAAAGAAAGCAAAATAAAATTTTACGGAAATTTTTTCAAGTCATAATTATATGGAATATATACATCATTAATAAATTCATATACATGAGTTTTTGAATGGAGTCGTTCATCTTTATTTGAAGTCAAGTGATTCTTGAAATGAATGGTGAAATTAATCTTGGTGTGAAAAGTTCTATTCTATGTCAATTTTAATAATACTCTCTGGTTGGAATTTTTTCTAATGCAAGTTTAAAGGGGCTTTATTTACTTGTACTTTATGATAAGACGCATTATCATTGAGCATTACTGATCTGGGAAGTAAATTAGTTGAAAATTTTCGTCAGTCAGAAACGAATAAGGTTAGGTTAGGTTCTTTTCGAGTGGGTCGATAACTGCCCCTTTCACTACAACCTTCTCAGATCTATGTGTGACTCGATCCTAATCAAATTGGAGTTCACCTTCAAGTCCCGCGCTTCTGACAAAGTCGATGATGATGCTCGGTGATACCTTTTCCAGTTCTTTGGGCTCTAGCTGCCCGTAATCCATGCGATAGAATCTTGTTTGTTCCAGACCCTTGCATCTGCACAAGATGTGCTCTGCTATTTCTTCCTCGTCTTGGCAAAAGCGACACTCTGTGCTCTCCGCAATACCGATTTTTTAAAGTTTACAGTGTCCTGTCACTAGTCTTGTTGTAATACTCAAGTTTTTCCTATTCAGTTATAACAGGGCTGCTGTTCTGTTCGAAATGCCTTCAAGTGGATGATTTCATACCATTACTCGCGTTTTTTCCACTCAGTAAATTCTGAAAACACTTCTTTGGTTATGTATTTGAAATTCCAAAGAACGGCTTTGGTTCTATGAATTCCTTCATAGTGCCATTTTTTGCTAGAAGGTCGGCTTTCTCATTTCCTTCAAATCCTTTATGTCCAGAGACCCATAGCAGAGTTATTGTGTTGAACAATGCCTACGCTTTGAAGGGCTTTCACGCAGTTCCACACTAATCTGAATTCTATCAGACTTGATGCCAGAACTTTCAGTGCTACTTGGCTGTCCGACGTGATTTTGATCGATTGATTTTTACTGATTCTATTCAGAATTTCTTGCAGGCAGAGTTCGATTGCATGGACTTCTGCCTGGAATATTGTGGTGTACTGTCCCAGGTTTACACTGAGATTAAATTATGGCTGTACTCTATGTACTCTGGTCCAACTCCGTTTTCCGTTTTGGTGCCATCTGTGTACCATTGTAGATTGGCCCTTGTGAGTTCTAGTTTTTATGTCTCCCATTCATCTCTTCCCGGCAAGAGAATCTCATAAAATCTATCAAAGTTGTATATCATTGTGTCATTGCCAGAATCAGATGGGATTTTATCTCGTTCTCGATATTGCGACAACTTCCTTCCCTATTACTCGCTGATCTCGACAAGCTTCTGTATACACTCACTCTTGCCTCCTTCTTTGAGAAAATATGCAAAGGAGGGATGTTGAGGATGACTTCCATTGCTGTTGTCGGGGTGGTGGACATTGTCCCTGTCATGATCAGACTCACTTGCTTCTGGAGTTTGTCGAACTTTTCTAGGACACTCTTCTGTGCCTCTTCGCTCCACCAGGCGACCGCTCCATAGGTGACCATAGGTCTTACCATTCTGAGGTTAAGCCAGTTCATGTGTTTGGGTAACATACCCAATGTTTTCCCACAGATTCTTCTACAAGTCCATAGGGCTTGCCTTGCTCTGATGAATACTTTTTCTAGATGAACGTTCCACGTGAGATTCTTATCTAGAATTACCCCTAGGTATTTGACTTCTTTCTTGAATGGAATTATTTCACCATAGAGGACCGGCTTTCTTAGTGAACTAGCTTCCTCCTTCTGGTGAATCTAGCTTCCTCCTTCTGGTGAATGGTACTATCACTGTCTTGCTGGGGTGGTTGACAGATATTTTTATCTTTTTCACACCACCTAGTGATAGTCCGAAGAGCCGCTTGGAGTATGTCCGATATCACCTCTCCAAACTTTCCTCTAACTGTTATTTATGACTATATCGTCAGCGTAGGCTTGAACCTCGAATCCCTCCGCCACAAGGGTCCTGATCAGATCGTCAACGAGAAGTACTCACACTAGGGGTGATAAAACCCCTCCCTGTAGACACAGAAACGTATAAACTCTATTCTATGTACACCGGCCCCTACTCCGTTTACTAAAACCCAACTAAAATCTACTATATTCTACTATAAAATAGGATAGGATTTTTTTATCTCATTTCTAATCCTCCAACAGCTCCCTCCTCTATTGCTCAGTGACCTCGACATGTTTTTGTATACACTCACTCTTGCTTTCATCTCTAAGCAAAATGCAGTGGAGAGTATGAGGTGTATTTTGTATCCGTTTCTTTTTATCACGCATATATGAGGTCTTGATTTTCTCTTTGATGTTCTCACGAATATTACAAGGCAACCTTTCGTGATGCTAAAACTAATGGAAATTTCATTCTTATTAAACCGACAATAACACCAACAGAAGTATAAAGCTGGCTCGTGTTACCAGTCTCTGCATTATATGTTTGGGCCGATTGAAAATCCAATGTAATTCAATATTTGATCATATGGGTCTATGCAATTTACATGTCCTTGCTATTTTATTTTTTACAAAAATAATTCAGATGATTGTCATTTGCATTTGAATGAAATGAAGGTTGACTGCCGCTTGACCATTCTTAAGTGCCAAAATATTTTGTAGGTGATTCTGCAGAATGGTCCACTTTGAAAGTACGTAATCTGATTTAATATTTTTTTGTTTACATTAACTTGACATTCACATAGTCTCGAACATGCATTTTTTTTTGTAAAATAAACGACTCCATTCAATTCATCAGCGGAATATCATCCCATTAATGTTTGTCTTTTGTTGATTGCTTGCTTTGCTAGGCTGTGTCCGTGGTCAGTGTGTCCAACCTAATAAGTGTCTATGCGACTTTGGCTATGTTGGTGCTAATTGCAGTATCCAATGTCAGTGCAATGGCCATGCTAACTGTGAAGGCCCCGACAAATTGGATAAGTGTTTGTTATGCCATAATAACACAATGGTGAGTTCTCTCACCTTTCTCTGGATATCGCTAAATATATTATTTGAAATTTCAGGGAGAGCAGTGCGAAAAGTGCAAGCCGTTGTTTGTTGGCGACCCAGCAGATGGAGGATCATGTGTTCCTTGTTTGGAGTACTGTCATGGCCACAGTTCGATATGTGTAGATAATAGTACTGACCTTGATCCCGACGATTATATCGACTATGATTATATCAACGAGAATCTGAAAGAAGGTCCCAAATCCAATGCTCGGTGTTTGAGATGTGCCAACTTGACTTCGGGCCCACAATGTGATGAATGTATCATTGGTGAGTTATTAGAAATTGTGAAATTTGAGAAATACGTCTCTACAAAACTTTTCAAATGAGTAGTATGAATACATATAATAATAATGTCTTTTAGCCATTTTGGTAGTTTATGTACATATGGAAATTCGTATAAAATATGCAATAAGCTGGTCATTCACAGCTTGGCAAGCTTATTTATGGCTAAGATGCACATTAGTCATATGATGGACTGTACAGAGATAAGGCAGTTAACATGAAACTTTTATCGAGTAAACAACTAGATATAGTCTGTAAAAAATTAGTGTACAATAAAAATAAAGTTTCAATCGAATCTTAAAGGGAAAATTTTAAACAGTCAAACACAATTTCGATATATAATAAATTTTTTACAGAAAAACAAGTTCAAACTTTTAAGCATATTCAAAGAAAATTTGCAGAGAAGTATAATTGCACAGGCTCCCGAGAAAGCTTACGAAAATTTATTAAATAAAATAACTAATAAAAAACTTTTTAAAGACTAGTTTTTGTTTAAGCCGTATACTAAAACGTATAAAATAAGTTTAAGTCATCGCTGACAATGATTTAATTATTTTGTTGTTGAATTATTTGGTTTCAAAAAGCTTGTCATGCAAAGTGTTCATAAAAGTAGGTACCAATTAATTTGATTGGGCAGTGATTGGGTTGTAAGAAACAACTTGTCGAAGTATTAATTTTATTACAATTTGCGAACAAGCTTTTTAAACCAAATAATTCAACAAAAAATAATTCAATCATTGTCAGCGATTAAATCATTGTCAGCGATACTTATTTTATATGTTTTAGTACACGGCTTGAATAAAAGCTTGTCTTTAAAAAGTTTTTTTATTAGTTATTTTATTTTTTGCTTTTTAGTTAGTTTATTTATTATTACAAGGTCTCTTCCCTGTAAGTTTTGATCTGAAAGAAACCATGATCTCCGACCCCAAAAACTCCCACACACCAATTTTGAATCTGACCATAATCACAAAACTCGTCCGCCATCCTGGAGTCGCCATCTTGAATTAATAAATGTTGACAAAAAATTCATAATCTCCGAACCTGAAAACCCCCACATACCAATTTTGGATAAAATATGACCATAATCAGAAAACTCGTCCTTCATATTGGGGCCTCCATCTTGAATTTATAAATTTTGACAAAAAAATCAAAATCTCCTACCACGAAAACCGCCGCATACCAATTTTGAATCGAATCGGACTATAATCACAAAACTCGTCCTCCATCTTGGGGCCGCCATTTTGAATTTATGAATATCGACAAAAAAAATCATCATTTCCGACCCAGCAAACCCCCGCATACAATTTTTGAATCGAATTGGACCATAATCACAAAACTCGTCCTCCCCATCTTTCATTTCATTTATTCTTAGTCACAAAAGATTACAATATAGAAAAGTTTCTATATAGTTCACTAATGTGATAATGTCACTATAGATAAAGTAGAGATAATAAAAAAAAAAATATAGATTTAAATATAAAAATATTAATATAAATTCAAGTACATGTCCAGACAGGTTAATATATTAAACAAACATAAAGTTATT
This sequence comes from Gonioctena quinquepunctata, assembly GCA_018342105.1. Classification (NCBI taxonomy): domain Eukaryota; kingdom Metazoa; phylum Arthropoda; class Insecta; order Coleoptera; family Chrysomelidae; genus Gonioctena; species Gonioctena quinquepunctata. The sequence continues at coordinate 157,188 of JAFIRS010000088.1, forward strand.
AAACATCACTATAAAATTCTGTTAGGGAATAGTAGGACTTTCTCAACAGAAAATGTTTCATCTCTCTTTTGAAGATGCATATATTCTTTGAGTCTTTTATATCTTTAGGAAGAACATTGTATAATTTACAGTCATTGAAATACAGTCCTCTTTGATATAGGGCAGAGGAATGTTTAGACGGTAGCAATCTGTTTTTCATTCGTGTTTCATAAGTGTGTTCTATCATTTCGGGCTCAAAGTAATATTTGTTTTTGAAAACAAAGCAACTTCATATATATATATATATATATATATATATATATATATATATATTGGAATCATTATTGAAATTGAGAGACTTTTGAAGTGTTCTCTGCATGAGTCCATTGGTCCAATTTTACTCAATATACGGACAGCTATTTTCTGTAGAGTAAATATTCGATAGGCTTCTGTAGAGTTTCCCCAGTGCATTATACCATACTTCATATTTGAATGGAAACAGCCAAAATAAAGGCTTTTAACAATACTTCTAGTACATCGTTGAGAAGATATGCAGCGTGCATAACACATTTTTGCAAGTTTTGATGACAAAGTATCAATGTGAGTGTGCCATTTCGGATTATTTTGCAGGGTAAGCCCTAGAAGCTTTGTGGACACTGAGCATGTAATATTAGTGTTGTTCAAGACTATTACGTTAAGAGTTTCAGTCTGAGTCTTAGCAGTTTTGAAAAGAACTACTACAGTTTTATAGTTGTTAAGGCACATAATATTATTTCACTTCATTCACAGATATTCATAAAGTCACATAGTGCGGTATCAGTACTTTTGTTTAAAAACCATGTTGACAATTTGAGAGTCTACCATTTTCTGTTAGGAATTTCAGAACCCTCTTGTTGATTCATAATCTCCGAACCTGTAAACCCCCACTTACCAATTTTGAATAAAATATGACCATAATCACAAAACTCTTCCGCAATCTTGGAGCCGCCATCTTGATTTATGAATTTTGACAGAAAATTCATAATCTCCGACCCCAAAAACCAATCACCAATACCAATTTTGAGTCAAATCGGACCATCAAATTTCGTCCGCCATTTTGTTTTTTTCTCTAACAAAAATTTCATAATGCAATTGTCACCGGAATTATGAACACCTGCCAAAATTTCAAATAAATCGGACGACTAGAATTCGGTCAAAATTCACTTGCAAGATTTGACCCAAACTAAAAAAAGAACGAACTAACTAACAAGTGAAACTAAATAGAAGCTTGTAAAAAAGGAGATTTTTTTCTGCGAAAAACCAGAACTAATAGAAGATTATTGATGTAAAAACCCGAAATCAAATACAGACTGAATTTCTTATGAAATATGAAACGTTATCAAAACGAAAATCGCCCAATTATATAAAAAAATTAAACATACGTCCATTTGTGTCATACAACCTAGAAGGGCTGGGCTGATAGTTCAAACGAGGTACTACATAAACCAGTGTCAAAAGGACACATGCTTGTAATGGTCAATCCTGGTGGTGAAAATGGTTTTAGTTCAGTCTTCTGAGATTAACCCGTCAAGTTCAGTCTTCACACCCATTCGTGGTCACTTTGGAGACCTGCAGAACATCACTTTCCAAAGACTCATTCATCCAACGAACTGCGAGGCTTTGGAACTCATTGCCTAGGGAGGTGTTCCCCGAGGCATACAACCTCCAGAAATTTAAGAAGAACACCAACTCCTACCTTCTTTCCCTTGGTTCCCACGATGTTCTACTAACATTACAGGATATCCTTTCATGGAACCAGAAACATATAAAAACACTTACCTTCGATACAAACCCAACTTTAAATCCGGAGATTATTATCATCATGCAATGAACTAGGAGAACTACAAAAAGAAAATGCTGATACCACACATCAGAAAATGCTGATACCACATTTGTCACCAAATAGCGTTTCAGTAATCGATAATGCATCTTATAAAGTGAAAAAGTTCCTGATATGTCTTGTAGAAATGCAGCGGTGGTTGACAATCCAAAATATTATATTTACAAACGATATGTTGAAAGCAGATTTATACAATATTATAAAGTTAAACAAACCTGTGTCCAAAACTTAAAATCGACAAAATACTAGCCGTTAAAGGACATTCAGCTTTACAATTACCTTTCTATCATCCGGATTTAAATGGAATTGAGTGTGGGTTTCTATGAAGCAATAGGTGGTAGCTGGAAAAAATTTCACTTTTAATTTTTGATTCGTGGAAAGTTTGTGTGATGGATCCTGCTTCTGACATAGTGTTTGATGACTTAATAATAACTGTAGAATTTCCAATGATTTCTAAAAATATATGTTTGGAAATAATATTAAAAAAAAATCATAAATATTTAGGTGGGATATTTACAGTTTCATACACTGAACGATGGAAGATAGTTACTAAAGAAATAGTTGATATTTTAATAAAAAAAGAACCACACCTGGAGGTGGTAATAATGCTTAATTTAGAGAACAAATTGATAAATACATAATAACTCAATACCTGTGCGAACCTACTACAAACAGTAACATAGCACAAAATTACACTTTTTCTAAGCTCATTTTTCTCCGAAAAATTGATTTGTTTGAAAATATGAATTGGGCATTCATAAAATTAGATGTGGAATCATCTGTCATTCAAAGATATACTTTAGTCACTATCTTCCATCGTTCAAGATAACCTCTTGGGGATATTCATGTTGAAAAGGGAAACATTTTTCTGTGAATTGAAAAATCCACGACAAAAGAGAAGTTATTTTTTGTGAATATCTAACAGAAAACAACTAATTCCCCGGCTAAAGCCACGGTGGACATTTAAACACATCTGATAGATATTTTGGAAAGACCTTAACTCAAAAGAAAAATCTGAAAGGAAAAATTTGCATTTTTATTCAGCTTGTTATTTGAATTTCAATTCCAGTCTTAATTGAGAACTCATATAGATGAATGAGACAAAGAAGAATGTTTTCCAAAAAGATTAGTCCCAGAAACCATTTGTAATATTGATGCAAGAGTGGCATCACATTCACTAGGTCTTCAATATATTTTTGTCTACGAAAATCTACTTCACGCATTCATGATCATCAGGAAGACAAGAAGGATTGGGAAACACATTTTCTAGAAGCAATCTCACTTTGCAAACATAGAAAAATGTTAGAAACATTTCTTTCGGAGAGATGCTATGATATCAGTGGTTTTTTGACATTTATAACCTGGCATGAGGTATCATAGATTGATTTGTTTCTATTCAATATTCCATTGAGAATGTTTCCCTTTTCTTATAAAAATGTTTGAGAAAAAGCTAGAGTTTTGTTATTTGAAAGGAGAACTATAGTATTATTTATTATTCTGGAACTGTTAACTGTCAAACATCCTGAAACTGTATACTTACTGTTGAATATTTACAACCAAACAGGAAGGGGTTCTTCATCTGTTCTTTACCTTAGTATGCATGTTCTTTTTTGACTTCAAATCATTCCTCAGATATTATTATTTTAAATTGTTCATTTGGAATTTTTTAAACAATTTTTTTAAACCTTAATTTTTGAAAATATCTATCAGAAGTAGTTCAATATATAGCGTAGCTTTAGCTGGGAAATAATTGTTTTCTGTTAGATATTCGCTAAAATAACTTGATTTTTTCAATTTTCAGAAAAATATTTGTATTCATATTCAATTCAGAATGTTTTCCTTTTCAACATCTCATTCCTATGGTAATCAGTGGCACTCAGAGTCGGTATTGATTGGATTCATCAAGCAATCACAGATATTGCAGAAGTACCCGTCATAAATTGTTCATGATACACAGACTTACTAGATTGTGCTATAGTTTTTTTCTGGATTTTTCAACATCTAATGGTGCCAAAACGAAAAATGACCGTTGTGCCCTTCTTTTTAGCTTCACTAGAAAAAACTGACCAAATGAACACAAAACAAATGTTAAGCAAACAGCTATTCCATCATCAATGTACGATTATTTATAAAATGTAGCTAAGGCCCGTATCTTAACTCGTACAAGTTATCATAATTTCGGAGGGTTGGTAATAAGAAAGCATTTTAAAAACACAAAAAATCTCTTCATATCTAATTAATCAATCTTTCTTGCAAGGGTGCTTTCCAAATCAATTTAAAGGGGAAACGGTAATGAAATAGGCAATTCTAGACAAATTCATCTGGTTTCACTCTGCAGGGTTGAAGATTCCCAAGGAAACTAACCATTTATTCCTTATAACCATTTTGATATGGGTACTTTTCAGAACATTCCGAATACGTTTTATCAGGTGAATTTGATTAAAAAATTTATTGCAGGCAACTTTCGTGGAACAGAAGACCACAGAGATCCATGTCGTCCGTGCGATTGTCATGGGCATGGCGATACTTGTGATCCCATTCATGGAGATAAATGTAATTGCCAAAATAATACTGAAAGTGATGTCTGCCGAGGGCTAGCGGAAAAAAATTCAGCCCATCCGTGCTGGATGGTGCAGTGTTCAAAATGTAAGGAAGGATATTTAGGTACACCAACTTCGGGTCATCAGTGTTATAAGCAGATGCATGTGGACAATAAGATGTGTTTCGATGCAAAACCATTGGGTGAGTTAGAATTCCGTACATTATTCTTGAAAATACATATAGTTTCTATTGATTCATATTCAAGCCTGGTATAACCATCATCTCTATTTTCTTATTTTCTCAAATGATACTAATTTGTTGAATTGAGAAAATTAGCAACGAATGCTTGGTTTGAAAATATATAATTCGATCTGATATTGGAGTATATCGGAATTACCTTGAAAATCATAATATTTTAGACTTATACAGGAAAAAAGTATATAAGGAACCCAAAAAAAATTTGATATTTCACTGAAAATATCAAAACTATGCTTGTCCATCATAACTGATCTATAATAATAATAATAAACTTTATTCGTCTTTTTTGATCACATGGTATTGATATAAGACAAAAAGAAGATAGGAGAGTAAAGGTATTAAAAAAGCAAAGATCATTGCCAATGTACATAATGTACTTTGACAAACATATCTAAAATATTAAAGTATATATCGGTGGAAATGTTCTACACACACTCATCCCCAAAAAACGCTTCAAATGTCTTTTAAAGAGTTTGAGATCCTTTACATTTTTCATGGGTGATGGGAGATGATAGAAGAATCTTATTCCATTATAAAGTGGGCTATGTCGATAAAGGGCTGTTGCATGTTTAGGAATACGGAATTTATCACCATGTCTCGTAAAGTAATTACGGAAATTCTGTTTTTTTTTGGGAATTCAGAGTAATTGTTTTTGGCATATAAAATACATTTGAAAATATTAATTGACGGGAGTGTTAGAATTTGTTGATTTTTAAAATGGTCTTTACATATTTGCTTATAATTTAGGTTGAGAAATGGTCTAATTATCCTTTTGTGTCGTAAAAACACGCTGGTTTCACTTCCCCATAGAACAGTATTGTATGATAAATGTGAATATACAAGCGAGCAGTAAACCTGAGAAAGCTGTTCAGTAATGAATGTATTTTTTAGTTGAAGTATAGCATAATAGGCACTATTCAGATTTTTACAGAGTCTATGTTAGGGTCCCATACTACGTTGATATCTAGCATTACTTCCAAAAATTTAGTCACGAGTGAGGGACGTATATCCTTACTTCCAACTTTTACAGTAAAGTGATTGGTTAACTGATTTGTGGAGGAGAATTGCATTACTAAACTTTTGTTGGAGTTAACTATTAGGGAGTTTTTATTGCCCCATATTGTGAATTGTCCAGCCAATATATTAAGCTTATAAACCAGTTCAGTCAAATATTTAGCATCTGCAGCCAAGGAGGTGTCATCAGCATTAACGAAATGGAAAATAAATTATAATTCAAACCTTCTTGTTCATTGGGTATGTGAATGGTATCACCTGGCTAGATGTCTCTGGACATTACCTTATTCTTAGAATACGACTTTGCATACTACTTGGGAAAAATAGAGTCGAAAATAAACGCACAACTAAATTCTTGGGAGTTCGCAATAAACAGTTTGATGACTGTATACTTTTTTCAGTGAAAAAGTTGGTTTGAACCTACACATGTCTAAAACTGAAAAACATCAATTCAACAAGAAAGTGAAGCTTGCAAAAAACAATACTTTCAAAATCGCATTGACAATTCCCCAAATCAAGCTAAGGAGGTTTGGAACATTGTAAATGAACAACTCATTTCTCCACTAAACAGCTATCAAAATCAATAAACACTTTGGTGATGATATTTCAACTAAATGCACAACTGCAAGCAGATTAAATGATATAAACAACAAATAATGATACTAAAAAATAAAAATATGTGTGGTATTGATGGAATTTTTACAAAAATTCTTAGAGGAGTTGCAACTGAAATTGCTCAACCCCCTGTGCCATCAATTTGTCCCTTGAAAAAAGTGTTTTTCCGTAACTACTTATAATTGCATGTGTTGTTCCTATATTGAAAAAAGTTTCATCGTCTAATTGCTAGAATTACCGTCCAATATCAATTCTCAGTGTGTTTTGCAAAAATAATACTGGAGAAAATGAGAAGCTTTTTATGTAAATTTAATGTTCTTTCCAATAGTCAACATGACTTTAGGGCAGGTAGATCAACAGCCACTGCCTCAAACAACTTCATTCATATGATGAACTTGATAGGAGAAATGAGGTTGTTGGCCTCTTTTTTTGACCAAAGCAATGCCTTTGATAAACTGTACATATCTGTCATGGTAGAAAATCTCGAAACCTACAACCTACGGATTTCAAGTGACATTTTTAAACTGGATTCAGTCATACCTTTCTGATCATACTTCCTGTGCAACACTAGGTGAATCTCACTCCAACAAGAAGGATACAAAGATATATATTGAGGAGTCCCACATGGTTCTATGCTTGGCCATTGTTGTTTATACTCTGTACAGTGCGGTCCATAGGTATGGAATACATTCATTTTTAGCGTTATTATGTATTTGTTTAAAAAAACCTGAAACAGGTCGTTTTTTATTGTCAATTTACAGTTTGAAAATATTACCCCCTTCTTGCACCCCCTCTGAATTATGAGCACCCTCTCAAAAATTTAAAATGAGAAGGGGGGTTGTGTGGCACCTTGTTCGAAAGGGATTTTCATTCTGTGTTCAGCATTATTGAGTTTTTCAAATTTGGTGAAATCATAACTGATAAAATGTATTTTGAAAATGTAATATCATGCCCCATAAGTAACAGAAATATTTCAAATCCCAGGAAAAACCCATTCTAATTAAAACGAAATTCGGTAGCCAGAAAACAAATTCACTATGAATGAAAATAAATTCTAAAAGCAAATACGTGACCTAACTAATAAACAACGGCCCGTTACGAATAGATTAAATACCACCAGCCGGAATGCAGATAAAATAAACTCACCCTTTTTCAAATGAGTCATATACAATTCGTCACTTTCCCATGTTAGTCATATCTAAGGAATAAATTATGTAAACAAATACGCTATAAATTAATAGGTGGTGACAGCTCGCTAAGTGCACTCCTACTACTAAATACCATAAATCTGTGTTTTTTATACATTTTTGACGACAGTAACAAGCCATTAATTACAAAAAAAAAAGATTTATTTTGACAAGTAAAATATTAAATGCTGCAACAAACACTTTTTCCCACCCTGCGACCACACAAAAAAATCCCGGCCGTGGAAGGATGGATTTCTATAAAACGCGACCCTGCGAACGAGAAAGTGTTAATCTGAAAACAGAAGTCAGTCGGTTAACATGCTCAATCCGTTCAAAGTATAATAAAGTAAAATCCTTTTAACATGGCTATGTAGATGACCATGATTTTTATTTAAGAAAGTGAACAGTCAAGTGATACGTCAACTCAACAGTCCCACCATAATTTCAAATAAATCTAATTCCAACTGTCTAGCCAGTTTCGCTATAACGCACGATGATCAATGAATTTAAACATTAAACCGAAACAGATTGCCACCAAACCTTAAAAATATATAATCTTCCTTCATATGTTTATACTAGAGAAGTGTCCTTTTTTTTTAATATGCGTTACGAACATAATAATTTAAGTACTTAAAATCCCGGGAAATACAGTTATATCGCGTAAAATATAAAAACCGAGTGAAACCAGTGATGAGAGTTGAGGGTATTGGAGTAAGTGAATTATTTGTCTGGAACTTATGTTTTGGGTCATTTTATTGAAAATGAATGTTATATTGACGTTTTTGCATACCTATATCTCCATAGTTCATGCTCATATTATATCTCTGTAATCTTGATTTCCCCTCCATTTTTATATTGAAGTTTTATTGTAAGATTATTCTGATTCCTAATAGTAGTATGTCCAAATCGATACAAAACAGCGGGTTTCCAATATCATCTTAGCTTGAAAACTTTCTTGCAATAATTTTGTTTTTCCCACATGATAAAATAGTTGTCAGTAATGGTACTTATATGTAATCATATTTATTTTTATATTATACTGCTTATGATTCCGAGTGCATTATTTTTATAGAGTTCTGAACATCGGTAATATTCCTAGATAAAAGAACTATTCTCCCCAAGTGTAGAAAAAAAGTTATTTTTTTTAACCTGCTCTCAAAAAAAAATCTCGGTTCAATTATTTTCCAAATAATTGATGCTCACTACACGTCAAAGTAGTTTCTTTGACGAGCAACCTTACAAAAAAGGATAACTCTGATATGGGAAACCTATATGGAAGGAGTTCTTAGCGTTGATGGTTGGTTGTTGGGAGTTTTCTCCATAATAGACCAGTGGCTTAACAGTGGCAGGTCTGAAGTGGGGTATTTGCTTATCCAGCAATAACCAGCGGCGTAACAGTAAAATTTTGATACTTTACGTAGAATGAAGGAAATAATGTCACATAATGTTTAGAAAGTATTTTTCAATTTATTTTACAATTAAATTAAATGTTCAAAATGACCACCATTCACTTCTTGACAATAAGCAAGTCGATCTTGGAATTCTCGTACAACATTTTGTAGGACCTCAGATATGTTGTTAATTCCTTCCGTTATCCTAACTTTTGAATCTGCAATATTGTCTGGTCTATTGAAATATACTTTTGATTTTGAATAACTCCATAAGAAGTAATCGGGAGGAGTCAAATCGGGGGATCTAGGCGGCCATTCAATCGTTCCACGTCTTCCAATCCAACTATTGGGAAAAACTTCGTTCAAATAATCTCTAACCATATGTTTGTAATGCGGTGGAGCTCCGTCTTGTTGGTACCAAACTGATCTATCTATTGCATTTGGATCATTAACATCAGGAAAAAGTATTTCTAATGTAGGCTGTAGAAAGTTCATAGAAAAATGTAGATAAACCTCACCATTAACTGTGCCTTCAAAAAAATGAGGGCCAATAATTTTTTTGTTAATGATACCAGCCCAAACGTTCACTTATTTAGGATATTGTGTGTTCTACAGTTTTGTCTATTAACCATTTCATTCAAATGGAAAGTAGCTTCATCAGAAAAAACAATTTTGTTTATGAACTGCAAATCTGCTTCCATTTTGTCCATCATCAGTTCACAGAATTGTTGCCTTCTATCAGGATCATTCTCATTTAACTCCTGAACCAACTGAACTTTATAAGGATGGTATTTTTCTTTATGTAAAGCTCTCATTATCGATGATTTACTTACATCATTATCGGCCGCAAGTTGTCTACTTGTCATAAGCGGATTTTCCTCAATCGCTAACAATACATCTGATTTTTTTTTCTCGTCCAATTTAACATTTTGATCTGGTTTTTGAATATTTTTCACAGTCCAGTTTCACGAAATTTTGTTGGATGTGCGAAGTAGGTTATTCCGTGAATTATAGATTCAAAAGCATGACGATTTGTATTCGAACTGAAAACTTTGCGCGACCAGCTCTTGAATCTATCTTTCTGTATAACCTTCGTCGCACTTCCAAAGCAATTATTTTTCACTTTTTAGCTCATTTGAATAATTCATTGTTTGATCATTTCAATTTTGAGCAGTACCGAAATTGTTATGATACTCGAAACCAGGGGAAATTGAAACTAAAGAGTCATAAGACAATTTTGTATGAAAAATCCCTATTCTACCCCTCATTAGCACTTTATAATACTCTTCCAACAGATATTGTTAGCCCGTGATTGTCTTACAATATTTGGGACTAGCTTTTTATTAAAGTTTCTCGAAGGACCTGAGTTCGCTTTCAAATTAACTGAATAAGCTTATTTTTATTCCAAAGAATTGACAATGTGTTTGACTTTTTATTATATCATATTATATCAAAATTCTCTCTAACAACAACATTCAATTTTTATCTCAAGGTGACTAAACTATATACATGGTGTTGAATACCTAACATACAGCCCTTGAAATAACGAAGTTATTCCAAAAAAATATATATAAGGAATAATATGTCCTTCTTATTATGAAAGTTCGTCTATAGGTAAGAGAGCAATTTTATTCAAAGCACGCTTCACTGTTCCATTACGATCGAATACTAACAACTCATACTATCTTATCTTGTCCTGGATGCACATCGATAATTCTGCGTGGGCCAAAATTGGGTGGATTGTTTTCTTCCTTCAATAGCACTAGAGAACCAATCAAATCAGGGGATGGAATATTGAATCTCCACTTGTATCTCTGCTGTAAGGTATTCAGGTAATTTTTGACCATTGCTGCCAATAATGTTGAGTCATTTGTTGAATATGCTTGTAAGAGAAAGGGAGGATGATTTTTATCCAAAATATTTTCCTGTGGTATTGAATTCATTGGTGCCAATTAAAAATGTCCAGGAGTTAAAGGCTCAAAATCGTTTGGATCGCATGAGAGGTGATATAGGGGACGGAATTCATAATTGCCTCAATTTGGGTAAGCAAAGTATAAAATTCTTCAAAGGTTAAATTTGATCCAGATGTAACACGTTTTATATGGTATTTACAACTCTTAACGGATGCTTCCACAAACCACCGAGATGGGGTGATCTTGGGCTATAAATGTCCATGAAATTTTATTTTCTAGCAAATAATTATGAATTTTATCAGTTTTGTGAAAATTATAAATCCTTTTGAAGTCATTATCAACGCCGACGAAATTTGTAGCGTTATCTGACATGATTTGACTACAGAGACCACGCTCGGATACAGAATCTCTTTAAGCAATTTAAAAACCATCTGTAGTGAGTTCACTTACTAATTCTAGATGGACGCCTTAGAGCAAAACAAACAAATATACAAATATAGCATTTTATTAGTTTCCTATTTCTAAGTTTACCATCTCTCAAAGGAAAGGTCCAGCATAATCAACACCACAATTCAAAAGGGACGGCTGGGAGTTATTTTCGAGGCTTCAGGTAAGTCTCCCATTTTAGGAAAAATAAATGACGGTCTTGCTTTGAAACAAGTGACGCATTTTCGCAAAATATTTCTTACTACCTGTCTACCTTTAAGAGGCCAATATTTATATCTTAAACTTGCCAGTGTTGATTGTATGCCAGCATGCAACAACCTTTCATGCTCATGTATAATAAGTAATTTCGTTAGTTCATGATTGGAAGGAAGCACCATAGGAAATTTTTGTGTATAGTCCAAATTTGAATTTTTCAGACGACCCCCCACTCTAATGACTTCTTCCTCCAAAAATGGATTTAATGAAATCAATTTGCTAGTTTTTGGGATTTCTTTCCCTTGTTTTAAAGAACTATATTCCGTAGAAAATGTGCTGAGTTGTGCCAATTTAACTAATTTGATGGCACTATTTTCCAATTCTCCAATTGTTAGGTTTCCTGATAGTCTTGAGCTATTCCCTTTAGAAATGTTATTTATAAATCTTAAACAATATGCAAAAACATGGAGCAGTTTTGAATAAGATGAGTACCTTTTGAATATTTCCTGATCCATTATGCTATTGGAAACACAAGAAATGACTTTCAATTCAGGAATAGGAAAAGTTTTTGAAGTATTTGAAGTCGAAGTTGGTATATATAATGATGATTTTGTAACCATAAAGGTCCCTGCCACCATTTTACCAAATCAACTATTTGTCTAGCATCAATTCCTCTTGATATGATGTCTGCTATATTTTCTTCGGAATTAATATGATGAAATTGGTTAATGTCTGTAAGTTGTTGAATTTCAGAAACTCTATTCCTCACGAAGGGTTTTAAGTTATTTGGTTGATTAGAAAGCCAAGTTGAGTCTGTGTAATAAAATATTCCATTTATTTGTACTTTGAGTGACTTTATAACCTTACTGACTAACTGAACCATGAGAAGAGCAGCACAAAGTTCAAGCTTAGGAATGGTAATAGACTTCAGCGGAGCTACACGCGATTTTGACGTTAATAAATTCACCAAAACGCTTCCTGAAGACGTTTGAGTTTTACATAAACACAACTTCGTAAGCCTTCTCGGAGGCATCACTGACGCATGGATTTCTAATTTATTATAATTTTCAAGAAATACATGCCTTGGAATTTTGATCAATTCAAGGTATTTGAGTTGAGAATAAAAATGATTCCAATAAGTAAAATGCTCAGTGGGAATTGACTCATCCCAGTTCAAATGAAGTTTCCAAAGATTTTGCATGAGAAGTTTTGAATTAATTATTACTGGGCTTACGAGTCCCAAAGGGTCGAAAATTTGGGAAATTATTGACAGTATTTGTCGTTTTGAAATGTTAATATAATTTTTAGAGATGGGCTTGATTCTGTATTGAAATATGTCGTCTTGGGCATTCCATTCGATACCTAAAGTCTTGTGAACTTTATCATCATCAATAATGAAATTTTTTGGAACCAATTCATTTTGTTCATTTATTTTAGAGAATATTTCCATATGATTTGATCTCCATTTATGCAATTGGAAACAAGCTTGACCTAGTATGATTTCCAATTCCTTTACTAATATTCTTGCTGAATCTATAGTGTTTGTGCCAGTGATTAGATCATCAACATAAAATTTTCCATGATGTTCCTATAAGCAGTGGGATATTGTTTTCATTTTCAATAGCAAGTTGTTTTAAGCAACGAGTTGATAGGAACGAGGCTGATGAAGTTCCATATGTGACAGTATTCAAGAGAAATGCTTCAAATCTTCATTTGGATTTGATAGCCATAAAATTAATTGAAATTTACGTTGGGTTGGATCTACTTCTATTTGTCGGTACATCTTCGCAATATCCCCTGTAATGACTATGGGATGTTCTGAAAAGCGTAACATTATCGATACCATTTCATCCTGTATAGTTGGACCGACTTTGAGTACATCATTAAGGGAAATACCAGATGAAGTTTTTGCGAGGCATCAAAACAACCCCAATTTCGTGGTTAAAGATGCATCATTCAGTACACAATGGTGTGGTAAATATGTATGTATCTCATTCTTTAATATTTGTGGATCGATCTGTGACATATGACCCAATAATAAATATTCATCCATAAATTCGGAGTATTGTTTGTATAAAGAGGGGTTTTTAATAGTTTTCTTTCAATTGCATAAAACCTTTTTTGGAAATTTCTAAAGAATCGCCAATTGCGTTAAATTTCTACGAAATGGTAATTGTACAGAAAATCTACCTGTTATCTTATCACGCTGATGTGTCTCTACGAAATGATTTTCGCATTCAATTTCTTCTTGGATAATTTATTCTCTGACGAACCTTGCTCTACTAACCAAAATTTTTCCAACTGATTTTGTAATTCCTGATTCGTGATTAGATTACACTGGGTAATATGACGTGAATTGTTCATAACAGGCCAGATATGATCCACCCAAAAACGGTTTTTGTAAAACAGGTTGATTGTTTCCTAATTTAATTTGACCAACACATAAAAGTTATAAAATTCCTGAGCTCCAATTAATATGTCAATTTTACTAGGTTTGCAAAGCTCGGATCTGCCAACTTTATATTGCGAGGAATATTTAACAAGGAACTTTCAATTGGTATCTGAGGAAGATGGTTTGTTATGTTATCTATTATCAAAATGACAGAGTCGTCTTGAAATTATTATGAAGAGATATGATTTGTGCCTGAGTTTTCTCTTTAACAGTTATTTCTGAAGAGCTGATACCCACAACAGGAAAATTGATAGACTTCGAATTCAAATTAAGTTTCGTAAAAGTTCTTTTGTAATGAAATTGGATTGTGAGCCATTATCTAATAAAAGCTCGACACTGTATTGGCCTATTTCGGTAATCCAAAATGTTCAGAACAATTGTAGATAACAAAATGAAGGACTCTAATTCTTCATTATGATTTGGTGACAAAACTTGATTATTACACTGTGATTTCATGTAGCTGTCTGAAGTAATGGTTGATATGTACTTTGGTTGAATTACTGAATTAATTTGTGAAAACATGCTTTGTTGATTGGATGGTATACTTATTTGATTGTCATCTGAAGAAATTGAATTATTAGTTGATCGTGATTGAATGGGAATAGGATTCCCTGTACTATGTGTACTGAATGTTGGATCTGGTGATTGATATAAATGATTTTGAGTATTGGTTGCTTGATGTGATGATGAAACAGGATTAATGATTTGTTGAGATTTTCTTGAAGTCTGAAAATGTAATAGAGTATTATGCCTTTGTTACAAATTTTGCATTTTTACCTTGACATTCTGCATTTGAATGCCCAGGCTTAAAGCAATTTGAGCATAATCCCATAATTTTCACTTGATTATAGCGATCTTGTGGTGACATTTCAAGAAATGATTTGCAAGAGAATAAATAATGATCATTTTTGCAATGTGGACATATAACTAATTCATTAGTTGATGCGTGAACGTAATTCTTGTATTCAATAGGTTTTTTATTTAATGATGAGTTTGTATGTGGTTTGCTATCTATTGATTCTAACAATTGACATTTGTTAGATAAAAAATGTATGAAGTTGTTAAGGGTTGGCATATCTGATTCATTTGATTCAGTCTCCCATTCTTGTCTGGTTTTATGATCTAATTTGGAATTGAGTAAATAAATCAGAATTGCATCCCATTTATCCACTGGCAGATCAAGATTTTCAACTGAGCGAAAATGTTTTGAAAATTATCATAAAACTCTCTCAAGGAAATATGCGAATTTCTTATCACTATGGGTAATTCGAAAATTTGTTTTAAATGAGACCTCCTTATCACCTTTTTATTTTCAAAACGAGATTTCAATAAATCGAGAGCTTCACAATAAGTTTCTTCTGACACTCTAATGATCGAATGACATCAGGCCTCACCTTTGAGAGATGCTTGGAGATAATGATATTTTCGATATTGTTCAAACTTTTATCATCATGAACTAATGTTTTGAATGTATCATAAAACTAAACCAGGTTTCATATGTACCTGAAAATTCAGGTAATTTTATTTGAGGTAATTTTACCTTTCAGCCTTTCCTCATTTGAAATGGGCTTCTTATTTACTGAACTATATTCTTTTGCACGTGAAACTGACTCAAAATATTTATTTTCAAAAAGTTCCGTTCTTCTAAATGTTCCAATGAGGAATCTAATAGTTCAACCTTTGTCTGAATTTCATCGAAAGAATTCCATACAATATCTAGTTTTGATAATCGTGAATCAATTTCAGGGAATTTTGACATATCGGTGTTCAAATCGTCAAGAAACTCACAAATCTCGTCAGTTGAGCTTTGAGAATGCCTCTTTGTTTTATCAACGTCTTTAACTCTTCACTCATTGTAAGCTTCTATTTGTTATGAATTATGTTTGTATTGCTAGTTAACAATGGATATGAAGTTGAAATACCTATAAAATGTTCGCAATGAACTGAATTTCTTACCTGACTGAACGTTATGCTATAATGTTATAATTGAGACAATTATTTGAGGATGGGGGTAAAAGGATATGAAAAGACAGCCTAATTGCGAATTTCTCCTTATCTTGCTCTTTCTTGAATTTCCTCCTTGGGCTTGGACTGGACTCCTGCAACCTTCTGAGTGCGGGCCGAAGTCAGTGATCGTTTGCGAAGAACTGTTCTTAGTATCCGGCTCGAATGCTGACCATTTATGTTAGCCCGTGATTGTCTTACAATATTTGGGACTAGCTTTTTATTAAAGTTTCTCGAAGGACCTGAGTTCGCTTTCAAATTAACTGAATAAGCTTATTTTTATTCCAAAGAATTGACAATGTGTTTGACTTTTTATTATATCATATTATATCAAAATTCTCTCTAACAACAACATTCAATTTTTATCTCAAGGTGACTAAACTATATACATGGTGTTGAATACCTAACAGATATAAAAGAAATAAAACCCTGTTCATAAAACATCTAAAGGAGTTTCTATTCCGTTGAAGAGTTTTTAGATCGCTGATTCTGTTTTTTTGTGTCTATTTTTTGTATATTTAAAACTTTTGTAAAATTGTCACTTTTGTAAAATTGTCACTTTTGTAAAATTGTCACTTTTGTAAAATTGTCACTTTTGTAAAATTTTATAATTTTACTGGAGCAAAGTTATTATGTATAAAATAAAATTATCATATTTTTGCATTTGACGTTTTACATCAGTGTAAATAAAAACAGCTTACGTCATAAATAAAGTATTCTAGCTTATTTTCAAATAATGGTGTTATGATTAAAAAAAGACTTGAATGAATATTTTGATTTCAGATGAATGCAAAATGAAACCCAAACCACTCCATCCAGGCGATGTGGTATTTTTTGTTATACAGCCCCGCTTCATGAACGTCGATATTAGAATAATAATAGATGTGACGCAGGGAAAATTGAATGTTTTCATGAGCACCCATGATGACACCTATGTTGCCCATCCCAACTCGACCACTGGCCTTAAAGACATCGACGTGGATGGACAGTATGGGCACTGGGAGAATGGTACTTTGAAATCGAAAGATGTTTATTTGGAAAGAGATGCACTCGGATTGAGGACATACATTACGATTACGCAGCGTGAAACAATTCTACTTGTGAAACATTTGCAGGATAGGTTGGTTATTACACTTCCTGAGGTGAGAATTTTATGAATAAAAAAACCTCAAACACTCAACAATATCAGTGGGTACAAAGCTTCGCAACCGACAGTATTCTGAATACATACATTTTTCATATGTGATCTGGGTACTTGAAGAAATCAGATTTGTATATTGAGAATATTACCTTTTATTTCTGAATACATACATTTTTCATATGTGATCTGGGTTCTTGAAGAAATCAGATTTGTATATTGAGAATATTACCTTTTATTTCGGTTATGAACTTTTCTGCTTGATTCCTCATTACTGATGTTATAATATAGTGAACAAAAATATTTATTTTTCTACTTTTTATAAAAACATTCCTGGATATTCTTATAATAATGAATTGTTTTTTTCAGGAGTACCATAAATTAGAAACGACCCGTTTCTTCCTGGTACTGCAGGCCCTGGAACCAACCGACACTGATAAGAAAGTATCCTATGGTATTGTGTTTTCTCGCCAAGACCAACTTCACATTGACTTGTTCGTCTTCTTCTCGGTGTTTTTCTCTTGTTTCTTCCTGTTTCTTGCCGCTTGTGTCGTCGCCTGGAAGGCCAAACAGGCGGCGGACGTACGAAGGGCGCGCAGAAGGCACGTCGTCGAAATGTTGCACATGGCAAAACGTCCATTCGCCAGTGTGACGCTCAATCTAAATTCCAGACCAAAACCGAAGAAGACTGCGCATTACGATCTTCGGCCAGTTGCGGTGGAACCAACAGGTAAAATTACATTTATTACATTACAAAAGGTTTATTGATGTACTTATGATACATCCGGTGGGTTGAACATTGAATGCACTCATTTGATTATGGGGAAACAATGGAAATGCTGGAGTGCGGACCTGTACGGCATAGTAAAACATTATTGTTCCGGCTCCCGCTAAAACCATACTCGTTCACGGGTGTAAAAGTGAAAATAAATACGATAAAGTGCATCAACCGATAACACAATACATTCTACATAAGAGGGTAGGCTTACCAAAAATTCGAAACCTTTGTCTACTCATTAAATACTCTTGTATACACTGCGAATTGGGCGATAAGCTTTGTTTGCGACAACTACGGAGATCCTCCTCCTGTCAGGGCCGTACTCAGGTACATATGACCCGTGCCAACAACTTCAATCAAACAAATGACTTCAACACCAACGGGGATTTCTGACTACAGGAATCACCAAACCCTACCGAACTCATCTCTAACTAACACCCACAATAAAAGAAACAACGCCAACATGTCATACTCTGCGGCTCTCAGTCAACAACAATCAAATAAATTTCCAGAGAAGAATCAGGCAATCTTATTCTCTTCTGTAGAAGGAACTAAAATTTAAGAATACCTTTTAGCTCTAGGAACCCTCACGAATCCCAAGCATATTCTATTTGCATCCAGAATTCGTATACCTCTCCAGCCAATTAGTCACTAGTTTCATGAACAATCACGGCGGAATTACTATCAACAACGAAATCATACCCGCCAGAAGGCTAATCACCCCCTCACAACGTCTGATCCTATCCAACAAAACCACACCTTCTTATAGAACAGGCTCTTCAACAGATGGGACTCAAAGTTACTTTCACCAACAACGTTCCTGAGGGTCAACATACCGAACCCAGAATATGCACACATAATGAGTTTCAGAAGACAAGTGTACATAGACCCACCCGAAAATATTACCATCCCCGAATCAATTTGATCAAACACGAAAATACGTCCTACCATATTTTAACATCAGACAACTTCACTTGCTTCAAATGCAAGCAACCTGGCCACATCTCTTCTCAATGCACAAATGAAATCGCATCTGAACCCTCGCTACCCCCCTCCCCGGAAATAATGAAATCCCTATAAATCCTGAAAATCAGGATACCACAGAAAATAACAACCCTTCGAATAAGATAAACATTGCAGAAACACTCACACCAACTGAGGAAACCCCACACGATCCATTCCGAAAACCAACATCAAGTATCCCCGAAAACCCATGATAACAAGGAAACTAAATCCACTGAAGAATACATGCAACCAACCAAAACCTTTATCGAATCAGAGAACTTCGCTTTGAACTACAATCACCTCAAAGATTTCCTAGAAAATGTATACAGTTCAGATGACCCTGTTAAGCGTTGCGAAACAATACACCAACGACATTACGGTTTATTAAAATGTTAACCAGTATCTACCCACACTTTCAAGATAGAAACATCAAGAGCAGATGCACCAAAATTAAGAAGAAAATAACAAAGCAACTGTTGACTGAAGAAGACTGCCTCTCGGCCACCGAGAGCGACCCATCCTCTCAAGAAACCCACTAGTCACCTCTCTCCCTTCTTTCTCCTATTCCCCGAACTATCTATCATACAATGGAACCTAAATGGGTTCCACACACAACTAGAAATGATGAAAGTTATCATTGCCCAACACAACCCCTCCATTATATGCCTCAAGAGACCCACTTTGAACAAAATTTTGCAACCAACATAAAGAATTATTTATTGCTTCCACAGAAATAGAATAGACCAAAACATTGCGTGCGGTGGAGTAGCCACTTATATCCTTCAATCCCAGAGCGCAATCGAAATCCCAATAACAACCCGTCTCGAAGCGATTACGATAGAAATTCTACACCCGAAAGAGATCAACATCTGCAACATCTATATCCCACCAAATCGCGACGTCACATATGAGGAGCTGAACAACCTATTTCAGCAAATCCTCCGAACCAAGACTCATCCTGGGTGACTTCAACTACCATAACTCGTTTTAACTCGTACTCAGGAAACTCCAGCGCTATAGACCTCAGTATCTGCGACATCTCACTCCATACACAACTCGACTTCTCCGTTTCATCACACCTGTACGGAAGCGATCATTATCCTATCTTACTAACAAGACCACACCATATGGAAGATGAAGAGACCCGAGTCACACAAAAATGGAAATTAAAGAGAGCCGACTGGAACCTTTTCTCTGATATAATTGAAGCCAACGTCCGCCATTATCATATACTTGACAATGTCAGCGAATAAAATCATAACGGATGCAGCTCAGCTAGCAATAGGAAAAACGAAGCAGATATCCAAACACAACCCAGTCCCCTGGTGGAACCAAGAGTGCGACCAAGCAATTAGAGCCTCCAAACGAGCCCTAAATATACTTAAAAGGCATCACTCACCAGAAAATGTCACAAATTTCAAAAAACTAAGAGCTAAAGCACGATGGGTCATGAAAAAAAGCAGAAATAACTTAAATCTCTCTTTATTCAAGATCAATATATCCCAAATTTATGACACACTTTGCCACCTAGATCCTAAAATAGGCCCCGGACCCGATGCAATCCCTTCCTCTATTCTAAAACACTGTAGTTTTGTATTATCTCGACCACTCCATCTTATCTTCAATATGTCACTATCCACCGGTACTTTTCCTAGTATATGGAAGCTCAGTTATGTCGTACCTATTCACAAGGCCGGGAAATTGTCCGATATAAAAAACTATTGTCCCATCTCTAAACTTAACGCCATACCAAAGGTCTTTGAAAGCATAGTGACTAATTATCTCACAGCTAATTTGAGTAATATTATAATTCCTCAGCAATATGGTTTCATAGCTGGTAAATCTACAGAACTCAATTTAACTCTTTACACAGATTTCCTCTCGGAAGCCTTGGAAGACGGACATCAAGTCGATTCTGTCTACACAGACTTTTCCAAGGCTTTTGACAGGGTAAACCACAATCTTCTAGTGAAGAAACTTGAATGTCTTGGTATCTTTGGGCCCCTATTAGAGTGGATAAGAGATTACCTTATTCAAAGAAAGCAACTAATCAGAGTTAAAAACTTCACATCATCAGAAATTTTAGTGACATCTGGCATTCCCCAGGGATCACATCTGGGACCTCTTCTGTTTAACATTTTTATTAATGATATAGTCAACCTGGTATCTAACGGAACAATTCTCCTATTTGCGGATGACCTAAAAATATTCTCCAAAATCACCTCTATAAATGACTCAATCAACCTTCAAGCAGACCTTAACAGCATCTCGAACTGGTGTGAACTGAACGGTATGTTGATGAATGCGAATAAGTGCCACATAATGAGATTCCATAGACAGGATACACCGATCATCTTCCAATATCATATAGAAGATATTACCCTAGATACTGTCTCTAGCATAAAAGACCTAGGAGTTACCCTTGACACAGCCCTTAGCTTCAATCTCCATATCTCTACAACTGACAACTATCAACAAAGCTCTGAAACTCCTCGGCTTTATTAAGAGAACTACCTCAGACTTCTCGGACATCATCATCAATACGCATTTTATATTGCTCACTAGTCCGACCGCACCTTGAATATTGCTCTGTGGTATGGAACCCCCTCTACAAAACCCACATCGATCGAATTGAACGTGTTCAGCACCGCTTTTTTAATTACGTAAACTTCAAACTACAATTATTCCGGACTACATTCTAACCGGCAAAGCCTGAACCTACCCCCACTATTGACAAGGAGGGACCAGAGGGACTTGATTTTCCTTCACAATATCATACACTGCAAACTAAGCTGCCCTGAGCTGCTATCCAAGATACATCTAAAAGTGCCTCCACGCACTCACTAGAAATAACAGCACTTTCCATACTCCCTCTATAGAACCAACTATAGATACAACAGCTGTTTACCACGATCCAACTAACAGCTTAATATTCATGGTCACCTAGACTTCTTTAATTGCCCTTAAACGACTTTAAATCCCAGCTTAGGACAATGAATAAAAAGACCCTTTTGTACATTCCACTCAATCTTAATTTACTTTCATTCATACAGTCTTTCTCCTCGAGTCCACGACAACAACTGTTACATTTAATCATTTAATCAATTAATCATTAATATCCTTTTGTACATTCCACTCAATCTTAATTTACTTTCATTCATCTTAGATCGTCTTAATATGTAAAACTTGATTCTTCCTTCAACTGTATATTAGATGTATTGGGCTAGTTCCCGTTGAATAAATAAATAAATAAAATAAAGAAAAGAGTCATGGACGAAATATGTGTCCTCTATTAGCAGCTCAACACCACTTAGTACGGTATGGAATAAAGTCAAACGGATAAAAGGCAATAAAATACATTATGGAATTTCTTAACTCGAATATCAGGGAAAAATATCCTCCACCTCTACAGAAATTGCTGAAATTCTATCAGACGTCTACGAAAGAAACTCCAATAGCCTCAACTATACTCCTGAATTTCTGCAAAATAAAGAGAGCGAAGAAGCTCAAGTTATCGATCCATCTGGGAATGAAAATACTCCACTTAATGCTCCCATAACACTTCAAGAACTCTACGAGGCGTTACAATCATTCAAGAACTCCAGTTCTGGACCAGACGTCATTCCGTTCATCTTCCTACAAAAACTGCCAGACAACGCAAAACAACTCCTCTTGACAATCTATAACAGAATTTGGACTGAAGGGGAATTTCCTGAAATATGGTCAGGAGCAACCACAATACCCCTAATAAAGCACAGCAAACCGAAGACAGATCCCCAATCATACAGACCCATATCCCTGACCTGCACGGCGTGTAAACTACTGGAGAAAATGATCAACAAACGACTTACATGGCATCTAGAGAAAAACAAGCTGATCACATCGAAGCAGAGTGGTTTCAGAAAAGGCAGATCAACATTGGACAACCTAGTCAATCTTGAGTCTTATATCCACGAAGGCCTCGCCAACAAGTAGAACACAATAGCAATCTTCTTCGACGTTAGTAAAGCGTACAACCTGACCTGGAGACATTATATCCTCAACAAACTAGATTCCTGGGGCATTAATGGTTACCTTCTAAATTTCATCACAAACTTCCTAAGGAGAGATTCTTTGAAGTCCGAGTCAACGGAATACTATCTGGAAAGAAAACCCAAGAGAACGGTACTCCTCAAGGATCAGTTCTGAGCACCACTCTCTTCTTGATAGCTATAAAGAAGTAGCTACGTATATCAACCAGCCCGTACAAGCTAGTCTGTATGCTGATGATCTAGTGATCTACCCACGAGGGAAAAGGATTAACACAATTGAATACAACCTACAAGAAGCAATACTCTCAATCGAGAGTTGGATGAAACTCACCGATTTCCACTTGAACCAGGAAAAAACCAAATGTATTATTTTCTCGAAGAAAAGCGAACCTTTCACTACTAACTTAAAATTATATAACCATAGCATACATGTATCGGAACAGACTCGTTACCTAGGAATGACCCTCGACAAAAAACTCAACTTGACCTACTTAAGGCATCCTGTCAGAGTGGTATCAACCTATTGAGATCATTGTCCAACCACAATTGGGGCTCCGATAGCCAAACACTTTTACTCCTTGACCGAGCTTTGGTAAGATCCAACATCGATTACGGCTCCGTTCCTTACTCCTCAGCAAGTAGAACAACCCTGAAAACGATGGACGCAGTTCATAACACAGCATTGTGGCTGATTCTCGGAGTTACAGAACATCACCCACCGAAAGCCTGTATAGTGAAGCTTGAGAGCCCTCACTACAGCTGAGAAGGCAATACTTGAGTTTGAGATATGCGGCAACAGTTTCCTCTGACATCAACCATCCAACAAACTATAACACCTTTACAAACCGCTTCCGTAAACTATACGAAAATCGTAGGAGAATAACACATCCTTTCTACCACCGCATCAACAAATACACCTCAGAGCTAAATGAAACTTTCCTAAAACCCTACCCAAAAACGTCTTAGATGCACCACCATGGCTCATCCCCCTGCCCCCTTGTAATCTATACCTCACCAACTTCAACAAGGCTGAAACCACACCTAGTTTACTCCACAGCCACTTCTACGCATCACTCAGTAAATATCAGAGTCACTCACACATCTACACAGATGCTTCCAAATCGGATGGAGGGGTAACAGCAGCATTCCTGAGTTCGAACATATCAAGAGGGTTCAAACTACCATCAGCATGCAGCATCTACAGCGGGGAACTATATGCAATCCTTCAAGCAACCAAATATCAGTGAAAATCTACAGAAAACATTGATCTTAACAGACTCCTTGAGCTCTTTACAAGGCATGCAACAAATATTTTCCGATAATCCACTGATCAAAACCCTCAAAAACCACCTCCACTCAATCAAATGAGACTCTAGAAAGCTGGAACTCATGTGGGTCCCCTCACATATCGGAATCCATGGTAACGAGCAGGTCGACAGAATAGCACAAGATACAATGAATGAACCAACAGCACCCAAGCTTAGAGGAAGTCCCACACAACGACCTCAAAATACACATGAAATCCATCTTCCATAACTACTGGCTGTCGAAATGGAGAAACTCGCGTACGAAACTGAAGGAAATCAAGAACGACATAAAACCATGGAGAAATACCCCCCACCAACGGAAACACCAGGTAATGATCACCCGCCTCCGTACCGGACACACCAAGTACACCCATGAACATCTGTTGACAGGAGAGGAAGAGAAGAAATGCGACATGTGCCAGGTACCAGTACCGAAGATCGTGAAACAACATCAGGACTACGAGATAAATACAGATTTAAAAGTTGTTCTCGGTGTGAACTGTAACGTTCTACATATTGAAGGTTTTCTTACAGAAATCGGTTTACTCAACAAATTGTGAACATCCTTATTGTCAAAATACTCATGTACATGAAATAGAAGAAATATATTTATTCATCTGTTAAAGTAGCAATACAAATATGTTGTAACAAGTATCAATACACAGATGTAACTACTTTATTAGACTAGTCATACAGGTAGATCGAAGATGAGTAAAAGATCGCGATGAATAAAATCATTCACCTGACAATCATACATTTACATTTGTAGTATATCTAATTTATCATATTATATCTAAGATTAAAATTCAACAACACATTAAACACATAAAAAAACATTAACATTTTCATAAAAAGTGTTTGGTCTTTTTTTTTCTTCATCTGCTCTCTAGATTGTAAATTTTAACTACCACTGTATCTTCTAACCCTAGTGGTTGATGCAACTATTCTTTAAATAAAAAAAAAAAATGAAAATGCTATTATAAATTACACCTAGTGCTGTGATGTATTATAAAATATAATAGGTCAATAATACTTATATTACAAAAGTATATGAAAAATTGCGCATGCTTTGCAACTAAGGTCATTTTGAGATAATTGAATGTATCAGTAGCACCAACACTCTATTTTGCATTAATTGACTGCCAACTGAGGTATGGAATCAGTTTCTGAGGAAATAGCTCTCAGTTTTTATTGAACTTGTACTTGTCCAACAAAAGAGGGTTGCAAAATCCAGAGATTCTTGTAAACCCTTGTTTACAGCCCTAAAAATCTTGTTTACTCGCATTTTTATTTATGATTGTATGATTCACAGAAAATTGGGAAGTGTACTGGGTCCATTGTTGTTTCTTATCTACCTCAACGATATTTTTCACTATATTTATGTCCCCCTCTGGATGTATTTGTTTTGTAGATGACACAACCTTAATTGAAACACATTGCAACCCTATCACACTCAACAATCTTACTAAGCAACCCAAAAACAAAGCTCATATTTGGTTCAGTTCAAATAATCTTAAACTGAATCAAGAAAAAACCCAAAAACAACTATTTTACTTCGAATAACAAGTCAACCTGTTAGATATTGTGCTGGACGACAGGTTAAAATGGACTGACCACATTGATCAGTTATTCAAAAAATTCTCCACACAATTATTCGTATTGAGACAACAACAAAAATATTGAGCATTCCAATATTATTAACTTTCTCCATTATCTCTTTCACTCGCACCTTAACTATGGCACTATTCTCTGGAGCAACACACTCAATTAGAGTATTCAGGCTCCAAAAAAATACGCTATGAATCATAGATGGTGCAACCTTCCATGCTCACTGTCAGCCACTATTCAAGAAATTCAGAATTTTACCAATCCCTCGTGTCTATATCTATCAAACTCTACTGGGGATTGGGGATTTTTTCTAATATAGTTCTGTACTCAATAAATGCTGATGTTCACAACCATGCTACAAGATCATCGAATGAACTTAGAACTCCAAATTCAGATTGTTGTCACAGAGCTGAATTCTATAAATGTCAAAATTTTCAATAAATTACTAGTATCTGTGAATTTATTAAATTTCAGCCAATTCAAGAAATATGTATATACCGGTTGACACAGGATATCGGGCCACCCCTGTAACTTCTGCATTCATAAACGGATTTTATTGGAATTTGATACAGTTATATAAACAACCATTTCGGATTTGATCACATTACAATCCAATATGGCGGACTTCCGGTTTTTCTAGAAATGCCAGTAACTTTGTTTTTCCAAATGGAACACCCTGTATATTTTTACATATTCAAGTTCAACAGGTCAAAACAAGTCCAAACCTTATGTCAAATGTCATTTTTTTTAACAATTCAAAATAAAAATTATTTTTTTATTTTATTTCGTGGATAAATGAGATTTGGTCAAAGCTATTCACAATGAGTCGCAAATAACAGAAAAACTTAATTTCTTCTGAAAAAATATTTTTTGTGTCACTGGTTAATCAATTCAGTCACGTCACATTTTGATCAAAAATTCATTTTTTTCAAATGAAACCCCTATGGGCCACCTACCTGTTTCTCTAGAACATTCATTAAGGAAAAAAATTACATATAATTTTTGTATTTCGGTGCAGTAACAAATTGTATGAATTCAAAAATCTACAACTAGTTCATGAGTTTTCTGGCAGTTCGAATAATTTTTCAACTTAGTAAGCTGTGGAAATCAACATTTCTGAATCTTGTCAACTAATTGTGTAAGTTATACTTATAAGCACGATAATGGTGTTTTTTTTATTCTTCTAGCGTTTTCTCAACTGACATTGCATTGGTATTCCAATTCCCGCGTCGAAGCGGTTGGATCAAAATCGACATAAGCAAAACATTCATTTCTGCCTCCTCACTTACGATCATCTTCTCCATTGTTGGGTTCTTTTCGGAATCTTCTCTCCACATTTTTGAAAAAGGTTCTTTGTGGGTGTCTTCTGTGTGGGTATCGTTCAGCATATAACTGACAAGCGGTGACATTCTCCGTAAATTAATAACATATGAACCTGTTCACTTCTTGTGAACCTATAATTTTGATTTTACATTTCTACTAAACTAATTCCCGGAAGTTAACTAATTTTCGAGAGTTGAGATGAAAGATGACAGCGAAACACAATTTGTTGACAAGATTCAGAAATGTTGTTTTCCACAGCTTACTAAGTTGAAAAATTATTCAACTGCAAGGAAACTCATGAACTAGTTGTAGGTTTTTGAATGTATACAATTTGTTACTGCACCGAAATACAAAAATAATATGTTACTTTTTTCCTTAATGAATGTTCTAGAGAGACAGGTAGGTGGCCCATAGGGGTTTCATTTGAAAAAAAAAAAATTGATCAAAATGTGATGTGACTGAATTAATTCATCAATAAATGACACAAAAAATAATTTTTCAGAACAAATTATGTTTCTGCGTTATGTGCGACTCATTGTGAAAAGCCTTGACCAAATCTCATTTATCCACGGGGTAAAATAAAAAAACAATTTTAATTTCAATTGTTTCAAAAAAATGACATTTGACATAAGGTTTGGACTTGTTTTGACCTGTTGAACTTGAATATGAAAAATATACAGGGTGTTCTATTTAAAAAAACAAAGTTGCTGGCATTTGCAGAAAAACCGGAAGTTCGCCATATTGGATTGTAATGTGATCAAATCCGAAATGGTTGCTTATATAACTGTACCGAATTTCAGAAAAATTCGTTCACGAATGCAGAAGTTACAGGGGTGGCCCGATATCCTGTGTCACCCGGTATATGTAATTTGTTTAAATATGTTTCATGTATATGAATTATCTCATCCCAAAAATGTTTATAGCCGTAAAATTGGTATTACTTAGCTAAAACCAAATGGTTGGCAGCTAATCTTCTGTTTCTTTTATTTTCCCCTTTTTGTAATGACTGTTTTTATTACAAGTAAACTTTTAACTATTGTAAACTTGACATGCTACAAACATATTATTTTATGTAACGTGGTTTAATAAAATTATATTGTATTCTATTGGATATTTTTTAAAGGTGATGGGGTGGCAGCTGTAGCAACAGTGTTTGTCAGTTTACCAGGAGGCCATAGCACATCAGTCAAGCTAGCAATAGCTTCTTCATTAATATTACTTGCCAGACAGTTTCCTACTGGTGGAAGAATATTCATGAGGAGGCGATCCATACATGCAGCTCCTCCAACATAATTTTTTTGTTGTTTTTATATTATTTTGTTACCTATTATTTATAAAATAAACGTTTAGTATAAAAAGGTGTTTAATGTGCTTTTTTCAAAGAAATGAGTACTGGAATAATATTATCTTCAAAAGTTTGGGTTATTAATACAACAAAACAAACTTCAGTTCTTCCGTCTAGTTTTTAAGTCAATGAATTATGAAAAAATATTATTTTTAGCTGCACTCAATCATTTGTTGAATGCATATTTATTCAATATTTTCTGATTGAACAGATATATTGGAACCAAAAAAAAGGTTATACCTCAATGAACTTTGAACAATTCTTTCTGGTGGTCCAACTGAATTCACTTACAATAAAATTAAAATCCAATGGCGCCTCAATTTGGAAAGGGGGATATTACAAACTATTACTAAATAAAAAACACGCTTTTATAGAAAACCAGACTAAAAAATAGAAAATAAGAAAAACATTTATTTTATTTTAAAAAAAGTGTGAGGTATTGCCTTGGCCACCAATTACCTGTGATCTGAGACATGTCTTACTTTACTGCCCTAGGTGTGTAATGTACTATATAATTATTGATACCATGCACCCCACGCTTTTTTTTAAATAAAATACATGACATACATGACAAAGAGAATCATAATCTCCAACCACGAAAACCCTCAGATACCAATTTTGAAGCGAATCGGACCATAATCACAAAACTCGTACGCCATATTGGAGCCGCCATCTTGAATTTTTCAATTTTTACAAAAGAATCATAATATTCGACCCCAAAAACCCCCACATTCCAATTTTGAATAGAATCACACTATCATCACAAAACTCGTCCACCGTTTTGGAGCCGCCATCTTGAATTTTTCAATTTTGACAAAAGAATCATAATCTCCAACCACAAAAACCCTCAGTTACCAATTTTGAAGCAAAACGGACCAAAATCACATAACTCGTACGCCATATTGGAGCCGCCATCTTGAATTTTTCAATTTTTACAAAAGAATCATAATATTCGACCCCAAAAACCCCACATACCAATTTTGAATAGGATCAGAACATAATCACAAAACTCGTCCACCATTTTGGAGCCGCAATCTTGAATTTTTCAATTCTGAATCATAACCCACCATGAAAACCCTCAGATACCAATTTTGAAGCGAATCTGACCATAATCACAAAACTCGCACGCCATATTGGAGCCGTCATTTTGTTTTTTTCCACACAAAAATTTCTTAATGCATTGTCACCGGAATTATGTACACCTGCCAAATTTCAAATCATTCGGACGTCTGGAAGTGGGTCAAAATCGCGCCCAAAGGAGTCGGTTACAAACAAACAAACATACAAGTGAAGCTAATATAAAGCGTGTAAAAATGGATACAGTTATAAAAAAAGTAACCCTACTCATTGTTTATTAATTCCTATAATAATCATAATAAATTAGTTAAATTGTGTGTTAAAGGAGCAAAAAACGAATATTATCAACAAAAATTCACTAATGCTACCACAAAATCAGTTTGGTACTCATTAAATGAACTATTAATAATAAATCCAGATTGATAATCAACATCAATATTTCAATGATTATTTCATTAATATTGGTCCTGAGGTCATCCGGTTTCATGTCCGAAGAAAAAATTCCAATTCAGTCAAAATGATCATCAATGTATTTGAGACCCACTGATTCTCAAGAAATAGAAGAGATCAACAATGAAGTTGATACAAAAAGCTGCGGGATCTGATAATATCACCACAAAAATTGTAAAATTGCACCTTTAACGAGTATATTAATAAATGTATTTTCTTAACAGGCTCAGTACCGACAAATAAAATTACCAAAGTTAGCCAATTTTGAAATTTGGAAAACAGTATATTCAGATTACTGAATATCTTGAAAAATCAAATATATTATTTAATGGGCAAATGGGTTTCGAAAATCCAGTGATACTGAATCAGCCGTACTAGATGTTACCACCAACTCCAATAGATTCAGGCACAAATGTGGTATATATTGTCATCAGATCTTCGAAAACCTTTGGTTCAGTAGATCATAAAATCTTATTGAGTACTTTGAAGGGAATATGCATTAGAGGGCTTGTATAAATGAAAGTGGACTAAAAAAAATCCGACCCAACAAAAATATAAGACATTTTCACTTCAAATTTATTTTTCTTAATAGTCTCCTTGTAAGTTTACACACTTCTCCCATCTCTTTAACAAGTCCAAGTAGTACGGTTGACAAAAAATCTCTATTCTTCGAGCGAAACTTTTAGCTTAGGAAACAGAAAAAAGTCGCTTGGGGCTAGATCTGGTGAGTAAGGAGGATGAAATGAAATGAAATCTTTATTTGAAGTAGGAAGTCCTAATATACAGAACTGATAGTAAAGAAATATACACAGTGCCTGCTAGTAAACACATAAATCAAGTTTACGAATATCTACACATATATACAGGGTGTCCCTGGACTTCCCCTTTTCCTCTTGGGAATGTATAGATGGGGTCAAAATATCACCTGTACTTCATATAACTTTGTTCCTGAAAGCCTTCGTTACCAAGTTACGGGCCCTCAAAGTTACAAAATGAAACATGTTTTTCTTTGATAACTTTCAGAGTAAATATCTAAATTTTGGTGATCGACTTAACAAATGAATTCCTTCGATGAGCTTTCATGCAGGAGTCAGTTGTTTTGCTACAAAGTCAGGAACGGACTACCCCCGATGGTCCACACCCCAAAACTTTGAAATGACAGATACATTTTCAATAGTTTTCAACAAAATAAGGTTACGTAGACAATTTTCTGAATAAAAGTACTTGTGTGGAAAGTCGATCGCAGCAACGATTCTTAATGAAAATGCAGTTTTACTCGACGACATCAAACCCGATCGTCCACCATTATTTGAAATGAAAAATGTTCACAGAAATACTGATGCTAACGTTAATTCAACAACATTTATAACAGGGATAATACAAAATATGCTAAAATAAAGTCGTAAACAAAAAGTACAGTACCTAGTTCAAAGTTTCATTCACAATGTAGATATTTTTTCAAATGAAATATCAAGTTATGTAGATTCGTGGTGTTTTTGAACTAACAAGCTACTCCACTATGAAATATCGAATTCAGTCCATATTTTGTATGTACGCGTGGAATAAGCACGTTTCGTGTTGTGTTATCTGAATCTCATGAAACTCAACATTTGGATGTTGCAAATTCGTATTCACAGCTTAAATGTTGAGGAGTTTCACTGATAAGTATAATTTCATGGGAGAAAATCTTTAACCCGAAGATAAATTTAGCTGAAAAACGCACATCGGAAGACATAACTAATAAAAAGCAAACAAATAAACTACAAACACGGCAGCACATGAATAGGTGAAAAATATCCGGTGAATAAATTTATGTTCCATTTCTTCCACAGATGTTAACAAAAACACCTTGTAGAAAGAAATAGAATTAGTGTGGATAAAAAATGACAACTGGAATGCGATTTTGTTTTGTTGGGTGGTGCGTTGTCATTGTATTGTCAATATTCTAATAGGACAGTTTGAAGTGTTTTGATATGGCCGAACAGTTTACATTCAACGAATATGCAGATATGCATGCATTGTATGGACGAGCATTTGGTATTGCTGCAGAAGCCCCTCGTCTGTATGCCGAGCACATTCCCAATCGAACGTTACCAGCAAGAGAAACGTTCGATCGCAGCTTGAGGGAGACAGGTATGTCTAATGGATAATTAATTGGAGCCTGTTGTTTTATTTCGATATTATTGTAGGTTCAGTTTTGCCAAAACGAGATGGTGAGGGCGTTCCTAGGGCTGTGCGTCTCGTTGTATTGGAGGAAGATATTTTGGAAGCTGTCGCTGATGATCCTCCAATGAGCATCA
This sequence comes from Gonioctena quinquepunctata, assembly GCA_018342105.1. NCBI lineage: Eukaryota > Metazoa > Arthropoda > Insecta > Coleoptera > Chrysomelidae > Gonioctena > Gonioctena quinquepunctata. Next base: position 189,425 of record JAFIRS010000088.1, read on the forward strand.
GAAACCTATCAGAACAGTTCCATACATCCAAGTCCACTATTCATAGAATAATTAGGGAACAACTGCTCCACCCATATCACATTCAGAAGGTACATGCCATGACACCTGAAGATTTTCCAGCACGACTGGAATATGCCAATTGGTTCCTGGATAAGCAAAGAGAGGATATGACTTTTATTACTCGGGTTTTATTCACTGACGAAGCAGGTTTCAGTAAAGATGGAGTACTCAACTCTCATAATCTCCACATATGGGCCGAAGAAAATCTCCAACGGAAATTCAACGTGAATGTTTGGGCTGGTATTATAGGAAACCATCTTATAGGACCATACGTTCTACATGACCGATTGAATGGAGAACGTTATTTGGAGTTCATTCAGAACGATTTGAATGGACTTTTGGAACATGTTCCATTGCGAACCCGAAGGGATATGTGGTTTATGCATGATGGCGCTCCTCCTCATTTTAATTTGATTGTGGGACCATCTGAACCAGATTTTCCCCAATAGATGGATTGGTAGAGGTGGGCCATACTCATGGCCACCGTGGTCTCTGGATTCAAACCATTGGATTTCTTTCTGTGGGGGCATCTAAAAAGCCTCGTTTATGCTACACCTATTCACACCAGAGATGCCTTGTTGAATAGAATTACATTACATTGTGAAGCCATACGAAACGACCCTGGCATGCTATTTCAAGTGCAGAGAGGGTGTTTGCGCCGACTAAGAAAATGTATTGAGAGAGACGGGCGTTATATCGAGCAGTTTTTGTAGCGGATTTTGCATTTCTATTTGCTCTTGAGGCTTGCGATTGATTATTTACACCATGAGTTTTGTAAGGTAAACGTGTTTGCATGATAAAAATTCGTTATGAACATTGTACCTATCATTTCTATTTTCATTACAAATTAATCTTTTCGAATAATGGTAGACATCTCAGGTTGGATGTCGCGAACAAAAAATGCATTTTATCAAAAATCGTTGTCTCGATCGATTTTCCACACGAGTTCTTTTATTCAGGAAATTGTCCAGGTAACCTTGTTTTGTTAAAACATATTGACAAATCCCAGTCATTTCAAAGTTTTGGGGTGTGGACCATCGGGGGTAGTCCGTTCCTGACTTTGTAGCAAAACAACTGACTCCTGCATGAAAGCTCATCGACGGAATTCATTTGTTTAGTCAATCACCAAAATTTAAATGATTTTGAATATTCACTTTGAAAGTTATCGAAGAAAAACATTTTTCATTTTGTAACTTTGAGGGCCCGTAACTTGGTAACGAAGGCTTTTAGGAACAAAAGTTATATGAAGTACTGGAGATATTTTGACCCCATCTATACATTCCCGAGAGGAAAAGAGGAAGTCCAGGGACACCCTGTATACATACATACAGTGCTTCTCAAAAGTCCCCTCCCCCCCCTCTTCTTTTTGAAACGATTATACATAAACAAGTGAAATTTGGAAACTGAATATTAAAGGTTGTAAACTTCCCTACTAGTGATGATAGATGACAAAATCGTCAAAGATGACGTCACAAGGCCATTGTGACCAATAATTTTAAATGGAACCCTACGGCAAGCGACACCTCTTTTAAAAGGTATCGAAAAAACCTATTCAATGATACTAATTTTGTTTGTGTTCATGGCAGTTTTGGCAACTCGCATTTAAAAAACGCAAAGCTGTGATGAATTAAATAAGTTAATACTAAAATTCCAAATTTAAGCTCCGCCTCTGGATAGTTGTCAAATAAGCTGACGTTTTTGTTAGTCTCCCTAATTCGACGTTTTTGTAATTGTCCAAGTTTTTGTACATTTAATAATTTGTGTATTGTTGATCGAACGTTTAACTGTTTTAGCAGCTTTTGGTAGTTTTAATATTTTTGTACATTTTAATAATTTGTTGAACTGTTGTGAGCCGAACGTTTAAGTGCTTCAAGAAGCGAAATGGTACGTGCTTTAGGTGATAAAGTAGCAGCGATCCTAGTTCTTGGTGAAACTGGACAAAATATTCATGCAGCAGAACGCATTTTTAACGAGAAGTTTCCCGATCGCCCCGTTTTGAAGACTCATTTAAGGGAGCTTCTTCGTAAGTTTGAAACAACGCGCTAAGAAATGTTGTGAAAGAGTTAGATTTTCCCAACGCTAAGGCTGTGTACTACGCATTGATAGATTCCCAACTGCGGTATGGTATAGCCTTCTGGGGAGGTTGCTGTAACACACTTATGCAGTCAGTCTTTGTCTTACAGAAAAGAGCCATCAGATATCTTTGTAAGGCCAAGAGGCAAGATTCATGTAAACCCCTCTTTCTTGAGCATAAAATACTAACAGTCATTTCAATATATATAATGGAAACAGTGACCATAATCCACAAGAACAGAGCTAATTATGAAGTCACAAACACTGCATATTCAACCCGTCAAGCTAACCAACTCAGGCTTCCAATACCCAATTCAACTTTGACGCATAACTCACTTATATATAATGGTATTAAGATGTACAATAAACTCCCGCTAGAAATTAAAGAAACAACATCGCTAAAACTATTTAAAAAAAAAAAAAAGCATATTGAGTGATAAAGCCTACTATAATCTACAAGATTACTTTAATGACACACTGTGATATCCTAGTTCATTAAGTATACCAATCTTTTCATCTTTTTATATTATCTGTTTAATCTATATTATTTATGTTCTTTTATTGTATTATATTACATTTTATTAATGTTATTGTGAAAACTTATCTATTTACAATAAGCTAATGTCTGTTATAATTTTAAAATAAGCTGTACACATTTTTTAAATTGACTGATTATCGATAATCTTAATGTATAACATTGTGTTTGTTAACAAGAGATAACTCTTATCAACAATAAACATATTCTCTCTCTCTCTCTCTCTATTCATGATGCGAAACGATCTGGCAGACCACAAATTTCTGATGAGAAAAAAATTGATATACTGGCAGAAGTAATAGTTAATCCTACTTCTTCAACAACTCACGTTGCATCTACCTGTGAAGTCAGTCGATGTACAGTACACAGGGTGTTGAAAAAAAAACAAATTTCATCCATACAAATTAAAAATGATTCATCAACTCTCAGACGACGACCCAGACCGAAGACTAGAATTTTGTGAAAATATGGAAACTAAAATTAATCAACAGCCAGACTATGCCAAAACAATTTGTTTTAGTGACGAAAGTACCATCTAAATGGAAATGTAAATACACAGAATGTGAGGTATTGGAGTGACGCAAATCCTCACCTGTTTCGTGAAACACATACCCAATTGCCCCTGAGGGTGAATGTTTGGGCAGGTATCCTGGGAAACCACATCGTTGGGCCTCTTTTTTTAAATACTAATTCAACTGGTGAGGTTTATCTGAAGCTGTTGCAAAACGCAATAGAACCGTTAATCCTTGAAATTTTGGAAGATAATCCAGATGAATTCGGCAATTTGGAAATAACATTCCAACAGGATGGTGCTCCTCCACACTATTACGGTGCAGTAAGACGGTATTTGGATGAGGAGTATCGTGGTAGATGGATTGGACGACGAGGTTCAATGGCCAGCTCGATCACCGGACCTCACACCTTTGGATTTTTTTCTGTGGGGGTACCTTAAATCGAAGGTTTACACCACTGAACCTGACAATATTGACGTTTTAAAACAACGTATTGTTGCAGAATGTGAGGCTGTTTCCGCAGACACATTTGCAAAAGTACGAGAAGAGTTTAAAAATAGGATATTTCACTGTCAGGAAGTGAATGGAGGTCACTTCGAGCAATTTCTTTAAGTAGATACTGATTCTTAAACCTGTAATTAAGATCATACTGAATGGAATTTAAATTTTAATGTTTACTAATGATCCATTAAAACTGCCATAAACACAAACAAAATTAGTATCATTGAATAGGTTTTTTCGATACCTTTTAAAAGAGGTGCCGCTTGCCGTAGGGTTCCATTTAAAATTATTGGTCACAATGGCCTTGTGACGTCATCTTTGACGATATCATCACTAGTAGGGAAGTTTACAACCTTTAATATTCAGTTTCAAATTTCACTTGTTTATGTATAATCGTTCCAAAAATAAGAGGGGGGGAGGGACTTTTGAGAAGCACTGTATACATAACACACATACAAACGTACGCACTCACACACATGCACACATATATATATTCAAACATATAGACATACAAAAGTTAAAATTATTGTAACAATAAAATTTAAATAAGATAAAATAAAATAAGATAAAACATAAAATAATATAAAATAACCATCCCAAGAAAACAACAAGATTTACAGATGGGTATGGATACTGACTAGCTGTTAGTTGTTATTATATATTATATTTACTGGTTTAATGGATGAATTAGCTTTCTCAGTTGGTTTTTGAAAATTTGTAACGACACACTTTTTTTACTTCAGTGGGTAGTTTGTTGAAGTTATCCAATCCTTTGATAAACAAAGATTTAGTACTACTTCCCAATCGTGTTTTGGGAATATAAAAGATATTTGTGCTTCTGGTGTTATAATTATGTATCTCGTTGTTATAAGTTACGAAAGGGTCCAGATAATCAGGTAGTAGATTTTTAGTGAGTTTGAAAATAAAGACCATGGCCATGAAGTAGAGTCTTTTTTCAACACAGTTCCTCCAATCTAGTATTTCCAACATAGATTTTATTGATGTGTATCTATGGGATCTCAATATGATTCTCATACCCATCTTTCCTACAGCCACATGGTTCTTCCACCACATCCCTTTTTGCAATTACATTTAATGAGGTATCTGAGGGGAAGGGGGTATCAATACAGCAACGAGAAAGCGAGTTCCAGCGTCTGCGATGTCTTCTGGTTTGGCATTCTGTCTTTGAAAATGCCAATGACGGCATTGAGTCCTTTATTCTTTGGACAAGCGAAAAATATATTTTTCCTTGTTGAAGAGGGATGTCGTGTGTCACAGCCCCTAACTGCTTTTAAAAAAGGTTTTCGGCTGCTTCTTTCACTTTCAAACTATTCGCGAAATACACTCTTTCAGAAGATTTGCCTCTACCCGGTTTGCGAAGGTGGATGTTGGTATTGGATGATTCTAATGCTGTCAGCAGAACTAAAAGATCGACGTCTTCGCCAACCACTGGCGGATCTAGGGAGTTTTTCAGGGGGGGGCATGAGTTGATGAATGGAAATTTGTAACCAAAGTTATAAAATCCATAGGACTGAAATGAAATATATATATTTTTTTTATTTGAAACAACGGAAACCAGTAAACAATAATATAAATAAGATGGAAAAAATATTGCGAAACAAACAAAAACACAATTTGACAATTATTTTAAATAATAAACTCTCAAAAATAAAACATGTGAAAAAAATACTTTATAAAATTATTGTTCATAAAACAAAATATTTATGTCTTTGGCCACTGTTTGCATATTTCACATATACTGAAAACAACTGAAATCAGTTAACAATAACATAAATAAGATGGAAAAAAATGAAATAGTAGATCAGAGCCAACTTTTTATTCGCCTCAACGAAGAAAAACTTCTTTCATGAGGCAACACTGATCGGAAGTGTGATAAGATTTTCTAAAAATGATGTTATCAAAGGAAACATTACTTTATCGCAGTGAGCAAGGGCTCCTAAAGCCTCGTTAGGAATAGGAAGTTTTTCTTCGGAGATTTTTACCCAATTCACCTTCTAAAACCTCAGTTCGCTTTTGAATTCTGTGAACAAAACCTCCATATGCTGATGAAAAAGTTTGTTAAATCTTTCCACCAAGGCCCGTGCCATTGAATCCAGAGATGCCATACCAATTTCCCTAATTACCGTGGGTATTATAATGTTCAAATTGAACAAACTGGTTGTTTCAGCAATGAATCGACTCTGGTTGTTGTTGAACCAATATCAACTATTCAGGGGGGGGAACCCCCCCCTCAGATCCGTCAGTGTCGCCAACGATAAAAACAGCGTCGAATGATGAGCAGAAGGAAATCTGTGTTCACAATCAACACATCATCTTCAGCCTGCTTAACAGTAAAAGCAGCCTGTTCGATTTTTTTTAGTCAGCTCGAATTCGACGGGCTTTATTTTTTCATTGGCCAAAAATCGTTCTTGAGAAACTTGAACCGTCATTGTCAATCGAAAAAAACTTCCTCAGACATCTGCTCCTTCGTCGGCGAAGTCTTTCTGCGCACTTCATATTTTTCTTGTCACCATCAGATGTATATCCATCAAAAACAACCATCATCAAAATACTAATATTAATACTTTCTATAAATTCATGCCACGACAGTGGTAGTGAAAAAATTAAGGTAATAAAAAAAAAAAATTCAATTTGAATAATTTCATATATAAGTTATAGTGTGATAATATTATTGATATTATCATTTATAAACAAATGATAAAATAAATATTATAATTTTTACAAATATATATACAGTGTGGTCATTTAAGTGTGCAACATATGGGAATTTTTAAAATTAATTGCACAACCAAAATAGAAATATCGCCGAAAGTTGGTGCATGTGCGATAATCATATTAGGTGCACTTCGAATCGTTACAAGCATACAGAGTAGGTAAAAAAATATAAAAAAATTGCAAGAGTAAAGTACCCTTATTTCAGAAAATTCAGCAAAATGTTATTGAGAAAAGTTGTTTAGGATTAAAAGTTATGCCTAAATAACAAAACATGGCCTCCCAAAAAAAATTTGAAGAACATCAATAATTTCCCTTTTTTATATTCACTCTAAACACTTCCATAAATTAATCAAAATCAAATCAATTTCAAATTCAAGCATATTTGTAAAATTAACTTGACTTTTAATTTTTTGAGGAATAACAAACTTCATGTTTGTTACAACGATAATAAACACACTTGAAAATTTCGCATTTTTTTTTAATTAGGTAAAACAGTAGTAATGATAATATGCATATTAAAAATCTAATTTAAAGTGCAATTTTTTTATTTTAAATGTTTATTAAAGAACTGTACAAATTAATCGACATGAAATCCTACTAAAATAATCGCGGATACCCACAAAAAAAAAACAAATGAGGGTTAACAGTAAACATTATTATTATTATTAATTAATATTAACAAAATAATATATCCATAATGTATGCACTAAACGCACCCAAATCTCAAAAGCTATAATACAATGTTTTTAAACGTATTTGAATGTGGTTCCGATTGTTTTTCCAATTTTTATCGCTTATTTTTATTATTACTTAACAATTAGCAAATCAAATAAATTAGAACGGAAAATATTTAAAATGCAAAATAAATATGTGTAAACGTCTCTGTATGACCACCTTCTCATTCAATGCATCTAATTGTCCGATCATAAAATTCACTAAGAGTAGATCGCAATACATTTGCTGGAATATTTCTGCAATGAAGTCGTATCGAATTTTCAAGCTCTTCAACATAATTCAATGGTCGATCCTTGTATACTTTTTGCTTTACATATCCCCATAAAAAATCTATTGGGGTGAGATCTGGCGAACGAGGAGGCCACCGTGGATCGGTATTTCGTCCTAACTATTTGTCACCGAATTCCCCATTTAACCATTCAGAAACGCAGTTCTAGCAGAATGAGTGGGACATGTACAAACCATAATTTATTTCATTCTTGTAAACTCATATTTTCCAAAAAATTCGTTTTCCAAACACCAAAAGTTCGTTTTCCAAACACTGTAAATAGGTAAAGTTTAAACATTTTCAATTGCAGAAGCTTTTTCTATAGGGAGCAAATCAAAAACTCACTTCGCTAACACGAGCGCGTATATACGAAGAAACGGAACGAAAAATAATATGTACTACTCGTAAACATTCTCCGTCGGCGAACGGTAGATCAAAAGAAGATCAAAAGAGCCGATAGTCGACGTGGGTTTGAGTGACAGGGGTTTGAGTGACAGCTGTTTGAGTAACCGCAAGCCAATGATAATACTTTGAGACTAATAAATCACCAGTTTCAGGAGGTCTGAGTAAATGAAAGCCAGTAGCGTCTCTGGTCTGGGATCGAAATGGGTTTTAAAATATTCTATAGTTGTGATGTGTTTTTTTTGTGGAAAATATGGCTTTTTTTCGACCATGGGAAAATGAAATTATGATGATCCGATTGCCTATCAATATATACTTCCTGGTTTATGGCATATTTTTTTATTTTAACGTATTTTTAAAATATTGCTGCTGCTCAAAGGATTGCGCCTCAAGACTGGGAAACTTGTTTTTATGCTTCTGCAATTGATAATGGATAAACTATAACACCATTTAGGTTTTGTCAAAAAAAACGGCCCTACTTGTCTTTAATAATACCGCACCATATGTTTGTTTTTTAGTAATACTGGGTTTTATTGGCCATGACAACATTTGGATTTTCGTCCAACTACCACCTACAATTTTTTGTTGTGAACGTTGATTCATCCTCAAAAATAATGTCTATATGGAAATCACCTTGATCTTCTATTGGTCCTTGAGTCCACATGCAGAAGTCATACCGCAATGCTTAGTCTCGTTCTTGAAACGTGCAAATAAACTTTGGCTAATAGGCATGATATTAATTTTTCTTAAGAATCTTCTTGACAGAGCTAAAAAATAAAAAATCTAAGTTAATTTTACAAATATGCTTGAATTTGAACAGTGTTTTGCGAAATCGATTTGATTGATTGATTTATGAAAGTGTTTAGGGTGAATATAAAAAATGTCTTAACAAAGTTTTTCTTGGGAGGCCATGTTTTTGGTATTTATGAAACTTTTCTCGATAACATTTTGCCGAATTTTCTGAAATAAGAGTACTTTACTCTTGTACAATTTTTATATTTTTTTATCTTCCCTTAATGCTGTTTGACTTGAAACGATCTTAGTGCACCTGATATGATTATCGCACATGCACCAATATTTGTATTTTGGTTGTGCAATTAATTATAAAAATGCCCATATGTTGCACACTTAAATGACCACTCTGTATACACATTTGCGATTTCATTCCATTAATATTATAATTTTTACAAAATTTGCCGTAAAAAGATTATATAAGTAATGTTCACGTTTCCGCCGCGGTAACTCCTTACACATCAGATTTACAAAAATTTGGAAAAACCAACTTTTTGTGCCTTCAATCCGAGATGGCGGACCGCGCCGACGACCCCCCTCCCCCAAGGTCGAAGATTTGGATTTTTCCTCCAGGTCTGGAACTAAATAACATATATTGAAATCACTCCTACCCCACCTTTTGTAGGACTGGATTATAAGTCGAAAAACAGCTTCTACTGACACTTCACCTGTTCATATGAAGTCGATTTTTATTATATCAAAATCAGGATGATATCTGGGAGTCAATAAGACCACAGACAAGATCAGGCAGGTTATTCGCTGTGTGCATTAGGCTGGAGGGGATAGATGAAACTATGACAGCGCCCATGGTGGCAGAAGTAGGTAATGATCCTGGTAATCACAAGCACAAGCTGAAAACTTTCAGTTTCTGAGATCTCCCCGTTAATTCACAAATCACTTAAAAATATTGTACCATACTTCAAATGAATAAACATTATTATTATCGTAGTGGCAACGGTCACGGTTGGGTAGTATAACAACATATATATAATAACCCTCGCTATTGGTGTGTAGTCGATTGAAAATATAGGTACGTGAAAATTTTAAACATTTCCAACTACATCACATAAACTGCAGCAAAGAGATAAGTGTTCTGTTATTCCACGATATTTCAATCTCTAATTCCGGGACGTGAGGTTTTCATTCGATAAATATTTCAGATGTTTTCCGTTTTTTATTTGATCGTCTAGAAGTGGATAGTAAAAGTATTAACCAAGTTCCGTGGGACGGTGTTGCGCCGGTGATGAAAAACAAATAGCGACTTAAACTGCGAGTTCGGGAACGCCTGGACGGTGTTGTAAACTGATCGATTGTCTATCATACACGGCATTTTATCAGAACAAAGTACCTCGCAGAGGATTATTTGTGTTTTAATTTTCACGAACTGGTTTCGGTTACAAAAGCAATTGACTTACAAGTGAACTAATGTTGAATGTTATGCAGTTCAAGTACTGAGACTAAACATCGTTACTTGTACTGTATAAGCAATACGCAATATTTTGTTGACAATTATAAGTGTTAGAGAGTGTTGAACGTGTTTGTATTATTTAGGGACCGTTCAACGTTCTTACATCCTTGCAAGGGTAGAAGTGGGATCCCATATTCGGGTAAAATTGAACCTCATTCCTTTTCTGATTATTATATTATTTGAGAATTTCATTAAATAGTTTTGCGTTGAATTCTGATGTTATTTAGTGGTTTCCCGTCAGGTTAAAGCTAGCCAGGGTTATATGGGTACTTTTTTTAATTTGTTAAACTACTTGGCTCTCTCACTTTTTTATGTTCCCAAGAACTTATGAACCTGTAACCTCAATAAACTAACCTGCAAGCACATTACTTGCCGTACCTAAGAGTACACAGAAGTAGCATAACTTTATGATATTCAAAATATCATAACTTGACATGGATAACCTCCAAATGCGGTGAAGTATCGTATCAATACAAATATTTTTTATCATTTACTTACTTTTTTCTTTGACAAAAAAATTCTTCGATTCATCTGGAACTAGTAGTGAGCACAAAATTGTTACATCGTGGTAGATTACTTAGAAATTGTTAAAAAAAATTAAATTGTTACATAGTGAGTATTGGAAAAACAGGAAAACTTCAGCAATCGAGTCACTAGAGGGCATTACCAGTCTTGCACACAGCGAATTGGGTTCAATGTCGAGAGTGTGGAGCTACTAAAGGTCCCAAAACAAGGTATAGGGGGAAATAAAAAATACAACGTAGGTGCTCCATTTGAATGGATTGCCATTGATGTGGCTGGACCATTTCGGATGATGGCAACAACTACATCCTTGTTGCCATGCTATTTCAGCAAATGGGTCGAAGCATATGCCATTCCAGATCAGAAAGCATTCACAATCGCAATGTCAGTGGTGGACAACATGTTCTCAAGATTTGGAATAGGGTAGACTGGGAGGGTTGAAACATTTTTCACAAAATTGTTAATAAAAATTTTGTGTTTAATATTTACTTATCAATCCATTTGTCAGAGTGCAATTTAAGAACTTGGCAATATTAAATTACTAAAAACTGAAATTTTAACCTTGATTATATACATTTTTGAAATTGTCGATGCAAAGTGTCTCAAACCTGCCTAAACTGGGACATGGGAGGCTTGATATACTAAATGGGAGGTTTGATAAAATAAGAAATTAGCTATAAGCAATATTATGATAAGAACGCAATCTTTTATTATTAGAACACTACCTAATTGATACATAATTTGCAAGTAAACATTTTTATGTTATAATTGACACCTGCACAAGCTGAATGGCACCTTTTTAGACTTTGCTGGCAACGAATCCACTTTTCTCGAGAACGAGACTCTGAAAATAACGAATTGCAGTAGATACAAGCTGCATCGTCATGGACCTTTTTCGTTTTCGTCCTCAGGAACCGAGTCATCAACACACTTCTTTTTTTTTTGCATTTCTATCCAAAATTTTCTTTTGAGTGGGATTTACTACACCCTGCATCGTTCGAAATGATAACTTTTTCGGTTCACTATTTATTTTTCGTTCAACCTGTTTGTTTTCCCTTATATTATATTCGACGTCAATGGCCTCTTTTTCCGGGGTGTCGGTTGAGATTGTGGTCCGACCAGGCTTTCTGTCACCTTTTTTCTTTCGTGGCAGGCCTTGGGATAATAACGATCTTCTTCGGGATTTAGAATGAAGCAGATGTGGTGCTTGGGATAGTAGTAGTATTTTTTAAAGAAGTTTCTATTGCATTTGAAGTTGACTCTGCTGGGATGAGGATGTACCAGGTTGGAAGTATTGTATTTGTTATTATGTGGCATTTCTTTGTATACCTACTGAGAGGTAATGGCGAAGTCAAAAAAATTGTTAACGTGTGGATGTTCTTTCTAGACATAACGTTAGTTCGCCTTGAGAGGTTTCATAATGGTTCTCGACATTTTTTTTTGATAACTTCACACAACAAAAAGTAAAAAAAAATCAATTGAATTTAATTTTAAAATATTTATATATATTTCGACCCTCACTGTTTATTTCATTTTGTATTTCTTCATTTTAATACCAATACCTCCTATTTTACACAGGAAGAAACAACATTTTTATTTTCATAAGCAAATAAAACCAATATTATTCATTAAAATAAAAACCAATGTCCAAATGACCCATCCACTCATTTTCTGCTTTAAGTTTAAAATTACAAATTTGGCCATTCAGTGTGGTAAACCTCGCAGTTCAACACTGAAATACTGAGAAGCGTTGGTTGAAGTTTTTTTTTATTTTCAACTGAGAAAAGGTGGAAAGGGATAAGTGTTTGAAGTGTAGTGTAGTTATTTGGTAACACCCTGTAGATCCCCTAGTGCAAATGGAAACATTTATATTTTTGGATAAATTAGAGCTTCTTCTGAATAATTTACCTCCGAAATCCACTCTTATTTTGGCGGGTGATTTCAACAATGACTATGATGACAAGCCAACTTGATAATTTATTAACCACCTTCAATTTAATAATGCATACAAATGGTCCAACGAGAATTTCCCAATATTCTCAAAGCAAAATCGATTATATGTGTTGTAACTTGAATAAAGATGTATCTTGCTCTGTTATACCAGCAAATATTTCTGATCATGAAGCGGTCCATTGCACTATAAAACTTATATTATATCCTGATAATAAAAATACATTCAAATGGGGAATACTATTCAGCAAATCCAACTATGATAAATTTTACGAAATTACGAAAGAAGGATTGGAATACGTGCTTGGGGACTGATGATCCTTTTCTATCGTTTATAGATTGCTTCAATCACGCCTTTCCTACCCAAAAAGAATAAATTGGTGTTAAAAAAAGGTATCAGAATATCATCTCAGAATCTGAGGTCATTGCACCTTATAAGAAAATATACCAATTATGTTTTTTTTCATGAATACTACAACTGTTACGTAAGGATCTATAGAAAAACCATTAAAGCAGTGAAAAAGACCTACTTCCATAATAGATTAAAGAGACCTGGCGAATCTAAACGAATTTCGTGGTAAGACCACCACAAATGCTAGCGGAGAAGACTTAGACCCTAATGTATTTATTGAATTCTACTGCAATGAGGCCAAAAACCTATCTGACAAAATTCAGAATGCAGCTGATCCACTTCTATCAATGAAAGATATAAGGATTACAGATAGCCTCGTTCTATCTAATACTACCTTGTGTGAAGTGGCGGAAACTATAAAATACATGAAAAACAAAAGCTCTTGTGGAATTGATAACAACTCAATAAACATAATTGAGAATATGCCAATTTTCACGCTGGAATTATTAGTCCAGCTAATCAACATTTCCTTTGCTGCAGGAACCTTTCCAGATTTTCTAAAACCTCCATTGTAATTCCCATCTATAAAGGAGGGGAAAAACTTGATCCTTCCAAAATAGACTCATCTCACTTATACCAGCTCTAGGAAAAATCATTGAGAAATCGGTAAAAACGAGACTAATGAACTTTATGAAAAAGCACAACATTTTTAATACCCAACAATTCGGGTTTCAGCAGAAAAATAGTTGAGGGGACGCTGTGTTCACATTTCACAAATCACAAATTATACTGAATTAGGGGTAAGTGAGTGCAGCAATATTCTGTGATTTGTCGAAGGCCTTCGACTGCGTAGATCACGGAATCTTGCTTCGCAAACTACTACTCTACGGATTCAGGAATCAGAGCTATAAGTGGGCACAGTTCTATCTGAGCCAAAGAACACAACTCGTCAAAACCCATGAGTCAGCTAGCGGTGCAATACGTTGCGGTGTTCCTCAAGGATCGGTGCTAGGTCCAATCTTGTTTCTGCTGTATTTCAATGACTTGGCCAACATTATAGAGATATTATCGTGACAAAAATACTACCAGGAAACCGACTACGCCATCATACGAAAAACGGTCCGTAGTTATATCCAGTTATGTTTGTTATAAACATTTAAATGAAAAAAATTCTTTTTTTTAATTGTTTTTTTGCTTGTAACATGAAAACTAATAAAGCAATCTAGATGCCTTCAAAGGAGAGAATTAAAATGCAAAAGAAATGAGCTTTAGCACGACTCGATCGGACTATTAATAACGGAGACAAACTGGAAAAACCAGAAAAAATCAGCGTTTAAAAAAAAATCATTACTCCGCCACTTTTTGAGACGCCGTGCAGGCTTTCCATGTCACAGTAGTGATTGATATGTACTTTGTGTGTGAGAAATTGGGGCGATGTCGGATCATTAGTTTTGGCATATCAATCTGAATTTTTTAACGCACTTTATTTCAGCAGACCTGGATGCTCCATGGTCCGATTTCAATTTTTCGAAAAGATTTTTAGAGAAGAAGTATTGGGAATTCAAAATAAGGGAAACTCCCTCTGGTGTTGATTTTGGAAACTAGACATACTTACATTGATACATTGAAATGAAATGAAATATTTATTGAAATAGGAATTCCTAATATAAATACAATGTTTCAGATAAAATTTTTAACAAAAAAAAAAAATAAAAAAAAATAAATACCAAAGTATTTTTTAATTTTTTTTAAAATATCTCATATAAAATTTATATCTAAAAACTGTATATCTAAAAACAAATATATCCCTAAAGAAAAAAAGTATATCTTGAAGACATTGAATATCAAATATGCATCAAGATAAACTACAATATGTTGATTCATGAGTTGAGTGACATAACATGGCTTTTTAGCTGGTTTTTAAAAGAATTGTCTACTTTTACAAACATTAATGTTTATGATATGATTTTAGCCATTTTATACCTAAAACATGTCGAATCTCTTGTGATGGTTGATATTTAATGAAATTCTTGTTTACCTGTTTACTTTTGTTTGTCCTAGAGTGAAAAAATGAGTGATTCAAGTTTAAATCATTATTGTTGTGTACCTCAATGTCAGTCTTGGGCAAAACGATCCCGTTGTACTGGAATAAGTTTTCATCATTTTCCATGAGAAAATGAACGTAACGTTCTGGTGCAGACCAATCTAGGATCGGGCGAGTTTATAGGCAGGCAGGAAGAATAATCCAGTCCCTTCCCAAAATCCTCCTGTATCGTCTGTGGCCAAGATAAAAGTGAAAAAGAGAACCTTCAAATAGAGTTGTGAGGAAAGAAAAGAGAGTTAAGAAGAGAAAAAAGAGATATTATTCAACATACCGAAAATTATTCATACAGTATGGAAAAAGAGTGACTAGTGAACTTTATTGGTAAGGACCTTGTTTTTTTAAATTAATTTATTTTATTTTCCAAATTTTTTGTGTACCTCAATGTGACTCTTGGACAAAACGATCCTGTTGTACTGGAATGAGTTTTTATCATTTTCCGTGAGAAAATGAATGTAACCTACTGGTGCAGACTAATCTAGGATTGAGTGAGTCTATAGACAGACGACGGGCTCTTGGGATCTTGAAGAAGAATACAGTTCCTTCCCAAAATGTTCCTGTATCGTGTGTGGCCAAGAAAAAAGTGAAAAAGAGAAACTTCGAAGAGAGTTGAGAAGAAAAAAAAAGAAGATATTATTCAACATACCGAAGATTATTCATACAGTATGGAAAAAAGTGACTATTTATGTATATCTAGGTGATAAGGACACATTTTCACACCATCTTGTTTGTTTTAAATGAAATAAAAAAAACTATTTTTGTTAGTTTTATTTTCAATTCGAACATTCACAAATAATAATGTGTAACATTTCTTCATAATAATTCCCGATGACTTCACTAAGCTGTCCAAAAACTTCGAAAAATATTTTTTTTTGCAAGCAATTTAGAGCATACTTTGTCTCCTTCAAAGAGAGTTTTCGGAAATGATATTGTTTTAAGATTCAAATACACCACTTCACTAGAGTCCTACACAAAAAAACTGGAAAATTATACCAAATGGAAATATTTTCAAAAAAACTCCGAACATAAGTGTATGACCTCTGAGAAAACAGACAAACAATGTAAGTATGTCTGGTTTGAATTTTTGCCACTCTGGCGCTGGCATATAATTTTGAATTCCCAATGGTATTACGAAAAGTCATTTTGCGTTTAAATGCTGCGAAATAGTTGAGAAATACTTGCAAACATGACCGAAACCCGGCGAAAGCGGCTCAGGAGTGGGGGTAGAGCAGCAGATTCATAACACACGCAGCGCGCTTGTATTACTATACATACGCTTCCCAGCGTCTGCTGCTCTACCCCCACTCCTGAGCCGGTTTCATGCAGTCGCCGGTTTTCGGTAATGTTTGCAAGTATTTCTCATCTATTTCTCAGCATTTTAACGCAGAATAGTCGTTCTGTAGTACTAGCTATACTTCTTCTCTCAAAATCTTTTAGAAACATTTAAATCGGACCATCTATGGAGCATCCAGGTTTGCTGCAATAAAGTACGTTAAAAAATTCAGATTTCAATTATGCCAAAACCAATGATCCGACATCGCCTCAATTTCTCACACATAAAGTACTTATTGATTTCTACTATTTATATTTTAAATTTTTTTTTTTCCGGTTTTTAAAACCAAAATTTTTCCTTTGTATTTCAATTCTCTATAACTTGTCCATCTAGATTCTTTCATTAGTTTTCATGTTACAAGCAAAAAACGAAAAAAAAAGATTTTTTGCATTTAAATGTTTATAACAAATTTAGCAATGACACTTTCGAGTAGGAAACAACAAGATATAACTACGGACCGTCTTTCGTATGATGGCACAGTCGGTTTACTGGTAGTATTTTCGTCACAGAATCAATAGAGCAGAAAATCTCTATTGATTGGCCTATTACAACTGACAGACAGTTTACTATCTTCGCAGATGATTAAATAACACTGATAGCCTACAGCTGAACATTATTCGAGATATATAAAAAGTTAAAGAATGGTGTAATGCTAACTTACTCTCCTTCGACATCAATAAGACTAATTGTATACCATACCAGGGTGCCCTACCTGATATGCCTCTAGGAGATGAATCAATAGCCAGTGTAAGTATAAACAAATTTCTTGGAGTCCACATTGACAAGCAATTGAAGTTTCACGTTGAACAATTGGGCAAAATACTTTCATTAGGGTGTTATGCCCTGCGTATAGTGGCCAATGAACTGGGTTCAGCATCAGCTAAAATAGTTTACCATGTACTGATTGAATCACATATTCGATATGGGATTGCATTCTGGGGTTCATGTAACCTAGAAAACTTCAATTCAATCTTCGTCCTTCGGAAACGTGCCATCCGAAAGGTAGGACCGCGATTATCATGAAGGTCACTATTTTAAGAGAATCACTTGTTAACTCTTCCATCCTTGTTTATTCTTGAAACAGTATTTTTAGTTTTCAAAAATAAATCTCTGTACGAAGTCAATGAAGGAATCATTCGTCGGAGAGGTAACTTGAAACTACCCATTCCTTCTTCCAATATATTCATTAATATATCTGGCTGCAAAAATATATAACCATCTTCCAAGGAACATACAAAATATTGAAAAGTATGAATGCTTTAGATCATCTGTGAAGAATAACGTTCAGGAATTCTTTCAGGCCACCTTACAGTAACCTTACCCAATAGGGATATCCAGCAGCCTTGTCTAGAAATAGTTATTTTTTTACATCAGGTCGTACACAGACTTAGGTTCAATATATGTAATGTGTATGGGTGTATATGCGAATGTATGTGTATAGGTGTGTCTTTATGTGTATATGTGTGTCTCTATGTGTTGTACATGTATTTACACAAGTATTTCAACTTGAGTCATTGCAATTAACCTTTATTGCAACTATGACTGCTTTAACTGAACCTTAATTCATTTGAGTAAACGTATATATACAATTATTTTTTATTGTGTGCTAATATTTTAAAGTGTTTGAAGTGATTTTTTCGTGTAACCACATATGTGTGTACACATGTTTTATTGATTGATTGATTGATATGTGTGTGTTCATATGTGATTTTGTAAATATTTACATATTAATCCTAAGACCTTACTATTACCTACTACTTATTATTATTATTATATGACTTTTATTACACTTTGTCAATGAGAATTTATTTCTTCCGACAATAAAGTATATTTTGATTTGATTTGTCGGCACATGTTGCGGGACATGTGCCTGGGACATGTCAGAATGGAAACGTACTAGAATGATATACTATTATAGTTAGAGAGCCGCGGGTTCTGAGACGCGATGATCCGCATACGTCTTCCGTTTGGTGAGGTGAAAGTCATCCCTCGAAAACCCCAAATTCCAAATATTTTTGAAATCGGGCGGGACCCACTGCAGTACGAAGGAAAAATGTCTATCGACTTCTTCGACGATTTCTATATGTCTTCCGTTATGATAATTTTGTTTAGAAAGTGACTAGTAATTGAAAAGGGAAACATTCTAAATTGAATATTGATAGAAAGATTTTTCTGTGAATTGAAAAATCCACGATTCAAATGAAGTGTTTTTTGTGAATGTCTAACAGAAAACAACTACTTCCCCGGCTAAAGCCACGCTGGACATTGAACTATATCTGATAGATATTCTGAAAAGGCCCTAACTCAGAAGGAACTAGTAATCATCTGACAAAGCGAAAGACGATTTGGTTCAGGCGCACTACTCAAAACTTATTTTTGAAAATTTTGCGCCCCAAAATCAATCAACGCAAAAATTTGACGTCTCCTATATGCTTAATTTCGTGTTCCTTTACTTTGTTATGGTCTGTACATCGGAAAAATCCGAGTAGAAGACTTTTTTAGTAGGGCCCGGCCTCGGGGTTGACCAAATAAACAAATTGAAAAACTTGCGAGAGCGGCTAAGTTGAAAAATCGAAAACTGCATTTGGGTTCAATCTTAAGCTTCCAAATTTTTCATGGAGCTTCTGTAGGGGCCAGAATACCTAATTTCCAAAGGGATGACTTTTTAGCCAACTTTTCACCCCTTCCCTCCCCTTTGAATTTCCTCTATTTTCTCTGTTTATTCCTGGTAATCTTTTTCGTTTGCAAATTTTTCTCATCGATAATTCAGTGTATAAAGTTTGATAGAATTTACCTCAACTAGTAGTTAATATAAGAGGCATATATTTCAACCCTATATAGGGTGTTCGTCTCTGGTTTCAATAATCTATTTGAGCAGAAAGGACATAATGAACTTGAGATGACGATGACCAAATAATTCTTTGGCGTTAGGCTCGTTAACGGTTTATAAATAAATAAAGTTATAAACAATTCTTACCAAAAAATAAATAAATATTATTATAAACAATTAACGAGCGCAAAAGAATTCATTTGGTGGCATTCATTCATCTCCCTAAGTTCATTTATGTGCTATTCCTCGCTCAAATAGATTATTTGAACCGGGGAGGCAAACAGCCCTTATATAGGGGTTGAAAAAATTTTCAAAAATAGGTTACGAGTAGTGCGCCTCAACCAAATCGTCTTCCGCTTTGTCAGATGATTACTAGTCACTTTCTAAACAAAATTATTATAACGGAAGATATTTAGAAATCGTCGAAAATAAGTTGATAGACATTTTTCCTTCGTACTGGAGTGGCCCTGCCCGATTTCAAAAATATTTGGAATTTGGGGGTTTTCGAGGGATGAACTTTTATCTCACCAAACGAAAGACGTATAGCTTCTCATCGCGGTTTTAGACCCGAGGCTCTCTAACTATTACGGCTGTCCTGTTCAGAACGGAATGCTTGTGTGAGACTTGAGTAATACAGTGTCTTGGTGTTTTGCTACTAGTCATCGTGGTTCAGATAAATGAAAACCTTTTATGACTTCTATTGAGAGCGTTATTATTACACAATCCATCGGATAAAAGACCGATTTTTGCACCTACGTCATTTTATGGTTCGTAATATATTTAATCGATTACCTTTCAATTAATTATCAAACACGATAATTTTTCACATTTTGATAATTAAAATTTATTGTTATTATGATTAGTTCGGATTCCATTGACTATTTAATATCCTCGACAAAAATGGGTGGATTAGCCAATGAAGCTTTTGCCCACTGTAGTTTAATAAATAGTTTTCTGGGTTGCTCTGACACAAAGAAAATTAACGCAATTTATTATTCCAAGCAGTTATCAGTAAACACTTTAGAAGATATGAGTAGTAAAACCTGAACTGAAAGATTTAAGGACCGAGTACAATACAATAATTTCATAGCTATGACCTGGTATTCTCACCAGGATCGTTAAAAAATGCCTGATTTGGTGAATTCACTGGTAAACATGGATAGTTTACATTTCAAAGATTTGGCGAATTCATTGCTATGGTCTTAGTTTCTTCTGAAGAAAATCCTACATACAATAATCAACCCCCTAACAAATCTAATTAACCTCTCCTTCTCTGAGGGTCACTTTCCTAAAATCATTAAAAAAGGTAAGGTTGTTCCGATACATAAAAAAAATGATCCGGAGTTAATGAACAATTACAGGCCAGTAACTGTCCCGTACTCCTCTCTAAGATATTTGAATACGCCTTTCTGGATAGACTCATGAATTTTATTGATGGAAATGACATCCTGAGTAAAAATCAACATGGATTTCGGACAAAAAAAATTCTACCACTACGGCTCTAGTATCATTGTTTAATTCAATAATTGATTATATTGAGGCAGGCGAGTGTCCTTCTACAATATTTTGCGATTTGAGCAGGGCATTCAATCACACAAACTCCTGTCAACCTCGAGAATTATGGTGTTAGAGGGTCTCCTTAAATTTGGGATCTCTTCTTTCTTAAAAATCGGGAACAATATGTCTCCTTACCGTATTGTAACAACGGAAGAACATCAAAGATTGACTCAGAGTCAGTTTCTACCAATATGGGTGTCCCACAAGGATCTATTTTGGGTCCCATTTTATTTATATTATACGTGAACCAAATCGAAACTGTTCTGGGAGAAATGAACCACACTGCCTATGCAGATGACTTCTCTTTGATTGTGTCAGCTTCTGGCTCCCATTCCATGGTTGAGGCATGTAGCAATTCAATTGCCTTAGCATGCGAATATTTCAATAACAATGATCTATTTTACAATGCCAATAAAACCCAAATTATTCAATTTCACCATCGCCAGAACATCATTCCTCGACTACAGTTTGATTTTAAAGATTACACCTTCGAGAACAGCCTTGATCCTATAAAATTTTTGGGTGTTCATTTCGATCAGTCTCTGGACTGGAAAGCTCACTGTAAACAACTGATTTCAAAATTGAACTCCTTGATATACCTCTTTGTGAATCTGCGTTTTGTACTGGAAATAGATCAATTGCTAAGTTTGTACCATGCTCAGGTGGACTCTAGACTGAGGTACGGCGTGAGTCTCTGGGGCCTCTCTTCAATGTCTAAAAACGTGTTTATTGCACAGAAACGTATTATTCGAAGTATAGCTAGGGTGGCAAACACGTTCTCATGTAGAGCAATATTTATCCAATACCATATTCTGCTATTGCCTTGTATTCTCATATATGAAATATGTGTATATGTATTCCAGAACAAAAACAAGTTTTTACTGAATGCCAATATTCATAATTTGAACACAAGGAACCGAGAATTGTTACATGTTCCATACGCAAGATTCAAAATAATTCAAAATTTACCAGATTTGATCAAAAATAGTAATAATATTCCTGTGTTCAAAAGTAGACTTAGATCCTTTTTACAAGAAAAATGTTTTTATAGTGTGGGAGAATTTTTCTCTTGATACTTTTGTCTTCGTCAACTTGACTATTCCTATATAATTTTGTAAATTATCTTATGGAAAATAAATGATTATTATTATTATTATTTTCGTTTTTAAACACTACCAGTCAGGCCCTTACTTCCGAAGCTCCGACCCATTCGGAAGGGCGCGCTGGTTACATAAACCAATGACCTCTCCCCACACCCGTGAGGTGAGAGATCATTGGGTCCGAGAATCATGTGTCCTGAGCAAACGTAACGATCCGAGAATGACTGCCTTCTGCATGCGGCCGGCTAGAGATTCTGCCGATTTACGGCATGCCGGTATAATTTCCAGGTTTGAGAGTAGCGTTGGCATCATTCCACCAAGGGCCCCTATAATCAGAACCACTATCTTTACAGAATGGTCTGGATAGAGTCTGCGGAGCTCGAAGAGTAAATCTCGATACTTCGTCCGTTTCTCGTCCTCTTTTTGCACGATATTCGTCTGCCCGGAGCCGAAAACTCTATGACGTATATCGTTTTCTGCTCGCGGTCGAAGAGGACTACATCAGGCTTGTTGGCTTGTATTTGCCTGAGGGTGGGGAATGAGTAGTTCCAATAAATTCGGCACTTCTCATTCTCCACAACGGACTCAATATCCCCCGGAGCGTAGGGCAGCACCGGTGTCTCATCAATACCGTACGAGTGTCGTAAATGATAATACAGCACTCGTAACGCCGCGTTATGACGATGGATATAGGCTGAGACCGCATATACTGTACATGCTGACAGCAAGTGCATGATGGTCTCAGGCGCTCCACGGCAGGCCCTGCATCTTGTGTCAGGGACCTCTATACCCATCACGCGGCTTCGGTAGACGAGAGTGTTGAAAACACCGTCCTGGCAAGCCATGATGAATCCCTCAGTCTCCGACTTGAGTCCACCTGACCTAAGGAATGCAAGGTCAGCCTTCGGATAAGCCGTGGTCTTCAATGTGTTTGTAGAAGATTCCATGCATCGGCTTTATCCTTGGGAGCTGCAGATGTACAGTATTCTCTGCAGCTTTTATGTGGATTCTCCGTCGAGCGGGCTCCAACTCGGTGACAGAGTCTTGGATATCCCGCTCGGTGTCGAATACAAGACCGAGTTCATCGGCTGCACGGATTGCTGCCTTAAAAAGAAACGCTCCTTTCCCTGCGATCTCATGGTCTTTGACCATGCAGAGAAGAGGATCCAAGCTCCTGATGACTTTACAGGCTCCATCCAGCACCATCCTGTTGTGTAGACACTCCAAACTCAAAAGTCCACGGCCTCCTTGTTTTCGGGGGAGGTACAACCGTGGAACGGACGATTTCGGATGCAAACTACGATGTAGGTGCATCATTTTGCGAGTCTTCACGTCGATTGCACGCAGCTCCAGGGTCCACTTCACGACCCCAAAGGAGTAGATTAGTATTGGAACGGCAAGCATGTTGGTGGCAGAAACTTTGTTCATGCCCGACAGTTCTGATGACCAGATCTGCCGGAGTTTCTGCTGATACTTGCCGCGGAGAGCGTTTTTAACCGCCACTACCTCTTGGGTGCAACGTTGTTGCACTCCTAGGTAGGTATACGCCTCTCCGGCATCCAGATGGCGGAGGATGCTTCCATCTACCAGCTGCGCGTCATCTCCGTAATCCTCGCATCGTCCTCTTCTGAGATGAGCCAGTGCACATTTATCCATCCCGAATTCCATACCGATAGCATGCGTGTACTCTTGCACCACCCTCAGAGATTGCTGCAGATCTCCCTCACCCGAGGCATAAAGCTTCAGGTCATCCATATAAAATAAATGGGTGACCTTATGCCTTCGGGGTGCCACAGTTGTAACCACGGGTTTCTCTGAGCGCTACGGATAATGGCATAAGTGAGATTCGGAAAAGGAGGGGGCTGAGGCGATCCCCTTGGAACACACCTCTCCTGAAGATAACCTGCTCCGTTTGGACTTTGGCTCCACCTGATGTTATGGTGAAGCGAGTCCTCCAGAGTGGTATCAACTGTTCAATGCATCTCACTATTTGATCGGGTACCGCAAGGCATCTGAGCAAATGCAAGATCAACTCATGCGATGTTGAGTCAAATGCCTTGCGGTAATCGATCCAGGCCATCGAAAGGTTGCGCTTATACTGCACGGAGTCCTGCGTGATACATCTATCGATCAGCAGGTTCTCCTTGCAGCCAGCAACACCTTTCTGCTCATATATCCGTTCGTACACCGTGTCAACTGCGAGGAGTATTCGCGTGTACAAAATGCGCGTGAACAATTTGTAGCACGTGTTCAAGCATGTTATCGGTCTGTAATTCTTGGGATCAGACAAATCTCCGTTTTTGGGGATTAGCACGGTTCGCCCCTCGACAAACCAAGCCGGAATCTGCTGCTCTCCACTAAGCCACGAGTTGAAAACTCTGGCTAAGTGGTGGTGGGTACTAGAAAACTTTTTCCACCACAGGTTGCTCAACATGTCTGGGCCTGGAGCAGCAAAGTTCTTCGAGCCCTGTAGAGCTTTCCGAACTTCTTCCGGGTGATCGGTTTGCGCAGTTCATCGGGATGAGGCTGCTGGAACCTACTACAGAAGGCTCCAAACTGCGTCAGAGCTGGAGTGTCATATTGAGTGGCTGCGGATATTCGTAAATCTCCTTCCAGAAGTTTTCCACCTGATCAGCGGTCGGCGGGTTTTCCACAACAAGCGGGGGTTTTTCGGAATAAGCGAGAGGGTTTCTCGCGGAACTGTTTGTTTTCCGCGATTCCTCTCGCTCGCCGTACTAGTGACTTTTTGGCAGCCACTAGCATTCGTATCCTATCAAGACAGTGTTGTTTGATGGTTAACAGCACTCCTTGATTTAATGTGTGATGGACTCGTCGCAACTTAGTTGCGATTCGCCGCACCGTTCGCGTAAATGGCCTATTGGCCACTACGTAGTCCATCACACATTGGATACGAGATGCGTGTTGTCTCGCCGACTTGATTTTTGCTTCCATCTTCTGTATGCGTCTCTCATGCTTTCCAGTCGGAGACGCATTATTCTGCGTATCCGCACGGGAAAGCACAAGAGCAGCGTCATACACGGCGGTGTTGATTTGCCAGATGTCAGCTTCTTCTGGAAGCGCTTCACGAATCTCCGCATCCACTCGGGGCCAGATCTTGAGGCTTCAGGGCTTCAAGTGCGGAGCACCCTGCGTGTTCTGATACCCTCTATTGGTGGAATATTGATACCTGCCACCTCTTCGACTGGTTCGACTCGTGGCACGTCTGCCACTTCGGCCACTTCGTTTACCTGTCTAGGAGGTGGTCTCACATAGCCACGGCCACGAAGGTGGGATACATAATCCCGTAGATTTTGTTTGGAAAATGCGGCATACTCTGGTGTGCCACGCACCACAGAGCATGCATTCGCGCCATATATCCCCCTCGGGCGGGCTCGCTACTCGTAGCAACGCAGAAGGCCGTCTCTCATTTCGTCTGTCCACTCAGAACGTTGTCCATAGCGTGGGTCGTCATAAGGCTGTCCGTCGATTTGGGCCCCACCACCTTGCCGTTGACCTCCATCCGGATGAGGTCGGTTGTGGGGGCCCTGTCTCCTCCTTCTAGGAACCAGAGTATGGTCCTGCGAGGGGGTTAGCCTAGCAGGAACACGGCCGACACCAGAGGAAGTATTTGCGCTTAAGCTGCCGGTCCGATTTTGCATCCTTGGCTGGGTTAAGTGGTGGCGCCACTCACCAAGGTCATTGCCTACCCTGCTTATTATTATTATTATCATTATTATTATTATTATTATTATTATTATTATTATTATTATTATTATTATTATTATTATTATTATTACTTTCACCAAAAGTTATGTACAAAAGACTTTATAGGTTGAGGTACGGAGGGCTGAAGAGCCATATCTGTTGAAATATATAATACAATAGTTGTAAGTTCCTTAAGATATATTACCCCACCCTGTATATGAAAACCAATATTTGATAGTTGTCATAATAAATTTAAGATTGTCATCGTATTTTTGTCTTTCGTCTCCAAATATTGACATATAAATTATTTTACTATTGCCTGAAATCCAATAATATCGACCCCCCTACAATCCACTTTCAACAAAAGTTAGTAAAAACTTCTCATGTGGATGAATTTATCGATTAGTTTTTTCCCGTAGTTGGAAAGTTTAAAAATCACGCTTTTCTAGCAATAAGGACTAAAAAGTTAAAAAACAATAACGTCTTGTAGCAATATGAACTAAAAAGTTGAAAATAATAAGAATACATTGACCAAAAAGTTTTGAGTTTAATGTAAATAAAATAATTGATAAAAAACCTTTTCAAACATAAGCTTCTATCAAATGCCCTCAAAAGAAAAAAATAATTGCTTCGGTGTGTGACGTAGGTTATTCCGTTAGTTATAGATTCAAGAGTTTGTCGCGCAAAGTTTTCAGTTCGAATACAAAAGCGACAAGCCTTTGAATTTATAACTCATCGAAAAACCTACGTCACACATCCAAAGCAATTATTTTTTACTTTTTAGCGCATTTGAATAAAAGCTTGCCTTTAAAAAGGTGTTTTACTGATTATTTAATTTTGTGCTTTTTAGTAAGTACGCAAGTAGAGCAACGTTATTATGAGGCCTTTTTCCTGTAAGTTCTGAGCTATCTAGTTCTCCAATGAGGACACCATCTAAAGATTAACTCTTCTGCCTACCTGGAGCATCTTCAATTTATGAATTCTGACAAAAAATCAATAATCTTCGACTAAATTCATAATCTCCGACCTCCAAAACCCCAACATACCAATTTTGAATAGAAACGGTCCATTATCACAAAACTTGTCCACCATATTGAAGCTGCCATCTCGAATTCATGAATTTTGACAATAAATTCATAATCTCCGACCCCGAAAACCGCCACATACCAATTTTGAATCCAATCGGACCATAATTACAAAACTCGTTCGCCATCTTGAGTTTGTGATTTTTTATAAAAAATCATAATCTCCGACCCCGGAAACCCCCACATACCAATTTTGAATAGAATCGAACCATAATTACAAAACTCGTCTGTCATCTTGGAGCCGCCATCTTGAATTTGTGATTTTTTATAAAAAAACATGATCTACGACCTCGAAAACCCCCATGTTCCACACTATTATGTTCAGATCAAGGGATCACTCTGTATATTATTTTATCTATTTTGTACTGATTTTAGTTACTATGGCTTTTTGGAAGATGAGATGAAATTTGACTGTAATTTGAAAGAGTTGTCAAATATATGTTCTTGTTTTGCCTATTGAATCTCAAAGTAAAACTGAGTTTCTAAATACAAAGTTGGGTTTAGTATAAAACCCACACACCCCACATACCAATTTTGAATAGAATCGGATCATAATCACAAGATCTCGGCCATCTTGGAGCCGCCATTTTGTTTTATAATTTTGACGAAAAATTCATAATTTTACCCCGAATCCCCACTACCGATTTTGAATCGAATCGGACCATAAAACAAATCTCGTCCCCATCTTGAAGCCACCTTTTTGTTTTTTTCTCTAATAATGCATTGTGATGGGAACTATGAACACCTGCCAAATTTCACGTTAATCGGACGAATAGAAGTGATCCTAATTCAGCTTGCAAGATTTGACCTAAACAAACAAACTAACATTCAAACATTGCAAGTTAAATAAAAGCTTGTAAAAGCGAAGAGCAGCAAAGTTTATCTCCTAATATAAATAATTCAATATGGAAATTCTGTCGAGAGGTAGATACTTAATTCGTGCGGAGTTTTTTATCCAATAAACTTTCAGCTCTTCTTAAAAACATGACAGGAAACTATAAAAACATTTCTCGGTTAATGTGGTCGAATGAAACTTCGCATCTATTCTATGATGTTATATTCTGTATCCCTACTTCAATCTGTCTGATCTCCTACACTCTCATATGTTCTATTCTCTATCATATTTTGATATTTTCCCGCTGCTCCTGGAATGCACAAAAAAATAATTTCCATAATTATGGAGAAACTCTGAAATCAGAGCGACACATTACTAGTCAACTACTAACGAAAAGCAATTCTACGGAACACTTTTTCCATTCTCCTCATGAGTTTTATTTATTGATACCATTATTTCCTCAAATCGTACTCGAATGAAACTACTTTGGTTTAGGGTAGAAGGAGGGTGTGAAATGAGCCATTCTGACCTTTAACCCTCGGAAACGAGCTGTAGTTTGATGCCTGGCACTCACATATTCAGAGAATCCAGCAGAAATAATTTGCTGTATCTATATATATATATATATATATATATATAAAAATAATAATAAATCTTTATTTACCAAGAACACTTAGGTTTCGTCAAATACAGTTAGTACAAACTGACACGTTCATGTATAAATGAGTATGTTTGCTTTTTCATATAATATAATATAAGTTTATTCACCAAATGTTATTATTACAGAATAAACACTAGAATTATTGTTGGAATTAAATAAAAAATAAAAATTATAACATTATACTAATTACTAATTAAAATCAACGTGTAAAATTATTGAGATCGTCTATAGATATAGATGAAACCACAGTAAAAATAATGATGATAAATATAACTCATACTAATTAAAATCACGAGTAAAATCATTGTGTTGACCATAGATATAGATATAAATAAAGCAACAGTGAAAAAAAAAAAATGGTAATAAATATAGGTTTACAAATTAAAATCAACGAGTGATGACATGTAGTATAAAATTGTAAAAATAAAATAAAATAAAATGGGAAAATTTGTTTAACTATTTTTTCAATTATCTCACTATACAATCTAACGTAAGTTATAAACCCACAATAGCTAGAGCCGCGCGTAGGTTTTTCCTTGCCAAAAAGTATGTGAAATTCTTTAAACAATTATATATTTTCTCTGTGTATAAAATCTCAAATTGAATAGAATTGAGATATTAGAAGTTTGTATTTCCGAGATAGGCATTCTATGACAGTAGACTGCTAATGATCTTGAAATTGGTGCCAAGTATAAATTTTTTCAGTTTCTTTTTGTACATATTGCGCGAGTTTATTTCAAATACTTCGTTTTTATGTTTTTCTGGTAGAAAGTTGAACGCTTTGACAGAAAGGTAAGTAAAGCTTTTCTGTCCAATTTTTTTTGTTGATAAAGGTATTTTCATGAAGTTTCCAGTTTTTTGTCTTGTAGAGTATCTATGATCCACGTTTTCAAGAAGAGCTTTGTGAGAATAAAGGTGGAGGATTAGATTGTAAAATAATATTTGACGAATACTCAGGACTTCTGCTTCTGCATATAGAGATTCACTAGAATAAGTGGGGTCTTTACTGAGCATGATTTTCAGAAGGCGCTTTTGTAGATTTTCAAGTTTAGTTGAATGTACACTAGCTGCTCCACCCCATGCTAAAATTCCATATTGCAATCTAGATTCAACAAGTGCCGAGTATATGATTTTAACAGGTGGTAATTGTCAATTATTTTTTTGTAATATTTTAATTTGTATAAGAAGCCCCGTATAGTTTTTGTCACATTATCAATATGTATGTCCCATCTGAGATGGTTATCTATTGTTACACCCAAGTATTTGATATCATTTCTAGATTCTATTGATATGTTACTATTTTTAATATTCAAGAGTGTGTATGGTGGCAGATTATTTTTGTATGATGTAAATGGTATTGAATTTGTTTTGTCTATATTATTCGTTAGTAATTTGTGATTAAATAATGTCAGAATTTGAGATAGGTCACTTTCTGCCTTCATTCTCAAATCATCTCAATTTTTTTCATCCTGATAAAATATGGCAGTGTCATCTGCATAACTAATTATATCTAATATTGCATATATACTTGTTAAGATAGAGAGTAGATTGAAGCTATGGATATACACTTGGATCGAATAAGTGGTGTGAAGTATCTTGATTAACTGCCAATCATTTGTTATTTGTTATCTAATCCTAGGTTGGAAATGACAGTACCCTTAGTAGCTAATTTATTGCATGAATTCTGCAAGATTATAAAAACATTTTTCTACTAAGTATTCTTTTAATGCTTTTCTGAATGCTTGATATGATTTTAAACTCTTTATATTTTCCGAGAGTTTATTGAAAACTTCGGGACCTGCATAGTTTGGTGATTTTTTGAATTTACTGAGGTTGCATTTAGTGAGATGTAGCTTTTCAGCATTTCTAGTTTTATAATTATGCACGTTGCTGTTCTTAAGGAAGTTATTTTCATTTGTGTACATATAACATGATATTTTGAATAGGTAGATGCTTGTTAGGGAAAGTATTTTGTTTTTTTTCAGGACTGTTCTGCATGAATCTCTGTAGCCCATGTTGAAAATTATTCTTTTTATTCGTTTTTGCATAATGAAGACTCTAGAAACATCCGTTGATTGGCCCTAAACGACTATGTTGTAACTCATTACCGAGTATGCTAAGGAGTAGTAAGCTGTTATTAGATTTTTCATATCTATTTCCTTCTTCAGGTTCAAGATCGCGAAGGTTGCTCTTGCAAGTTTGGAACATATACTGTCTATTTCCAGTGTGAAGTGTAGTTTGCTATCTATGACAGTTCCTAGAAATTTTGTGCTGCCTTGAATTCTATACTGTTTATTTTGGGGGTAATGTCGCTGTTCATATTGGAAAAATATACACATACCGATTTTGATTTATTTACCATGAGTGAATTTTTTGACACCAAGATTCAAACTGTTTTGTGATTTTTTCCATTTTTAGATCTAATTCTCTTATGGTTGATGCCTTGATTATCACAGAAGTGTCATCAGCGTACATAAAAATCTGCCCTTCTGTAATATAATCTGGAAGGTCGATCACAAAAATTAAAAATATAAGTGGCCCCAATACAGAGCCTTGAGGCTCACCAATATCGACACATTTTTCGGTTGACAATACCTCTTTTATAGACACACTAATTTTTCTGTTGGATATATATGATTCTATCCACTTCAGTAGGTTCCCCCTGATCCCTAGTGTTGATAGTTTGTTAAGAAGATATTGATGATTTACGCAGTCAAAGGCTGCAGTTAGGTCAAAGAAAACACCAGCTACTTTTCTTCCTGTATCTAGATGTTTATAGATAGTCTGAGTAAATTCTATGGTGGCTAGTTCAGTTGATTTTGCTATTCGATATCCAAATTGAGAAGGGGATAGAATATTGTATTTTTCGAGAAAATTGTATAACCTATATATAATACCTTTTCCAGTTAGTTTGGAAAGATGACTGAGTAGTACTATGGGTCTATAGTTTTCGGCTGTTTGTGGATCATTTTTTTTATACACTGGGATCACTTTGCCAAGCTTTAGATCATCCGGAAACTGTGCTAACTCTATAGATTTGTTCAAAAGAAAGGCTATGGATTCTGATAGTGCCTCTTTGCAAAACTTCAATAGTTTGATAGAGATTTCGTCCATGCCCATTGAGTTTTTGTTTTTCAAATTGTTTATTATTTGGATTACCTCTGTGCTTGTAAAAGGTTCCAGAAAAATTATATGTTTAATGTTTTGTTTTGGTATTGTGCATGCCAGGGATTTGTTATTTCCGAAATACGTATCTTGTTTTTCATGAATAGATATTGTGAAATAATTCACAAATAAATTACTGATTTCGGTAACATCACTTATTATATTATTGTTATGCATCAGATATATATATATATCTCCTCTGAGATACAGGGTGTCGAAAGTACGAAAAAAATTATGATTTAATTTATTTTCTCCAAAATTTTTAAGGAAAAAATTTGAAACCTGGTACACTTATCAATGTGCTAATTTGAAGTTATAATTTTTTATTTTCGTAAACCAGTGGCGTAGTTACGATGGTATGTGTCATATGTTCCTTCATATTTTCTTGGGACAAGTGAATGGACAAATGAGCGTTTGACTTAAGTTCGGCTCATCCATACTCAACCTAAAAGCCATGACATTCCATGTGCCTAAAAGTGGAGGTTTCTGAGATAATTGAGAAAAACTGAAGATATGTCCTTAGTAGAGAGAGACATAATTTTCTATGTGCAATAATCCATAATGCTAATTTCTTAAAACATATCGGAATATGTGTCAACCTCCTGAACATTTTTTGATGTTGGTAGAATCGGAAACATAGTACGGGTGAGTCAGAATAAGACCGATAACTCCATTTTTTCATTCATTATATTATATTCCATATTTTCTTGCATATGATTGTTTTGACAGTTGAACTGACAATCAAACCCAACCTCAAATTCATAATACTCTACTTAGATAAGAGTTAAGGTCTGAAATAATTTTTGCGAAAAACTGAAGATAAGTACTCTTAATTTGTTGAAGTTTATGTTGGAGTATCATTATCACAGCCATTTCTGATTGAATTATCTAGGATAATATTATCCAATCAACATGTTTTTGATGAAGAAAACAATTATTGTGTATTAATATCTACTCAAATGATAGAAACGGTTTAGTGAGTACACTACATAGAAACAAACAAGGCATTAAAGCAAATGTTCAAATGGACCACCATTTTGTTTAATACAATCATCGACTGTCGCACGCATTGGAATATTCTTGGTGTATCCTGTGTATCCTGTGTATACCTACATGCTGCTAAAATTCTTGCCATTGAATCTGCCACAGATTTTAAAGGTGTTTCATACACTCGGTATTTGAGGTATCCCCACAAAAAAAGTCTAGTCTAGTCTATCCACCGATCATGGAATGTTTGATCAAGAAATTGACGAACGATTCGTTGGAAATGAGCCGGTGCTCCGTCATATGGCTACCACATTCTTCGACGAACCAATAGAGGTACGTCTTCAAGTAGCCCAGGTAATTCATATTCAAGAAACTCTCGGTAGTTCTGCCCATTCAAACGGGGAGGAAGAAGATATGGTCCAACCATACGATTTTCGATAATTCCTACCCAAACATTCACTGAAAACTTTTGTTGGTAGCCTTTTCGAAACATTCCATGCGGATTTTGTTCATCCCATAAATGGCTGTTCCTATTATTGAAATACATCTCTTGTTAGAAGAGTATTTGTTTCCAAGTGATTTATAATTCTGACTGCAACAACTTTTTCAAATAGTTTGGATATGGAACAGAGGAAGGAGATTTGTCTATAGTTGTCTATTTCTTTTGGGTATCCTTTTTTATGTACAGGGATAACAATTGCTTTTTTGAGAATGTTTGGAAAGTAGCCTAGTGTGAGAGATTTGTTCATTAGGTGGATTAGTGGTTTAATAATGGCAGGTATTATTTTCTTTATTATGACAATTGAGAGTTCATTAAATCTTGCAGCTTTTTCATTTTTCATTCCAGATAAAGTTTTAGCTATCTCATTTTCAGTAAGGGATTGAGATGGAAATGGTTCGTTATGAGAAGATTTTTTGTTACAGTGCAAGGGAGAGACAAGTTTTGCCCAAAATGATCTGTTATAGCAGTTTCTTCTACATTTGAAAAGTAATCAGCAAACAATTCTGACAGTTCACAGGCTTGTTATGGGACCACAGTCTTGTTCAGGGAGATCAAGTTTTTTTATTTGTTTTTATTTTTTCCTAGTTCATTGTTGATGATCCTCCAAGTCTCTTTAGTTTTGTTTTCTGATTTGTGTATTTTGTGCATATATTTTTTCATCTCTGTCTTATACTGTGTTCTCAATCTAGTTTGTGCTTTCTGTCAAATGGGGTT
The DNA here is from genome assembly GCA_018342105.1 of Gonioctena quinquepunctata. Classification (NCBI taxonomy): domain Eukaryota; kingdom Metazoa; phylum Arthropoda; class Insecta; order Coleoptera; family Chrysomelidae; genus Gonioctena; species Gonioctena quinquepunctata. The sequence continues at coordinate 222,906 of JAFIRS010000088.1, forward strand.
CAGAATTCTGAAGTTGAGAGAAACCAAAACATTTCTCTCAAATTTCTACCTTCGTCAATTATCTCTTGAGTTATCCAACCCTTTGTATTGTTTTTGAGATGAGTACGTTTATAAGGACAGGAGACATCAAAACACCATAATAGTGTGTTGAGAAATATTGGAAAGCTTCGTTTATCGTTAAGTGGTAAATTGGAGACCAATCTTCATATAATAACCTACTTTCCAGTTCAGTCATATTCTCAGGTATAACTGACGTTTCATGGTGGGAGATAGTTTTTTTTCAATTGTCGAAATATCATCCAGAATATGTGCCAGATGATCCCCTATGTTAGGTTGCACCAGATTACATTGAGTGTTAGATTGTGGGAAGGTGGTCACCATGTAGTCAATACATGTTGCACTGGTATGTACATTTTTATTTGTAAATAGTCTAGTCGCACCTGGGGGATTTTTGCTCAACTGGTATGAGTTGAAAACATCCAGAAGCAATTTGGAATTCATATCAGCTTTAATAAACGGATATGAAATGAATCGAGCACATTCTAATAAAAACGAAGTCGGAAGTGAGGATTTTTAGTGACTATTCGAGAACAATTGATGGTGAATGCGAGAAATATACCCTACGACGATATGGAGGCTATATTGAAAATGATCAAGAAACAGTTTGCCGAGGAGAAGAAACAGAGGGACGACGACTGAAAAAAAAGCAAGAGGAGGAGTAAGGGCGGCTAATAGAAAAACAAGAGGAATAAATTCATAGTAAAAAAATTCAAAACTAGCTTTTATTTAAATGCTCTAAAAAGAAGAAACTAATCTTTAAAATAAATCAAACCCATCAATATATTACATTATACAATTTATTTGATATGAAAGCTTGTCGCGAGATTTACGTGTTTAACTTTATTTTATGAAATACATAAATTTTTTCTTAGAATTACTTGTTTCAAGAGCAAGTTACATATTGTAATCCTGTTTATTTACACAGGTAAATCTCGCGTCAAGTTTTTATATCATATAAATTGTATAATGATGGGTTTAATTTAATTCAAAGTTTATTTTCCTTTTTTAGAGCATTTAAATGAACGCTTGTTTTAATTTTTTTTACTATTAATTTATTTTTGTTCTTTTAGTTTTCTATTCTATTCATTTCATTTGATGCGTCATTGTTGCATGGTCATTTGCCTGTTGATTTAATACAGTCTAGTTCTTCAATAAGGAGACCTAGCGATTTAACTCTACTTAAGGCAACGTATGCTTGGCCTGCAGCGAAGAGCTTTGAGCCTAAATAGACAACGGCATGGTCGACAGTACTAACCTGCGTTTTGTGTACTGTGCATGCTCAGCAAAATATAATTGGCAACAGATAAATGAATTCTTCAACAGTCAACAGAACAAACACGAAATTTTGTGTACGCATTTTATTATGATAGCCGGTTTTAAATTTTGCTGCACTCAGAGTTGGGTCCTGACTAAGGAACTCCTCAATGGTAAGAGAAAGTACTAATAAAAATAATTAAAGCTTGTAATGTAAGGAAAAAATAGGACCATAATTACATCCTCGTCCGCCATCTTGGAGCCACCATTTTGAATTTCTGATTTTTGACAATGTTATCATAATCTCCGACCCCGAAAACCTCCACAAATTAATTTTCAATAAAATAGGAACATTATTACAAATCTCGTCCGCCGTATTGGAACCGCCATTTTGTTTTTTTCCTCTAAAAAAAATTTCATAGTGCATTCTCACCGGAATTATAAACACCTGCCAAATTTCATGTTAATCGGACGACTAGAAGCTTGCAAAATTTGACAAAAACAAACAAACACACCAAAAAAATTATGGTTTAAAAAAACACGCTTATATAGCAATAAGGACTGAAAATCTGAAAATAATAATAATAGTCTTTGACCAAAAAAGGTTCTCTCATGTAAAAAGGCGTGAGGTGCTTGACATCAGTTATCTTAATCATTATTAAAAGTAAGTGAAGAGCACCTCACGCTTTTTTTACATGAGAGACGTGTTCTTTAGTTTTTTAAACTATAAAAATAATATTAATAGTCTTTGACCAAAAAATGTTCTCTTATGTAAAAAAGCGTGAGGTGCTTGACATCAGTTATCTAAATCATTATGAAAAGTAAGTGAAGAGCACCTCACGCTTTTTTTACATGAGAGAACATTTTTTGGTCAAAGACTATTATTTTAAAAATTTTGATTGATAACTGACCAGCATTTCGGTAAAATTACAATACGTGAAGGGTTACTACATGAACATTGTAAAATTACAACTCATCTTAGCAGGTTTCCTCACATGTCTTGGTATATTATTCGAATTGTATTATATTTTGTATTGGCAATACAGTGATTTGTAATTTTACTCATATGTTGTATTGTAAAGCAATTGCAATTTTACAAAAGAAATTAACAGTGTACAGAGGACTAAAAGACTACGGGAGAAAAACTCTTCGATTTATTCATCCACATGGGATAGAAGTTAATAGGAAATTAAGGTGAAAGAGTTGCATGCTGAATTATGGTGAATGCTGCATTTCATGAATCTGCGCATTCGCCATATCTTTGATATGTGATTTTTTTTTCTGACTATCTTGGTGAGAATACCAGATCATAGCTATGAAATTATTCTATTACCATCGGTTCTTAATACGTGTGCAAAATTCCAAATGGTTCGGACGTCTGGAAGTGGTTTAAAATTGATTTCGAAGATTTCGTTACCTTTTCATACACACATACATACAAGTGAAGTTAATGAAGCGTGTATAGAAAGCTTGTAAAAAGGACGTCGGCGGAGAGAAAGACAAGAGCCTACGGAACAGAGCCAGAGAGAAAAACTAGGGGACAAGAAACAGAAACAGAAAAAAAACCAAGAGAATGAGAAACGTCGACGAAAAGAGGAGGAACGGTTACAAGAACGTATCCAGAAAATTCAACAGAAAGTATTTTTCGAGCAGATTGTCCAGGAAACCGAGGGGCATATCGTAGAAATGAAGGAAAAATTTGATATAGTATGAGAAGAACCGGCAGTAGAAGTCAGGGCAGGTCGAGAAGAAACATGAAAGGAGTGTGGGCAGTGCGAGAAGTGCATGAGACATCAATGCAACACTTGAAAGAACTAGAAAAAAAATCGCTTCACTGAAGATCCAGATGCCCCGGAGGGTTTCAAAGAAAAATTTGCGGAGCGGATATTTATTGATGGATTGAGATATATCGAAATACAAAGGACCCTAAGATTAACACACTTCAAGAAATGCAGTGAATCTCTAGTTCGTTCCTTGGAAGTGGAAGCGACTTTCAACACCTCAAGGCCGACAGCGAAAGTGGTATCGATACAAGACCTACCTCAGAAAAAGACACAAAGTGACACATAAAGCAGATGTTTAGTAAAATAATTGAAAAATTGGAACCCAGGAATACCAGCGCTATTAACCAATCAAGAGGAAACTGCTTCAGATGCGGTGGGAGCGGACATTTAAAGAGAGATTGCAGGGTGAGCATACCACCGCGCTCGTCTTCACCTGCCAATCCCACGTTCTTACTCATCTGCGAGGACAGGATCATCTAGAGAGTCCTCGGATAGGTACCAGAAAAACTACAATTAGTCAGCATATCGGGGCGCATGCTGGATATCGGTAACGAAGCCCCCAGGGCCATCCTCATCGGAAGGAAATATACTTATAATAAAAATTCGTTATAGATCTTCTGGTAATTAAAATAAATTTTTATGTGGCGGCACAAAATATGGGAACTACCGTCATATACACTATAGATAGCTAGTGCGTCAGTTTTTCTGGTCCGGAGAGAATGTACCGATACGAGGGGATACGACATCAACTCTCGGAAGACAGAAGACAAGTTCATTCTTGGGATGGATCTGATTAGTGACTATGGTTTTTTCCGATGGATAGCAGAAAACCATGGAATTTGGGGAAGAAGAGTTTATTTTGAGAAGGAAGTGCGTATTGGGGTCCGAGCGCTCGGATCAGCGGACTTTTTGTATTGAGGTCCGAGCGGTCGGACCCGCTGCATGTTTGTATTTTGGTCCAAGCATCTGAGCTTATGCAATTTATCTTTACAAGATATGTCACAGTGTGCTTGCATCATCTAATTTACTGAATATACTCAAGAGAAGGCATTCATGAAAATATTTGAAACAGTGCTAACTATACCTGAACTTTATTTAGGGAAATCTTTTATTTGGACTATTATCTGCAGAAGTGCTAGGATCGAAATACCGATAAGCCTCGGACCTAATACGAAAATGCCGCGAGCCCGACCGCTAGGACCTTAATACAAAAAGTCCGCGGATTCGAGCGCTCGGACTCCAATACACTTCCTTTTGAGAATTGATTCATTCGAAGTTAGTACAGCGCGATATTCTGAACTGTGATTACTGTGTTGTGTTTTTTGAAGTAATAAACAGATATAAAATTAAACGACCATATTCTAATATAACAAAAAATTAAACCGACGAAATAAGAAACTGAAAAGTAAAAAATAAAATAAACCTTCTTAGTCTCAATAACTGATCTCCTAAACTAATGTAACTAATTTTGAGTCGGCGCCAAACAAACAAGCAAATGAATTAGGTACGGCGTGAAATGATGGCATCGAGTTGCGCGGTGACATTCTGATAATTTATTTGAAGTAATTTGATGATCTACGTTGATTGTTCGTTTGGCGCCGACTCAAAATTGGTTACTTACATCAGTTAAGGAGCTTAGTTATTGAGACTGAGGTTTATTTTATTTTTTACTTTTCAGTTCCGTATTTGGTCGGTTTAATTTTTTGTTGAAAAGTTTTATTTTTAAATTTTTTGTGGCTGAAATCTATTAATTACTACCCACTTTTTATTACTTCCAAAATACTTACTTACCCACCTTACTTCAACTATAACCAGTCAAATAATATGATTATCTACTTTTACAATTTGTTGTAATATAAATTATTTTTGTTGTTCTGGTTATTTTATTTCATTACTTTGTATATAATTCCATCTTCTCAGAGGATATAATGAATTTGACGGATGAAGGAGAACAAAAATAATGACATTAGCGATCTGTCATTGTCAACTACATATGTGTGCCAATGTTCACAAGTGAAAAATCAATTATTCCCTTTTTTCTACCCGTAAAGGTGGATAATTCCATTCGAAGTCCAGATATGATCAACTATGAGGTATACTCTATCCAATAAAAAAAGAATCATCCAAATCGAAGATTCCAGTACAAAGTTATGCCTGATAGAATCGGTTAACGGACCAGAATTCAGAGGGTGAGTGATCAATATCCTTCATTTTGCTACCTTCAGGGGTGGATTTCATCTTTAAAACCGAAATGGGACCAATTTCAAAGTACACCCTATCCACTGAAAACAGAATGATCGCAATCGGATGTCTAAGTAAAAAGTTATGCGTGGTCATACATAAAGAAAACTAGAGAACCTTCTCCTTTTTGGTTTCGTCGGTTAAAAAACGAAAACAAACCCCAGTTTCTCAACAACAGGGTGATTTTTAAGTACGTGTAGGAAATTCGGAAGCATGTTGCTGACGTCAAAATAAGAAGAAAAGTTCCTATAAACATATGTCCGCAAGTTATTCAATCCTGAGAACCCTGCATCTCAAAGTTGAATTCTTATTTTTATTTTTTGTGAATACATTTCAAAATAATTGTGATATTCGAGTAAAGTTTGGTATCTGGGAGAATTTTTCAATGACAAAATCAAAGTTGATGTTAGTTTGTCTCTTTCGTGGGGGTGGCGCCACCTACATGTCTTTTCAGTCATTTGAAATGTCATAACTTTTTTGTACGTACCTGTATCACGTGTTCTAGTGAAAGAATCGATTTTGCTAACATGTGAAAAATATAGTTTTTGTAGAGATCGCTGCGAGCAACTGTTTTCGAGTTATTGGTATTTGAAATAATCGATGCCTTTGAATTATTTCCGTGGGGCTCGAAAGTCGCCTCTAAGTAGAAAAGATAAGCCAATGCATTTGTCTTCTTTCATTCAATGGTCTTCTACATTCAACAGTTGAATGTAGTCAACAAATTATTCTTGTTTTTTGTTACATAGTTTTTTGGACTCTTTTCCGATTTAAATGAATAACATTCAGGGGAGTACTTGTCATGTCATTTCAATCCGTTCTTGTGACAGTGAACTTGTTTTCTGTATTTGTATTCCAATTCTTTTCAAATGGCAGCATACACGAATAGCAAAATGGCTAACATGATTTACGTATGAGGTCTTGCCGATGGCAATTACTACGAGGCTAGACGTATTTCAATGATAGATTCCCTAATCATCGAACGCCGAATCACCAGACATTCAGAAACCTTTTTCAGCGGCTTATGGAGTCCGGATCATTCAGAAAAGCTCCAGTGGCAGGTAGACCGTTGACTACTAGGACACCAGAGGTTGAAGAAGCTGTTCTTCAGGCAATCGAAGAAGATCGACAGACAAGCACGAGAAAAATTGCGCAAAATCTGAACGTACATCACAAATTAGTTTGGTTAATTCTCAAACAAGATCAGTTGTATCCTTATCACATACAGCGTGTCCAAGCATTGTTGCCCCGAGATTTCCTTCCCCGTGTAACATGTTGCCAATGCATACTGCAGAAAATTGCACAAAACCCTCAATTTACTGCAGATATATTATTCACTGACAAGGCACATTTTTCAAAGAACGCCATAATGAACATTCATAATAATCATATGTGGTGTGACGAAAACCCTCACGCAATTGTTCAGTCCAGGTTTCAACACCAGTTTTCATTGAATGTGTGGATTGGTATTGTTGGGGATTATTTGATTGGTCCCCACTTTTTTCAAGGGACTCTTAATGGAAATTCATATCATGATTTCCTTGGAAATATTTTGCCTGAATCACTTGAAGACATTCCACTTCTACTGAGACAAATAATATGGTTTATGCACGATGGAGCGCCAGCACATTTTAATTTAATAGTTCGTGAATTTTTAAATCAGCGATTTAGAAACAGATGGATTGGTCGAGGCGCTAAAGTTCTGAATCAATTCTGGCCCCCAAGGTCCCCGGATTTAAATTCAATCGATTTTTTTTGTGGAGTTACTCGAATGCCCTAGTTTATACGATTCCAATAGGAACCAAAGAACAACTTCGTCTACGAATCATTGCTGGATGTGACGCTATCCGAAATACCAGGTATAATGGAACGTGTACGTGGGTCCATGAGACGACGAGCCGACGAATGCATAATGGTGCAAGGTGACACAATTACTTTAATTATTACCCTCAACTAACTGTTTTAGTATCAAATTGGTCTCAATTACTGTTATTATTATTAGTATCAAATTGTAATAACACCCGATTCCTATTTTAAAATGGATTTAATGGAAAATATTTCTTTACACTAAATTAATTTTGAATTTAAAAATCTTGTCATCTAAAATCACTTCTACCAAGAATATATGTTTTCACAAAAATGATAGAAAAATCGATTTTTCCAATAGAAAACGTGATACAGGTACGTACAAAAAAGTTATGACATTTCAAATGACTGAAAAGACATGTAGGTGGCGCCACCCCCACGAAAGAGACAAACTAACATCAAATTTGATTTTGTCATGGGAAATTACTCCCAGATACCAAACTTTACTCGAATATCACAATTATTTTGATAGGTTTTCACAAAAAATAAAAATAAGAATTCATCTTTGACACCCTGCATCTCAGAAACGAATAACTTGCGGACATATGTTTATAGGAACTTTTATTCTTATTTTAACGTCAGCAACATGCTCCTGAATTTTCTACACGTACTTAAGAAACACCCTCTATAAACTAACGGGAATTTCGGACATCCCAACCTATGAAATCTAAAAAATACATTAATATTCTGTATCACATTAATATTTATTTGAATTACCAGAATAACAATGGAAGTATATTTCACCAATAAAAAAGTCTGGGAATGACGTTGAAAGGGAAGTTATTAAGAGAAAATTTCACTACTGCAGAATATTCAACCTTTTGGAAAACCTTTTATTTTTTCCAGTTCGTCTACTCAGACGGTTAATTTCAACTTCCTGACAAGATAAGTCGGCTGCTAGATATACGATTTATGTTGTGGAGGTTTGTTCAGAAAACCTAAACAAATTCGTGATCTTCAGGAAACGGAAAAACATATTTCATGATGCTTATCGGATGACCTGCAGTGTTCATTAAAAAAATAATGTAGATAATATGTTAATGAGGAAAAAATGTGCGTGCGGTATAGATATTAGCTGCTCCTATTACGTATCTATCTATATAGCAAATTAGTTTAGTAATGGTCACAAATACTGTCACTGGACGTTCAGATTTCTTAGTAGCAAGTATGAATCCTTTTTTCCATACGTATATAAAATAACATGTTTTGCCTTACTGATTTCTCATCGCCGAGCCGAAACTGCTGAAACTATGAATATGAAATTCGATCACTAGTTGAATTATATGATGATATATACCCATTGAAAAAAAAAATCGAATGCGAAGTGGTTAAAATAACTCCACGAGTAAAGTTTTTATCTATGAAACAGTTTATTGAACAAAAACACCACAAAATACGTCATTATTATTTTTGTTCCATGTCTGAATTTCCCACCCCCGCCGCTGAAAAAAGTATAATGGAATAGGAAAATGATATATTGCAGGAGGGTCACATACCGGGGGTAAGGGATTAAAACTACTCCCTGATTATTTGAATAATTTCTACATACAAAACTGGTAATTTAAGAGAAAAACGGAAAAACACCTTATTTTATATTTCTTCTTGAAGATCCATTTTTTTCATTTCTGTATTTTGCACCCATCTGGTAATTTTCGTCCCTGTTATCTCAAAGAGTATCTGTAGTAAGAAAATAAAATTTCGCATAAGGATTACACTCCAGAGTTGGGTACGTACTGGGGAGGGATTTTCCAAAATTATAATCTAAACTGAAACTGAAACTACCCTCTAAATTCTTGAATAATACGACATCTTTATTTCATCTTCTTAGAGATTCAATTTTTTTCAAGTCGGAATTTTGCATCCCAGGCTTGACTCGTTAGCTTGGTTAATGGCAATTACAGAATCAATAAATACATTGTGAAATCTACCTTTTAGACTGGCTGCCCCATCATTTTCTATATTTCAACTGTATGTATGAATCTTCAGTTGATATATAAAAAAATCAAACATACAGTTGAAATATGAAAAATTCCATATAGATAAATTATCCCAAAAAATCAAGTCATCAAGATTACCCAATACATCTTGATAATTTCAAATTTAATTTTCCAAAATCAAAGACACCTACTATATACAATAGTAACATTACCTACAAATTTCACATAAGAGTTACTTGCGTAGTCGTTGAAAATTACAAAAAAACCGGTTACCAATTCGATTATTCAAATGTCAAAATATTAGAACACGAAAACATTTACAATAGCAGATTATTCCTTGAGATGTACCAAATCAATAAAACAAGAACATAACGGTCAATTATAAATCTGATACAGAACAACTAAGCAATATATATAGGTACTGTAATATTTTGCAATCAATTTAGATTCAAAAATTATAATATTATTACAAATACCCTGTACCTGGATATAAGTCGTTCCCTGAAAATGAATTTGCTCTCACACCAACAATGTTTTGATATTTCTTATCAAATTCGACTCACTCCATGTTTTGTAATAATATGTCCATTTTGTATTTACTCTTCTAGCCTTCTCCCGACGAAGTTAATTAACACTAACGATATATTAACAAATACAAACTTTTTAACAAAAAATTAAACCGACGAAATACGGAACTGAAAAGTAAAAAATAAAATAAACCTTCTTAGTCTCAATAACTAAGCTCCTAAACTAATGTAAGTAACTAATTTTGAGTCGGCGCCAAACAAACAACCAAATGAATTAGTTGCGCGGTGACATTCCGATATTTTTTTTGAAGTAATTTAATGATCTTCGTTGATTGTTCGTTTAGGAGCTTAGTTATGGAGACTAAGAAGGTTTATTTTATTTTTTACTTTTCAGTTTCGTATTTCGTCGGTTTAATTTTTTGTTAAAAATATTTTATTTTTCAATTTTTTGTGGCTAAAATCTACTGATTACTACCTACTTGTTTTTTTATTACTCCAAAAATACTTACTTACCCACCTTACTTCAACTATTACCAGTTAAATAATATGATTATCTACTTTTACTATTTGTTGTAATATAAATTATTTTTGTTGTTCTGGTTAGTTTATTTCATTACTCTGTATATCATTCCATCCTCTCATAGAATATAATGATTATGACGGATGTAGGAGAACAAAAATAATGACAATAGCGATCTGTCACTGTCAACTACATATGTGTGCCAATGTTCACAAGTGAAAAATCAATTATCCCCTATTTTTCTGCTCGTAAGGGTGGATAATTCCATTCGAAATACAAATATGATCAACTATGAGGTATACCCTATCTAATAAAAAAAGAATCATCCAAATCGAAGAACCCAGTACAAAGTTATGCCTGATAGAATCGGTTAACGGACCAGAATTCAGAGGGTGAGTGATCAATATCCTTCATTTTGCTACCCTTAGGGGTGGATTTCATCTTTCAAATTCAAATGGGACCAACTTCGAAGTAGAACCTATCCACTGAAAAAAGAATTATCGGAATCGGACGTCTCAGTAAGAAGTTATAAGTGGTCATACATTAAAAAAAAATATATACGCGTCGACTATAGAACCTCTTCTTTTTTGGTTGGTGAATGCCTGCATACCTGAAACATCACCTATTAATGTGTTTCAAGAATATATAATGTATCATTGCTTCCAATATATTTTTTACACTAGGTGGATTTGTTTCATTTGAATATAGATTCGAAGTGTTTCAATACCAAAATATGTACAGTTTATTTCGTAAATAAGTGATCAATGATCCTCATATCACACAAATTGCTTTCCCTAAAGCAAACTTCATCGATGCTTAAAGTTATTGATTCAATCAATTTTGAATAACACAATATACTATACAACTTTGTTTCTGAATTGGTTTTTCCATTTTAGCAAATAATTGCGAAAAATTGCGAAATTCAATCTTCCGAAAGATCAACCAGCCATGAATGACTCAATTCAAGCAAAGATCCCATTCTACAAAGAAATTCATTCAGCTCAGAACATCTGAATAGGAAATAATTATTACAATCTATATAAGTAGCTTCGAAAGCTTCTCCCATCGGCATATAATTTCCTTTCCCCTTTCGCGAAACAAAGCGCCTTACAAACGCAAATACGTATATTTATCCGTCCTTATGCGTGTATCATTGTGCATATAATAGAGAATAACGTGGATCTCCGACTAAAGTGATTTAAATCACGAACATCTCGAGCGAAAATGAACAAAGAATCATCTATCGATATTACTTCAAACAGACGCAGCAGTTATTCTCCCGATGATATTGTGAGGAATGTTATTTATGAGCAATAAAAATGTATTGTTCTAAATTTAATCTTTTGATAAAACCGGCCCTGTAATTGGGTTTGATGAGACCGAGCCGAGGTGTAAGATGGAACGCTAACACCTGTGCGAGCCCCTAGGGGTTTTACGTGCCGGCACGTTGAGAAAACTTAAACTGGCACTGCATCATCTCCCTATGAGGCGGTGTTCTTGAAAAGATATTTACAACCATATGTCACAACAACGACCTCTATTGGAAGTGCCAAAGTTAATTAAAAATCGTTGAAGTACACATAATATATTGAATAAACGGTACGGCATGCCGAACGTACTCAAATCTGAAAATAATCCAGAGATCAAAGATTTGAGTCACTGACGATTCGGTTGGTTATCTAGGTTTCAATCCTGAAAAAAAATATTTGGGTTTTGTTGGAAATTCACGCATAATTGGCGTTGAACTTATAATCAGCATTGAACTGGTAAGTAGTCTGGTCAATTATCGCTGAACAAAAAACTTTTCAACAAAAGATTAAACCGACGAAATACGGAACTGAAAAGTAGAAAATAAAATAAACTTTCTTAGTCTCAGTAACTGAGCTCCTAAACTAATGTAAGTAACTAATTTTGAGTCGGCGCCAAACAAACAAGCAAATGAATTAGGTAAGGCGTTAAATGATGGCATCGAGTTGCGCGGTGATATTCTGATAATTTTTTTGAAGTAATTTAATGATGTTCGTTGATTGTTTGTTTGGCGCCGACTCAAAATTTTACTTACATTAGTTTAGGAGCTTAGTTACTGAGACTAAGAAGGTTTATTTTATTTTTTAGTTTTCAGTTCCGTATTTCGTCGGTTTAATTTTTTGTTAAAATGTTTTTATTTTTCAATTTTTTATGGCTGAAATCTACTAATTACTACATACTTGTTTTTTGATTATTTCCAAAATACTTACACCCACCTTACTTCAACTATTACCAGTTAAATAATATGATTATCTACTTTTACTATTTGTTGTAATATAAGTTATTTTTGTTATTCTGGTTAGTTTATTTCATTACTTTGTATATCATTCCATCCTTTCATAGAATATAATGGTTTTGACGGATGTAGAACAGAAATAATGTCAGTAGCGATCTGTCATTGTCAACTACGTGTGTGTGTGCCAATGTTCATAGGTGAAAAATCAATTATCCCCTATTTTCCTACTCGTAAGGGTATATAATTCCATTCGAAATCTAAATATAAGGTACACCCTATCTATTAAAAAAAAATCATCCAAATCGAAGAACCCAGTACAAAGGTATACCTGATAGAATCGGTTAACGGACGAGAATTCAGAGGGTGAGTGATCAATATCAAGCTATTTGAATGATAAAATATTGATTATTAAAAAAACTAACCAAATAATAAATATTAAAAAATAAATTTAATATCCTTCATGTTGCTACCCTTAGGGGTGGATTTCATCTTTTAAATTCGAATGGGACCACCTTGGAAGTACACCCTATCCACTGAAAAAAGAATTATCGGAATCGGACGCCCCAGTAAAAAGTTATGCCTGATCATACATAAAAAAAATTATGGAAAAAAAAATATACGGGTCGACTAGAGAACCTCCTCCTTTTTGGTTTCGTCGGTTAAAAACTGATCGCTGGTGACATCCAAGATTTAACTCTCTCTCTTCTGCAAGTTCCACAAAAGTGCAAATTCAAGTTGAAGAAAACGAACTTTTTTAATTTGACTTATATGATTGTGCTTATCAATAACTGTAACTGCAAAAGCATCCATAAGTACGTTGTTTCATATACAGTGCGCACGTAGAGTATGGAAACATGAAGATATCTTTGACACCCCGTAAGATACAATAACAAAATTTTGGTTATGTATATTAGATGGACCAGCGATTTTCAATTGTATATTTTCGACGTTGCCAAATGTACAGTTTCTGGGATATACGAACGATATGTTTATTTTTGAATGGGACAACCCGTATATTTAACAATTTTCTGTTACAGTTTTTTATTGCCGATGCAGCATACAAACTGATAATGGCCAATATTGACCATTAATTTTAAGGAATTGGAAAGAAAACATTTTTATTTTGTAATTAACATTGCAGTATAAACAGAAAACAATACCTAAAGAAAAAATTTAAGGAGATGTTCAATATGACCCCCTTGTCTTTGGAAACAGAAATCCATTCTGAATGAAAATTCATTCGAGACTTTTCTAATCGTTTCCGGAGAAATTAGTGCATCTCCTCTGTAATTCTGTCTTTCAGTCCTTGGATAGGCTGTGGCCTATTCACATACACTTTGCTTTTTGAATAACCCCACAGAAAATAATCTTGAGGTGTCAAATCCAGAGATCTTGCTGGCCATTCGATAGCTCCTCTTCTGCCAATCCAACGATTTGGAAATGTATTGTCGAGAAACTCACGAACGCCTCGAAGATAATGAGGAGGCGTTCCATCTTTCTGAATCCAAATTGATCTATTCACGATATGAGGATTTATATAATTAGGAAAGAGTCTGGTTAATTCTGGAATTAACTCTAATTCTAAAAATGCGCAGTATTCTTCACATGTCATAGTTCTTTTCCAAAAATAAGGTCCAATAATGGTATCATTAATAATTCCTGCGTATGTGCCTCCACCATCCAATGAGGATTTTCATCTGACCAGGACCTGCAGTTTTGTTTATTGACCGTGCCATTTAACTGGAAAAAAGGCTCATCAGAAAAAAGGATTTGATTAAAGAAATTAGGATTAGTGTCAAATCTATCTAACATTGTTTCACAGAACTCCATTCTGCGATCTGAATCGTCTTCGTTCTGTTCCTGTACCAATTCTATTTTTAAATATTTACGAACAGTTATTTGACTGATGTGATTTTCGGTTGCAACAACTCAGACTTATGAGGGTCTTCAACCATCGACAAAAAATGGCAGTTTTTGTTTGCTATGGAATAGCAGGGCGGCCACTTTTTGAGAGTTCTCGTATATGTCCACTTTCCTCAAATTTATGATTAATTTTAGATACAGTACCTCGTGCTATAGGAGTTCTGTCTTCATACTTGTTTTCAAATATTTCACATACCTCTTCGTGTGCTCGTGTCCTACAAATGATGTCGCAAATAAAACATACTCAAATTTCATAATATTATGTATTGTATTACCTGTCACCACATCCTTTTAGTATTAAAATTTCAATTCTTTGACGCTCTGTTAAATGTACCTGTGTATTTTACTCTGATTTTTATCGCTGGTAAGCCTATTTTAAAGAAACTATCACAACGTACCTGACAGTAAATCATGACGTACCTACTGAGAGTGAAACCTACTTGTACCTACTGAGAGTAAAACCTACTTGATTTACCGAAATGAATTTAGTAGAAAATTATTGATTTCTTGTTAGAATTCATGAATTGAAGATGGCAGCTCCAGGATGGCGGATGAGTTAATCTTCAGATGGTCTCCCCATTGAAGAACTAGACAGCTCAAAACTTATAGGAAAAAGGCCTCATGATAACTAAAAAGCACAATATAAATTAATTAATAAAAAATATCTTTGAAGACAAGCTTTTACTCAAATGCCTTGAAAAATAATTGCTATGGATGTGTGACGTAGGTTTTTCCGTGAGTTACAGATTCAGAAGCTTGTCGCTTTTGTATTCTAACTGAAAACGTTGCGCGACAAGCTTTTGAATCTATAACTCACGGAATAACCTACGTCACACATCCAAAGCCATTATTTCTTACTTTTTAGGGCATTTGAATAAAAGCTTGTCTTCAAAAAGGTTTTTTATTAATTATTTTTCATCGGTTTCAGCTAACGTTTGTTTGAAGGTTGTAGGCGATGTGGTAACTTGATTACTCTCGTTTCGGTCGTCCATCGTCTTAATGGTACAACGCATCATGGATCGGGCCAGTCATGCACTAATCACGTCGCAAATCAACCACCACCGTTGGAAAAAAGAGATGCTGCTACAGGTGCCACGGCCAGATTCCAAGAAATCAGAGAGTACACCTTAGAGGAGGACAATCAACCTATATTTGCCAAGATTAAAAACACATGCGCGAGAATCCGTTGGGAACAAGAGAGGAGGCAGCAGAAGAATTGAAACCGGATAGCAGGAAGAACACAGTATCCATGAATCAACAGCGAAGGTAAGAAAACTATAATAAATATCTCATCTGAACCCCTTATTGAAATAGAGGAGTCCCTGCTCGAAAAAGGATTGAACTACGCAGTTGCATCAAAAACGATACCCATCCTGGACACCGTAAGCTCTGTAGAGTCAACCAGTAGCAGAATGAATCCTATCCAGGTGAAAGAATTCAGATGGAAAGTTAAGGAGACACTTGAGAAGGAGCGAAATCCCCGGAGAAACATCAATGCTAGAGAACAGAGGGCCCTCAAAATCCTTCAAAAGGATTCATCTACAGCGCGCGTCAAAATTATGGAACGAATTCGATATTTCACAAGCCATGTACTTTTGACAAAAATCCTGAAATAGGTCGTTTTTTATTTTAAAATGCCGATTTTTTTATGTATATTCTAAAGAGGTTATGTCACTGGTTTTGACATGGTGACGTAATCGGTAATTTTTTTAAATTGGAATAGATGTCTTGTGATACCTCATCTGAAAGGCCTTTCAATACTGCATTCAATCATAATAATTAATTGGATTTCTTTGTACAGGGTGAACAAAAATTAATATTTTATTTCAATAAGAGAATAACTTTATATCCAACAAAATAGAACAGTTAAATAAGATGTTCGAAATGCCATCCACCAGTATCTTGACAATAAGCGAATCTACGGACACATTCCTCTTGCACATTGCGAATAACTTCCGGAGTAATTCTGTTAATTTCGATCCTAATTCGATTTTTCAACTCTTGTAGATTTTGCGGCCTATATACATAGACCTTCGATTTCAAATAACCCCACAAGAAAAAATCCAGGGGCGTAAGATCTGGAGATCTTAGGGGCCACTCTATCGGTCCGCGTCTACCAATCCACCTCCTAGGAAAACAGTTATTCAAAAACTCGCGAACATCACGTGCATAGTGCGGGGGTGCACCATTTTGTTGCAACCAAATACTTTCATTTGGTGAGTTGGCGTTTGGAAAAATATATTTTTATTATTATAACATTATGATTATGAAATTCTTGTATTGTCATCGGTCCTTGATATGTGTGACAAATTTCAGATTATTCGGAAGATTGGAAGTGGGTGAATATTTACTTCCAAGATTTTATTACATTGTGAGTTATTTAGTTACAAGTAAAGATAATAAAAGCGTGTTAAAAAATGCAAAATTTTACTTTTTTGAGCCAAGGCTCTAATCCCTCAGACTGCCCTGGCAGACTAGTGAGTCAGTGCTCTACTACACCAATGGATCCTTTCCAAATATTAATAGTTAGCTATTTCCTAGTCTAAAATGGAAACAAAAGACAATCACCAATTAATGCCATAATAGGCAAGTTAGTGTCAAATAAATGTCAGTTGAAATATCAACAAATATTCTTCACAAATTCTAAGTGAAATGGTTCTAAAAGTAAACTATGGCAACTTTAAGTGAAACCCAACGCATAGAAATTTTAATTTTTATTGGATGCGGAGATAGAACCAGAACTCAGCAAGAGGTATGCGACTTGTTCAATGCAAAGTATCCAAATAGATCAGTCGTTCAACAGTCAGTAAGATTGAGAAAAAATTTAGAGAAACTGGTCATGTCAAACATATTCCAAATGCTGGACGTCCTAAAATAGAAGAAAACGCGAAACTTGATGTTCTATTGGGTGTAGAGAATAATCCTCACAATACTTCACGACAAATTGCAGCAGACCTTGACATATCCCAAAGTTCTGTATTACGTATTCTAAAAGCAGAAAAGTACCATCCATACAAAGTACAGCTACATCAACAACTCAATGATGATGATCCCGATCGCCGTGTGGAGTTCTGTGAAATAATGCAGGATTTGTGTAACCGCAATCCACGTTTTATAAAACAAATTTGTTTTCCGATGAGGCTACGTTTTGCCTAAATGGTTCAGTAAATCGTCAAATTGCAGATATTGGGTAGGGATAATCCTCACTGGATGATGGACGGGCATACCTACCCTCAGAAAGTCAATGTTTGGGCAGGGATAATAAACGACAGGATTATTGGCCCGTATTTTTCGAGGGAAATCTCACAGGGCGCGTTACTTGGAATTTTAAGAAATGAACTCATACCTAGCCTTGCGATATTTTTCCAAACGCCAACAATCCTAACTCACCAAATGAAAGTATTTGGTTGCAACAAGATGGTGCACCCCGCACTATGACGTGATGCTTCGCGAGTTTTTGAATAACTGTTTTCCTAGGAGGTGGATTGGTAGACGCGGACCGATAGGTGGCCCCTAAGATCTCCAGATCTTACGCCCTGGATTTTTTTCTTGTGGGGTTATTTGAAATCGAAGGTCCATGTAGATAGGCCGCAAAATCTACAAGAGTTGAAAAATCGAATTAGGATCGAAATTAACAGAATTACTCCGGAAGTTATTCGCAATGTGCAAGAGGAAGGTGTCCGTAGATTTGCTTATTGTCAAGAGACTGGTGGATGGCATTTCGAACATCTTATTTAACTGTTCTATTATGTTGGATATAAAGTTATTCTCTTATTGAAATAAAATATTAATTTTTGTTCACCCTGTACAAAAAAAAATCTAATTAATTATTATCATTGAATGCAGTATTGGAAGGTTTTTCAGATGAGGTATCACAAGACATCTATTCCAATTTAAAAAAATTACCGATTACGTCACCATGTCAAAACCAGTGACATAACCTCTTTAGAATAAACATAAAAAAAATCGACATTTTAAAATAAAAATCGATCTATTTTAGGAGTTTTGTCAAAAGTACATGGCTTGCGAAATATCGAATTTGCTCCATAATTTTGAAGCGCACTGTATAAAGATTATTCCAGCCGACAAAGGAAACGCCACAATTATCATGGACACCAAAACATATGATGACAAGATAGAGTCGGTTCTCCACACAGGAAACTATAAACTCTTACAGAAGGATCCAACACCCAGTAAATGGTATTGCTTTCAGATTTTGGGACGATTTGGAATTCAAACCAGGACAATATGTGAATAGCAATAAAAATAATTGATCAAATCTGAAGACGCTTACTTATTCAGGTGTACATTGATTATTCCTTAATATCCGGTTTTGGTTAATGAAAGTTTTCAAAGTTGGCGCATTCAGAAGAACTTGAAATCTCCTAATCGATGTAATTTTTCAGAGACAAACCGAAGTAAGAAACACATTTCAAGGTTGTGAATGAACGTACTACAGGAGGAAAGAATGCGTTCCAAACGGAGCAAAACCATCTCTGGTCTTTTTTTTACAAGCTTTTATTTAGTTTCACCTGCCCCGGTGTCTGTTGTCTGTGTGTCTGTCTGTAATCAAATCTTGCAAGTTAAATTTGACCCACTTCTAATCGTACGATTGATTTGAAATCTGGCAAGTGTGCATAATTCCGGTAACAATGCATTATTAAATTTTTGTTAGGAAAAAACAAAATGGCGGCTCCAATATGAGGGACAATTTTTGTGATTCAAAATTGGTATCTAGGGGTTTTCGGGGTCGGAAATTACGATTTTTTTTGTCAAAATTCAAAAATTCAATATGGCGGCGCCAAAATGGCGTCGAGTTTTGTAATTATGGTCCGATTCTATTCAAAATTGGTATGTGGGGGTTTTTGGGGTCGAAATTTTTTTTTAAAACTTTTATTTTTAGTTTTATCTGTTTTGGTGTCTGTCTGTCTGTAATAAAATCTTGACCAAATTTGACCCACTTCTAATAGTCGGATTAATTTGAAATTTGGCAGGTGTATATAATTCCGGTAACAATGCATTATAAAAATTTTGTAAGTGAAAGAAAAATGGCGGCTCTAATATGGCGTACAATTTTTGTGATTATGGTCCGATTCTATTCAAAATTGGTATCTAGGGGTTTTCGGGGTCGGAGATTATGATTTTTTTGTAAAAATTCAAAAATAAATTAGATAGAAATTACTAAATTTATCATACTCATAAATACTAAAAAATAAATTAACGAAAAATTTTTTTAAAGACAAGCTTTTATTAATAGAATAGAATAGAATTTATTGATGTAGTAAATACATAAATAATGTTTGCATATGTCAACTCAATGGTAACACATAGTCGTAAATATTAAAAAATAATATATGATAACAATATGGTCAGTAACATATAACATAAATACAGAACATAGTAATACAACAATATATAATTATTAGATAGACGACGAATTAGATAAAGAGTAGAAATAATTAAAATATTCTTCAAATGTGTAGAAGGCATTTTGAAAGAGTATATTTTTAATTTGTACTTTAAAAGTGTTTATACTCATGTCAAGAGTCTGAAACTCATTAGGTAATACATAAAAAAATCTTAAAGATAGATATAAATAAAGTTCTGCGATTTACTGAGTCTATATTTGGGTAGCCTTAAATTTGTTTTTGCCCTAGTACGTGGTATTCCTTTTCACCTTTTAAATTTTTGACATAACAGAAACATTCGTATATGAAGCAAGATCGCAGAGTTAATATATGGAGATTTTTGAAGAAGGGTTTACAATGATCATCATATTTGGCATTTGCCATTATTCTGACAACTTTTTTTTGTAATTTGAATATTATCCCTAAATAACATGATGAACCCCATACTATCAATCCATATGTCATTATGCTGTGGAAAATGCCAAAATAAGCTACTTTCAAACAATCTATTGTTGTTTTATTTCTAAGTTGTCTTATTATGTATATACACGTGGATAGACGCTTTGATAATTTGTGAATATGCGATGTGAAATTCAATGACGAGTCCAGATACACTCCGAGAAACTTAATTGGTTCATTATTCTCTATTTTATTTTTTGTTGAGAAATCTAAAGTTTTGGTTTTATCATTATTTATAGTAAGATAATTGCTCGTAGACCAGTTTGTTATAAAGCTTTCAGATTCATTAGCGTTATAAATTAGATTGGAAGTCAGAGTGTCATTTATATGTATACATTATCGGAAGCACATCTGTCAGATTAAAAGGCATATCGTTAATGTAGATAATAAATAATAATGGACCAAGGACTGACCCCTGTGGTACTCCATAATTAACTTTCAAAAGTTTTGATGTGTCACCGTTAAATTTGACACATTGCTGGCAAGATAGGATGTAATTAGATTTAAGACGTTTCCTCTGATCCCATAATATTCTAATTTTTGTAATAATAGACCATGGTTAACCGTGTCAAATGCTTTAGACATGTCATAAAATTTTGCGCAGCATAATTTATGCTCCTCAAAAGCTTCTATAATATTTTTATACATTCCGCGTATTGCATTAATAGTAGATCTTCTCTGTCTGTACCCAAATTGAGCATTATTTAATAGATTGTTTTTTTCAAAGTATTGTAATAATCTGTTTTTAAGAATGATTTCAAATATTTTTGAGAAAACAGGTATGATAGATATAGGCCTATAACTGTTTGTATTGTTAAACTCGCCTTTTTTGTGTATAGGGATAACTTGTGATATTTTAAATATTTGAGGATAAATCCCGCTCTCGATACATATTAGTTGTTGATAAAAACAGAACTAGAAAGTTAAAAATAGGAATTGAAAAAAAAATTTGAAGAAGCTTTTATTTATACAAATGCACTAGGAAGGAAAAAATAATTTCTATCATTGTTTGATCAAGGTTATTCTGTGAGTAACAGATTCAAAAGCTTGCCGCGGTGAGCACCCTCTGTTGTTTCAGAGGTAGGGTTATTTAACGAGCTCAACATCTATGAACTCGGGACCGCAATCTTAACGTTTCCTCCGAAGGGCGGCATATCTATCTTCTCATCTGGTTTTTCTTCTTCAATAAGATCACGTTCGAAAAACATTGCAAAGAATACAGCGAGAACTGAGGAAGGTTCATCCATATCCAAAAGATTTTTGAAAACGGGAACGGATACAATTCCCGGAGCGTAAAAAGAACTATCTTTTGATTCAATACTTTTTTCTTATAGGCAAAACTTACAAGTTACAGCCTAATCGAATATTTTTCCGTTCATGAAAAATAATTTGGTGAACGCCGTAACTTATCGGGGTAAAGTGCCCGTCTACTCTCGTATAGATTCCCTAATCCATTTAATTTTGTTTTCAGATTGTGGATGGCTAGAGTCCCAAAAAAGTGCCAAGAATGAGTATCCCTCCACATAAAATAAGCTTTAAACAATACGTGTCTGGTCTCCTTCACTCCCGAAACGAAAACATGGTATCAATAAGATATAAAAAATTCTCCTATGATCGTTAGAAAGTAAAAATTATATTTTTATAATATAAACATGTGGATATAGATACATTTTTTGTCAGGTAGGTGACCGCAGCCTCTCACATATTTTTCAGCGAATTGAAGATATAAAATTCACTGTTAAGGATTATTGTAAATCACTCGTGAAACTAGTGAGCACGGTAAAATACCAATTTATGATTCTTGTTTCAAGAATGTCTCTATTGTTGAGATCAACTAAGTGACCTTGAGGAACACCCATTTTGGTATGAGGTTATAACACTTCAGATGGCCAGTGATGTTTATTATCTTCAGAAATCTTCTGACCTTCACTTCACACTTTTCCTAATCCATATTGGTTATTAAAGTCGCGTAAAGAAAAACAATCGTAAATCACTTGAAAGCTTCGAAATATTCATCTCACCCGAGGACACAATCACCCGCAACAATGTAGCAACAAAAGGAAGATCCAACAATGAACTGCGCGTCAAACATATTTGTACAGCAGATATTATTAATTATAGTTAGTTATTAGATTCCTTTTTTACACAATGCGAAGAATGGACTCTGCATCCAGACAAAAGATAATTTATCGTTCGAGGCGGACAACAATTTGATGCTTTAACGTGTAATTTATAAATGATTTTGTTTTATAACGCCTTTGTGTGTATTTTGAAGTCATCACAGCTATGGTGCAGCAAATATAATCGACCCGAACACTAGAGAGAGAGTAGGCAGGCAATTTACCACATGATATGTTTGCTTAGAGGCAAGGCTCTCCACCGTCCATCTACGACGTACCTTCTTTACCTTTCTGGACGTTTATTGCGGAGAGAAGGCGCTAGAGCTGGCATGTCGTAGATCGAGCCCTGGTCGGTGCGGCATAATACAGAAACGACTTGGCCCTATAATTAAAGGAAACTCATTTGTGCTGGACTGACACCTTAAAGATAGGCATTTAGTCAGCTGTCAGCGGCAGCCTTTGTAGCCAGGTATACCAGACGCGCGAACTCACCTATCGGCACACTGGCGTATGCAGAAAAATATTATATTGGGAACTCATCTTCTCTATGGTTCACAAATAGGTATGTGAGGACGGAAACTAATCAGAGAAGTTTGGTTCAATGTATTCTCATTTGAAATATAATGTTGAATGTATTTCCAGTCTGGGTCTGCCATCGGAATCTCTTTAGATCATTAGAAGTGGCTGTAATATATCCAGCTCTAAAAATTTATGAAATTTAGTACTAAGTTGCCATATGTCGGAGGATGTCTAGATCGTATGAAAGGGGCTTCTGTAATATATCCAAAATCAAGTTCTGTTATATGGCCGAATTAGAGTATACAGGGTGTTATGTAATAAGTGTCCGATATTTTACAAGACGATTCCTCAGTTATTTATAAGGTGAAAAGTTCATATAAGCATGGGTCAGCAAGGCCTTAATTTTTTATAGATTCTACCTGAATGTCTCGAACGGGATAGACGTGTTCCACTGTGCTGTCTGCGAAAGTTTAATAAATGTTGAAAATCTATTAATTAACATTTTACAAGCTTTGTTAGTGAGTAGAAATAGTGTACAAAGAATCATTCCATATTATATCGCTAAACTGGTATTTGATTCGAATTATAAAACCAAATTTGAAATGGGTACACGAGCCAACAAGCGGGGCGAGGAAGATCTGCAGATATTAGTCAGAAACTTAGTTCTGAAACTTAGCTCTTCCGAAGAATTTATCAATCAGTTAACTACCACTATAACGGAGACACTTGATGAAAAATATGGAAAAGAAATTCAATCGCTGAAGGAAATTAATGAGAGTATGTTGAAGAAACTGGAAAATCAAGAGGCACAAATATACACACTTATAGAAATACAAGAAAAATGTGATCAGTACCATAAAAGTCGAAACATCATAGTATATGGTGTCTCGAGGAACACAATGAAAACTGTAGATCCAAACTACTTGATATATTTGAAAACAAAATGGAACTACATATTGATCATGTAAACATTGAGAATTGCCATAGGATGAAATCAAGAAATGTGAATCAACCCAAACCTATTTTTGTGAGATTCACTACGAACCACTACAAAAATGAGGTTAACCAAAATAAGAAATCTCTAAAAAACACTGGACTTCTTATCAGGGAGGATCTAACAAATCAGCAGCGTCAAATTCTCATAGCCACCATTAGAAGACTTGGAAAAGATGGGAAAGTATGGACCAACCATGGTACTATTTTCAGTAAAATCAACGAAGAAGCAAACGTATTCAAAATCAACTCCTTAGGTGATCTTGATAGACTTTTTAACTGAATATTTATCTTTCCTCGCCCTCATATTTTTCTCTCATATTTTTCTTTCTTCTTCCTCAAAGAATACTTATGTTTTTGATAATTACAATATATCTCGAATATGAATCATTTACTTTTTACTTCAAAGCTAATCCAACTATTATAATTCCAAGTTTCAACTTTATAAATTTAAATTGAAATATTCGTCGACAGCATGGGTGCAGCTGATTCTTGCCCACGAATTGTTTTTGCCCATCTATTCTTTTTGTTAACTTTTAGTGAGGAGCGAGATTAGGATCGTTCCTTTTCTGTTTTTTTTTTGTTTTTTACTTTTTGTTACTATATTCATTTTTTATTTTATTTTTTTGCTTGAAAAACGTACATTGCTAAAATAAAATCGTTTTTGTCTAAGTATAGGAAATTGGAATAATTTGATATGAATTATTTGAAAATAGGCGGGTTGAATGTCAGATCTCTGATACCATCGTTATTAGAGGTTGAAAATATTATAGCACGGGAGAAATTTGATATTTTCACAGTTTGTGAGTCCTGGCTGAAAGCAGAAATACAGGATCATCTGATAAATACTACTGGATACAAGTTATTTAGGGAGGACAGACAGAGTCGGGGCGGTGGGGTCTGTATATATGTTTCAAATAAATTGAAAAGTGAAGCCATCTGTCAGCCTAGCCATTTTTGCGAACAACTATGGGTAATATTTTCTATTCAAAAAACAACTTTTGTAGTGGGTGTGATATACAGGGCACCTTTACAGGATGAAAAATTGTTTATAGAGGAATTTGAAGATACCTTGAGTTATTTTCATTCTACTGTAGATCAAATTGTTTGCACTGGTGATTTCAACATTAATGTCCTGGATTTCAGAAATACTCAGGTAGATAATCTTCTATCAGTTACGAATATTTTTCATTTGACGCAAATTATTGACATGCCTACAAGAATAGGTAAAAACAGCCAAACACTATTGGATTTAATTATAGTTAACGAGAACTCTGTAGTGGAGGGGGGTGTCATTGATAATAACGGTATCTCTGATCACTTCATAGTTTATTGCAAATTGAGAGTTGATGAGGACAAATGGACTACAAAAATGTGTACCTACAGGAATTTTAAAATTTTTAATGAAGAACTTTTTCAAAGAGACCTATATACTATGCCATTTTTCCACATTTACGATCAAGATAGCATCGATGAAAAAATTTCTTTTCTGATAAATATCCTTCAAAATTTATTTGATCGACATGCTCCCTACACTACTTCCAGAGTCACCAAACCCAATGCACCCTGGCTAACATTTAACATAAAGCAAATGATGTCCACTAGGGATAAAGCACTGAGAGCTTCGAAAAGAAATAGAACCGAGGGGCGGCTGCAATATTATAAAGACATTAGGAACTATGTAAATAAGGCTATCCAGAGGGATAAAAGGCATATTTTAGTTATCGGCTAGGAAACTCAAAAAATAATAAGGAAATGTGGAAAAACGCATTGAAATTCCAGATAATCTAAGTAACCCAAATGAATTGAAAAACTTTTTCATTAACTCTATACCTAACATGCAGCCACCTCAAGATTAAATAACTTTTTATAAGGAAAACCATCTAGTGGAACCTGAATTTGCTTTCCAGGAAATAAATGATTTATTCACATATAAAATTATATGTAACAAAATCGAATGCTAAAGGTTGTGATGATATAAACATTAAACTGATTAAAATGTGTTGTCCCCATATCGTACAATATATCACCCATATAGTAAATTTTTGTTTAACCAATAACGTATTTCCAGCGATGTGGGGGAGAGCAGTGGTGAGAGTATTACCCAAAAAAATCTAACCCAACTGAATATAAAGATTTACTTGCAATTAGTGTCCTACCAACATTATCAAAAATCTTTGAACGAGCAGTTGAAGAACAGCTAAGAATTCATCTCTCTAAGTTCTCTTCACTACCGGAAACACAGTCTGGGTTCCGCAAAGGTCATAGTTGCGCCACTGCTCTGCTGCACATCGTGGATGACATTATTGGGGCTACAGATGGGGGCCTCTGTTCGGTACTTGTACTTCTTGATTTCAGTCGAGCCTTTGACACTCCAAACTACGATCTACTTTTAGCGATATTACATTATGTGGGACTATCGGGGAGTGCAATTAGACTTCTTGAATGTTATATCAAAAACATGGAACAAAAAGTATGCCAGGATGGAATCTACTCGAACTATTTGAAACTTAAGTCAGGAGTGCCACAGGGTTCTATATTGGGTCCATTGTTGTTCACAATTTATTCATGAAATATGTTACGCTGTCTAGAACATTGTAAAATTCACCTTTATGCCGATAACACTCAACTCTATTACAGTTTTCCCCCTCAATGTATACAACCACAAATGAATCCAAAAGTCTTGCAATTTTAATCGATTCCGACTTGCGGTTCGACAAACATATAAACAAACAAATACAACTTGCATATTCTTCTTTAAAACTTATATATGGAAACAGACACGTACTCTTAAAACAGACGAAAACAACTCTCTGTGATGCACTAGTTTTATCACGTTTCAATTATTCGGATACCTTATATGGCCCATGTTTAACTAGACAGTATGCTCAGAGAATACAGAAATTGCAGAACTCGTGTCTTCGGCTCATTCACGGTATCAGAAAATATCAAAGAATATCCCATAAGTTGCGTGAAACGGGTTGGCTTACAATAATGGAAAACCGACGAAAATTAAATGCTGCTAATTTATATCAAAAAATTATATTAACTAAAACACCGCCCTACCTGTACAGGAAAATCCTTTTTCGTACCGATATTCATAATCTGAATATCAGATTTAAAGGTACTCTCACCCCACCTAGTTTCAAAACAGAATTTTTCAAGCGATCATTTAGTTATAATATATGCCAAGTGATCAACCTGTTACCAAAAGAAATTGAAAATTCAAAACTTTCAATTTTACGAAAAAAAAAACAAACTCATTCTGTTAGAAAATCAACCTTTATTATAAATTACCATATAAATTTCTACTCATATCAACCAAAATAAGTTTCAGCAATGTACGTCTTTCCCAGCATCATTTAAATAATTGGTATCCCCTAAATTTTCCCTCTACTCTTCTCTGTTTTTTTTTGTCTTAGAATAGGTAGAATATTTTGAGGTTGAGGTTTGGAAGAACAACTTATTAGCACTTGTGTTACATAAGATGAACTTCGCCTTTTGTAATTTCAGAAATTAAATTGTTTATTGAACCAAAATTGTATGTGCCCAGTACTGAAAAACAATAAAGACGATTATTATTATCATTATTATTATATACAGGGTGTTGAAAATTTATTTTTATTTTGTTTTTTCGAAAACAATTTTTAAAATAATGTCGATACTTGGACGAAAATTGGTATTTGGGAATTTTTTGATATGAGAAATTCAAATTTGATCTTAGTTTGGCCCTTAATTGTAGGGGCGCCGCCTACAGGTCTTCGTCTCTTTGTCACAACTTTGTCGTGCATGTATGTATCACATTTTCTAGGAGAAAAATCGATTCCTCTATAATTTTCACGTGAAAAAGGTATGTTTTCAAAAGTCGCTACAAGCAGCCGTTTTCGAGATATTTTGATTTAAATTAATCGATGCATGTGTTTGTCAAAAAGTGAAACAATTTTGAAAACTTTTTTTTATTTCAACATAGAAACATTTCAAACAACATAAACAACGGAACACTAGATATAAATCAAAATCACAATAAATGTTCGAAATATCCACCTCCTGCCTGTATGCACGCATCCAATCTTCTTCTCACTGATCCACGCACACTTTGGAAAACTCCTGGAGTGTTTTGAATCGTTCTACAAGAATTAATTATTCGATAACTTAATTCTTCTTCATTTTGGATAGGTGCCTGATAAATTGAGGATTTCAGATGTCCCCACAGGAAAAAATCCAAACTGTTAAGATCTGGTGACCTCCCCGACCTATCCAACGGTTGCCGAAAGTTTGATCTGAAAATTCTCGCGCTTGGATGCAAAAATGTGCCGGGGCATCGTCATGCATAAACTGCATTTCATTTCGTAGTCTAAGCGACACATCTTCCAGTGAAATAGGCAAATCTTCTTCGAAAAAATGAAGATATCTCTCTCCGTTTAATCTTCCCGGAATAAAGAATGGACCCATAAAATAATCTACAAGGATTCCTGCCCACACGTTATGAGAGAACTGTTCTTGGAAATATGATTCCTGTTTCGCATGGGGGTTTTCCTCTGATCACAAATGATTGTTGTGAAAATTGCGTATATAATTTTTTAACACCTTGTATATATGAACTTTCAGTCGCAGATGATTCCACATCTGATTATATGAACATCCTGTTTATATTTTCAACAAATCAACTTTTCACCTTATAACTGAGGAATCATCCTGTAAAATATTGGAGACTTATTAAATAACACCCTGTATATAAAATTTCAGCTCAAAAGGGTGGTGAACTCAGTACTGGATCTAAGTTGTCATATGTTCGAACTTGCATAGTACATTTTTTTCCGTAAAATGTATCTATAGGGTGTAATTTAACTTTTTGCTCCCCCGGAATGACGGGAGAGCAATTTTAAAGCACTTAACAAACCACAATTATCAAATTATCCTTTAAAAGTAACACACAGTTTTTTAATTCTCACGAACAGTAAACAATATCGACAGGGCAGATATGAGCCTTTCCAATCATTTTCAGAAAAAATATTTTTGAAATGATGGATTGTCACGTAACTCGTATTTATTTTTCGATTTTTTTTCTTCAATTTATCGAGTTAAAAATTATTGAAAACGCCAAAATAAACTACCGAATTCAAACGATCAGAAGAGGCGGAAACCGTGTGACGTCAGTGCGCGAGTAATTTTGATTGGTTATACTCATGATGTCCTGCTAGCTGATGAAATAAATAATGCACCTGACAGCGTTGCCAAGCTCGAATGAAAATTGAGTTTAGATCACGATGTTTTAACAAATTATAGTTATTACATGAAATATATTACAATTACTGAATGTATTTATGATTATGATAATAAAAACAGTTGCAACATTCTATGACAGGTGTGGCTGAATTGACTCGATTGTGAATTGGCACCATATTTGATTTTTCCGAATTTTGAAATATTCCAATATTCACGGTGAATTGAGAGTAGCCAGCAATTAATTTCTTAGTTCAATTTGTTATTTCACGGTTCACGTAATAAATTTAGAGATTTTACTAAGATTTGGCAACTGCGGCGCGTCTGTCAGTCACTCTTGGCTTTTTCCGCGCCATCAGATACTTCAACCAATCATATAGAAGAAGTCACTGACGTCACGTCTGAGGAGCGTTTGAATTTACACGCATCGAAATCACGTTTTCAATATTGAATAATTAATTAGTTTTTAAAAATTTAGAGTGAATAAATGGTTAGGAATATGTCATAAAGTGCCCCCCAATACGTCATGTGAAAAAAGTGCATATTTTAAGATACGGGAAATGCCCATTTACTTGACTGACAAGCAACGTTGCAGCAGGTGGGAAAGGATTTCAAGATTCTTGCAAGCGCCTCTATCGGTGAATTTGAAATCTATCAACGAACAACATGACGTTTGCCAGATTCGACTACTGTTTTCTGATTGGCTGGTTGATGAAATATTTTACTTAGCAATCAATCAGAAAACAGTACGAGATGTGGATGAGATGAAATTTGAATATTTGTGTCCTTCTTAGGCAGCTTGCAAATTAGGCAATAGAGGCCTTTGTGTCGTAAACTCTACTTTCGAAAACAAAACGCACACAACTTGTCTCACACCACAGCAAATCTCCACATTTCTATGGTCTAACAAAAATCCACAAATCCAATACTCCATTGAGATCCATTGTGAGTTCCATTGGATCCCCCTGTCAGAAACTAGCCATATATTTCCTTCGCATCGTAACACATCTTGGAATTCAGAGAGTTTCATGAGAAATACTCAACATTTTATAGAGAAACTAGAAGGATAACGAATCCAAGATGGAGACGTTCTAGTGAGTCTCCATGTTGTAAAAGTGTTTACAATTATTTCGATAAATTAAACATTCGGAATTGTGAAAACCAAGTTAGAATGATACATCATTGAAATATTGAACAATGATGAATGTGAAAACAATCTGAAATTATGTACAGAAAAAATCTTTTTCCAAAAAAAAAAAATTAATACTATCAACAGAATTCGGCATGGCTATGGGATCCCCATTATCTCATTTTGAGTAATATTTTTATTGGTCACTTTGAGGAATGTTACATTGAAACCTATCAAAATAGTCCAAAAGTATGATGGATATATGTTGATGATGTTTTCGCCTTCTGGAACCATATGAATTAATTTATTTTTAGATCATATAAACAAAAAGTACCAACGATTAAATTCACATTGGAATCAGAGAAAAATAATCAATTTTCCGTTCATCAAGATAAAAAAATCAGATCATATCAACACAATTGTCCGAAAGAAAACACACACTAATAGATATCTCAACTACAACTCAAATCATCACGCAAGAGTCAAAAAGGGTATAGTTGAATGCCTCTACAAAATATCTTAAATGAAATGCAATTCAACAGAAAACTTTGAAGAAGAAATTGTTTTCATAAGGTCATACTGAAGAACAATGCGTATCCAGATAAATTTGTGGAAAACACTCTCAATAAATTACAAATACGAAACAACCGAGTTATAAATTCAGTACAGGTACAACCACCAATACATCTAGAAAATAACGCAATACCTAATGTCCCGGATTATCTGAAAGGATTTAACGGATTGGCAACAAATATGTCATCAGAATAACTTTCAAAGCAACTATTATGATCGATCTTTACACAAAAGAAAAAAAATGTATACAACAATACCTTGTCCTGTGGCAAAAGTATATTGGCGAGATATCAAGACCGTTAAAAGTTCGCTAGGACGAACATCGATATTATATTAAGAATCAACAAATCCCAGCAAATTATCAATGGACCAAATCCAACATGGTAGAATAAAATAAAACAACAATTCTAACCAAAGAACCACATAACGAGAAGAGAAAACTAAAATAATTTGCCTTCATTCTACTATCTGGAAACAATAACAAATTCTTCTGATATGGACGTGGAAACCCTTACTGGAAGAATGATCTTGCATTTGGCAGAGCCATAAAGGGTTGACTTCATTATCCGTACACTCCATACATCAAATGAACAAGACAATCATGGGTTGATGTGATTTGCTAAAAATAAGCTTTTCCTAAGTATTAACTGCGATTCTGTAGAATGAAAATGTAAGTAACAACAACCCCTAGCATTAACTCAAAAAGAGAGTACTGAGAGGACTCAAGCCACCAGTTCTGAACGGGGTAGAAATTCCAATTGCACAAGAGGCAAAATACTTGGGAGTCATCTTTGATCACAAGCTGACCAAAGGTTATTCAAAAAAGCACGGTAGCCCTCAATCTATGCAGAAGAATGTGTGGAGAAAACTGGGCACTACAAACTAAAATGATCATTTGGCTATACCGCAGAGTCATCAGACCCATGATAGCATACGGTTCGGTAACATGGTGGCTAAAGACTGGGGCGATCCGTAGGCTAGGCGACATCCAAAGGCTAGGCTGGCTGCCTGCCACGGGAGCTATGAGGACTACCCCAACAGCCGCCTCAGAAGTTTTGCTGAACCACTTCATGTATACATACAAGGCAAAGCCAAGTCAGACGCCAGCAGATTGACCAGAGGGCAAGCGATCATAAGTAGACGGCACGGCAAAGTGTATAACGATCTATGCAAAGAGTTGGAAACCGACCTCATAATAGGAATGCCATCAAACGAGATACTACCGAGAAATTTTTTAAAAGTCATAGCAGAGAGGCATGGGGGGAAGGACCTCCAATTAATGCACAAATTGCCTGCTACACAGACGGCTCAAAAACCAAAGAAGGTGTAGGAGCAGGAATATATTTAGCCAAGCCAAAGACAGGAGTCTCACTGGGTTAGGCAAACATGTGAGATATTCCAGGTAGAAGTTGCAGCAATACACCACTGCGCAGAGGAGTTACTAAAGCAAGAGTTTAAGGAAAAGACCATTGCCATATACTCTGACAGCCAAGCGGCTATTAAAGCAATCAGCTCCATGCAAGTTAACTCCGAACTTGTCTGGAACTGCTTGGAAGCCCTGCAAAGGGTAGGCGGTCAAAACAGACTATATCTGGCTTGGGTGCCAGGCCACATAGGCTACAAGGGCAACAAAAATGCCGATTCATCAGCACGACGCGCTCCCATTGGCACAGAACCTTTTGTGGCACAGCGAAAGCGCTTCGAACAGTACACAAAACAGTACTTGGTTGAAAGAGCATTCTCAAGAATTGTGGTACATGGCGCTGGGCATGAGACAGGTCAAAGAGTTCATCAAAGAACCATTGCCAACATTCACAGACACCTGCTAAGCCAGAAGAGGAGAACATCCAGGATCATGGTTGAGCTCCTGACAGGGCACGGCAGACTCAATAAATACATGAATAACATCGGACTGACAGACACAACCACATGTAGGTTTTGCCAAGAGGGGGAGAAAACCTCAGCCACCTATTGTGCTACTGTGAAGGCCTTGCAAGGATAAGGTTTTCAATGATAGGGGAGCAAAAAATCAATATTTGGAGGACTCAAGGACTGGCCTGTGGAGTCTAGTAACAAGGTCTGGCTGACAGGGAATTCTAACATAACATAGATCTGCAAAGGTTGCGTGAAGTGGCTCCTAGCCCACAAGCCCCGTACAAATCTTATCTAATCTGACCCTCTTAACTAAGAAATATCATGATGACTAGTTACTACTATATTTTAGCTGTATAAAAATGATCGGTCATAGTGAATACTCGAAACTCTTCAAATCACACGCACCATCGCACCGACAGACATATAAATAAGTAAGGAGCACCTAAGCTTGTCAGTATTCACCTGAAGACTATTGTAGATACAAGCATTCGAAACGTCGAGGAAACGTTTCAAATCCATTGAGACGATGGACGTCCGAAACGAGAGTAACTATCTCTCCACTGGTCCTTCCCAGACCTTTTATTTCACCATGACGCACTTATGGTTTCTGATTTAGGGCCCTCCTAGCAACTACAGGTACTACCTGTGGCTAACTTACAGTGCTGGTGGTTCATTTAGATGGCCCTTATCGTTTATGGATTCCCTGGAGAGTTCACTTCTGATCCTGTAGAACGATCGGAATCGCATCATCTCCAGTGCCCTGAAAAAAAAAAACGAGATGGCCAATACTTGTTCGCATTCCCTTTTCGGTATTTCGGCTCAGTGTTCATGTGTACCCACGAGTGAAGGGGCAGGGCTAGTGCCCCCTGCACAGGCCTAAGACTATTCCGAGGTTTCGCCCGTTTCTTGGCACGTTACGGCACTGTTTCTTTTGAGACCCCGGTGCCACGGCGTTCACAGCTTGGATTTAGGTCTATTTGTCAGAGCCTTGTTAGTCAAATCGCGGTCGCCCACGAGATCATACGAATGTCCGCAAACCGTCCTATTTGCTGCGCCGCCGCGACCCTTTCACACCAAACCATGTGAAAGTGAGGTTGGACTTGAAGGGGCAAAAAAGATTCTTCATTTCAGGTAAAAGCGGTAAAAATCCATGTTTCGGATATTTTTTCTACTTCTATGCACAACTTCAGCTACCTTCACTGTATGTACTCAAGCTTTTTCATGATTATAGAGTCAGGTTTTGTATCTAGGATCATGCCCAGATATTTGTGGCGGGGATTGACTGAAATATCAAAGCCATTTATTTTAATATTTTGGGGGCGACTTAGCCTACGTCTCGTGGAGAAGGTAATGCTAGATTTTTCTGTAGATCGAGTGAAACCTGGACAATACCTTAGTTGGATACTTAAATCACATATTCCTCAACTGTGGTACCGTGGAGTGGGGTCACTTTCCTCAAATTTGGCAGTTTTTTCAAGTTTAATTTGTAGTTGTTGGGCCTACAAATTGGAGATAAAAGTATATGGTACAATTATGTTTACCCTATTGATTCCACATGGTAGTACAGCGTTGTTGTGATTAGAATAGTGAGTGACAGCTGTCTAGTTCTGCACCAGATTCGCCTGAGCCAATCAAAACGGACCGCAAGCCAATTGTAGGTGCGTCCATACGTTGGAGGTCAAGAAAACTAATAAATCACGAGTTATATTTGTGTTTGAAAAGGTCTGAATGAATAAAAGCCAGTAGCGTCTCTGGTCTGGGATGGAAATAGGTTTTACAATTTTCTATAGCTCTGTTGGGTTTTGTTGGAAAATATGGCTTCTCTTCGACCATAGGAAAATGAAATTATGATGATCCGATTGCCTATTGATACATACTTCCTCGCTTTTGCCATTTTTTTTATTTTAACGTATTTTTTAAATATTTAAATATCGTAATAAAATTGGATATCTCCGCCACTGCTGCTCGAAGGATACCGCTTCAAGTCTGGGAAACTTGTTTTTTATGCTTCTGCAATTGTAAATGGTTCAACTATATATAAAAGTATAAGTATAAAGGTTTTCAGGGTCATTATTAAAATGCATAATTATGTTACAAAATCCTTTATTATTTAAACTTATAAAATTGTACAAACATGTAAAAAACGAAAAAAAACATCAATAAAAATAAAATAATAGGTACTTAATGAGCAACTTATTAGAAAATTCTAAACATTAAATAAAAAAGTTAAACTAACAGGAACAGGTATTTTTTGATTTGTTGAATAAAGTTCGATGGGGAATTTTGAATTGTCTGTCAGCTTCATGGGTGGACAAATCCTTAAATTGTACCGCACGTCCTTCTACATCCACTTGCTCTGCAGTATCATTTTTGTAAGAGCGAGAGCCCAAGGTTTTTTTGTAGGTCCCCACCATTTTTCTGATTTTTTTTTATTTTTAATAACGCAATAATCATTATTATTACTATCACTAGATACTGTTTTTTGCAATTAAATCATTAGAACAATTTAATTTAAGTTTCGAGCAAAATAACCCCAAAGCATGGGTGGAATGTGCATTGTTGCATAATAAAATTCTCATTTTTTAACATTGTTATATCTATCTAAAAATATGCTCTATCAGGTAAAAATGTTCATAGAGTTGTAAGATTCATCAACATTCCTCCATAGACCTTAGTTTTTCGGTTTTAAAAATATATCAAAATTCCATCGTTCACTTGCGTGCGTTCCAGAGTCTCCAGGATATTGTCACACGATCACGCACCACGTTACGGAGTAGACTGGCCGCCTAGGAACAAGATCCATCAAACTATTTCGTTTGAGTTACTAACAACTTCGAAAAAATTTGGTATTACCCACATTTTTGTCTCTTGAGCAAAGTTACCTCCGGTGAGCAAAGCAAACCCCACTATAACGGTAATCATACACAAGAAACAATATGCATTGTTACTTGAGCTTAATGTTCTCCTACCGTTGACCCACCTCCTCAGCATCAATTCAAAAGACATCAATGAACTAACACATATATTTGAGTCATGCGCCTATCAATCGTCTGTGGCAAATAGTGACCTAATGCCATCTCCCACTCACAAAAAAAGAAAATAGAGATTCAATTAGTCAATCAGTCACTGAAGAAATTGCTTTTTTTTTCTTCAGTTAAAGTAAATGTGTTTGAAACGTATACAGTGCGGTCCATAGGTATGGAATACATTATTGTGTATTTGTTTGAAAAAACCTGAAACAGGTCGATTTCTATTGTCAATTTGACAATTTACAGTATGAAACTATTACCGCCTCCTTGAACCCCCTCTTAATTATGAGCACCCCCTCAAAAATTTAAAATGAGAAGAGGGGTCATATGGCACTTTTTTCGAAAGGGATTTCCATTCTCCGTTCAGCAATATCAAGTTTTTCAAATTTGATGCAATCATAACTGAGAAAAGAACTCCGCACAAAAACATATGGGAAATTGGCTCTCGGTCGAATTGGCTGAAATTCTATTATGTTTTAGTAGGATGGGTCATTAGAAAAAGGTGTAAGTTCAAATGATTTTGTATGTTTAGTTTCTGAGATATAAGCGGCCAAAGTTCGTAAAAACGTTGTATTGGGGTAGGATTAACAACGAAAAAAACTGTTTTTTTTTGTCGAAATAAGACAAAGTAAGGATGAAAATGTATTGATCGGAACTCGTAAACATGTTCAATTATAATCTTATTGATGATAGACATTAGAGTGTATACGGGGCATAGTCAAAAAAATCGTTTTTCCGGATGTTTTTTTCCTGCACTATTTCAAAACCAACAAGTTATATTTTGTTCAGATATCATAGTTCCAGTCTATTATAGGTGAAAAAACGTGTTTTGTTTCTTGATGACTCTCTCTGTTTGAAATATATATTTTTATTATTTTCGAGTATACCCCTACACTGAAAACAATTGACAGATTGTTTTTGATTACAAAAAAAGGAATTAATTGCTATTGCTACTGCCCACTGAATAAAAGATAAGGTAAAATTCTGATGAACTCAATTGTTCAATATTACCTTTCATTTAGATAAAGGGTGCGTTACATTTTTTTAGGTCCTTTACAATGTTTTTATTGAATATCTAGAAAACTGTTCCGTTAATTTGGACCATATTTTAATCACAATATTTTAAAATGTTGACTATCAATACGATGTTTTATCATTGTATGTTGCGTTTCTAAGATATGCATTTTTGAAGTTTACGGTCTTGCGATATATGGGGTAACCTATCGATTTAACAAAATTTTATGGAAACTTTCGACACCTTCAATTCTATTATAAAACTTTTCGAATTCGATTATTTACTATAAACAACACAAACCACAATTTAGAACTCAACAGTATAGACTCAAAAAAACAAAATCGAATTATAAATAACGACTTCTAACATAAAGAGTCAATTGATATTATGGAAATTATAAAATAACTTAGGAAGTATTCTTCAATTTATTCCACAATTAAATTAAATGTTCAAAATGACCACCATTCACTTCTTGACAAGAAGCAAGTGGATCTTGGAATTCTCGTACAACATTTTGTAGGACCTCAGGGGTTATGTTGTTCATTTCTTCCGTTATCCTAACTTTTGAATCTGCATTATTGTTTGGTCTATTAAATATACTTTTGATTTTGAATACCCCATAGAAGTATCTGGAGGAGTTAAATCGGGGGATCTAGGCGGCCATTCAATCGTTCCACGTCTTCCAATCCACCTATTGGAAAAAACTACGTTCAAATAATCTCTAACAATACGTTTTTAATGCGGTGGAGCTCCGTCTTGTTGGTACCAAATTGATCTATCTATTGCATTTGGATCATTAACATCAGGAAAAAGTAATTTTAATGTAGGATGTAAAAACTTCATCAAAAAATCTAGATAAACCTCACCATTAACTGTGCCTTCAAAAAAATAAGGTCCAATAATTTTGTTCTTAATGATACCAGCCCAAACGTTCACTTTTTTAGGATATTGTGTGTGAGCCTCACACATCCAATGAGGACTTTCTCTGCTCCAATATCTACAGTTTTGTCCATTAACCGTTCCATTTAAATGGAAAGTATCTTCATCAGAAAAAATAATTTTGTTTATAAACTAAAAATCTGCTTCCATTCTGTCCTTCATCAGTTCACAGAATTGTTGCCTTCTATCAGGATCATCCTCATTTAACTCCTGAACCAACTAAACTTTATAAATATGGTAATTTTCTTTATGTAGAGGTAGAGCTCACATCATTGTTGGCGGCAAGTTGTCTACTTGTCATATGCTGATTTTCCTCAATCGCTAACAGTACATCTAACTTTTTCCTCATCCACTTTAACATTTCGACCTGGTTTTTGAATAGTTTTTACATGTCCAGTTTGACGAAATTGTGTTTCTATTTTGCTGACTGTAGACTATGAAACTTGTTGACCAGGGTATTTTGAGTTCTTGTTTTATTACCCCATCCAATCATAATTAAAATGTCTATTCTTTGAGTTTCGGATAAATGAGCCATAGTTGAATCAAATACACACAAATATTTTTCAATACACTGACGTGTGTCAGCAACTTAAATATCACAATAATAGTAGTCTACTAGATTGACATTACATTATTTGTGTGGGTTTTGTGAATAATTTTGTTGATGACTTGAACGTCTTTTTCCTGACGTTTAGCAAAACAAATAAGAAAATACCTGATTATTCCTCATGGGGTTTATTTAAAAATCATAAGGATGTTTCAATAGACCAGACAATATTGCAGATTTAAAAGTTAAGTTAACGGAAGAAATTAACAACATAACCCCTGAGGTCCAATGTTGTACGAGGATTCCAAGATCGACTTGCTTATTGTCAAGAAGTGAATGATGGTCAATTTGAACATTTAATT
This sequence comes from Gonioctena quinquepunctata, assembly GCA_018342105.1. Classification (NCBI taxonomy): domain Eukaryota; kingdom Metazoa; phylum Arthropoda; class Insecta; order Coleoptera; family Chrysomelidae; genus Gonioctena; species Gonioctena quinquepunctata. The sequence goes on from JAFIRS010000088.1 coordinate 261,469, forward strand.
TAATTGTAAAATGAATTGAAAAATACTTCCTAAACATTATGTGACATTATTTCCTTCATTTTACGTAAAGTATCAAAATTTTACATTTTCAAAATAAAATGTTTCAGTTATGATTGCACCAAATTTGGAAAACTCAATATTGCTGAACAGAGATTGAAAATCCCTTTCGAACAAGGTTCCACACGGCCCCACTTCGTATTTAATTTTTCTGAGGGGGTGCTCAAAATTCAGAGGGGCTGCAAGAAATCGACAATAGAAATCGACCTGTTTCAGGTTTTTTTAAACAAATACATAAGAATGCTAAAAATTAATTCATTCCATACCTATGGTATATCGAAGCAAAATGAATTTGATAAATTTAAGTACTCGAGCTCCCAGAAAAAGGGAAAAAGCATCGGTAGGAAAAATTACGCCTTTAGCACATAAGAGTAGTAATTTGATTTTCAATTGATGGTGCATAACTGCATTTGATTACCCCTCAGTATTGTTTGGAATGAATGAATTATTTTTTTCATGAAACAGAAAAACTAACGATCAACTGACTTACATTTTAAATAGATATACAGGGTTCGGCAATAGTGCGTCAGAGTCCAATTGCTCGGGATCTATGATAGGTAGAAAAATGATTCGAAAACGAAAGAAAACTAGATAAACGAGTATATAACCAGACATGATTGCCGAATATACAGGCCAAACTGAGAAAAATCTACAGGGTCGAGTGAATTTTTTTAAACGGAATACTGTTTATTAGCTCAATATAAATGTTGATATCATTCACCCATTTCAAAATGGACCTATCACAGGAGTCTAAATGATTGAATCACTATACATGATGAAAAATAAAAAGTCATCTAGAATAGATGAACTCTCTATAATTACAATCAAGAGTATAATAGATCTGATAAAAACTTACTTACTTACTGAACCAGTCCTATCTGCGAGGATATTCTCCCACTGAATTTAAAAAGGCGCTAGTAATTCTTCTGTACAAAAAGGGAGATAATAGCTAGACAACTATAGACAAATTTCCCTGCTCTGCTCACTCTCGAAGGCACACTACTAGGATGATGAATTATTTGGAAATAAACAACCTTCTATGTAGTAACCAGCATGGTTTCAGAAAAAATAATTTTGTTGAAACATCATCCTACTAATTTCCAAATTATGTTTACTCTGAAATAGACTCCAACAATTGTGTAATTAGTCTGTTTTTTTATTTATCAAATGTGTTTAACACGGTGTCCTCCAAATTTCTAAGTAAAAAGTTAAAAATGCTCGCGTTTTCAAATAACATAATGACTTGGTTGACGCAGTATGACTGTAAGAAATTTACATGTTTAGTGAGCGCGATGTCAGCTTAGCGCGATGTCAGCTTAGGTCAGTCCTAGGACCCTTACTTTTTGTACTATTCGTCAACGTCTTGCCCGAACATGTAACTGATTACCACATAACTATGTTTGCTGATGACACAACGATTACAGGTGCTAGTCGTGAACCAGATGATTTAGTAGCAAAATACATTCACATCATGGTGTAACAGGAATCAACTGATTTTAAATGAAAAAAGTCAATGAAATTTACAATGGGAAGATAATATCCCTCATGAAATAACTCATATTGGTGAAATAACCAAGTCGCAAGAATATTCCTAGATGAAAGGTTAAGCTGGGATCTTCATATCAATCACATATGCAAGAAACTGAATTCAGCATTTTTGCAATTAAGCAGATGAAAACTTGTCTGTTGAGCATTTATTATGCAATGGTATACTCACACATTTCTTTCAACATAATGTCATGGGTTGGAAGATTTTGTAGAATTTGTGGTCAGAAACGTATCTTGAGCTGACTTTGATATGGACTACCGAGACATTGCAATCAGAATTTATAAGAGAGAAATTGCTTACTGCCCCATCGATATATATTTTGAATTGTGTGAAATTCATTAGAAGCAACTTGAAACCCTTCGAAACAAATGCTTCTTCTCATGCTTATCACACATGCCATAGTGGTCACTTGAGAATACCTAACCACAGAACCCAAACATTCGAAAACTCTCCTCTCTACAATGCACTGAGTTTCTACAACAAACTACCAACTGAAATTGAAAATTCTGGATGTGACAGAATAATTTCCAATGAATAAAATGTCTGCTAATCGATAAAATCTCATCAAGAATGACTCATGTTAACTTCTAATAGATAGATAGATAGATAGATAGATTTTCATTTTATCATGTTATGTATGCAATACATTTATGACAAGTCCAAAATACAATTTTTAAAAAAAAAGAAAAACTAATATGTAGAATAGACAAAGATAAAATAATAATGTCTGGATAAACAATTATAAAGACAATGAATAATACGATAGTGTAAAAACGGGAACACAAGCGTAAAAGGAAACCAGTTTACTTAGAGTAATATAATATTTTTATAAACATGTGATTTTATATAAACCAGATAATTTTTTGTTAGTATACACAAACAAGCTGTCAGGAGTGATAACAAATTGTGAGATGAATCATGTAGCTATGTAGTCAGAATAAGGTATCATGAACTAAAGTCAGTAGTTAGGTATTCCTCGATTGTGTAAAAACCATATCTCAGTAACAGGTTTTTTATAGCTATTTTGAATTGTTCAAACATCATTTTTTTAATATGGTCTGGTAATTTATTGTAGAGTCGTAGGTTGGGAGAGTTCCTTGCAGTTACTGCTAGGCGACATCTAGGATTCAACAGATGATTATTATTTCTGGTATTGTATTGATGTATGTTATTATGAACCGTGTAAGTTACTAAGTTTTTATGTATATCAAGGAGGTGTTGATATATAAATACTGACGGTAGGGTCATTATTCTTAGTTACTGAATATTGTTTTGCAAGAGTCCCTGAGTCCTGCACCAGCAGTTATCCTAACTGCTTTTTTTTGCATTATGAAAACACGTGAAGCGTGGGTTGAGTTACCCCATAATAAATCTCCATAACTCATATGGGAGTGAAATAGTGCAAAATATGACACTTTCAATACATCAGGGCTTACTGATTTTTTCAATCTTCGTAGAAGGAAAATTTGGCTTGATAGTTTTTGCACAAAGAGTTTACATGGGGAGACCAGTTTAATCTATCATCGAGCAGTATGTATCTTGTAACATACTGCCATCTCTGCTGTTAGCTTTTCGTTTTGCTATAACATGGTTTAACTTGTCCGTGACATAATATTATTAATAGAACAAAATTAAAATTTTATGCTCATCAAGAATACTGTTTTCAGTGTGATTTATACTTTCAAACATGTATCGTTTTTTCTGCTCTATCTGTTCTAATTTTACATATACTTGCTGTAACAATGTTCTTATTGCGTTTTCAATGAAAACAAAATTGTGGTTTATTTATAAACACTGTTGTTCTATATAAGACTTTACCCTATGTACGTACTGCACTTTGCGATATGCCAAGTCCATAATAACTTTATATAGTTATCTGGTTAGAAGTCGCCTAGATTATGGTTGGCAGGTGTGGAATCCCATTTATTAGAAGAACATAGAGAGAATATAGATAATTCAAATTAAGTTGATTAACTATATCAACTTCAGATTCAATAGAGTACTTCACTTTCAAGGTTGCGGAGCTAACCTACGAAACTATATCAAATTATCGTCAAGAAGACTTATTGTCTATGAAGTGTACATAAGTTATTCAATGGCAGGATAAACTGTTCGCCATTCTAAATAAAATTTTCTTCAGCATTAAGAGCTATTCAACAAGAGACAGTAGCCTAATTTATTGTCAGATTCACAATACAAACTCTGCATTTGACTCACCACTGTCTAGAATGCAGAGGGCATATAACACCTATTTCAGTCATCTTGATCCGTTCTATGTATGTTATATATCATTCAGAAATTCTATATTATATCTCTACTTATCTCCTCTTCTTCTTCTTCCTCTCTTCTTCTTCCTCTCTTCTTCCTCTCTTCTCCCTTCTTTTATCCTTGCCCATAACTAACAATTCAGTTTACACTCATTGTTGAAAAGGGAAACATTCTCAATTTTATTCGATAATATTGTAAAAAATGGATAACTGCTGAACATTGCACCCCCTTACTTAATCAATTAGTTACTTAGTTTTGAGTTTTTTCACAGATTTTTGCTTAGTTAAACTGCACTGCCACCTAATCTTAAGTTTTGTATTGTCTACTACAGAGGTTCTTGTCATTGGATTGTTATTCAATTATTAGAACGCCATGTATTTAAATAAATAAATGAATAACAAAACATTAGTTAAATTAATCAAGTGATTCTCAACTTCCTTTATGTACAAACGATTGAAACAAAATGGAAAGCCAACAAAAACAATACACATGCAAAATACTCGCAATAAGAGAAAAATCGAGAAAAAAAAACATGAAAGCACAAAATGAACAAACTATAGTAAGTGCCCATTGTGGTTGATGCACATCTCTATGCGCCTTCGAAATGAGTTTTCTGCTGCTCTTAGAATTACTGGTGTTATATTCCTGAAAGCATTTCCTTCATATTTTCAATTGTTGTTGGTGTATCTCTATATACGATTTCTTTCACGCATTCTCATAGAACATATTTTAGTGAGATCTGGGGACCTAGTAGGCCATCGAGTGGGTTCACATTCTATTATCAAATACAAGTAATAAACAGCTCCTGTCAAGATACCATCGAAGAAATGTGACCCTATTACATGTTCCCCAATGATTCGTCCATTGACCATATGTGCTGGTTATCAACTTGCCTGAAGAAATGGGGATTTTCCGTTGCTTAATAATGAAAATTATTCCTATTAACGAATTCATTTTTATGAAATGTTGCCTCATCAGGAACAAAGCATTATTGAAAAAGCAGCATCCTCTTGCATCTTACCCCTCGCCCAATTGCAAAACTGTAGACGCTTTTGAAAGTCGTTATCATTCAGTTCTTGGTGCCTTTGAATATGAAATGGGTGGAACTTATTTCTTTCGAAGATTCGAGCAACGGAACGTCTACTTATCCCAAATGATGCACTCACTTCTCGTTGACTGATGTGGCGAGCAAAAAATTTATCCCAAAACAAAAATCATATCCACAAGTTCTCCTTTGTTGAAATTCATTTCAGCTAAATTGACACAAATGATAACTGACGAAGGATTACTGCGATCAATGTTCGTTTGATTGATAGCACACCACAGCCAACCAAAATAATGTACATGAAAAACTCATGTTCTACGAACTTGTTATTCGCTGTGTGTAAGACTGGTAATGCCGTCTAGTGACTCGATAGCAGAAGTGTTCCCGGTTTATTTTCTAATACTCACTACGAAACAATTCAATTTTTTTTCACAATTTTCACGATGTAACAATTTTGTGCTCACTACTAGTTCCAGATGAATCGAAGTTTTTTTCTGTCGAAGAAATAAGTAAGTAAATAATAAAAAATATTTGTATTGATACGATAGTTCACCGCATTTGGAGGTTATCCATGTCGAATCATAGTTATTTTGAATATCATAAAGTAATGCTACTTCTGTGTACTTTCAGGAACGGCAAGTACTGTGCTTGCTCGTTAGTTTATTAAGGTCGCAGCTTCTTAAGGTCTTGAGAACATAAAAAGTAAGGGAGCCAAGTGGTTTAACAAATTGAAAAAAGTACCCATATAACCCTGGTTAGCTTTAACCTGACGGGAAACCACTAAATAACATCAGATTCAACGCAAAACTATTCAATGAAATTCTCAAATAATATGATAATCAGAAAAGGCTCACAATTTTAACTAAATATGGGATCCCACTTTTACCCTTGCAAGGATGTGAGAACGTTGAACGGCCCCTAAATAATAAAAACACATTCAACACTTATTGCTTATACAGTACAGTAACGATGTTTATTCTCAGTACTTGAACTACATTACATTTAACATTAGTTAACATGGAAGGCCAATTGCTTTTGTAACCGAAACCAGTAAATTAAAACACAAATAATCTTCTGCGAGGTACTTTGTCCTGATAGAATGCCGTGTAGATAGACAACTCGGAAAGACATCAAAAGTATCTCTGTCCCCTGTTCATAAGGATGATCGATCAGTTTACAACACCGTCCAGGCGTTCCCGAACTCGCAGTTCAAATAGATATTTGCTTTTTATCACCGGCTCAACACCATCCCACGGAACTTGGTTATACTTTTGTGTCCACTTCTAGGCGATAAAATGGAAAACGGAAAACATCTTAAATATTTATCGAATTAAAACCTTACGTCCAGGAATTAGAGATTGAAATATCGTGAAAAACAGAACACTTATCTCTTTGCTGAAGCTCATGTTATGCCGTTGGAAATGTATAAAATGTACATGTACTATTTTTGCAATCGACTACACAGCAATAGCGAGGGCTCATTGTTATTATATGTATGTTGTTATACTACCCAACCGTGTCCGTTGCCACTACGATAATAATGTTTATTCATCTGAAGTATGGTACAATATTTTTAAGTGATTTGTGAATAAACGGGGAGACCTCAGAAACTGAAAGTTTCCAGCTTGTGCTTGTGATTACCAGGAACATTACCTACTTCTGCCACCATGGGTGCTGTCATGATTTCATCTATCCCCTCCAGCCTAATGCACACAGCGAATAGAGTACCACTCTCTACACGTAAGTAAAAATGATATTCTATGGACTTGGAGCATGGGGAAGGAGTTTAACGTGCCGCGCCGCAGTGACGGAATCGGAAAAAATGATCCAGACGGTATCACCTATCTCCATTTACCGCTGTGATGAAAAGGTTGTCTTAAAAATGAGATAGTTAAAATTTTTCGGTCTCAAACGTCAAAACAGCATTTTTATTGTGATTCGACGGGTAAAAGCTTCCTATCAAAGAGAGGCACAGTGTCGAAAGTGCGCCTACAATAAATTAATGGCAATGAACGAGTCGGCCGCAAATAACCTCGAATCAAATGTGAATGACGTAAGGAAAAAAAGAAGTGGACGGGTGATCACTGCTGTGTTGTAGGGTGCACAAACACGCGTTCAAATGCACCCGTGGATACGAAATTTTATGGTTTTTTCACCGTGAGCTACAAACATAACTGAAGGGAAACATAGATACTGGCCTACGAAGAGTAAAGTGGGTGGAATGTCTGTTATTATTGTACACTAAAAATAATAATAATAATATTTATTTACCACATAATAGGTCACAGACATTGAAAAACAACATGGCAAATAAGAGGTAATCCACAAAGGATGATCCCTGTACGTGGATGTAGCTTTGTTTAAATAGTAAGTGTAGATAACAGTAGTAAAAAATAATAAGGATAATAATAATAATAATACAAAACAATGGTAACAATCGAAATTATGTTAATGGCAATAATAATAATAATGCTAACATATCATTCATGGACAGAGTTGCAATGTTTACTTTTCAGTATGATTGTAAATGTTTTTTCTGTCATGAGTTGTGTATTTTTCTTCTGGAGCTACTTCGATCCACAATTAATTTTTTGAATAAGCTTATTGAATGGATTCGATGTAACTCAATTGGGATTTCGGCATACATAATCGGACTGAGATAAGTATAGCATCGTTGAGCTAATGTTTTTGTTACTTTGGGTATCATTGTGGTTTTTTCTTTATATCTAGTAGCATATTTATGGTCTATTTTTTGCAACATGTGCTTCTCTTTGTAGTGCTTGATAATGATGCTCTGAAAATATAGCTGCTTGCATCAAAAACATTGCTCTTTAAATAAACAACTAGATTACTTTTTTGTTGAAATTATTGATATGTTGCAATAAATGCAGTATTGATATTCACTTTGTATGGTATAACCCACTTGGAAATATTTAAAGTCAATTCATAATTTCTTTGCACATATTTGCGTAGAAAAATATAAATAAAAAATTGTTTATGTAGTTCATGGCAACCGAGTAGGTGAAAGGAAAAAAGTCAATTGGCAAATTTTGCAAGTTCAATTTTTACTTTAATGTGAAAAATATTTTTTTTTGTAATAATAATTACAGTAATTTGAAAAACATGCATGAAACATATTTCTATTCATGTAATACAATTCAAAATTAAAGTGGAAAGAAAACAATATTTCAATATTTTTTTTATATTTCATCCATATTTATTGATATCCCTTTATTATTTTTGTTTATTCATGTAATTTATTCTTACATCAGACATGTAAGTTTTAATTACATTATATCAATTTGTGAAAATATTCATTCACCTTTAATTCGACAGAGAACTGATTTGTTGTAACTACTGCTTGGCTGATCACTTTCGCATGTATGCTAGAAAAATCAATTCTTTTCACTTCCCTCACCTGACACACATGACCCGAAAGCACCAATGCTGCTCCTTTTTTCATAGACTGACTCTCGAAAACGATGTGACTTGAAATGGGTAAAAACCCAATTGCAACCACCACTTGATCCATCACAAATATAAAACTATTTTCAACTTGACAATAAATCACATGTAAATACTACCATGACGGGCGAATTACGTATTCGCAGTGCCCGTGTTCAACCGTTTCATTCCTTTTCGCAGACTACTCGTCTCAATCTGCATTTTATTCATTACTAGGGCAATCTCCGAAACCGGGGCTCAATTTAATTTAAAGGTTATACATGCCGAATCAAAATGCAACTGCAATTTTCACGTTTGTAACAAACAGATTTAAACTGTTGCACTTTAAAAACACTCTATTTATCACAAGGACAAATACGGATAATCTGCGCTATCTGGAGTAAGTCGCCCGATTCCGCCACTGCGGCGCCACTCACAAAGGTGCTCCATGTCCATACCAGCCAAATAATATGTTACACCGAGCCGCCAACAAAACATATTTTCTTATCGGCAATGAATAATAATGAGTCTGTTAGATCTCTAGTCGTAGTTTATCAGCATTTATGTAGATGTTAATTTTTTACCACGAATTCATGAGCAAATCTGAAAATCATAACTATATCATTTTTGCTTCTACGAGACTTCAGCTGTAGAAAATATTGCATTTCATAATATATTTCATAACACTTCCCCTATTCTACATAAGGCCTACAATAGCGGCAAATTTGAAAGGGTTAACTTTTCGTATCCAGCATTGACACCTCAATGCCAAAAATATGAAAATGTACCCTGTTTCCGAAATTCTTAATTTTTCGCCTTGAATGTCTGGAAATGTAGGAAATAATATTTCTTACATTATAGATTCAGTTATTTTTACCTACATCTCGTATTTCCCACGATATCAATTTACTACTATGATAAAATTACGATTGAAGAGTGTTATGTGATTTGAAAAAAAACCGTAGATAATAAACGTTCTCCACTATGTTTCGCCAAAGTATCATTTGGTCAGTAATCATCTTCATTTTCATGTTTTTGAACAAGTGTTTATACCAAGATACAGCTTGAAAAGTTATGGATGAATAGCTCATAAATTCCGGTTATAAGCATTCTGCTGAAAAACAAAAAGGTGCAATTGCCATGACTAATTGAAACCTGTCGCGTATAAGTGAAACGTGAATTTATATTCGAACCCGTAGAGTTACGATCAGGAAACAAGGTCCAATTAAATAAATACCACTTGAAGTGTCTAATCTGTGAATAAATAGCGACATTTTCTGTACGTTAAAAGTTCAGTTATATACGAATTATTAACGAGTTGAAATATTTTATAGAATATAGTTTGGGCGGTTTTATGTAACAACATTTATATCCTCATCATTGAAGAATAATGCAATAATATCGAAATTTTCATTTGATGAAGTGTTTTTTTTCTGACAGACCCAGAAAACATGTGATAGAAAAAACTGCTAATGGTGATCTTTCTTTTTGTTTTGAAAACGCCATCCCATTACAGAGAATTGTCCCACAATTTCACCACTATCCTGCCATAATTCATACCCGCGACTCCTAGCTGGTACCCCGTTATCTCTTCGGGTGGTATAATTGATTTGACAGTGAAATTAATGATTTGTGACGAGTATTGCAAACTAGCCCTTTCACCCCTTTAAGAATGACTTTTCAAATAAAGTTAAAAACGATGTATTTATTTGTAATAGAGAGCCAGAACATCAATTTCTATATCCCTACTTTAAAAACTAACGGAATTCCTATAAAAAAATGTACCTTCCATTTCACCCTTTTAGGGGTTGAATTTCTGAAAACACTGAAACAGGTATTTATTTATTTGTAACAATACCAATTTTTATGACCTGCACGGAGAAAAATATATAGTAGATATTACCAGAAATATAGTAATGTCTTACAAAATTTCTGGTACTATATGTGAGAGGAATAAATTATAATAATAATAATAATCGCTTTTATTGATAGATGAATTCTGAACAGAAGGAATGTGACTAAATCAAAACTATCAAAAGGCAGAGTTAGCTCTGGTTTGAACTCAGTGGTGAGTCGAACAAGTGCTTTCTTCCACTCAACCTATGGACCTATTGACATTGGAGGTAAAACAACCTTACTTTTCCGATTTGTTTATGTTGGAGAATTGAATATTTTTACCTATTTCAAAAAGAATTCACTAGTTGGATTACATGTGTTATTGTTTAATTCGTAGATGATCATGTTGTTCTGTTGTGGAATGCAATAAAAATGCATCAAAAGACGGCCGAATACGATTTTTCAGGTAAATTGTACATTTGTATTTTTGACCCTGTTATCAGAATTCCATCTGCTGTTGTAAGAAATAGAAAACATTGAGAAATCTCCCAGAGAAGGCAAGCAGCCTAGATACATGGCATCAAACGAAAAGACTGGTCTGATAAGTTAACGAAATGTGGTAGAGTTTGTTCCAGTCATTTTCACTCTGGTAAAGGATATATGTTGAATCTATTTAATTTATTTATAATATATTTCAGTGAGTCATGAAGAGATAGCCACGATAAAAATAATATTTAATTTGGCACATTTTAATAAACACGACTTCATAATATTGTAGGAGAGCCAGCTTCCTTGAGGGAAGAAACCCATCCCGATTGGGTACCATCCATTAATATGGGATATGAAATCAATCATGGCAATAGCCATGTATGTGATAGATATAAAAGATTACAGGTATTTCATATGCATACATTGGATATGGTGGTCTGCTGAGGATTTGCTAACTCAAGGATGGAATTTTTCTTTGCATTTTTTTAAGGATGGATTTTTGAACGAAGTTCCTTTACGCGGCTTGTGGTAGGTGTGGACTGGTAGAAATCGTCACGTAAGAAAAAAGCGTTATGTCCCCCTCATTAGGGTATGTTGTACCAATTTATTCAATGAGCTGGGTGCTGAATGAAGTCCAAAGAAGGAATTTATTTTATGAATTATATTTTCACATTCTAACTTGAAATTCATTGTAGAATATTTGGCTTGCCTTTTTTATGAAATACATAATTCAACCATTATAAATGTTTTATTTTCAATATAATCAACATGATTTTCATCACAAGAACTAATATATATATATATATATATATATATATATATATATATATATGTAATATATACATACACAGCCATCGCACACAACACGCCATCGATATTCAATAATTATATTATACAACAATAAAGAAATCATATTTCCTAAGTACAATGATCACCAAGATTATTTGGTAAACTATAAAATGAAAAAACATTAAACCAAAAAGGAAAAAAAATACTGAAGATGCCCCTGGCCAGGGTGAAACATCTATAACACTAATTTAAGTTTGATTTCAAAAAAAGAATCCCAATCCCAAGAACTTCCTACCAAAAATATATTGATACAGATAGGATTGTCAGAAGAGGACAAATAACAAACTTTCTAATTATTGGCCAGCTTTTCATTTATTTACGTATAAACTTCATCAGGGACTAAAAGGACAACTAGTTGTAAGGATGTAAGAGAAAGGAATTTTAAAACAGTTGAAATAAGGGCAAGTTAATTAGTAGTATACAAAATATGGAAAAAAAAATATTTCGTCATGTTGTTTAAAACAGAAATTTAACATAATTTTTGAACAATAATACCGCAACTAGAATCTCATATGAAAAACAATACTAACATATATTTGAATGTGAACGTATATATAAAAACACATAGTTTCCAAAAATGGTTTCACGTGATTCGAAAGGACACATTCGCAACAGGGTCTTACGATGAGGAAACAACACTACATGTCGTAAAAACAATTGTCAACTGGGTGTGATGAGACTGCAGGGCTCAGCTGACTTATTAGTTGGTGGCATCCAAAATGCTTTTCTACTTATCGATGTAACTTCCTCCTGTTTTCGCATTATAAGTTATCAGTATTTTTATAGGCATGACTTTTCCATAGACTAAGATATGGGAATTTATCTGCTTAACATATATTATTTTCCCCCCTCCACAAGTTGCTAGATTGTAGGCTTCTGAACTTTTATATTCTTTCATTTCAGTCATTGTGAAAGCACTCTTCGTTTCCACTAAATAATTTACTATATCAGGATACATTATTTTGGGAAAAAGTGAAATATCTGTTGATCATTCTTCAGTTTTCAGAAGATAGGGATCAATGCCGAATACTGCAAGTTTCTCTGTATACCGTTCTCGGCGAACATCATCTAAACTTGAATAATATTTTGTCAGGTCCATTGTCACAAAATTTCACTCGAAACACAATAAAAACAGTAAAAATGTCGAATAAACGTTCTTTAGAAAAGTAACCAAAGTCAAAATGTGAGGTTGTTTTACCTCCAATGTCAACCATCTGTCAAATCTGCACGGAACCAATTGCACAACTAAATAACCTAAAACTACGTGAATAATTGAATATAAAGAAGTGTAGTACATTATGTACTAATAAGTCTACTAGGAATTACTATAAATGAAGTATACAAAGTTATTAAATTAAACAGATTAAATAGAGATATTTCCCCTGATAATAGACGATTTTTGAGTCTGCTTTTGAAACATGCAGTGAATATTGTTTTGAACCATTCTGGAATCCTATTATAAAGCCGAGTAATAGTTAACGAAAATGACGATTTGGGCTGTGGAGTGCAGAGGTGGCGTAAGTCGAGATTTGTGCCGAATATTAATGTTGTGCACGTCCGTGCAGAAGGTAATTTTGTCATAAGTAAGGTTTATGCGAAGTGATTATATTATGAAATAAAGTGCTTAGATGAAGTATTCTTCTTTTTCGGTATGTAGCAATCCGAGTTCTTGGAGAGGAGAAGATATGTGATTTCGTCTGCTGAGTCCGCAGATTAAACGTACACAATAATTTTGGACCAATTGTATTCGCTGGGCGTCTCTTTTGGTGCTAGCGGGACCGTAGATAGCGTCAGCGTAATTCAAGTGTGAGAGAACTAGCGACTCACAAAGAGTTTATTCCTTTTTCATCTAGCATTTTTCTGTTGGAATAAAACAATTTTAGGTTACAGAAAGCTCTCCGAACGAGAAGATTGACATGGCTACTGAAATTGAGGGAGGAATCAATAATAACTCCCAGGTTTTTCGAACTATCCGAGAAAGGAATAGTGTTTCCCCCAATATTTATTGTCATTAAATTTTTGCAATGACTACGAGCGACCTTTTTGCCAAAAAGATCAACGGAAGATTTGGAGGGGTTTATTGATAGGCAGAATTTTTCAGATATCGAGATGATACCTTCCAAATCAGAGTTCAGTTGAAAATTTGCCAGGGGAAGATTTCTTTCAAAAAAACGATAGGTATAACTGGGTGTCATCCGCATAAAAGTGACCACTACAGAATTTTATGTGATTAAGAATTCATGGGTATAGAGTATGAATAACACCGGACCCAATATCGATCCTTGAGGAACTCCGTTTTCCACTACAAGAAATCAGAACAGTCACGTTTTAATAAAACCGCTTGCAAATTGTTCAAGTAAGCTCCCAACTTATGGTGAGAATAAGTATAAATGATTAGGCATTAACATAAATTATACTAAATGCATTGAAGATATTTTATATTAATTCAGAGATTATGTAATAGTTTATACCAAACATACTCCATTGTAACCTGAACTAAACATTATATTCCATAGTAAAATACCTTATGATATATTTTCATATCAAGAAATTATTGAGTTCTTGTCTATTTGGGAATTTCTGAAATGTTTTGTGAAAATCAAAATACATTTGAAAGTTTATAAAATTTATTTAAATAAACATATACATTCATATTATCTTTATAAAATATTCTCACCAATATTATTTATGCAGAGTGGCCAACTGATATTGAGTAGATTGAATGACATCATCAAGTTTTATAGCAAACAGGAAAAAATAATAAATGAAAATTTCATCAGCCTACATATTTGTTCGACACGCACCTTGTCAAACAGTGAATGTGTTTCCAATCTTCGTCTCTCGAGCTCTGGTACTATGGAATCATCATTTGATGTATTGCTCTCATCAACATAAATCAACAGGATATATTGAATCTGAAAAACAGGTAAAATCACAAGATTCGATTATTTTAGTTATACTTTAATTCGGCGTTATAATAATTTTTCATTTGCCAACTATGAAAATAAATAACGAAATAAAAAAATTATATTTTCAGCCACTAGTTTTGAATGATTCACCCTTTGTATAAAGTAATTATCAAACACTTTCATTTTACTGGATAATAAATACTTTGTAAATTCCTTTTTGAATTTAAATAGTTTTTCCATATTGGGAATCAACTCCTTCAAATTATCATCATCCATCAAATTGAAAGCGTCTTATCTGAAAATGAACTAGAAATGTATTTTTTTTATTGGTGCCCCTTTTTACCCATTTAAAGCACGCCTCAGCGTGTTTAAATCGAACTTTAAAAAACGCGCGTTTTTTAAAGGTAACCATGACAACATCAACAAATCGAGAAACGTGAAGTCTAAATGACAAATTTTTGATTATTGATCTGACAGGAGTACCTTGTAACGTCACATAAAATATTACTCACAATTCGGTCATTTATATGTGCTCCTCCATCCATTTGATGAACTTTTCATATTCTTTTTTATATATATCACTGGATTTCCGCGGTATTTACCGCGATTCTGCCTCACTATTAAAAAAATCGATATTAGAATCATTCATTTTTGAGCTCTGGTGACAACAAATATTGATCTTTGGTAACAAATTGCAAATGAATGTTTTTCTCATTTCCATGACAACGAAAGGTATACTGATGTCATATCACGAATTCAACCTTCTTGCATTATTAGTTCTTAGTTCTATTTTTTGTAGTAATAATACCAGTATATATGATTTCAAAGTGCACCAATAAAAAAAAATAACGTAAAGTATTCGTGGATAACTGGTCTTAAAAACACTTGCTCTATTTCGAGCACTCCGGCTGCGCCGTCGTGCTCGAAAAATCGCGCGTGTTTTAAAGCCCTTTTTATCCACTTATACTTTAATATACTATTACGAATGAAATTTCCTTTGCAGAGCTAGTTTCTCCCATGACATTTTTTCCTAACCCATCATGCAAACGAAAAATAGCTGGTGCATTTTTTTGAGTAATAAATGAGGATGAAAAGACTGCTAGCAGAAGAATCATACACTCGTTTTACTTAGAAAATAAATACCTACTTTGAACAAAATAATGTCTGAAATGAAAAATAATTATTTCATTACACCCACTTTGAAGGTAATGAATTTTCGTTATGAAAACATTCAAAACAGAAAATCACTTTTGATAGAGAAAGATGAAATCATTTGCTGGCGACGACGATATTTGAGGGTTGTTAGACAGTTTAGAAGGAAAAACAGGAATATCCGATATATGGAAGAAATTTGGTGAAATGAAGGATATAGGGGAGACTGGTATCAATTGTAACAGGTGTCAATTGTAACTTTGATATATATCCCGCCATCTGTCGAGAAAAAGAAAAATGTATGTCCTGGTAAAATAGCTTACTACAAGCTACTCAGGATGAAGTACTATCAATTTGTCAACAATAGTGTGTTAGCCTGTGGAACGTGCGAATGTGATCTTTGACCTAAAATGTAAGTATTGCATTCCATAATTGAGTGGTGATAGCAAGTTTATTCTTGAGGCTACCCCAAAAACAATTATTACACTGAAATCAGGCTGTTTCGGCGATAATATTCACAGTGATTTGATTACCAAATTTGAAGGTTATGTTGAGTGGAATGATTGTCTAACGGTTAGGGAGCTGTTGGTGTCGATTGTAACAGATTCGAGGGTGTCGATCGTAACATGTTACAATTGACACCAGTTGCGGTAATATTAGTATTTATTTAGATCTTTTATTGTTACAGTGTGAAAAGATGGTGAAACCCAGAGTCAAGAAGACCACTAGAGGTGAAATTCCTCAAGAGTTGTACGAGCAGGCTGCTTATGATGTGATTAATGGAAATGCAAAAGTCAGGACAACAGCAAAAAAATATGGAATGTGCCATATTTCTCTCAGGCGATTTGTTATTGCTAAGAAGAATAATAAAAACCCACAAGTTGGTTATCATCCGCATAATAGAGTTTTTACTTACGAACAGGAACAGCAATTGGGCAAGTACTGCACAATTTGTTCCAAACTGTATTTTGGACTTACACCAAAGGATTTACGCAAATTAGCTTACCAGTTTGCCAAAAAAAATGTGTGTAAAATTCCACAGGGTGGGAAAGGACTGAAATTGCGAGTGAGGATTGGCTTACAGCATTTTAAAGCGTAATCGGATCTGTCCATACGCACTCCTGAATCAACCAGTTTAGCAAGAGCTATGAATTTCAATCAAGAAAATGTCAATAAATTTTTTGACAACCTGGCTGATGTCTTACAAAGATACAATTTTGGGCCGAACAATATATACAACGTAGATGAAACCGGGTGCACTACGGTTCAAAAACCTAATAAAATCATAGCAACAAAAGGTGTGAAACAGGTGGGTGCAATAACTTCGCAAGAAAGAGGAACGTTAGTTACGATATGTGTAGCCGTAAATGCACTAGGGAACAGTATACCACCCATGTTCATTTTTCCCTTGAAGAGATATCATGAACATTTCATAAGAGATGGACCACCTGGATGCATCGGATCTGGGAACAAGAGCGGTTGGATGCAAGAAGAGAATTCTGATTTTCATGAAACATTTCGCACATTAATGAAACCAAATACAACAAATAGAGTCCTGCTTATTTTTGATAACCATGGCTCGCATCTGTCTATTCCCGTTATAGATTTTTGCAAAGAAACTACATAACATTACTTACATTTCCTCCGCATACTTCCCATAAATTGCAACCGCTGGACCGCGGAGTTTATGGGCCTTTTAAAAAATTTTTCAATAATGACTGTGATCAGTGGATGAAGATAAACCCGGGCAAACGAATGACTATTTACAATATACCATCAATAGTGCGAGACGCTTTACCACTAGCTGTAACTCCCAGAAATATCACTGCAGGTTTCAAATGCTCAGGAATATGGCCTTTGAATAGGAATATCTTCACTGAAGATGAATTTGCACCTTGTAGTGTCACTGATAGACCCGTTGGAGCAAGTTTGGTGGAAAAAGACACGTCTAGATCAAATGTCGAAGAAACCGTTGACAACCCCCAACCCAGCACATCGGCAGCTCCTTCAACACCAATTCGGCCGCCAAATAGTAAAGATATTCTGCATATACTTCCAGCGCCTCCTATGAAAGCCTATACTCCGGAGCAAGTTCGTCCTTTGCCAAAAGCTGATTTCAGCAAACCAAAGGCACTACATCCAGACGAAAGGAAAACTGCAATTATAACGGACACACCTGAGAAGCAACTATTGGAAGAACTATACAACAACAGAAAGATGTCTTCCGCTAAAAAAAACGTTATGGCATCTAAAAAACTGGGAAAATAAAAAACGTCGCAAAGAAGCGAAAGATTGTCGAAAAATCATCGGAAGAGTCATCTGAAGATGACATATATATTTAATATGTGTGGTCCTTCGCGCAGTAAAGAGGACTGGCTGCAGTGCAGGAAGTTCAAGGCTGGGCTCATTCTTCTTGTGCTAAGAACGATCCTTTATTTGTTTGCAATAATTGCGAGTCCTCAGATTCAAATTAATTTTGTGTCACATATTTTTCCCGAACTTTTACTTTCAGTTTTCGTTGTTTGCATTCAATATACATATAGTTTTCATTTTGTGTTTAAAATGACATTTTTTGTATTGTGTTTTAATAAATTATAATATATGAATATCATTTAACCTCATTTAAAATAAAATATGAGTTGCGTCACAATGATATATCAAGGGCTTAACATCAAATTTCATTCTTACATAATTTCATATGACCTTCACGTGTTTTTATACCCCTGTTACAATTGACACTTCAAGTGTTACTATTGACACCAAGATGGTGTCAATAGTAACATTTGGTTTTTGACAAAAAATATATTTCTGAAGCTAAAGTTAATTGAATTACACCAAATCTGACTATGTCACGTTATTCCAAAAGCTTGAAGTAACCCTCGGATGTTTTTATTTTCACAAGTTGGTGGTTACTGTATTGAGGAAAAAATCAAAACCAATTTTTGTTACAATTGATACCGGTCTCCCCTACCGTTGGTAAAATATGATAGGATAAAAATATAAAATGCCGAGGCAAGTTTTTATGAGAGGATGGTCCACTGGAATAAAATCACCCTCGGGAAAAGGTAAAAGATTAATAAATAGTTTAAAATCGATTTCAATATTTGTACCGGACAGACACTTAAGCGACCTAATGAAAAGTAGTAGAATAGGGTCAAATTTCGAAACCAGCAAAACAAGTTCTAAAAGAGTACCATGATCTAAACTATCATTCAACAAAGAATATGCTGCCTCATTTCAGTGACCCCTGTAACTTAAATCTCGTTTGCTAATAACTTTTATGGTTTGAATAATCCTTTCCAGAATTCTCCTATTGTTTTCTATTGTCACCCTCTTTTGTGGGGCTGCACTTGAAAATAATAATCTGTTAACGTCTTTATTTTAATTGTGTAGAAGATACATGTCGCTGTTGAGTATACGACTCTTAATTGATTCGTGTTTTTTATCCTGGTGTATATATGTTTTCCCGAATAATCTATTCCCGCAGCAACGGAATTCACCTCATAATCATTCGAATTAGAAAATGCTAAGCACCGACAACAAAATGCATTTTATTGCTGTTGAAACTAATCCATCTTAATATACAGTGCTTTTCTTTAATGCCCCCCCCCTTTTATTTTTTGAACGGGTCAACTCAAAAAATTGAAACTTGGGATAATGAAATTGATGCATGAATACTATATTTTGGAGTAAAATTGACAGATGAAGCTTTCAAGATGGCGACTGGGCGCCATCTGGAAATGTAACTGGTGTGACACATCCTTTTAAGCTCCTGACGAATACTTCACAACCCTAGAATATAAAGTCAATATCTTCACCTACTACAAAATGGCGGTACATTTAATAATTACCTGAATACAAACACATTAATATCGATACATCTAGAAATATTTGTTTTTATCTGCCATATGGCAATCCCAACAACCCGATAAGGTTTGATAGGTTATTTTTTGTTTAAACAAAAAATGTCAGTATGACAACGAACATCATTGTTCAGTTAAAATATTCTCATTTAGTTTTAGGTTTTACTAGTAAATAGGTACCACGTGAACTATCTCTAAAATGGTCAATTCTCGTCCATTGGAAGAAAAAATCGAAGCGATTTTTATTTACGGTGCGACGCGTAACTTTCACGAAACCGAAAGAATTTTTAACGATCGTTTCCCGAATCGTCCTATCTGTAGAAAATATTTAAGGGAACTTGTAAACAAATTTACAACTACCGGTAGTGTACAGAACAAAAAGCCCCCAGGTCATCCGTCCATTCCGGAAGAACAGCAAGTTCAAATAATTGGTGAGATGATAGTAAATCCTCAACAGTCTACTTCCTCCGTCGCGAATGTTTGTGGGGTGTGTCCTTCTACTGTGTGGAGACTTTTGAAGAGGAATGGGTATCATCCATACAAAATCAAAATGGTACACCAGTTAACTGAAGTTGACCCAGATTGAAGAACAGAATTCTGCGAAATTATGACGGAAACCATTGCAAGGCATCCTACCTATCTCCACAATATTTGTTTCAGTGACGAATCTACATTTTATCTCAACGGCAAGGTTCACAGACAAAATTGCCTTTATTGGAGTGACACAAACCCTCACATTTTACGGGAAACTCATACTCAATATCCAGAAAAAATTAACATCTGGGCAGGAATATTGGGAAACCATATTGTAGGATCTCTATGCATTGAACATAATTTAACAGGGGAACTGTATTTGAATATGCTGGAAAATAATCACCGAAATCGTCGAAGCGAATCCTAATGAATTCGATATGGATATTGTATTCCAACAAAATGGATCACCACCACATTACTACGGACAAGTAAGAAACTATTTGGATAATACTTTCCCCGGTCGTTGGATTGGCCGTCGAGGTCCTACGGAATGGCCAGCCCGCTCGCCAGATTTGACACCTGTAGACTTTTTTCATGGGGCTATTTGTAGCAAAAGGTGTACGAAACTGAACCTGCTTCAATATTGGATATACGGCAGAGAATAATAAATATTTGTAGAAATATCGACGTTACTGTGTTCGAAAAGGTTCGGCGTGAAATATCAGATAGGCTGTTCTCATGTCAAGCAGTTCAAGGCAACCATTTCGAGCATCTTCTGAACTGAACTCAGCTTTTTTCCTCAAATTATGAAGTCAAACGTCGATGTATTCAGGCAATTATTAAATATTCCGCCATTTTGTAGTAGGTGAAGATATTGACTTTATATTCTAGGGTTGTGAAGTATTCGTCAGGTGCTTCAAGAGAATATGTCACAATATGTCAATCTAATTTTTTTTTCCAGGTGGCGCCCAGTCGCCATCTTGAAAGTTTCATCTGTCAATTTTACTTTAAAATATAGTATTAATGCATCAATTTCATTATCCCAAGTTTCAATGTTTTGAGTTGACTCGTTCAAAAAATAAAAGGGGGGGGACATTAAAGAAAAGCACTGTATATAATTTGGTGTTAAACGTTCTTGGAAACCCTTCAACGGGTTGTTGTGGGTGGCCCTTAATTAAAACGGTGCGCCCTGACTTGAAGATTTCACCGCGAACCAACAGAACAAACACGGCGAAGGGAAGATGTTTCTCCGAGTCGAATCGAATTTTCTTGCCATTCGTTGCGTCCGGAATGTCCGTAGTGTTTTCTCGAATTTATTATTCAAAATGGAATGGGATAGGGAACAATGTCTTAAATTAATTGATGTTTTCGAAAAATATCCTATTTCATATAACCCAAAGTGTGGTTTTTATCATAATAACAAAAAAAAACATGACGCTTGGGTGGATATAAGTAATGGGGTGTGATTATGCGGAGGTAGAAAATTGAAATCTTTTGGGGAGTTTTAGGAAATAAATTTTTTGGGGGTCTTTTTGCACTTTTTTATATTCTACAAACAAGGTGAACAAGCTATCGACTTGTTTTTTTTCTACGATAGGTCCGACAATGAGGCACATTCTACAAATATTTATATACATGATGCCTCAAAATAAGATACACAACTAAGTTCTGTTTTTTTAATCTCAACCCCCATTTTTGTTACATTTTTGGATTCGCCATTAAATTGTCGTAATGACGCATCCGAGTGCTCAGACATATTTGCAATCGATTCTGACTGATTTGTTGAAAATATGAACAGGATGTTCATAAAATCAGATGTGGAATCATCTGCGACTGAAATATACACTTTACACTATCTTCCATCGTCAAGATAACTTCTTGAAAAGGGAAACATTCTCAATTGAATATATCATAGAAATATATTTCTGTGAATGAAAAATCCACGATAAAAATGAAGTTATTTTTTGTGATGTCTAACAAAAAACAACTACTTCCCCGGCTAAAGCCACGCTGGACATTAAACTAAATCTGATAGATATTCTGAAAAGACCCTAACTCCAAAGAAAAAATATTTCTATTCAATATTCAATTGAGAATGTTTCCCTTTTCAGTTTTTGACTGATGTCAGTTTATGTGTCAAAATGGCGTCCCGCCAAAACCCCAAAAAATTCATGACTTCAGAGATAGAAATATAAATAGAAGTTATTCACCAATCAAATTTTATACAAGGCATCGTACGTCACAGTGTATGAAACTTATCAGACTAGTCAAAGAAAAGGTAATCTACAGATACCTTGTTAAAATAGTGTTAAGTCACAAAAACAAATAAAACATTTATACATACAATAGTTAGTTTCACAATAGTAAAATATCGACAAATATAAAATTCCTCAACAATTATAAAATACTTTTTCAACAAGGAAGTTTTTCAGTTTATTTTTGAATTGAATATCATTTAAATTCACATCTATTATATCTCTTATTTCATTGAAACATTTGATACCAATATGCTTTGGTGAATTTTCACAGACTGATAACCTTGAGTAGGGTTGTCGGAGCTTTTCTTTATTCCTAGTATTATACATATGCGTGTCCTCATTCCTCATCAGTTCATTTTGATTTATTTTGATGTACATAATCAGCTCAAGGATATACAAACATGGAAGGGTAACTATTTGAAATTTCTTGAATAAAGGTTTACATGTTGTTTTCGGATGAGCATGACACATTGTTCTTATTATCCTTTTTTGAGATACAAATTCCCTTTCAAAGTGACAAGAGCACCCCCGACAGATCAATCCGTACTGCAGAGTAGATAGATAGATAGATAGATAGATAGTTCATTTCACCACGTTACATAATAAAATGTTTGTAGCAAGTCAAAAAATAGCATAAAAGTAATGATCATATTAAACAATTTAAATAGTATAAAATGATCAGATTAACAATTTAAATAGTATAAAAACAAGCAAGAAACACAAATACAAAAATATAAAAACATAGATGACATTTAAAATGATTCACGTATTCTTTGACAGAATAGAAGCAAAAACTCAAAAGATAATTTTTTATTGTTTTTTTGAATTTGGACATACTAAGAATTTTAAAATTATCATGAAGATAGTTGTAGAGATTGAAATCCAGAGTATTCTTTTGTGACTTACTCAAACGATAGCGGTTTGTTCGAATTTTGTTACAATGTCTGGTATCATAGTCATGAAGGTCTGATTGATTAATTAATGAAGTTAATTTTTTATGAATTTCTATGAGAACGTTGTACAAAAATAAAGTGGGTATTATTCTCAATTCCAAAAAAAGAGGTTGACAATGATCTCTATAACCAGAATTTGTTATTATTCTGATAGCTTTTTTCTGCAATTAAAAATTTTTTAAAGCCCCAGTTGAGTTGCCCCAGAGTATAACACCATAGCTAATGTAAGAATGGAAGAGGGGGAAATATGTTATTTCCAATGTATCGAAACTAGTCACATTTTTCAGCTGACGCAATAAAAACAGTGTTCTTGATAGTTTTTTGCTCAATTGGTTAATATGACAGGTCCAAGTGAGAGTACTATCGACAACAATCCCAAGTAATTTAACGCTATCTGCACTTGATGTAACGGCAGAGCTTGTTGAAAACTGTAACTGTTGCGTTTTATCTATATTTAGTTTGAGTCGACTTGTCACGAACCAACTTTCTGCCTTCTCATCGACTTCATTTGATATCCTAGATAGTTCAATCGCATTTTTGTCAGAGTAAATAAATGTAGTGTCATCAGCAAACAATACAGATTTATATGGATGCATGAAGTTACTGATGTCATTCACGTAAATTAAGAACAGAAGTGGTCCCAATACTGATCCTTGGGGAACACCATGTTCAACAAGTTTAAAATTCGAAATGCAATTATTGCTACTGACTGCTTGATATCTATTCGACAAATATGATTTTATGAGGGATAGACATACTCCCCTGATGCCATGATAATATAGTTTCTCCAATAATATGTCGTGGGAGACGCAGTCAAACGCCTTGGAGAGGTCGCAGAGCGTAATAGCTGTGTGATTACCTTGCTCGAGATTGTCGACAACTTCACTCACCACATTGAGAACTGCCTCTGTCGTAGAGCGGTCCTTACGAAAACCAAACTGGGATTCGTTGAATAATTTATATTTTTCAAAATTGAACCAGCCCAAAATATAGTAACTTCAGTATGTTTGCTGATACAGTATCTCGCAGATTTTTCATTATATAGCATGTAGTGCTCAGTTTTGAACGTACAGTATTGATGTGTGCTTCCCATGTTAGCTTACTATCCAAAGTAACACCTAAGAACTTGATGGTTTACCAGATAAGTTTAAGTATAGGTCGTAATTTGGATTTATGTTTTTTGGCAAAAACCGGACATAATTGGTTTTGTTTCTATTTCATTAGATGCATTGTTGCTTAATTTTGTTAGTTGGTCAATGCTGTTGTGTGACGTTAGAATATTAGTATCATCAGCATATATTATCGTTTGATTTGCGGAGGTACAGGTATCATCAATGTCGCTCAGAAAGGCTATGAACAATAGTGGTCCCAAGATTGAACCCTGTGGAGCTCCTGTATTTATTACACTTGAATCTGATTTTACATAATTCACTACTGTTGTCTATGTTCTGTTTGTCAAGTATGATGTTACCCATTGAAGTGAAACACCTCTAAGTCCCAACCCTTCCAATTTAATGATTAACAAATTATGATCAATAATAGTATCAAAAGCACGACTGAAGTGGTAGAACAGTCCTAGAACAGTCCTAGAACATTATTTCTAACATTTAGTGCACTATATATATAAACTCTAAACAATCAGAAATTACTGAGCCAGTTGATTTGTGTTTGCAAAAACCATTCTGATTTGCTGGGAGGAGCTCGAAGTGTTCCAGGTACTTGGTCAATCTAGCACAATATGATGCTTCGAATAGTTTAGCAATTTGACTTTGTATGCAAGCCCTATAGTTATGTATGTCACAAGCGGAGCCTTTGTTTTTAAATACAGAACCATTCAAGATAACTCAACCAAATTTTTTTTATTTATTAGGCTATAGCGCATATTTTGATATGCAGGCGAACTGAGAGTGGAGGTTCCATCGCCTACTACGATTTTTTTTAAATGACAAATGGCAATAACTCGACTTTTTCAAATGCAACACCCTATATTTTATTGTATCATTGCATGGCATGTTTTAAGAGCTTTTTGCCGGAATAGGGTTTGTGGGGTCTACTTTGTAAAAATTGCGAGGTTTGTTGCAAATTAAGGAATGTTGATGATTTAAAAAAAAACGGGATCGAGTAGACCGCTGTAGTAAAATTCGACACATCCATACAATTCTGAGAAGAATATGTTTCAATAAAATGAAGTTGTAATACAAACAGGAGTATATCACAAATGAAACAATTATAGGAAGGATGAATAAAAGGAAACAATGTAAAAATGTTTAGGGAATGCTACTTATAAATGCTCACATAGGTCATGTGAGGATTTTCGATTGCATAATAATGCGTATTATATCTCTTGACCGACCCGCTGTTATTAAACGTTGCTTCATGAGAAAACATAATTTTGTTTGAAGTATTATAATCCTGGTCAATCATGCCATTTATTTGAATACAAAACGCAACTTTATTTGCAAAATCATTACCCTACAATTCTTGATGTAGGTTCAGATGATAAGGGTGGTACTTATGATTCAATATTATTGTGTTACCAGCACTCTTGAAATATCCGTTTCCGCTGCTATTTCACTAGTGCTTAAGTGAGGATTTTCCTGTAACATCAATAAAACTTGCAACTGCTTTTCCTCATTGATCCGACCACCAACCATTTCCTTTTTTTTACACGCTTTATATTAGCTTCACTTGTATGTTTGTAACCGATTTTGACCCACTTCCAGACGTCCGAATGATTTGAAATTTGGCAGGTGTACATAATTCCGGTGATAATACATTGAGAAATTTTTGTTTGAAAAAAAAATAAAAAATGGCGGCTCCAATATGGCGGACGAGTTTTGTGATTATGGTCCGA
Source organism: Gonioctena quinquepunctata (assembly GCA_018342105.1). Lineage (NCBI taxonomy): Eukaryota > Metazoa > Arthropoda > Insecta > Coleoptera > Chrysomelidae > Gonioctena > Gonioctena quinquepunctata. The sequence goes on from JAFIRS010000088.1 coordinate 287,469, forward strand.
TTCTATTCAAAATTGGAGAATAACAGTTAAAAAAAATAATAATAATAGTAATAGTTTGAAAAACTAAAAAACACGCTTTAATAGAAAACAAAACTGAAAAATTGAAAATAAATAATAGTTTAAAAACTAAAGAACACGCTTTAATGGAAAACTAAACTAAAAAGTAGAAAATAATTTTAAATGAGTTTGAAATAAGAATACAGTGATTAACAACAAATTTATTTCATCGTAAAAAAGCGTGGGGTGCTTTTTAAGATATTTTCATAATGATTCTACTCTGTCCATGAAATATTAACAACAATTGACATCAAGCACCCCACGCTTTTATACGATGAAATAAATTTGTTGTTAATCACTGTATTCTTATGTCAAACTCATTTAAAATTATTTTCTACTTTTTAGTTTAGTTTTCTATTAAATCGTGTTCTTTAGTTTTTAAACTATTATTTATTGTTATAAGACACCTTCCCTTGGAGTTCAAACCGATCTCTTAACTTTTGGAACGAGGACACCCGTGGAGTTCTTGCTCCTGGATATTTCTGATGGTAGATTCTGCTTGCTAATGAAGGATTTCTCAGCTTCGCCAATACAGTAGACCATATTCACTAATTCTTTGCAAGTGAAATTGATTATGACAATAAGACGTGTACAATTATTGAAAGTACACGGATGTGTAAAATTATATAGTAGCGGCCTACTCGATTCCTTTTTTTTTCAAAAAAAAACATCAAAATTTCTTATTTTGCAACAAATCTCGCAAACTTCACAAAGTAGACCCCACAAACCTAATTTCGTCAAAAAGCTTTTAAAAAATGCCATGCAATGATGCAATGAAACATAGATTGATGCATTTGAAAGAGTCGAGTTATTGCCATTTTTAATTTATGTTTTTCAAAAAATCGTAATAGGCGATGGAACGTCGACTCCAAGTTCGCGCAAAACATGCGTTAAACATGCCTATGGAATCGACTGGAGAAAAGTTGGTTAAGTTATCTTGATTATGTTGAAAAGGGAAACATTCTCAATTGAATATTGATAGAAATATTTTTCTGTGAATTGAAAAATCCACGATTAAAATGAAGTTATTTTTTGTGAATGTCTAACAGAAAACAACTACTTCCCCGGCTAAAGCCACAATGGACATTGAACTACATCTGATAGATATTCTGAAAGGCCCTAACTCAAAAGAAAAAATCTGAAATTGAAAATTTGCATTTTCATTCACATAGTTATTTAATTTTCTATTCCAGTCTTAATTAAGAACTCATAAAGATGAATGAGGCAAAGGAGAATGTTTTCCAAAAGAGAGTACTCACCAGAAATCATTCGTAACATTGACGCAGGAGAAACATCGCATTCACTAGGTCTTCAATACATTTTTGTCGACGAAAATCTATTTCACGCTTCCACGATCATCAGGAAGACCGGAAGAAATGGGAAACACATTTTCAAGAAGCAATCTCACTTTGCAAAGATGGAAAAAGTTAGAATCATTTCTTTTGGAGAGACACTTTGAAATTGTTTTCTGACATTAAAACCTGTCATGGGGTATGATAGATTGATTTGTTGAAAATATAAACAGGATGTTCATAAAATCAGATGTGGAATCATCTGCGACTGAAAGATAAACCTTAGTCACTATCTTCCATCGTCAAGATAACCTCAGAATATCTTTCAGATGTAGTTCAATGTCCAGCGTGGCTTTAGCCGGGGAAGTAGTTGTTTTCTGTTGGACATTCACAAAAAATAACTTCATTTTAATCGTGGATTTTTCAATTCACAGAAAAATCTTTCTATCAATATTCAATTGAGAATGTTTCCCTTTTCAACATGAATACCCCACAAGAGGTTATCTTGACGATGGAAGATAGTGACTAAGGTTTATCTTTCAGTCGCAGATGATTCCACATCTGATTTTGTGAACATTCTGTTTATATTTTCAACAAATTTATCTTGAATAGTTCTGAAGTTGTGAATTTTTCTGTGGGTCTATGCACGACGCTATTTTGACACACATTGATATAAGTCAAAAACAATTGCGGATAAGTCTAAGAAACCCGGGCGCGTTTTATCGACAATGTAGTGGTGAATCCAAAAATGTAGCAAAAATGTGGGGTTGCTGTTTAAAAAATCAGAACTCAGTTGTGTATCTTATTTTGGGACACACTGTCGGACCTATCGTTTAAAAAAAAATCAAGTCGACAGCTATCAGCAAGTCCGTATCCATAGTTTCTTGTAGCCTTCTCTTGTATGTAAATATGCTCACCCGACAGTTTCACCACGAATGGTTTGAGCAACTGGGAACGCAACGAATATCGCGAATAGCGCGAGCATCCTTATAGTAGGGGAGGTAGCGTTTTCATACCGACAGAAAATCATAATAATAATAGTTTTCCCTTTAGACATAAGAAATCTGAGCGTTAGCTACTCCAGTAGGGGAGGAGCTAGAGGTTACGGCATGTGAAAGTTGTTAAAATAAATACAAGTATTTTCATGCCGTGCCAAAATTTATAGGATGTTTTTTGAGATCCTTCTCAACCAAAAAATAATAACCAGCTGTATTGACTGGAGCGGATTATACGTCAATCACCAGTCGCCAGTCACGTATACAGGGGTGTGTGCAAGCTCCATTGCTTTTTTTCTATGCAAGCTATCGACTTTTTTTTCCAAACGATAGGTAAGACAATGATGCACATTCTAAAAAAAATGTAGTCAAATACAGGATGTCCCAAAATAAAATAAGTTCTGTTTATTTTAAACGGCAACCCCCTATGTTTGTTACATTTTTGGATTTGCCACAGAATTGTCGATATAACACACCCATATTTCTTAGACTCTCTGCAATAGTTATTGACTTATGTAAATTCATGTATCAAAATAGCATCGTGCATAGACCCACAGAAAAATTCCCAACAAATATTTTAAGTAAAATTTACATCATTTCGACCTTCAAATAGGTCAGCGCCCAAATTGCCGAAGAATTCTTACGTTATATTTACCTTAAATTCACCAATATGGGAAAGAAAATCAAGACATTTTGCCTAATAAGTCGAAGGCATAATTAGGTAAAATTGCCTTCAGAATAGTCATTTCCACCTATTTCAGGTTATAAACACTATATTGAAACAAAAAGTAGAAGGTTAGAAGAAGTTAATAAATGTTTACTGCATATTGTATATCTTAACCTACATGTTTATTCGTGAAAGCTTTGAAGATGAAAATGGCGTATCAAAAAAGAACTGTCAAGAAACGTACAGCAGAGAATGATTTATGAAGTGATGGTTTCGCATTCACATCTAGTTCGGATTTTATTTGCGATACAAACTTTTCTGTGATAATGTTGAATTTTACTTATGTAAAACAAGTGGGCCCCTTCAAAACATCAAATGTTTATGGAAAAAATTCATAAAACTAAGTGTACTTCCTCAACTTTTTTCAACAAACACTGCAGAAACGAATTTCATAGATGAAGTATGTATATACATATCATATACACCAATTTTTTGACTATATATCATTAAAATATAGTCGATTCAAGAAAATTATGGATTATTTTTGAAATGGCGGAAACGCTTCAAGCCAAAAAATATGTCGTCTATCCCACATGGGACCTTTAGGTCGCATTTTCCTAAAATTTCAACTTTGAGAACCCATAGGCTTCATGCAAAGTGGAAAGTAACCTTTATTTCTGACTGAAGTCCATTTTCCTTATCTTGGGATTTCAGACCCTTTCACATTGTGGTCACGTGATGAAATACAAATTTGTTATGGGATGTTTTGTCATGCAATAGTCTATACGTTCCGTTCTCTGGTTGGATTGGAATCGTGGATAATAAATTTATATTGTTGTTATTCGATATTTTGAGCAGAAACACTAAAATGATCATTTTAATTCCTAATCCGGAGAAAACATAAACATTATTTTCAACTTCTTGTTGATGGTAAAACCAAGTTTCTCTGTCTAGCCTATAACTAGTTACTCAAAGAAAACAATATATACTATAGAACCCCGGAATAACTATTATTATTCTGAAATTGAATTGTTTATTCTGGAATTGAACATCAAATATCAGTGGTATTGAAAATAGTACGCAAGAATTGTATTCAGTTCACATTTTGCCATAATAATAACCATGATAATGTTATCTCAGTGTAAGGAGGGAATCTCTATCCGAAGAGAAATAACCAATCATAACATTTTAAATATCAAGTGGTGTGTAGTGATCGGCTCAAAAATTGTAGTTTGACACGGCCGCGATCCGCATTGTCTGAAAATACTCTTATAATGCTTACTTAGCAGAATGCCGTGCTCAGAAATACCCAATTCAATTTGTTTGCCAATTGTGACTACCTCTAAAAAAATCGAGATATTATGATTTGATTTGCTTAAAAACTTTAATTCGACGTTTCCGGACGCCGCACTGCATTGTTTAGTTTTGAAATTTTTGAAGTCATCATTTCAACACATCAATCTTTTATTATTTTGCTATTTACTATCGTTTTCTTGCATTTTATTAAATACATTTTTTTTGCCCCTTTGCTCCAGCTGGACCAATTTCATTGAATTTCATTTTGTCGTATCATTGAAAAGGTCACGGCGGTAGTTTACCGCTGGCGACAGACGAAGCTTGTTGAACGCAGCTCATCTATGCATTCATTCTGTTCATTCTGTCAATCCATCCATTACCGGCATAACCTAACATAAGCCTCCGTCGATGGTTAACATTTATTTGCTTTAATATTTTATTAATAAAAATAGAGGATGAATGTTTTGAAATAGTTGAAGTCATTAAAAGACGTGGAATATTCTTATGTATCACATAAGTAACATGGTGGCTTTGGACTTTGGGAAGTGTAGGTTCGGATTAAATTCCCATTCTGGCAGCTAATCGATTGTAGTTGGTGGTATACTTGTATCGTTTATTAATTCTATTCGCATTTCCATTTGGCATTTTATAGATTTCTAATAAATTATTTGAGAAGAGTAAATTGTATCATGTCAGCTCATCCGAATCGATTCGGGCATCAATATCTGATAATAGACCAAGTTACGTTGAGGAATTCATTTTTGGTAACTTTGACTTCGTTGTAGACATTTAGTCTTATTAGACAAATATTGTAGTAATCTCGCCCTCATTGTGGAACAGTAGTTACAAACTAGGACGAAAAGTGCCCAGGAAATTCAATTGGTGCCATCATAGGTAATGTAGAGTGTATAGTAGACCTGTTTACCGACTTGTTTATTCCCTGACTATGTGAACATACATGAGGTAATAATTCGGTTAATATTTACTAGAATGTTCAAGTATTTTGAACACATTTTGCTGGTAACCTTTAGGTGAAATTTAACCTAATAAATAACTCTATTGACCCATGAGGCTGTGGACGTATATTTGAAGTTCATAACAAGTAATTTCATACTATGGAATACGCCTAATAAGTTAGTGGTTTTTGAAGGAGATCCGGTGGTACTTTTATAACTTGAATTATAACTTTTTTAGTTAGTTAGTAGTTTAAGATAGAATTTTTGGTCAGAAATAGGTAAATTCAGATTTCTTCAAGCCATTTCACCCCTCTGCTTGGTATAATTTTTCTATAATGTTAGTTGGGTTCATACCTTCAGAACCATTGGAAATGTTTCCCTTTTCAACATTCAAGATAAGTTAATAATTGTTTTTTCAGTCGATTCCTTAGGCTAGCGCGTGTTTTGATGTGAAAGCGAACTCGGTGTCGATTTTCCATCGCCTACTACGATATTTTGAGAAACATAAATTACAAATGGCAATAACTCGATTTTTTCAAATGCAACACTTTATATTATATTGCATCATTGCATGGCATCAAAAATATCCAGAAGCAAGAACTGCACGGGTGTCTTCATTCCAAAAGTTAAGAGATCGGTGGTGTGGAAATTATTGGTGGTCAGATCAATGAGGAGAATGACTTGTGAGTTTTATTGATGCTACAGGAAAATCTTCACTCAGTTACTAGAGAAACGGATATTTCACAAAGTAGTTAAAACATGATAATATTGAAACATAAGTTCCACCCTTATCACGTGTATCTACATCAAGAATTGTATGGTAATGATTTTGCTAATAGCGTTGTATATGAATGAATGGTATTATAGAGGAGGATTATAGTACTTTAAAAATAGAATATTGAAGTATAAGTGAATAAAAAGGGCTTTAAAACACGCGCGATTTTTCGAGCACGACGGCGCAGCCGGAGTGCTCGAAATAGAGCAAGTGTTTTCAAGACCAGTTATCCACGAATACTTTAAGCTATTTTTTTTATTGGTGCACTTTGAAATCATATATACCGGTATTATAACTACAAAAAATAGAAATAAGAACTAATAATGCAAAATGGTTGAATTAATTAATACCGTGAAAATCCAGTGATATATATAAAAAAAAATGAACATTATAAATATGAGACAAGGTTTCCAAATGAACGAGTTGTTAGTAATATTTTATTTGATGTTACAAGGTACTCCTGTCAGATCAATAATAAAAAAATTGTCATTTAGATTTCACGTTTCTCGATTTGTTGATGTTGCCATGGTAACTTTTAAAAACGCGCGTTTTTTAAAGTTAGATTCAAACACGCTGAGGCGTGTTTCAAATGGGTAAAATGGGGCACCAATAAAAAAAATATGTTTCCTGATGAACAATGTTTGAGAACAATTGGTCGATCAACAGTCATAATGAGCATTATTATGTTATCGAAATTCATTACTGGCTGAAGACTGTTGATCACCGAAAGCGATGGTCGCTTCATGTTTGGGGAGGAATTATTGGAATTCACATTATTGGACGCTACCTTTTCAACAATGTGCTGGAAAGGGTGGGTTGAAGACCGGAAGGGCCATGTGGTTACAACGATGGTGCTGCAGTGCATAACCATAGGATGCGAGAATTTTCAGATCAATAGCATCCTGATCGTTCGATAGGCAGAGGAGGTACTATCCTTCGGCCCACGCGATCCCCAGACCTGATTCCCATAGATTTATTCCTCTGGGGGCACGCGAAGAAAAGGTTTTTCAGGGATCATCCAAAAACTTCAGATGGTAAGGAAAACAGGATCACGGAAGCCTTCTGCTTGTGTGGAATATGATGGCGACCTATTTGAGCATTCATGAGTAGCTTTTTCTCAAAATGTTTACATTGTTTTCTGTTAATCACCTTTTCCTGTTCTTGTAAAGATTACTAGAATTGTTTCCTTTGTGATATATACTTCTGTTTCCATTACAATTTCATTTTGTTTTCAGAATTGTATGGATGTGTAAAATTTTACGACAGCGGCCTACTTGATTCCTTTTTTTTTTCGAAAACATCATCAACATTTCTTATTTTGTGATAAATCCCTCAAATTTTACAGAATAAACCCCACACACTCTATTTAGGAAAAAAAGCTCCTAAAAAATACTATAAAATGATGTATTAACATATAGGATGCTGCATTTGAAAAATTCGAGTTATTGCCATTTGAAAATCGAAGTAGGCGATGGAACTTTGACTCCTAGTTCACCTGCATCTCAGAAGATTTGCTGAAGCCTAAGGAGTCGACTGAAAAAAAATTGGTTGATTTAACTTGAACGGTTCTGAAGTTTTAAATTTTTCTGTGGGTCTGTGCACGAAGCTATTTCCACACATAAATTAACATTAAGTAAAAAACTATTGCAGAAAACCCAGGTGCGTTATATCGACAATGTAGTGGCGAATCCAAAAAATCATGATTAGTGGTCAGACATCATAGGGATACATGCTTTTATACTTTTTTGTACACCCTCCACAAAATGCCTACTTTGGATACTGAAAAGAGTCCGTAAAATGCCACTTTAGCGGACTTGTACTTGAAGTCGTCATGGCAACACTTTAGCGGACTGAAATTTGTTTATTCAGAATACTTATGATTAATATACTAAAATCGTTTGAGGAAACGCAATAAACTATAGATTATTTGGAATATTTTTTAGTGACAGCATACGTTTTATTCAAAATATTCTTTTGGAATGTTTTATGAAAAATTAACACTAATATTTGACAAACTTGTCATTGATAAAGAATTGCTTGCTACATTTTTGCACAACTTCCTTACACTACCGTATGGATGGTAATTGAAAATGTATGCACTGCGAGGAAATATGTGTGGTCTTTCTGTTCTGTTGATTTGGAAAGCTAATACAAAAATAAATGTATGCAACACGAAGGTAGGCAAATTGCTTTAGCGGACATCATATTCATATTCTGATTCGTCCGCTAATGCCTTATTCTGCGTACTTGTTACATGAACTACTATTATGAAATACTTCATAATTTTTTACCAAAGTGAACTTGCAATCATTAAAACGTCCCTAATAATCAATCTATTGAACTTACTGACTCCTCAAGCTGGGAAAAAAATCAAAAGTTGGCAAATCAGGTTGTTGGATATATAAATGAAAGAACTAAAAAAACACGTTTATATAGCAATGATAACTGAAAAGTTAAAAATAATAAGAATATAGTTATTCACCTAACAAGTGCGGAAAGTGGTGCTTTTCCGCAAGTGAATTTTATGAGAAAGAAAGGATCCTAATATAATTTTTATTTATTTTCAATTCAAACTAATTATGAAAAATATTGCAATTGAATGTACAATTGGTAGCATTATGCAAATTTAACGCCGATCGGCTCTCCTTAGATGTGTCATAGTTCGCTGAATTATCGACAGGTGAGGATGCTGCTTCGCGAGCTGGAGTTTAGTATTGGAGTGTTTGAACGTTTTTTTAGAATATAATGGGCAGTCTTCGTATTTTCGAGCGAATTCTCGATGTATGATTCTGTCGCAGACGTAGATTTCCATCCACCGTGCCTTTTAATGTTGGTGATGTTGGCCCCAGAGTCGGCCAACATTGTGGCTGACGACCGCCGTAAACAATGACCGGTGTAATTCTTAGGATTTGGGAGGCCCAAGTACATAGCAATGTTTGATGGCATTTTGCTGAAAGTATTAATTCACACACATTGTTTAAAACCGTCGATGATGGGTCTCAGCAGGACGCAGACTGGCATACTTTTTATATAATTCTAGGTAGCTTGTTTTTTCCTTTTCGGGGTCGAAAACCACAAATGTTCTCATAATGTTGGTTTTTGTGTTCGGGATGGTAATAACAAGAACATTTTTCTTGTCTTCAATATCGTCTATCGTCATATTCATCAATTCTTCGCGACGGCGACGGCACGCACCAGCGATTCCAAAAATGGTAGCCACCTTCATCAAGAGGAAGTCGTCAGATAAGAATTGATCGATTTCCTGATTTTCGAAAATCTCCGATTTTTTGGGTTTGGAAACTTCGTTCAGTCTTTTTCGATATGCCGTTAATTTAAAATATTTGCTTATATCGATGTCTTTTTTCAATTTTACAAGTTCAATCATTAAGTACTTCGATCACAATGTTGACGGGCAAAGATTTGATAAGTGGTGAAAGTAAATAAATACCTTTTCTTTCAGTGATAGTGTATTTTTCTCCTTACACCACAACTCAAATGCTGCAAATTCTTTCTCGTAACGCCAGCGAGGCTTTTCTGGAACTAACTGGCTGCTTATATAATCGGCAGCCTCCAAGATTTTCGATGGAATGTCACTTAATGAATCTTCTGAATTGTTCATTTTTCACCTATATCAAATTGAAGATTAAATTTGAATATTACTTCAGGGCACCGCAATTCTGCTTTGTTGAAGTTAACAATTTACCCTTATTTACCCGATTCTACGGTAACGAGAGGATGTACTCGTAGAATGAACGTACGCATGTATCTTAGATGGATGAACTTGTCATTCGGTACTGTCAACCAATTCAAAAAGTTATACGCAAAAGATAAAGAATATAGGGAGTCCACTAAATCTTACAACATTTTCACAATATCTTTGGACCAATATGATTCGAACGATCCAAATGAAAATTGCAGAAACACACGCTTTATATGATGGCATGTCATAATGACAACGTTATGTCACTCAATTTTGATGACATAAGGAAGCTCATTATGGTACTTAGTCCCATAATGAATTCATTATGGTACTAAGTACCATAATGAAATTCTATATGAAAAAAATGTGATGGTGAGATCAAAAAAGTTTATTCAAAAGGCATAACTATGTACAAAACTATTCATTATAAATGGTGAAAGAGCAATTACTACAATTTGCAATATTAATTCCAATGGATTCTAGAGTTTTTACATCAGTAGTTGATGCTTTTTGGTAAACTTGTAATCCTGTTTGGTTGTTGGCACCAAAAATTGCTTCTGATATTTTTTTCTTTTGCTCTTTCAAATTTTCGATGTAACCTTCAGCAACAGTATTGCTTTTCCATCCGCCATGGCGTTTCACGGTACACCGATCAGCTCCAGAATCGGCCAAAAATGAAGCAGACGATAGCCGAAAACAATGTACGATATATTCTTCAGGGTGAGGTAAATTCAAAAAAGTGGCAATCACTTTTGGCATTTTACCAAAGGTGTGAATTCCAACGGGTTGTATCGTGCATTTCTTATTTTTATAAATGACAAAAAAACGTCGATGGTTTGTGTTGCAAGGTCGTATTTTCACATATTGTCTGACAAGTTCTACCATATTCAATCCTGGGATATTCCCCGGTGTTACAAAAAATTCTCGCATTACCTTCGTTTTTGTATTCGGTAAAGTAATTCTAAAAACGGATCCTTCATCTATCACATTTTCAACAAGCATATTTGTCAGTTCCTCTCTTCTGCATGCTCCACTTAGTCCAATTTTAATAGCAACTTTTTTAAATAAATATATATCATCTGATGCTTCCGTTAAAAACTTTGTGACATCTTGTTTAGTAAAAATTTTGGATTTTTTAGCTCTGTAACCTTCTGATTTACGTTTTAGTAATGCAACCAGCTGTAGGTACTTACTAATATCGACGTTTTCTCTTGTTAATGGAATACTTCTTATCATCGAATAATACGACCAGAGAGAAGATGGTTTTCTTTCCTTAGATAAGCATTCGAAGTAAGCCAACAATACTTCTTCATGAGTGATATTCTTGATTTTCTTAGTAGAACACCATTCTTCGTACCGATTAAACGCTATTTCATATACACTCCGTGATTTTTCCGGCAAAAGGGAGTCCACGATATTTCGCGTCATTTCTTCCAAATCAGAAGGTAAACTACCAGTTTCAGAATCACTCATTATTATTTAAATTATATTCAATTCTACGTGACAATTGTGTTTGACAGCAGATAAATAAATAATGCCGTTACAACCTGACGTTGTCAAGGAAATGGCAAAGCACAGCTTATTAACCTACCAATATTTGAAACTACACATCCTTTAAAAATAGTTGTCATTGTGACATGTCAAAAATGCAGTTTATAATTTTTCGAGAATGTATTAATATAAATGCCACCAGATAAAATTTTGTATGTAATACGAATAATAAACAATCATTATGGCACACGTCGTGTTATCGGACTCGGCTACGCCTGGCCCAATAACATTCACGACTTGTACCATAATGATCCTTTATGATCCTTATTACATAAATAACTATTTTGAGCTCAGTTTATTTGACATTTTGTTCAATGACAAATCAAAGTATTGCAGTTTGATTCAAATATTTACGTATGAGCAATAAAAGTCAACTACAATGGTTTCACCGAAAAAAGAAATTGTCTAAGAACTTGAGTACCACCGTTTTGTGATCAGTCGAGAAGTCTCACATACAGTGACGTGATATGGGGACAAAAAATGCATATTCGTTTGAATAATTCTGAGTATTTTGAAATCGTACGGAAAAGTACTTTTACCGTACTAGAGCGGAAAAGTGCTTCACGACAAATCATTGAAAAAAGTGCACTTTTCCACATACTCGCAGGAAAAAGTCATTGACCAAAAAATGTCTTCTCATGTAAAAAAAGCGCGGGGTGCTTTTTTTACATGAGAGGACATTTTTTGGCCAAAGACTTTATTCTTATTTTTTTAACTTTTTAGGCCTTACTGCTATATAAGCATGTCTTTTTACTTTTTAAAACTGTAATATTATTTTAAACCATTCAGTCCATATTGCTACGCTAAACTCTTCGATTGATTCATCTATATGAGATGGAAGTTTTTAGTAAATTTTGGTGAATGTACTGAGTCCATTTGCGCATTCGCCATATCTTAAATTATTGTTTTCTGATGATCTTGGTGAGATACCAGGTCATAGCTATTTATTGTACTAGTTGTCAATACGTGTGCAAATTTCAAATGATTCGGACGTCTGGAAGTGGGTGAAACTTAATTTCAAAGATTCCGTTATATACACACACACACATACAGGTGAAGCTAATAAAGCGTGTATAAAAAACACCTTGAAGCGCAATAATATTAAAAAAGGGTTGAAACAGGGTTCCCGAAACCTTTTATTGATTCCGGTAAAAGATACACACCAGAATCATCAAGAATTACGCCAACCACAAGTCCCATGGAGGACGTGAGCCCTCGAATCTTCCCCTAGGTGCGCCTGTGCCAATCTACCTGCCGTAAAACAATTCAGCGGGTAACAAACTGCTGGATTTAACGTGTAGGGCGGGGTCGATATTTTCAGAGGCGAGAGAGATAACACTCTCGGTGTTACGCCCCTTGTGTGGGGGCGTTAGGCCTTTCGATGCGATACGTTGACTGCGACGCTATGCGTCACGTCGTACACTCGCTCATGAATCCGCTTACAGCGTATTTATCGTGGAAGTTTATGTACCGAAAATTCCGAGGGACATAAAACGCGTTGAATACTAAATACATACATGAACAGAGTGGCTCCATGAATCGTGGCAGGGGATACTTCTTTTTAACACGCTTTTATTAGCTTCACCTGTATGTATCTATGTATGCATACAGTGTGGTCCATAGGTCCTGAAACAGGTCAATTTCTATTGACAATTTACAGTATGAAAATATTACCCCCTTCTTGCACCCCCCCTGCATTATGAGCACCCCCTCAAAAATTTTAAATGAGAAGGGGGTCGGGTGGCACTTTGTTCGAAACGGATTTTCATTCTCTGTTCAAAATATCAAGTTTTTCAAATTTGGTGAAAACTGAGAAAATTTATTTTGAAAATTAAAATTTGATACTTTACTAGAATTAAGGAAATAATGTCACATAATGTTTGAAGTATTTTTCAATTTATTTTACATTTAAATTAAATTAGGTGGTGGAGAGGTTGTCGGATTAGGACCAATAATTATTCTCTAATTTTCAGCCAACGTTTCGTTTATTATGTATAAACCTCTTCAGGGCCTCAACTAGAACAGGATACGATACACACATCTATAAGTATAAAATATACTGTACATGGTTCCTATCAGTTACATTCATCGTAGTACAATAATTTTTCAATTTCTCATTTCAATATATAATGTTATTGTTTCACAAGTGCACTTGGGAGCATGGGACGATAAAACCGGTTGAAAATTAGAGAATAATTTTTGGTCTTAATCCGACAACCTCTCCGCCACCTAATATTATTAAAGGACGCAATTTCAAGTGTTTAAATTAAATGTTCAAAATGAACACCATTCACTTCTTGACAATAAGCAAGTCGATCGGAGAATTCTCGTACTACATTTTGTAGGACCTCAGGGGTTATGTTGTTGATTTCTTCCGTTATCCTAACTTTTAATTCTGCAATACTATCTGGTCTATTGAAATAAACTTTAGATTTTGAATTAACCCCATAAGAAGCAGAGGAGGAGAGAGGAGTCAAATCGGGTGATCTAGGCGGCAATTCAATCGTTCCACGTCTTCCAAACCACCTATTGGGAAAAACTTCGTTCAAATAATCTCTAACAATACGTTTGTAATGCCTAACCTAACCTAACCTACCAAAAAACAAACTAGATAAACCTAACCATTAACTGTGCCTTCAAAAAAATAAGGGCCAATAATTTTGTTGATACCTTCCTAATCGTTCACTTTCTAAGGATATTGTGTGTGAGCCTCACACATCCAATGAGGATTTCCTCTGCTCCAAGATCTACAGTTTTGTCTATTAACCGTTCCATTTAAATGAAAAGTAGCTTCATCAGAAAAAACAATTTTGTTTCAGAACTGCAAATCTGCTTCCATTCTGTCCATCATCAGTTCACATAATTGTTGCCTTCTATCAGGATCATCCTCATTTAACTTCTGAACCAACTGAACTTACAAGATGGTATTTTTCTTTAGTAAAGCTCTCAATATCGATGATTTACTCACATCATTGTCGGCGGCAAGTTGTCTACTTGTCATATGCGGATTTTCCTCAATCGCTAACAGTACATCCAACTTTTTTTCCTCATCCAAATTTAACATTTAGACCTGGTTTTTGAATAGTTTTTACATGTCCAGTTTCACGAAATTGTTTTTCTATTTTGCTAACTGACCAGGGTATTTATTATTAAACATTTCACAAACTTCCTTTTGAGTTCTTGTTTTATAACAGCATCCAATCATAAATAAAATGTCTATTCTTTGAGTTTCCGATAAATAAGCCATAGTTAGATCAAATACACACACAATAGTTATTTATGTATCAAGGGCGTAAAATAGGCTTTTATGGACCGCAGCGTGTAAGTAATAGCCCGAGCGATAGCGAGGGCTATTAACACGCCTAGGTCCATAAAAGCAAATCACGCCCGAAATACATACAAAATTTTATGCACGACCGGTATATTTGATGTCATGTAGATAGATACCTCTTTATATCTAGAACATGATAAAAATACATCAAGGCTGCCGTGAGGATGTATATTCATATCATATCGGAAACAGATTAAATCAAGAAGTGATGGAATGAATGTTACTATGGCAACTCAGTCAATTTTTCGAAATTCAATTTTTCGAAATAAAATTATATAGGCTAGTAGCCATATTTGCTGTCAATTTTTGTGATCACAGATAATTTATTACTGATTTTGAAATGGATTCAAGCGACGAAGAAAGTGTGAATTGTACTCCACCAGAAATAGTAAAGGAGCTGAGGATGCGAAATTGAGTTTATTGCCAAGTAAATCCAAGAAAATATACGACAAGGTGTATGAAGAATTCGTGAGGTGGTGCAACTGGAAAAATATAAAAAATAAGAAATACACAGAGACTGTACTTCTTGCCTATTTTCTGGAAAAATCTAAATATTGTAAGGCCTCTACCATGTGGTCATATTATTCCATGCTGAAAGCTACTTTAAATGAGCATGATAATATAGATATCAGTAGATACGCAAGATTGATAGCTTTTTTGAAACGAAAATTTGATGGTTATAAAACAAAGAAATCGAAAATTCTAAGTAAAGAAGAAATCGAGTTATTTTTGAGGGAAGCACCAGACGATTTGTATCTTATGATGAAAGTAAGTTCTAATTTAATGTTTCCTCAATGTTCAGTATGTTAATCTGATAATTTATTGTAGGTAGCACTGATTTTTGGTACTTGTGGAGCATGTCGCCGCGAAGAATTGGCAAATATCACAGTGGACGCCATTCAAGATTTCGAGACATTCTTACTCATAACTATACGAGAAATCAAAACGAAGATAGATCGAGTATTTACTGTAATCGATAAAGAACAGAAATCGCCAAGTTATTTGGATATTTACAGAAAATATTCTTCCTTGCGAGATCAGAATGATCAAAAGCGGTTTTTTTATATTATAAAAATGGCAAGTGTACGAGACAGGTTATCGGAAAAAATACATTCGGTCACATACCATTCAGAATAGCCACTTACCTAGGTATTTCTAATGCGAAAGAATATACTGGTCACTGCTTCAGACGTTCCACAGCAACTATGTTAGCAGATGCAGGCGAAGATATAATCAACATTAAAAGACATGCTGGGTGGAAGTCGACCACTGTTGCGGAAGGTTTTATTGAAAATTCAGTTGCAAATAAGCTGAAGATTGCTAAGAAAATTGTAGAAAATGATGAGCCTTCTACTAGCCATTGCAGACAATCTGAAAATATTGCTCACTACTCTGAAACACCAGATAATAACATGCATTCTCTTCAGACTTCTAGTAATGAGGAATCAGTTGAAATCAGTAACTATCTGCAACAACAGAAAACAACAAATCCAAATATTTCCATAAATAACTGTTCTAATTGTATTGTCAATATTAAGTTATAATTCATTTTTTAAATTAATTTATGTTTATTGTTTTCGTTATATTATTGTTAATAATGTTTTGGGTTTGATTATATGATCCATCGGAATATAGATTTCTATCGATATGGGATTGGAATTAACTTTAGCGCCTGTTCAACGATTTTATCGCCCGCCGGGCGATAAAGTAGTCCGCGGGCGCTAAAGTGATACTTTACGCCCGCAAATCCGGGCGCTAAAGGGCTACTTTACGCCTGGTCGTGCATAAATATTTTTAATACACTGACGTGGTCAGCAACTTATAATATCAAAATAACAGTAGTAGATTGACATTACATATTTATTGACGACTATTTACTGACGTTTAGCAAAACAGATAAGAAAATACCTGATTATTTCTTATGGGGTTATTTAAAATCAAAGTATATTTCAATAGACCAGACAATATTGCAGATTTAAAAGTTAGGATAACGGAAGAAATTAACAACATAATCCCTGAGGTCTTACAAAATGTTGTACGAGAATTCCAAGATCGACTTGATTGTTGTCAAGAAGTGAATGGTGTCATTTGGAACATTTAATTCAATTGTAAAATAAATTGAAAAATACTTCCTGAACATTATGTGACATTATTTCCTCCATTCTACGTAAAGTATCAACATTTTACATTTTCAAAATAAATTTCCTCAGTTATGGTTGCACCAAATTTGAAAAACTTAGTAATGCTGAATAGAAAATGATAATCCCTTACGAACAAGGTGCCATACGACCCTCCTTTCCCATTTAATTTTTTTGAGGAGTGCTCATAATTCAGAGGGGGTGCAAGAAGGGAGTAATATTTTAATACTGTAAATTGTCAAATTGACAATAAAAATCGACTCGTTTCAGGTTTTTTAAACAAATACATAATAATGCTAAGAATGAATTTATTCCATACCTATGGACCGCACTGTATATGAATGTATCGTCGGTGAATTTACAAAGGGGCGTAGTATATGGATTTGAACAATTTCTGAGGGGATGCAATTTGAGGTTTACGGGTTTTTCATGTTGTCACTATCGGAAGAAAGGTAGGCCCATTTCATTGAATTTTTGTGAACACTCGGAATAAAGTTTTTCTACTCCCGTATTATAATACGCGAATTAAATATCTGCTACCGATTTATTATTATTGTCCATTTTAACATGGATTTTTATTTCGAAAAGATTGTGGCCAATAAAAACACGTACTTTTCATTATGAAACGAATTATCGACCTATTGGTTATGTGCGAATTGCTTGGTGGGAACAGTCAAATCGATCGGGACTGTCAAATTTGTTTTGATAATTCCACGTTAAATTCGTTGTTTTATTAGTACGATATTATGAGTTCACACGTTTGTACAAACGATGTATGGCAAGGAGGAACACAGTCTCACCAAATCGACCAATAACTTGAAAAGTTACTGAAATTAATCCAACTCAACAACAAATAATTTTAGCCGTTAATTCTCAGTTTTTCAACATTTCTCAAATGTGCTGAAGGTAATTCATTACCTTTCACTCACAAATATTATAAATTGCTCTCAGATATCCACAATGTTTCATATTTTTTCACTTGATTTTGATAGAAATGATCAAAACATGGCTTGTCAGCTAACTGTAAAATAATTCCAGAGTCCCGAAATGTTGAGTTCGCCACTGTCGTGCACATAGCCAATAGAAACACGTTCTTGGGGATAATCAAGTGTTATTTTCTACATACTTGTTGACATTTTATTTTAATCGACATTCAATCACAACCGTCAAAGTACCTATAAGTTTGTCGAGCAGTGAAGAATCTTGTACACCACCAGAAATTCTTGTTTTTATTTTAATATTTATTGGTCGTAGAGAAAATAGTGTATGCAACGATCATGTAATGGCTATTAATACACTCGCAAACTTACCTCGTGCGCGTGAATTATTAGCTATCATTAGATGATCGTTGCATAATATACTAATATAGAATCCAATGCTGGTAAGAAGATAATAAAAATAATTTTATCCTGGGAGGGGTGAATTCGAAAAACAAAGATATACGCCTTTTGGTGGATGTGATTTATTAACCATGTTCATTTTAGCCCAATGAGATTATTAAAGTAAAATACAAACAAAAATGTAATACCGTTTCAGTCAAATATCAAAAATCTAAAATAATTATATATAGCAAATGCATTGTTCTGAGAGAAAGATATCAATAGATCATTATTTATTTTAATGGGAAAGATTCCGGTAGAATGTTTGGTATTCTTCAATCCGAATGACGAGAGTCGATCCTGCAGAAAGTGACATAAGAGATGAATACTTTTTCAATGGCAGCTTGAACCGAGCATTATTGAGTTTTTTAACCTCCATTTTCGGTATATCCACATTTCTATGTAAGGAGTTCGTCTGGAATGTTTTTTCCATGTGACTATTTTTGTAATAGATTTTGTGAGTCGACTCCTTATCTACTATAAAAGCAGACATTTTTGTCCAATTCAACGTATCATCGGAGTCAGGCTTCATTGCATCAGATTGACGACCACGTAAAATTCTCAGATCTCGGGAAATAGTCTTGAAGTCTAGAAAATCACTAGATGTCATTTCATGAACAATTATGTTTAAAAGGGAAACATTCTCAATGTTACAAATGATTTCTGGTGAGCACTCTCTTTTGGAAAACAGCCTCTTTTTACCCCATTCATCTATATGAGATCTTAATTAAGACTGCAATAGAAAATCAAATAACTATCTGAATGAAATAGCAAATGTTTAATTCCAGAGTTTTTCTTTTGAGTGAAATTTCTTTCAGAATATCTATCAGATGCAATTCAATGTCCAGCGTGGCTTTAGCCGTGGAAGTAGTTGTTTTCTGTTAGACATTCACAAAAAATAACTTCATTTTCATCGTGACTTTTGAAATTCACAGAAAAATCTTTGTATTCAATATTCAATTGAGAATGTTTCCCTTTTCGACATGAATACCTCACAAGAGGTTATCTTGAACGATGGAAGATAGTGACAAAAGTTTATTTTTCAGTTGCAGATGATTCCACATCTGATTTTATGAACATCCTGTTCATATTCAATGTAGTGATGTTTTCTTCGAACTAACTTTATACGGGATTATTTGACTGGGTATGAAAATATCTTCAGCCTGTTTTACTGTTGCAGTTATAGAACTATGTGCCGAATCACTCTCATTTTGGACAAGGCATGCCTCAAAGAAATGGAGAGTTATATTTTTTATATTTTTGCTCTCATTTAGAAAGAAATCAAACATTGCAGGAAGTTTAGAGTTTTTGTTTTGGCCATAGCAACCATCAGAAAATAGTTCTACAGACTCGACCTCGTTCTTGTCACAACTTTTCAAAAACAGGTATAGACAACTCGACATTTCGGATAAACCTCGTTTACTTTGGGTTTCATTCCAAGTGTAACAGTGCCAGTTTCTCGGAAATAAATCATATAGGTATTATGAAATTGAAGAAAGCAAGGCGTTGCTTATAAAATACAGTACTCTCATTTGATATCAGCAATTGAATGACTTGCTACAAATCAAAACAGCATTGACAACCTTAATATCTAAAAAAGTCGAAGAAATCAATTTCCTCGGTCTGACCTTTGACTATGCCCTAAAATGGAAGCCTCACATTGAAAATTTACAATGATCCTGTCAACAAGAATGAACATCCTGAAAATATTATCTAACATTAGATGGGGAAACTGGATCACGGCTCAATCTGTTACGACACTGCAAATAGAACCTTATTGAGAAAACTCGACCCCATCCAAAACTCAGCCCTAAGACTAGCCCTCGGTGCCTTCCGAACCACTCCTATAACTAGCCTCCAGGTAGCTGCTAATGAACCTCCACTACAACTACGTCGTCAAATGCTAGCCCTAGATTATGCAGCCAGAATCTCTTCAAACGAAAGTAATTTCATGTTTTCGACCATATTCAAACGATCTAGTTCGTAGGATTTCTACGATAATAAGCCCAAAACGAATCCTTTTCCGGGAAAGAATAAAGCGTAGTGGTTATGATGTCGAACAATTCAAATACTCAATTTCCAGTAGAAAAAATAACCCCCCTTGGAAAATCATCCTACCTTGAATCGATATATCCCTCACCATCTTCCACAAAAACCCACAAACCCTTACTAATAAAAAGTGCTTTCCAAGAATCCATCTCCAAATACCCTAATTTCCATAAATATTCACTGACGCATCCAAGACCACACAAGGACATGCAGCAGCTTACATATGCGGCGACAGTAAATTATCCATACGTCTACCTCAAAAATGCAGCATCTTTACAGGTGAAACGACAGCCATGATGGCATCACTCAGAATGTGTAGAGAAGACCCAAGAAAAAACTTTATTATCATTACAGACTCGCTAAGTGCAATTCACGGACTGAAACAGTTATATCCGTATCATCCAAATCTCATATCAATCAAAGAAGAACTTTACCATCTACAAATCGAAGCAAAAAATATATCATTTCTATGGATACCCTCTCACGTAGGGATCGAGGGTAATGAAGAAGCTGATGCCCTAACCTATGAAACAGCATCTGAAAAGAATATAATTCTTCAAAATGAGCTCCCGTCCTCGGATCACAAACCCTCGATCCGAAACTTTATACTCAGCATCTGGCAATCCACTTGGACTCATGCAACATCCAAACTCCGAGAAACCAATGAAATAGTCAACAAAAAATTATCATTACCCACGAGAAGGAGAGACCGTCGTTATAAACCGTCTCCGGTTAGGTCATACGCTCCTAACTCACCAACATATAATGAATAAGGATCCATGCCCCATATGTCACAACTGTGCCACACAAATCACAGTTAAACACATCCTGGTAGAATGCCCATTATACAACGAAGAAAGAAGTTCAAACAACCTAGGAGTCAACATCAAATCTATCCTCAACAACGATCTACAGAAAGTGCTGAAGTTCCTAAAAGACATTAATATATATTGTAAAATCTGATTTCTAATCAACTTGTGTTTGTTTCCCCCTGCTAATAACTCTTAGCAGTTGATGCGGGGTCATTTTTGTTGAAATAAAAAAAACTCAATATCTCTCATTGCTCTTTCCTTACTCTCGGATTTTATTCCTCCTACACTATTTTTTTCTGCTTCATGTTTCAAATACTTTTCTTTTAGTGATGATTTAACAGTCATCACCATTATTGTTAACTCATACAAAATGTACATTGATCCTTTTTGGGGCGATGGAAAGAGAGATTCATAGATTTGAATAATTTTCTGTATAAGAAGACGCTCCCTTTTTTATTATTTTTGTTTTCGTCTAAATACATTTTAGGAATTGATAACTTTGAACTTAGATATCATCTCTTGCTATTTTTTTGACAGTAGTGTGATTCTAGTTTGGGAAACTTTTCAATATGTTTAGTGATATTTTGATGAATGATTCCATCCCGTTCCTTGTGTGTATCTTTCCTGCCACCTCTTCGTTCTTTTTCAAAAACTCAAGAAAGTAGTAGTTTTTTCAAAGAAGTTCTCATAGTTTTTCCACTGATACCCAATGTGTTGAGAAAAAACCTAACAAACAGATACTTTTACGTCAAAGTAGGGAAAAGATGAAATTCACAAGTTGGATCTTGCAAATTTCAAAATAGAGCGAATATGCATCACTTAACGCCCTCAACCTACATCAACAAATAGGCGCATTTCATATTGGCCCGTTAGTATTGAACTATTTTTTGAAAAATATGCCATTGCATATGGTCGTATTTCATATTCGCCGGTAGTGCTTCAAAATATTTTACTCATTTTGGATATACGCCTAAATTTGCAAACAACATAACATGTGCACTATCTGGAGTTGATTTACGCCACTTTGAGAGCATATAAATCAGCTTCGGCGCAATTTGTTACCTCAAAAAAACCATATAGGTACGCCTTTTTCGGATATACGCCTCTTTGTGAATTCGCCGACGGTATGTATGTAACGAAATCTCTGAAATTAATTTTCCAACACTTCCAGACGTCGTACACGTTTTAAGTACCGATGACAATATCTCCTTGCTTAACATCCACTCAGTGGATCTTAAATGTTCAATTTCAGCCAATAGAAACGATACCACGGTGAAACTGCAGCTTGTTGTTGTATTTTTAAGGTGGTTAAGCTGCTTAGTTTTTGTTTTTTTCTCAGGCCCGGCGACAGAAATGTTGAGGCTCGTTACTCTGATTCCCATGTGGGCCATCCTGGGTCCCTAGTTTTGCATGTGGTAGTTAGTATACTGAAGTAGCAAGTAACAATCTGCTATAGTCAAGCGCGTATTTAAGGGGTGTGGGATGGGGGTTAATTACCTCCCCAAGAAACTGCAAAATGTTTTAATTCATGGAATTTCTCTACTCAAATCTAAAACGTCGTGGCCGCTATTGTCGCTAGGCATGTTTTCATTAGTCCAGTCGAAAAGTGAGTTTCCTGCGAAAAATCGTTCCAAGTCACTAAAATATGTCATTCTGAGAAATATATTTTTTCGATTTTTTCCGCCGACAAGAATTTGCTATTTAAAAAATAAAATAAAAATAAGGTAATAGCTCAAAAACAATTGATGACAGAAAAAAAAACAGATTCTTGAAGAGGAGGAAATTTTCCATGAAAAAGTTCCTACTCTCGGAATTCTTTCGCAATAATTTATAATTTTAATTCAACGTTGAAAATAGGGCTTCGCGTGCGCGTTAATGCCGGAGTACAGCACCTCTCCAGAGAGCAATGCACATACAATATTATTTTATACTATTAAATATGAATTTAAAAAAATTAACACCCAAAATAATGTAATTTCGTTAATTAAGAAGTTTTTTTGGAACAGTCGATTGAATTAAAAACCGAATTGTTCACAGAACGACTCCTGGACTTCCTGGAGCACATTTTACATGTTTACTCGATAATATCACGCTATAAAATTGTTCAAAAGTTTATTATTATGTTTATTATAAATTTCTAAAGTTAACAAAATATGAGAAATCGAGTAAATATTGTCATTTTTTTCATTGATATACACATTATTATCAGTTTTATGTCTGATAAAGGCATTTTACAACGTGTAAAAAAATACGCTTTATAAAATATTTATAAACAAATGGATAAGTTGATAATTTTTCAAAAATTGTTTTTTTGCATTAGGTTGTTAAGAGTTTATTATGAAAAATTATAATATCAATCAAAGTTTGTTTATAACTAAGTAAATTAAAAGTTAAGTAAATAAGCAATTACATTATTGATAAAAACAAATCTTATTAGGTAGAGAATCACCAATTATTGATTTTAAAGAAAAAAATCTCAACATATTATTTAAATAAAAAAAAAATATAAAATTGAAAAAAAAAAGTTTTTATTTTAATCATAGGTAATACATTTTTAGCAACTTTATGCAAAAAACGCGTATTTTTTCAAACAATTTTTTTTTATTAAGAAATAACAAAAAAATTTATAATGACCAAAATAATCAATTTTTAAACAATTTTATAGAGTAATATTATTAAGTACACATGACAAATGTGCTCCAGGAAGCAAAAAAAAATATGGAGTCATTCTGTGAACAACTATTCGGGTTTAAATAAAATTGGCGGTTCCAAAAAAACTACTTGATTAACAATAGCCTCACATTATCAAAATTCAATGAAAACATTACTTTCGAACGAAATTACATTCCTTCAAGTGTTCAGATAATACTATACTTTTTTTAAATTTTTTAATTATTTTTCTTTTTAAATCTTGTGACGATAACATATTGATAAAAAAGTGTCTTCATATTTTGAAGCGATTGAAAACTTGGCTGCGATCAACGATGCAACAGGAGCGGTCGGTTGGTTAAGGTCTATTTCATCTTCATAGAAATGTGCAAATAGATGTTATAAATGTTATTGAAATGTTTGCAAATAAGAAACACAGGATACTGGATTTCATTTTGTGATTTTTATTTTTATATTAACGAAATACATCTTTGTTTTTGTACCTACTTATAAGTATATGTCTATATATTTTTTTATTTTATTACATTTTGTATTTTTGTAAGAAATTGAATGAAAAAAAATACTTTACTACATTAATCACCCCCTCCCCCCAAGCAGAATTCCTAGATACGCCACTGGCTATAGTTTAGCTTTATATGTATTTGAGTAGGTACATAATAAAATTTTAATGATTTATTGCTAGAAAAAAAACATATTTTAACTTTAAATGAGCCTTTTTACTTTCAATGTGGCAAAGTCTTTAATAACGTCACTGAAATCTATTTCTCGTACAGTTTCATGCTCTATAGATAATAACGCCAAACTATTCAATCGCTCTTGGAGCATTGTTCCACGCATGTAGTTTTTTATAGGCCAGCTTGCTAAATGCTCACCTTCCGCGACTGTGACTAGCAGACTGCAGAAAATGCGCAGTGCAATGCTCACATCTGGAAAAATGTTTTCTAATTGCTTATAGAGCGGCGCCTAAGTTAACTCACCTAGCTTGTAACGACATTGCATAATAAGATTTATTATTATAAGTGGTTTTAAAACAAATGCTATTTTTACATTTTTTACATGGGGCCCCCTATCGTCCAGGGCCGGTACAGCTGTACCCGTTGCCGCCCCTTGTCACCGTGCCTGGTTTTACTACCTGTCAGGTGAAAATAATAATTTAAATTAAAAACGTCAAATTTATGTGTTTCGATCAGTTTTCTTTATTTTTCAACATGAACGATCCGTGGGGACAAACTGTTACAGTAGAAACAACGTTAACAATATGATGGCTACAAGTACAACTACCAATACCAAAGTATCAACAAAAAAGTTCTCTAGTCGACGCGTATATTTTTTATTTTTTATTTTTTAGGTATGATCACGCCTAACTTTTTACTGAGACGTCCGATTCCGATAATTCTTGTTACAGTGGATAGGGTGTACTCGAAGGTGGTCCCATTTGAATCTAAAAGATTAAATCCACCCCTAAGGGTAGCAAAATGAGGGATATTGATCACTCATCCTCTGAATTCTGGTCCGTTAACCGATTCTATCAGGCATAACTTTGTACTGGGTTCTTCGATTTGGATGATTCTTTCTTTAATAGATAGGGTATACCTTATATTTGCATTTCGAATGAAATTATCCACCCTTACGGGTGGAAAAATAGGGGATAATTGATTTTTCACTTGTGAACATTGGGACACACATACATAGTTGACAATGACAGATCGCTACTGACATTATTTTTGTTCCACGTCCGTCAAAATCATTATATTCTATGAGAGGATGGTATGATATACAAAGTAATGAAATAAACTAACCAGAACAACAAAAATAATTTATATTACAACAAATAGTGGAAGTAGATAATCATATTATTCAACTGGTAATAGTTGTAGTAAGGTGGGTAAGTAAGTATTTTAGAAGTAATAAAAAAAAGAAGTAGGTAGTGATTAGTAGATTTTAGCCACAAAAAATTGAAAAATAAAAACTTTTTAACAAAAAATTAAACCGACGAAATACGGAACTGAAAAGTAAAAAATAAAATAAACATTCTTAGTCTCAGTAACTAAGCTCCTAAACTAATGTAAGTAACTAATTACTTCATTAAATTATCAGAATGTCACCGCGCAACTCGATGCCATCATTTTACGCCTTACCTAATTCATTTGCTTGTTTGTTTGGCGCCGACTCTAAATTAGTTACTTACATTAGTTCAGGAGCTTAGTTACTGAGACTAAGAAGGTTTATTTTATTTTTTACTTTTCAGTTCCGTATTTCGTCGGTTTAATTTTTTGTTAAAAAGTTTTTATTTTTGGAAACTGTACCTTCAACGTTCAAACCTTTAACTGTAACAAATTAAACTAAAATGTTCCTTATTTTCTTCTTTAGTGTTCACGCTGTTAATTTTTAAGTCTAATTTCTGTAAATTATATTCAAATTAAGATCAGGACAAGATTTTTCTGGTATGTATTTCAAATCAATATACAGTGTCCGTCATGAAGTTGGCTACATATGGGAAAAAAAATTGTTATTGAAATATCTGAAAAACTCTGATGGCGGCCCGTTTCTGCATGTCTGACAACTAAAGAATCCGTTGCAACTTATATCACGTGACCTCAGATTTGTCGGGAATAGAAAAAAAGTTGTCTGTCTGTGGTGCCGAAAAATGGGTCAAATTGACAAGATATCGAAATTTTTTATGAAGAAAATATGTTCGGAATCCCTCACTAAGAAACATCATACATTCTTGTTTTATCTGGAAACAGCTTTGATAACCTAAAACACATAAGTTTGGGTCAAAACTAATCAAATATTTGTGGAATAGGCATTTTGCGGGAGAATAATTATGAAAACACGATTTAGTCTATTCACTAGGTGTAGTTATGCCCTGTATATTGATGCACATGAGCTTATTCAATATTCTCCACCCGTAAATGAAATTTAAACCAACTAATATTTGTAATTTAAACTTAATAATACATTATTTATCCTAAGGGAATTGAGTATTGTTTAGGTGGATGTGAAAAAAAAACAATAAACAAATAATGTAAAACATTTCAATATTCTACGTGACCACCTTCGCGCTCCATACATAGAATTGTTCTGGAAAACATTTCGTGGCGAACATTTTTTAACATAGTTCTGTTGATCAGTGCTGCACAATTCCTTATACAAATTTTTAAATGTTCTACATTTCGAAATGGGCGTTGTTTATAAACATTGATTTTCAAGTGACCCCATAAAAAAAATCACACGGTGTTAGGTCTGGAGACCTAGCAGGCCAAGGATTACCTGAATATCGACCTATCCATTGTCCACCAAACTTATTGTTCAACCACTCCCGCACTTCATTCGTAGAATGAATAGAAGCCCTTTTGTTGAAAGAATAAACGAATCCGCTCTTGTAATGGTAGGTTGTCGATAAATGTAGATATCCGTAAAAAGTTCCAATACGGTTCGCCATTTAAACTTTGTCTAAAAAAGAAGGCACCTACAATTCGCTCATTTAAAATTCCAGACCATACATTCACTCCGAAACTACATTGGTCATTGGCTTCAATAATAAAATTAGGATTATGATCTGCCCACCATCTACAATTTTGAGAAATGACGACACCGTTTGAGGTAAAAGTTGATTCGTCAGAAAATAGCATATTTTTTGGGAAATCACGATTGTCTTTTAACATTCCCTGGAACCAGGCACAAAAATAAAATCGAGCGTCATAATCCCTGTCTCGCAGTACTTGCACAAATTTTGGTTTGTATGGGTGAAAGTGGTTTTGCTTTAAAATTCGTCACAGAGGTTTGATAAATTTCTGCCTTTTCTGCCATAATTTTCGTCAAAACTGTGTCTCAGTGACTATCAGTAAAACATTGTTTACATTATTTCCATTATTGGCTTAACGTGGAAGCTTTTATATTTGTTTTCAACCGAACCAGTTTCCTTAAATTTTTGCAAAATCTTTGCCACCGTAGTAAAACGCAAATTTTGGTCTGGATGCCTTCCTTTAAAAATGTCAGCTATGATAATTTTCGCCATATGGCAATACTATTTCTATTTTTTCTTGTATACCTACCCAGTTTGGAGCCATTTCTATTGATACATTGAAAAATAATAAAACTGATGAAAAACGACAACTCCAACATAATTGTCAACAAGTTATTGTGAAATTTGTTATTGTTACAACAAGAGTAGATCTTTTTTCAAAGCCGCCTTATAAAATTCAAAAATATAGCTACGTTATTGAAGTTCAAATTTACGAACCAATATTAAATTTAGCAAGGATAAATAATGTATTGAGTTTTAATTACAAATATCAGTTGGTTTGAATTCTATTTGCGGTTTGAGAATATCGAATAAGCTCATCTGCATCAGTATACAGGGCATGACTACACCTAGTGGCAAGACTAAATCGTGTTTTTATAATTAATCTCCCGCAAAATGTCTATTCCACAAATGCTTGATTGGTTTTGACCCAAACTTATGCGATTTGGGTTATTAAAACTATTTCCAGATGAAACAAGTATGTATAATGTTTCTTAGTAAGGGTAGAGGAATAAAATGGTATTTTTCATTATAAGGTTCAAAATTGGTATATGGAGTTTTCGTTGGATTCCAAACACATTTCTCAATAAAAAGTTCCGATATCTTGTCAATTTGACCCATTTTTCGGCACCACAGACAATTTGTTTTAAAATTCACGCCAAATCTGAGGTCACGTGATATAAGTCGCAACTTGTTATCAAGTTTTCAGGCATGAAGAAACGAAATTCCAATAACAATTTTTTTTCTATTTGTAGCCGACTTTATGACGGACACTGTATACATATGATCAGATATCACGTACATATTATAGAGAGTATTCTTTCCATCCTGCGCAGAATATGGGTGCAAATTAAAAAAAAAACATTGTCTCAATCAATTTACTGCCATCGGTTGAAGAAACACGTTTCAAATGTATAACTAAAATTCTTGGATATGTTTGTATACGAATCATATTTTTAAATTAACTTTTCATTCCACAAGTCGAACAGTATGGGCTTGCATGGTCAGTCAAAATATCCTCTTCTGTCAACTGTTCAATACATTGTGTTAATTCAAGTCTGGAATAGGGATTAAAAGAACCCAGAATGGTTCAAAAGTACTTCAGCTGACCAGCAAATGTATCCACAATTTTGGAATTATGAGTAGGTAGATAATTGTCTTGTCCAAGAAATGGAAGCTTTTTGATTATCATTCATGATAACAAAATCGTTTGGTGATGGATGATTCTCCGCTCTCGACTTGTTCATATCTTCATGTAAACCTACGAGAAGGTATTTTATCCAGTTTCACCGACACAAACAGACGAAAGCTAAACCGAGTTTATTGAAACTTAGTTTAAGGACAGTCAAAAGCTGGCAACATAGTAAAATATGTACGTTTCTGTCATTTTTGCATAGATTTCGTTGTTTTGTAGAGGAGCCAAAGCCAATATAACCTAAAAATTGAAAACCGATAACTTTCGCTTTTGGCTCATGTTTTGTGATATTTTTGTGGGTGTTCGGTGTTCAAAGTTTAGGTTTTGAAGAAACTTGATAAAAGTGACAATATCTTCTTCAATGAATTTCAAGTTGGAACGTGAAAATATAATTCATCAAATAAATTCCTTCTTTGGACTCCATTCGGCACCCAGCTTATTGAATAAATTGGTACAACATATTTCCTTTACCAGAGTGAAAATGTCTGGAACAAACTGTACCATATTTCGTTAACTTATCAGACCAGTCTTTTCGTTTGATGGCATGTATCTAGGCTGCTTGCCTTCTCTGGGAGATTTCACAATGTTTTCTATTTCTTACAACAGCAGATGGAATTCTGATAACAGGGTCAAAAATACAAACATGTACAATTTACCTGAAAAATCGTATTCGGCCGTCTTTTGATGCATTTTTATTGCATTTCACAACAGAACAATATGAAGGCATGATCATCTACGAATTAAACAATTACACAAGTAATCTAACTACTGAATTCTTTTTGAAATAGGTAAAAATGTTCTCCAACATAAACAAATCGGAAAATTAAGGTTGTTTTACCTCCAATGTCAACCATCTGTCAAACGTGCACGAAACCAATGAACTAAACGTCGTTTAACTTCGTAACTGGCCAAATTCAGCCCGTTTTAAGTGGAAACGCCGTTTAGAACTAAACGCGGTTTATAGTTCCTGGTGAAATCCAATATGACGTGTAAAAAGCTTAATCTAAGTTTAATTTGAACAAAACTCGTTTAAAGAGGTTGGTGAAATCGGGCCTAAGTACCATAATGAAATTCTATATGAAAAACATAATACGACCAGAGAGAAGATGATTTTTTTTCCTTAGATGAGCATTCAAAGTGAGCCAACAATACTTTTTCATGAGTGATATTCCTGATTTTTTTAGTAGAACACCATTCTTCGTACCGATTAAACGCTATTTCATATACACTCCGTGATTTTTCCGGCAAAAGGGAGTCCACGATATTTCGCGTCATTTCTTCCAAATCAGAAGGTAAACTACCAGTTTCAGAATCACTCATTATTATTTAAATTACATTCAATTCTACGTGACAATTGTGTTTGGCAGCGGATAAATAAATATTGCCGTTACAACCTGACGTTGTCAAGGAAATGGCAAAGCACAGCTCACTAACCTACTAATATTTGAAACTACACATATACTTAGGCCCAATTCCACCACAAGACAGATAAACGTTTTACTAAACACCGTTCTCACTAAACTCAGATTTTAATCTTGATAAACCTCGATCCAGTTTCACCGACACAAACAGATGAAAGCTAAACCGAGTTTATTGAAATTTAGTTTGAGGACAGTCAAAAGCTGGCAACATAGTAAAATAGGTACGTTTCTGTCATTTTTGCATAGATTTCGTTGATTTGTAGAGGACCCAAAGCTAAGTGACAATATAACCTAAAAATTGAAAACCGATAACTTTCGTGTTTGGCTCATGTTTTGTGATATTTTTGTGGGTGTTCGGTGTTTTTGAAGAAACTTGATAAAAGTGACAATATCTTCTACAATGAATTTCAAGTTGGAATGTGAAAATATAATTCATCAAATGAATTCCTTCTTTGGACTTTACTCGGCACCCAGCTTATTGAATACATTGTTACAACATATTTCCTTTACCAGAGTGAAAATGTCTGGAACAAACTCTACCATATTTCGTTAACTTATCAGATCAGTCTTTTCGTTTGATGACATGTATCTAGGCTGCTTGCCTTCTCTGGGAGATTTCACAATGTTTTCTATTTCTTACAACAGCAGATGGAATTCTGATAACAGGGTCAAAAATACAAACATGTACAATTTACCTGAAAAATCGTATTCGGCCGTCTTTTGATGCATTTTTATTGCATTTCACAACAGAACAATATGAAGGCATGATCATCTACGAATTAAACAATTACACAAGTAATCTAACTACTGAATTCTTTTTGAAATAGGTAAAAATGTTCAATTCTCCAACATGAACAAATCGGAAAAGTAGGGTTGTTTTACCTCCAATGTCAAACGTGCACGAAACCAATGAACTAAACGTCGTTTAACTTCGTAACTGGCCAAATTCAGCCCGTTTTAAGTGGAAACGCCGTTTAGAACTAAACGCGGTTTATAGTTCCTGGTGAAATCCAAAATGACGTGTAGAAAGCTTAATCTAAGTTTAATTTGAACAAAACTGGTTTAAAGAGGTTGGTGAAATCGGGCCTTACTCCTTTAAAAATAGTTGTCATTGTGACATGTCAAAAATGCAGTTTTTAATTTTTCGAAAATGTATTAATATAAATGCCTCAGATAAAATTTTGTATGTAATACGAATCATAAACAATCATTATGGCACACGTCGTGTTATCGGACTCGGCTACGCCTCGCGCCCAATAACATTCACGACTTGTACCATAATTATCGTTCTTATGATCCTTATTACATGAATAACTATTATTGTAACTGTATTGACTGATCCACTGAATAGTACTGAAAATCAATTTGTTAAGTAACGAATGTGGGCGATTTTCGTATGTTTTTGTCCAAAATTGGGCATTAAAAATTTTAAACGAATAGTATATTCTAAATTCCTTACTTGTTTCTTTCTTAGTTTGTCTGTATTCCATTTACTATTATCCTCCTTTTATTGTTTCTTCCATAAAATTATTGAATCATGAAGCCCTATTTCATAGAAAATTATCATTCGCCAAATGTTCACCTCAAATCATAATCAGATGAAGGAAAAACCTCCTTTCGATTCAGAAATATTAAAGCGTACCGTCATTTCCGCCGAATAACATATGCCGAGGTATCATATCAACCATCATAATAACAGGGAATTGTGAACTGCATTCATATTTACTAAGTGCCCCCTAAATGGCAAATTAAATGGGTATCATTAAAATAAGTAGATATACGTCGACACGCCCACTTCATGGAATTTTTTATTCGGTATTCATCTTAATGACAATTTCATTGTTGTTCCGGTTCTTTAACCATCGAATTCCAAACTTCCTGCGTTATTTCGATGCTAATGTCTCTTTGATTTCCTTCAATTCGTGGCCCGTTGCGGTTGGTGTCAACTGCTCTATGGAGACATTATTGTAATTATCATTTCGATAACGGACATACAGGGGTTGAGTTGATGACCACAACAAATAACAAAATGGGGGACGTAGGAATAAATGAATGAAACTCAGTTGAAGATCTTTTAAATTTCGGCTGTTGAAAAATAGACCTATAGGTCTTTTGACAGAGCTTCATGAGACACACCAACAGAAAATCGGAGTTTTCTCGAATTCAGAGTAAAACTACTTATATAAATATTTTTCGAAGTTACATTGAGATTGTGACTCAAATGAATACTGTCTTTATTCTTTCATATTTTCAGAGGTTTTGTTGCATCTGAATTTTCAACTTTTTGATATATTTATCGAATTTTATAGTTTAGGTATAAAGTTCTTTCTTTTAGTTATATACATATATATATATATAGTTTCTTGAATCAGGAATAGACAATGCAGTTTGTGTTTCTTGGGGTTTTGGTTCTTTTGTGAATAACAAGTCTTCTTTGTCGACGTTTCGACCGTGTCCACGGTCTTCTTCAGGGACTACAAAATATGTTTGGTTGACACAATCTGGTCCGGCAGATATCTGAATTATGAATCCCACCACCCCATCTCCCAAAAAAAAGTTATCATTGGGCTTGCAGATCGTGCCATCACCTTGAGTGATCCAATCTTCTGACCAGAAGCTATTAAAAAAGCTTAAAAGGCATTACAACTCAACAACTACCCCAAAAAATGGTTGGCTATATTTTCAAAACACCTATAGAAAAATTACACAATAACCAAAAATACCCTAAAACTTCCAATAACAGTTTTCATATTTCCATCCCCTACACTAAAGACCTATCTGAAAAAATCACGAAAATACTAGCTCCACATAACATCAGAGTCAGCCACAAAAGCACAAGAACCCGAAATTCCACATGATAAAAAGACCACATAATTTACCAAATTCCATGCAATGAACCAATATGTAATGAAGTCTATAACGGCCAGACCTTTTAGTATTTAGAAAATCGCCTGAACAATCACAAGAAAAAATACAAATCACGTTTTCAACTACGAAAAAATATACTCGCTACGGAATATAACACGAAAAAGTGAATTCCTCGAAATGATTCATATAAAAATACAGACAGCATAAATAATAGAACCGACATCACTAACAAAATATCCACCTTCCATAAATCCATCTATAGCAGAATTGAATTGACAACCAGCTAATTTCCAGAAAAGCAAGAAATCATCAATTTAATCAACGAAGTAGATTCCCAGAAAACTTCCATCCACCGACAACGCAAGTCGCTTCATCGCACCATTCCAACGATATTTCTCACATCCGTATCCTGCTTATCGAGTTGCTCTCGTGTTTTAATAAAAAAGAACAATAGCAAAGAATTCGCGCTTCATACCTGACAACACAATGAAGAGAAAGAAAAAATTATATAATTATGGAAAATATTTCATAAAAATAATCATCTGCTGCTTTTAAACTTTTCAACTACTTTAATTCAGAATAATGGTTCAGCTGATTCTTCTTAGGTAAGTCCACTTCATCATCAATATTGTATGTTGTGTCAACCAAAAATATTTTGTTGTCCTCGAAGAAGGCCGTGGATACGGTCGAAACTATGGCCTCATTTACTTTCCTGAGATCATTTTTCAGATCCAGACTAGATCCGGATGGTGTATAGCCCTCCTGGTCAGGATTTGGGTCAGTTTTCTTTCGGATTTCTCCTGAGAACTATCCCAGGAAAATATATCTAACTTTAACACAATTTTCCTAATGATCAAAGAGGAAAGATTCGGTCGATACCCACCAGTTTTTTTTCTCTAGGTTCGATGTACTTCTCCCCAACATTGTTTATGTAAGCGTTATGTAAAAGTATTTTATCTGATGGCATGTCATAATGACAACGTTATGTCACTCAATTTTGATGACATAAGGAAGCTCATTATGGTACTTAGTCCCATAATGAATTCATTATGGTACTAAGTACCATAATGAAATTACGCTATTTCATAAACACTACGTGATTTTTCCGGCAAAAGGGAGTCCACGATCTTTCGCGTCATTTCTTCCAAATCAGAAGATAAACTACCAGTTTCAGAATCACTCATTATTATTTAAATTATATTCAATTCTACGTGATAATTGTGTTTGACAGCAGATAAATGAATATTGCCGTTACAACCCGACGTCAAGGAAATGGCACAGCTCACTAACCTACTAATAGTTGAAACTACACATACTTACTACTTTAAAAATAGTTGTCATTGTGACATGTCAAAAATGCAGTTTTTAGTTTTTAGAAAATGTATTAATATAAATGCCATCAGATAAAATTTTGTATGTAATACGAATCATAAACAATCATTATGGCACACGTCGAATAACATTCACGACTTTATGATCCTTATTACATAAATAACTATTGAAGGAGTTGCTCAACTAGTGGCAGATTCCTCCTCTTACACTACTCTATTAACCTTTACATTTCAGTGGGCGATGCAGGTTAGTCTCTAACGGAAGTATGATGCTATTACTGCATCCTGCCGATTTTTTCATATTCTAGGTATGCTCGAATTGGGATGAGGTCTCTCGTCATGAATTCTGAAACAAAGGAATAATTAATGTTATTTCTCACCATAATACCTGTTCTTGGTGTATTCTTACTAGTACGATATAATATTCTTACAGGTTAATCCACTAACCAGATATGCGAAGACCCATGGTTCCTGGATCAGCACGATTCCCGGATGGTTTTTAGCGAACACCCTGGAGAGGCTGCCTTGGCATGGTGGGTGTTAACTTGAGCCATGATGATGCTCTCCTTGCTTGTTTTTCATTAAGTATGGGGGTCTTCCCCACTAATGAGGATGCTATGCCCTCCTTCTTCTTCCCCTTTCTCGACTGTTTCTACAGATGATGTTCCTACGGCAAAGAGGTATGTGATATGGAGGCACCCTTTGCTCCCCATATTGTTTTTTTAAAAGGTGCTGGAAGTTGGTTCCCACTTTTCTCTCGTCCTTTTAAAAACTTTCTACTGGTATTATCCCAAACCGATAGTGGATGGTGTACCCAGTCTTCCTGGTGGTTAGGCAGGATGAATCGTCTATACCTGCCCTCAGGATTTGGCCTGTGCTGAGGTCCTTCCATTGAGCTGTTCGTTGCCCTTCGTTTTGTTAAAAATTCTGAGCAGGAAGAAATAATTTAGTATCTCCCTGTAACTCAAGATCGAAATAGATGTTGACAGTTAATCAAAAAAGTTGTCATGAAAAATTATGTATGAGTTTTCTTATTTGAATTGATATATTTTCGTACTCAGTGAATATTCGTTAGATTCCAATCAGTGCTAAAAATAAACACTGCACTGCAGCTGGACTTTCGACTGGTGTTTCAAACAAATGTTTATTTTGTAACTCAACTACTCATGAGTTACAAAAGTGTGATGGTCCTCAATCTCTTCAGGAGCGGAAAATTATTTAAAAAAAGAACGCTCGATGTTTCAGATGCACTAAAGCACAAATGTAAGGGACGGCATGCGACGAGCATGTGCGATCCTAATTTCATCAAATCGAATAATTCCAATGACACTAGTAGTCCTGCCCAGATTCAGTTGAATTCTTGTAATCCAAATTCGTCAACAAGTTTATTAACGAATGGAAGATTTCAAAATGTGTGGCTGCAAACTGCTTGGGCATTCATTTCAAATTCTGATTATTTCAGAATGAAAGATAATTTGATACGTTTTGTTATCGATGGGGGTGCCCAATTAACTTACATCAAGGAAGATATATCAAGAAAATTCAACTTACCGATCATTGGTACACATAAAATAAGCATAAATTCTTTCGGATCAAAAAAAGGAGCCTCTGCAAGATTATGTAACCGAGTATCAGTCAATTTGCGTAGTCTTTGCAATGATAATATAATATCGATTAAAGCTATTGAAATTCCTCAAATTTGTTTAGACACACTTTCAACTCCAACTACTGCAGATTTCTGCAATAGAGATGTCTCGAAATCTTTCAATTTAGCAGATGCCAGGATTGAAGGAATTGAACCAATCGAAGGCATAAGTATGCTAGTAGGTGCGGACAATTATTGGGCTCTAGTTACTGGCGAAACTGAAAATATTTCAGAGAGATTAACGGCTGTCAATACTAAATTTGGTTGGACCCTACATGGTCCAGCTTCTATCGATTCGTTTGATGTCAATCAAAATATTGTGACATTATTGCATGCGACTATGCTTGAAAACGAAGATGGATCCAACGAATCGATTGACATAAACAAGTTTTGGGATTTGGAAACTTTGGGTATTAGGGATAATGAAGAAATATCGAACGAATTTACTCAGCATTTCAG
Organism: Gonioctena quinquepunctata; assembly: GCA_018342105.1. NCBI lineage: Eukaryota > Metazoa > Arthropoda > Insecta > Coleoptera > Chrysomelidae > Gonioctena > Gonioctena quinquepunctata. Next base: position 324,083 of record JAFIRS010000088.1, read on the forward strand.
TCAAAATAATATTGTCATGAGAAGAAATCGATACGAGGTTTCTTTACCTTGGAAAAATCCGAATATAAATTTAGATTATAACTTTCCTGGTGCCCTAGCTCGTGTGAAAAGTTTAACATCGAAATTGATCAGGAACTCTGCCTTATTTGAGTACGATTCTGCAGTGCGCGAGTATATCAAATCAGGTTGTGCGGAAATGACAGGCGACGTTTCGGTTAGTTCCATGGACATTCCTCAAAATATAACCCATCTGTATTTTATGCCACATCGACCAGTTTATCGCGAAGATAAAACGACCACGAAATTAGGGTGGTATTCGATGCATCTACGCATGCACCTGGATTCGCCTCTTTAAACGAACTGCTTAATCCAGGTGAAAATTTAATACCGGACGTTGTGACAATTTTGATGAACTTTCGCCTTGGTAACGTTGCAGTGATTTCGGACATTGAAAAAGCGTTTCTTCAAATTGTGCTAGCGGAGTGTGATCGGGACTCCCATAGTTTTTTATGGTATTCCAGTAAATTGGCAGACGTTAAAAATTTGCCAAATCTAAGAAGGTTTCGAATGACGCGAGTTACCTTTGGTAGTACGAGTAGCCCTTTTTTCCTTGCTGCAGTTATAAAGCATCATCTTTTGATTCAACCAGAAAAATACAAGGTAACCTGTGAAACTCTGGATAATTCGTTTTATGTAGATGACTTAGTTGTAGCACTCAAAACACGAAATTTATGATCCCATGGGTTTCATAGGTCCTTTCACTCTCCGAATGAAGATATTGCTCCAATCAATCTGGAAATTGAAACTTGGATGGGATGAGTTGTTACCAGGTGATATACTGAAAATGTGAATTGCTTGGAGCAGAGGAATTTTTGTTTTACAAGATTTCGTGGTTTCAAGATGTGTTGTGGCATTTCCACATGATAATTTACAGTAACATATTTTTGCTGATGATAGTCCTCGTGCTTATGGAACTTTGGCATATATTCGATGTTCATTTGTTTCGAAGATCACAGTTAATTTGTTAATGGCCAAAAACAGAGTTGCTCCAATAAAGCAGACAAGTAATGACTCACTAACTCTTCCTAAATCAGAATTGACAGCTAGTCTGTGTGTTTCCCCGCTGTCAAAATATATTGAAGAAAAGTTGTCCATAGTGACCAACCAAATATTCATTTGGTCAGACTCAAAAATAGCTTTATACTGGTTTAGGGGTGATCCATCCAAATGGAAACCGTATGTAGCCAATAGAATGAATCAAATCAGGGAATTTTCGAATATGATCACATTTTGGAAAAGAAGGTTGGAACGGTTCTGGAAATTCTGTTTATCAGAATACTTGCAACAGCTTCGGTCAGCCCATTTAACAATATTCAAAAGATCTTCCAGATTTAGAGTTGGGCAAGTTGTATTATTATACGAGCAAGGCTTACCGAAACTTCTATGGACATTGGCTTGGAAAAAAGAAGTTTGTTCCAGGAAGAGATGGATATGTAAGAGCGTGCCTTATTCGTTTTGGAAATGGAACATTATTATGAAGACCTGTACAGTTATTGTACCCTTTGGAAATTGAAGATGACATCATTTTCGGCCCCGGGGTGGATGTTAAAAATTCTGAGCAGGAAAAAATAATTCAGTATCTCCCTGTAACTCAAGATCAAAATAGATGTTGACAGTGTTGGTTTCTGACATCAACCTTGTATATGTCTCTTATCAGTTGGCAATATTGAAGTTGCAGTGGCAACAGTGTAACTTCCTAAAATAAGGTAGTCGAGATCGAACAGTCAAGCAGGCGTGTTGCTTTATTTCTGATTCCCTTCTAATTACCTCTGCTCAACAGGTTATGGCCCAGAAAACGAGGTTCAAGCGTCTTATTATTAAGTTGTAATCAGAGTTCGTCGTGCTTATTACGTGGTTCAGCGGTTCAGAATATCTCAGGACTCAAAATGGCAGTGAATTTTTTGTCCAGTGTTCCGAAGTTGAAAGGTCGAGAGAACTACAGTGACTGGTCGTTCGCGGTGCAGAATATGCTGGTGTTGGATGACCTGAAGACCTGTTTAGACGGCAGTGAAACGAGCGAAACCAAAGATGAAAAAGCCAAGGCGAAACTAATTCTAACAATTGATCCATCTTTGTTTGTGCATGTAAAAGACGCGACGTCGACAAAGGACTTATGGACCAAGCTTCAGAAACTTTTTGACGACAAGGGCTTTTGTCGAAAAATCGGGTTATTACGGGCGTTAATTTCAATTAGACTTGAGAACTGTGATTCTATGGAGTGTTACGTTACACAGCTTATAGAAACTGCTCAGAAGTTGAAAGGTACCGGTTTTCAGATTGATGATAGCTGGATTGGATCATTATTATTGGCTGGTTTGCCGGAAAAGTACGCGCCAATGATAATGGCGATTGAACATTCGGGGATTCAGCTTACGGTAGACAGCATCAGAACCAAGTTGCTAGATATGGAGCCGGCCGGTAATACAGGAAATGCTTTTGTAAGTGCAACCCGGCACCAAGGAAAACGACATAGTGGCAACACTGCGGGTAGTTCAAATGTACTGGGATCATTTGAAAGTGGTGATGTCAAAGAAGCTAACCTCAAAAATGTGAAATGTTTCAGGTGTGAGCAAATGGGACATTATAAGAACAGGTGCCCAATTACAAATAAAAACACCGGGAATAAGAGCTCAAATGCTTTTAGTGCAGTGTTTTTGAGTACGCAATTCAGTAAGGACGATTGGTATGTCGATTCTGGGGCGAGCAGACATCTCACTGTTAATTCGGACTGGTTAACGAATGTTTTGGAGAACTTTGAGTTACAGGACATTATAACAGCAAATAACCAAAGACTTTCAGTTTCGTGTGTGGGCGATATAAACATTGTAACTGTTGTAAACCGAAATAGTCATGATATAACCATAACTAATGCAATGTGTGTACCAGATTTGACAACAAATCTTCTCTCAGTTGGCAAGTTAATTCAACAATGGCAATAAAGTGAATTTTGAAGAGAATTGCTGTAAAATCTATAATAAACACAATGAATTGGTAGCTATGGCAGACTTGATCAACAATGTTTATAAGTTGAGAGTCAAGAAGGAGCACCAATGTATGTTGTCATCAAGAACTAGTGCCAGCAGTGAAATATGGCATCGCCGACTGGGGCACATCAATTACAAAGATTTGTGCAAGATGCAGGCAGGTGCTGTTGAAGGCATGTCATTTAAGACAAAAAGGGACAGTACAAACAAGTGCATTGTTTGCTGTGAATGTAAACAATCACGGCATCCATTCAAGCACCAGGGCACAAGAGCAACTTCCTTGTTGGAACTTGTGCATGCAGACGTCTGTGGCCCTATGGAGAATAGGTCACTTGGAGGTTCCAAGTATTTTCTACTCTTCGAGGATGACTTTAGCAAAATGACATTTGTATATTTCTTGAAATACAAGTCTGAAGTTTTCGAGAAATTTAAGGAATTTAAAGCTATGGTAGAAAACCAGAAAGGCCATAAGATGAAAATTCTCAGGTCGGATAATGGCGGAGAATTTTGCAGCAAGGAAATGGAGAATTTTTTGGCAAAAAATGGTATTATATATCAGAAGACAAACCCTCATACTCCAGAACAGAACGGTGTTCTAGAAAGAATGAATCGCTCTATGATTGAAAAAGCAAAATGCTTATTATTTGAAGGTGGCTTGGAGGTGAAGTTTTGTGCTGAAGCTGTAAACACGGCTGTTTATTTGAAAAATAGGTCAGTTGCTGCAGAATTAGGTGGCGAAAAAACGCCATATGAGATCTGGAATGGCAGAAAACCTAATATTGAGAACATCAGGATTTTCGGTAGTACTGCTATGGTCCATGTTCCGAAAGCTAACAGAACTAAGTGGCAGAAAAAATCGAAAAGAACAATTTTGATCGGTTTTAGTGAAAATACCAAAGGTTACCGAGTCTATGACCCTGAAGTAGGTTCTGTTTCAACGAGCAGAGATGTTGTGATCATTGAAAAGGCAGAGGAAGTTCCCATTACGATAAACTCAGAGCCAGTGGGGGATAACGATACTACTGAAGTAATCATCTCAGAAGATACTGATACTGGTTCAGAATCAGAGCACAGTTCAGTTAGAAATGATGAAGAGGAAATCCAAAGTAGTGATACTGAGTTTCTCCCTGGAATAACATTAAGAGACCAGACCAATAGTGAAACAATTGAAGCCATACGACGTTCTAGTCGAGTACCAAAACCTAAGAGTTTTGAGGACTTTGTTACTTACAACTGCATGTCTGGAGACGTGGATGTTGATCCAGCTAATGTGGACGAGGCCTTATCAGGACCAGAAAAAGAACAATGGCGACAGGCAATGAAGGAGGAATACCAATCTTTTATGGACAACGAGGCATGGGAAATTACAGAGGCTCCAGATGGTGCAAATGTTGTAGACTGTAAATGGGTGTATAAAAAGAAGAAAAACATTGACGGTAGTGTAAGGTATCGTGCAAGACTTGTGGCCAAGGGTTATACACAGAAGTTTGGGATTGATTATTGCGAAACTTTCTTGCCAGTGGTGAGGCACAGTACCTCAAGAATTTTGATTGCTTTATCAGTACAATTAGATTTAGAAATTAGTCATTATGATATAATGACAGCTTTTTTAAATGGTGTTTTGACTGAAAATTTATATATGCAACAACCAGAAGGTTTTGAAATACCTAAGTGTAGAGATAAAGTGTGTAAGCTCAAATAGGCCATCTATGGGCTTAAACAGTCTTCACGTGTGTGGTACGAAAATGTGGATAAGGTTCTCAGGGAACTCAATTATAAAAGATCTGAATTAGAGCATTGTATCTATATTAAAAACAATGAAAATAGTTTAACTATTATAGCTCTTTATGTAGATGATTTTTTCGTTTTTTCGAACAACACAAATGAAACTGACTTGTTAAAATCAACTTTGAATAGTAAATTTAAATTGAAAGATTTGGGTGAGGCCAAAGAATTTCTGGGAATGCGAATTATCAGAGATAAAGAAAAAGGGACTATAATTTTGAATCAGAAGGATTACATAAGTAAAATATTTAAAAGATTTAATATGTTTGATTGTAAGTCCATGTCTACTCCTTTAGAAACTAGTTTAGATTTTAGTTCCCAAGTAGAAATTTGTAATAAAAATATTCCATATCAGCAAGCTGTTGGAAGTCTTATGTATTTGGCAGTGCTTACTCGCCCAGATATTGCTTTTTCTGTAAGTTTCATGAGCCAATTCAATAATAATTATACTGAATATCATTGGAAATGTGTAAAAAGAATCCTTAGATATTTACAGGGCACTAAGAATGTAGGTTTAGTGTTTAGAAAAACAAATAATTTTGTCATTGAAGGTTTTGTAGATGCTGATTGGGCAGGTGATGAACAAGCTAGAAAATCATACACAGGTTTTGTATTTAAATTATCTGAAAGTGCCATATCTTGGGAAAGCCGTAAGCAGAAAACTGTAGCCTTATCAAGTACGGAGGCAGAATATATGGCAGTCTCAGAAGCAGCCAAAGAGGCTATATATCTCAAAAATTTTTGGTATGAATTAACAGGCAAGTCAGATTGTATAACATTATACAATGATAACTTGAGTGCACAAAAACTTGCTGTAAATCCGTTACATCACAATCGCTCAAAGCATATAGATATACGACATCATTTCATTAGAGAGGCCATATCAAATGAAAATGTTAGATTGACTTATGTGTCAACTGATGAAATGGTTGCCGACATTATGACAAAAAGTCTAAATACTTGTAAACATGATAAATTCATAAATGGCATAGGTTTATGTAAAAATTCCAAGCTTTGATGTAGTGGGGGTGTTGGTTTCTGACATCAACCTTGATATGTCTCTTGTCAGTTGGCAATATTGAAGTTGCAGTGGCAACAGTGTAACTTCCTAAAATAAAGTAGTCGAGATCGAACAGTCAAGCAGGCGTGTTGCTCTATTTCTGATTCCCTTCTAATTACCTCTGCTTAACAGACAGTTAATCAAAAAAGTTGTCATGAAAAATAATGTATGAGTTTTCTCATTTGAATTAATATATTTTCGTATTCAGTGAATATTCGTTAGTTTCCAATCAGTTCAATAAATAACGAGTCATTGAAGTGAACCCCGGCTATTAGTTATCATAGTTTTCTACACGTTTTGAGCTTCTTTCAAAGCATTTATGCTTCCAGGATGCCGTTCAGTTCTACTGCCTTCCAGCTTTTCAACCGTGGGACCTTCAGTATGAGCCATTCTCCCGACTGTGGTGTTTCACAGTTGACTAGGATCAGGCCTGGCTGGAAGTAGATGCCTCCTCTACCTGGGTTTGTTCGCTAACACTAAGGGTGGTTTCAGGGGACGCCTTAGGTAGAATGGTAACTTTTACCACTTTCACCGCAGCTGCGTCGCTGCGTCTACTAGAGATCGTGTTACTTTTGCCCACATACCTTTTTTTTTGTCGGATTCCTGCGGTGGAGTGATGTTGGTCTCATACCATATCTCTAGTCAAAATGTTCATTTTTCCTTTTCCAAGTTGATCCTCATTGAAATCACCCCGAGCAATACATAAACAAATTATTTACAACACAGTCATCCACACTCATATGACCCCTTGGAGCAATTTCCGATGCGCTCATGATGGAAACAAGGCTTTAAAAATATAATTGTATTTATAGCATTCTCAGCAACAAGCTCCAAGCCCCGTTGGAATTACAACTGTGACATTGTTATTTTATTACATCTTTCAACTTGTGTTGAGGACAATTCGAATTCAATTCATTCTGTTATTTCACGAGATTTCGAAATGTAATGAACGATAATCGAATCTTAGATTAAACAATATCGTGGTAATTGAAATGAAATTATTTCTCGTTTCGCAAACTTTGCGGTAATGGTTTATGTCATTACTACAGAGATTGTTGTGATGAATGAAAAACTACGGCATTTTCCCTAAAATATTTCCTTTTTTTAACAGACGAACAAAAAAAGGTGGAGGTTCTCTAGTCGACGCGTATATTTTTTTTTTATGTATGACCACGCATAACTTTTTACTGAGACGTCCGATTCCGATAATTCTTTCTTCAGTGGATAGGGTGTAATCCGAAGTTGGTCCCATTTGAATATAAAAGATGGAATCCACCCCTAAGGGTAGCAAAATGAAGGATATTGATCACTCACCCTCTGAATTCTGGTCCGTTAACCAATTCTATCAGGCATAACTCTTTGTACTGGGTTCTTCGATTTGGATGACTCTTTTTTTATTAGATAGGGTATACCTCATAGTTGATCATACTTGGATTTCGGATGGAATTATCCACCCTTACGGGTAGAAAAATAGGGGATAATTGATTTTTCACTTGTGAACATTGGCACACACATGTAGTTGACAATGACAGATCGCTACTGTCATTATTTTTGTTCTCTTACATCCGTCACAATCATTAAATTCTATGAGAGAATGGAATGATATACAAAGTAATGAAATAAACTAACCAGAACAACAAAAATAATGTATATTACAACAAATAGTAAAAGTAGATAATCATATTATATAACTGGTAATAGTTGAAGTAAGGTGGGTAAGTATTTTGGAAGTAATAAAAAAACAAGTAGGTAGTAGTTAGTAAATTTCAGCCACAGAAAAATGAAAAATAAAAACTTTTCAACAAAAAATTGAACCGACGAAATACGGAACTCAAAAGTAAATAATAAAATGAACCTTCTTAGTCTCAATAACTAAACTAATGTAAGTAACTGATTTTGAGTCGGCGCCAAACGAACAATCAACGAAGATCATTAAATTACTTCAAAAAAATTATCAGAATGTCACCGCGCAACTCGATGCCATCATGTTACGCCTTACCTAATATCCAGTTATATGGAAGTTTGCATGGATTGTCAGGTGAATATCATTCAACGTTCTGCCTGGTATTTGCTAGGAAAGTAGTTGTTTTTCGCCTGTGGTCTACCAATTGTGTTTCAATTTATATTGAACCTTTTGTGAAGACGACTTCGTGTGCTTTATGCATTTCATTTCTTATTTTACCTAATTCATTAGCTTGTTTGTTTTCAGTTCCGTATTTCGTCGGTTTAATTTATTGTTAAAAAGTTTTTATGGCTTCAATACACTTCACTTCAATCCATTTGAACAAAATTTTAAATTATTCATATCATAATTTATTGCTTTTTTTATACCACATGTTTGAACCAATAAGAAGCTTCAATTCGACAAAATCACTATGACAACAGCAACATTTTTCGAAAATGTTGGTTACCCATGAGCATTCACCAGGAAATTAATAAATTGAAATTTTCCTCGTTTGACAGCAAGTACATATGCATTTTAGATTTGAAAGTTAAATTAATGTGGATTTAATTATAATTTTATAGAATATCTAAGATTAGGCGGTACATTTTTTGATTTATTTATTTACAATATCTTCAACTGCTTTACAAATTCTCCTTCTACATCGCCTTTTTTCATTGAAGAATAGAGTAGAGAAATGTCTTCTTTTTATAACATGCCTGTGCTTCATGAAATAAAAACTATACTGCGATACCAATTTGTTATTATGTGTGCTAGACGTGTAGTTAAAAAAACCATAACATATGGTGGGATTCTTTACAGAACGAACAAATAATATACGATTTATAATTCTTTCTTAGTTCTTTCTTTCAAATTGACAAATGACGAATGTTAATTTCATAGCTTACTTTGAAATTTTTATTTTAATGCGTCGACCCGACGACAAGAAACAAATCATAAGCATATTACAATATGAGTTCCATTCTTTGACTTTGTTTTTATTTATAAATACTAATACTTCACTCTTTCATTTAGTAATAAAAACCAATCTAATTCAATTTAATCTCATTTCTATTAGACATTTTTCCACACATTATTTTACTAGAAAACGAAGAAGGTGAATCAATTTTCCAGATAAATACCTATACTAGTCCCATAGACTAGTCCAAATAGTTCATACTTTTAATATTTTTTCGAACTATTTCCTTCTCTGTAGTAGGGTGAAGTGGGGTAAGTGTAATCAGAAAAACGATAGTTACATTTAAATTTTAATATCAAGATACCCAAAAGAGATATGTTTCTGATTTTTTACAGTAGTACTACCTACCTGATTGTTAAATAACTGAAGTAATTTATTTTTTTCTACTAGGCATAGTGAATTTTTTATGAACAAAAATAATAAGTTATGTTCGCTGATTACATTTACCCCAGCATTCGGGGCAAATGTAATCATGGTTTGTAATTCCCATATGCATCGTATGCTAGAGTATTTAGGGCAAGTGTAACAAAGTAAAAATTATGCAGTTTCACAAAAAAAAAATATCCCAATAGCTCAATCCATAAGGACGTTATAAGCTTTTTTGTGGAATGTATACAATTCGCATGTTTGTCTTGGAAACGTTTATTGAAATATGTGAACATAAACTGTACAATGTAGTTTTTTCCTTTTATTTTACATCATATGTAGCGAAGGATATGGAAAAATTAAATCTCCTGTTCGTCCTAAATTTCGTTGGGGTAAAACTAACTCGATGTCTGATGCAGACACTGAGTGATGGTCAATTTGTTCAGGCCAATGAAAAATCGATTGTTGCGAGTTTTGGTCGGATTTTTTCAGAATCATAATCAAAGGTTGTATTCGTCATCAAAGGTTGTTATTTGACCAACATAAAAAATTATATTTTTCTTTCCTTTAAATGAGACCAGAACCCAATTTCCGACATCAGGTTGTTTCAAGTCAGTGAGTAACAATTCGTCTTGTTTATGGGCTTCCTCTTCTTCATCTAACCTTTGTGAATACGTTGCAAAATCTTCCTCTCCCGACTCCCTGTGGCTCTGAATTTGGGTTTCGTCCTCTTCATCAAAAGAACTTGATAGAATAATATTTTTGGGTTTCTTTTTTCTTGTTTAAAATTTTTTCTTTTTTGCTAGATCTTTTGCTTTCCTTGATTCAATTTTTGTTTTTCTTCTTTATCTTGCTCTGCTTTTTTTTTCTTCTTTATCTTGCTCTGCTTTTTTTCTTTTTCTATATTTTCCTGTGTGGTGATAATTTCAGCTCCAGAAGCTACTCTTTTTTTTTTCTCATGAGGTCGGGGGATTGTCTTACGGTGTCTAGCAACAAATCTTCGAATGACACATTTTTTTTACTTGGTCCTGCAATCGGCTCTGGTTCTGGTAGTGGTTGCTGCTCCAAAGATGGTGCTTCTGTCTCTTGGGGTTTGCTTGTGGTTGGCTCATCATAATTTTCTTGTGAGGCAGTTGTGCAGTTTTTAAATGTTCTTTATATCTTCTTAATGCTTCTGGGTCATATTTATTGCTGTCAATGACAGATCTATCCCTCTCAGAAAACCTCCCTTACGAAATCCTGATATCAGTACATCCTGATCGGTTTCCTTCCAAATGGTGCAGACAAGTATGGAAAAATCCTTTGTAGGTATTTTCATGGCAACGTGTTTTCGTTGGTAGTCTGCTAACCTTGAGTTTTGGTCGGATTTTTTCAGAATCATAATCAAAGGTTGTATTCGTCATCAAAGGTTGTTATTTGACCAACATAAAAAATTATATTTTTCTTTCCTTTAAATGAGACCAGAACCCAATTTCCGACATCAGGTTGTTTCAAGTCAGTGAGTAACAATTCGTCTTGTTTATGGGCTTCCTCTTCTTCATCTAACCTTTGTGAATACGTTGCAAAATCTTCCTCTCCCGACTCCCTGTGGCTCTGAATTTGGGTTTCGTCCTCTTCATCAAAAGAACTTGATAGAATAATATTTTTGGGTTTCTTTTTTCTTGTTTAAAATTTTTTCTTTTTTGCTAGATCTTTTGCTTTCCTTGATTCAATTTTTGCTTTTCTTCTTTATCTTGCTCTGCTTTTTTTTTCTTCTTTATCTTGCTCTGCTTTTTTTCTTTTTCTATATTTTCCTGTGTGGTGATAATTTCAGCTCCAGAAGCTACTCTTTTTTTTTTCTCATGAGGTCGGGGGATTGTCTTACGGTGTCTAGCAACAAATCTTCGAATGACACATTTTTTTTACTTGGTCCTGCAATCGGCTCTGGTTCTGGTAGTGGTTGCTGCTCCAAAGATGGTGCTTCTGTCTCTTGGGGTTTGCTTGTGGTTGGCTCATCATAATTTTCTTGTAAGGCAGTTGTGCAGTTTTTAAATGTTCTTTATATCTTCTTAATGCTTCTGGGTCATATTTATTGCTGTCAATGACAGATCTATCCCTCTCAGAAAACCTCCCTTACGAAATCCTGATATCAGTACATCCTGATCGGTTTCCTTCCAAATGGTGCAGACAAGTATGGAAAAATCCTTTGTAGGTATTTTCATGGCAACGTGTTTTCGTTGGTAGTCTGCTAACCTTGAATCCCACCTTGATTTCAGACTCTTAAAAACTGCAGATTCTATCGGCTGAAGCAAATGACTGTAATGTGGGGGTAATTTGAGGATAATTATTCTAGGCTGGGGCAAATGTAATCACTGATTATATTTACCCCCGTCTCTGTGATTACACTTACCCCATATATATTTTTTGGTGGGGTAAACGTAATCCCTATGTTTCTTTTTGTTGGCATCCAAATCGAAATCTGACAGCAGAATCCGATTCCTTGTTGGAAATAATCTGAGGAAGCAAAATACCACAATCTTATTGAATTATTTGTATTAGCAATATGAAATTAAAAATTACAATCGATACTCGCACAACAAGTGAAAATACAGGGTAATATATAAATAACTAACATTTTGAACTAGGACCTTGAAAAGGATTGAAAACATGATATAAAGGCAATAAATGAGTTACACATTCGAATTTTAGCTAGAAAAAAATTAAAAACGATAATACAAAAATTAGGGAGTGCCCGATTACACTTGCCCCATGATTACGCTTGCCCCACTTCACCCTAATCACAATCTATGTAATGTAACTAGAATATTATTCCTTTTAGACCTCTATTTACACATTGATTAACTAGTATTCGGGAATAATAATTGAAAGTAAATAAATACGTAAAATGTATGTGAATGTCAAGTACTTCAGGAAATTTCATTGATTATTTTTGTAATTCTTTTCCATTTTCTGTATTAATCAGAATCTAGGCAATATAAATAGCATATTATTCCTTTCGGATATTTTTTACAACTTATTTTACTAGAATGTAGGATAATAAACAGAAGGGAATATATACATGAAAATATATTAATATTATTGTAACGAAGCATTTTTTCCGAGCTCCGTTACTAAGAATGGCTAACCAAAATTTTGTGGTAACTTTGGTACGTCCCTGCCTATTTGGGGGTTTGATATTAATTATGGTCTGGCAACAAAATAATGCCCCGTGTAGAAAATAAGTGTAAATATGCAAAGCTACTGGAACGATCACAAAGCCGAGCAAAAGAAAGTTCTAATTCATTATTGCACCGTACAAAAAGACTAACAGACTTTTCTGATTGTTTTCACTATGGGAGTAGAAAAAGGTTGATTCATATCAGTAAAAACGTAGTATGCTTTTTCATAAGGGGACAAAAAGATAAGCTGCTTTTTGGTCCAGTTCTTATGTGAATCATACAAAATGAGCACCTTTCTTTATACGGTATTTGTCCGATATTTCTTTTAAATCCGGTGGACATAAAAGCCGAGATTCAATTAGGATCGCTCTCTTTACTTTCGTGTGGAGCACAATCTTTTTATTCTCCATCTGGGAGCAAGCCCGTTTGGCTTCCGTTCCGAGAACAAGTTTTTTTTATTCTCCAGAACAAGTGATTGGAATCGTTCTGCGAGTCGCGACCGCCAAAGCATAAGAATTTATGCAAAAGCTTTGTTTAAGTAGTGAGGTAACCGTAAGTGAAACATTGTGTAGAAACTTTTGATAATTTGTTGATTTTATTGTGTCACTAAGACACCTTTATAACCAATTGCCCTGTTGTATATAATTTCCCCAATGTAATTGATTTTATTTCGTGCATTGTAAATATTGTAATGAAAGTACAATTTAGTAAACATTGTGTAGAAACCTTTGATAATTGGTTGATTTATTTGCATGAAGACACCCTCATAACCAATTCCCTGTTTATATAATTTCCCCACTGTATTTGGTAGCAGTTTGGCGAAATGCCTATTCGATTTTATTTCGTGCATTGTAAATATTGCATTAAAAGTACGATTCAGCTGTATCCCAGTCCCGTGACTTTCACGATAAATCCAGTTATGCATTATTTGTTATTTCGGATTGATTTATGCCGTGAGGTATTTTGTTGATGCTGTAATGATTACTGTAAATTTGCACTTCCGGCTGTAACAGGTATTGAGAGTGTAGAATAATTCATATAAGTTTGGTATTGCATTGTTCGCAGAATAAACTGATGTAGGGTCAATTCACCAGTGGTTGAACACATACCGGTGAATGAATGTTTTCACACAAAACACATAAAAATAAGGTGGTCCCATAATTTTGCCCTTTCTCATGCTCCCGTATTGCTCGGATAGCATCCCCTCCACCTTCTGACTCAATATCCGACAGTGGGCATTTTATATATGGCCGCCAGATGTCGGTTCTCGTGACTTTCAGTGAAAAGTTTGAAAAACTAAGGTATGTACCAATTATCTGTTTACTATCTAGGGTTTAGTTTCAAGAGAGATGCAAGAGGTATATATTTCATGTTTTCATTCAACCATAAAGTGCTTTATCGACTTTTACTACGAAACGTGCAATTTTGTTCTCAAATTCAATATTATAAAAAAAATACTCTACTGGAATATCAAAACCGCACTAACCTAGAGAATGAACACCCTGTTCATTCATCGGGTTCTACCGATTCTTAATAACCTATATGGAAATACATTCTGATACACATTCAAAACAAGTTCTTTCATTTTGATGGACAGTGAATGAAAGTATAATTATGTTTTCCATTAAATGAACCTGTATTCCACAACTTGTTCATCTACTGGTCTTTTGAATTTCAACCAAACTACTGATTGAACAAAACGGCATTTTCTAAGCAGTTCACTAACTGGATTCTTTTATAGTTGTTGTCCAATTAATGAACATTGCTCTAATACATCGTTTTCAAGTACCTGTATCTACCTAGGTACGTGTTTCTTAGTTTTTGTTCTACTTTTAAGATGTAAACAAAAACTGAAATGCAAGAAGATGAATACATAACAAATGTTTTTTACAAATGGTTGCTCCAGAATCACGTTGAAGTTCCTGTGTTATTTTTCTTAGATGGGCAAAGATCTCATCTAATTCTTGAATTGAGTGAATTTTGTTCTGAGAAAAAATCTCTATTGTTTGCCGCCAAATTCTACGCATATAATGCAGCCTTGCGATGTGGCCATTTTGAAGCCCATGAAGCAATACTGGAAAGAAGAAGCAAGGCGTCACAAACAAACAACAAGTAAGGCAATTACTAAAGGGAATTTTGCCCCTGAATTCAAAGAGGCGTTTGATAAGGGTTGCAAAAAACAAACTATAATGAATGGGTTTAGGGCTTGTGGCCTCGATCCGTTTTCTGAAGACGCAGTAGACTACTCCAAATACATTTCAGTTCGACGAGGGGGAAATGAGAAATGTTAAAGATCAAGAATTTCCGAATGAGCCTAATAACAAAAAAAGTTATCGAGTTCATCGCTGGAATCGAGGAATCGAACAGGTTTAAGGGATACTTAGACAAGCAAGAAGCTTCGATAGTCTCAGAATCTGAGTTATATGACGTTTGGCTCACATGTCTTAGAAAAAGTACCATATTTGTCGAAATTTCAAGAATGTGATAACACCGAATATGAGAATTTGGATGCAAATTCCAACACTGAATTAGATATTGACGAAAATGAAAATACTGAGAATATCTCTTTAAATATCTCAGCTCTCCCTATAGATTTCATGAATGTCTCAAATGGAGACGAAATTAACATTGTGGTGGACTCGAAAACGATGTAACAATTGTTCGACAAGATTGTACAAGTAATCTAGCCGGTGAAAATAACTTGATAGCGGTAAATATTGAAGAACAATGTAAAGAAGAAAATGGAATGAAACACATAGGAGAATAGAGACGAAAAACATTTTATGGAATATGAAACAAGCAATATAAAAAATAATGAAATGGAGTCTAGTAGAACGGATAGCAGTAACAGAAGGTATTGACGGAAACAAAGTATCTGCAGAAGTAGATAAGGCAGAAAACTCAAAAACTTTCAATCACGTAGCAGAACAATCAGAATTGAACAAAATTGAGAAAAATGAACTTTGCAACAGAAGGGGAACGTGGTTCCTGTACGAATGATCAAGAAATTAATAAAACATGTTCAACAGAAGCGGAAGTAGAAAAGAAATATTTAAAAATGATATGACTATGAAATAAATATCATCAATGTGACGGTTCTGAAAGAGGCGACAGGAAAGAAAAACATTTCAAATGATATCAAGGATAATGTAGAGCCGATGATAAAATATGTATGGAGTACACATCTGAGCTGGCCAAACATAGAAAATGCGGGTACCACAAAAAGAATAATTGAAAAAATGCCTTTTGCTAGCATTTCCAAGGAATGGAAAGACAAAAAAACCTTAGCGGAAAAAAAAAGAGAAGGAAGAATTAAATAAGAAGAGAAAAGCGGCAAGATTGGAAAGACGAAAATCTGATACTTCACTTACAAACCCCCCAAAAAAATGAAGAAAAAAGCACAAAACAAGTTATATACAATGTGGGAGAATACGTTATGGTTAAATATGAGGGTAACTTTTATCCAGGAATAATAATGAATAAAAACGAGAAGGACTTTGAAATAAAAGCAATGGAAAAAGTTGGTGGTACTGATATGTGGAGATGGCCAAAGGTGCCACATAAAATTTGGTACAACAACAAAGACGTTGACAGGAAAATTAATCCGCCTATTTGAAATAATGAAAAAGGAACGTACAATTTGAAAAAATATTTTTTTTATAGACTACCGACCGCTTATACGATGTTTTTCTATTTGTTTTGAATAAGAGGCATTTATCATTTGGTTTTTAATCTTTCTTCAATGATTCCAATACAATAAAAACAATAAATAAAATAATGTGTTCATTCATTGGATTTGTAGGTTTCATTTACTAGACTATGATGTTCATTCACTAGCAAAATGGTGTTTTTACTAATTTTCATGTTCAAATGTTTTATTTTCCAAATGAAAGGTATCTTTCTTTGAGGAAATAGATCGAGTACATCCTTGGCCTGATTGGTCATGGTGTATTTTTAAAAGTGATCTGTTCAAGAACTATCTGGATTACAAAATTATAAACCCCTTAACCGTTCATTTACTGGTAAAATGACCCTATCACATATACCTCGTTGTTCTTGTGTGCTGAGACCCATTAACATGAGTTCGGTTATTCGCGGTTGTCCATTAAAACTCTGGGTTTAAGTCCGGGTTGAGATTTGAGTATTCTTTTTTTCGTACATATATCAGTTTTCACGAAGCTCAAATTCTGGCATTGACCGAGTGACAGCAATCGTCGGGAAAATAATTCAGAATGTAAATTATCCTCCTGATACTTCTACAGCAAAAATATAATATTTCGATAAAATTATTATGTTGAAGATATCATAAGCGTTGGCAATAAATAAGAAAATTGTGAAAATTAGCCAAGTTAATGTTTCGATAAAATTATCCTATCCAATTGAGTGAATAAAATATGTTATTGAAGTTCTGATAACCGTTTGTAATAAATTTAAAATTGTGAAAATTGACTAAGTTTTTTATGTAACATCCGTCATATTGATTTTTTCTGTATAAAATATAGCCTATGTTGAAGTTTAACCATTTTCAATTGCAGAAGCTGTTTCTATTCGATGTGTGCATTAGGCTGGACGAGATAGATAAAACTATGACAGCGCCCATGGTGGCAGAAGTAGGTAATGATCCTGGTAATCACTAATCACAAACACAAGCTGAAAACTTTCAGTTTCTGAGGTCTCCCCGTTTAATCACAGATTTCTTTGAAATATTTTACCATACTTCAGATGAATAAACATTATTATTATCGTAGTGGCAATGGTCACGGTTGGGTAGTATAACAACAATCATACATATGATAACAATGAGCCCTCGCTATTGCTGTGTAGTCGATTGCAAAAATGGTACATGTAAATTTTATGCATTCCCAACTGCATCACAAAAACTGCAGCAAAAATATAAATGTTCTGTTATTCCACGATATTTCAATCTCTAATTCCGGGACGTGAGGTTTTCATTCGATAAATATTTGAGATGTTTTCCGTTTTCTATTTGATCGTCTAAATGTGGATAGTAAAAGTATTAACCAAGTTCCGTGGGACGGTGTTAGCAGGTGATGGAAAGCAAATAGCGACTTAAACTACGAGTTCGGGAACGCCTGGACGGTGTTGTAAACTGATCAATCAGCCTTATGAACAGAGGACAGAGATACTTTTGATGTCTTTTCAAGTTGTCTATCAAACACGGCATTCTATCAAGGCGAAGTACCTGGCAGAAGATTATTAATTTGTGTTTTAATTTTCACGAACTGGTTTTGGTTAAAAAAGCAATTGGCCTTACATCTGAACTGATGTTTAATGTAATGCAGTTCAAGTACTAAGAGTAAACATTGTTACTTGTACTGCATAAGCAATACCCAATATTTTGTGGACAATTATACGTGTTAGAGAGTGTTGAACGTGTTTGATTTATTTAGGGACCGTTCAACGTTCTTACATCCTTGCAAGGGTAAAAGTGGGATCCCATATTCAGGTACAATTGTGAACCTCATTCTTTTTCTGATTATTATATTATTTGAGAATTTCATTAAATAGTTTTGCGTTGGATCTGATGTTATTTAGTGGTTTCCCGTCAGGTTAAAGCTAGCCAGGGTTATATGGGTACTTTTTTTAATTTGATAAACTACTTGGCTCCCTCACTTTTTCATGTTCTCAAGAGCTTATGAGCCTACGACCTCAATAAACTAACAAGGAGCAAGCACATTACTTGCCGTACCTAAAAGTACATAGAAGTAGCATTACTTTATGATATTCAAAATATCATAACTATACATGGATAACCTCCAAATGCAGTGAACTATCGTATCAATACACATATTTTTTATCATTCACTTACTTTTTTTTTACAGAAAAAAAAATCGATTCATGTGGAACCAGCAGTGAGCACAAAATTGTTACATCGTGGTAGATTATTTAGAAATTGTTGAAAAAATTAAATTGTTACATAGTGAGTATTGGAAATAAAACAGGAGAACTTCAGTTATCGAGTCACTAGAGGGCATTACCAGTCTTGCACACAGCGAATAGGGAGCAAATCGAAAACTCACTTCGCTAACACGAGCGTATATGCGAAGAAACATTCTCCATCGGCGAAACGAAGATCAAAAGAGGCGACGTCAACGTGGGTTGGTGTGACAGCTGTTTGAATGACCGCAAGTCAATTATAATGCTTGTAGGTGAGTCTATACGTTGAGACTTATAAATCACCAGTTTCAGGAGGTCTGAGTAAATGAAAGCCAGTAGCGTCTCTGGTCTGGGAACGAAATAGGTTTTAAAATATTCTATAGCTGTGTTGTGTTTTGATGGAAAATATGGCTTTTTTTGATCATGGAAAAATGAAGTTATGATGATCTGATTGCCTATTAATACATACTTCCTCGGTTATGGTATATTTTTTCATTTTAACGTATTTTTAAAATATTTAAATATCTGAATAAAATTAGTTATTTCCGCCTCTGCTGACTCTGCACAACTGGGAAACTTGTTTTTTATGCTTCTGTAATTGATAATGGATGCACTATACCCGGACCATGAGATCGAATCTAATGACACCTCATTCATCAAAATCGGATGAGTAGTTTAGGCGCTATTTTGATCAAATAGAAACATACATATACTGCTAAAATCATTATTTATGTTTAATATTGTACTTTATTATATCCAATCTTTCATTTGAGTATTCGAGTGGGATACTCATTACGATAACAAAAAAAAACAGATACCCCCACTTTTTTTTATGTAACATCCGCCATTTCGATTTTATTCGTATATAGTAGCCTATGTTATCCAGACCATAATAACGAATCGAATGAGACCTCATTCATCAAAATCAGATGAGTAGACGCTCGGTGGAACATTCGTAAATACATAGGCACATTGGCTGCTAAAATCATTACCCTTCCTTTTCGGCTGTGCTGTAGTCGGGTAAAGAAGAGAAAAAAAAAAGATTGTACTAGTATTGTCAAATTATCTTAATAATATTTTGTTCCTGAACGCCTCTTTTTGCTACACTGCTGAATGATTTGTAACTTACTCTCTTGACATCAATTCCAATTTTAGTTGCGCATTCTTTTAACCAGGAAGAAATCGTTCCAACAGGACATTTCTTATACCAGCCTTTTGAAAAAATTTCTTTCCAGTTCGGGTAAGAATCCACAAATCTATCCACTCCTCGTTTTTCCATAAAATTGTTAGGTAGTCATATTGTACACTCATCAGGATTTTTTTATGTTTTTACCAACCATCTACTGTTAGAATTTGTTTTGCTCTACCCTGGAGGATTGTACTCAATTTGTCCTGTGAAGTTTCCTTTGTGGTATATTTCTTCAACAACATGTTCGCTTTGGCCATTACTTCCTCGAATCTCTCCAAGCTAGTTCGTAAGACATTACATGAAACAAGTTTTGCTCCAATCAAACAGGTTCATTGAAGGTTCTCGTCTCGAGTATCTGGTATTTGACCAGTAGAACAAAATATTTTTTGAAGAAACTAATTTTGCATCTTCGTTGGTGCCGAGTAGTCTCAAAGACTGCAGTTCTGATGAAAATATACCTTTGCCTCGGGCTGTTTCAAAAACGAAGAGAGTGGTTTCGAAAACGAACATTTCAGTTGAAGATATTTCACCGTTATAACAGAGAAAGTCTGAGTGCTCAAAAAAGTCTTGTATTCAAGATGCCGTAGAATTGACGAGTTGACCCTACATAGAAAAAACAAATTGTTGAATCAAATAAAATGTATTTGAATCAAACAAATGAAAGTGTCGTATACGCACGACAAAATATAATCTCAAAATGAGTAAAATTATTTCTTGTTTTGGATCAAATTTAAAGTTTCAAACAACTGAAACTAATTTGCATGATCCAAATATCTTATTCGCCCAACTCTATTCATCAACTCGTTTTGGCAGAAATGTTGTTTCAAACAATTAATTATTTTGTTGGATTGAATGAATAATCAGATTTACAAAATTTGCTGACTGTCTTAACAAAAATATTCATTCGAACAAATATTTATGTCAAATCGATTAATTAAATGAAATGTCAATTCAACAAAATGAGCTTATCTCTTCACTAAAAATATTTATTCGAATGAGTAGTCATTTTGTTAATCCACTGAATTGAAAAATATGGCAACCCAGCATGAGATCCTACATCAGACATTCAAGTCCGGACATCGCAACGAGTTGGCTTTGCTATTTGGTAACATTATCTGAGTCAAGGACAGTTATGCGAAAGCTGCGCCATCTAACGCATATAATTCAAACAATATAATATTCTTTAATCTATTTCCGTTGTTTGATTCAAATGAATATTATATTAAAATGGTGGAAGTAGCCCATATTACCCAAAGTGGAGTGGATAGACAATAGGATCAATAGGGGGAACTCCAAGTCAATCTCCACAAAAACAATATCTGTAGCTAACTTTATTTTCGAAGTGTATGCATTTCGGAGGTTTGAGCCTCCATCATCAGCACGAATACAAAAAGTTTGACAAATGGTCACCATAAATAAAATAACAAACAAATGAATAAACAAAACAAATTTTGTCATCTAACCTTATACACATATAAAAAGAAGAAAACAAAAGCCATCGCATTCGTACGAGGCATAGAGATGATTATAACTTTTTCCACTTTTGCAAAGTGAGATTGCTTCTTGAAAATGTGTTTCCCATTTCTTCCGGCCTTCCTGATGATCGTGGAAGCGTGAAATAGATTTTCGTCGACAAAAATGTATTGAAGACCTAGTGAATGCGATGCCTCTCTTGCGTCAATGTTACGAATGATTTCTGGTGAGCACTCTCTTTTGGAAAACATTCTTCCTTGCCTCATTCATCTTTATGAGTTATTAATTAAGACTGGAATAGAAGATCAAATAACTACCTGAATAAAAATGCAAATTTTCAATTTCAGATTTTTTCTTTTGAGTTAGGGTCTTTTCAGAATATCTATCAGATGTAGTTCAATGTCCAGCGTGGCTTTGGTCGGGGAAGTAGTTGTTTTCTCTTAGACATTCACAAAAAATAACTTCATTTTTATCGTGGATTTTTTAATTCACAGAAAAATCTTTGTATTCAATTGATTGGGAATGTTTCCCTTTTCAACATGAATACCCCACAA
Source organism: Gonioctena quinquepunctata (assembly GCA_018342105.1). Classification (NCBI taxonomy): domain Eukaryota; kingdom Metazoa; phylum Arthropoda; class Insecta; order Coleoptera; family Chrysomelidae; genus Gonioctena; species Gonioctena quinquepunctata. The sequence continues at coordinate 345,531 of JAFIRS010000088.1, forward strand.
GAGATTATCTTGACGATGGAAGATAGTGACTAAAGTTTATCTTTCAGTCGCAGATGATTCCACATCTGATTTTATGGACATCCTGTTCATATTTTCAACAAATCAATCTATCATACTCCATGACAGGTTTTAATGTCAAAAAACACTAATTTCAAATAGTCTCTCCAAAAGAAATGATTCTAACTTTTTCCATCTTTGCAAAGTGAGATTGCTTCTTGAACATGTGTTTCCCATTTCTTCCGGTCTTCCTGATAATCGTGGAAGCGTTAAATAGATTTTCGTCGACAAAATTGTATTGAAGACCTAGTGAATGCGATGCCTCTCTTGCGTCAATGTTACGAATGATTTCTGGTGAGCACTCTCTTTTGGAAAACATTCTTCCTTGCCTCATTCATCTTTATGAGTTATTAATTAAGACTGGAATAGAAGATCAAATAACTATCTGAATAAAAATGCAAATTTTCAATTTCAGATTTTTTCTTTTGAGTTAGGGTCTTTTCAGAATATCTATCAGATGTAGTTCAATGTCCAGCGTGGCTTTGGTCGGGGAAGTAGTTGTTTTCTGTTAGACATTCACAAAAAATAATTTCATTTTTATCGTGGATTTTTTAATTCACAGAAAAATCTTACTATTCAATATTTGATTGAGAATGTTTCCCTTTTCAACATGAATACCCCACAAGAGGTTATCTTGACGATGGAAGATAGTGACTAAAGTTTATCTTTCAGTCGCAGAAGATTCCACATCTGATTTTATGAACATCCTGTTCATATTTTCAACAAATCAATCTATCATACTCCATGACAGGTTTTAATGTCAAAAAACACTAATTTCAAATAGTCTCTCCAAAAGAAATGATTCTAACTTTTTCCATCTTTGCAAAGTGAGATTGCTTCTTGAACATGTGTTTCCCATTTCTTCCGGTCTTCCTGATGATCGTGGAAGCGTTAAATAGATTTTCGTCGACAAAAATGTATTGAAGACCTAGTGAATGCGATGCCTCTCTTGCGTCAATGGTGCGAAAGATTTCTGGTGAGTACTCTCTTTTGGAAGACATTCTTCTTTGACTCATTCATCTTTATGATTTCTGAATCAAGACTGGAATAGAAAATCAAATAACTATCTATCTTTCTATTCAATATCCAATTGAGAATGTTTCCTTTTTCAATAGCCTCACTCAAAATTCAATGTAAACAAAATGTCATTCAAGTGTTCAGATGATACTATTATGTTTAATATTTAATAGTATAAAAAAATATATGTGCATTGCTCTCCCGAGAGGTGCTGTACTCATGCCGTAACGCCGGCGCGGATCCCTATTTTCATTAATTAAAATTCTAAATAATGGAGATAGAGTTCCGAGTGTAGAGACTTTTTCATGGAAAATTTCCTCACTTTTAACATTCTGTTTTTAATTCTCTCTAACATCAATAGTTTTTGAGCCATTGAAAAAAAACTAAGGCCATTTTTTTTGTTAAAAAAAAAGTAAATTTTCATTGGCGGAATGAATCGAAATCAGAATTACATCCCGAATCGAATGAGCCGTCGCTCATATTTTCAGTAGACTTGGAACGATTTTTCGCAGGAAATTCACTTCTCGACTAGACTATAAGAGTTTTTGCTTAAAGCAATATGGGCCAGACTCCAACCCTACATCAAAGTAAACCTTTAAGACTTTTAGCTGCTGGACAATCAAAAACTAATCCAACCTGAAAGCTTTCACACTTGTGTAGTATTTCTGATGTACCTATACAACTAGAAAAACTGAAATGGGTATTTAATTTCAAGTTACTGGACATGAATTCGTGATTTGAATAGCCTACACTACATTTCTTTATGAAATATGAAATATAAAATAAAATATGATATTTGACTATTAGAAAAAAGTTCCATTAGCCATTATGTGAGGAGAAGGGTACTGAAATCATTTCAGAGATCAACTTGCTTGACCAATTTCATGGTTCATAGGTGGATCAACTCATTAATTTTTGGGAAATAAGACGTTATGAGATTAACTAAGCCATTCAAATGGTGTCTGATGATAGTGATTTATATATTCGTGATTCATCCTAATTGATACTTCATGTCACGAATATCTAATAAATGAATAGAGCAATTGGAATAATTATCAGAATCATTTCATTTAGAACATGAACTACACATATTCATGCATTGCTAGTATAATTTTTTTATTCAATGAAAAAGTCATTATTATGCTTGACAGGTATATACAGTGTCCGTCATAAAGTTGGCTACATATGGGAAAAACATCAAAAATACCATTTTATTCCTCTACCCTTACTAAGAAACATTGTACATCCTTGTTTTATATGGAAACAGCTCCAATAACCTAAATTACATGAGTTTGGATCAAAACTAATCACTTATTTGTGGAATAGACATTTTGCGGGAGATTAATTATGAAAACACGACTTAGTCTTGTTACTAGGTGTAGTCATGCCCTGTATATTGATGCACATGAGTTTATTCAATATTCTCAACCCGTAAATAAAATTTAAACCAACTAATATTTGTAATTAAAAATTAATAATACATTATTAATTCTTGCTAAATTTAATATTGGTTACCTGAAAAGCAATGTTTATAAACAACGCCCATTTCGAAATGTAGAACATTTTGAAATTTGTATAAGGAATTGTGCAGCACTGATCAACAGAACTTTGAAAAATGTTCACGGCGAAATGTTTTCCAGAACAATTCTATGTATGGAGCGCGAAGGTGGTCACGTAGAATATTAAAAATGTATACATTGTTTGTTTATTGAGTTTTTTTATTTTCCCACATCCACCTAAGAATACTGAATTCAATTAGGATAAATAATGCATTAATAAGTTTTAATTACAAATATAAGTTGGTTTAAATTCTATTTACGGGTTGAGAATATTGAATAAGCTCATGTGCATCAATATGACTACACCTAGTGACAAGACTGAATCGTGTTTTCATAATTAATCTCCCGCAAAATGTCTATTCCACAAATATTTGATTAGTTTTGACCCAAACTTATGTGATTTAGGTTATTAAAGATGTTTTCAGATGAAAAAATAATGTATAATGTTTCTTAGTAAGGGTAGAGGTATAAAATGGTATTTTTGTTTTTTTTTTCAATCTTGTGCAAAATTGGTACATGTGGTCCTCGTTGGATTCCAAACACACTTTCCCGATACATTTTTTCGATATCATGTCAATTTGACCCATTTTTCGGCACCACAGACAACTTTTTTTTAATTCCCGCCAAATCTGAGGTCACGTGATATACATTGCAATGGATTTTTCAGTTGTCAGACATGCAGAAACGAACTGTCATTAGAGTTTTTCAGAAATTTCAATAACCATTTTTTTCCCATATGTAGTCAACTTTATGACGGACACTGTATATATAAAATTTTACATTATCAGCAAATCAACATTCATTTTCCGATGGAGGAAACAAGGAATCCAAAGGAAACATTAAATGTTCACTGGCTTTAGATGTTGCAGAATAGCACAATCTCCCGAGCATTATAGATGGAGAGCTGGCTAAGTAAATTAAAAATGATAAGGTACAAGGAAAATTTGTACATAGAAACCTTCCTTACTAGCTGAGTAGTGTGTAGCTCTGCAGGCAGAAGTCAGTCCCGGGGCTGAAAGCGGGGGCGGGCGGTCAAAGATTCTTCCAGAGCGCCGCCCGGAGTTATCATAACTTCAAACACTTTATCAGTTCAACTAGGCATGGATCCGGGTTCTATCCCGAACTGGGTCACGCATTCTTATTTTATTTTTAACTTTATATTACTCTCAAATCAACCACAAAACTTCACCTACATTTTTTGAGGTGTCGGATTCGAACCTGATGTTATTATTGCTCTTACATGTAGGGGGCGCCACCTACACGTCTATTTCTTTTTTGAAGATTCATAACTTTTTTGAGCGTACTTCTAGCACATTTTTCAGTGACAAAATCAATTCTCCTATCATATCTACGTAAAAAAGCTACCCCTCTTACGAGTTGCTATAAGCAACCGTTTTCTAGATATTTGGACTTGAAAATTTCAAGTCAATTATTTGATAATCGATGCGTGTTGAAGTTATTACCATCATTTTGAATTTTTCACAAGAATGCTTAGGAAATTAATTTAACGTTCAAGTAAGTAGTTTTGTTTTTTTGTAGGAGGCGCCACCTATTATTTATTATTTTTACTCGTTTGAAATTGTTATTTTTGTATCAAGGGTGCAAAATCTGTATTTGTTTTAATAAAATTTGCAAGAAATAGCAACATTTTATTTCAATAACTTCGAAATTATATATAAACTGGTGAAATTTACGAAAATAACTCTTTTTTCATCTGCTTCACAAATAACCACTACAAGAAGGTATTTGAAAACTAATGTCTAGTGAAAGGCATTTTTTTCTTCGAAGGTCACAGTTCCATATAATAATAATAATAATATTAATAATAATGATAATTTTTTTTGTCAACAATAAAAAAGCAACATTAATCTACACAGAATTGATCGTTAAAGACCCCTACTTATGATGATGATGATGATTAATGACCTAATAATGGTCGTTTTATCCATTAATGCATCATTGTGGTATAGGCAACTAAGCATTCACTAATTCAAATACTATTCAAATGTCAAATCATATTACCGTCGCGCTGTCAAATCTATGTATTTCAAAACATAAATATTGTAAGTTTCCTCCTAGTTGAAGCAAATAGATATCGAAAATTTCACGTTGACCCCAGGAACGAGTTCGATGTAAAATTTTTGTAATCAACTCGTATATTAAAATGGCGAATAATGATCTCGAACATTAACGCGCTCGCTTCGCTCTCGCGTTATAATATCTCGATCATTAATCGCCGCCATTAATACACTAGTTGATTGAATAACTTTTTTTTGAAACAAGCTTTCATTCAAGACGTGTACTAAAACCCATGAAATAAATTTAAGTCATCGCTGACAATGATTTAATTATTTTTTGTTGAATTATTTGGTTTCAAAAAGCTAGTCGCGCGAAGTGTTCATGAAAGTAGGCACCAATTAATTTGATTGGGCAGTGATTGGTTGGTAAGTAAGAACTTGTCGAAGAATTAATTTTAATTACAATTCGCGCGACAAGCTTTCTGATACCAAATAATTCAACAAAAAATTATTAAATCATTGTCCGTGATAACTTAAACTTATTTTATACGTTTAAGTATACGGCTTACATGGAAGCTTGTCTTCAAAAAGGTTTTTTATTAGTTATTCTATTTTTTTGCTTTTCAGTTAGTTCGCCTTAATCTGTTCATTTCTAAAAGAGCATCGTTATCACAAGGTCTCTTCCCTGTAAGTTTTGAGCTGAACGAAATCATGATCTCCGATCCCAAAAACACCCACACAACTAATCACATAACTCGCCCGCCATCCTGAAGTCGCCATCTTGAATTCATAGATTTTGACAAAAAATTCATAATCTCCGATCCTGAAAACCCCCACATAGGTACCAATATCGAATGACATATAACTATAATCAGAAAACTCGTCCTTCATCTTGGGGCCGCCATAGTGAATTTATAAATTTTGACAAAAATTCGAAATTTCCGACCGCGAAAACCGCCGCATACCAATTTTGAATCGAATCGGACCATAATCACCAAACTCGTCCTCCATCTTGGGGACGACATCTTGAATTTATAGATTTCGACAAAAAAATCATATTCTCAGACCTCAAAAACCTCCGCATACCAATTTTGAATCGAATTGGACCATAATCACAAAACTCGTCCTCTATCTTGGAGCCGCTATCTTGAATTTTGACAAGAAATTCATAATCTCCGGCTCCAAAAACCCCCTCATACCAATTTTGAATCGCATCGGACTATAATCACAAAACTCTTCCGCCATCTTGGAGCCGCCATCTTGAATTTATGAATTTTGACAACAAAATTCATAATCTCCGACCCCAAAAACCCCCACATACCAATTTTGAATCGAAACGGACCATAATCACAAAACTCGTCAGCCATCTTCAATTTATGAATTTTATGAAATCGGGTCATAATTACAAATCTCGTCCGCCATCTTGGGGCAGCTTTCTTTAACAAAAATTCCATAATGCATTGTCACTGGATTATGAACACCTGCCGAATTTCAAACTAGAAATCGGTCAAATTTCAGATTTGACCCAAACTAACAAACGAACGAACTAACAAGTGATACTAAATAAAAGCTTGTAAAATGATAAACAACAGTAGAGTCACACTCAAACTTTTTCAAATGAAATAATACATACCATGGGTAAATTTACATAAATAACTCTTTTTCCATCTGCTTCAAAAATAACCACTACAAGAAGGTAGGTACCTGAAACTAGAACAGCTAGCCATCTATTCTTTAAAGCTCACGGTGTGACAATCCATATGAACTTTTTCGAATGATATGATGATAGCAATTAATAATACGTTTTGGTTGATTTGGATATTATGAGCGTACGCTAGTTAATCATATATGAATATAAAAAGGCAATTCAAATATCCCTTGCTATTAGTTAGGAATCATAATACATTCTGAACACGTAATATATCCGGGCAATTTTTCTCACATCAATATCATTATTAGTAGCTTTGAGACTATAGAACACTGCCACTACACTACCTCATTCGACCATTCAAAAGGCAAAAAGAAATAATCAATCAATGCTTTCCATTCAATACGAATCACTAGTCAATATGTATATAATACAGTACAAAAACACAATTAATGTGGGGAAGTTGTCTATAACACCTGTGAAGTCTGTAATCAGTCATTATCCAAATTAAACTCGAACTAGCTTCGGTGGTGATTATTAACAATTGGATATCCATACTTATCTATTAGAGGCTTGTTTTAATTAACAAATAAATTAAGTCAGATCTTAACTCACGTAATGGTCGATTGGGAAACACAGATATTTTTTTATTGTGCCCGTGAAATGATCATCGGAACAGCTCAGATTGAAGATAATTTTGACGTTCGTAGTGTAATTGAAACCGACTTGTGTTTGATGTGTTCGGCTTCGGTGTAGAAAGGCATGAGTAACGAGGAAATTATTATTCGAAAACAAGAAAGTAATTATGGTGATCCCGACTTTGTTAAATATAGTGTGAGATGGTTGGGTCCTTTCATACAAAATGCTTTGTAATACGTACCTCTGCTAAATTATACCTCTTTGATATACATGTTCGGTTGATTTTGAGTAATTTCGGATATTTTGAAATATATTGAGTTACTTTATGGGATCCGTTCACGAATCGCATTTTGTGATTGGAGGAAAGAAATGAATACTCATATATAGTGCTTTTCTTTAATGTCCCGTCCCCTTTTATTTTTTGAACGGGTCAACTCAAAAAATTGAAACTTGGGATAATGAAATTGATGCATGAATACTATATTCTGGAGTAAAATTGACAGATGAAACGAATTCTTCACAACCCTAGAATATAAAGTCAATATCTTCACCTACTACAAAATGGCGGAACATATAATAATTCCTGAATACATCGACGTTCAACTTCATAATTTGAGGAAAGAAGCTGAGTTCAGTTCAGAAGATGCTCGAAATGGTTGCCTTAAACTGCTTGACATAAGAACAGCCTATCCGATATTTCACGCCGAACCTTTTCGAACACAGTAACGTCGATATTTCTACAAATATTTATTATTCTCTGCCGTATATCCAATATTAAAGCAGGTTCAGTTTCGTACACCTTTTGCTTCAAATAGCCCCATGAAAAAAGTCTACAGGTGTCAAATCTGGCGAGCACGCTGGCCATTCCGAAGGACCTCGACGGCCAATCCAACGACCGGGGAAAGTATTATCCAAATAGTTTCTTACTTGTCCTTAGTAATGTGGTGGTGCTCCATCTTGTTGAAATACAATATCCATATCAAATTCATTAGGATTCGCTTCGACGATTTCGGTGATTAAACAGTATTTTCCAGCATATTCAAATACAGTTCCCCTGTTAAATTTTGTTCAATGAATAGAGGTCCTACAATATGGTTTCCCAATATTCCTGCCCAGACGTTAATTTTTTCTGGATATTGAGTATGAGTTTCCCAGAAAATGTGAGGGTTGGTGTCACTCCAATAACGGCAATTTTGTCTGTGAACCTTGCCGTTGAGATTTTTTTTTTTTTTTTTTTTTTTATATGTTTTGGTTCCCACGAAAAGGGATATCCTGTAATGTTCAGAGAACATCGTGGGAACCAAGGGAAAGAAGGTAGGAGTTGGTGTTCTTCTTAAATTTCTGGAGGTTGTATGCCTCGGGGAACACCTCCCTAGGCAATGAGTTCCAAAGCCTCGCAGTTCGTTGGATGAATGAGTCTTTGGAAAGTGATGTTCTGCAGGTCTCCAAAGTGACCACGAAGGGGTGTGAAGACTGAACTTGACGGGTTAATCTCGAAGAGACTGCCAAAGGAGGAACGATTGTTGATATTTCAGAAGAGCATCGCCCATGAAAATATCTATAAAATAGAGACAAATCGCCAACTTTTCTACGGTGTTCCAGACAAGTGAGCGAGTTTGTAAGCGAGGCATCACCGACGAGACGAATTGCCCTTTTTTGGACAGAATCCAATAGCTTCAGGATATGTTTAGGTGCCGCACTCCAAATATGGGAACAGTATTCCAGGACAGGTCGGATCTGTGCTTTATAGATCATGAGCAGCTGACTGGAGGTGAAATAGCTCTTGGCACGAAACAAAAAACCAAGTTTTTGGGATGCACTTTTGGCAATGGACCTCACGTGATTTTCCCAGGAAAGGTTATTGCTGATAGTAATACCAAGCATCGATATGGATGACTTCAGTGGTATGGTTACTCCTGACAAAGTTATGTTGGGCACAGTGAGATCGGCTTTTCTAGAGAAAAGACATGCTTGTGTTTTGTTTGCATTGAATTCTACCAAGTTATTGGATCCCCATTCGAGAATTGTTGCTAAGTCCATATTTATATTGTTAACATTTCTTCCTCGTTCATTTCTGGTTTCACGGGCTGATATAGGGGCCCTGGAAGAGAAAGCGGTATGGAGGGTACTATCATCGGCAAAGCTGTGTACGGGACATGAAGTTGCTTTCAACACGTCGTTGATGTGAAGTAAAAATAGTGTTGGTGCTAGAATGGATCCTTTTTTTTTTTTTTTTATATGTTCTGGTTCCCACAAAAAGGGATATCCTGTAATGTTCAGAGAACATCGTGGGAACCTAGGGAAAGAAGGTAGGAGTTGGTGTTCTTCTTAAATTTCTGAAGGTTGTATGCCTCGGGGAACACCTCCCTAGGCAATGAGTTCCAAAGCCTCGCTGTTCGTTGGATGAACGAGTCTTTGGAAAGTGATGTTCTGCAGGTTTCCAAAGTGACCACGAAGGGGTGTGATGACTGAACTTGACGGGTTAATCTCGAAGAGACTGCCAAAGCAGGAACGATTGTTGATATTTCAGAAGAGCATCGCCCATGAAAATATCTATAAAATAGAGACAAATCGCCAACTTTTCTACGGTGTTCCAGACAAGTGAGCGAGTTTGTAAGCGAGGCATCACCGACGAGACGAATTGCCCTTTTTTGGACAGAATCCAATAGCCTCAGGATATGTTTAGGTGCCGCACTCCAAATATGGGAACAGTATTCCAGGACAGGTCGGATCTGTGCCTTATAGATCATAAGCAGCTGACTGGGGGTGAAATAGCTCTTGGCACGAAACAGAAAACCAAGTTTTTGGGATGCACTTTTGGCAATGGACCTCACGTGATTTTCCCAGGAAAGGTTATTGCTGATAGTAATACCAAGCATGCGGAACACCAGCATTTATGAGTAGAGTGTCAGATGAAACTCCATCGACCACTACATGGAGAGACCTGTTTGAGAGAAAACTAGCAAGCAGAGAACACAGCTGAGGGGGCAAGCCATAAGATGGAAGCTTGGCGAGGAGTCCCTGGTGCCAAACTCGATCGAACGCCTTGGAGATATCTAATGCCACAGCTAAAGTTTCTCCATACTTTTCAATAGATAGCTGCCATATATGTGAGACGTATGCGAGCAGGTCACCAGTTGATCTCTGATGGCGGAAGCCATATTGCCTATCATTGATAATTCCTGAGTCTTCCAGATATTTCATGAGCTCGATGTTGATGGCTTTTTCCATGACCTTCGAAATAATAGATAGCAGTGCGATAGGTCTGTAGTTGCTAGGTAGGTCTTTTGCCTTTTTAGGGACTGGCTGTACTCTTGCAATTTTCCAATTGGACGGAAATACTCCCAAATTGTAAGAGTGGTTGAACAACTTGCAAAGAACAGGTGTTAGTTCGGGGGCACATTTCTTGAGAACAATCGGCGGGATTCCGTCAGATCCACAGGCTTTGTTGGTGTTGAGACCCAGCAAAATCTTTCTGATAGTACGTTGGCGAAAGGTGATCTCGGGCATGTGACTGTCAATAGGTGTAATGTTCGGGGTTGTTTTCCCGAAGAATCCAGAGTGGAATTTCCAGCAAATAGGTGCGCAAAGATATTGGCTTTTCCTGGGCAGTCGTTGCTAGTGTTCCATCTTCTTTGGTTAGGAGGAAAAGAGCTGGAAGTGAAGTTTCTTCCCACAGCTTTGGCGAAAGACCAAAATGAACGGGATCCGTTGGGACATTCAACAAGTTTTGATCTTATTTTGGCATTATGAGCATCTTTTGAACATTCTATTGTCTCTTTGCATATGCCTCTAGCCTCAACGTATGCTGCTCTGGTCTCAGGTCCCGGATTTTTTCGATGGTATGCTGCCTGTTTGGAAGCCACAGCTCTAGAGCAGTTTCTGTTAAACCAGGTCTTATCGGATGATGTTCTTCTTTCGGTATTCGGTATGTAAGTTTGCATCCCCAACATGATGATTTCAGAAATTGTCTCAGCACATCGTGTTGGATCTACTGAAGAGAAACAAACTCTCTTCCATGGAAACGCTGAGAAAAACATACGAAGACCTTCCCAGTCGGCCGAATTGTAATGCCACATGAGACGGGGTGGTCGATGGTAAATGGAAAGAGCATGTTGTGGAGATGAGGGTGTGATCAGAGTTTCCAAGTGGGGCACAAACTTGTATTCTATACGGGTCAGGATTGGTGGTGAGGAAAAGATCTAGTGTATTGGCAGACTGGTTGTTGACAGGGATGCGGGTTGGTAGCTCGACCAGTTGTTCTAGACCATGAGTGATGGCGAAGGCCTCGGCTTGACGACCTGCATCATCTGTTTTGTTAGAGAATTTGAGCCAGGCAGCATTATGTACATTAAAGTCCCCCATGATTATGGTTTCAGCTGTTGGATGGTTTTCCTGAATGTAGTCCAGTTTGAGTGATAAAAACTCAAAGAGGTTGTTATATGAAGGTTCATTAGGTGATAGGTAAAGGCAGCAGAGGAACTTAGTCACTTTGGTATCAGATAGCTTGAACCACATCACATCAAAGTCTTTCGGTTCCAAACTCTCTTCACGCTGGCATGAAAGGTTAGCCTTAGCGTAAAGGCAGACTCCACCTTTGAACCTGAATCGAGAATGGAGTTCGTAACCAGGACAAAGCATATGGACCTTGTTGGTGGACGAGTTTACTTGTGTTTCTGTTAGAGCCAGAATATCCGGTTTTGTCGTCTGTAGGTGATGGTGGACGTCATTGATGTTCTTGTTGAGTCCACGGATGTTGCAAAAATTAATCTTTAATGTTGAGTCCCCTCGAGTACCTCTCGCCCGGAAATCCGAATGGAGAGGTATTTTACTTCCGGAGTGTTTTACTCTAGGAGACTTCATCATTATTACTATTAGCTGAAAATAAAGGAGGAATTGGGGAAAAGGAAAGAGGGAGACCGGAAAGTATCGACCGAACACTGAAACATGGAATGATCCATTTTACAGCACACAAAGTCGATATGGTGGTATTTCACCGGGCGATGAGACCATCTTCCACCTACGGTTATCCTTTTAGTCGCCTCTTACGACAGGCAGGATTTACCCCGGGGCTATTCTGAAGCCGACCCCATACAGCATGATGAAACTGTAGATTCGTCACTGAAACAAATATTGTGGAGATAGGTAGGATGCCTTGCAATGGTTGCCGTCATAATTTCGCAGAATTCTGTTCTTCGATCAGGGTCATCTTCAGTTAACTGATGTACCATTTTGATTTTGTATGGATGATACTTATTCCTCTTCAAAAGTCTCCACACAGTAGAAGGACACACCTCACAAACATTCGCGACAGAGGAAGTAGACTGTTGAAGATTCACTATCATCTCACCAATTATTTGAACTTGCCGTTTTTCCGGAATGGACGGATGACCTGGGGGCTTTTTGTTTTGTACACTACCGGTAGTTGTAAATTTGGTTACAAGTTCCCTTAAATATTTTCTACAGATAGGACGATTCGGGAAACGATCATTAAAAATTATTTCGGTCCGTGAAAGTCACGCGTCGCACCGTAAATAAAAATCACTTCGATTTTTTCTTCCAATGGACGAGAATTGTCCATTTTAGAGATAGTTCACGTGGTACCTATTTACTAGTAAAACCGAAAACTAAATAAGAATATTTTAACTGAACAATGATGTTCGTTGTCGTACTGACATTTCTTGTCATTTCTTGTTTAAACAAAAAATAACCTATCAAACCTTATTGGGTTGTTGGGATTGCCATATGGCAGAGAAAAACAAATATTTCTGGATGTATCGATATTAATGTGTTTGTACAATTATTAAATGTTCCGCCATTTTGTAGTAGGTGAAGATATTGACTTTATATTCTAGGGTTGTGAAGTATTCGTCAGGAGCTTCAAAAGGATGTGTCACAAGACCCCCCTTTCAATTTAATTTTTTTTCCCAGATGACGCCTATTCGCCATCTTGAAAGTATAGTATTCATACATCAATTTCATTATCCCAAATTTAAATTTTTTGAGTTGACCCGTTAAAAATATAAAAGGGGGCGGGGCATTAAAGAAAAGCACTGTATATTGTATATAGAGCATCTCATAACTTTGGTACCACACTAGGAATCACTCACCTTATTAGACCAAAGTGATATACAAGGAGGATGATTTTCGCTCTAATTTCAATGCCACTGAAGCACATTCTCGTAATTCTGTGTTTTTTGGAAATAATCAAATTAGCAAGATTATTGAGATTTCATGGACACAGATATAAGAATTTTGTTTCGTTTGTACAAATTTTGCAAGCTAATTTGCAGGACCAAATACAAATCAAAGATTTTTCTCGGAAAATTAATTGTTTTTTAACCGACAAAACCAAAAAGGAGAAGGTTCTCTCGACGCGAATATTTTTTTTTATGTATGATCACGCATAATTTTTCACTGAGACGTCCGATTCCGATAATTCTTTTTTCGGTAGATAAGGTGTACTTCGAAGTTGGTCCCATTTGAATTTAAAAGATGGAATCCACACCTAAGGGTAGCAAAATGAAGGATATTGATCACTCACCCTCTGAATTCTGGTCCGTTAACCGATTCTATCAGGCACAACTTTGTACTGGGTTCTTCGCTTTGGATGATTCTTTTTTTATTAGATATGGTATACCTCATTGTTGATCATATTTAGATTTTGAATGAAATTATCCACCCTTACGGGTAGAGAAATAGGAAATAATTGATTTTTCACTTGTGAACGTTGGCACACATATGTAGTTGACAATGGCAGATCGCTAATGTCATTATTTTTGTTCTCCTACATCCGTCACAATCATTATATTCTATGAGAGGATGGAATGATATACAAAGTATAAACTAACCAGAACAACAAAAATAATATATATTACAACAAATAGTGAAAGTATTTTATTTAACTGGTAATAGTTGAAGTAAAAAAAATTATCAGAATGTCACCGCGCAACTCAATGCCATCATTTTACGCCTTAGCTAAGTCATTTGCTTGTTTGTTTGGGGCCGACTCAAAATTAGTTACTTACATTAGTTTAGGAGCTTAGTTATTGAGACTAAGAAGGTTTGTTTTATTTTTTACTTTTCAGTTCCATATTTCGTCGGTTTAATCTTTTGTTAAAAAGTTTTTATTGCAAACACTTCTTCCTCGAAAAATCTGGCATTGCAGAATTACAAGGCGTTCAAGCTGAAAGAAATAAATAAAATATTGCCCTGTGTTTTTGTAAGAATTTTATAAATTGGAATTAATCATAAGAAACAATGAATTTTTCGTTAAGGATTTCAATTTGGATTGAAACCGATTTTATTTTCATGAAATTGTGATAATCTTGGTCATATTATATCAGGGTGACCCAGAGGTGCATGTAAGCTCCATAACTTTTTCTATCCAAGCTATCGACTTGATTTTTTTTGAACTCCGACAATGAGGCACATTCTAAAAATATTTATATACAGGATGTCCCAAAATAAGATACACAACTGAGTTCTGTTTTTTAAACAGTAACTCCCCATTTTGGTTAAATTTGTTTTAGTTTCCAAGTGTAATAGAATCACTCAACGTGGAATTTCCAGAGGCAATTTGAACAATTAATAATTTTTAAGCTTATTTCGGAAAAAAATCGTCTTGTAACTCAGTTCTCTATACATATCCTGTGAATATTCCTTCTAAGTAATTTTAAAAAATAGTTTAGAAAAACAGGCATTGACCAAAAAATTGTCTATTATCTAAAAAAAGCTTGGTATTAGTTATCTTAAGTTTTTTATGGGTAGCTATTCGTAAGGGTGGATTTATTATAAAAAGTAAATAAAGAGCACCCTACCCTTTTTTTAAATAAGAGGATTTTTTTTGTTCAGTGACTTTATTCTTATTATTTTTAACTTTTCAATCTATATTGCTATAGAAGAGAGTTTTTTAGTTTTTTCAAACTATAATTTTATTTTTAACTTTCCATTCCATATTGTTACAAAAGCGTGTTTTTAAACTTTCCGACTACGGGAAAAAACTCTTCGATTGATTCATTCCATGGGATTGATGTTTTTACGAACTTTTGGTTTGCCTATACCAAACAAGCGCACTCATAGAATCTTTGTAATGTAATTTGGGCATAATTTTCCGACGATTTTGGTGAGAATACCAGATCATAACTCGTCAATATAAAGACATAGGGGCGTATCTCAGAAAAAACATGATGATATACTGGCGTATCCATCTATTCACGTATACTGAAGATATGTGACGTAACTCATATCAGGTCATAAAGTAAATGACATACAGGCGGGATCTTTAGTTACGCCTGTGCGTCATATTCTGATATTTACGAGCAATTTTTAACAATTTAAAGTCAGTTTTATTGTGTACTCGTATACAGTATTTCTTATTATTATAGTTATAATACTCAGGTTTGTTGGACTTGTATACATAATATTAAGGAATTAATATTTTTGATATTACACAGTAAAATACATTGTTACAATTGATGTATTTCTAAGATGGAACGATGAAACTGAAAACATAGTTTTATCACGTAAAATACAAAGTGCTTAAACAAGTCAAGTATGTTAAAAAAGGGAGGAAAATCAAAATGTTTCGGAAACCATTAAGAAATGGTATTTCGTAAAAGTAATAGCAACAGAAAATAGAATTTTTTTCGCAGCGAGAGTGCATCTAATATTCCATTGTTAATGTTGTGCAAAAAATCTAGCGACACTGAAGAAGATGTTGCACTTTATCCAAATTATCACAGAAAAAAAAACAACACACACAATTTTCAGATTGCACAATATTAGAATTAGACAATAACAATGAACAAATTGATGACTGCAAACACTGTGAATTTCAAGATGTTTATGTTTACTGTGTTGGGATCACTTTATTAATAAAAAAACTCCATTGTCACAGCAGTACTGTTACATGCTAGATAAATATATACTTTGTTGTCCAAGAATAAATTCTCATTGACAGAGTGAAAAATAAAATTGGCAGTTGAACATAATTGGATAGTATCACAATACATATATAAATAAATCTTCGTCATACATAAATCAATAATAAAACAATAGCAAACATTTAAACACTGCATATACAGTTAATCTTGGCAAATATAAAATAAAAATTGCTTGCACAAATTGTAAACACATACATATATACATATAGTGAATAAAATCATAAAATGATCAAGAAAAAAATTTATTTCTAAGTTTTTAAATTAATGTGCATGAACACATTTATCACAGAAAACTAAAAACAAAAATATACTCATATATTTGTTTTGTACGTTCAAAGCAAAATATCACATTCACACTTGAAATAGTTAAAAGAACATTTTTAATAACACCAGTGATATTCACAATCTGTCATGATAATATTCCTGCAGGCTATAGTACGCTTTTTCAAGAAGTAATTCTTCAACCGATTTTCTGTTTTTTTTCATCCAAGGTATCTTTATGAAGCTTTGGTAAATGGTAAATGGTAAAATATTCTTTTGCCTTCATACATATCTATAAGAATGTTTTGTTAGGGTTGATTTTGGTATAGGTAAACGAATATCTTTGTTCTGTCTGGTAATATGAGGTTTCCGTTCTGGTGAATTGCTAACATGTCTTTAATGGATTAGGCATACCACCTCAAGAATAAATATGCTGACCACAGTTAGGATTTTGTGTTTGATAAGAAGAGGCATATCTCTGTAGCTAGCCCTGCAAAGATACCTCAGGTATCTTTTCTGTAGCACGAAGACTTCATTCATGAGTTGTTGGCTACAGAATTCCCAAAAAGCAATGCCATATCGTATATGGAACTCTACTAGTGCAAAGTAAGTTAGCCTTGCTGAGGATATGTGAAGCTAATTCGAAACAATTCTCACAGCAAATGAATGTGAAGCCAGCTTCTTACATAAACATGCGATCTGTTCATGGAATTTTAATTTATTATCAATGTACAAATCAAGGAATCTAGTGCATTGTGTTTCTTCGACCGTATTTCCATCTATTTACTAATTGTCAGTTGTAATATCACAAGAGAGTGAGAATAAAGTGAGAATAATTCGACAGATTTTCGAAAACTTGCTGCCTGGCAACAGACACGAGAGCCCGACGGGCTCGAGTGTCTATTGCCAAATGGCAACAAGTTTGAGAAAGAAATCTGGAGAATTATTTTCTACTTTATCGAACTCTCGTGTGGTATTCTGTGGATCATTTTTTTATGTTACGATCATAAACACATTTCTTCGCAAAATGATATAATGTACTAAACCGGTTTTGATTCATTTCTCACTTTTCATGCGAATTGATGACAGACGCCAAAGTGAAAATATAGGTTGTCAGTCAATAAAAACAAAATACCTCAAATTATTCCCGCGGCAATTTTCTAGGTAGAATATTCCCACTATAATAATGCTTTGATTGGCCAAAACTACATGCATGATTTAAATTGGAGGTTCCCATTGGTTTTGTAAGGGGTCTTGTCCCCCTGCTAGTAAACTTTGGTGCCTTTCACTCATCTCTGATTTGCCTCGGGTGCCACCTTTGGTTTTATAGTGGAAAAGGCAACTTTTGCTCTGGGCAGTCTCAGTGAAGAAAAACACTACAGGGGTCAGTATAGTAGTGACAATATAACGGGGCCCGAAAGGCAGGCTTTAATTGCCCTTGACTGGACCTGAGTGCTGACTGCACACTAGATGATTCCATTCTACTCAAGATAGTAAATAAAATAGTATGAACAGGTATATTATTTTGACCAAAACAAAATACAGACAGGGCGGCTGACGCCATCCCCAAGTTATTACAACAAATAAGCAACTTCCAAGCACTGTATACATAGAGAGCGGGGAGGGTATTTTTCAGCGAGCGGGATAAAAGCATTGTCGTAGCAACCAAAAAGCACTCATGCGGGGGAGGGGGGGGAAGTATCGTACGGGGTTGTATGCAAACTCAAGACGGAAGGTGGAACTGGTAATTAAGCAAGCCAAGATGAAAGCAGGTTTCGAAATCAAACCTTACGGACGGCCGCAGGTTCGATATAATTAGACAGTTCGAGGTTTCTCGTGGGGTAGTATTTTTGGGGTACGCGTAGGGTGATGGTTTGGGGCGGTATTACTCCCTACTTCCAGTCCTATTCTTCGCGGCTGTTAGTGAGGCACGTCCTGTTCCAAGGACGGGCCTCACCTAACTGACAGGTTGGGTGTTTGACAGCTAACTATCGCCGGTTTCTCCTACACATATCTCTTTCAAACACAACGGTCAGTTTTTAGGGGTTTTTCCTTCCACAATCTGGAAATAAATAAAATAATTGAAAAAAAACCTTTTTAAAGACAAGTTTTCATTCAAATGCACTAAAAAGTCAAAAATAATTGCTTTGGATGTGTGACGTAGGTTATTTCGTGAGTTTTAAGATTCAAAAGCTCGTCTCGCAAAGTTTTCAGTTCGAATACAAAAGCGACAAGCTTTTGAGTCTATAACTTACGGAATAACCTACGTTACACATCCAAAGCAACTATTTCTCACTTTTTATTGCATTTGAATGAAAGCTTGTCTTAAAAAAAGGTTTTTTAATAATTATTTCATTTTATGCTTTTGAGTACTTAAGTACGCCTCAATATATGCATTTTTGTTAAAGCATCGTTTTTATTAGGCCTTTTTTCTTTGAGTTCTGAGCTCTCTAGTCCTCCAATGAAGAGACCATCAAGAGATTAACTCATATCTTGGAGTTGCCATCTTCAATTCATTAATTTTAACTAAAAATCAATAATTTTCGACAAAATTCATAATCTCCGACCCCAAAAACCCCAACATACCAATTTTGAATAGAATCGGACCATAAATCTAAATCTCTTCCGTCATCTTGGAGCGCCATTTTGTTTATTTCTATAACAAAAATTCCATGGGCCACCATTTCAATTTCAATTTTAAAAAAATTAACCCCCCCCCCCACAAAACTCTTCCGCCATCTTGGAGCCGCCATTTGGTTTTATTCTATAACAAAAATTTCATAATGCATTGTCATCGGAATTATGAATACCTGCCAAATTTCAGCTCAATCGGATGTCGTAAAGTGCTTCAAAAATGGATTACAAATTTTGAACCGGAAATAATGACAGAATGACATACGAACGAAGCAAGTTGAATAGAAGCTTGTAAAAAAAATATCAAGAAATTCCATACAAGTGTAGGAGATAAATGTATTCATTCGTCCAGATAAGTTACTATCTTTATCAAATGACTATTGTCTTGATAATACGACTAGACTTTTGTCGGTAACTTACCGTATCCTGAATTTGTCTATGAAAGAAAAATGTATGAAAATTAATCGAATAATACTTCACTATCATGAAATTCTATGTTTCGGGGACTATATTTGTCTTCGTTCTCGAAACTGATTGAATTATCATTCTCAAATGGTTTGAATTCTCAAGCTATTCTTTCAGTCGTTCCTGACGGATGTTAATCTACCAAATTAGTTCCTTGTAATGAAGGGGTGAAGATTTGGGCAGAAGTGTAGAAAAAATATTTTATTTCAGACCGGGATATTATAAGCTCATATCGTCATGGTTACGCTATCAATTAAGAGGATTATAGATCCCTTGGGATATTGAAGATTCTTTAATTGCCTCTACCTTTCCCAGGTAAAAATTAAACAAGAAATACTAAAATATATATATTTATGAAATGAAAAAAAACATATTTCATTTATTCACATCATTACAAATAATAAATGTCCAATTTTGAAATGTTCCCTGAAAATTACTTCAGCCACTGGAAACAATTTCTTCTTTTGTATGGCTGGGGCTTCTGTTCACTACAGTCGAGGTACCTGCCTTTTCTAATGGCAAAGTAGACAACATTCCTTCCCGAATGACTCTCCCGTGTTCTCTCAGAGGCAATGCTCCTGGTTTGGTCGAAATCCATTCTGTGGCATGTCTCTTCATAGTGCTTGGAGAGTGCCGAAAAAGGGTCCAAGTGTCGGATAGCAAGTTGATGTTCGTAAACTCGACTGATGACTCGCCTGTTAGTTCGTCCTATGTATGTCTTAGGGCATTAGGAGCACGGTATTTCATATTCTCCTTGAGACTCATTATCTTTAGGAGACCTGAGAAAA
Organism: Gonioctena quinquepunctata; assembly: GCA_018342105.1. Classification (NCBI taxonomy): domain Eukaryota; kingdom Metazoa; phylum Arthropoda; class Insecta; order Coleoptera; family Chrysomelidae; genus Gonioctena; species Gonioctena quinquepunctata. The sequence continues at coordinate 365,562 of JAFIRS010000088.1, forward strand.
TCAGAGATTTTATTATTTGCTGTGAAAATTGTATTAATGTGTAGATACCGGTTGGTGTGTGTTGGTTTTCTATATACTGTGTGAGTGAAGGAGTAGTTAGTTTTTGTGATAAGGAATTGAGTTCTCGATTTCGGTTTCCATTGTGAATTTAATGTTGGAGTGGATGTTGTTTGGATGATCTAAGAATCTATGTAGGGTTTCGGAGTTTGCGGTTTGCGGTCAAATGACGCTAAGGCCTTAGTCTCGAAATCCTTCATGTATAGATTTGCAAGAACTGGAGAAAGGGGAGATCCCATTGGTGCACCTCTTACTTGTTTGTAATATGTGCACTGGAAAAGGGAGTATGTACTGTTCAAACAATGGTCGATGATGGTATCTTTGGATATGTTATGTTTGGATTTGAGGATGTCTAATGTGTCTGCCAGAGGAATGTTCGTGAAGAAGGATACTATATCAAAGCTCACGAGGATATCAGTGTTTTGGATTCCATGTATTTTGAGGAGTTCTAGGAAGTGGTATGAGTTGCATACGTATGATGAAGCTTATGGGTTGGTGATTCAAAAGCGCTGACGGAATACGAGGGGTGCATGAGGATTTTTCTCTAGGAATAGTGAATTTCTTTGTTTCTGCCGATAGTTTGGAGTTATTAATAAGTGTTTTGGTCTTATTTTCGAGATAGGTTAGAATAACACACACACACATTTGCAGAACAATCCGCCATCATCAAACCCGTCAAAGGTGTTACCGACAATATTGGCAGAATCTTAGAGAAACGCGACATTGAAACAATTTCCACAGCAAATAATAAAATCTCTGATTTTCTCAAGTCTCCTGAAGATAACATAGCTAATGAGTCTTGAGGAATATATGAAATACCATTCTCCAAATGCCCTAGGACATAACAGGCGAGTCACCGGTCGAGTTTACTTGCTGAGCGGTACTTGGACCCTTCTTTGGCACTCTCTAAGCACTATGAAGAGACAGGCTACAGAATGAATTTCGACCAAACCAGGACCATTGCCACTGAGACAAAGAACACTGCAAGCGTAAGTCATTCGGGGAGCCCTTGATATCGAGAAGTGCCCGAACTGCCTCAACAAACGCGATGATGGACGCAGACTACCCAATACTTGGAAACCTCTACTTTCCTGCCCTACTCCCAAACCAAGCCCTGTCCATTGTTCCGCTCCACTGAATTCGCCTAGGTTAAATACTCCACATCCACCAACTGATCCTCAGTTCCCAATCATAACGAACTTTCATCATGTCAATCGCTAATATCAACGTTTTCTGAACTGTTTCGCTGAATTTTCAGCAAGCAGTCCCTCTCTGGTGTTTGGTGATCCGAACACTAAAAGTAATTGGAGTTCCCTTCCAAAGATAATGCCAGCCGGGGTAAGCTTGGCTGAATCATAGTCAGCTGCTAAGTGTGCCACGATAAATAGCGGAAGTTCCTTTAATGTTTTCCCACAACCTTGGTTAGATGTTCTTCTATAGTTCCGCTCAATCTCTCAACCATGTCTTCCGCAGTAGTTCTGGTTTTGCTGATACTCATCAGCTCACAAAGTTTTTTGAATAGCTTGGACTCAAAATTCCTTCCTTGTCGGAGTGTGATTCCAACGGCAGACCAAATTTGGAGTATATGTTGTCCACCATTGAGCTTGGATGGATAGCTCCTGGTCCGGAATGGTATAGGCTTCTGCCAATTTTCTGAAATAGTCCATGGTAACAAGGATGTATATGTTGTCATCATCCGTCACAGGAAATGGTCCAGCTACATTTATACCTTGCAGACAATGTCCCGCCCACAATCTGCCTGTCTGACCAAGACCCCTTCCCCCACTTCCTTTTACAATGGAAGAACAGCAGATAGCCCACAAGAAGATCGAAACAGAAAAGGTACCTCCCAAAAAAGGTTAGTAAACAACATCGCCACTGGACGAAGAAACTGATTCTGAAGATTGAGACATGGATAGCGTGCAAACATAGGTATACGAATTTATATCTAACGTAGTTTCTTTCTGCCCAGGGATCTTTCAGAACTTTTACCAATAGGATAAACAAGGAACCTGATAGCCTATGTATATACTGCAATGATAAATCTAAGGCTGAGTTGATTATTCTGTGATATGTAAGGACTATCCTTACCAGAGGACGATCCCCGTTAAGCATTTATTTCTGAGGACTCTAATCTTGTTGCGATTCGTTTAAAATTGACCCTCTGGGAAATGAATGCTTTAACCTGAGTGGGTTGTTGCTCTGCTTTATTTGTCATAGAGTACTCAATCTCCTAGTGTCTTTTGTTCCTGTATTTTTTTAAGCATAATGTATTGACGACAAGTTCCCAAATTTTATTATTATCGTTTAACTCAATCAATCGTTAGTGAGATTTTTATCTGGAGGATAACCCAGAGATATAATCACTTCCCACTCACTTTTTTCTTGTATCAATGTGCTATAGGAGGATTTGTCAACCACCAGAAAATTATATTTCTCCATTTGAGAGAAATATGCGGCTCATATTTTGGAAAAGGAGATTCACCACCCTCTATATCGCTATATATTTGAATATATAAGCACATATATCTGTATGCTCAGGTAGATTTCTATTTATTAGGTATTCCTTCCGTTGAAAGAATTATCTTAACCATTTATCTCCATTTGAGAGTTTATCGTGCTCACTCTTAACGAGTACTATACTTTTTCTTTGAAAAATTACCAAAATATTTTGATTTCGGATTAGTACACTTTTCCTCTGGAAAATTATCAAGAATATTTTTAGTTATCGAACCCTATACTTCCTCTCTGGAAACAAGGCTTCTAAAGTATCTTTACTTCTCTCTTTTTGAGAATATATTTTTTGTTCAACTACTTTTCTCTATTTTCACCCTGTACTCTTCTAGAACATTTCAATAAATTATCAAAGATCAGTTTTCAATATCAAAATAATTTTTTTGGTGGATTTTTGTATTGCTAAGTGAAATATTTCACAATCATTGTTTTCAATTTTGAAGACTCGAATCAATCCATCCATACAGTTGTTTCCTGTTATAGATTTTCATAAATATTTTTATTTCTGTTAAAGAAATTTATCTTTGTGGTCACTTGTTCCTGTTATAGATTTTGATGAATATTTCAATTTCTGTTTAAGGAATTTATCCTTATTGTAACTTTTCCCAGTCATTTATATGTACTGGTTTAACTTCCTTTACTAGTTGTATCCGACCATTTTTGGGGTCATTAAATTAAAATCAGCTTGGGGTTCAAAGGATATGCTTCGTTCTCCCCAAATTGTAACTATTTCTGATTCCCATCGTCTTATTTGCATGTATGTACCACTGAGAAGCATAATACGGAGGACAGAAGGACTGTTAACTAACGAGATCACACATCAGCCATATATCACACTCACGAGGGAGCTAATACAAGGTGTCGCAATCAATACGACCACCCCTCTAAGATCCGATCGTCACCGCTGTGCTGAGACTATCACCGAACAAACCAGCCTTCTGAGTCTCTTTCCCCGAAGACCATCTTCAGCACATCCAAACCTAACGCCCAACTTCTGCTGGAATCAGAGTTTTGTAAATATTCAAATTCTAATTAATCAATCCTCAACTTGGGATTTTGTGAGAAGTAATTTTTTTTTAATGTTAATTCAGCCTATTTCTCATTTGTTATTGTTCATAATTTTGTACAACAGAAATAAAATTTGTTAAGTTGAGTTCCTATATCTTTATTTATCCTTCCCATACAAGCTAGGTAACATTTTCTTATTTTATATATTTTCTTACCTTTGACTGTTGTCTTTTGCCAGTCTGGCGCCAAATACTAAACAAGCCAAGTTAATTGATGAATAATTTTTCTAGTGGCCTAATCTGAAAAAACTAGTGAAAGTCGTTAATTTAACCTAACTCATGACCTTTCCGATTCAAACTGCGCAGCCTATCGGCCAAGTGATTTTCACTTCTTACAATTTAAATCAGTTTTTTCACATTTGCGATTTAAGGAATAAGAGGGGTTGCATTTCTTTATTTCAACACTGGACCTTGTTTTGGGACCTTAGGTAGCTCCGCATTCTGGGATTCTCTGTCTCGGCATTGAACTCACCAGAACCTCTGCCTGATCTTGTCCAAAATCTCACTCGTATTGACTCCCAGATTCTGATTTTTCCTCCATGAACATCCTTCAAGACTTCTCCTATGCTCCTCCTGGGCAAAACCAATTGGAGAATTGATGACCTCTCATAAGCTGGATCCCATATCCGTTCAAGTAGTCCATTTTTCACAACCGGAGAATCTCATTGTGCCCACATTGCCTGAACATGGGATCTCTGTCCAAAATATCTCTCCAGGAAAATCAACCAGTTTCTTTCCAACGTAGAAAGTCCACAATATTTGGATCGGTTTCTTGGGCCCTGTGTAATTTCTTATTACAAGCTTTTATTTAGTTTCAGTTGTTAGTTCGTTCGTTAGGGGAAAATCTTGCAAGTGAATTTTGACCAACTCATAGTGGTACGATTGATTCGAAATTTGGCTGATGTTCATAATGCATCATGGACTTTTTATTACAGAAAAAAACGAAATGGTGGCTCCAAGATGGCGGACGAATTTGTAATTATGGTCCGATTTGATTCAAAGTTGGTATGTGGGAGTTTTTGGGGTCGGAGATTATGAATTTTCTAACAAAATTTATGAATTCAAGATGGCGGCTCTAAGATGGCGGACGAGTTTTGTGATTATGGTCCGATTCGATTCCAAATGGGTATGCATCGGTTTTTGCGGTCAGAGGTTTTGAATTTTTCGTCAAAATTTATGAATTTGAGATGGTGGCCCCACGATGGAGGACGAGTTTTCTGATTATGGTCATATTTTATTCAAAATTGGTATGTGGGGATTTTCAGGTTCGGAAATTATGAATAAATCTATAAATTCAAGATGGCGACTTCAGGATGGCGGAAGAGTTTTGAGATTGTGGTCAGATTCTATTCAAATTGGTGTGTGGGAGTTTCTGGGGTCGGAAATCGTGATTCCTTTCAGCTCAAAACTTACAGGGAAGAAACTTTGTAATAACTATGCTCTACTAAAGATGTTAAGGCGAACTAACTAAAAAGCAAAACATAAAATAACCAATAAAAAACCTTTTTAATGACAAGCTTTTATGCAAGCCGTGTGCTAAAACGTATAAAATGAGTTTTAGTCAAAACTTACAGGGAAGAAACTTTGTAATAACTATGCTCTACTAAAGATGTTAAGGCGAACTAACTAAAAAGCAAAACATAAAATAACCAATAAAAAACCTTTTTAATGACAAGCTTTTATGCAAGCCGTGTGCTAAAACGTATAAAATGAGTTTTAGTCATCGCTGACAATGATTTAATTATTTTTTGTTGAATTATTTGGTTTTAAAAAGCTTGTCGAGCAAAATGTAATGAAATTAATACTTCGACAAGTTCTTACTCACCAACCAATCGCTGCCCAATCAAATTAATTGGTACCTACTTTTATGACCACTTCGCGCGACAAGCTTCTTGAAACCAAATAATTCGACGAAAAATAATTAAATCATTGTCAGCGATGACTCAAACCTATTTTATACGTTTTAGTACACGGCTTAAATACAAGCTTGTCTTCAAAAAGGTTTTTCATTAGTTACTTTTTATGAAAGAGAATTTGTATTTTCGAAGATCGTTGAAGATATTCTGGGGTGAATTGCAAACATTTTCACATATATTTCAAGCAAGAAGCGTTAAATATGTTTTCATTATTACTTCTCAATAAGTCGGAATTAACCAATTACAAAATGACTTCAAAAAATGTTTTTCGACTGTGCAGTAAATAGTGATTGGATTGCTCAATTTGGATAGTTAGCATAGGCAAAGTTAGAATAAGTTATGTCCAGTTCAGTTACGTAGGCAATGCTATAACATAATAATGTTCATTTCAGCTAAATGGTGTTTAGAAATATGTCATTTCTGATAAAACTCAGGGAAAATGTATTTGTTTAACTAAACTCTTGTTGATTCACTACCACGCGCCTATTTATTTACTGAACTCGTATTTGATGTTGACGAGGTTAATTAATATTTATCTTAACATTTTCTTTTGAGCTCTTTAAGTTTGGAAGCATTTTTCTAGTGAATTATAACTTAAATGCAACCCAATAACTCAGTGGATCTGAATTATAACTTTTCAATTATTTAGAAGGGTAGGAGGGATAGTTCATTGAGTATTTTTTGATATTTCTAGAAAACAATGGAAACTTTCAGTTCAAATCATTCTTGAACGTTTTGGCCAGTCAAAGCATTATTCTACCTAGAAAATTGCCGCGGGAATAATTGAAGGTATTTTGTTTTTATTGTCTGACAACGTATATTTTTATTTCGACGTCTGTCATCAATTCGCATGAAAAGTGAGGAATGAATCAAAACCGGTTTAGTACATTGTATAATTGTGCGAGGAAATGTATTCATTATCGTAACATCAAAAATTAGTCTATAGAATACCACACGAGAGTTCGAAAAAGTAGAAAATAATTCTCCAGAGTTCTTTCTTGAACTCGTTGCCATTTGGCAATAGCCACTCGAGCCCGTTGGGCTCTCGTGTCTATTAGACCAATCAATAGAGATTATTTCGTGACAAAAATACTACCAGGAAACCGACTGCGCCATCATACGTAAAACGGTCCGTAGTTATAACCAGTTATGTTTTCTACTCGCTAGTGTCATTGCTAAATTTGTTATAAACATTGAAATGCAGAAAATCTTTTTTGCTTGTAACATGAAAACTAATGGAGCAATCTAGATGCCTTCAATAGACAAGTTGTAGAGAATCAAAATGCAAAGAAAATGAGCCTAGCACGACTCGATCAGATTATTAGTAACGGAAAAAACTGGAAAAACCAGAATAAATCAGGGTTTTTAAAAAAACTCATAACTCCGCCACTTTTTGAGATGGAGTGCAGGCTTTTCACGACATAGTAGTAATTAAGAAATGAAATGCATAAAGCACACAAAGTCGTCTTCACAAAAGGTTCAATATAAATTGGAACACAATTGGTAGACCGACAGGCGAAAAACAACTGCTTTCCTAGCAAAACAGAACGTTGAATGATATTCACCTGACAATCCATGCAAACTTCCATATAAATGGATATTGTTCGCAAATGTTTCTTTCTGATAAGCTCGATTATGTTTAAATTCATGTCGTGTCCGCCTAACAATCCGCATACCGGTTTCAGGCTTTTTGGCCCTCATCAGTACGGAGTAGTCACCAGCCAGAGATCCGGAGAGCTCTGGCCGAAGCGAGACACAACATAAATAAAATCATCATCGAGCTTAAAACATCTTTAGGTGCGTCGGAAAAGATAACTTTTAACCGGCGACACCTAGTGACAGAAAAAAACACTCCATGCATTTCTCCCACCTCGATAGGATTCTAAATAAAGATTCCTTATCAGTAGGAGTGGCCCAATTGCCCGACTGGCATATTTAATGGAAGGAAAAGCCATATGAAGGGAGAGTAGTAATTGATATATACTTTGTGAGAAATTGAGGCGCTGTTGGATCATTAGTTTTGGCATAATTGCAATCTGAATTTTTTAACGCACCTTATTGCAGCAGACCTGGATGCTCCATAGGTGGTCCGATTTCAATTTTTCTAAAAGATATTGAGAGAAGAAGTATAGTACTACGAAACGTCTATTCTCATCTTGCGTTTGAATGCTGCGAAATAGGTGAGAAATACTTGCAAACATGACCAAAAACCGCGAGTGCATAGAAGCTGCTCAGGAGTGGGGGTGGAGCAGCAGATTCATAACGGGCGCAGCGCTCTTGTATTACTATACATACGGTTCCCCGCGACTGCTGCTGTACCCCCACTCCTAAGCGCTCTCATGGACTCGCCGGTTTTCGGTCATGTTTGCAATATTTCTCACCTATTTCGCAGCATTTTAACGCAAAATGAGAATAGCCGTTTTGTAGTAATAAACTTCTTCTCTCAAAATCTTTCATAAAAATTGAAATTTGACCACTACCTATGGCTACAATGAAGTGCGTTGTAAAATTCAGATTGCCATTATGCCAAAACTAATGATCCGACAATGCCTCAATTTTTCACACCAAGTAAATATCAATCACTACTATGTCATGGAAAGCCTGCACTACAACTCAGAAAGTGGTGGAATCATGAATTTTTTTAAGAAAGCCGATTTTTTTTGGTTTTTCCGGTTTTTCTCCTTTACTAATAATCCGATCAAGTTGCGCTAAAACTCAGTTCCTTTGTATTTTAATTCTGTACAACTTGGGGGCAGATTGCTTCATTAGTTTTCATGTTACAAGCAAAAAACTAAAAAAAAAAAAGATTTTTCATTTAAATGTTCGTAACAAATTTAGCAATGATCCTTGCGAGTAAGAAACAACAAGATATAACTAAGGACCGTCTTTCGTATGATGGCACAGTCGGTTTCCTGGTAGTATTTTTGTCACAGAATCACTAGGGCAGAAAATCTCTATTGATTGGCCTATATTGCCTGGCAATGAAAATCTGTCAAATTATTTCCACTTTATTCTCGCTCTCTTGTGATATTACAACTGAAAATAAGTGCATTTGGACTTTTTGATGTCAGTTAAGTTTGCTTCTCAAACTGGTTCAATATATAATAGTACTAGTTAGAATCGTTCTCATTTGAAATCACCCGTTGATTGAACTACGCGAGGAATAGATTGGTTTTTGATTTATGTATGCAATACTTATTGGTTGAGAACGCTGTCGAACGTAATCATAAATGCAGTTTCGTTTCATCGCACTCTTCATCACGAAATTATTGGCAACGTTCGTCAATAGCTCTTCCCACATGCATGTATATCATGCATTCTAACCAGTGTATAGGCCAGTCAATTGAGGTCACTTTTTATCACAAAAAAAACTAAAATTATAAGCATTTGGAGTAGGAAATGAGTCAAATATAAATAAACGAAAAATATAACCATTTTTTTAATGTGAAACTCTCAGTTTTTACAGGCTATTAAATTTATTTCCCAAAAAAATATGTATAGATTTATCTCACAGTTGAAATAATTATAGATGATCAAACTATCGAGATAGTTGAATGCTCTATTTTCTTAGTGTGGATTCATGCAGCACAAAATAACAATTATCAAATAACAAATAAGAAATAACATTTAGCAATATAAGTTGGACTCTTAGTTTTCAATAACTATGTTCATGCAGACAGATAACAATTATCATTTAAGAAATAACAAGTAGAAGTTGGCCAACTTTCATCTTTTTACATTATTTGAACGAGTTTTTCTTCTAGTGCGCAACTAGTATGCAGATGACCGCGGATTGGTCAAACCGATGATGAAAATAACCTCACTGTTTTTGATATTCAAAGTATTGCCTTTTCTATTTCTCTGGAAATTTTGAATTGTCACTAGTTTTTTATTATCGAGGGGACATGGAGTGTCGGAAAAGTAGGATTACATAATTTAAATTGCCTCGGATTTCCGTCTTGTGCGCATGCTTACTTTTTATTTCTCAATTGTTATTTTGAGTGCATGAATGCTACATTTTAATTCTTGTTAATTGATAATTGTTATTTTGTGCTGCATGAATCTACACTTAGTGGTAGGAATTTGATTTATTCCCCAATATTCAATGGAAAACTTCGGCTAATGCATTGAGCAAGGGAGACCAATCAGCTTTTGATACGTTTTTCACCAGATATTGGCTTGGAGATTTTTTTTCTGATAGCCTTTTGAAAGGAACGACTAATAATTCATAGTCTCTGACCCAAAACACCACCAGATATCGATTTTGAATCGAACCGGGCCAGAAATTGGCAAAATGTGGCCGCCGTAAAAAAATCAGTCTTTATAATTGCACCGTCATTTTAAATTTTCAAATTTTGATCCCGAATCGATTTTCCATTAGAATCCAAATATAAATGAAGTGTATCGATATGAAAATTATAAAAATTGGCATTTTCACGTTAATCGGATTTGTTTGGTTAAAAATTTACTTATAATACATACATATACTCGTTTAGTTGAACTAAATGGATGAATAAAACACCCCCCTCCTGAGAAAATCCGGGTATTCTGCAGTTTCTTTCGAGATAGTTTTTCAAGGAAAATATCGACATCAGAGTCATCACCAGGACGTACCTAGAAATATGAATAAAATACTTTAGTTCAATGAAAACGGCTGAGAGAATGAATACAGAAACCTTTGTTGAGATAAATATTTGTATTGTGACTCAAATTCTAATTATATCACGATTAAGGTAATTAATGCATTTCTACCCACCAGCTCCTACACAATGTGTAGAAAAAATTCGAGTTTTCATAGAAATTTCGATATTTGTTGAACGAAATTACTTACTTAGTTATTATTTTTAAAATGTTGATATTTATTTCACTCCAGAAATAATATTTTTTCAAAGGAAGACCAGGTAAACTTTTTGTTTGACTTTTATTGACAATTCTTATTCACAACTCACTCTTTTTTTTAAATAATATCTGAACTAAATATATTCAATTATATTATTCAACATCCCCCCTTAATTGAATATTCCCAACTGCCTTTCGAAATAGTCGAATTTCGGTTTTGCAGGAAAGTAAAATGATAGCTCGTATCAATGTGCTTCACACGCTTGTGATCTTGAGGGCATTTTGGAATCGATATACATCCTTGATCATCCTCGAATAAAATGGGGGGGTTTCGAAAAATCCAATTTCAAATCTGTTAAGATATCTTGTATCCATATTCCTCCACAGAGAGCTGTGCTGAAATATATTCAGCTTGAGTTGATGATACCGAAATTGTTCTCTGTCTCCTGGTTACCCAAATCACTGTAGATCCGTATAATTTGAAAATGTATCCAGTAATTGATTTTCTATCAAGCATATCATTCGCCCAATCAGGATCTGCCGACCCCAAGAGAACCGGAACATTTTCGCATTTTTGGAATACTAATCTTGTATAAGACTTCCTTTGATATATCTTAGGATCCTTTTCAAATGGTTCCAAAGGATATTGATGAGTTATGATGAATAGAAATACTGGACTGAACAGTAAATGTATAATAATAGGAAAATATAAATGTTTCTCAAATATGTCACACTAATAATAATTACTGAAACTATAAACATCAAAAACTATATCAACCGTTCAGGATATATATGTAAAGGTGCCATGATACAATGAAATTTATATTAAGTGTATTATTTCAACACCCCTCCTTCTTGGCTACTTTGCAAAACATTCTGAACCTCACATCAATCCAAAATCTTGGATGCACCATTCAAACTTTGCTTGGGACGTAATCTTCGTTAGAATATCTGCTGGTATATTCTCTGTTTCAATAGGCTTCACGCAAATGTTCCCATTCTCAACAGCACCTCGAACAAAGTGGTGGCGAATATCTATGTGTTTGCTTCTTGCGTGAAACACATTATTTTAGGACAATTCAGTGGCCCCTTTGTTGTCACAGAAAATATCAATATGATATTTACCAATCCTATTCCTTGAAATAACTGCTGCAACCATAACGCTTCTTCTGTTGCGTGGCTCAGTGCCATGTATTCAGCTTCTGTGGTTGATAATGCGACTGTCGGTTGTTTCTTGCTATTTCATGAGATCAAGGATTTGCCAAGTTTGAAGACATATCCAGCATAGGATTTTCTATCGTCTGTGTCTCCTCCCCAGTCTGAATATCTTTCTGGCTACTTCTCTCATAGATTAACTTCTTTCCTTTAGTACCTCGAAGGTATTTCAGAACTCTCTTCACAGCTGTCCAATGGGGTTTTCCTGGGTCAGTGTTGAATGTACTAATCACACTTACTAGATAGCCAATATCAGGCCTGGTCCATCGTGAAAGTTTTCCCACTGCTTCTCTGTAGGGAATGCTTTCCATGTTATTTCTTTCTTCTTCACTACTAGGTTCCATTTCACGAGTTAATTTCTGGTTCTTCTGCATAGGTATCGAAACTGGATGATAGTTGTTCATATTGAACTTCAAAATTGAATGTATGTAGTTTTCTTGATCCAAAGTGATAATTCCTTTTCTTCTATCTCTCCCTCTATTCGTATGCCCAAACACAGGTGCGCTGGTCCCAAGTCTTTCATTTCAAATACCCTCTTCCAGTTCTCTCTGAACTCTATAATTTTCCTTTTAATATTACCGACTATCAACATGTCGTCTACATAAATTGTGATGATGAGAGTGTCTCCATTTTTCATTTGATAATAGAGGCAAGGATCTACCTTCGATTGCGTTAAATTATTTTTCATCAGTTCGGTGTGTAATTTTTTGTTCCCTACTCGACCTGATTGCTTCAACCCATATATTGCTTTATTCAATCTGCAAATAATTTTGAAGTCCTCCGAAGGGTCTGTTTTCCGCAACTCCATGTATATTTTTTCCGATAATTCAGAATTCAAGTAGGCTGTCACGACGTCAATTAATTCCATTTCTGAATCTAGTTCAGCTGCAAATGCAATGAGGGCTTCCAGGGTAGATTGTCGAATCACTGGTGAGAATGTTTCATCGAAATCTATTCCTTCCTCTTGATGAAAACCTTTGGCTACAAGTCTTGAACTCCCTTCTTGAGTTTGAAGACCCATTTGATTTTTATCGCTCTTCGTCCATCAGGTACATTTTCTACAACATCCCAAGTATTATTGACTTCATGTGACCTCAGAAAATGCAATTCTACAGCTTGTTTCCAGTTTTCAGAATTGTCACTTCCTAGAGCTTTTGTCAATTTCATGGGTTCTGAATGATTAGACTCATCCGATGAACTGGCTACACAAAGTTTATCTTGCAGTTAGGTTGGTGGCTTACGATTTCTTCTTTCTTCTTGAACAATGCAATCAATGCTTCCAGATCCTTCGGAAATATGTGTTTGTTCTGCTTCCATTTGTCTGCTTTCGCTTTGTTTTGTTGAATTTATTTCTTCCTCTTCCCTTCACTTGCATTTTCTTTATCCTTTTGGTGAGCTATTATGATTTCATTTTCTATTTGCTTTCGATATGAACACGATGAAATCTGATTTTCTAAGAAAATAACATTCCTAGAAATAACAATTTTCTTTTGTTTTTGGTCAAACAATCTATACGCTTTCGTATTTTTCTAATATCCAAGAAAAATGCGCTCCTCTGATTTTGAATCTAATTTTCTCCTTTTTACATCTGGGATTCGCACGAATGCTTTGCTACGAAAAACTCGTAGGTAGCTCACATCGGGTTTTTGTCCGCTCCAAACTCCTTTGGGGGTGGAGTTGAGTAAGGCAATCGTTGGGGAACGATTCTTGAGGTAAACTATGGTACTGACGGCCTCTGCCCAAAATGTTTGATCGAGTTGTGCTCCTTCCAGGATGCATCTTACTCGTTCAACTATGGTTCGATTAGGTCTTTCAGCTACACCATTTTGTTCGGGGGTATATGGCACTGACAGTTGATGATAGATACAATTTGGTTGCAAAAATTCTTCCATGGGTTTGTTTAAATATTCTCGCCCATTGTCAGTTCTTAGTTTCTTTGGTTTTCTCCCTGTTTTAGTTTCAACCATCATTTTAAACTTCTTGAAACAACTAAAAACTTATTTTTTTTGACGTAAAAAGTAGACGGCAGTTTTTCTTGACTTGTCATCTATAAGTGAGAAAATATTTTGCTTTACCAGTTGATTCCACTTCCATGGGCCCGCACAGATCAGAATGCACAAGTCCCAATATTTCAGTTGCTCTTTTTCCTTTTTTGTTTGGAAATGAAGCTCTACTGTGTGTGCCAGTAATGCACCGTTCACAAATTGGATAAAACATTCTGGGGTAATCCTAAAACTAGTCCTTTCTGGAGTTTTTGAATCCATTGTCACTGATATGACCAAGACGTTGGTGCCATAAATCATAATCACTTGAAGTTTTTGTCACACATACTTTATCTCTGACAACGTCGAGTGTGTATAAACTATCTTTACTTCTTGAGCCTGTTTCTAAAACTCCTTTGGTATCTTTGCTTCTTATAGTACACTGCTAAGGAGATATCACCTATACCTTCGGATAAAATTTGATTTCCGTCAACAGTGTATACGTTGATTTCAGATCAGCAGAATTGATTCTTTTGAATAATTTTTTTTGTGGTCATATGGCGGGTTGCACCAGAATCTATGTACCAGTTTTCATCGCTTTCTGCTGTCACTCCACTCTCAACTGCTGCGAATGCATGTCTTGGTTCCTGCTTGGATTTTAATGGCTTTGTTGATGACTGTTCTTTATAATGGTTTCTTTTGTTTCTGCACACTTTTGCTATATGGCCTAGTTTTCCACATATGAAACACCTATCGGAATGCCGTTTTTCATTTTGCTCAGTAGTTCGGAATGACTTCTTGGCATGGTTACTGATGTATTTGCTTCCTAGAGCTGAGTCATTCTTCATAGAATTCTCGTTTTGCCTGGCTTCCTCTTGTAAAACATTTTCGATAACGGAATCTAATACTAATATTTCAGCACTATTTTCCATAGCTATGGCTTATGAATCGTAATCGTCTGTTAGATTTGCCAGCAATTTTAACGTCATATAGCTGCCAACACCTTTCAATTCGGTTTGGATTTCTAGCATTTTGTTGATGTAGTCCTCCATTCTGTGGAAATCACTCAGCTTAGTTGAATAGAGTTGACGATCCAGTATGATTTGCCCTCGGAGTCGAGTACTCTCGAATGCTTTTTCTAATTTGGTCAATGCTTCTTTAGCGTTGTTTGCAGTTTTCGTGCGAACGTAAATATTCGAATGGATGTTAAGAACTGAAGCTTGTTGATCAGTTACAGTATCTGTCTGGTCTCACCTGCTGGGGGTTCTATAGCTTTCCACAACTTGTCTCTTATGAGTAGCATTTTCATCGCATACTTCCAGGTTCCATAATTCTTCGCCCCTTCTAATTTTTCGACACGATATTGTCGGGACTTTTTCCAACCCACAACACATTTTCTGATATCGAGAATAGCCATGATCATTATTGGCTACTCGAACCCCATTTAACTTTAACAACCCTGAATTGTTCCCCTTGCAGTGCGGCTGCAAGAATAGAGATGAAGTCAATTAGGTAAAAGACACATTTATAAAAATATAGATTTACTAAAACGAATGAGCAATAGGGAAAACAAAGTACTTACATTATAATATCCATTTCTGGTGCCATTGTGAGAAGTGTCATCCGCCGATTATTTTCGATGTTTACTCGATTAAAACTCGCGATCAACTGACTCTTCTATTCTTCTCAATTATTAGCAAAACTCGACAATCAATGCCCCTCTCCACAGGTCATTCCTTCCGAAAATATCTGATCAGCATTATTTGCTGATCGAGTTCAATTAATATAATTCAACACCTCAGTTCCTGCTATTTCTCTCTGCAATGTTCTATACAGGGTATTGATTCAATTATGAGATACAAACGAGTGCAGAACAGGAACTGAAATGCCCTTGTGGCCTTTAGGAGAGGAAACATTTAAATTTTGGATTTATTAAACTTATGCTTAATGACAATATACTGACTGACTTGCCATACCAATAGCTTTTCAATTTCTTGATAACCCATATATGTTGAGCAATCCTAGGCCCATAACCTGATGAGTTATGATGAATAGAAATACTGGACTGAACAGTGAATGTGTAATAATAGGAAAACATAAATGTTTCTCAAATTTGTCACACTGATAATTACTGAAACTATAAACATCAACAACTATATCAACTGTTCAGGATATATATGCAAAGATGCCATGATACAATGAAATATATACTGAGTGTATTATTTCAACAGATATTTGTGGCACAACTCTAGAATCGACTCAAGTAGTTGACAGCTATACTCAAATCGGATCTTGAATTCAACATAAGATATCAGCTCTTCATAAGGGAATTTTATGACATCACTTCCATCTTCTTTCGAAACTTTCAAATTCATTTCCATTGAGTGGAAATTGACTACTTATAGTTCTCCATATTGAATCTTTTCAGGACTTTCAACATATACTGTTTCTGACTTATCAATACAGTACAACTATTTCTATCACGTTGAATTTCCAAAAAGAAAACATCTGATTTCCCCTTTGTCATTTCGAAGTCATTGGAGACATTTTCTTTGATTTTCTAGATTTATTCCAAACTATCGCTAACTTAGGAATTTCTTGTTTACACACCAATTCTGCGGTAACAATCGTTATAGGCGGTTTCATATGAATATCCTCTTTCAGAGTACCATTCAAAAATGCAGTCTTCACATCCATCTGATATATGTACACATTTTGAAAATTTGCAATAGCAAGAATGATCCTAATGGTATTCATTTTCTCAACGGGCGCATATGTTTCATTGTAGTCGAACCCTTCTTGTTGTGAATATCCGTTAGCAACCAGTCTCGCTTTATATTTATTTATCTCGCCTTCACCATCTCGTGCTTGATTTGAAAAATCTATTAACCAACGCAGTGCCTATCTTTCGGTATTGTTCTTCTCCAAACTTTCCATTTCTTCACTGATAGCTTCTCCTCACTTCTCTCTGTCATATCATTCCTCAATTTTGTTTATATTTCTAGGGATATTTTCCACATAACATTCAGCATTAAAGGCAAATTGATAATCATAAATGTCAGTTTGATTGTTTGCCAGACTTGAATAGTTTTCAAAACGTGTAGGTTTGCTTATATTTTTTTGCTTCTTCTTAATTTGTCCTCTTCGTTTATCCCATTTTCTATTTCTTTGCTGTTTTCATTCTCTTTATCAATTTCTTCCATTTGTGATATTTCTGGTTTTGACATTGACGTGCCATCTCGGTTAATATCATGTATTGAGTGATTTTGGAATTCATTTTATCATATGAGGACATCTCTAGCAATGATGACTTTTCTTTTTGCAGGATCCCAAAGTCTATACCCATTCACTGCGTATCCAACCATGACGCATTTTTCTGAGTTCGAATCTAACTTCTTTCTCATGTTTTTTGAAACATGTACATTTGCAGTCGAATCAATTATTCTTAAATTTGGCACATTTTCTGTCCACATTTCCTTAGGTGTTTTTCGATAACTCATCGATTCGATTCGTGACATATGTTGCTGTTAGAATGGCTTCTCCCCACATGCATTTGGACATACCAGCATAATAAATCATTGATCTTGCTTTTTCCATCAGGGATCTGTTCATGCGTTCACTAACTCCATTTTGCTGTGGTGGTACTCACCATCATTGTCACAACAGAACTTTGATATTCTACTTCCGAAATGTGCCGTTACTATTGCTTCATACTGTTTTAAGTACTTGAAAACTTCGAATTAAGTACACCATAGAGAAATGTGTATAATCATCAATGAAACTCCATCTAAGTTTCTGGTGTTATGGGGCCCCAAACATCACTATGAATTAATACCAGTGGGCTCTTGGATTCAACATGATATCCCTTTGAAAATGGTAGTTGAGATTGTTTCCCTTTACAACATACTTCACAAATATCATCATTATTTTTCTTCATGTTTTCTAATCCTTCTACTATTTTTGATTGATTTCCAAATATTCTCGTGGCTCAAGTGACCAAATCTACAATGCCATAATTTCCACATTTCTTCTTAATGGGATGAAATTTCAGCAAAACAACTTCAAATTGAATTGCATACAATTTTCCGGATTTCTCTCAGTCAGCAATTATTTTCTCGTTTATATATATTTTTATAGCTCTCTCACTGGACAAGCAGATACGTTTCAAATAAAATAAATTGAACTAAATCAGGAACAATTAGCTCATTTTTCATGTCAGATTGTCTTTCTTTGCCATTTTTATGATGAAACATGGTTTTGAGGTCACCTACTTCCCTCGCTTCAACTTCATCTCCATTCGCCAAAATTATTTTCATTGGTTTTTCTTTCTGGTTTCTTCAAAATATCGTGTGGAATTCACCATATGTTCTGTGGCACCTAACACCTACTTTGAAAAATTAAAGTTTTTGTCTGGTTTTGTTAACACATCCGATGTATGCTACATCATCATTATCTTTTTCCACAATATGAGCGCTTCTGTGGTCTTTCCAATCCTTCTCTTTCAGTTTTCTGCATCCACTTTTCTTGTATCCTATTTTATCGCGAAAATAGCAACGGAATTTGAACTTCTTTTTTTCTCCCGAAAGCAGAACTTTCTGAATTTGAATGACTTGCACCTTTTCCATATAATTCAATTCCTTCATCGAGAACTCTTCTCAAAAGATAATTGCAGTGAGATCAGGGTTCAACGTTCCTTAAGCTGTTTCTATCGTGTCAGAGGACTTTGGAAGAGTTAATAGGAAATGGCAAACTATATCACATTCACTCATGGTAGCTCCAGTAGCAGATTTCAATTCTCTTACTAACTTATCAAATGTCAAGAAATGGGATTCTTCATCGTTGAACTTGAGAAGTAATTTCTTTCGCAACAATAACAGGCTAGCATCTCCTTTTCTTTCAAAAATATGTCTCATATTTCTTTCAGTGTTTCCTTATCTATAATATATTCAATATGTGAATCTGCTATTCTCAGAACAATGATTGATTTACACTTTTTATGATCTTGTAATTTTTTCTTCATTTTCGGCTGCTTCTCCTTTTTGACACCTTCACTATCGCCTGTTACAATTCTGAATAATGTATCTGTCTCTGCTTCTACCTTTAAACAGTCTATGAGATTGTATTCCTGCAGTAGTGTTTCCAATTACTGTAATTCGTACCATTGAGCATAATACTTCTGAATCTTTCTTCCATTATTTCTGGGCCCATATCCTTTTGAAATGTTGATATATATATATATATATATATACATATATATATATATATTATAATATATATTTTTTTTTTTTTAATAATATCTTAGTAAAATATATTCAATTATAATATTCAACAATTATTGAGGTAATTTCATTGAAACTCATTTACAGTATGTATTTTGTAATATTTTCCCCAATGTAATTTATCAGGTGCTTAAAAAATCCGGCATTATTCTTGCTACGTCTCGAAATCCGCCCGACGGAAATAAATGAAAATTAGTTGATAAAATGGAAATAACTAAAAGAATTTTAGTTCTTTGTTTTTTGATAGTTTTTTTTGTCGAAGTCGATCCTCAACTATTTCAGTGAACGAAAAATGGTCTGAAATGATTGGCCCCAACGTGCACCCAAACCACTTCGAACGGAATGATAAAATATTAGCCATCGAGCAGAGGTGTCTGAGAATAGAATAGCACACAATATAAGTTTTATATACAGGCTTATAAGCATGACTGGTCGGTCATTATAAAGTCAAAGTAGCACGTTAAGCCCCGTGATTAAGGTGGTTAAAGTTGCCGCTTAATTGCTGTTTACTGAGCCCATTCGCGCGTTTGATCTGTTGAGATCAGCTCCGACCGCATATCCAGTTCTGTGATTATTGCCGGAGCCGACAAAACATTCTCGGTCCTAGCTACCAATTGAAGCCTTCACAGCTTCAGGATAAATATCGTCCGAACTATGGCCGGTCCAATTATATTTCTACCCCGCCGCATTACCGATAATCATTTTTGTTCCGAGCTGCGAAGGAAAATATTTATTTTGTCTATGATTGAAAGATAAATAGCTTTCTTGTAAACAAAAGAAGATTGGGTGTTAGAAAAACGATAATTGCCCTCAAAATTGTTTTGATGATTTTGGTGATAATGACGTAAAAACTCTACAGAGTTTTCGCTATAACCTCACGAATAGTTACTGGAAAATCAACGTATATGGAGATAGTAAAACAACTTTGAGAAATAAAACTCTTCAATCCCTATTCTCCCCCTATTTCGTTGCTAATTTGTGGCAAAAGAAACGAAAACTGTCCTACTTGTATTTTAGAAAATATCGAAAGCCTCGCTAATTCCAAATGAGTTTATTATGAACAGAGGAAACTTGAAATTGTGAGGATATATTGCTCCCATGGTGAAATATTTATTTATCTAACAAAATAAAATACTACCTTAATGCACAAAAATTCTTGTGGGGCCTTGTTACTCTAGTTCACAAACTCAAAATGGTGTTAATTCTTGCTAAAGCTTGTGACAATATGAGTGAGGGCTCACTGGATTTGGAATGGCGTCTAGAAAAATGTGCACAAGTTTCAAATCCGCACATAAACAATTGCAGAAGTTATTAATAAATTAAGGAAAAAAAGAATTCAGTTTCTTGCAAGTTACCCGTAAACTATCAACATTTAACAAATTGAAAAAAAAATCATAAAGACAAAGAAATTTCCAATGAAAAAGTCATGACTCCCAGAACTCTAACTCTATTATTAAACTAAAAAAATCACAGATTTTTCATAAAATGAGCCTATTGTTAATTATTTTATTTAGAGTTTTCGTTTATATTTCAAGTAGAGTAATTGTTAAACAAAAACCACTAAAATCATTTCGCTTCGTGGATGATTTATCACAATTATAGTACGGTGGCTGGTACCCGCGACTTCGTCGCGTATAATATGTTTTCATTTGTGTTATGCCTGTGACTTTGTCCGTTATTCCGTTCCCCGTTAACCCGTTATCCCGTTAATCCGGTTACTCGTTAATCCGTTGAACCGTTTCCCGTGAACCCATCTCTTTATCCCGTTAACCCGTTTTCCGTTATCCTGTTTTCAATTATCCCGTTATGCGAGTTATAGCAAACGAAATAGCGCGAAAATATTCGGTTGAACGGTATAGACGTTGATGAGCTGAAGCGCCACCTAGTGGCGAGTTGAAGTGAAATGGAAAGCATAAAAACCTTCTCCATGAAGAAACACTAGTGATGTGCCGACATTCATGGTGATCGGTCAAGTGGTGTCGGAGTTTATCAATCTCATACATGCAGGGTGTAATCTCATTTTCTGCACACCCGTGAATGACGAGTGTTTACCTAATGCCATTTTATAACGAATTACAGTGGTTGAAAATCTGAAAGAAAAATGTTGAAAACATGTTTTGTTCTTGGTAAAATTCGACAAAATTTTGGGTAGCGCCTCCCTTCTAATTTCAGGTGACTTGCTCAGAGGAAAACTTCGGCAATTGCCGAATGCAATGAACATTTAACTCGACATTTGAATAAAGTAGAATTTTGAACTGATTGTGTGGTAAATGTACACATTGCAGGCTGCCTGAGATAGATATTAAATTTCAAAGTGAAGAAAATAGCTAACTTTGTTATATCCAAACTGGTGATGAAGTCAGAACTAGTTGACTCCATCCTCTGATTTGAAGCATTTATCATAATTATCCAGTCACTTATAAGAAACAAACAACACAAACAGTGGGAAACATTTGCAATTGAATATTGTTTTGAAAAATAATATCACGACCATTGAGTCTTTGTAATCAATAATTTACCATTCTCTATAAAGTTTTTCTTCTTATAATTTGATTGTTCATTCGATAATAATCACTGAATGTGTAATAGTAATCACTGAAGATATAACAATCACTGAATGTGTTTACATTTGTTTAGATGAAAAATATCAATCATATGCGTTGAAATGTCGAAAAAAACCGCAATTTCATAGTCTACATAAGTCAAGGCGGTCATTAAATTTGTTATGTTTATAACATATATTTCTTTTAAACCATCACACATACGATAATTAGCATTCAGGGCGATTTTATGAAGAATTAACTGATCTTCAAAATGAGTATCTGAATAAGTGTGTATCTGAAAAGGAAACATTCTCAATTAAATATTGAATAGAAATATTTTTCTGTGAATTCAAAAATCCACTATAAAAATTAAGTTATATTTTGTGATAGTCTAACAGGAAAAACTACTTCCCCGGCTTAAGCCACGTTGGACATTGAACTACATATTATAGATATTCTGAGAGGACCCTAACTCAAAAAAAAAATCTTCTCGTAGTTTCAACGTTGTTAATATATTGTGTAGTAGCGGGAATAGGACACAGTAATGAGTTGTCTGAGATTACTGAATTGCCGTCGTTTTGACGTTTATTGACGACTATTTCAAGGCTGAAAAATACATGATTTGTAATTTTCTCGTGTTTCACACGTGGTTGTTACAAAATTGTAGGGAATAAATAGGCCAAATAGACACACAACACAAAATAGTCAACACACTTAAAATATAACGAAGATACGAAAAGTGTCATAAAACAACTATTCAACACCAAATAGAGATCTATCTACCTTTTTAATTATTCATACGAAATTGTTGTTATGTGGAAGACGAGTTCGTTGAAGATCCACATTATTTGTCATGTGGCGGATTAAGTATTACAAATATAAAAATTGTTTTCTGGACCACAATCGTTAAAACAGAGAAGTTAAGTTGTATGGAAAGTACGGAGGTGGAAACAAATAAAATCTCTTTTCTTGTAAACCTTAAAAGAATTGAAAAAGAAGAAAAAATAATGAAAAACGGGTCTTTTATCTCATCCATTAGTACGGTCTCATCGGCGAGACTTCATGGAATTTGAAAAGCATTTCAATCTGGTTCATTATGAAATTTTTTATATTTATTTAAAATATCATTGTAGCAAACACTTAATCTTTCAGTGTCTGTTTTCATATTCACTGTGTCATTCAGGAATATTTGGATCATTTCACTGATATTTTTCTTGTAATAATTACTATTACTGTCTACAATTTGGATTTTTTCGAAATTGAATTCATGTCTCTCAGAGAAATGATGCAGTCATATTCATGTTGTTGAATTCGAGCCTTCAGATATTGTTTGGTCATCCCAATATACTATTTTTCACAGTTGAGACAATTGATTTTATATATCACTTTGGAGCAATCGGAAGTTGGTGTTTTATCTTTGAGTTTCGTGAAGATGCTTTCAATTTGATTTATAGGCTAAAGGGCTATTTTTATTTCATGGGGTTTGAACGTTTTTAAGCAGTTCACTATTTTTTCCGATAATCCTCTTATATATGGGAACTTATAGTATGGAATGACGGTGATGTTGTCTCCCTCAGCTTGATTTGCCAAATCTGGCTTATATTCATTGACAATTCTGTCAGAGGGAAATGAGGTAATTGTTATCTTTCAACAGTTTTCTGACTTTGGTTCCGTTCTATTTGTGAAAATCTGTACTACTTAGGTTACATGTTCTGAAGAGTAGAGTTTTGACTGTGCTGATTTCATGTTGTTAAGGATGATTTGAGTAATAATTAAGGAGTCTACCCGATGATGTGGGTTCTGAATACGTTTGTTTTCTGTTTGTCGTATAACTAGTGTATCAAGAAACGGGATACATGCCCCGACTCCTATCTCTGAAGTGAACTGGAGATTGGGATGATAATCGTTGAACACAGATAGTCAATTATTTGGACAAACAAATCATAATCTATTGAAGAATAGGCGGATATAAAGGACCAATGGCTTTTTATGATTTTCAATAAAAAAAAACTTTTTAACAAAAAATTAAACCGACGAAAAAATTAACTGAAAAGCAAAAAATAAAAGAGACCTTCTTAGTCTAAATGATAATTGAGCTCCTAGACTAATATAAGTAACTGATTTTGAGTCGGCGCCAAACAAACAATTATCGAAGATCATTATCTATGAAAGAAGTCATGAAAACGCAGCCGTGCATCTCGCTGCCATCATTTTACGCTTCACCTAATTCAATTGCTAGTTTGTTTGGCGCCGACTCAAAATCAGTTACTTACATTAGTTTAGGAGCTCAATTATCATTTAGACTAAGAAGGTTTATTTAATTTTTTGCTTTTCAGTTGATTTTTTCGTCGGTTTAATTTTTTGTTAAAGAGTTTTTATTTTTTACTTTTCAGTTCCGTATTTCGTCGGTTCAATTTTTTGTTAAAAAGTTTTTATTTTTCAATTTTTTGTGGCTAAAATCTACCAATTACTACCTACTAGTTTTTTTATTACTTCCAAAATACTTACTTACCCACCTTACTTCAACTATTACCAGTTAAATAATATGATTATCTACTTTTACTATTTGTTGTAATATAAATTATTTTCGTTGTTCTGGTTAGTTTATTTCATCCTCTCATGAAATATACTGATTTTGACAGAACAAGAATAATGTCAGTAGCGATCTGTCATTGTCAACTACGTATGTGTGTGCCAATGTTCACTAGTGAAAAATCAATTATCCCATATTTTTCTACCCGTAAGGGTGGCTAATTCCTTCCGAAATCCAAATATAAGGTATACCCTATCTATTAAAAAAAGAATCATCCAAATCGAAGAACCCAGTACAAAGTTATTTTTTATTTTTTTTATTTTTATTTTTTTATTACACTATCCAACAGATACAAGGTCCAATTACAGAATAGGAATATACAGTATGCTTGATAGAATCGGTTAATGGACCAGAATTCAGAGGGTGAGTGATCAATATTCTTCATTTCGCTACCCTTAGGGGTGGATTTCATCTTTTGAATTCAAATGGGACCAAATTCGAAGTACACCCTATCCACTGAAAAAAGAAATATCGGAATCGGACGCCTCAGTAAAAAGTTATGCGTGATCATACATAAAAAAATATGATGGAAAAACATAAAATATACGGGTCGAATAGAGAACCTCCTCCTTTTTGGTTTCGTCGGTTTATAACATCAAGTGTTTATTTATTCACCGGTGGAAGACAATCCATATAAACAAGAAACGAACAAAATTTTATACAGGTTCAGGTTGTCAATTTTAAATTAAGAAATAAAAATAACTCTATGGAAACTTAACAAAAATGAATCACAGTTGAGAGTTGTCAAAAATAGTTGTTATACACTTATGTGACAAAGCTAATAGCGTACTACCTATAGATGTAATTAATAGTTTTAAATGTAAAACAAGATACGACAAGCTTTTTTTACAAACAGAACACGAAAACATACAGAAATTCATTGAACTTACTGATTAAACAACAACTTTCAAATTAGAAACTCATAAGAATTTTATCTTCAATTATTCGAATATAGATTTGCCTAATGAAGTCAAAAGGATACTTTCTGCAGGACCAAAATTCAGTGTTCAAATGGGAATTTGTTGTGAGTTAATGAACTCACAACAAATTCTGATCCTAACTATACTAAAAGATTCAGAATGTTACTTTTCCAATGACAATATTACTGGGAAAGTTGAAAATGATCTGAGGGCTAGAACTACCAATATCATAACAAACTTTTGCAATAGCAATAATAATCAAAATATGAGATGTAAAGAAATATCGAGTCCAGTTCTGGCTGAATTAGTAATGAACAAACAAATGCCTTCCTTCCCTTTCCTTAAGTATTTCCTTTTTGAAAATATGTAGATGTCATGATCATGGCAATTTCGAACATCAAAATTACCGAAGTTCAAGAAGTGTTCAACGATTATCATCCCGTTTCTTGATACACTAGTAATACTACATCATAGGGTAGACTCCTTTATTATTACCCGAATCATCCTTTACAATATAAAATCAGCATAGTCAAAAATCTACTTTTCAGATCATATAACCTAAGTAGTACAGAATTTCACAAAGAGAACGAAACCAAAGTCAGAAAACTGTTTAAAGATAACAATTGCCCCATTTCCCTTGTTAACAGAATTAGCCAGATTTGGTAAATCAAGCTTGGTTTTTATTCATTTATAAAAACTAACGTGAATGTATATTAACATGGTTAATGTATATTAATAAATTTATCCGTTTGTAATTGAAATTGTACATTTATAGTTGGATTATTTTATATAATTTACATCCATAATATAGTATTTTTAATATTTTATTGCATTTATTATATATATATATATATATATTATATATATATATATATATTATATATATATATATATTATTATATATATTATGGGTTAAATTTTTTTTTATATATTATATATATATATATATATATATATATATATTTATTGAGATATTTCGTAATTCAATATTCAATGATAGTGTCATTCCTAATTTTAACTGTAATCTATATTGTTCGTTCATTTTTATATATTTATTTGTTCATTTATATATTATGTTATTCCTCAACTAACAAGAGCCTTCATGTTTATATGAGCATATATAGTCACGCACATGTAGTATAACAAACAACTCATAGTTGTTATACACTTATGTGACTCACCCATCTTTATTGCATTTCACCTGATTGTAAACATTTTCTATTTATGTCAATAAACATTATCATTAATAAGGCAGTAAATTGTACGAATTAATTTTCCTAGAGGCAAATTGCTTGAGAGAATAGAAAAAAAAATGCTATAAAATTTTCTAGCACGAATGATATTTGATGAGAATATTTCCCGAATCACATTTAAAACTGAATAAAACTACCAGAATTCTTGTTATATCCGAATTTTCAACGTGGAAAGTTAAAACATATCTTCTGGTTCCAAAATCGAAGGAATCGTTCAGATTCATTCATAATGATTATTCACTGGCCTTGAACTCACTCAAAAACTCAATAAATATATATTTATATATATATATATATATATATATATATCAATTCTAGGTGCTTTATGATTTTTGAGTTCTTTGATTATATTCCAGACCTCTGTTGCGGCAGCTGGATTAAAAAACATAGAGTTTTCATTAGTGTATTGTTTGAATTCATGATTTGATGTCCTTCTGATTTTGTTTGCTAGTTCTGTTCCCACATTTATGTAGGTGTTCTACTATTTTCGTCATATCATTAGTAATATCTCCCTTTTCATTTATTATACTATCAATTACAAGTTTTGGGTTTTTATAAAACATTTCATTTACATTTTTCCATAAGTTAGTAGCATTGTATTTGTTTTCCTTGATTTTATAGTGAGTATTCATTTTTTGGTTCTTTGAATTAATTTATTGAGAATGTTTTTATAATTTTGGTATTTCGTATTGAGGTGTTTGTTGTTTAAGTATTTTTTGAGTTGCAATTACATAAAAAAAAAAGTTTTATTTAGTTTCACTTGTTTAATTCGTTAGTAGGGTCAAATCTTGCAAGTGACTTTTGACCGACTTCTAGTCGTCCGATTAATTTGAAATTTGGCAGATGTTCATAATTCCGGTGACAATGCATTATGAAATTTTTGTTAGAGAAAAATCAAAATGGCGACCTAAGATGGTGGACGAGATTTGGAATTGTGGTTCGATTTAATTCAAAATTGTTATGTGGGGGTTTTTGGGGTCGGATATTATGAATTTTTTGTCAAAAATTCATAAATTTAAGATGGCGGCTCCAAGATGGTGGACGAGTTTTGTGATTATGGTCCAATTTGATTCAAAATTGGTATGGGGGGTTTTCGGGGTCGGAGATTATGTAATTTTTGTCAAAATTCATAAATTTGAGATAGCGGCTCCAAGATGGAGGACGAGTTTTATTATTATGGTCCAAATCGATTCAAATTGGTATGCGGGGGTTTTCGGGGTCGGAAATTATGATTTTCCTTTCGAAATTTATGAATTCAAGATGGTGGACCCAAGATGGAGGACGAGTTTTCTGATTATTGCCATATTTCATTCAAAATTGGTATGTGGGGGTTTTCAGGTTTGTAGGTTATGAATTGTATGACAAAATCTATAAATTCAAGATGGCGACTTCAGGATGGCGGACGAGTTTTGTGATCCTGGTCAGATTCTATTCAAATTGGCGAGTGAGAGTTTTTGGGGTCGGAGATCATGATTTCTTTCAGCTCAAAACTAACAGCGAAGAGACCTTGTAATAACGATGCTCCACTAGAAATGAACAGATTAATGCGAACTGACCAAAGAACAAAAAATAAAATAACTAATGAAAAACATTTTTAAAGACAAGCTTTCATGCAAGCCGTGTACTAAAACGCATAAAATGAGTTTAAGTCATCCCTGACAATAATTTAATTATTTGTTGTTAAATTATTTGGTTTCAAAAAGCTTGTCTCGCGAATTGTAATAAAATTAATACTTCGACAAGTTGTCACTTACCAACCAATCATTGTCCAATGAAATTAATTGCTACCTACTTTTGTGAATACTTTGTAAAAATTAAACACTTTAAGTTCCTACCTACCAACCAATCACTGCCCAATCCAATTAATTGGTACCTACTTTTATGAACACTTTGCGCGACAAGCTTTTTGAAACCAAATAATTCAACAAAAAATAATTAAATCATTGTCACCGATGACTTAAACATTTTTTATACGTTATAGTACACGGCTTGAATAGAAGCTTGCCTTCAAAAAGGTTTTTTATTAGTTATTTTATTTTCATTTCTTTTATTGGTATATATGTAGTTCATTGCTCCACTTCATGTTGTAGTGGAGTGAAGTGTGACAAATTTATCAGTTGTTTTGTCTGAGTCATTATTTAATATATTTTGAGACAAATTTATATTCTTTATGTTTTTCTCATTGAAAGGCTTCATAGTTTTCCTTTCATTAATTTTTGTTGCAGCCTTTTTCCCAGTTATTACTTGTAAAATGATGGTCGAGTGGTCTGTGACATCTGTAAGAGTTACAATTTTCAATATGTTGGGTATGCTTTTTCATGAAGATTTGGTCATGATTGGTGTATTTATAAGAGATATATATCCATATTCTGCCAAAATAGTTGAATGATCAGGAACCTTTCGTCGAGAATATTGCTGTTTATATCTCCAAGAAATAAATTATATCCGCTATCGTCCTCTGTTTGGGTTTCAAGCAGGTTCTGTAATTTTTGATTGAACCGGTCGATACAAGTGGATGTCAGCTTCGAATTTGAGTAGGACTGAACCATTGACCAATATCAATTCGTTAGGTGTAGCTTTACCCAAAGCTTCTTTCCATATAGCAAGTGATTTTTCAGCTGAAGTGTCATCTCTACCCACATTATCCCTATAAATGTTTTTCATCCCCAAATATGTTCGATTGGATTGAACATGGAGTGATGCCGTGAAAGACGAAGCACCATATTGTTCTGTTTTTCTACACAATAAATATATTATTGATTAATTCAGCTTGAAGAACAGTCACATTTACTTTGCTACTGAATTCAACAATTGTAGTATCAAAAAGGTATTTTCAAAAGGAATGTTATTGTTCGATAACCATTCTTCGATAGCGGCCTTCTTCGATGCTGTTGTTGGGGCTTTATTAATCACAGTGCTGTGATAACTTGCATTATATATAACTATTATTGAAGGCTATTCTGGGTTTGTTAAAAGTTGGTATTCAAACCAATGAAGAATTTTTTTGGTTAATTTCTCCATGGTTATCATGATTCTTTGTTTTTGAACAAAAAATTAGGTCTGCTCCACAAATAAATCCGGTACTTCATCCAGCATGAAGTACAATATACCTAGAAATAAAAAAAAAGCTGCTGTATTTTGCTCATATTTGATGGTTGTTTTTACCTTGCACCACTTAGTCTTTTTAACATTCGCATTGAAATCTTTCCAGGATCGCCCAATCTTTGAATACCCCAGTTTCATCCAAAAATTTAAACTGACGTAAACCTCCCTCCTTAAGTTTCATGTGATCAAGTAAAAACTGTATACGTTTACTTGCAATACTGGGCAGCTCATTTCAAGATACTTTAAGGCTCAGCTATTTAACAACCCATCAGTATTTTCTGTTGAGAATCATTTTAGGCAAGAAGGAAATCGAGAGGCGGAACAGAGGTTTATCATAAATGGAGACAATCAGATTAAAGTTCTTGCTATGGTTGAGGTTGATAAAACGGTTTCTTTAAGTGAAATTAGTCAAGAAATGCAGATAAGTCACGAATCAGCAAGAAAAATACTGAAAAAGCACGGATATCGAGCATTTGAATATCAGTTACATCAACATTTGTATGCTGACTATGGCGATAGACGGGTAGTGTTTTGTGATTGGCTGCTTCAAATCATAGAGTTAACCCAAATTTTATCAACTTTATTCTATTTTCCGACTAATCACGATTTACAATAGTTATTTGAGCAACCAGTTGGGAAAAGCACTACTTTTCGTAATGAGCGAATTTCTGCAGAACGAGCGAAGCGAGTTCCGCAAAAGAAAGCGAGTTACGAAAAATGGGGTTTCTCAACGTGTTTCACACAATATTTTTTCTAATTTTGATATGTGATCCTTTTTAATTCAAGTTAAAAATAATAAAAATATATATTGAAAAAAACTGAAGAACACGCTTTTAAGGCACTCAAAATCAATTTTAATATTCAACGACTATGCCAAAAAGCATGTGGTGCTTTTTGGTTACGTATATTTGAGAAACATAATACTTTTAGAGTAAGATCCCAGAGCCGTCAAACCTACCTTATTTTAGCAAAGTTGAAATTTTAAGTATGAATATTGTGTGATATGTAGTTGAGAACGTATATATGCGTACTTGCTAGCTTGAAAGCGAGGCCCTTTTACAGGTATCAGGTACAAAAGTACATAAAAAACTTTCTTACTTACGTTGAAGTGTGATAATGCATTTGGCAATTAATATCGTCCAGTTAGCAGAGCGGTCTAAGGCGCGAGATCTAAGTTCTGGATCTCAAAAGTTTGCAAGGGTTCAAATCCCCACGCCTGACATTTTTTTTTTTTTTTCACTTTGAAATTGAGAAGTGATTTAGTTTTGGGATGAATATTCAAATAAAAAAGTAATAATCATTTCTCAATTTCAATGGGAAAAATTTGAAAAACATCGTCAGGCGCGGGGTTTCGAACCCTCGCCAGTTTTTGATATCAGAGCTCAGGTCTTGCGCCTTAGATCGCTTGGCCAACTGGACGATATTAATTGTCAAACGCATTACCATACTAAAAAGTAAGTAGGAAAGTTTTTATTGTACTTTTATACCTGCTACCCGTAAAAGGACCCCTCTTCCAAGCTAGCAAGTATGCATACGTTTTTAACTACATATCACATTTCTCATACTCAAAATTTCAGTTTTGCTAAAATGACGTAGGTTTGCCGGCTCTGGGATCTTGGACTATTTTAATTGATTTCGATAAAGCACCCCACGCTTTTTGGCATAGTCATTGAATATTAAAATTATTTTTAACTTTTTAGTGCGTTAAAAGCGTGTTCTCATTCTTGGAGAGACTCCCATGGAAAAAACGGAAATTATTGCTACATAGTCAGATGGGGTCAATATCACAAATTGTTCAAATTATGTTATTAATATTTATAATTAGTTTTTACCATTCATATTATGTATTGAATCCGAATAATATTTAATCTCCATAATATGTACAGAGAATATAATAACACTGAAGAAGTACTTCAGTAGTTTAGCCTCAAAATTATAACAAATTTTATTCCTGTATTTCTTGCAACTGGCGGTGAAATTAACTTTTCATCACCAGTTGCGAAAATTTTTACTTTTTGCAACTGTCAACAAGTTTTGAAAAGTGTCAAGTGTCAAAATTAGAAAAATAATGATATGTTCAATAAGCAGAATACTCGGTACTGGGCCCAACAAAATCAACTTGTAATGAGAGAGGGCAATTTTCAAGAAAGGTTTGTCGTCAATGTCTGGGCTGGTACCGTTGGAAACAGAATAATTGGGCCAATATTGTTTCAAGGTCAGTTAACAGGGGTTAGGTACCTAGGTTTTCTTCAAAATGAAATCGAGGATCATCTCAATGATCTACCTTTAGCAGTTTTATGGCGAATTTACTTCCAACAAGATGGATAATACCAGAGAAGTTCCTAATTTCTTGATAGAGCATTTTAATAATCAAGTTATTGCAACCAATCGTCCAGTACGGTGGCCTGCCCGCTCACCGGATCTCACTGTGCTCGATTTCTTTATTTGGGATATGTTGAAGAAAAGATTTACTATGCAACAGCTCCAGCCACTCTTGAAATCTTAGAAGAAATAATTCTACGGGCATTTAGAAGTATCACGCCTCAAATGTTACGAAACGAGTTGAGAGAAACAATTAAACGAGCTGAAATGTGTTTTGAACAAGGAGTAATGAACTTTGAAAATGTACTACAGTGAAAGTTAATAAATGATTATCCATGGCACACTTGACTTAAATAAATTATTAGCCAGTATTTTCCTTAATAATATTTAATTCATGTTCTCATTGTAAATCGAATCGTAAATGAATTAGTGTCGTTAGATTCGTCAAAAAATCCTTTTTTCGGAAAGATTAATTTACGTCCGATCATGGCCACCAAGATGCAATATTAAAAGTGACTCTAAAATATGAAGTAGGCGTAATTTATTTTAAAATGACACATTTCGATTCAGAATTGTTTCAGAATTCCAAAAATGTTAGAAAATACAGGGTGTCCCATTTATAAATGCAAAACCGGAGCCGTTTCCGGCGAAACTCTCCCCTTCACATACCATTTACCTAGAACAATTCTCATTTTGATACACCTAATATTCTAGAAGTTATGACTTGTCTAATAGATTCGTTGACACCCGGTATATATATATATATAATTTTACTTTGGTTCTTATAGATATATGTAAAAGTATCACTTACGTCTCTAACAGCAGTTAGTGGAAGAAAAGGTTTTCCATTTTCACGTTTTCTTTCAAAGTAGTGTATTAAAGACGCTACTATTAGTTTAGACAATTTTGATAATGCTTGGGCATATTGATATTGATTCAAGTTCTGAAAATACTAAAGAATCAAACGAAATAATATACAAACTGAACCATAATAGTCACAGCTATCTGTATGAGACGAATGTTTTCTTGAGCGTTCCATTCGGCAACGTCCAAACATATTGGCAACTTTTGACATTCAATTTTACTAGTTTCATCGATTTTAAACGCATTTCATTGGAAATTTCAACTGTGTTATGTTGGATATACAAAATTACCAAAAATGACGCATTATCTTTTTAACATAAACAGACTAGGTATTCAGGGTGATTTACGACGAATTGTACATAGTCCAACCATGAGTACTATGGACCGAGGCCATTTCATATCTGGTATTAAAAAAATACCTTGTAGCGTTTTTGACGGATATACAGGGTGATATTTGAAAATATGTGAATTATTCTACGTAAAATATCTCTAAAAGTAAAAAACTCAGACATATGAAATTTGCTCCCTGAGCTCAATAAAATAGGTTTCTCAAAAAAATAATTTCAGGTCCGGACTTAGTTTTTTTTAGATATTTATTGGTTTTTGGAAAACAACGCCGTGTAGGTACGCCAGATCAGACAATTTTTATTTTTCTGACTTTAAAGCTTAAGGACGATAGTAAGCAACAGTTGGAAAAAAATTAACGCGGAAGTTTTTGTTTTCTGCAGAAAAAAATAAAACTTTTAAAAATTGTATAATTTTAATGGATTCACATTCTGCTTATGACTGATGCGGCACTACATCGATAGCACATCATCTTTTTTCAACAAAAATCATGAGGAGAGTTCATATCACTCGATATAAAGTATTATTCAATCAACCGTTGAAATTCCAGGGCCCTATTTATTTATTTTTTCACGTTTTTATTGATCATGTAAAAACAACAGCCTGTAAAGTGAGTTGAACAATTTTTTTTTCTGTCACGTCGAAGCGAGTGATACTAACCGAAATAAAAAAACGATGTTTGTCATACATAGTAAAAAACCATTACTTTTGAAAATAGTGCAAATGCAAGTAGGCTTTGAATTCGCTTTGAAAAACAAATGAAAAAACGGGTGACTGAAGCTGGGGCGTTCATTTTGACAGTTTGGGTTGGTTCTTTAGCACGATGCCTTGTCAGTTTTCTTACGCAGAATACGCAGATATCATTTTTGTATACGGATATTTTAATAGAAATGCCAGAGCAGCAGTCAGGTAGTACCGGAGAAGATTTCCACACACCTGCGAGAAACGGGAAAATTTCCTTCTGGTAATGCAGAACGTGGTGAGCGACTGACTGAAGACCAAAAAGAGGATATTTTTGAAATGGTTAATCAAAATGATAAGATAAGTACCCGGCGAATATCCAGCATTTTGCACATTTCTCAGTCCACAGTTTTCAGGACGTCGAAGAAAGATCTACTCCATCTCTATCACCCCCAACTGGTGCAGAGACTGCATCCGGGAGATAATATTCCACGTTTGCGATTATGCAGGTGGATCTCTGCGAATAGACATTGTTTTGCGATGAAGCCCAGTTCACGAAATAATCACAACTGGAGACACATGTAATAAAGCAAACTAGATCTCAAGTTAGATTCTATGTCAACGTTTGGGCAGGTATCACCTGACCTTACCCCACTAGATTATTATTTGTGGGGCGTTTTGAAAAGCATAGTCTATGAGGTAGAGATCACAACAAGAGAAAAAGGCATCCAGATCAGATGAGAAAAGCCGTAAGGAATATCTTGAAAAGAAAAAGGAAGTGCCGGGAGGCGACTGGAAGGCATTTCGAAAATGATCTTGAATCAGATTGAGTCTTTTTTAAATAGTGTTTATTTAATATGTTATTGTTATCGTTGAGTCAACTGAATTAAAATTTCTAGAAAACTGAATTTAGTATTTGTATGTCTGTAATTGCACCTACTCTCCGTTCCATTTTTCAAAATAACAGTTTTGGAAGTTGGCTGTAAAACATTTTCATGTATTTCTTATGGCAAACTTCAAAAATTGTCCCGTAGAAAAATAAAACGGAGTTTAGATCCATCTTTTACATTTGGTCGGCTGCCATCTTTATTGAATACGACATTCAAGGTTTTATTTTACTTGCAGGATAGAAATCAATTGAATTTTGAATATTTTACGTTGATCTTCTTCTATTAATTTTGCTCAAGTAGGTACTTAGTATTAGCCATCCTTCAAGGTGACAGGATAAAGTTTTTATAGAATCAATCAAAACGTTAATAAAAACTAAGTTAGGACCTGTAATATCATTCTTTCAATCGAGTAAGTAATACTTCCCCACCGATTATATTTTAAATAAATGTTTTTTTCCGATGTGGTAGTCATAGTAGAAAAACATACATTTGCACGGTTTTCAAAAGTAATAGTTTTTTTCTATGTAAGCCAAACAGCGTTTTTTTCGGTTAGTACCATCCGCTTTGACGTGACAGAATGAAAACTTGTTCAACTCGCTTTGGAGGGTGTTGTTTTTACAGGATCAATAAAAACGTGAAAAAATAAATAAATACGGCCCTGGAATTTAAACGGTTGATTGAATAATACTTATATCGAGTAATATGAACTTTCCTTATGATTTTTGTTGGAAAATGATGATCTGCTATCGATGTAGTGCCGCATCAGTCATACGCAGAATGTGAATCCATTAAAATTATACTATTTTTAAAAGTTTTATTTTTTTATGCAGAAAACAAAAACTTCCGCGTCAATTATTTTAAAATGTTGCGCAGTATCGTCCTTGAGCTTTAAAGTGAGAAAAATTAAAATTGTCTGATCTGGCTTACAGAATGTTGTTTTTTAAAAACCAATAAAAATCTAAAAAAAAAATAAGGCCGGACCTAAAATTAATTTCTGAGTTTTTTACTTTTAGAGATATTTAACGTAGAATAATTCACATATTTTCAAATATCACCCTGTATATCCGTCAAAAACGATACAAGGCATTTTTCAATACCAGATATGAAATGGCCTCAGTCCATAAAACTTATGGTTGGACTATGTACAATTCGTCGGGAATCACCCTGTAGAGCGAATTTTGTTACGGAGAATGTTGAAACTTCAGATACTTTGCATATGACATAATTTCCTTGGCATATTTTTATTTATTTGTAAATATCGGTTTAGAAACATTTTTAAACACTGAAAATCCCTTCAACAGATGATTGTACCGGGTTATTCACTATAAATTACCCACCCTCGTTATTATTGCCCATAGAAAAAAATGTTAAATGTAAAAGTTGTGTGGTTATGACTTAATGGTGATGAAATGACAATAATTTTTTTAATGGGATACTCTGTATATAATTGAATTTTTGGGATGATCTTCTTTTCCTGATTTCAAAAATATACCATTTGTTACCCCTGTCTTATACCGTTTTCGAGATATCAAACGTCGAATAACTTAGTTATACTGTGAATATCTATCCTATGAAAGTTTTTTAAAGTAAGCTAAGAAAATGACAACTATATGTTTATCTAGTGACATTTCTGTAATGGAATAATCAAACAGGTTCACGGTGAGGGAGAAAAAGTTCAAATATATACTTTTTATATACAAAACAACAAAAATAAACGTGCTATAAGGTGTTGTATCCAAATCGTCCAACACCGTCAGAAAATACATTAAAAATATTTACCATAAAGTGAATCACACCTTCAGTTACAGTAGAAAAAAGCGTGTAGTGCAAGAAAACCAGGGAGACCAGCTAGAAATACTTCTTCATTTTGAAGGTAACTATCCATATTAATTCGCGAATAGACTTTTTTGAACATTGCATTATTTTTTTGAATATTCTGAATGTAGTTTAAAAATGTAGCCGATCAATTAGGTGAAAGTTTTTCCAAAATCCAACATACTTTTGGAAAAGAACAACTACAAACCATATAAAATTTTACCCATACAAGTTTTAACAGAGACTCATAAGAGGAAAAGGCTGGAATTTTGCCAACAGATGATTTAAAATTTGCATGAAGATCCCGATTATTAAACTAAAACATTATGGACTGGTGAGTCATCCTTCTCTACGGCAGGAATTTTCAATAGGAAGAATCGAAAGAACAACAGAAAAAGATTGGTAAAACAAATAAAGAAAACAGGAAGAGAAACTGTAAGCGTTTGGTGCCGAATCTTAAGAAATAAAATTGTTGCCCCCATATTTTATGATTATATATTAACATGAGTTACCTATCAACAAACACTCATCCCAGAAGTAGAAAATATTCTTTCACATAATTTTTCGGAAGCCGAGCTTGCCAGTATGATTTGGATGCAAGATGGGACAACCCCGCATAGTGTCCTACCCCTTCAAGAACATTCGAATAATGTATTCTCAATATAGATAGAAAAAAATGGAAGTATTAAATCGCCACCTAACAGTCCGGACTTGACCTGATTTATTTTTCTGGGGATTTCTGAAATAGATTGGTAATAATAATATTCAACTCATTAAAGATACTATTCGACTTGAAATAGAGAATCTGAATGTCAATAATGAAGCAATTTCCAATGCACTCATAAATTTAAGTAGACGTTATCAATTTTGCATTGACAATAATGGTGGACACATTGAACATCTTTTATGAGTTATCATCTTATTTACATTGCCTGACTAATTTTTTGAAAGCCGAGCTTGCCAGTATCATTTGGATGCAAGATGGGGCAACCCCGCATAGTATCCTACCGTTCAAGAAATTTTGAATAATGTATTCCCAACATGGATAGGAAATGATGGAAATATCAAATGGCCGCCACACAGTCAGGACTCGACTCCCATGGATTAATTTTTCTGGGGATTTCTAAAAGATATTGGTCATAATAATAACGATAATATTCAATTCATTAAAGATACGATTTAACTTGAAATAGAGAATCTGAATATCAATAATGAAGCAACTTTCAATGAACTTATAATATGAGTTACCAATTATGCATTGACAATAATGGTGGACACAATGAACATCTTTTATGATTTATTATGTTATTTAAATCTCCCAAATAAATCGTTGTTATCTATTTTTGCATAAATATTTGAATTTTTTCTTCCTCACTGTAAACCATTTTGATTATTCCATCAAAGAAATTGACACTAATCAAACATAATACAGTTGTAATTTTCATAGCTTACTTTGAAAATGTTAACTTTCATAGGATATGTATTTACAGAAACAACTATTGTATCTTAAATGAAGAATACGTCAAGTGACCCATTACCAATATCCATGGGTGTGCCACATGGGACGGTACTGAGCCCAGTCTTTTTCTACTTAATATCAACAGCCTGTATAACTTGAAAGATATAGATGGAAAACTCATCTCTTATGCTGATGATACCAGAATAGTATTTTTAGGGGAAAATTGGGATGAAACGTATAATAAAAACTTTTTAACAAAAAATTAAACCGACGAAATACGGAACTGAAAAGTAAAAAATATAATAAACCTTCTTATTCTCAATAACTGAGCTCCTAAACTAATGTAGGTAACTAATTTTGAGTCGGCGCTAAACAAACAAATGAATTAGATAAAGCGTAAAATGATGGCATTGAGTTGCGCGGTGACATTCTGATAATTTTTTTGAAGTAATTTAATGATCTTCGTTGATTGTTCGTTTGGCGCCCACTCAAAATCAGTTACTTACATTAGTTTAGGAGCTTAGTTATTGAGACTAAAAAGGTTTATTTTATTGTTTATTTTTCAGTTCCGTATTTCGTCGGTTTGATTTTTTGTTAAAAAGTTTTTATTTTTCACTTTTTCGTGGCTGAAATCCACTAATTACTACCTACTCGTTTTTTGATTACTTTCAAAATACTCATTTACCCACCTTACTTCAACTATTAGCAGTCAAATAATATGATTATCTACTTTTACAATTTGTTGTAATATAAATTATTTTTGTTGTTCTGGTTATTTTATTTCATTACTTTGTATATCATTCCATCCTCTCATAGAATATAATGATTGTGACGGATGTAGGAGAACAAAAATAATGACATTAGCGATCTGTCATTGTCAACTACATATGTGTGCCAATGTTCACAAGTGAAAAATCAATTATTCCCTTCTTTCTACCCGTCAGGGTGGATAATTCCATTCGAAATCCATATATGAATAACTATGAGGTATACCCTATCCAACAAAAGAAGAATCATCCGAATCGAAGAACCCAGTACAAAGTTATGCCTGATAGAATCGGTTAACGGACCAGAATTCAGAGGGTGAGTGATCAATATCCTTCATTTTGCTACTTTTAGGGTGGATTTCATCTTCAAAATTCAAATAGGACCAACTTCGAAGTACACTCTATCCACTGAAAAAAATTATCGGAATCGGACGTCTCAGTAAAAAGTTATGCGTGATCATACTTAAAAAAAAATATACGCGTCGACTAGAGAACCTCCTCCTTTTTGGTTTCGTCGGTTAAAAAAGCAGAAAATGGACTCGAATAAATATACAGCCTGCTAAATGAAAGTATGCTTAGTTTAAATATGGAAAAAACTCAATTCATCACTTTTTCGTCCACAATGAAAGATCAACCAGAAAAGGACATTATTAGACTTCATGGATCCACCTGCATCTGTTCAACCATAAAAAAATCAAAAATATAAAGTATCTGGGTGTGATCATTGATCAACACATTCGTTGGAATGAACAAATTAATCATACTATAACAAGACTCCGAAAATTAATATATAAATTCTACCAGCGGAAAAATATCCTGAATAAACAAAAAATATTGGTTTACGATGCCTTGGCTGAGTCCATTATTCGCTACTTCATTATTGTCTGGGGTGGAACTTTCAGAACTTTCCTCCACTGTTTAGAAGTTACACAAAAAACCCTATTGAAAATATTGTTTAATAAAAACATGAAATACGAAATTGAAAAGCTCTATAATGAAATAGGAGTTTTTGATTTCAAACAGCTATATAGCTATCAATACCATCATACCCGAAGTATGGCGAGGCAGGTAATTCCTATACCCGTGCATGGAACTACAATTACCCATAAATTTGTAACCTATTACGGTCCTAAACTTCTTAACCTACTATCTATCGAAATAAGAAATATACAAAATAAAAACAAGTTTAAAAAACAAGCCAAAATGTTTGTACAATCACATTATAAGTATAAGTGAACTCTCGCATAGTTGTTTCCCTTTTCTTTCTTTTTAACTCTAATCTAGAGAATCAATTTATAATTCCTCTAATACTCTGTAGAAATAAATATAAAAATTGTACGATAAGAGAATGTTCCATGCTTAGGTGGCTCCACTTATCAATAAAAAACAAATTATATCAAGATCTAACTGAATAAAACTCTACTCTACTCTAAAAATCCAAGTTATTCGACGTTTAAATACTCAAAAACGGTATAAGATAGGGG
Source organism: Gonioctena quinquepunctata (assembly GCA_018342105.1). Taxonomy (NCBI): domain Eukaryota; kingdom Metazoa; phylum Arthropoda; class Insecta; order Coleoptera; family Chrysomelidae; genus Gonioctena; species Gonioctena quinquepunctata. Next base: position 405,472 of record JAFIRS010000088.1, read on the forward strand.
TAACATATGGCATATTCTCGAAATCAGGAAAAAAATATTATTCCAAAAATTCAATAATATATATAAAAAAAATTATTCCCTGAAATCTGCACGCTACTGTGTTTTTAATAGCATTTTATAAAAATTCAGTCATAATCACAAAACTTTTACATTTGACTTGTTTTTCTATAGGCAATAATAACTATGATAAGGGGTGGGTAATGTATAGAGAAAAACCCGGTACTATATCTCAACCCGTATTTTCAGATTTTAGGAAATTTGAATTAGCCAAGAAATTGTAATGATAAGGAAACCAAAAAAAATAATCCAAAGTGGTTCAAATTTGATAGGTGGGTAGGCAACCAAACAATAAACAACTTTTTCATATAATATTTTCCAAATGTTGAGAAATAACGTAAGTTTCTGTAATTTTTTGTCAAATTTCCCAGGTGTATATTGTATTATTTATTAATACTGTGCGAACCTCAGAATAACTGGTATTCCGATACAAATACTATGTTTTAGTATACTTGAAATTTCTATTTCTTCAGATAAATATTTCAAACCGCTCTGTTCCGAATCTCTTTGTATATATCCAACAAACATATTTTCAAATCGGGTGACATTGTAGAATAGTGTTTTATAATCCTCTCAGATTTTTCAGCACACAGACATTGTTGCTATTCGAGTCCGAAAAACATTCTCGATCACAATGCCCAGAATTTATGACAGAAATAAACCAAAGACAGCCATCACTCCGAATTATGTTTTTCTACCGCAACACTTTCGAGACATTAACTTATGAGTTTCTTTTGAGGCCAGTAATCGAAAAATAATTCTAAGAACGGCATTTGGGAAGAATAAACACAGGGATCCACTTCTTCGGCTTATTTAAGTGTTAAGCATCCAAATATTTATAGAACATTTGGCACTCTAAATATGTTATTAATATACACTTCTAACACCTTTTTAATCTGCCTTCCTATAGTTATAGGCAATTATTACAGGTGGAAAAACTACCTGGCCACTACTTATCTCCTATGGTTTTCATCCGAAATTATAATGGTTTTGAAATCGAACCTGCCGCATATAAAGCACCTGGCGTATACTTTTACCTTTTAATTTCTGATGCTAATTTAATTTTGTAATAATTTATAGTTATTAAATTGAACAGTTTTTCCAGTCAACACGCATTCAAATGCACTTCTGAAGGGCTCATCGTCTTTTACATAATATTTCATTATCGAAATTATAGCTGCGGTTATATTTTAAACGATACTACCATTGATACAAAATGGCACTTTTGTGTATAAATATTTTTGGTAGGATAATGAATATTCTTAAATTCGAACAGCTGAAGATGCGAATCTAATCGGAGGCGGATCAATTTTCATGCCCCAAAAACTTTTAAAACATTGTTCCAATATTATTCCGTTACTGTAACAATTCTATACATGGATATTGCAATCATTGCGAAGAACAGATTAATATATTTCATACATATTCATGACAAACTTCAGGGGATGATTCTGCATGGAAAAATGACTTTATAACTTTTGTCCGCAAATGCTTTGTTTCCCGAGATACGGGGTGTTAAAGTTTATCTTAAAAACTGACTATTTATTTATTTATTGCGATTGAAATCTGGTGAGTTTCAAGAGATAGTTATTGCGCATTTTTTGACTTGCAATTGAGAATTGTATGTTCATCATTGGCGCGCATACGGGTAATGATCTCAATTTTTTTAAAGAAAAAAATTGTACGCCATTGGGATATTTCAAATGGAAAATCAATTTTGAATTATTTGTTCAATTTGTGACGAAAAATCTCTCCTACCTTTTTTTCGTATGGGGCACCGTTTTTATGCAAAAAAATAAAACATCTCAACGCGTATTTTTCATTTCTTTAATACATTATCTATCTAATACAAAAACATTAAACCAGAACAATAACAGAAAATAACACTAATATATAAATAGGCCCAAAGCTACAACAGATGATCAAAATGACCTCCCTCAGACGTGATACGAGATTCAACTCTTCGCCTCATTGATTGTTGTATTCGCGCAAATATTCCTGGTGTATTTCTTATTGTCTCACAGCCGGCTATAATTCGATTCCTCAGGTCTTCAACATTTTTGACGGGAGTGGAATAAACTAATGACTTGAGAAAACCCCAAATGCAAAAATCTAGAGGATTTAAATCCGGAGATCGAGCAGGCCAATGTTCCGTACCTCCCCTATCTATCCAACGATTCGGATATACTGTATCTAAGTGATTACGTACAACAATGCTAAAATGGACTGGTGCACCATCATGCATCAACTAGAAGTGCTGTCTCAGCTGTAGAGGAATTTCTTCAAGAAGAACAGGTAATCCTGTAGGAAATTGAAGTAAGAGTCGACCGTTAGTCGTTGTGGAAGGAAATATGGACCGATTAAATGATCAGCAAGTACCCCAAGCCATACATTTACTAAAAACTGATGCTGAAAATGAGCTTCAAAGATTCCATGTGGATTTTCCTCAGCCCAGAGGTGATTGTTATGGAAATTTCGTATACACTGTCGTCCAAAATTAGCCTCGTTAGTAAACAAAACGCCATTTGAAAAATTAGGAATTTGAGCGATTTGTTGAAAAATCCAATGGCAAAAATCGCGGAAAAAAGTCTCTAGGTAGTAGAGCTTGCACACGTTGAATATGAAACGGATACAATTGCTGTTCTTCAAGAATTTTAAAAACAGTGAAGTTGCTTAAATTCAGTATGTTTGCAATTTTTCGAGTACTTGTTTCAGGTGACTCCGCAATCAATTCGAGAACTGCTTCTTCTAGTTGCACAGTTCGTACTTCTCGAGGGCGCCCGTAGTCAGCCGTTTGTTTCTTAAATGAACCATTTTCGCGCCAACGTTGGTGAAGACGAGAAAATATTGTGTGATGGGGTACCCTACGTCCTGGATAAAACTCAGCATACAATCGTCGAGCTTGCCGACAATTTCCATTACTTCGACCATAGACAAAATGCATGTCTAACAATTCTGCATTTGTATAATTTTCCATTCTTTTCGATAAAAGAAAAATTAATTACTTATTATCATTAATGTTATACCAAACTAACAGCTTATAAATGAAGGAATGTTAATTTGACATTTCGTTGAAATATTCGTATTCAACAGAATGTTGACAGTAGCCTACTAGCATCGCTACTAGATAATGTATTAAAGTAATGACAAATACGCGTTAAGATGTTTTATTTTATTGCATAAAAACGGCGCCCCATACGAAAAAAAGGCTAGGTAGATTTTTCGTCACAAATTGAACGTGAAGTTCAAAAATGATCTTCAATTTGAAATATTTCAGTGGCGTACCAATTTTTTTCTTTAAAAAAATTGGGATCATTGGCGCGCATACGGGTATGCGCGCCAATGATTAACATAAAATTCTCAAATGTATGTCAAAAAATGCGCAATAACTACCTCTTGAAACTCACCCAATTTCATTTGCATATCTCGACCGGTTTCAGGGCAATAAATAAATAGTCAGTTTTTAAGAAAAACTTCAACACCCCTTATCTCGGAAAACGAAGCATATGCGGACAAAAATTATATAGCAAACTGTCATTATTTTTCCATGCAGAATCACCCCCTGAAGTTTGTCTCACTTATTCACTAACACCCTGTGTATTGAAATGGAGGTTGGTATTTGTAAGAGATTGAGAAGCTCCCACACCGTTTGACCGATCACCATGAAAGTTGGCACATCTGGGTGTTTTTTTGTGAAGAAGGTTTTTATCCTTTCCCATTTAATTTAACTCGCCACTAGATGGCGCTGCATCGCATCAACTTCTTCTTTTTATTTGACCTTTTTCCAGCTCAGTCGGTACGCCTATGTAGAAATGATTCTCCCAATCCAGGGGGATTGCAGATGCGCCATCTAGTTGTTTTCTTGATGTCGATATACTGTTTATATTAGAAAGATTGATTGTAAAGTGATCAAATAATAAATGATGAGTCCACAAATAGTAAGATAGGTGTTTTTTATCGAAATATTACTTGAAACAACATATGCCTGCGATATCTATCTTACTCTAGTAATACGTTTCAACCAATCAAAATTGGGAACTTTAAATTTGCTTGCTCATGCGCAATAATAGAAATATTTTAAAATAAATATTTATAGGTTATTCTCAGTCTTTTTGATAAACAGAAATAGCATATTTTTACTCAAAATAATGTGTTTTTTTTGTAATCAAACCGAGAATGTGACAGTTCGATGAATATTCCCACTTGATTGAGTTTATGAAGATGAAATACCTGTTATGAGTATTTCTGGCACTCACACGAATCCAGGAATGTTCTGTGGGTAGTTTAAAGTCTTGCAAAATTCGGCCTCCTCAATGAAATAGCATTAATTTGGTTTTACCTAATGAAATAGTAGTTATAGGTGGGATAATTCGCCCTAAAATTATTTGTGACGGAACTTCCCGAGTGTTCTCATTGACATGAACCCCTGCGTCTATGCCAGAATTTCAGTTGAGGCTTTGCCCGACTGATGAAAATTCACTAAATTAGTGACATAAATTTCTTCCATAATTAGGACAGTGCAAAATACTAAAATATATTATGTATTTTGCTGTGTTAATTTTTTTTCTGCGCAAAAAATAAAACTTTATTGAACTATATTCAGTGAAAAAAATTGTACTTTATTGCACTGTTTAAAAAAAAGTTTATTGAACTCATCTGTCATTCTACATCTGTCATTTGTGATCATGACAAACATAAACGTCAAATCGACGCAATTTTTAGTACGCTTTTTATTTTCCCACACGCAGTGCCATCTGAATAAAACAATTTTTGTTTTGGCATCAACGTAAAAAAAATATTGTATGCAACTCGTGCAAAAAGTGTTTATTGCACTCGACGTGTTGTCCAACTCGGCCTGGCCGCCACGTCAGACAGCTTCACGTCGAGTGCAATGAATACTTACTTTTTGCACTTGTTGCATGAATAACTATTTTACCGTAGGGGTTTACAATATTAATGGTCTTGAGTTTGTATTTCGTGCAATTTATTATTTTTACATACGCTTTATCAGCTTAACATAATTTTTGAAATTAATTTTCAGCCACTTCCAGACTTCCAAATTATTTGAATTTAAAAAGTATTTGATTCACAATACCAAGAATTGGTGGAGTCACTGGTAAAAATGCCTAATTTACATTTAAAAAAATTTGGTGAATTCACTGGTATGATTTTAGTACTTTCACCAGAAGTTATTTATTTATTTACAAAGAGGAATACAAACGGGACTAACCCAGAGACAGAATTCACAAATAGGTGATTTCTCAAGGTACAAAAGACCTTATAGGTTGATGTACGGAGAGGCTGAAGAGCTATATAAACCCCCCTAGATTGTTGATTGTAGGGGTGTCATATGGCTCTTCAGACTCTCCGTACCTCAATCTTTAAGATGTTTTGTACATAACCCTACATCTATTCGCGGCCCAGAATTCCGAAACTCCTTGCAAAGTTTATCAGTTTATCAGCCAAGTTCCCGATGTCTGAGGGCGTTAATGACACCCCTCCGAGGATTCAACGCTTTTTGCAAAACGGCGCTTGACAGTCACAAAGCAAGTGTTCTGCAGTCGACCCCTCTACAATATTCTTTCACCAAAAGTTAAAAAAATAATCTCATATTGATGAATTAATCCATGTGTTTTCTCCCGTAGTTGGAAAGTTTAAAAACACGCTTTTCTATTATCTGTTTCCTAATGTGAGAGAGTAAAAAATCATTATTGAACTGTAAAACCGAGCCGTCTTCGCGTACGTGGTTAAATCTAAAGTTGATGTCATTTGGTAGCTTATGAAAAACTAAGATAGGAATGTGCAAGTAGATTAAGGACATCATGAATGAAACATATCTGGAATATTCCAAAAATGCAATTATATACTTGGTGTCCCATTAGAAAAAACAAAAGTTTATATCAGGACTTTTCAATGCGACGTTCAGTTGTTTTTCTATTCACATTTCCTAGCGGTTCAGAAAGCATGCTACAACTTTCCTAATTCAACCATTTTTCTAGCTCTTCAAATGAGGAGAATATCTATTGGTCCAAATATAACCAATAACCCTGTGAAATTGGTTCGAAGATATTTCGTACCAGCTTAGTGACTATTAATATGATTGCCCAACAAACATTATAGGTAAAATTTACGTCATTTCTACCTTCGAATAGGTCAGCGCCCTAATTGGCGAAGGTAATTATTACGTTATAATTACCTTAAATTTACCATTATGGGGAAAAAAATGGAAGTAATTCAGAAGTCGAAATTTGGGAAATTAAGACATTTTTCCTTATAAGTTGAAGGCATAAATAGGTAAAATTGCCTCCAGACTAGTCGACTGATGGTAAAAATGTAGTCATTTTTACCTATTTCAGGTTATAAACACTGTAGTGAAACAAACAACAAACAATGGCAGGTTAGAAGAAGATGATAAAAGTTTACTGTATATTGTGTTTCTTAACCTTCATGCTTATTCGCGAAAGCGTTGAAGTTGACATGAACATGGCGTATGAAGAAAAAATTGTCAATAAACGTATAGCAGATAATGCAATAAGTGATGGTTTCGCATTCACACCTAGCTGTGATTTCTTTTGCGATACAAACTTTTCTGTGATAATGTTGATTTTTACTCGTCTAAAACAAGTGGGCCCATCAAATTATTAAATTTGTATGAAAAAAAAACATTAATTTATGTCTACTTTGACAACTTTTTCCATCAAACACTTCAAAAACTGATTTTATAGATGAAGTATGTGTATACATATCATATTCACCTATTTTTTGACTACCAATCATTAAAATGTGGTCGATTCGAGAAAATTATGTATTATTTTTACAATGGCGGAAACGGTTCAAACCGAAAAATATGGCGTAGATTCCATATGGGACCTATATGTCGAAATTCCTTGAAATTTTGACTATGAGAACACCTAGACTTTGTTCAAAGTCGAAAGTAACCTTTATTCCTGACTTTGAAGTCCATTCTCCTTAACTTGGGATTTCAGACCCTTTCACATTGTGGTCACGTGATGAAATACAATATATGTTATCGGATGTTTTTTCATGCATGTCTATACGTTTCGTTCTCTGGATGGATTGCGAATCGTGGATAATAAATTTATATTTTACTTATTCTATGTTCTGTGCAGAAACACTCAAATGTCAATACGGGGTGAAAAAGTCAATATGTTTGCTAATGTTAATGGTAAGGCCAAGTAACCTATAGTTACTCAGAGAAATGGATATTGACTAGAAAACCCTGTAATGAGTGTTTATTCTGAAATTAAATATCAAATCCATCAGTAATGTTGATAATAGTACGCGATATTTATATTTCAGTGCACATCTTCCCAGAATAGAAACCATGATTAATGTTATTGTCTAATGAGGGAATCTCTTTCCGAAGAGAAATAGCCAATCATAACATTTTAAATATAAAATGGTGTGTTGTGATTGGCTGAAAAATTTTGATTTGACATTTCTGCGTTTCGCATTCGGTGCCCGTAAATATACAATTTATCAGCCAACTGTAAATACCATTAAAAAATCGACCAATTAAGATTTGCTTGATTTTGACTTTTCCGGAAACCACAATGATTGGTTTTGAAATTTTCGAAGCCATGGAAACTCATCATTTCAACACATTAATCTCTTATTTTTGTTAAAATGAATTTTCTATTTGATTTGATTTTTTGCGTATTCAATACCATTTTTTCATCCATTTACTTCAAAAGGATGAACTTCATTGAATTCCATTTTGTCGCTGCATCATTGAAAACGTCGCGGCTGTAGTTTACCGCTGGCGACAGACGAAGCTTTCTGAACGCAGCACATTCATTGTTCAGTATCTCTTACCGACATGACCTGAGACCTAACCAAAGTTTAAGCTTTCATGTTTTTATTTCAATAATGGATGAGTGTTTTAAAATAGTTGCCGTCATAAAAAGACGTGGAGCAACACCCATAGTTGAATATTCCTATGTACCACATAAGTGGGAACAAAAAGGAGAGTGTTCTACCAACTGCTTGTATGGAGACTTTATGCGACAAGGCCCAATGTCTGAGCTCCTCTAACAATGAGAGGTTATCTTCCAAGCTTTGTGCCTTATTCCCATTGAACTCATCGTCTTGTGATCCATATTTTTCCCTGGTATCATCATCAGTAAAAGCAATTTCTCACTCTACATTAATTTCTGTAGTTGATGATGACTGAGTGGAAGATGATGGCTCTGATCTCTGGATATCGGAAAGTATAGGATGGTTTCGGATTATATTTTCATTTGTTCTCATTCTGGCAGCTAATCGATAATAGTTGGTGGTATACCTGTATGGTTTACTAACTCTATTCGAATTTTTGCTCGGCATTTTATAGGTTTCTAAAATTTAGGGCACAATAAAAAAATTAAAGGAAGTAAATTGTATCATGTCATCCTCATCTGAATCGACTTGGTCTTTAATATCTGATTATAGACTAAGTTACTTTGAGGATTTTATTTTAGGTAACTTTGACTTCGTTGTAGACATTTAGTCTGATTAGACAAATATTGTGGTAATCTCGCCCTCATTGTAGAGCAGTAGGTATAAACTAGGTCAAGAAATGTCCAGGCAACTCCTTTAACTTAATTGGTGCCAAAATAGGTAATAAAGAGTATATAGTAGACCTGTTTACTGACTTGTCAATTCCCTGACTAAATGAACACACATGAGGTAATAATTAGGTAAATATTCACCAGAAGGTTTTTCCTGAGAGTTCCAAGTATTTTGAACACATTTTGCTGGTTACCTTTAGGTAAAATTTAACCTAGTAAATAACTCTATTAACCCATGAGGCTGTGAAGGTATATTTGAAGTCCATAACAAGTAATTTAATACTACGCACTACGCCTATTAAGTTTTTGGTTTTTGAAGGAGATTTGGTGGTCTCAATTATGGTTTTTATAACTCCAATTATAACTTTGGAGTTAGTTAGTACTTGAAGGTAAAATATTTGGTCAGAAATGGGTAAATTCGGACTTCTTGAAGCCGTTTTACCCCACTGCTTGGTATAATTTTCCTATAATGTTAGTTGGGTGGCCCCTAACAATGGACAACGCTTAAGTATGCTGTGTAATTTCCTGTTACAAGTACAATAAAATAATAAATTTACAATCACCTACTTGATTATCTTTCCTTCACTTCAAATGTTTTTTTCAACAAATAATATTATGTAGATATAATGAGAGATAACAATATGGTCAGATTCGTTTCACAAAAGGAAGATTTTTCTAAGAAAACGATTATATGCTCAGGTAGAGGCACAGGTAGTTAACCTACCCGTCCCTAGTGTTTCAAATATTTGAAATGTTCGGTTACTTTCAGGCAGTTGTTGGAGAAGTTCGTTCTTGAATTTGTTGCTGAGAATCGGATTAGTTAAAGTGCGCTTTCTACAAATGAGAGAGATGTCATGATCCAAAAATCATCATCCCGAATGGAAACATCTGTACACAGGAAGAAGACGCATACCAATCGATATCTACACTACAACTCAAACCATCATACCAGTGTGAAAAAAGGCATAGTAAAATGTCTCTATAATCGAGCCCAAACAGTTTGCAATTCCAACCAGAATCTACAGGAAGAAATAATCCTCATAAAATCTGTTCTCAAGGAAAATGCATATCCGGATCAGTTTGTGAAAAAAACAATCACTTACATTGAAAACAAAAATCCATCAAACAACCAAGTAACACAACCAACAGGAGTATTCCCACCACCTACACATTTCACAACCAACATAATACCTTATGTCCCCGGATTATCTGAAAAGATCAAACGAATTGGACATAGATATGATGTGAGAACATCATTTAGAACAACAAACACACTGAGATCTATACAAACAAAACCAAAAAACGCAGAAGAAAGTACCAAAAACTGTGTTTACAACATACCTTGTTCGTGTGGTGATAGTTATATAAGTGAAACGTCAAGACCATTGGAAGTGCGCCAAAGTGAACATCAGAGTTATGGTTATTCTAATCCCAATTGGAACGGCAATAAAAATAAGAACACTATGAGGAGTGTTCATATGCACTGCCCGGCAAATGGTAAATTTATATATTACCAGTGTTTTTACTTTCAATGCGTTCCTGGTACAATCATGAAAAAGTTCAGTCGTGTTGAAGAGAATTCCTTCCCGAAACTTTTTATGTCGCTCCAATTAGGATTAGAAATACTATACATCAGAAATCGACAAATAACCGGATCAAAAATTGCAGAACATATCCTCACATCCAATGGCGATCATACGATTGAATGGAATAGGACAAAAATCTTGATGAAAGAACCATCAAGAGAGAAGGAAATTGAAAGAAACGGCCTGTATTCTTCTTTCCAATAACAACTGCTTTTCAACAAATTCTGTTGCATGGTTACCTCTACTCAGAGAGGAAGTGAGATATGGTAGAATGCTAATAAACTGATCTGAACAACACCCCATATATCAAATGAGTAGTACGTCACTCTCAAACTTTTTTGGCAGATCTCAATTGACATCCGTCAGTTGAAAAAGCGAAAAAGACTCTGCAAGAAAAAATCCAAATTATTAAAACAACTAAAGGAGATTTGGGAAATTTTGAGAACGGGGGCAGATATAGTCCCCGATACGTCAATCAAAAACTATATAGAGAAGTATCTTTTGAATTTTTTTTGATAGGCTTATTCAGAAAACGACAAATTATTGACTAATTGAATCATTTTCCTATAGGAAATATAATTTGGTGAACGCAATAACTTATCGGGGTGAACTAATTAGTTTGCCCTTTCTACACTTGTATAGATTTTCCTGATTATATTTTCATTTTCAGACTGTGGAAGGTTGCCTAAAAAAAATGTCGAGAAACGTTGTTCCTCCACAAAAAAACACATTCATTCAGTAATTATTATTTTCAATGTGTTCAACGCTGTTCGCCACCAAAACTCAATATTCCGAGTAACAAAAATAGTTGAAATGTGTTCGAATATGACTTGAAGTCGGATAGTCAACAATATACCGACTTGTGCACGAGTATAAACGCGGCCCGATCAGGTTACCGAAGAGAAGAGAAGTACAGGGAGAAAATAAACTGTAATAAATGAGGATGAAAAGACTGCCATCAGAAAAATCATACACTAGTTTTACTTAAAAAAATAAATACCTACCTTGAACAAAATTATGTCTGAAATGAAAAAGGATGATTTCATTCCACCTATGGGTAGGAAGAAAGTGTGGAAAACTTTGAAGGTCATGAATTTTCGTTTTGAAAAAATTCGAAACAGAAAATTACTCTCAATAGAGAAAGACGTAATCATCTGCTGGCGACGACGATATTTGAGGCCACTGAGACAGTTTCGTAGGGAAAACAGGAATATCTATTATATTAATGAAACTTGGTTAAATGAAGGATATACCGTTGGTAAAATATGACAGGATGAAAATATAAAATACGCAAGGCAAGCTTGCATGGGAGGATGGTCCACTGGAATGAAAGCAACCTCGGGAAAAGGTAAAACGTTAATAATTATTCACATTGCTATCAAAAATGGATTTGTCGATGGTGGCTCAATATAATTTCTATCAAAACGTACTGGAGACTATCATGAAGATATGAACGCTGATTTTTTGAAGAATACTTCAAGCAAATGCTAGATCTTATTCTTCCTGGGTCTGTTATAGTCATGGATAATGCCAGCTACCACTCAAAAAATGCGAAAAAATACCAACGTCTTCTTGTAAAAAAAATTACATCATTCATTGGTTACTTCAAATAAGTAGCCATTCCACAAAGATATGCTAAAAAAGGAGCTACTGGAGATTGTAAAGTTGAATGAACCTCTTTGTACGAAATTTGTTGTCGACGAAATCGCTTCATAACGGAATATAACGGTACTTCGCCTTCCGCCATATCACTATGAATTAAACCCCATAGAATTGGTGTGGGCACAAGTAAAAGGGTTTGTTGCAAGCAAAACAGTACTTTTAAAAAAATGACGTTGAAAACCTCTTGCAAGAGGGAATGAAGACAGTGGATTGAGAAAAATGGAGTAAGTGCGTCGAACATGTGATTAGAATAGAAGAGAGGATGTGGAAAGCTGATAACATGCTAGAAAACACTGTAGAGCGCCTTATTATTTCGCTGGACCACAACGACGATAGTTCATCGGACTACTCCGAATATGATGGCTAAAATTAAAAAATTGAGTTGTATTATAAACCGTAGATTTTTTCACAAACATTAATATTTATTTCAATTTATCTTTTTTTCATATTATTATTACTTTTATATAAGTTCTTATCTACTCAATATTGGAATAATCAATATCTCAATTATCTGTCCATATCTATAATTATAATCATGTATAATTATTATTTTACTTATTATTTCAATGAACCACCTGTACGCCGTTGCCACATAAATTTCATTCAGAAAACTCCTCTTTCTATTGTTATACAAATTACGTCTTAAATAATTGAAATACTGAATTTTTGAAAACTATGCAAGTTAACAATGCAACTTTTAAGTTGTCCACCCTGTTCAATGGGTTCTGTTATTGCGAATTTACATTATATCACTCTCTCGCATTAAGAAACAGAGTATAGTAATATGGACTAAAAAGTTAAAATAAAATTATTGTTCAAAAATACTCAAAAGACACGCTTTTGTAGCAATATGAACTGAGAAGTAAAACATTATTCTTGGCTGAAAAGATTTTTCAATTAAAAAAAATAAAAAAATTTGGAAAAAGAATAAATTCATTGACCAAAAAATTAAACTTTAATGTAAAAAAAGCATGGGGTGTTCTTACTTATCATTATGACTCTACCTTTACGAATAGCTGGCGATAAAAAAATGAAGACAACTGATATCAAGCACCCCACGCTTTTTTACTTAAAAATAATGTTTTGGTAAATGATTTTATTCTTTTTAATTTCAACTTTTTAGTTAATATCGCTACAAATGCGTGATCAATTTAGTGCTTGCCTGCAAAGTAAGCGAATGATAGAAGAGTGTTATTTGTATGTTATTTAAATGGTCATGACTTTAATAATTGTCAAAATATCACTTACTCGTCAGGTAAGAACGAGGGCAACCAATGAAATATAGACATTCACAAAGTTGAATTGGTTCAAATGTACAAAAATGTAATGAACCGTGTAGAAAAAAAATCTTTACTATGAAGCAGATTTATCAATTGCCCCCTCTCTCAAATTTGTTAATCCTAAAATTAACAAACAACAGAATAACAACACGTGGATGAGAAGAAGAATAAGAAGAAGATTTTCTAAGGTTCAACTTGGCTCAAGGTGAGCAACTGAATTAACACGAATATTCCTCTTTAGACCATCACCTAAAAGCACAACTTTCGGCCCCAGTATTAACTCTCAGATTTCACATGGGGTTACATCAAAGAACTACAATAGATTGGATTTCCCTGAAAATGAATTACTCAACAACAAGCTTTGTTTGAATATAAAATATAAAAATTTTAACAGATCTTTCATTCCACATCACATATGTTTGAAATAAAGTTAGGTACACTTGAATAGTCCATCAATTCAATTCTACGATTCCATAATAGAATAAACAATATCCTATCAATCAGGAATTGACAGTTTGAATCGTTAGCTAACTTCTGTTACTTCAAGTTGAACCTTGGAACATCTTCTTTTCTTTTCATCTTATTCTTCTTAGCTACTTGTGTTCGAGATAGTCTACTCGACAAGTTGAAAATGGTCTAAAATAGAGAGATACTGCTCTTAAAATTATGTGTGATAGCTCATTGGATCCAGAATAACGCCTAGAAAAATGTGCCGAAAGCGTGTATTAGCACATAAAAAATTGCAAAAGTTATAAACAATTGAAGATGAAAAAAAGGCATTTCGTTTTTTGCCAATATTTCATAAACTATTGATATTTACGAAATTTCAAAATTCTGAAAGAGGAGGAAATTTCCAATGAAAAACTCCCAGCTCCCGGAACTCTATCTCCATTATTTATAATTTTAATTTACCGCTGAAAATGGGTCTCCGAACGACATTTTTAGGTTGCGCGCGCGGCGTCAAAAGCGAGTACGACACATTAATTTATTTAAGGTATTAAATATGTTTTTTTGGATTTGAAAATAACATGGTGTATTTGGAACACTATGAATGATTTATTTCCGTCGGAAATTTTACTTAACGTTAATTTTTCAACAAGTTAAACGATTGTTAACTAACAACATTTTCTCGAACTTCTGTCTTAATTATCTATCTATCTATCTATTATTTCAAAGGTCATGGAAAAAGCCATCAACATCGAGCTCATGAAATATCTGGAAGACTCAGGAATTGTCAACGATAGGCAATATGGCTTCCGCCATCAGAGATCAACTGGTGACCTGCTCGCTTACGTCTCACATATATGGCAGCTATCTATCGAAAAGTATGGAGAAACTTTAGCTGTGGCATTAGATATCTCCAAGGCGTTCGATCGAGTTTGGCACCAGGGACTCCTCGCCAAGCTTCCGTCTTATGGCTTGCCCCCTCAGCTATGTTCTCTGCTTGCTAGTTTTCTCTCAAACAGGTCTCTCCATGTAGTGGTCGATGGAGTTTCATCTGACACTCTACTCATAAATGCTGGTGTTCCGCAAGGATCTATTCTCGCACCAACACTATTTCTACTTCACATCAACGACCTGTTGAAAGCAACTTCATGTCCAGTACACAGCTTTGCCGATGATAGTACCCTCCATACCGCTTTCTCTTCCAGGGCCCCTATATCAGCCCGAGAAACCAGAAATGAACGAGGAAGAAATGTTAATAATATAAATATGGACTTAGCAACAATTCTCGAATGGGGATCTAATAACTTGGTAGAATTCAATGCAAACAAAACACAAGCATGTCTTTTCTCTAGAAAAGCCGATCTCACTGTGCCTAACATAACTTTGTCAGGAGTAACCATACCACTGAAGTCATCCATATCGATGCTTGGTATTACTATCAGCAATAACCTTTCCTGGGAAAATCACGTGAGGTCCATTGCCAAAAGTGCATCCCAAAACTTGGTTTTTTGTTTCGTGCCAAGAGCTATTTCACCCCCACTCAGCTGCTTATGATCTATAAGGCACAGATCCAACCTGTCCTGGAATACTGTTCCCATATTTGGAGCGCGGCACCTAAACATATCCTGAGGCTATTGGATTCTGTCCAAAAAAGGGCAATTCGTCTCGTCGGTGATGCCTCGCTTATAAACTTGCTCACTTGTCTGGAACACCGTAGAAAAGTTTGTCTCTATTTTATAGATATTTTCATGGGCGATGCTCTTCTGAAATATCAACAATCGTTCCTGCTTTGGCAGTCTCTTCGAGATTAACCCATCAAGTTCAGTCATCACACCCCCACGTGGTCACTTTGGAGACCTGCAGAACATCACTTTCCAAAGACTCGTTCATCCAACGAACAGCGAGGCTTTGGAACTCATTGCCTAGGGAGGTGTTCCCCGAGGCATACAACCTCCAGAAATTTAAGAAGAACACCAACTCCTACCTTCTTTCTCTTGGTTCCCACGATGTTCTCTGAACATTACAGGATATCCCTTGTCGTGGGAACCAGAACATAAAAAAAAAAAAATTGTAAATGAAAAAAAATGTTTAAATAATTGTCGTAAAAGTTTTTCGCTTCGTAGATCCTTTCTTATATACATACTCAACAAGATCAGGACATAAAAAATAAAAAAATATTCATACTTTTTTAAAAAATTTTTAAAAAAAAAAAATCCAAGTAAGGTTGTTAAAAAAAAAAAATTTGTCTCAATCATCATATTATTGTTTTTTTTATCAATACAAAATATAAATTGATTTGCAAAAAAAATTTCACGCCATTTGTTGATAATTTTTTTAAAAAAATTATTATTTTTTTTTGGAAATATTTTTATTTTAATCAAATTTTTATTAATTATATTTAAAATGTTTTTTTTATATTTATTGTTTAAATAATTTTAAATTATTTTACCTCTAAAAATCATAATTGACAGTCCTCTATAAAGTAACAAAAAAAGAATGTTTTTCATCAACAATTCCATTGTTTATTAACTTACCAATTTGTTATAAATTATTTTTTACCTTTGTTAGATTTTTTTTCTGAAACTTCCAAAATTCACAAAAACAACCATATATAACAAAGTATAGAAAAAAAAATTCCAATTTTTTATTGTACTTTGGAAATTGGAATTGGAAAAAATTGGGAATTTTTTTTTTCTTTACTTTGTTGTATATGGTTGTTTTTGTAAATTTTAGAAGTTTCAGAAAAATAATCTAACAAAGTTAAAAATTTGTTTATAACAAATTGGTAAGTTAACAATTAACAATGAAATTATTTATAAAAAAAATTTATTTTTTGTTACTCCATAGAGGACTGTCAATTATGATTTTTAGAAAAAAAAATCTCAACTAATTATTTAAACAATAGAAATAAAAAAAAAATATTATAAACAATTAAAAATTGTTAGGGAAAAATTTTTTTTCAAAAATTATATTTGTAATATAATTGAAATAATCAATTTGTTTATAGAAAATTGATCAACAAATGGTGGGATAATTTTTTTTTGCAAATCAATTTATATCTTGTATGGATAAAAAACGATAATATGATGATTAAGAGAAAAAAATTTTTTTTCAACAACAACTCAGCACATGGAGTGTGAGAAGGTGTATATATGACAAACGGGGAGGTATCTAAAGCAGAGGCTGACTGAACACATGAGGGATTGTAAAAATATACACAACCCGCTTAAAACTATCAAAAACCCCACTAGCCTTGCAGAGCACTGTAAATCATCACTTCATACTTTCGACTTTAATTCAGCCAGTATTATAGGACAACAGACGATTAAAAAAAAAGACTCTTGAACGAAATGATCGAAATAACAAAACATGGAACAAAATGTGTTAACAAAAGGTCCGATATTGAAAACCTACACACTTCATATTTCAATCTAATAGAAAAGACCAAACATTAATCCTAGATCTTTATTGAACGGCTTTTTCCGATTCCAATACTCATTTTTTTCATGAGCTTTTTTTACATTATAAAAACATGATTCACCGACCGTTTAGTTGTTCCTTCACTTCATGTCTATGTTTTCATAAACTTGAGTTTATATTTTATGTCGAAATTATTTATTTTACCCTTCTTAAACTCGGAAAGCCATCCTTAATGTAAGTACTCATCATTGTTGTTTTTTGTAACGTGTTCGAAGTGTTTAAAAATTTTTTTTTTTTAACGATGTAATTTTACTCAATTTATTCTGTTTTTACCAGAAAAAAACACATTCTAGAATCTCATTTTAATTGTATGTTCTTGTTTTTGTACTTCAGAGTCTTGAGAATGAAACAATAAAGTTTCGAAACGTCGATAATTCAAAATTGGTTTTCTTCAACATTTCGACCGAATTCCCGCAAATCCAACGATTGAAATCATATTCAACGGTCGCCATTCATCCAACTATACAGTTTTGGGACATCGCTACAGACAAGACATAAAATTAATTATAATTTTCCGTAAACTTTTCTGCGTAGTTTTCCAATTTTTATTACATAATCGTTTATTTTCCTCCAGTTTTCAGCACTAATATTCTTGAATTCCTGTTGGTTTTGTGTTACAACACTTTTAGCATATCCAGGAGAAGTATTATATTTTCTTACATTACGTTTTATACGAGACCACAAGAATTCTATTAGTATGACTATTTTTAAGTGCTGCTTGATCAACAAAATTTTCATTTGTAATTATTTTTGTACTCAATACTCCTATGAGTTGATATTTTATATGGTCTTCTTCGTAGTATAGATCTGCTTCAAAAAATTCTTGAATTTTGGTAGGGATTTGATATGATGCGTTATGTAATACAATTACACTGTTTAGCTTCATTGTTGAAAACAACATGTTTTTTAACCGGGACTAAAATCGTTTGCTTTCAATATTTTCATTCTGAACTGCATTCTTGTTACTTTTTCAATCGACGAAACCAAAAAGGAGGAGGTTCTCTAGTCGACGCGTATATTTAATTTTTCTTTTATAATTTTTTTTATGTATGATCACGCATAAATTTTTACTGAGACGTCCGATTCCGATAATTCTTTCCTGAGTGGATAGGGTGTAATTCGAAGTTGGTCCCATTTGAATTTCAGGAATGAAATCCAGCCCTAAGGCAAAATGAAGGATATTGATCACTCACCCTCTGAATTCTGGTCCGTTAACCGATTCTATCAGGCATAACTTTGTACTGGGATCTTCGATTTGGATGATTCTTCTCTTATCAGATAGGGTATACCTCATAGTTGATTATATTCCAATTTGAAATGAAACGATCCACCCCTATGGGTAGAAAAATAGAGGATGATTGCTTTTTCACTTGTGAACAGTGGCACACATATGTAGTTGACATTGATAGATCCTCCTACATCCGTCACAATAATAATTACATTCCATGAAAGGATGGAATTATATACAACGTGATGAAATCAACTAACCAGAACTTTAAAAAATAATTTATATTATATAACAATAAATAGTTAAAGTAGATAATCATGTTGAAAAGGGAAACATTCTCAATTGAATATTGATAGAAATTTTTTTCTGTGAATTGAAAAATCCACGATTGAAATGAAGTTATTTTTGTGAATGTCTAACAGAAAACAACTACTTTCCCGGCTAAAGCCACGCTGGACATTGAACTACATCTGATAGATATTCTGAAAAGGCCCTAACTCAAAAGAAAAAATCTGAAATTGAAAATTTGCATTTTTATTCAGATAGTTATTTGATTTTCTATTCCAGTCATATTATTTAACAGTCAATAGTTGAAGTAAGCTAGGTAAGTAAGTATTTTGGAAATGATCAAAAATTAAGTAGGTAGTAATTAGTAGATTTCAGCCAACATACCACGCATATCTTTCCATGGATTAGTCCGATTTCGATGATAATCATTTTTTCCAATGGATAGGGTGTACTTCAAAGTTGGTCCCATCTCAAATTGAAAAAAAATGCCACTCCTAAGGGTAGCGAAATGGAGGATATCGATCGTTCACCCTGTGAATTTTGGCCCATTAACGATCGTTCACCCTCTGAATTTTGGTCCATTAACCGTTTCTATCAGGCATAACTTTGTACTGGGTTATCCGAATTGGATGATTCTTTTTTAGCCACATAAAATTTAAAAATAATAACTTTTTAACAAAAAATTGAACCGACGAAATGCGAAACTGAAAAATAAAGAATAAAAGAAACCTTCTTGGTCTCAATAACTAAGCTCCTAAACTAATGTAAGTAACTAATTTTGAGTCGGCGCCAAACAAACAAGCAAAAGATTTAGGTAAGGCGTAAAATGATGGCATCGAGTTACGCGGTGACATTCTGATGATTTTTTTGAAGTAATTTCATGATCTTCGTTGATTGTTCGTTTGGCGCCGACTCAAAATTAGTTACTTACATTGGTTTGGGAGCTTAGTTATTGAGACTAAGAGGGTTTATTTTATTTTTTATTTTTCAGTTCCGTATTTCGTCGGTTCAATTTTTTGTTAAAAAGTTATTATTATGATAACAACAACGCCTAGTTTACCTATCTATTTGTTTCACCACAGTGCAATATGCAAATTCGTTTACGTGCTATACATTTATTTGCGTAGGGAGGCCTTCAAAAACGTTAAATACTAGTGTTTGGCAATTCTTAGTTATATGTTTTTCATTGAACACATGATGTTCATTACTTAGTCCAGGAATAGGTACAATTTCAAGATGAATCGGTGTCATTTCTACTCTTCACACTGTTAAAGCTAAAAGAAAACTTACCTCTTCTTTGTTTTATTAATAATATAATGATAATAAGTTTATTCAAAAATTTAAAATTACGGCAGACAATTCAGACAATTGCAAGTGAACATTTCTGGAGTGTTGCAGGATAGTATATACTGGTAAAAGATATTTTCGAATAAACAGGTATCCACTAAGGCAGATCCTGCGCGTGGACGAGTTACTTATTCTAATCTATTGACAGTTGTTAGTACAACACATTTTGAAATCAAGTTCAATTGAATTTTTATGTAAGAAAATTATATAATATTATAATGTTGAATTCTCTAGAATAATTATAATATAATTAAAATTGTATTAAATATGCTAAACAGGGCTGAATTGAGACTTACATAGAATTATTGAATCATAAATATCACAATGAAGAAAACCAACAATGATAATAAGGCTAAAGATATTTGGTCTATTGTTTTTTGAAGGAATATATGTTTGAAACTTCTTTGATTTCTGTTGGGAGAAAGTTATGAAATCTACTAGCTAAAAAATATTATTTTTCTGCCCTATTATCTCTTTGGATTATGCCATTTTTAGAGCGTTATTCGTTTTCAGACGGGTTTCGTATTAATGGTGGATGAGTCGTAGATTAGATCTACGTATGCAATAAATTCATTTTTGGCGTTATTATGTGTTTGTTCGAAAAGACCTGAAACATATCGAGTTTTATTGTCAATTTGACAATTAAAAAAATGAAAATATTACCCCCTCCTTGCACCCCCTTTGAATTATGAGCACCTCCTCAAAAATTTTAAGTGAGAAGGGGGGTCGAGTGGCACCTTGTTCGAAAGGGATTTTTATTCTATGTTCAGCAATATTAAGTTTTTCAAATTTAATGCAATCATATTTGAGAATTTTTTTTTGAAAATGTAAAATTATGATACTTTACGTAGAATGAAGGAAATAATGTCACATAATGTTTAGGAAGTATTTTTCAATTTGTTTTACAATTAAATTGAATGTTCAAAATGACCACCATTCACCTCTTGACAATAAGCAAGTAGATCTTGGAATTCTCGTACAACACTTTGTAGGACCTCAGGGGTTATGTTGTTAATCTCTTCCGTTATCCTAACTTCTAAATCTGCAATATTGTCTGGTATATTGAAATATACTTTTGATTTCAAATAACCCCATAAGGAATAATCAGGTATTTTCTTATCTGTTTTGCTAAACACCAGGAAAAGGTCGTTCAAGTCACCAAAAACATTATTCACAAAACCCACATAAATAATGTTATGTCAATCTAGTAGACTACACGTCAGTGTATTGAAGAATATTTATGTGTGTATTTGATTTACCTATGGCTCATTTATCCGAAACTCAAAAATATACATTTTGATTATGATTGGATGCGGTAATAAAACAAGAACTCAAAAGAAAATTTGTGAAATGTTTAATAATAAATACCCTGGTCAATACGTCTCAAAGTCTACAGTTAGCAAAATAAAAAAAAAAAATCGTGAAACTGGACATGTTAAATCTATTCGAAAACCAGGTCGAAATGTTAAATTGGATGAGAAAAAAAGTTATATGTACTGTTAGCGATTGAGAAAAATCCGCATATGACAAGTAGACAACTTGCCGCCGAAAATGATGAGCTTTACATCCTTATAAAGTTCAGTTGGTTCAGGAGTTGAATGAGGATGATCCTGATAGGATGTTGGACAGAATGGAAGTAGATTTTCAGTTCATAAGCAAAATTTTTTTTTTCTGATCAAGCTACTTTTTATTTAAATGGAACGGTTAATAGACAAAACTGTAGATATTGGAGCACATAAAATCCTCATTGGATGGCTCACACACAATATCCTAAAGAAGTGAACGTTTGGGCTGGTATCATTAACAATAAAATTATTGGCTCTTATTTTTTTGAAGGCACAGTTAATGGTGTGGTTTATCTAGATTTTTTGATGAACTTTTTACAGCCTACATTAAAAAGACTTTTTCCTGATGTTAATGATCCAAATGCAATAGATAGTTCAATTTGGTACCAACAAAACGGAGCTCCAGCGCATTACAAACGTATTGTCAGAGATTATTTGAACGATGTTTTTCCCAATAGGTGGATTGGAAGACGGGGAACGATTGAATGGTCGCCTACATCCCCCGATTTGACTCCTCTGGATTACTTCTTATGGGGTTATTTGGAATCAAAAGTATATTTCGATAGACCAGACAATATAGCAGATTTAAAAGTGATGATAACGGAAGAAATTAACAACATAACCCCTGAGGTCCTACAAAACGTTGTACGAGAATTCCAAGATCGACTTGCTTATTGTCGAAAAGTGAATGGTAGTCATTTTGAACATTGAATTTAATTGTAATATAAATTGAAAAATACTTCCTAAACATTATGTGACATTATTTCCTTCATTCTACGTAAACATTTTCTCAGTTATGATTGCACCAAATTTGAAAAACTTAATATTCCTGACCAGACAATGAAAATCCCTTTCGAACAAGGTGCTACACGATCCCCTCTCTCATTAAGTTTTTTTGAGGGGGTGCTCATAAATCAGAGGGGTGCAAGAAGGGGGTAATATTTTCATACTGTAAATTGACAATAGATAGACGCTGGATGGATCTTAAGATTTTTCCGAAAAACCAATCGTGTATGCAGTACTATTGTGGGATTGAATTGAAAGAATAATGGTAATTTCTCACCGAATAGTTTCGAAGATATCGACTGATGAAAAATATTAATTCTACCCATTACTGAACGGAAGCTCGACCAACTGTAACGAATTGGCATCACTGTACGCTGTAGCGAAGTGATGGGGGCGTGGTAGAATCCAGGGATGTGAAATGGAAGCATCAATATCAATCAGCTTGGAAGGATCGAGATACACGCTGAATGTGTGGTGTTGCCACGGTTCCAGCACCGCTCTCTCTACGTGGAGCGCATCGTATCCAATGCATGAGGTGTGATTCAGAGTACAAGATCTGTCAAAAGTTCGAAACCGGCTTTGGATTTTACTGTACGCCGCGGCCGAAACTTTTGGCTGATACGTGAACATACAGAGATACCCTATGTTATTAGTTGACAAAAACTGGTTCTTATTGAAATCTTGCAGTTCTTGTGTCAAATCTGGATAATTAATACATTTTTTTCATTTGTATACAGTTATTTTTCTGAAAATCGATATTTATTTCTCCTTTCGCGATAATAGTGCAACGATCGGTTATATTAGTTTCATCTCGCATGAACTCATACTCCCCTTTTGGAAAAACGAATTATTATGCTATAGACAAAATGAATCGAATCATTAATTTTCACATTACTATGTGATACATCAAGTGGAATTTCACTTGAAACCATTGTATGTAATGAAGACCTTTTTTTATCCTGTCCGACTTTCTAGTTAGCATTTGAAGCAATTAATGACATTATAGAAAAATTCATATTTCTTAAAATATCCAAGATTGAACATTTTAAATAATATTAACTGTTTCAAGTTGACATTGCATGTACAAATATACATTTTATTGTGTATATCAACTTTTGTTCGAATTTCCAATGGTCATTTACGTAACATAAAACAGTTTCCGGGCGTGTTGCATACACTATTTTTCCGGCAACCGTGTGGGATAACAAATCAATGAAGCACGTTTCTTTATGATATTTATTTGTAGAACAAAATTAGGAACATTCCAATTCTTTTTTATATTAATACTGACTTTTCAAACAATTGCTTATATTAAAGGGATTCGATTTGTTTGAAATGCTGGGTATATTTGAATGCTTGTTGTTGAAGTCAGAGCATGAAGGTATTTTTGTTGAATAATATCCAATACTTTCGAATTAGATAGTCAATACAATGGTCTCCATCTATTGCGTGATCTGCTAAAGCACATGATCTAATATTTCTCCTACAATCACTTTTGTGACCTGTGATTCGATCTTTTAGTAATTGTTTAGTTTGACCAATGTGCTCTTTTCCACAGTCATGACATTTAATTTCATAAACAACATTTCATTTCGATAGGTGTTTCAATATAGAATGAATATCAGAAATAGTTTTTATGTTTGTTTTTGTTATTTTAATATTTTCATTTTTAAGAACATTAATTAATTTTGGGATCAATTCTTGAATATGAAGTAGACTTTTGCAATATGTTGGATTTTCCGTATAATTAATAGTTAAATTTGTTATTAGAGGTATGTCGTATGAGGCTGTACTGAACAAAATTTTATTAATTATTGAATATGGGTGGGAATTCTCGACCAGTAAAATTTTTCATTATGAAAATCATGTTCATTTGTTGGATGATATGAAAAATAATTGATAAGTCTGTTACTATTGGACGAATATTATATTTCAATCATAAATGTCATGCATTCGTGACGTTTGGAGAAAAAGAGTACTTCAAGAAATCATAGCTATTTTCGATTGAACAAAAAATCAACATGAATAATGCAAAACCCCTTTATATAGGTATGTTTCAACTTAAGCAGAATAAAGATGACTACCTACTTCTAGTCTTCAATAAGAACCATCAATTAGAGATCATTCATTTTTCAACGAATGAATGAATATCCACTGGAATATATTTCTTATGTTTATAAATACAGTTCTCAGTTTAATCCGTGAAAAACCTCTTGATGCCAAAGTGCTGCTGGGGCGTGTTTATTTTTACCGCTGTACAATTCATTCACAAATCAGTACTGTGGAAAGTATCATTCATTAAAAAAAACATGAAATACCATTGCATGTTTGGGAATAATAAATGTTTTTGAATATTCAGATTGTGATTCGGGTTGTAATTCAAATAACAAAGCGAATTTCGAATCTTAAACTAATAATAAAGCGTATATCGGATTCATCTTGACGTGCACCTGACATTGCACGCAATCCTTCGAAAATGAGAGTGCTCGCGATTTGCAGAGCCGGTTTTGTTTAGCACTTCCACAACACTTTAATGTATTATTCGGGTTTTGTTAGTATTTTAAATCTAATGATTTTGATTGCTTCATAGTAGGGGGGCTTGATGAAATAACAAAAATGATAGGGAAAAATCCTATAATAATAATATACAGGGTTATTCATTGGGAAATGCGCATAGAGTGTGCGCACCGAGGTGCTTCTAAATAACATATATTTCATGGGTTTATCGTTCTTCATAACCAAGATACAGGGTGATTAATTCATTTTCCCCATTTTTTCAATTAATCATAACTTATGAACCACCCTATACATTTTTGTAATATTTAGTTCGAATATTCTTTGTCCACAGTGGTGTCAAATAACATAATAAAAAAATGTCTTATTTTGGGTCCGGCCTTAAAAAAAAATGAGTGGGTTTCGAGTCGAAGCAACACCCTGTATATCAATATTTTAAAATTTTATTTACAAATTTGGAAAGAGCAGAAAAAAATAAGTAAGACTAGATGTATTTGATGTTTCTGCATGAAACTTTTTTACTTATTAACTTGAGTCAAATTTAGATGTTTCGATAATGAGGTGGCACAAAATTATTTTTTTTCCCAAATGGTACTCTTCCAGCTTTAATCTATATAATCATCAACTATTCCTTGTTCTCCTAATTTCTGGATCCCGTATTTGGGACAAATTATTATTATCAATGACTAACTTTCAAAAACCCTGTATGCGTGAAAAAATCAACATAACATTTGTTCATTGCGCTACATTGAAAAAAAAATTATAAAAAAGAGGAAAATGTCCATTTTGAAAAAAGCATAACTATATTTAAAACAAAAATAACGTTGCAACAAATTGTATCAAGTTAAACGAAAAGAATTGGACACAAAAAAGTGTTAACAACTCATAACAGTTGTTCAAAGTGGCCTCCATTTTCTCAATACATTTCCGTGCTCTTGAAGAAAGATTTGTAATTGACTTTCTAATCATAGCTTGGTCATTTCTCAGTTCGTCGCATGCGTCCTTAATTCTCCGTAGAAGGTCCTCTCTAGTGTTTACTTCAGTTGAATAAACTTTTGATTTTAAATAATCCCAAACATGGTAATCGAGTGGATTAAAATCGGGCCCCCTTGCGGGCCAGTTGTGAGGACCTCCTCTGCCTATCCAATGATTTGGGAAGTTGTCATTTAACAACTCTCTCACTATTACCCTGAGATGAGGTGAAGCCCCATCATGTTGAAAGTACATGCCTCCAACACCAACTCCTGCATCATCTAGCAATATGGGTAAAATATTTTGCAGGAACTCCAAATACACTTCACCCGTTAGTAGATGTGGTAAGATTAATCGGTTGCTAATAACGCCACACCAAACATCAAAGGAGAACCTGATTTGTGAATGTGTTTGTTTTATGGCGAACGGATTTTGTTCGGCTCAAACATGGGAATTCCTTGAATTATCAACACCGTCTCTGGTAAATTGAGCTTCATCGCTAAGTGAACACCTGTATGTATATGATCATATTATTTTGTAATACCCATCTACTGAAAGCCACTCAAGCAATTTCATCTCCAGCTTGTAGCCTCTGAACTTGCTGTAAATGGTACGGATGCAGATAATTTTTTCTTAATCTTCGCCAAACAGTAGACTGAGGAACATTAGTGGCGTGACTGATTCTTATCGAACTAATTTTTGGATCATTTTGTACATTCATTTTGAAAGTTAGTCATTGATAATGATAATTTGTCCCAAATACGGACATGTCCTCTCGTTTTTCAATAAGGTTGGGATCCAGAAATTCGGAAAATAAGAAATAATTGATAATTTTATGGATTAAAGCTGGAAAAGTACCATTTGGGCAAAAAATGAATTTTGTGCCACCTCATTAACGAAACATCTAGATTTGACTCAAGTTAATAAGTAAAACAGTTGTATGCGGAAACATCAAATACTTTCAGTCTCACTTATTTTTCCTGCACTTTCCAAATGAGTACATGAAATTTTAAAATATTGATATACAAGGTGTTGTTTCGACTCGAAACATACTTATTAATTTTTTTTAGCCGGACCTGATATGAGACTTTTCTTTATTATGTTAACCGACACCACTGTGGACAAAGAACATACGCACCAAATATTACCATAAGTTATGATTAATTGAAAAAATGGGGAAAATTAATAAATTACCCTGTATCTTGGTTATAAAGAACGATAAACCCATAAAATATAGGTTATTTAGAAGCATCTCGATGTTCTCCATCTACCCTTACTGTATGTGCATTTCCCATTGAATAACCCTGTATATGTAAAATCTCTTTGAATGTATTACTTGCAAGCGAACAAATTGATATTCTTGTTGCTGCCTGCGACAAAAACTAACAATGTTGTCAAAAAGTGTTTTTAACCCACTATGGACGGAATTATTTTTCCAATGGACGTCCGCCTGGCCGAGATTATTTTTCAAGTCATATACACATTTGTAGGCCTCATGTCGCATACATACGACAACTATTTTTTGACAAACTCTCTAAGTTACTCCATTGATTCAAACATTTTATTAACTCAAGATGATACGAACACAAAAGAGATACAATATTACCCAATAATAACCTAATACATGAGAAGTGCAGGAGCATTCGGATGGCGAAGTAGGCAATAAATCATTGGTGAGACGAAATGTATATATTCATTTCATTTCAACTTTATCTGCTTATGGTAATACAAATGAGTATTAGCTGTCGGGCCAGCCCAAATTACACTAAGAGTAACGTCTTTGAGAATACATGTATGGTGGAAAGATTAGTGTAGTGCAGGTATGTCCGTACTTAATTCTCTCTCAAATGTGAATTGCCAGGGTCGGATTTGGAATTGTGAAGAGAATAATTAAGGAGAATTTAATAACCCATTAATTTTTTGTGGAAACTGAGTATGATAGAATCAATAGAATTTGTTAACAGAAGTAAATCGGTGTTAGGAAATATCGATAGCTTTATTACAAATGAAACTATATTATAGCTTTATCAGCTATATATATTGTGATAAAGTCTTCAAATAATTTCTCAGTACTCTGCGCCTGGAGAATAATTATCTTCTTCGGATGATGAATCATTATTTAGATTATTACAAATGAAACTATATTATACTTTATCAGCTATATATATTGTGATAAAGTCTTCAAATAATTTCTCAGTACTCTGCGCCTGGAGAATAATTATCTTCTTCGAATGATGAATCATTATTTAGATTAATTATAATGCGTAATATTTGACAATCCAACATTTTTTCTCGTACTCAATGTGTACTAATAAGAGTTTCAGTGTGTCCCCAATTTTGCCCAATTTTGCGTAGTAACTTTATTCAATGCTTCTTTACATGTATTCAATACAGCTTCGTCCCTGTAGCCCTATTGTCGTATATTCTTGTTATGAAATGTGCCCATATTAGTTCTATGGCATTAAACTGACAGTGGTATGGTGGAGTCATAGAACAGAATAACCCATTTCATAAATCAATTCATCAATCACACATGCTATGTTTTTTGGCTCAAATTACTACATAACCTCTAACAGTTCATATTTAAAGGCGTATATTTTGAGTTAGCAGCCATTGTATGATTTCATCCTTGGTCTACTGGGAATTTGGATTTTTTTTCAGAAGTCTTGAATGATACCTCCATTATCCATGATAATCAATGAGGGTTCTGAAGTCTCGGTAACAATTGTTCTGCCATCCACTTTTCGAATGATTCCGAATTCAAATTATGATGGAAATCAGCACTTTTGTTTTTATTTCCGGCACGATCAATAGGCGAGGACACAAGAAATTATTGTCGCTTTAAATATGCTTTAAAATACATGACGCATATATAAATGTACCCAGAATATTTTTTTTTGAGTTAAATTTCAATTACAGCAGTTTCCATTCGTTCTTGAAAATATACAAATTTTGAAGCTACTAATATCGGCGCTCTTTGTGACTTAAACGACCGAGCAGCCAATAAACGTAATCGGGTGATTGTAACATTAAACGGCAATGTTGCCAAGTTTCTTAAACTATGAATGTCAGAACTAGAACACTAATCGTAATGTCAAGATTTGAAAATATGGCAACGTTGCAAAATTGATTGAAGCTGTCAACGGTGGGATTGGTTGATCCGGTGATCACGTCACAATATTTTGTAATGGCGCCAGAAAGAATCCATTTGAATTTTACCAACTTTAAATATACTTTTTTAATAAATGAAAGATTTCCGTATAAAGTGTATATTTTTCTTAAGTTGGCAAAGCGCTTTCGACTTTCGTCATCTTCAGTGCTTCCTGAAAGTGAATACTCTCTTTGTATGTCCTGGATGAGACTCCAGGTCCAGCGCCCATACTTTCCCTGATTCCACTTTTTTTGCCAGTGTGTCATTAAATTAGCTCTAGCCGTGTCTCCGGGTACTCGGTTGTATTTTTCGTTTCTCTCTTGGATTTGTAGTTCTATAGGAGAGATTCCAGCGATTACTCCCACTCCCACGTTTGATACGGTTCTATAAGCACCGCACACCCGTAAGCACATCTGCCGTTGACTCTTGTTAGTCTCTGAGTGATTTTTCTGTTTGATGTGACTGTATGCCACACTGGCGCTGCATAGAGCAGCTGCGATTGTACAACGCTGGCAAGAAGAAGTCTCTTTGTCGCTCTGGGGCCTCCAACATTTGGCATGAGACTGCCGAGAGCTGATGCTGTCTTTTCGACTTTATCAATCGTTTTGTTTATATGTTCTGCAAAGGTCAGTTTCGTATCCTGCCAGACCCCCAGATATTTCATAGCCCTGCAAGGTTTGACCACACTTCCTTTTCTGTGGAGCTACCTGCAGTTGGTGCCTATTCATCCAATTTGACACCCTTTGCAGACCCGTGTTTGCTATGTTCATTAGAGTCTCTTCATTTCTGGCCGCCACCAGCATTATGACATCATCAGCAAATCCTATCAACTTTATACCCTCCGGTTTATCCATTCTCAGTAGTCTATCGTACATGATGTTCCACAGCGTCGGTTCTAGTACTGATCCCTGCGGTACGCCACTACTTGTTTCTATGGTCTTCGATGTGCCCTCTGCTTCCAGAATAATTATTTTTTCCGACAGATAGGATTATTTGCCATGAGGCACTATTGTGTCCCCCTCTGTTAAACCATTTGTTTTTTATAGGAAGTACATCTTGTTGGCCATCCTTCTCTAGTGTAAGTATTTTATCCGTAACGTTAGTCGTAGCTCAGTCAGGGGTGTGGGCGTGCCTTAAGTATATCTCAATAATTTATTCGCCTCGTTCCAACTTTAGATCTGGACGAGAAATTTACCGCATAGGTAAATGCTTGACGCCATTATGCAACATTAGTACATACGACGTTCTCGAGATATTTTATTATTTGCTGTGAAAATTGCTTTAATGTCGCGTTATGCCAATTTTGTCAGTGTCACCTTTGATATAGGGAAAGAAAGCTTTGTGTGGTTGTTTATCTGTTGTGTTTTGGGAGTGGAGTTTGGAGAACAGAAGTGATGATGGTGGATTGACCTTTAAATTTTCGAGTTAATATAAAGAAGAGCGGTTTTCAGTTTGTTCAACTCTTGCGGTCTGTTGTGAATATCGGTTGAATTGATCTGTGACTGAGAGAGTTTAAGACGGAGTTGGATGATAAGAGCTGGGGGGAAATACCGGTTAGTGTGTGTTGGTTTTCTGTATATTGTATGAGTGAAGGAGTCGTTAGTTTTTGTGATAAGGACATCTAGGAAAGAAAGTGAGTTATCGGTTTCCATTGTGAATTTGATGTTCTAGTGATCACAACCTAGGAGTAGTCAGATTGAGACCTCAGGTGAAATCAAATTCCTACCTAAGTGACTACAACCTAGGAGTAGGCAGATTGAGACCTCGGTTGAAAATAATTTTCCCTTTGTTACTCTCATCAATACCTTATATTTATATATTATACATACATTATATTAATATATTTTTTCACTGTTCTTGAAAATGGCTCCGAAATAAAAACCGAAACGTCGAAATTACTAAATTTATAAACGCGTTTCAACCCGAATTTTCAATAATCAGAATATATATATGGTGAATTATTTTCTCGAGTGTACTCATATTATTTTGTAGAATTAGCGGGTATTCAGTCAGGTTTTATATAAAGAAAAACTCTTCTTTACTTTTCCAAGCTTGCGACAAATTTATTTTGTCTTTATCAAGGCTAAAAAAATTTGAATGGTTGGAAAATATCAAATATGAATAATTGGTATGAATTTACATGTAAAATGAGTGGAATTAACGAATATTGTATATTAAAATATATCGACATTACGACTTCAAAAATTGTCATACTGATAGACCTTTGCATTTTTGTGAGTAGTTGATGTTTCTTTGTTGGGTTGTACATGGGTTTTTGTATATTTATTATGCATAAAAGTTCATTTTGTAAGTACATACGAGTAAGTCTGGCTTAGTTGGTCGATATCAGATCTCTCATTCATGATATTTACATCTGTATTAATCGCCAGCATTTCTAAAAACAGTCTATTTGTCAAATTTTGTTCTTGATATATGATTTTTGATCATCATAATTATCATGAGATCTTGGTTCACTACATGATCAGAAAGTGCACTAGGAAGTTTTTGGAGTCTACATGCACTTTTATGACCAGCGATTCGAGATTTCAAAGTTTGACTCGTTTTGTCCAATGTAATTTTTGTCACAAGAACCACAAGGTATACTATAAACTAAATTGCTTTTCATCGGTACACATTTTCCGCCTGTTGAATTTTGTATATATTTCAGTTATTGGCAGGATATTTCTTTGTGATAATCTAATATTGAGTTCACTTACACATACATTAATAATTTTAGGAGACACATTTTTCATGTATGGTATTGTTCCAAAAGTAATTATGTTACTGGAATTTGGTATATTAGTAACTGTATTCACAGTTTTATTAGAAATTGTGTTGAATAATACTTTATTGAGTAGGCTATGAGGATAAGAATGATCTCTTAATATTTCGTAGAGTTTTTTTTAATTTTTATCTAAAAGAGATGGGTGTACTATTTTATGTATTTTACCCTTCATTCCTAAAATGAAATTGATTTTTGTTTTATATGGATGGTGAGATAAATAATTGATGTATTTTCTGGATTTGGTAGAATTGATATGCCAATCTGAAATAATGGTATTATTTTTGGTTCTTATCAGAAGAGTATCTGAAGATGGTTCAAACAATGAACCGTGGGCAATTTGGAACGTAGCGCAGCACACACATACTTACACACATTGTGAGCGAGCACATTGGTACATTTTCATGTTTCATGCTAGTCGCTCAGTCGATGGACCACTGATAAATGAACCACGTGTAGTAGTTTGTACTGTTTGTGAACATAACCAAACTTAATCGAGCGAACTTGAGCGAGTCCGTAGTCCGACTCGCACTGGGCCGAATTTCGGTTGGCCGTACCCACAACCTTTTTTGAGGGCTGCTTGAATTGTAGAGCGGTTTTTCCTAAATCCATATTTTTGGTCATTTATGTAGTTATTCATGTCGAAGTACGTTGTGAGCCTTTTTTGATAGAAATAATTTTCTCCTCCTTCCAGAAAAACCTGTGACGTGGTGCATTTTGAACATATGTATAGCATTACTACTATCATATTTCTATGTTTTCCCGTGATACTGTTTGTTCTTCATTTTTCATGTTTTTTTTTGGTAACAAGAAAAAAGACTGATTTGTTGAAAATATAAACAGGATGTTCATAAAATCAGATGTGGAATCATCTGCGACTGAAAGATAAACCTTAGTCACTATCTTCCATCGTCAAGATAACCTCTTGTGGGGTATTCATGTTGGAAAGGGAAACATTCTCAATTGAATATTGATAGAAAGATTTTTCTGTGAATTGAAAAATCCACGATTGAAATGAAGTTATTTTTTGTGAATGTCCAACAGAAAACAACTACTTCCCCGGCTAAAGCCACGCTGGACATTGAACTACATCTGATAGATAAATAACTTCATTTCAATCGTGGATTTTTCAATTCACAGAAAAATATTTCTATCAATATTCAATTGAGAATGTTTCCCTTTCCAAGAAGAAAGACGTTACTCCTAGAATTTCATTCAACGTAAATAGTGCTATTTCAAGATCAAAATGACACACCGTATTCCATTTGCATAACTGCTATTTCGGTGGGAAATTACAGATGTCAAAATGCACATGCAGAGTTTTCTATTAAAAAATAAGAATTTGAGATCCATTCCGGCAAAATCGGACGATGGTCATAATAAATGTAAAAATAATATTTTTCTTGTATCTCCCTAACAAATTTCATGAGACTCCATTCGCAAAGAAAAAATATATAAGAGTAACCTTCACCACAGGTTCACATGGTATTGAAATAATTTCACTGCAGATTATGTACGTCGCTTTGTAGGAAAGGATCAGTACAAATGTGTGATACATAATTAAATCGATGAAAAAAAAACGTATTAAATGATTGTCCGGAAGATGGCGCGGGGGCACACCAGCTTAAAAATTTCAAATAGCATGGGGGGTCAAGTGGCACATCGTTGAACATATGAGTGGAGGGGGGGAGGCTATAAAAAGCCGAACTCGCAATTGTGATTCGTAGAACAACCATAGTTGAAAGAAAAGTTGAATTACCTTTTCAACGAAGTGCAAATCGATCTCTATGCCTTTCGAAATTTTCAAGTTGATGTGCCCCCAGCGCCCTCTGTCGAATAATTGTATCTTCTCCCAAAAAGTAGGACTGGTAATACCATTCAATAAATTTCATGTCTCATTGTTTCACATCGAACCGTTCGAAAGTTATTGAGGTGAAGATACAATTCAGATCCGCACTTATATTCGGCATTTCAAATGCATATTGTGAAGAAACGTTCAAACGAAATTCAAAAACAATAGGATGGTTGAACAGACAATTGAATTATCTTTTCAACGATGTGCTACTTGACCCCTCATGCTATTGGAAATTTTCAAGTTGATGTGACCCCCGCCATCTATCGGACAATTACAATTTCTTTCATTTCAAAAAGTAGTATCGATGATATCATTCAATACGGTTTTTTTCATTGTTCTACGTCGAACCATTCAAAAGTTACCAGGGGGGGGGCTATTAAAAGCCGCACTGTATATTATGTAATACAATAGAGATTTGGAACAACAGGAATGAGGATAATAAAAGTGATCTGGATATCAGAAAATTGCCAATTGTTTATTCGACGTCTTCCTCAGGGCTGAAAATACAAAATGGTTTACAATAATACACGTGATATGACATGTATAAATAACATTAATAGGGACCTTTCCCAAATATCTGAAGCAGCTTAAAGTGTTGTTTTGATCCTCAATGCCGCCAAAACCCAAACTAACATTATAGGTACACGAAGATCCCTGAACAGAATCAACCACCACGACAACTAGGTTATTGTAAATAGTAATAAAATTCCATATTCCAAGAACGTAACAAATCTCGCAATAATCATGGATGATACCCTATCTTGAGATGCCCAAACTTTTTGCAGAAAACCTTGATTGACTCGCTACTACTCCCAATCATAGATTATGCGGATGTTGCCTTCATGGGATTCAATTGAACAAGCTCGAGCACTTGCCAAATACCGGCATAAAATTCCTATTCAACTTGAGGAAGTTTGACCACGTTAGTCATTACAGGCAGCAATTGAACTTACTATCCATCAGGCAACGTAGACATTGGCATAACCTATTATTGGGGTACAAAGTTATAAATACACACGAGCCAGCATACCTACATTGCAATCTTCAATCTCTTCGTCAAACGAGAGCACATTCCAATTTAATTCTAAGGATACCCGCCCACGTGTTACCAATCTAGTTTACAATAGTTTTTCGGTCAGATTTTCTCAGCTTTGGAATCGTATCCCTGCTAATATTACTCAGAAAGCTTCTGTCGCCTCATTAAGCTGCACTGAAGAAATTTCTGCACATCACAAAATTATCTGCTTTTGGGTACTAGAATAGTTACAATCCACGCTTAATCTCAATCTCCCAGTTTATGCCTGTTCCTGTTGTCCCTTCCTATCCCAATATCCCGTAGTCAGCAGTAAAATAATTCATTCATGCCATTTGATTATTTTAATGTTTGTTCATTCAATTATTTCAGTGTAGCTCATTCCACTCCATCTTCAACTAACTGATTCGAACATATGTTATTGCATCTCATTTTAGTTATAGTTTTCATGTAGATAATCCTCAGTAGAATATATAATAGCTTGTAAGGGTCGGCAGGAAGATATCGCTTAGCGACATACCCACCTATTGAACCTTAAATCAAATTATAAAAATACCATGTTTGAGCAATAAAGATTTTTTATTATTATTATCTTTACAAATATTCCCAAGGATTTTATTGGATATATTTTGATATCAGAATGGGAAATAATTTCTGCTCATACAGATATTCCAATGTATATTTTTCTCAAATTAATCGACTTTATTTTTGACTCAAGTTATTTTATATTTGATGGAACATTTTACAAACAAAAAGAAGGAACAGCTATGGGAAAACCAGCCAGTCCTGTGTTGGCGAACATATATAGTTGTT
The DNA here is from genome assembly GCA_018342105.1 of Gonioctena quinquepunctata. Taxonomy (NCBI): domain Eukaryota; kingdom Metazoa; phylum Arthropoda; class Insecta; order Coleoptera; family Chrysomelidae; genus Gonioctena; species Gonioctena quinquepunctata. The sequence continues at coordinate 440,888 of JAFIRS010000088.1, forward strand.
AATTATATAATTACAAAAATAACATCGGGATTGCCTTTTGATATAACTTTCATTAAATATTATGTTGATGATTGCATTCTTGATATTCCATCTGACGAATCTGATGAAGTATTAAATATTTTCAATAGTTTCAACCCAAATATTCAGTTCACGTTAGAAATAGAAAAAGAAAACAAACTGCTGTTTCTGGATCTCCAGATCATAAGAGATAACAATGGGAAATTACTCAGCAATTGGTTCATGAAACCTACCAATTCGGGGAGAATTTTGAATTTCTTATCAGAACACTCTTTCAGCAAAAAGGTTAATACAGCTTCTAATTTCAAGGGTACTTACTCTTAGCGATAATTGTTTCCATTCGGAAAATTTAGTTAAGGCGAAGTACTTGTTGAAAAACAACAACTAACCCACGAAATTAATTAATAGTATCATTAATAAACGTCAAAGAACAGATAGGCAGGATATGTTTCCGAAAGAAATGTGTTACTATTTTAAATTTCCATATCTGGATGGACTCTCATATAAAATTAAAAAATGTTTATCAACTGATTCTCACTAGTTTGCTTTTTACAATTTGAAAACTACCGGAAAATTATTCACGCAGTCAAAAGATGAGATACCAGCTAAATCAGATTCATGTGTAATATAAAGTATTCCCTGTAAATGTGGAAATGTTATATAGGGCAAACTAAACAATACCTAAAAACCAGAATATATCAACATAAATATGACTGCTATGAAAAGAATAGAAATAAAAAAGAAAAAACAACCCTTGCTGCACATCATTTTGAAACGTCGTGCAATTTTGATTTCGATTCAGTAAACATTTTGGAAAAAGAGATGACCTATACAAAGAGATTGTTGGGAGAAATGATTCAAATCATTCTCCATGATAATTGCGCAAACCAAAAAAGTTATACACAAAACCTGACAAAAATATACACCCATATTCTAGAAAGGTTCAAAAGAAAAACATATTCCTGAATAATGATATCCAAAAGATTTGTTTTGTTTTTTTCGTTTCTCTATCTATGTAGCGCTGGAATATTTCAGGTGGTATGATCAGTTGCATATTGACCATACAGGGTTGTGTGTTGTTTCATTTTAACGTGTCTGTATTTATTTAGATACAATTTCAAAGTTTTCAATGTGTAATTTGTGCCAATGTGTTTTTATCGACCAGAGTTTGTATCGACCACTCAACAGTTTTTTAGTTGAATCCATGAGCTGGAAAAACTTAGTTTCAAAGGTGGGTCATAGATATGTTCTCTGTTTGAATCTATACGTGAATAGTGTCATTTCAGCTTTGAAAAAGGAATAAATTGATTCCGAAACGTCAGCGATAAAAAATTAGTTTCACTACCTTGTCCTAATTCCCGTTAAATCCAACTATATTATTTTTAGTAGCATGTTGGAAAATATTTTCAATGAATTAATTATACATGTCTGAATAACTGAAAAAAGGTAGGTATATATGTGTATCGTTTAATTTTTCAAGTCAATAATTTTTTCTCTGAATTTGTATCCAATTTAAATATATTAATGTTTGCGAATTTGTTTAATTCATTATGTCTTGCCATATTATTCATGTATTGTTAACCCATTATCATATTACATGTATTATTATGAACCCATTATGTATTTTTTAGCCCCGAAGAAGACGTCAAATAAACGTCGAAACTTCGGCAACTTTCCAAAAATTCAGACCACTTTTGTTGTCCTCATTTCTGATATTCCAAATCTCCACTTAATTCGAAGGGCGCGAATTCTACAAAATGTTAAACAATTTCAAAATATACCCATATAGAAAGAACTATAATTGAGCCCTGAGGATGGATTTATTTGAATTGAAAACATAGGCAGGAATTTTTTTTTCGACTTTATATTGACCGAACGGTATTCCAAAGGTTGGAGTTGTTTGGTATTGGATGAGTTTTACGTCAGGCCCGCCCCACAGACTATTAATTACACAGGCGTGTCTCAAAAGTTTGCGTGCGGTTGACAGTTCACTTGCTCGCCTGGTCGGCAATGCCACAGTTTACTTGTTTACTCTACAAAATCAATATAATTTACTGAACCTAATTCCAGTGTAAGCGAAGGAATACACTACGATTTGCTTGAGAATGATTGTGTTCTGGAAACGCGTTTGACGCCTCGAGACACGTTTATCAACGATTTCAAAGAAATTACAACACCTGGTAATAGTTCACATCAATTCGGAGCGGTAGATTTGATTCACGTTAAGACAATAAGTGGAAAATATATGTTCATTGTGGAAGCGGCTTTTCCTTCTAGATTTTATGCGAAAACGATGTTGATACGTATATTTTTGTTACACTATTTTAAGCCAGAAGTTTTCATGAACCTCGGTTGCTTGTCTTCCATTTGGACGTTATGGCGTCTCCATACTTTTGTTGGCGAATATTCGTTAATTAGGCGAATATGTTTGAGGAATGATTTTGTATAAATGTCTAGAACATGCTGTTCAGACTATCTGCACATTACCGAATAGTTGAATTTGATCAGTTTTCGCCGAAACTATTCGCAAATATGGACGATAATGTAGTCGCTGCTACGATGTTTTTTTTTCATGTGCTATATTCATTTCAAAATAAAGAGGAAACCTAGGAAAAGGAGGCGGATAAGTGATTCAATATAACCCAAATAAAGTACCTAGTATCTATTACCTATTTCTGATTGTCCGAAATTGCTCACCTAAATAGGTACCAGGGGCGTATTCGCCGCTTGCCCTAGATCAAGGACATGATGACAGGGCGCTGATTAGCTGGAGGCCCGGATATACTCGATAGCTGGCTAAAAGTGGTTTATTTAGATCTGGATGCATTTTAAAAATCGTAACGCCTAACAATGAACTTGCCAGCGAATATAATGGAAATCAGCACAAATCAAAACACATATTCGAACTGAGAGCTTTCAAAAAAAAATGTGAATTCCATATCTGTCTGGAAAAAATGAAACTTTTTAAATTGTACTGGAACTGAAAGATTAACATTTTTGACGATATTAGACCATATATTTATTATCTACAAATATTGATAATAAGGATAGCGCCTATTTAAAGCCAAAACAATTGAACATCGATTTCTCAATACGGGTTTTCTTAAACAAATGCGCATGCGCTAAGATGAAATCATATTCTTAATCAAAGTCTCGATTGTTCGTTCGTTCTAGTGGTCATTGTTTCACGTGAAAAATTATTGAAGTATAGCAAGCATATTTCATATGTTGCAAATTCCCACTATGGTAACAGAACCACAACATTGTGAATTTCCTATTGACCGAAAGTGAAACAAACTAAAAAGTTATATGAAATCAACCGTCTCACAATTGTTCAAATTTCATCAACTATGTATGTTTTTTTGGTAAAATATGACAAATAAATAACCTAGCCTCAACTATTTATGCCATATACGTAATTTGAAAGTTTTGCAGACGCAGTTGTGTTCGAAGACCCGTATGAAAGAGGACAGACTGATTTCCTTGACTCCCTTTCCTTGTTCAGTGGGCTGTGGGCAAGGAGTATGAAAATTATCTTCCAAATTCCACAAGACGAGTATTTCCTAGTTTTTTCGTTTCGAATTTGAGAAATTACCAGAAAAATATAACCCTTCTCGTAGCGGACAAAGCTTGGTTGGTATATGCATGGACTTCTTGATAAAAAAGAATATCAGCTTCTTGAGTGCTGAGGGAATCCGTCGTAGTATATAAACGTATTTTTATCCAACAAGTGATCTGGTGAACTCAGAATTACCTCCTTTCTATATCAGACTCGTCTAAAAACTCCTGCTGTGACAGTAGATTATCACCTTTATATCCTCCAATAAAAACTTCACAAGTTACGAGTTTCCTGTGTTCATTGCCAATTGAATATAAGTGATTAATTATTGGCAGATAATTATTTTCTATGAAGTTTCATTAACACTAGGGAATGGATATTTTGAGTGTGAAACATTTCATATGTACTTTAGATGTATTCGAAGTTCTACTAAAAAAAATAATTGTTATAGTACATCCTGAATATTTGATGAATTTTTGTCTATGAAACTGTTGATTTAACAACAAACGGTAAAATACATTATTTTTATTTCATTTTCTTGCTCAAGAATTATAGTCGACAGAAAATTTAAGGTAATTGTTATGCTCATTTGATTCTCATTGATACGATCACAAACTTCCACAGCCCAGAAATGGAAAAATTATTGTGGAAAATCTTTGCTACATTCACTTTAACCTCCGAAAAAAAACTATTAGTAATATAAATTCTAAATTTGCCCATAGAAAAAATGTTCTTTTCGTGTTTTTGTTTTTCTGATTATGATTATGAATATAACATGAATATTTTACAAATGGTGCTGCTGAATGATTAGCTAACGATTATTTTAGCAAAATTCACTACGACTACTTTTAATTATAAAAAATATGAAATAGAAATTCTAACATCTGAAGATTTATTCATATATGCAAACACACATTGCTGGTATTTCTGATAAAAAACACAAAACAAATAATTTGTTTATCAATCAACTGATAAATTTTCATTTTATGTTTAGCAGAGACTGTGAGTCAACTCATCAGGTAATTGATTATATATTTTTGGTCCGAGATAGTTGAGACATCTTTTTCCTCTGGTTTCTAATAGGAATATGCAAGAGATTTTCTTCGTTCCTTGTGCTGTGTTCATGACATATTGATAGATATCACACTTTATTTCTGAAGACATTGATAAAAATGTTTTGACAGAAGAGCTGTCTGATGTCGAATATCGCAGCTTCTTTGTAGAGGTTATTGAATGGGTTCCACATCGACATCTCTATACCAGTGTAGAATTTCCAAAACTATTCGTGAAGATATCAACTAGGAGAGATGAAAGACAACTTTCCATAGCGAGGCCTTCAATTTGTTGGTAGGATTTATTGTTGAAAGTGAAAATTGTTTGTGAGAATTGAGATCTGCGATATAATTTCTTCGTCTACATTAGCCGCTCTCAATACCCCAGTCACTAATGGTACAGTTTTCATTTGTGGGACGGAGGTGAAGAGGTTGTTCACATCAAAATACAGCATTAGGCAATTTTCAGTAGGGAGTTTTATAGACTGTAATTTTCCAACTAGATCTGGAGTGTTCAATACAGAATATGCAGCTTTGAATTTGGTGAGATATCTAATAAGACGATATAGAAAAAAAGCCAGGACGGGCACAGGAGTATTACTGAAGTTAACTACTGGTCTGATTGGAACGTCAACTATGTGGATGTACAGGGTGAGTCAGAATAAGAACGACAAACTCCGACTACAGATTCCTCACCTCATTTCGAGGTGAAAAAGTGCCATCAAGGTATGTCCTAAAATGCATCCCCGCTGAGGTACAGGGTGTCGAAAGTACGAAAAAAGTTAAGATTTAATTTGTTTTCTCCATTATTCCTGAAGGACAAAATTTGAAACTTGGTACACTAATCAAGGTTTATGAACGAGTTAATTCAAAGTAATTTTTTTTATTTTCGTGAACCAGTGGCGTAGTTACGATGGTATGTGGTCATATGTTCCTTCACATTTTCTTGGGGCAAGTGAATGGATAAATGAGCGTTTGACATCAGTTCGGCTCATCGATACTCAACATAAAAGTCATGACATTCCATGTGCCTAGAAGTGGAGGTTTCTGAGATAATTGAGAAAAACTGAAGATATGTCCTCAGTAGAGACATAATTTCCTATGTGCAATAATCGCATAATGCTAATTTCTTACAACATATCGGAATATTCCTGAAAATTTTTTTAATGTTGGGAGAATCGGAAACACGGTACGGGTGAGTCAGAATGAGACCGATAACTCCATTTATTCATTCATCATATTATTTGATCAAATCGATTCGCGGATTCACGGATATGTTACCATACTTTCTTGCATATTATTGTTTTGACAGATCAACTGACAAACAAACCCAACCACAAATTCATAATACTCCACTTAGATAAGAGTTAAGGTCTGAAATAATTTTTGCGAAAAACTGAAGATAAGTACTCTGATTTTGTTGGAGTTTATGTTGGAGTATCATTATCGAAGCCATTTCTGATTGAATTATCTAGGCAAATATTATCCAATCAACATGTTATTGATGAAGTTGTTCCCGGTAGAAACACACTGATATATCGATACTTACATTAAACATAATTGACAGTAACCCAAAACAGTTTGATTTATTGTCAAGTCATCTGTCATCATTTCAGTCAGTGAACATCATTTCAAAATGGATTATTCATTTGAAGAATATACAGATATGCATTTCGTTTATGATGAAACAGGGGGAAATGTCAGAACCGCTGCTAAATTATATCAACGAATATATCCAAACAGACATCATCCACATTTCACTACTTTTATAGCTGGGCATCGAATAATGAAGGAAACGGGGTCCTTTAAATTCAGTAAACACCATTATGGTGCGGATAGAACAAGAAGAGATAATGTTACGGAAGAACAAATTCTTGAACGATTAGCAGCAGATGCTTCTACCAGCACTCGCACTATTTCGTATAGGTTATAAGTGTCACAATGAACAGTAAGTCCTAAGAAGGTTATGGCCCTAAATGCTGGTTATGATTTGTTTGTGAAAGGCTTTTGAGGATGTATGAAGGAGCAAACGACTTTCCTAGATATGTTCTATTCACGGATGAGGCATGTTTCACAAGAGATGGATATTTCAATAGTAGGAACAGCTATTTATGGGATGAACAAAATCCGCATGGAATGTTTCGAAAAGGCTACCAACAAAAGTTTTCAGTGAATATTTGGGTAGGAATCATCGAAAATCGTATCGTTGGACCATATCTTTCTCCCCGTTTGAATGGGCAGTGTTTCTTGAACATGTTTTTCCTGGGCTACTTGAAAACGTACCTCTATTGGTTCGTCAAAGAATGTGGTATCAATATGATAGAGTACCGGCCCATTTCCAACGAATCGTTCGTCAATTTCTTGATCAAACATTCCATGATCGGTGGATAGGTGGTCCCATACATTGGCCTTCACGTTCTCCGGATTTAACTTCACTAGACTTTTTTTTGTGGGGATACCTTGAATCCCTAGTGTATGGAACACCTGTAGAATCTGTGGAAGATTTAACGGCAAGAATTTTAGCAGCATGTACAGGATATACCAGCAATATTCAAAAGCATGCGACAGTCGATGATACGGAGATGCCAATTGTGTATTGAACAAAATGTTGGTCCTTGAACATTTGCTTTAATGCCTTGTTTGTTTCTATGTTGTATTCCCACTAAACCGTTTCTATCATTTAAGTAGATATTAATACACAATAATTGTTTTTCTTCATCAAAAACATGTTGATTGGATAATATTTTCCTAGATAATTTAATCGGAAAAGGCTTTGATAATGATACTCCACCATAAACTTCAACAAATTAAGAGTACTTATCTTCAGTTTTTCGCAAAAATTATTTCAGACCTTAACTCTTACCTAAGTATTATGAATTTGGGTTTGTTTTTCAGTTGATCTGTCAAAACAATCATATGCAAGAAAGTATGGTAACATATCAGTGAAAATATTGAGTTAACTGTCTCATTCTGACTCACCCGTACTATGTTTCCGATTCTCCAAACATTAAAAATGTTCAGGAGGTTAACACATATTCCGATATGTTGTAAGGAATTAGCATTATGCAATTATTGCACAAAGGAAATTATGTCTCTACTGAGGACATATCTTCAGTTTTTCTCAATTATCTCAGAAACCTCCACATTTAGGCACATGGAATGTTTTGACTTTTAGGTTGAGTATCGATGAGCCGAACTAATGTCAAACGCTCATTTGTCCATTCTCTTGTCCCAAGAAAATATGGAGGAACATATGACCACATACCATCGTAACAACGCCACTGGTTTACGAGAATAAAAAATCATAACTTCTAATCAGCACGTTGATAAACCTTGATAAGTGTACCAAGTTTCAAATTTTTTCATTCGGGAATTTTGGAGAAAACAAATTAATTTTTTTTAGTTTCTTCGACACCCTGTATCACAGGGGTGATGCATTTTAGGACATACCTTGAGAGCAACTTTTTACCTCGAAATGAGGTGAGGAATCTGTAGTCGGACTTTGTCGGTCTTATTCTGACTCACCGTGTATAAGCGAGGTTTGATGGGATTACTTATTTTCGCCTTTAGCGCCAATTCGGTGTATATGTTAAGAGTCGAGATTTATATTGAGCTTTGTGTCGATAATCGACACGATTATTTGCTGCAATGTCGCATTTGTTCGGGAATCAGTTTCCGAAACTCCATAGAAAATGATATCCAACATTTTTTGTTGTTTTTCCGTATACATCAGCCTGGCCTCGAATTTATTGACCCGTGAATGCAGATATTCGTTTTGTTGTACGATATTGTTCATGTCCTTTTCGATATCGTGTATATCCGTTTTTATTTTAACCATTGTTTTTAGAAGCAGTCCGATATTCATCTTGATTTCAATTGTTGACGAAACAATATCAATGGAATACATTTTCTCTGTGAGCAATAATTCACACACGAAGACTTGAACTGAATTCGATACTCCACACTTATTGTAGTACAATCAGAATTCACTTTGATAGTGTACAAAAGTAATACCAGCTCATAACTATATACTCAATCATCAGGTCAACTTTTTGAAGTAAAACTTATTTACGCACGCTTGACTTGGGGAGTAAGCTGGTGAATGCGTGACGAGAGCGTTACGAAAAGTGTGATCGGGCGAGGCGAACGGTCTCGACGCACGCTCGACTTGGGGAGTAAGCTGGTGAATGCGTGACGAGAGCGTTACGAAAAGTGTGATCGGGCGAGGCGAACGGTCTCGACGCACGCTCGACTTGGGGAGTAAGCTGGTGAATGCGTGACGAGAGCGTTACGAAACGTGTGAGCGGTCGAGGCGAACGGTCTCGACAAAGGTGAGTGCGTATCTCATACTAGTTGCTGGCGTCGTAGCGTCATATGCAGCGTTCCTTTTTCCTTGTCTATTTTCTCCCTCTACTAATACGCGGCATTCTACTCTCTCTTTTCTTGTCTCTCTCTCTCTTTCTCCTTGTTACTCTTCGGTACTTCGGCCCCGCGTTTCTACAATTTACTTCAGCAAATTTTTAAAATAGGATAACATAAAATTTTACTTATACGTAAATGATAAAATACTTATTAATTGTAGAGGTTCACCATCACAAATAATTGGTGACATCGTGATTGAACATGGCGATACTCAAATGGAAGTTGATGATGAAAATCCCACTATAGATCATGTACAAAAACCCAGACAAATTATTGGAGCTACGTAAATTAATTTTTATTTTATTTTTATAATCATTCATGACTCTAATAATAATTTACTGAATTTACCAAACTAAAATGATGAAATTATAGGTTATTAGAAAATTAACATATGTATATGTATATACATGTATATATGATACATATATAATCATTATATATATATATATATATATATATATATATATATATATATATACATATAGATGGAGCTAAAGAAGTTCTACTGCAGTCGTATGGTCTGAAGCACACTCGTTTTTTTTATGTTACAATCCTAAACACATTTCTTCGCAAAATGATACGGTGTACGGAACCATTACACCACAGACAGTCACTGACTTTGTGGTTTTCTGTTTATTTGTGAAAAAATTGTATTCGTCGTCATCTAAATGAAATTGTATTTGCACACTCTTCCTTTATAACAAATAAACTTATTATTATTATTTTTGATTCATTCTTCACTTTTCATGCTAATTGATGACAAACGTCGAATTAAAAATATACGTTGTCTCACTACAATAATGTTTTGATTGACCAAAACGTACATGAATGACTTGAAAGTTTCTATTGGTTTCAAGAAATGTCAAGGAATAAGCTGCATCAAAAACCGCGCCTACTTCTCTCACGTACTTTTCTCTCTCTCCATACCATCTGGGACGAGCAAATAGCATGTGTTCTGCATCGTCTATTTCTTCGCAGTAAGTGTACTTGTTGGAGTCTGATCTACTCCTTTTGTACAAGTTGTTTCGAAAACAGTTATGTCCAGAAAGTGCTTGCGTCAGAGCTCTATTCATCCAAGTTTCAATTCCCGGTATTAGCGCCAAGTTCATCGTCCGAATGTTCCATTTCTTCCAGTCTCCTGCCATTTGGTCATAAGTGTTGCTCTGGCTGTTTTTCTTGCCTCATTATTGTATGTCTCTTCTCTTCAATTAGAAGTTTCGTGGGGAGGGGGTAGTCCAGCTCATGAGTCTTTGGATACTCTGTAGATTCTTCAGCAGTTTTTTTGTTTCCGGTAGCCATACTGGAGTTGCGTAAAGAATCTGAGAATGTATCACACTTGAAAGAGTTCTCCTTTTTTGGATGATCTGGGTCTTCTAATGTTCGGTAATAGGCTTGTCAAAGCCGCAATGGTCTTATCTATCTATGTGTTTCTGTTGAGCAGCCAGTACTGTAGGCTTATTGGTTGCGGTTTCTACCAGTGCCCCGTCCCCTATGGGCCTATCTACCAACTTTTGTAGAGGTTTCAGTTCAATGGACATAGAATTAATAATTTTTTTGGGATTTTGGTTCTTGTTTAGTTTTTCCAGGTATGAAAATTCCTCCATAACTTTGGTATTTGCCCAAGAGCCAGGCTGCCTCTGAGTATTTCACAGAGCCTACCATGCAATAGTTTTGTTTACATTGATTGGAGATAAAAGTATATCAAGTATCAACGCGTTCTCAAAAAAATATATATTCATCCGAAATGAATAACGAGGTGTCCATTTAAACGACTACAATATCATAATTGAAGTCACAGTACATATCTTTCTATTCCCCTTCGAATAATGCGACCCCTAATCCCACTTCACGCCTCACCATTATATTACCATATTCTCTGTTCCGAAAGATTCATTTTCATTTACCGCATTGTGAACTTTTTCATTTTGCTTTCGGAGCACATATAACAACCAGGGGCGTCTCGTTGATTAAAAAAAAACAAATTTGACTTTGACATAACTTGAAACAGTGCATACGTAATTATTTGATAGTATTTATTTGAAGTGTTTTCAAGAGTTTTAGGCTATATAATTCGTTACTGATATTAGAAAATGGTTCGGTTCACAAACTCCGAAATGGCCGATATGCATTTTGTCTATGGAATGGCCCAAGGCAATTCCAGAGCGGCTAGACGCATTTATCAAGAAATATATCTTCATGCATTGTACCAAATAGACAAACATTTGTAAGAATACACGAAAGGCTGAGCAAATCAGGCACCTTCCAAAGGTCGGCTGCTCTTATTGGGAGACCTGCAACGGTAAGAACAGTGGAGCTGGAGGAAGCAGTTTTACGTGAAGTTGAGCGTAGCCCCGATACAAGTACACGCAAAATTGCACAACAATTAAACATTTCTCACTTTACTGTATGGAGATTTTGAGTGACTATCCTTACCACATTCAGCTTGTGCAAGCGTTATTACTTGCGGATTTTCCCAAGCGAGTTGTTTATTCTACTTGGCTTTTGCAACAACGGGCAGCATCTCCGATATTTCTATCCCGTATATTGCTTACCGATAAATCGTGTTTTTCCCGAAATTCAATTATGAAGTTTCATAACAATCATATCTGAGCTGAAGAAAATCCCCATGCGGTTATAGAACATCATTATCAACAACAGTTTTCCGTGAATGTTTGGGTTGGTATTGTGATCAGATGAGACATACGCCGGAAATGTTTCAACGTGTTCGGCAATCGATGTTAAGATGGGTAATGCTTGCATTGAGTTGAAGGAGGACATTTTGAGCAACTACTGTGAGTTTTGTGTTATTTATTGTTGAATGTTTTCTCACCATTTGCTCAAGTGTGATTTTAATAAAGGGTTCTTCTTGTTTCATGTTTTTTTTATTTCCGGCGTTACCACATAACAATGAAGTGATTTTAGTTTTTTTTCTCAAAAACATAGCAAGATACGAAAAAATGTTAGGAGTAAAAAATTGTGTAGGTTTAGTAGCTTAATGCGAAAACAATACAAAAATTGCAAAAAAATCAGTAGCTCACATTTTTTTTGTCAAAAATATTGGCTAAGGAGAATGAATGAATGAGCTTTATTTAGTAGGAATATCCTAATACACTTAATCAATAACATAATGTATCTATAGTACAGTAAGTGAATATACAACTAAAAGAAAATAAATGATGTTTTAAGTAATCCATGAACCTAATAATCATTGATATTAACAATAATTGATTACGAATGAAAATAACTTTATTTTGATAATTTTACGATCTGATGTGGGTAATAATTTGTTTTTTGAATTCGTGGACAGTATTGGATTGTCTCACATGATCAGGTAATTTGTTATACTCATCTAAGCCTTTATAAAATATAGATTTCATTGTATTGGACATGTATTTCGGTAGGTGCAATTGTTGACTAGTGCTTCCCCTTGTCTGATAAAAATGAACTTGAGACTTGTATACAATAAATTCACTAAAATAACCTGGAGAGAGGTTATTCAAGATTTTGAAAATAAATATCATTGATGTCTGATATAGGATACTGATAACCATTGCAAGGTGTCTAACATGAATGAAATGTTGGTATATCTATTACACTTCAGAATGATTCGCATTCCTCGATTTTGTAGTTTTTGCAGCTGGGCAATTTTAATAGAATCAAAAGTATATAATATACTTCCACAATAATCAAAATGAAGCTGAAGTATTGCATTATATACGGTTATTCTGGAATAGGTGGACAATTGTGAAGAGACTCTTGTGAAAAAATATAGCTTTCTAGATATTTTCTTGATAATATAGTGGAAGTGATTATTGAAAGATAAAATATTATCAAGCATGAAACCCAGGTATTTAATTTCATCTACAAATTCAATTGTGTCATTAGCTATTTTCAGAACGGCATTGTTTATATTGATGAACTTCAGCTTATGTGACGTTGATAATACCATTGCTTTTGATTTGGCTACATTTAGTTTGTTTGTTGTCGTTGAAATAGGAATTGATTTTAGCTAATGAATTATTCATTCTATCAATTGCAGTATCTAGATTACTATCCGAAACTGATAATAACGTGTCATCAGCAAAAAGATTTGAAAAGTCGCAAGAGTGAAAGAAATGTATGTCACTGATGTACACCAAAAATAAAAGCGGCCCTAAAACACTCCCTTGTGGTACTCCAAAAGAGTTAGTGATGGGGGTTAATGAAGTTTCAATAATTTTTATGATTTGCTTTCGGTTACTGAGGTAATCTTCAAACCATTTGAGTGCTATACCTTGTATACCCGCAGACTCAAGTTTTCTTAATAGTCAGTCCCGGTCGATGGTTTCAAAGGCTCTTTTTAGATCCAGAAATACAGCAACAACGTACTTTCCCTCATCAATAGTTTTCTTCCATTTCGTTATTGTTAGTTGGAGCGCTGACTCACATGAGTAATGCTTTCTAAAACCAGATTGATTTCCAAGAGAAAAATTAATTGAATTCAAGTAATCAAATATCTGTTGATATACTACAGTTTCTAATAACTTCTCCATACTAGGCAGTGTGTTTATCGGTCGATGTTCCCAAGATTTATTTGAGTTTGAAATCTTTTGTATAGGTACAATTATACTATCATAGTCTTAAGTGAGGTTGGAAATGTACCATATTGTAAAGTTATATTTATCAAGTGTAACACAACATGTCCAACAACTCCATATATATTTTGAATGAATTTCAAATCCACTAGTTCACTACTAGATTTATTACCCAATTCTTTTATAATCAAAGATAGTTCCGGTGATGAGATTTCACGGAATTCTGAAAAGGTACTATTTGTTCTAAATAGGTTATTCCATTCGTGACCCTCATCAATACTTTCCACAATGTCTCTAATGCTATTTATAAAATAATTATTGAAACATTCTCCAATTTCATTCTCTTCCCTAACTATTTTAAGTTGACCTTCAGCGGTCATAAAGTGAATCCATTTGTGAAATGAGAATTATTACTTTTGATATTTACAAGCTTTTTAAGTGATTTCCACATCAAGAAGGAAATATTTCAATTTAAGTCATTTTTTTCATAATTCTTTGCGGATAGTGTTGACATTATTCCAGTTTTCTTCAGTTTTATTATTTCTGAATGCTAAATATGCTCTATCTCTATTGAGGCTTTTATTTTTCAGTTCATAATCATACCTGGCAAACTGTTTGAATTATGAATGAAAGTTTTAATTGGTACAACATTGTTTACTACGGATTCACCCTTGGTTTGAAAATTATCGTATAGTATATTAACATCGACGCAGTTCAGCCAAAAAGTTACATGACAACGAATCTAGACTGATTTTTTCCATATTAACTGGACTAAGATTTCTGAATTTCTTAACCACATCAAAACTCATATTTATTAATATTGAAGATATTTACAGAAATAAGTCTGTGACGCCACTGGACATGATATTTTCAATCTAGTTGAAGCTGAATTAGCTCCTTGCTATCCCAAATAACACTGCCGAATTTTAACAAAATCGGCTAAAGGATTATCAAGATATTTAGGAAAAAACTATATCTTTTAAAAATGTTGACACACTGTATCTTGAAAACGAAGCATTATCGGAGCTATGTTTATATGAACTTTTCGTCTTAGAATTACTCAAAGAATCAACTCTTCAAGTTTAGCCACGTTCTCACATAACACCCTGTGTATATACTTCTGGAATCTTGATTTATTTTATTTGTTTGGTTTTTCTTAGGCTTAGGATTCCGACTGGGACAGGTTTCAATTAAATATTTTTCTTTTCTACATTTAATTATAATTCACAAAACGTTTCGCCCCTGGCTTGGGGCTTTATCAATTGATTCCTTACATTCTACACATTTACATTCGGTAGTAAATGTGTAGAATGTAAGGAAACAAATTCATAAATTGAAGATGACGGGCGAGTTTTGTAATCATGGTCCGATTCCATTCAAAATTGGGATGTGGGGGTTTTTGGGGTCGGAGTTTATGAATTAATTGTCAAAATTCATAAATTTGAAATGATGGCTCCAATATGGTGGACTAGTTTTGTGATTATGGACCGTTTCTATTCAAAATTGGTATGTCGAGGTTTTTGGGGTCGGAGCTTATGAATTTGGTCGGAGATTATTAATTTTTTACAAAAATTCATAAATTGAAAATTGTAGCTCTAGGATGGAGAACGAGTTAATCTTCAGATGGTCTCCTCATTGAAGAACTAGCTAGCTCAGAATTTACAGAAAAAAGGCATCATAATAACTTCAACAAAAATGCATAGATCAAGGCGTACTTACTAAAAAGCACAAAATAAAATAATTAATAAAAAGACAAGACAGTTATTCAAATGCGCTGGAAAGTAAAAAATAATACTTTTTTCCAACAATATCGAGAGTAATCCGGTTGAACAGGTCTAATATATCCACCTCGAACAGCACAAAGCCCCAAGGAATTAACGTGTCAATGATTCCCTACGAATCTAATAACCAAAATGTGAACTCACTCACAGATATTTAATTGGAAATCTTTGAATATATTTTTTATTATGATTGGCTATTGTATGAACTTCGTAACTTGTTTCATTTTAAAAGATAGGAGTTTTTTCTACATTTCATGTGCTTTGGCTTTTTAGCGAGGAACATCGACTGACTAGCCGGTTATATAAAAATTGGGACCATTTCTCGTTCACGCTCAATTTCAAATAGACGTTAGATAAGGGGAAAATCGCGTTTATATCCCGACATAATTTTTCTCAAAATTTGAGGAAAAAACTTCAATAGAAAAAATAACGAGCAACATTTTTTATATAAGATATTTTTTCATATCTCCAACACTTCTGGAGTACACCTCAAAATATGAAAATTCGAAGAATTTTTGAATTTTTATTTTGTTTCTGTTAGGTCATAATCTCTATTGATGGGATTGACATTATTCTTTCTAAAAAATAACCTAGCAAGGTGCCTGTACTATACTTCGGCCCAGGTGATATCAAAATTTGATTGAATCACATCGGACTTTCAATAAGGCCAAAGGAAATATAAAGCCAAGAGCTCGCAACTTTATTCTTCCTTTGGCATTATTTTAGTAAAACACCCATAAACATTTAATTATCACAGCTTATAGTCAACTTGAGAACACCAGTTATATCACCTACCTCGATTCGAATGTAACCGAGCATCAAGATATAAGCAAAGGAACAAAAAGCAGGAACGAATTTATTGAGAGCAAAAAACGTTCTGTGAAACCAAAATATTTGTATTAAAGATGAGGCTTGTAAAATGTTAAGTACATGTTTTCTACTCCTCTGTAAAGTGTTGAAAGTTGGACACTAACTGTGACGCTATTGGAGGAAACTGCACGCTTTCGAACTGTGGAAATGCCTAAGACTGCCTATAGATCATTCCATCCTTATATAGAGCTGCCGTAAAAAAAGTTTTAACAGCCAAATTCATAGCTAACGTCCGGTAACGGATATGGCACGAGCAGAGGAAATATAAACTTTCGTAGTTCCAATCAAGGAATGAGTAAGATATCAACGATAAAATTATGTTTGCGTAAAGTTTCTAATAATTCCACCAATGGAGGAATCACTACAATCAGACCATAAAATTTTAATTATTTTATATTTATTCATTTTGTACACTATTTAATAGCCGAAGTCATTTACTGGGAAATATACATTCAAAGCACCAAGGATTGTTATACAGAGATAATCCCAATATACAAACATATTATTCAGATAGAAATCTAATGTACATGAAATAAAAACAACTCATTCCATAAAAGTAGATAATAAGAGCAATGGTGATGTGTATGAATTTTTGAAAGGATGAAATCATGGTCAGACATGCGGATAATACAAATTTATTCAAATATGCATTTGACAACACAAAAACATTATACTACTACTATATTTAAAATGAAGAAATAAATGATAGAAGGTTCATTTTCTAACCATTAATTTGAAAATCAAAATAACAATTTATGAGGTCAGATGTACTTACGTGAAAATGAGAAAATAATCTTAATAAATAATATCAAACAAATAAATATATTTGTCGTTCATAAATATCTTTTCATATTTTTTTGGGAAATATTATAATGTCAATGATAAAAATGAATAGAGATACTTCAAAAAAATCTGAAGCATTCAAAATAATTCACATATATGGATATGTATCCACGGTCGTCCAGTTTCAAAGAATCATATTTTCTGGAAAATATCATGAAAATGTTAATCGTGGTCGCGAATGGGAAATCCAATTAACATTTTCACGAACCTTTTAATAAAATTGAAAACTGTTTTTTAGTAGGATTAACTTCTTTACATTTGGAGCCTGCATCTGGATGTATTTTCAAAATGAATCTCTCAAGTAATTCTAATAAGACTGCAAATGATTTTGGTTATTCAAAATAAAAAATAAAACGAAGGATACTTTGAGAGTTTTCAATCAATTATATTCTGGTAGAAAAGTGAATAAAAATAATTTCTCTTGTATTTATACTCTTCATCAGATACATTTACCATGGTTCAATACTGAAAATGAAAGAAAAAATATAAATAGATTTTCCGAATATATCAAATGAATAAATTGACTCTGAATCAAAGAAAACAAACTAGTTACCCTTTACGTCATTTACAAATGGTCTGCCCAACTTAGGGCCATTGAATGTCGGATTGAACTACCAAATTCCCGAATCTTAAAAAACAAAATATCTCGGTATAACGGTTGATCGCCATATGAGGTGGGACCTACCGACAGAAGGAATTGTCAGAAAACTCAAAGATTTCCTAAACATAAAACATTTAAAAAAACTCTATTTCTCCCTAATATAGTCCATACTATCATATGGAATATTAGGTTGGGGCGGAGTTAATGACTGTTTTCTAAATGAAGTACATCTTCTCCCAAAAAAAAATTATACAGTGAATCCCAAATAAAATTGAACTCACTCGACATAAACACCCCTACAATACTCGAAAAATTGATGAAATTTTATTCCCACGTTGCGAAAAAATTATCGGCCAACGATATACCAATTATTTAGCACCCAGAATCTATGCTTCATTACCACACGACTTGAAAGATATAAAAAACTACCAAACTTTTGAAAAAGAACTGAAAAATGGATTGTCAAATATTCTTATATTTACGAAATTGTTAACCAGAGATAAACACATATAACTGAGCAATTTACGATATATATATATATATATATATATATATATAATATATATATATATATATATATATATATACTTCTCACTTTGATTCTTGAACCATGTAGTTTTAGTAATTGTAGTGGTTTTCTTGGGTTTTGGTTCGTTAGGATAAGTAACTATTTTTGTTTAAAACATTTTAATGGACAGCTTTTAATTATAATGACGTTTCGCCTGGAGGCCCCCAGGCTTCTTCAGATTAGAGCTATAAGAAAATTTATATGGTACAGCCATGTACAAATATGAGTGACAATGTGGTTTTTTCTTACCTGCCAAAACAATTTCATAGGGGTAAAAAGTTCAAAGGTTGTTGGGTCTTTTTCCATTCTATTATGATATTTTTAGGATATACTATCTCCAAACAGATGAGAAATCAATGGAGCACAGAAAATTTCTCCTTCACTTTATTACGAGGACGTGATATCTGTTTGTCTGGATTGACATTTGACGGTATATACGGAACGCATGAACTTGTGTTTCTGTTTTTTGATGTGTTCGTTGTTGTTCTTATTTTTCATACCTGGTCTGTTCGTTTTTGTTAGTGTGGGCTGTATGGGTACTTTCAGTTTTGTTTGTGTAGCATATGATTGACATGTTATTTGGTTTTTGAAATAACGAAAGTTTTTTTGAGCAGAGGTAAACAAAACGGGGAGTGGGAGTCGTTTAATTTTCAAAGGATATTAAAATATGTTTTGCTTAACTGTTTGATGTCTTTTTTATCGTTTAAAGCAAGGTTATTTTTTTTTATATAAATCATTTCTAGGAACTCTCTTTTTTTCGTGTTCCCTTCTGTGGCTAAAATTTTTGTGTTGTCATAATTAAATTCGTGGTTAGTTTCTTTTTTGCGTTTGTTGAGAGCGGTTGCACAGTTTTTTGTGTACTTGTGTGCCTTAATTCTGTTTTCAATGTATTGCGAGGTTTGGCCTATATAGACACGTTCACAGTCTGGATGGTTGCAAGGAATTTCGTATACAACGTGGGTATTTTTTCCTTTTGGATTTTTTGCTTTTAATTTTGAAAAAATCGTTTTTTTTAATGTATGATGACCTTTATGGCCTATGTTTAGGTTGTAGGGTTTTACTATTTTTGATATCTTTTCCGAGAGGCCCTGTATGTATGGAAGTCCAATGTGTCTTTTTGTGGTGTCATTTTTGGTTGTTTTTTTTGTTGTGTTGTAGAAAGAGTCAATTCTCTGTTTGAAAATGCCATTAATTAAACTTTTAGGGTAGCAGTTTTCCATTAATGCCACTTTGGCTTTTTTTATCGCTCTTGGTCTATACTCGGGATCAGATAGTGTAATGGCCCTGTCAGCAAGTCCTATAATTACTGATTTTTTTTGGGACAGGGGATGTTCTGAATTGAATACATATATATATATATATATATATATATATATATGTATGTATGTATTATATATATATATATATATATATATATATATATATAGTGTATGTATGTGTATGTCAATGTGTGTATCCATCATGTATATTTCATAACTCTTCTTTAATAGTAATGGAAAATTACTCCAATTGTGACTAGACAATTATCCCGATACTTCTCTGACCCACCTGTTTATTCTCAAGCACACTTTCATAAATATATATATTATGTATTATTGTTATGATTAATAAACATATATTATAATTAACAGTTAATTTTTGCCGTCGAAATATTCAATCGGTCAATTTTCCATTTTTACTTATTTTGGATCCGGATGATAACTTAACGACTCTCTTAATATTTATTTTGATATACTCCTTTGTTCGATATTCAAAATTATAACTCCCTATAATGCAAGGATGGTATCGCCATTAAAAACAGTTACCCTTGTTTTTGCATGGAAATGAAACATTATATTCAATAAGACATCAAATTCGCAAAAGATATAACTGACAATGCTCTTATTCCACCAAAATAACTATTCTTTCGCACATCCAGACTTAAAATAACATGCATAATACTATATAATCAAACCAATCCATATTTGATGAAAAACCTCAAATATCCCAGCAGATTGGAGAGGAACTAAAGGGTAAGTGGCTCACATCAGCATTCCTAGTATTTTTCCCTCATATTATTATACAGTCCACTACATTATTTACCGATAACCCAATCGGTTTTCAAGACGGGAAGAAATGCTTACAGAGATCTGTTTGCTGAGGCGATAAAATCATGTAAAATTTCTTACCGCCTACGGTCGATTTTATGAAATAATTAATGTCAGTTGTTTCAAAACATATCACCACATTTGGTTATTTATTTATTAATATTCGTCGGTGTGATTCTTCTTCACTACTTTGTTTCATTCAATCAGATATTGATTATAAAAATCACACCAATAATTAACGAGGTGATAGTTAATTGAAAATTATGACAATTGTACATGTATTAATAATAATAATAATAATAATAATAATAAAAAAGTTTATTCACTAAGAAACTGAGAAACAACAAGAGTGTTTATATAATAAAAGTGGTTAGAGCAAACATGGGATACCACAGAAGCTTTAGTTCCGGAGGACTATCGCTTGTACGTGGTTTCGTATGTATACAACGTAATTATGACAAAGATAATAATAATAATAAAGTAGTGTAAGTTATGACAAAAGTAATGAAGTGTAATAAATGATATAATATAAATACACATAAACATGCAATATGTAAAAGCATTCATGTACTAGTAGGGTAAATATATAATTAACAGTAGGGTTTTATGTTAAGACAAACGGGACATATAGTAGATAGCAGATTTATATACACACACATATACATACATATATACACATATATAAACACACATACACACATACATAAATACAAACACACACATATATATATATATATATATATATATATATATATATAATAATATATATATATATATATATATATATATATATATATGAAATCATATCATCTATTACAGAGCCATTTATACCGTTTTATGTTTGAGATCATTATGGTGGTATGGTGTTTTTTTTAGTATTGATATTTCTGGTTAACAAAATCGTGTATATTATTTCTTTCAATACTAGAGATCCAGTTATTATTTTTTTTTATATATATAAGTTTAAATTATTTATGCCTTTTGTCGGGCTAGGTATCAAGCTGTAGAGTCTGGGTGCAAGATAGTCACCGTGACGTTGACCTATTGTTTTTTCACAACGTGGTACTAGTTGCGATCTATGTCTGGTGGTGTAGTTGTGGGTCACTTGTTCTGGAGTTTTTTTGTGTTTTTTGAGATTGGTGAGCATGGACACACAGAAAAGTTGTCTCACGTCGTACATACCAGACAAAACATATAATTGATCATTGGGAAATAAGAGTGGCTTACCGAATATTATTCTCAGAATCCACCTCTGGAGAACGTTCAAGTTTTCAGGATGAGTATCATTCACACCTCCCCGTCCTATTATTCCATAAGTTAGCTGTGATTCTACGAATGCGTAGTTTAGTACAGTGAGATGGTTAGTGTCAAGATAGTCTTTTAGGTATTTGAGTCTTGAGAGCGTGCCTCTTAGTTTTTTTATTATATTCTTCATTTGAAGGTTCTATTTGAGGTGTCGGTCGACTATGATACCTAAATATTTTATCTAATCGGCTTCAGGATTTTTCAATTATTTTAAAGTCGTCCTCCGCTAGCGATTTCAATGTATACTATGATTTCGATTCATAGAATATAGCTGTGTCGTCAGCAAAGCTTAAGATCCTTCCTTTTATGTTGAGATTCAATAAGCCATTGATATACAGTGTGAACAGGAGTGGATTAAGTACTGTCCCTTGCGGCACCCCGTAAGTTACGAACATACTATTGCTCAGTTCACCTCCGATGTCAACCCTTTGTTCGCGATTCTCTAGGTAGCTTTTCAGTAGGTTATAGGTATTTCCCCTCAATCCAGGCAGGCGTGCTTTTGTCCATTGACTTGTAGATGTAAGTTGTTAATTTGTGAATAGCATCGTCGGTCGACTTGCCCTCTCTGAAGCCATATTGAAAGTTGTAACAGAATTTCTGGATTCTGATTTTTATTATTTTTTCTATAATTTTTTAAATGTTTGATATGAGTGAGATAGGTCTATAGTTCACCATTCCTAGTTTATCTCCATTTTTGTGAAGTGGCTTGACGATTCTAGGATAGTGGCCTCTATCAAAGCAGCAATTGATTAAGTGGGTTAGCGAACCTCTTATCTCGTTCGATAATTTCTTCAGAGTTTCTGCCCTATATTGATTGGGTATATCGCGTACGTACCTACATAGCAATCACGATATTAGGTACCTAGCGGAAGAAAATTTTGCCTTTACACGTATAGTTCGCCCAAAAAATATAAACGTAAAGATGATGTTTGAGGTTGGCGACAAATATGGCTTGTAAAATTAATCCGATAGAGGAGCCACCACGCATTATAGTAAATATTTATCCAAGTCTCCAATCGTGCAAATGAGTAATTATAAAACTAATTTCCACTACGAGACAATAGCCGGAGAACTGGCCGGCGGGCACTGTTGCCGATAAAGTTACGTATTCCATGTATCAATTATCATTTGGTTTGGAAATTGATCAGGAAGAAATTATTCGTGAAAAAGTTATTCCGAAATAAAATTCTTTGAAAATAAAATCCAACGTTGTTATATCCATTATTATGAGGTCCAACAGAAGTTAAAAAAATCAACCTAAAGATTCGTAAATATATTGGCAGACTTGGCAACATGATATGGGTTGTCCCGTTGTTGTCCTGGGTTGTCCTCCGAAGCTGGAATGAGGAAATCCTTGTTACGGATTTTACGGCAGAATATATTATTCCAGCGCCAGCGGCAGAGGAATCGCTATTGGATTTTGATATTCTTCTAGTGCATGTTTTGAAAATCTTGCATTGTCAACCGGGCATATATTAGTTTTGAATGACAGGTTCATATTTATTTTGATTGCGACTTTTGTGTTAGTTTGTTTGAATAAGTCGTTGGGAATGAACCGATTTTTATGGAATCAATGAATAATCATTGGCTGAATCCTTACAACAGAAGATATCAGAGTTGGAAGTTCCAATTAAAAAAAATATCATTTCCTCAACAAAACTTTGCTCAAATTTCACAAAAAAACAGTTTCCAATATCTGTGGCATTTTTACGGTTCATTCTGAAGGACTTGAATATTTCTCTTCCTAGAGACAAAATTTTGTATAGAGAAAAAATATTTTATATGGATTGTGTACTGGAGGGAATAATCGGAGAACGTTCTTCAAAGAATGAGAAATGTTGCGACCCTCCGTGGGGAAAGATTCTGTAGAATCAAAAATAGAAAGAAATAAATGATATTTTTTTACGTCCTATATGTTGTTCGCTGAATTTTTCTTCGTAAAATCAAAAATTATTGATTTATTCTCATACATCGCGTGAGATTTTCAGTGGTTATATCACAAGTGATGGATATTTTGGTGATTGAGTTTACTTTGACATTTTTGTGTCAATATTGTTGTAGAAATTCACGAGACCAAGTTTCTTTAAAAATACCTCGACAGCGAAGCTGAAGGCAAATTTTTTAAATGAAATTTGGTCGAGTGGAATTTCTGCAACAATATTGTCGGAAAAATATCAAAGTATACTCTACCCAAAATATATATCACGAATAGTATATGACTAGATTATATATCGAGCTAGCTATTACAAACATACCTACAATTGAAACAAACGTTTTTCCCAATTTCTTTTAAGTGTTTCCGAAACGGTTGGACATTATTTTTTAATTAAACAGTGGACAGTGACTGAATTATTTTCCTAGGTTTGGTATAAACAATGATAAATACCAACTTGTTTTATAGCAAGTAGCGTGTATATTCGAGGCTATTCTAGCAACATGGTGTATATTCGCTGATATTGGGATTTTATTGGTTAGATAAATGCATTTGATTAGCTGAATTCATTTCGAGGTATATAATCACGGATATACCAGCAACATGGTGTATATTCGCTGAGGTTGGGATTTGATTGGTTAGATAAATGCATTTGATTAGCTTAATTCATTTCGACGTATATAATCACCAATATAGGTTGGTTGGTTGGTTGGTTTAAGGCTGACGAGCCAGAGACAGGGTTGGCACTTAGCTTCCCTTGACACTGCGACCAGCTGGGGTCTATTGTATCACTCTGTCGTCAGTGGTTCCTCATTCAAACAGGTTTGTGCCTTTAATTAGGTTTAGAAGCCTGTTGATAAGGTTCTTCGGATTCATGCCTGTTTCCGGGCTGATCTCTCCAAAGATTCTGTGTCGCCTACTACTTAGGGCGTCACAGTCGAAGATTGAAAGACAAGAGTTAGACCCGAGGCCTCCTCTTGTCTCTTGATGACAAGCCATTCTTCAGTATCTATCCCCATGTCCTGGGTTTTGATGAGCTGAAGAATCTTTTTGGTTTCCATTTTACCAAATGGCTTTGGAATCCACTCTGTTTCCGGGAGTTTCTCAGTAGGTGTTCGACCATCTGCTGATCCCTCCTCGGTTGGGTTTACGGTTTCTGGTGCCGAGTGTGATTCAACTGGAATCTCCTCGACTTCCATACCCCTATCGGTGTTGGGTCTTCTTCAACTGGAAGTTCCCCAGGGTTGTTTGTGTAGGGGAAAGGGTCGTCCACACCTGCGGTGCCCCCTGCGCAGGTGTAAGGCAGATTACTCTGGGAGGTCGCCATGTATCCCAGAGGCTCCGTTTTTTTATACCTGACTGGCTCAGGTATCATCCATCCCTCGGCACGGGTCGCTTGACGCCTTGGATTAAGCCATGTTGTGGTGGCATTTGGTTTGAGATTGACTTAGAGATCCGCAGGTTTTGACCATTTCTGGTCATTCCCACTGGATTTTCCTTGTCAACCCCGTTATCCAGCGATACCACTTGGAGGTAGCCACCTAAGTTTCCGCAACCCATCTTCATCTCTCGTAGGAGGTGAACATGTGTTGACGCAAACTACTCGCCATCACCAATATAAGACTTCAATGATTCACCTTCGTCACATACCTGAAGAAAAAAAAATACTTCAATGGAAAAACAAAAACCCCATGAAACCATATTAAGTTCAAATACTTCAAAAGCGAAATATTTCAGTTCATTATTGTGTTATGAGTGTTCAATTGATACAAGCATTGTACAGAGAGTAATTTTCAATGCAACACATATTTGCCTTTTTAAAGAAGTTTATTGGAGCTGTCATTCTGAATGTTTTTGATTTTGACAACAAAATCATAATCTCCGACCCCAAAAACCCGGATTATAAATCACAAAACCCATTTCCCTGAAAACCCTAAATATCAAGGCGCAAGAATACCTATTTTATATTCGCGGCAAGCTTGTGAATCTGTTATTAATAGTATAATATAGGTCAAACAATTAAAGAAATATGTTTTTCCTTCCTAGTGCATTTGTATAAAAACTTGTCTTCAACAGTCTTTTTTATTTATTTTTAATTTTTCCTCTTTAATGCATTTGTATAAGAGTTTGTCTTTATTTATTTTTTAAATTATTTCTAGACATTCATGAAATCCGTCATCTCATTATATTCTGACAAAAAATTTATAATCTTCGGCCCCTAAAACCCCCTCATACAAATTTCGAATAGAATTGGGCTATAATCACAAAACTCATCTCAGAATTTTGACAAAAAAATCATAATCTCCCACCCCAGCAACTCTGACACACCAATTTTGAATAGAACTGGGCCCTAGTCGCAAAACTCGTTCGCCATCTTGGAGCCGCTATCTTAAATCAATGAATTTTGACAAAAAATTAATTATTTCCGACCCAAAGAACACCCACATACCAATTTTGAATAGAAGCGCCCCATAATCACGAATCTCGTCCGCCATTTTGTTTCTTTCTGTAACAAAACTTTCATAATAGATTGTCACCGGAATTATGTACACCCGCCAAAGTTAATCGAACGAGTGGAAATAGATCAAATTTCCTCTGCAAAATTTCACCCGAACGTACAAATCGAGAAATAAATAATAATCACAGAGAAACAAACAAGGCAAGGAGGATACCATCTTGTAAAAATATTAGCGTTTTGCGAAAAATCACAATTTTTGAAATATTAAGTAAATTAACTAGCAAAGAGGTGCACTACCCTCAGAAGGATGTTTAGAAAAATTATTTCACGTGTGTCTATTATCAGCCAGGAAAAGCTTCGTTATATTATACAAATTGAACCTCCGGACCTCGTCATTGATTGTATATTTTTATTACTCTCCATGATACGATTATGAATAATTTCCGAATCCGAAACTATCATTTTCTCTATCTTGCAACTTCTGAAGACATTATCAAAATCACATTCCTATTTCATAATAGTATAGTAGGCACTGGATGAATTAAAGTTACAATGGCGCTCTCTATGCGAAAATGGCTAGACTAAGAAGTCTATCATTTGCCAAACGTAATTGTCTGGAGATTCGCTTTTTATCGGAAGTTGAACTATTTTCATGAGTCTTTCGTTTGAGATGAAAAAGCATGAATTGGCTTATTTCCTTCAATTTTCGACAAAAAAAAACTCGATTTTCGAAAAGAATTCAATCTCAATATTTTCTATCAGTACTCTAATCCTTTCTGAGATTACCTACTAAATTTGAGTTTTCAAAATGTAACCGTTTCTCGATACAACTTGAAATACAAATACATTGAACGCCCACCCTAACGTATGAATCAATAATAACTAATAATAAATAAACAGTACGGAAAAGTACGGTTTACAATCAAGATTGAACACTTATTTATATTACACGTATTAATATACATATACCTACAAAATTTACATGCTTGTAGAATATGAAAACTCAACTCCATAAATTTTGGCTACAGATATGACTGAATTTTTTACATAATTATATATTTGATGTGAAAAATTATAGAAAAATAAATGAAATTCATAAAATTGGGTTTAGCAGGTACAAATACGGTACAAAAAAAAACAGTCATAAAAATAATTAGTAAATTTTAAAAGTCAGTTTCACTGTCACTGTCGTCATCCAAGTTCACAACAATTTTTTCTCTGTGCAACAGATCCATATTTACATATGATTGTTCTACATTTTGAACACGCGCTACGCAGTTATCCCAGCTTTCATTTGGAATATTCAGCAGATTTGACTAAATCAAAGCTACCACAGTTTAAAGTTGGCAAAATATTATTCCTCCTTAGCGTTGCTTTTAGCTCATGCCAAAATTCATATTATTTTCACTCTTCGAATAATTCTGCCGTAAATAGTATCGTCGTGATAATCAAAATGGGAGCAAATACGTATATTCGGAGATTTTCATTTTGACTGTGTATTAAATAGCTAATAATTGAATAATTATAAGAAGCTTTGCTTGTGGTTTGCATTTTTATAGTTTTTAATGAAATGTAATGCGTAGAGGCATAATCATATTTTCATTGGAAAATGTATAGTAAGTTGTTTCAGATGCGAAGGTTTCAGTGAACTATTTTTTAAAAAAAACGGAATATTAGGAAAGTTATGCAATACTTGGTTGTGGTTCAAGTCACCATTTGATAGCACGTCTCATATTGCGTGAGTGAAAGTACACCCGAATATTTGTCAATGGTGAATTTTTTATAGCAAATAGAGCTGAAAATGAATGATTCTGATGTATATATATATAAATATATATATATATATATATATATATATATATATATATATATATATAATAAATTCAATAATACTAATAATATTGTATTACATAAATATATGAGAAATTTGAAAAATGCTGCCAAAAGATACGATTGAAAGATGGTTATGGAAAGGTTGTGATAGATCCAATGTTGTGGACAGAATCGAATGTCAAAAACAATTGATATCCAAAAATATACAATTTTGAAACAGATAATTTTCTAGAGGATAATATGCATGAAGTTTTTATTCGCAAAGTTGTAATTTATTGTCATTGTTTACTGAGTGGCCGATGCTTGAAGAACAGCAGAACTGTCAAGACACAAAAACAAATGTTATTTTGTGAATCTGTGGTCATAAATAGGAACTTTTCTGGCTATATAGACCATTAAGTTGATAGTATTCGAAAATATGCGACCACAAATCTTTCTCGCAGAAGTTTGTAGTACAACTGCAACTAATGCATCACTAGTGATTTAATGAAACAGGCCGTTATGAAAAATGTGATATTTTAAATAGTCAAAATCATACAGTAATGGGCCATTTAACAGCATGGCACCCATTACAGCATAGCAACCATTACTACATAAAAACGTCAGTTATATTTGAAGGGTTCAGGAAAAGAGGGAAATTTATCAAAAAAAAATTGCTCCTTCTTTCCCTGTGCCCTTCATTTAAAACACAATTTAACAAGAAAGAAAAATATTTATTTCAATAAGTATAGCAAGAAATATTGAAAGAACAGTTGTTTAAGTGAGAAAAGGTTACATCTTCTAACCTCGCTACATCTAGTTGCTGCTGAATATTTTTTTCGTTCACCACAATTCCTATAGTGACTTCTTGGGATAGTCCCAGTTGGACATTGTTGAATATATTTTTTGAATTTTTTCTTCTATTACCAATGCTTTTTCAACCGACGAAACCAAAAAGGAGGAGGTTCTCTAGTCGACGCGTATATTTTTTTTTTTAATGTATGATCACGCATAACTTTTTACTGAGACGTCCGATTCCGATAATTCAGTGGATAGGGTGTACTTCAAAGTTGGTCCCATGTGAATTTAAAAGATGAAATCCAACCCTAAGGGTAGCAAAATGAAGGATATTGATCACTCACCCTCTGAATTCTGGTCCGTTGACCGATTCTATCAGCTATATAACTTTGTACTGGGATCTTCGATTTGGATGATTCTTCTTTTATCAGATAGGGTATACCTCATAGTTGATCATATCTGGATTGCGAATGGAATTATCCACCCTCACGGGTAGAAAAAATAAGGGATAATTGATTTTTCACTTGTGAACATTGGCACACATATGTAGTTGACAATGACATATCGCTAGTGTCATCACAATCAATATATTCTATGAGAGGATGGAATTATATACAAAGTAATGAAATAAACTAACCAGAACAACAAAAATAATTTATATTACAACAAATAGTAAAAGTAGATAATCATATCATTTAACTGGTAATAGTTGAAGTAAGGTGGGTAAGTATTTTGGAAGTGATCAAAAAACAAGCAGTCAGTAATTAGTAGATTTCAGCCACAAACAATTGAACCGACGAAATACGGAACTGAAAAGTAAAAAAACTTTTTGAAAAAAAATTAAACCGACGAAATACGGAACTGAAAAGAAAAAAATAAAATGAACCTTCTTAGTCTCAATAACTAAGCTCCTACACTAATGTAAGTAACTAATTTTGAGTCGGCGCCAAATGAACAATCAACGAAGATCATTAAATTACTTCAAAAAAATTATCAGAATGTCACCACGCAACTCGATGCCATCATTTTACGCCTTACCTAATTCATTTGATTTTCTGAAAATATTTACTGGTCATCGTGTTTCTATCTTTTTTAAAGTACACTTTTTACGCAGTCGGGTTTTTTGATTTTTTAAATTAACTATTTTTATCATCAAGAAAATACTCTAAGTCGTCTCCACAGAAATGTTGTGATTAATTAAATTAAAGAAAGCATAAACATGTTTCGGGAACAAATGTTCCCATCTTCAGTATGATATTATACAACAGCTGGAATAAAAAGAATGATCATAGTTTGACAATGTGCTCAGAAATACAATGACAAAGTGC
The DNA here is from genome assembly GCA_018342105.1 of Gonioctena quinquepunctata. Classification (NCBI taxonomy): domain Eukaryota; kingdom Metazoa; phylum Arthropoda; class Insecta; order Coleoptera; family Chrysomelidae; genus Gonioctena; species Gonioctena quinquepunctata. The sequence goes on from JAFIRS010000088.1 coordinate 470,897, forward strand.
TTACCAAAACGGAACAATGAAATAACATATATTATAAATAATCATGAAAATTAACAACTACATGTTGTCGTTAAAGTTTAAATCTGGGCAACGAGCCCCAAAAGATGAAATTTAATAACATTTTAACACTTGTTTATCGAAAAAACCATGCAACGGCTCGATTCGATTGCGAAAGACAGACGAAAGAATCCATATCAAAACAAAGTTGACGCAGGAGAACCTAGCGCCATCTTGAAGTGCGTTTTTATTTTACACTTTTCAGTCATAATTTGAACTCATTATTTAAATTTACTTTTTTTATTTTCAACTTCATAGTTAGGATTATAAGACGGGGACTGTGTTTCGCGACGTGCACTTTCTTGTCGGGCTTTTTGGTTTTTCGAGAAAGATTTGCACACGACTGACGACGTTTTCGAGCTCGTAACATTGTGAGTTATATAATACTCAGATAAACAACAAATAGATACAAACTCTCACCATGTGTACTGAATCATACACTAGCAAAGTACATGAACGATTTCACTAATAACAAATGAATATACTACAATAACAAAGTATATGGATAATTTCAGTCACTAACAGGATACAGTAGAACTCGGTTATAACGAACTACCGAGAGAATATTATTCAATCAAGTGCCGATAATTTGCGAAATTTTACGACCGCAGATTTGATAGTTACATGGCGTAGAGTTAGTGCACAAATTTATCGGGATTATGGTCTCAAAAACTGTACGCGAAAAAAAAAATCTACCAGGATGCATGTACTGCATATTTTCTTCACAGCGAACACCCTTTATAACGAACCATTTTTAGTCGATAAGCCGTTTGTTATAGCCGAGTTTGACTGTACTTTATTAAGTTTCTATTAAAATATTTAAGTGATGGTGTATTAAAAATGTAATGTTTTTATTCACAATATGGCTCTGGTTTTCGCCATATTGAATTTCGTCACAATATGGTATCTGGTTGTCGCCATATTGAATTTTAATTATTACCGTCATGTATTTATTCAAAATATGGCGTCTGGTTGTCGCCATATTGAATTTTGATTATTACTGTCATGTCTCTATTCCCAATATGGCATCTGGTTGTCGCCATATTGAATTTTGATTATTACTATCATGTTTTTATTCACAATTTGGATCTGGTTTTCGCCTCTTGAATTTTGTCACAATATGGCGTCTGGTTATCGCCATATTGAATTTTGATTATAACGGTCATGTCTTTATTCACAATATGATGTCTGGTTGTCGCCATATTGAATTTAGATTATTACTGTCATGTCTTTATTCACAATATGGCGTCTGGTTGTCGTCATATTGAATTTTGTCACAATATGGTTGTCGCAATATTGAATTTTGATTATTACCTTCATGTATTTATCCACAATATGGCGTCTGGTCGTCGCCATATTAAATTTTGATTATTACTGTCAAATTTTACGACCGCAGTCGATCGGTGGGATTCCCCCATTCCTCTGTTAGGGATTTGATAGATACATGGCGTAGTGTTAGTGCACAAATTTATCGGGATTATGGTCTCAAAAAATGTACGCGAAAAAAAAATCTACCAGGATGCATGTACTGCATATTTTCTTCACAGCGAACACCCTTCATAACAAACCATTTCTAGTCAATGAGCCGTTTGTTATAGCCGAGTTTGACTGTACTCAATTAAGTATCTTTTGAAATATTCACGTGATAGTGTAATAAACATGTAATGTTTTTATTCACAATATGGCTCTGGTTGTCGCCGTATTGAATTTTGTCACAATATGGAATCTGGTTGTCGCCATATTGAATTTTTATTATTACCGTCATGTTTTTATTCACAATATGGCGTCTGGTTGTCGCCATATTGAATTTTGATTATTACTATCATGTTTTCATTCACAATATGGCTCTGGTTGTCGCCATATTGAATTTTGTCACAATATGGTATCTGGTTGTGGTCATATTGAATTTTGATTATAACCGTTATGTCTTCATTCACAATATGGCGTCTGGTTGTCGCCATATTGAATTTTGATTATTACTGTTATGTCTCTATTCGCAATATGGCGTCTGGTTGTCGTCATATTGAATTTTGTCACAATATGGTTGTCGCAATATTGAATTTTGATTGTTACCTTCATGTCTTTATTCACAATATGGCGTCTGGTTGTCGCCATATCGAATTTTGATTATAACTGTCATGTTTTTATTCACAATATGGCTCTGGTTGTCACCGTATTGAATTTTGTCACAATATGGCGTCTGGTTGTCGCCATATTGAATTTTGATCATTACCGTCATGTCTTTATTCACAAAATGGCGACTGGTTGTCGCCATATTGAATTTTGATTATTACTGTCATGTCTTTATTCACAATATGGCGTCTGGTTGAATTTTGATTACTGTGTGAGTGAGTTGAGTGATACTCAAGATTAAGACAATTCGATATACGTAAGATTAATAAAAATCGGCCAACGCGTTTGGTCTCTAGAACGCCACATAGAACAAACATTCAACATGATGAACACATTACCCTCCTTTGCGTCGCGCAATCGAGTAAAAAATAGTACCTACGCACCTCGTCAGAAAAGTGGTTTTACTTGACTCGCATGGTATTTAATCTTACACTTTTCTGAAATTGATACGTATTATTAAAATTTGACATTTCATAGCGGGGTTGGATAAGCAGATTAAAAATCCAGTTGTTTTACTTACTTGACTTTTTAAGTGCATTAAGTTGTTAATTTAAACAAATCTGACTGGAAAAACCGAGTGGAGTGTGTAGCCCATTTGGTCTAATACGTAAGTTTTCAAAGTCGGTCTTTTGAAGGTTGATCAAGAACAAAATGGAGTGGGGCTGAGTTTCCCCCAGTTTCCCCTAGGAACCGCCTATGATAACACCGCCCTGCACAAAGCGCGGGGCCCGGGGGTGTGCGCGTCCAAGAATCTTTGTGATAAATTACATTATTTTGATTTAATGTCGCATGAAATTTGAAGAGGCGCAGCCCATGTCGGCACAACAATGCATACACAGCTGATCATATCAGTCGGTGATTGAGCGTAAAACCATATAATTTATCTATTAACTAGTTGATCGAGCGAACAACAATACCATCCATTGTCTATGGCTTGGATCTCGCCGAGCGCTCTCAAGGTTCTCAAAGATTCTATACGCCAGAAAAAATCTCTCGCTCCTTAAACACTCTGATAGTGTAAATCCGCCAGAAAATTGTATCATTTATAAAAAGCGGCATTCTCGAGAAGTGGCTTTCGCTGTAGGTCTTTTTTAATCGTTTAATAGATTTAGTTGTGTAAAAGGTACAAAAATCAATTTCATCAAGTTGTTTGGTATGTCAAACCATTATTCGAGAGATTATTTTTTCTTTTGTGTGCAGTGGATTGAATACCGCCGAGGTTCAAACAACATAATAAATAAAGGGACGAGAAAGTAATCATTTTATTTACTGTCGGATAATGGATATTTATTTAATTTGTTACACCGGTGATTGCATTTTTTATTCCATTCAAACATTTTCTCAGGACTCACCGGTGAATATATAAATTAAGACAACTGAATAACGAGGAACATCAACTCCGAGTTATAGAAAAGGGAAGTATATACAGGGTGTAATATTACTACTTGTATAATGTCAATATATAACGAATTACATTAATTCAAAATTCGGAAAAAACTCAAAACAATTTTTTTTTTGGAAAATTCGTCCAAATTTTGGGAACCGCAAAACAGCGAAGTTTTGGTGGGTAATAATTTTTTTTAATTTTTTTTTCTGGCTTATAAGGTAAAAATTTCGAACAAAAAAATCTGTTTATTTTCAGTGGTTGTTCAATAGGTTAGATTACTTTCTCCGTTTATGATGATTTTATTTGTGATCAGCGATACTAATACTTAAACTACAGGAGCGAATTTGTTTCAACTATAAGAAAGCTGATTATGTTTATTCAAATCATTCAAAAATCGATTACATTACAGTTATTGTTTAAGCAGCTAATTATGTGAAATTTTGCGGATCAACAACAAACCCACGAAGGCATTGCCTGAGCGTGAGTGTTCTTTCTTTAAATTATTTTAATTTTACACTGCCGATAATGCTGTGTAAATTTTATACAGTGCGGTCCATAGATTTAGCGTTATTATGTATTTGTTTGAAAAAAACCTGAAACCTGTCGATTTTTATTGTCAATTTGACAATTTACAGTATGGAAATATTACCCCCTTCTTGCTCCCCCTCTAAATTATGAGCACCCCCTCAATAATTTTGAATGAGAAGGGAGGTATAGTGTTCCAGGAATTTTCATTCTATGTTCAGTAATATTAAGTTTTTCGAATTTGGTGCAATCATAACTGAGAAAATTTAATTTGAAAATGTAAAAATTTTACACTTTACGTAGAATGAAGGAAATAATGTCACATAATGTTTAGGAAGTATTTTTCAATTTATTTCACAATTAAAATAAATGTTCAAAATAACCACCATTCAGTTCTTGACAATGAGCAAGTCGATCTTGGAATTCTCGTACAACATTTTGTAGGGCCCTCAGTTGTTAATTTAAAATATACTTTTGATTTTAAATAACCTATAAGAAATAATCAGGTATTTTTTTATCTGTTTTGCTAAACGTCAGGAAAAAGTCGTTCAAAACACCAAAAAATTATTCACAAAACCCACATAAATAATGTAGTGTTAATCTAGTAGACTATGTTATTTTGATATTTATAAGATGCTGACACACGTCAGTGTATTAAAAAATATTTCTGTGTGTATTTGATTTAACTATTGGCTCATTGATCTGAAACTCAAAGTTCAGGATCTTCTATCACTATTACTTAACACGAGTGTAACCCTAAGGCTCTTACTCTTTGAGCTTCGAACAAGTGGGCAACAGCCATTCACGGATTTGGAATTTTGACTGGATAAGGACTGGAGACCGGTCTCCAGCCCTTCCCATGATGGCGGTTCTCAAAAATGGCCGAAAAAGAATTTTGAATCTAGATTTTGAAAAATAAAATTTCTATAAAGGATGCAGCTTTCACTACCCGGGATAGGTTGATAGATAGCCCATCACTCCAGGGAGTGCCTAGGACGTTTAAAGCGCGAGGGGTCGTCTATGTTGTAATCAGTAGCTTCCCTCACGAGGGGGTTCTCGTGGGTTATTGAGCAATCGAATACTTTCCGATTGCGGTCTCTGATTATACTCCTGATGGAAGGCAGGTTCAAGTCTTCAAGTATCCGATCGTTCCGCACATACCACGGAGCATTCGTTATCATCCTCAGGACTTTCATTTGCGCCCGTTCCAGGACGCGAATGCTAGTCCTGCAGGTTTGGCCCCAGGCGGCCGAGGCATACAAAATGACAGGCCTGAACATCATTTTATAGATCTTGACTTTATTTTTTAAAGATAGTTTACTTCTCCTATTAATCAGAGGGTAAAGTGCGCCGATTTTCTTAGCAATTTTGTTTTTTATTATATTCACATGCGGCTTCCAGGTGAGCCGACGATCCACAGTAACCCCTAAGTACTTGACTTGTTCCGACCATTCTATCTCCCTTCCAGAGATAGTCACTTCCCTCTCCGGGTTGTTTCTCTTGCGACCCATCGAGATCGCTTGTGTTTTATCGGGATTTAACTTTATTTTCCACTCCAGGTACCACTGCTGGAGGTCGTTTAATGCATTCTGCAAATAAACAACACCCATCAGGTGGTTGGCTGACGAGGAAAGTAAGGCCGTATCATCGGCGAACAGGAGATTTTCACGTGTTCGGTTCGTGGTATATCGGAGGTGAAGAGTGCGTATAATACAGGAGACAGTACTGCCCCCTGAGGAACGCCGGCCTCAATTTCTCTCGGGTCCGAGAGGAAATCGTCAACCTTGGTCTGAAATGTCCTACCCACGAGGAACGACTTTATCCACTTCACCAGGCTCAAAGGCAAGTGGAAATCGATCAATTTGCAGAGCAGGCCTTCGTGCCATACTCTGTCAAATGCTTTACTTATGTCTAGAAGGACAATATGAGCACTATTGTTGGTGTTTAGTGGAGAGATTGTATTTTCCACCAGCCTCAAAACCTGTAGCTCGGTGGAGTGAGCGCGACGAAAGCCGAACTGCTCATTCGGTAGGACATTTCTGTCCTCCACTTCATCGTCAAGCCTTTCGAGAACGATTTTTTCAGCCAACTTAGCTGAACAGCATAACAAACTGATTGGTCGATAATTTTGCGGGAAGGTCGGGTTCTGACCTTCTTTCGGGATCATGACCACGATGGCATGCTTCCACCTTCGAGGAAATCTTTTGAGGCGCAGTGAATTGTTGATGATATTCAATAATGACTGCGCCTGGTTATCCGGAAAATTCTAATCATACAATTAGAAATTCCGTCACAACCAGGCGCTTTTTTGGGATTTAATCCTTTGATATGCGCCTTAAGTGCATCCAACGAAGCTGGACGAATGACATCACGACCAGGTTCTCTTAGAGTGCGGTGAACCCGGTGTTCTAGCAAAAGATCACGATCCAGATCATCGTCTGGATGATAATTAAGTTTAAATTGTCTTTCCATCGAGTCAGCAAAAGCTTGAGCTTTGGACTCGAAGTCGTAGCACATGCCGAGCTCTCCATGAATAGGGGGGAAATCAGTCTTTTTTGACTTTAAATTTCGATTTAATTTCCAAAGTTGTCCGTCATTTTCTAAATTTTCTAATGTGTTGCCAAATCTTTCGTTTCTGAACTCGGTTACGTTATTTCTAACCTCCCTATTCAACTCATTTAGACGGATTCTGTCCCCAGGGAACAGACTCCTTTGATAGGCTCTTCTGGCCCGATTTCGATCTCGAATAAGATTTTTAATTCTTCGAGGAAATTCATCTTGATATCTAGGAGCCGGTTCCCTTCGGGAGGAATCCCTGAGAGCATTTTTGATGGTGAGCTCGTAACGCGCTACGGCCTCGTCCAACTCAAGTGGAGAATCAATTCTCTCAGGAGTACAGTAACCTGTCTCTAGAAGCGAACGGAACCTCTCCCAGGCCACCTTGGTGCACATACGATCTGTCTGGGGCGGTGGATCACCCCCTAGAGTTAAAATCACCGGGTTGTGATCAGAGCCCAACTCGGAGAGAGTACGAATGTCCCAATTCCAGGTGATGTTCCTGGCCAAAGCAATGTCAAGCACATCGGGCCTGAGATGACCGAAATGCGTTGGCTCATCCGGAGCCAACACCTGGTATTCATTCCTGTCAAAATGTTGCCACAGTCGCCTACCATTCTGATTGGTGACACGACTCCATTGTGTGTGCTTAGCGTTCAGATCGCCCATGACCAAAACAGGTTGATCTGTTTCCATCAAGAGTGTATCGAGCGCTTCAGGAAGTATTCGATTGTTCGGGGGGTTATAAGCACTGATCAAACGCATAGGACCACTCCTCGTGTTGAAAACAATACCTACAGTTTCTATACCATGGGTATCATCATTGGAAATGCCAAGCTGAACATGCGAATGACTGCGTTTCACCAAAATGGCAACGCCGCCACCCGGACGTCCAAGTCGATCATTTCTGAGCATTTTGTAGTTAGGAAATCTAACAGTTTCTCCATTAAGACGAGTCTCCTGCAGAAAAGCAACATCAATGTTGTTTTCTACAAGAAACTCTTGAAACTCAAGTCTATTCTGGAGAAGGCCATTACAATTCCAACTCACAGCTTTGATGAAGTTCGGAAGCTGCCTTTCACCCATTAGTTAGGGTTGAAACCGGTCGAGAGTGTTGCAGCAGCCTCAGCGAACTGTGCAAGCAGTGTCCTCATTTGATCTAAAGTCGACAGAATATCTCTCGGACTATTAAGCTGAGATGTCTGTGCAGGAGGGTTATCACGGGCCGCCGCTGCATACGACATCCTGACTGCGTCCTGCCTGAATGTGCAGGAAAAAATCTAGGATTGTGGTGCCCCGTGTTCGGGGGGTTCACCCTACGCCTTATTCGAGGACACTTGGGGCATCCTCGATAATTCGCAGTGTGCTCCCCCTCACAATTTGCACACTTTGCTTTTTCGGATTTTGGCTTGACACAATCCTTAGATATATGATTTTCCCCGCATTTGACGCAAGCGGGGGTGGCACAGCAGTTCAGCTGACAGTGGCCAAACTTTTGACAACGGTAACATTGTCCCACAGAGGCCCTTGGCCTCTGTGGTTCCGCTGTCACTCTGACATTCAGGATATCTTTAACATTGAATATGTCACGCTGTTCCTGCTTATCAGAACCAAGACAAGAGGGAGAACTTTCTTCTCTCCGTTCAACTTATGTAGTCGTGCCACTGATTCCGGGGTAAAACCCCTGTCAACCAGCTCAGCTTTAATGTCGTCACAAGTAATAAACTCGGGGACGCCTCTGAAGACGACCCTGAGTTTCTTATCTTCAGGGAGAGTGTATGTATGGAAAGGGATCTTTTGATCCCTGAAGATGCTCGAGATCTTTCTATAATCATCGGGTGAACTTGGAAAAATTTTTATTCCGTCGAATACGTTTTTTGCAGGTTGGTCTAACTTGATGTTGTTTGATTTGAAAAGTGAGTTAACTGTTACCCACTTGCTCTTGTCCCTAACAGTGATAGGAGGTACCTGCTGTTTTTGATCGTTAGTGGTGTCTGTTCTGTTTGTGGTCGTACAGAGTCGTTGGTAATGTCCATATTTGTATCGTCTTCGGTCAAATTTTGAGAATTTTGGGAATTTTCAGTCGTTGCGGGGATGCTAGAACCCTCAGTAGAATTTAAAATTTGGTTTGGGGAATTTTCTAAGCCCTGGTCCGAAATGAGCGCACTGGCTGAATCCGCCCCTGGATTTCTGGGACAATCGACGTAGGATTCGTTTAATGTCACGTCTGACAGAACTTGAAATTTATTTGAGATTTTGACGTTTGTGGAATTTTGCAAATTTTGATCTAAATTAGTATCTACAACTATTCGAGAACTTCTACGAGTGCCAAGGAAGCTTGAAGAGGGTTTTAACGTGCCTTTGGGTGGTGGTAGAGCTGGGAAATCATTTCTCTTGTGCTTCTTTGGAGCTGGTGTGCTGCTATCAGTTCCAACTTCAGCCTTTTTGGTGGATATCAGGTTGCTAATCACAGGGATTTTCAACAGGTCATCTCCGAGGGAGTTCAGCAAAGTCCCCAGCACCTCCAGGAGATCGGCCTTCGAGAGAGAGCCGATCCCCAGGAGCACTGATTTCTTCGGATCCAGACTACCTTTACCAGGGGGCTTGTCGATTTCCACTGGGTAGGATTTTCGTCGGGAATTCAATGTAGAGGGTGGATGGGGGGTTCTTCTCCTGATCTTTGGCACAAGACCGTCAACCAATTGAAGAAAAAGCTTTATAACACTTAATATTCGCAGAGCGAAATTCGACAGTTGAAACTCAAAGGAAAAACATTTCAGTTATGATTGGATGCGGTAATGAAACAAGAACTCAAAAGGAAGTTACTTAAATGTTCGATAATAAATACCCTGGTCAACACGTCTCACTGTCTACAGGAAGCAAAATAGAAAAAAAAAATCGTGAAACTGGACATGTAAAAACTATTCAAAAACCAGGTAGAAATGTTAAATTGGATGAGGAAAAAAAGTAAGATACTCTGTTAGCGATTGAGGAAAATCTGCATATGACAAGTAGACAACTTGCCGCTGACAATGATGTAAGTAAATCATCGATATTGAGAGCTTTCCATAAAGAAAAATACCATCCTTACAAAGTTCAGTTGGTTCAGGTATTAAATGAGGATGATCCTTATAGAAGGCAACAATTCTGTGAACTGATGATGGACAGAATGAAAGCAGATTTGCAGTTCATGAACAAAAGTTAGATGTACTAGCGATTGAGGAAAATCAGCATATGACAAGTAGACAACTTGCCGCCAACAATGATGTGAGTGAATCATCGATATTGAGAGCTCTACATAAAGAAAATAACCATATTTATAGAGTTTAGTTGGTTCAGGAGTTAAATGAGGATGATCCTGATAGAAGGCAACAATTCTGTGAACTGATGATGGACAGAATGGAAGCAGATTTTTAGTTCGTGAACAAAATTATTTTTTCTGATGAAGATAGTTTTCATTTAAATGGAACGGTTAATAGACAAAACTGTAGATATTGGAGCAGAGCAAATCCTCATTGGATGTGTGAGGCCGACACACACTATCCTAAACAAGTGAACGTTTGGGCTGGTATCATTAACAACAAAATTATTGTCCCATATTTTTTTGAAGACACAGTAAATGATGAGGTTTATCTAGATTTTTTTATGAACTTTTTACAGCCTGCATTAAAAATACGTTTTCCTGATGTTAATGATGATGCCATAGATAGATAAATTTGGTACCAACAAGACGGAGCTCCACCGCATCACAAACGTTTTGTTAGGGATTATTTGAACGAAGTTTTTTCCATGAGGTGGATTGGAAGACGTGGAACGATTGAATGGCCGCCTAGATCTCCGATTGTACTCCTCTTGATGACTTTTTTTTATATATAAAAAGTATATTTCAATAGACCAGACAATATTGCAGATTTAAAAATTAGGATAACGGAAGAAATTAACAACATTACCCATGACGTCCTACAAAATGTTGTACGAGAAATACAAGATCGACTTGCTTATTGTCAAGAAGTGAATGGTGGTCATTTTGGACATTTAATTTAATTGTAAAATAAATTGAAAAATACTTCCTAAACATTATGTGACATCATTTCCTTCATTCTATGTAATGCATCAAAATTTTACATTTTCAAAATAAATTTTCAGTTGCACCAAATTTAAAAAACTTAATATTGCTAAACAGAGAATGAAAATTCTTTTCTAAAAAGGTGTCATGCCAATTTTTGAGAGGGTGCTCATAATTCAGAGGGGGTGCAAGAAGAGGGTAATATTTTCATACTGTAAATTGTCAAATTGAAAATAGAAAACACTTGTTTCAGGTTTTTTCAAACAAATACATAATAATGCTAAAAATGAATTTTTTCCATACCTATGGATATTAAGTGTTAAATAGATATAAAACAAAAAATATCAGACATAGAATACAACAAGTGAGAATAAGGTATAGAGAAATATATACATATAGAGTTTGGTCATTTAAGTGTGCAACATATGGGAATTTTTATAATTAATTGACGACAGTTATTGCATGTACGATGATCATATTAGGTGCACATAGATCGTTGCAAGTCAAATAGCATACAGAATAGGTAACAAAATATAAAAATTGTACACGAGTAAAGTGCCCCTATTTCAGAAAAGTTGTTTAGAATTAAAAGTTAGATAGATAGATAGATTTATTTCACAACTTTACATTAAATGTTTGCTGCAAGTCAAGAGTTACAAGAATTGTACAAGATATACATATAAAAGCCTTAAAAAATACGATATAAACATATATATATACAATAAAAAAACGATTCACATAATGAATATTCTGATATAAAATCCTAAATTAATTATGACAAAATTTAAAAAAACATCTATAACAAGCACGTGTAAGAAAAAATGAATTGACCCTGGCAAGGTGACAAAAATCTATTTACTCAAAACAAAAAAGTTGCATTCAAATACTCCTCAGAGCTATAAAAACAGTTTTCCAACATGAATGACTTAATTTTAAGTTTGAATGACTTGGGGTTAAGTTGTTTGATATATCCGGGATATGGTTGTGAAGGTTTATATTTGGGGAGTTTTTCTGGGACTTTGTTAGTCTAAAGTACGGTATTATGAGCAGTTCAGCATTTCTTGTATGATACTGATGAACATCCTGATGTTTCGAGAATAAATGTTTATTTTTATGGATTTCAAGAACGGTGTTATAGATGTAAAGAGATGGAAGGGGTAAGATACCCAAGCTTTTGAAAAGTGGTTTGCAATGGTCTCTGTACTCCGCGTTCATAATAATTCTAATGGCCTTTCTTTGTTGTCTGAAAATTTTAATGGATTGGGAGGAATCACCCCATAAAATTATGCCGTAATTTATGTGTGAATGAAACATGGCAAAATAGGCAGTTTTCAAAGCATGAAGGTCCACTATTTTTTTTAGTTGTCTTAGAGCAAAAATGCTCTTAGAAAGCTTTACATTCAACTCATGTATGTGGGTTGACCATGATAAGTTTCCATCGAGAGTTATTCCCAATAGTTTTCCACTTTTGACGCTACTGTTACTGTTGTTTGAAAAAAATATCTGGTCTTCTCTTCATTCAGTTTCAGTTCGTTTACTGTGAACCAATCTGTAGCCAGTTTCAATGCTTTATCCGTATTTACGGATAATATTCCCAAGTTTTCGCCGTTTGACACTAAAGAGGTATCATCTGCGAAGAGAACACTCCTGTTCGGCAACATGAAATTGCTAAAGTCATTGACATAAATCAAAAATAACAAGGGTCCTAAAACAGAGCCTTGGGGAACCCCGTGTAAGACATTTTCAACACCAGAAAACGTGTCATTCATACACACTGACTGAGTTCTATCCGTCAAATAGGATTTGAACAATTTGAGGGGTAGCCCTCTCACTCCATAGTATTCCAGCTTGTCAAAAAGAGAAACATGGGAAACACAGTCGAATGCCTTGGAGAGGTCACACAGTGTGATGGCCACGATATCACCATTCTCAAGACCTTCCACAATGTAATTCACAACCTTCAACAAAGCATCAGTTGTGGACTTTCCAGCTCTAAAGCCATACTGGTATTTGCTGAAAAAATTATTTATTACAAAAAAATGAAACAACCTATTTTTCAGGATAATTTCAAGAATTTTGCCCAGAACCGGAATTATTGAAATGGGACGATAGTTGTCGATTACAGATTTATCACCCTTTTTCCATAATGGCAAAACTTTTGCATACTTGAAACAGGTAGGAAAACACCCTGTAATTATGCACGAGTTGAAAAGTGTAGTAAGTGGTTCAATGATTACATCAATGATCCCTACTATTATTTCACTAGATAAGTCATAGCAATCCAGACATTTTGATTTTTTTAATGACTTTACTGCCTCGATAATTTCACACGGCAAAATGGGTTTAAGAAAAAAGGAGTAACATGATGCGGAAGTGGAACTGAGTAGATCAACCGAAGTTTTGTCCGTGTGAGGCAAACCAGATATTATATTTTCAGCGACGTTGGCAAAAAAATTACTGAAGCTTTGAATTGGAACATCAGATATAACCTGTGTTTTAGGTTTTTTATTTAGTTCATGATTAATCAATTGCCAGCTACTCCTAGGCTTGTTCTCTGATTCAAAAATGTACTTATTATATGCTGTTTTTTTAACGGCATTTAAATGATATCTGTAGTGGTTACGATAAGCCTTGTATGCAGCGTAATCATCCTCATTTTTCGTACAGTCACAAATAGCTTTTAAACAAGAGAGATTTTTCCTAATTTCTCTCACAAAGTCATTGAACCACTTAACTGGAGGTTCAATTCGTTCGAGAACTTTTTTCTTTGGAAAACATTCCTTTCCGTAGTTACTCAAAATGTCTAGAAATTTGTTGGCAAAATCATTTGTGTCACGATTATTTATGGTGAGTTTATTCCAAGAAACATTTTCCAATAAAAGTTTCAGCTTTAAAATATTTTTTTCATTAATCTTCCTCCATACTGTTGAAGGTGTATTACTACATTTAGCATTTATGATCATGTATTGTCCGTAATGATCAGATAAGCAGGGCTCCAACACTCCCGTTTTAAAATTATCGTTTTCAAGATTTGTCAAAATGTTGTCTATACAAGATGAAGAATGAGATGTAACACGTGTATCCTCATAAATAGTTATGTTGATATTAAATGAATTTATCATACAAATAAGTTCTTCACGTTGAGAGGAATTTGATCTAAAATTCACATTGAAGTCACCGCAAATAATAATCTTGTGGCATAGACTAGTACATTTTACTAATAGATTTTCAAAATTAAGCATGAAAAGTTCAAAATCACCCAGACCGGACCTGTAACAGGTAATGATAATTGTCTCGAGGGACAATATCTCAATACTGCAGAACTCCGTTATGCCTACATACTAAGACCTGGCGTCCCAAGATATTCTTTTTGAAAACATTAATAGGTTTCCTATTTTTTTATATTCTTTCTAAACACTTCCATTAATTAATCAAAATTGAATCAATTACGCATACTTTTGTTAAAATTCGACCATTTTTGTAAAATTACCTTTTTAATATTTAGGAAATCACAAACTCCATGATTGTTGCAACGATATTAAGAAAAACTTTAATCTTTCGCAAACATCTTTTTAACAATGTAAAACAGTAGTAATTATGATATGCATATTAAAAAACTCTGATTTGAAGTGCAAATTTTTCAAGTCAAACATGAAATCCTACTAAAATAATGGCGGATACTCGTGGAAAAAAACAAATGAGGGTTAAAAGTAAACATCATTATTATTATTAATTGATATTAACAAAATAATGTATCCATAATGTATTCATCAAACTCACCCAAATCTCAAAATCAATGATACAATGTTTTTAAACGTATTTGAATGTGGTGCCGATGGTTTTACCAATTTTAAGCTTATTTTTATTGTAACTTAATAATTAACAAATCAAAACAAATTAGAACGGAAAATATCTAAAATGCAAAACAAATATGTGCAAAAAAATTATTGAAGCGTCTCTCTTCTCGTTCATTGCATCTCATTCTAATGAAATCATATCGAATTTTCAAGCTCCTCAACATAATTGAATGGTCGATCCTTGTAACTTTTTGGATCGGTATTTCGTCCTAACCATTTATCAACCAATTCCCATTTAACCATTCAGAAACAATTCTAGCAGAATGAGCGGGACATCATGTACAAACCATAATTTATTTCGTTATACAAAATATCCGTCAGATCGTTTTCCAAAAACTGTAAATAGGTATCACCATTTAGGTTTTGGCAAAAATAAATAGTTTGTCGTTGATAATACCGCACCACACGTTTGTTTTTGGTAAAACTGGTTTTAATTGGCAATGACGAAATTTGGGATTTTGGTCCGACCACCACCTACAATTTTGGGAGAGTCAACGCCGTCATCTCCAAAAATGTGTCTGTGGAAATCACGTTGATCTTCTATTTGTCCTTGAATCGTTCTTGAAACGTGCAAATAAACTTTGGCTTGTAGGCATGATATTTATTTTTTCCAATAATCTTCTTGATAGAGCCTTATTTTACACCCGTATAAGCAGAAATTTCTTGGGTGGATCTTCTAGGGTTTTCAGCAACTGCTTGAAGTACTTCCAATTGAGTTTTTTCAGTACATACAATTTTGGTACGTTCATTTTTTTATTCACAGTCAAAAGACCCTGCCTGTTTGGAATTCATTAAAATTCTGCCTACAGTTGAATAGTGAACATGTTTGTCTGTATGTCGTTCATTGACAATATCTGCTGCTTGACGCAATGGTTTATACTTATCTCCACATATTAAAACTAATTCTGGCTCCTCGGCTAACGTTAACTGTTTTGGAGGAGGTGCTTGAAATCAAATGAACCTAATAATCGAACAATAATTATTCAAGAATAGGAATTATTTTTTCCCTGGGTATCCACGATTATTTTAGTGAGATTTCTTGTTTGTCGATTGATTTGTACAGTTTTTCAATAAACATTTAAAATAAAAATGTTGCGCTTCCAATTAGAGTTTATTAATATGAATATTATAATTACTACTGTTTAACCTGTTAAAAAAATTTTTAAATTAAAATTTTATGATTCCATAAAAAAAATTAAATTTAAGTTAATTTAACAAATATGCTTGAATTTGAACAGATATATGCAAAATTGATTTGATTTCGATTAATTTTGGGAAGTTTTTAGGGTGAATATAAAAAATATATTTTGGGCAATGAATAAAAAAAAATCTTGGAAGATATTTAGGCATATCTTTTAATTCTAAACAACTCAATAATATTTCGTTGAATTTTCTGAAATAAGCGTACTCTACTACTGTACAATTTTTATATTTCTTGACCGACCCTGTATGCTGTTTGACTTGCAACGATTCTAAGTGCACCTGGTTGTGCAATTAATTTTGAAAATTCTCATATGTTGCACACTCAAATGACCACACTGTATACAAACATAGGCATATAGTGAGGTACATGAGTAACGGATACATTCATTTTCTATGTAATTTACAATTTATGGGTAAAATCCTGAAACACGTCAATTTTTTATTCTAAAATGACATTTTTTGAGCATAACTTTATACCTTCCCTTCAACCGCTTGGAGTAATAGCAACCCCTTTAAAACAATTAAATAGATCGAGGGTGCGTGTGAAAGCTCATTTGAACGGGTTTCTAGCAATATAAGGTTTTTTTAATATATCCACATTTTTTGTTCGAAAAATATTAAATTTTCAAGCTACTAAGTGAACAAAAGAACATGAAACATTTCAAATCAAATGTTCAAACTGGGCGTTGCTTCTTGACGATAATGGAGGTGTTGCTGAAATCCTTGTAAAACATTTAGTATTGTTTCCGCGGTGATTTGATTAATTTTTCGCCTTATTCTGTCTTTTAAACCATTTACATTATTTGGTCTGTTGTAGAATGCTTTAGATTGTGAATAACCTTATAAAAATAGCCAAGCGGATGAAATCGGGAAAACGAGCAGGCCACTCAATTTCACCGCGTCTACCGATCCACCTATTAGGAAAAACTTGATTGAGACAGGTTCTTACTTCCAATACTTACTTCGTCTTGCTGACACCAAATAGGGTTGTCATCATCTGGAAAAAGTATTCTTAACTCTGGAACTAAGAAATTTTATATATATATATATATATATATATATATATATATATATATATATATATATATTGTTATGATGATGTTTTATTATGATTGTATTGTATTTGGTATGTATGATTATTATTATTATTTATTATTTATTCTTTCCTCTTTTTTTATTCGCTTTTCGAATACTCATCACAACAATAAACTCCGGCTATATATTCCTACCCTCATTCAATATACCATTTACCTTCCATTTATTACCTTTTCCCAGCTCAGTCGGTACGCCTATGGGGACATGATCATCTCTAACTCAGGAGGATTGCAGTTGCGCCATCTGGTTGTTTTTCTTGAAGTCAATATACTGTTTTATGGAAATATAGCTTGTAAAATGATCAAAAGATGAATAATGAGTCCAGAAAATAATCAACTGATTGTTCTTTCATTCAATAGAATCTAAATTACCCATGCCTGCGATATCTACTTCATTTGCATATAATATGCAGCCAATGAAATTGAAAATGTCAAATAAGTTGTTCATGCGCAATCAATGAACTTGCAAATACATGTTTGTAGGTTATACTAAGATTATGAGAATAAATAAGAAAGAGAGTTCAATACGGTGAATAGGTGTTATTAATGAACCGTAAAAAGTGTCTGCCCCGAATACTCTCACTTAATTTAGTTTTGTTGAAGAAAGTACCTGATGTTTGTTCCTCTGGTGCACTCTCGCGAATCCTGGCTGTGTTGTATGGCTATTGGAACTAGATGCTTTGCTAACGATGGGTCCCCTTGCTGTTGGCATCGTCATGCTAGGAAATCTCATGTGATTTGTAAGGTAAGTTGTTTTCTTGGTCGATTCCAAGCCTGGTGGTTTCTTAATTTGTTTTGACTTGTCTGATAGCAGATATATTTATGTTGTTATTATATTTTCGTTGATTTTTGGTGATACAATTTTCATCACCGCTTCACCAAAGTTTCTTTTTTCCGGCCCCCTTTATTTTTTACTTTTTCCGTAGCAACCATCACTTTTTGTTTTAAGGCACTGATTTCCAGTTTTTACACTCTTTTTAAAAAACCTTCTCTTATTCTGAACTATGACACTTATTTTATATACAGCTTATATTTCTATACATAATATTATTTATACGGAGTTGTTACAAATTCTTACCTAACAATTTTCTGTTCTCAAACCTCATATTTATTTGATTCTCCATGAAAAATAGTTTGACATGTCCCTGTCATGTTTCCTTGTGACTCAAGATTAGCATACAGGATTTTCTAGCTTGTTGATTATTTTTGGCTATTTGAGTTCTAAGATTTTATTTGTGAGTTTGGATTTCTATACTTCTACAGGTTGTGCAAATGAAATAGATTGTAGGAAACATACTGATGATAATAGAAAAGCTCCACTGCTAAACTCTTGGATCATCTGCGTTGACTATGAGATGGCCAAAGGTTTCAGAGATTCTGAGTACACAGAAAAATTGTAAAAACAATCATAGCAGGTATCCATGTATAAATATCATTATATCAAATTTCTATTCTATTTATCTTCAACCTATATTTCATATCATAACAAAACCTATATTTCATATCATAACAATTAATATATATATATATATATATATATATATATATATATATAAGATATACTTGAAATGAGAACTCATCTCATAATGGTTGCACTCGGTTTTAAAAAAATTGTAATTACATTGTTATATCTCTGGTTCCCGTCATCGTAACGAGATGAATTATACAGAGTGGGCCATTGAAAACGAAACAGCGGGTCTGTAGGTCGACAGAACCGAATTATAAAGAAACGCTCGGACATGTCAACTACATTTTCGAGGCGGACATCGTTCGCGATGGAATTCACCCGAAATACATTCCATCCCTCGGAGCTGTGACCGCCATCCCTAAATTTTTAAATGGCAACATATGGCAAGTGATACCTCATTTGAAAGGTATATTCATTCTCAATGTCAAACAACAAAAATAGATTAATTCTATCGATTCGTTTTTTATTCACTCAATCAATAAAAATAACATCTAACAATGCAACTGTTTGAAGATAATTATCATTGTCAAGGAATTAGATGATCTAACTGTTAACCAACGAATAACATGCAATTCCGTTTCAAATTTTCATTTTATCCTCATTTACTTGATCGAAATTTTTTTAAGGTTCTCAAGAATCGATAAAAAGACGTTTTTCCGAATTTGACTCAAATTCGAGTACAACAAAAACATGTATGAGATAATTTTTTTCGCCAAATCGCACTTGTGGACGTCTATCAGTGTCAAACTTATCTTTGATTGAACAACATTAGAGTGAATTACTGGACTAAAGCTGCTGAATATATTACCGCAATAATGGTGTATACGATCGCGGAAAGAGTTGAAATAATAACAATTTTTTTTAAGAATGGTGAGTGCGGTAACCGTACAGCTGATTTGTTCAATGAAACGCATCCAGATAAACTTGTTGCCAGAAAATACATTCTAGAATTAGTGCAAAAATCTCGTCAAACTGGATCAATAGCCAACAAGAAACGAGACCCAGAACGTGATTTCCGTTGAGAAATGAACCTGTTGAAGTTGCACTTTTAGGGCAAGTTCATGCAGACCCAACATTGAGCACAAGGAAAGTGGCTAGTGCTACCAATATCAGTAGAAGCAGTATCCGCCGAATCCTGAAACATCTTAATTTCCACCCCTACAGAATAAATAATGAGTTTGATTGGCGACAGGAATTTTGTGAACTCATGACTACGAGAATAGATGCTGATTTCCTCCTCAACATCTGCTTTTCTGATGAGTCTACATTCTATTTGAATTTGACTGTGAATCGTGATAATTGTCGTTATTGGTCAGATGCCAATACACATGTTTTCCACGAAGTCCATACTCAAACTCCCCAAAAACTCAATGTCTGGGCCGGTATTCTTGGGGACCGTTTGATTGGACCAGTATTTCTCGACGGTAACCTGACAGGAGAACCTCACTTGGAATTATTGAATGAATTTGTTTATCCACAATTAGTAGACATAATTGAAAATGGCACTCGTTACCATGAAAACCACTTGATATTTCAACAAGACGGGGCACCTCCACATTATGCACAGCCTGTTAGGGCGTTTTTGGAACGAATGTTTCCTGGAAGTTGGATTGGAAGAGGAGGCTCTATAGAGTGGCCAGCCAGATCTCCAGATTTAACCCGACTCGACTTTTACCTGTGGGGTCACTTGAAAAACAAAATATTTGCAACTGAAACAGAATCTCTGGAATATTTACGAAGGAGAATTATTGAACAATGTTGTCGAATAACGCCGGAAATGCTACGAAATGTGAGGTCTCGTTTTGAACAGAACTTGTACTATTGTATGGAAATGGGTGGTAGACAGTTTGAACATTCAGTTCATTGACAATAATAATTATTGCGACAGTTGCTTTATCAGATATTGTTTTTATTGATTGAGTGAATAAAAAGTGATTTCCCAACTTCAAGTTCCTTTTTTCTCGAAAATGAATCGATAAAATTAGTTTATTTTTGTTGTTTGATATCAAACTAAAAACAACTCTGAAATGAGGTATCACTTGCCATGTGTGCCATTTAAAAATTTGGGAGTGGCGGTCACAGCTCCGAGGGATGGAATGTATTTCGTGTGAATTTCATCGCGAACGATGTCCCCCTCGAAAATGTAGTTGATGTATCCGAGCGTTTTTATCTAATTCGGTTCTCCGACCTACAGATCTGCTGTTTCGTTTTCAATGGCCCACTCTGTATACCAGTTCTTAAGTCTAATCATAAGCCATCAAAATCGCTATAGTAATTGATGCTCGAACAAACAAATAAATGAACTGACAATTACAATTTTATAATAGTATAGATTCGAATCATTCATATGATGATGAAATTGAGAGCAAATCTTTCTGTCGAGGAAAATCTGAAGAATTTCAACCTCATAAATATTTTTATACTTTTTTCTATTCATCCCATGCTTCTTCAGTATTCCAATTGGTTTTCTCAGAAATTGTCAAGCGATATAGTGAGCAATCTGTTTCTTTGTACGCTTTATAACACAATGTCATATTTGCGTCATTACATTTTAAAATTGAGTAATTTATTATCGTTCCTCTCCTCCGCGTTTCCTTTTATTGTCATATTAAAGCACTTGAGACCCCTAACATTCCCCTTCGGCAGGATATACGTATATCACTCGAAACCATTACGAACAATGGAATTAATAGCCCTGAAACCGCAAAAGGCAAATTGCCAGAGAACGTACGTAGTTCCTGGAAAGGCGAAATCGTTGAAATTCTCTCGGAACGCCTTCAAAGATTGATTCAAGTGTGTTTCAGTTAGGAACATTTTTTTAACTTCCTCTCCTGGAAGTGTTCATGAGGAATCATTCATCAACGTTTGATCCAACAGATACAAATCTCAATGTTATCGTTATTCGTAGTAATATCAAACACAAACCTCTAAAACTGAAAATTTTTCATTGAGCGTGATATTGAAGTATGTGGCATCGAACTCGTTAGCTCTCAAACTGCCATTATCACAGTCTATAGATCAGCATGCATTGAAGATTGCTCTGTTTTCTTGGGTAAGCTTGAAGAACTTTTAATCTTTATTTCACAAAAATATAAGCGGCTAATATTACTTGGAGATTTCAATATAAACTTTTTGAGACCTTCTTCGAATCTTACTAATCTGATTTGTCTGACAAACTCTTTTGGACTTGAGGTTACTATCAAAGAATTTACCAGAGTCGAAAATGGTTCAAAGAGCTGTATAGACAATATACTCACAATCTTCGATGGGAACAACTATGAGTCTGGCGTTGTTGATCCCTTAAGCAAGTTACAAATGTCCCTCTCTTCAGAAGAAATATAACATCCTCAGGTATTCTCGAACTCCAGACATCGTTACAAAAAGTTAATTGGAGCATTTTCAACGACAATAGCTCTTCTGAAGTTATGGTAGATTTTCTATTGAATTTATATGTAAATCTAGTCCATAAATTATTTCCCCTTAAAAAAGTCTCCAGTGAGTCCAACAGAACCCTTGTTGGCTGGTTCAACGATGACTTAAGAAAAATGAGAGACACAGTTCATTCCATAAAAACAATCTACGACGTGACAAACGATCCTGATCATAAACAAGTTTTTAAATATGTTAACAATGAATATCAAAAAGCTATCTTGGAATCGAAAAGGTCTGCTTTCGATAAATTCATCAGTGACTCAGATAATAAAGTCAGAGATAGCTGGAAACTCATCAACTATGAAAAAAATAAAAATAACTCTCGTAAAACCTGTGATGATATCACACCTCATGAATTTAATACTTTTTTTACCACTATAGCAAAAACTATAACTAGACAACTTCCTTCTAATAACGTTATTGCTTGCCCATCATCACTCGATGCTAATCTCAAACCTTCTTCAGCAGGATCCTTCTTCTTTGAACCTGTGACCACCTCTGAAGTCTTCAATGCCATTGGTGAGTTGAAAAACTCCAATTGTTTTGATGTCTATACCCTTAATAGTAGAATAATAAAAGAAACAAGTTTTTATTTGATTGAACCACTCACGTGTCTTTTCAATGCTTGCATAAGAGAGGGTACTTTCCCAGATAAATTTAAAATCAGTAAGGTCATTCCAGTTTTTAAAAAGGGCGATATAAACCTTCTCGAAAATCATCGACCTATCTCCATCGTCCCTATATTTGGCAAAATTTTTGAAATTATTCTTAAAAAAAGACTATATCTCTACTTTGAAGTTAACAATCTCCTTAACACGGATCAATATGGTTTTAGAAAATCTTGTTCTACTATACAAGCTGTTGTTCGTGTGGTTGAGAGCATAGTTGATGGTTTTGAACAAAAACAGCATAGCTCAGCCACATTGTGTGACCTGAGCAAGGCGTTTGACTGTGTTTCTCACCACAATCTTCTTATGAAACTGAATGAATACGGAATCAGAGGAGTTGCCCTTTCCCTCTTCAGCTCTTATTTGAACAATCGTAAGCAATGCGTTGATCTTGGCGAGAATAGAACTTCGGATCTTTTGCCATTCGAATCTGGAGTACCACAGGGCTCCGTTCTGGAACCTCTGTTGTTCATCATCTATATAAACGACATCTTCTTCCACTTATTATCATATAAATGCGTAATCTATGCCGATGATACAACTCTCCTGTGTACTAACCAAAACTGTGAGAACTTGCTCGCCACAATAAAAACTGTGGTAAATCAGGCTGAGAAATGGTTCAATGCTAACCTTCTGAAACTAAATAAAGATAAAACTCAAACTATCACATTCTCTACGAATAATAACATAGCTAAAGGCGAAACTGTGAAACTACTAGGCATCACCCTAGACGATACTCTGAATTGGTCATATCATATTGAAGAATTAGGCTCGAAACTTTCCAAATATCTATTTTTACTCAGGCAATTGAAGAATTATGTCAGCTTGAACACTCTTTTATCAGCATATTATGCTTTTTTTCATTCCCTTTACTTTAGGGAAACTGCCCCAGTGCCGAGAAAATATTCTTACTACAAAAGCGAGCTATCAGAATAATTTCAAATGCAGGTTTTAGAGATACCTGCCGACCCCTTTTCAAAAAACTAAACATAATGACGGTACCTTCTATCTTTATCTATCAATCTCTATTGGAAATCCATAACCACAAAAACGAGCATCTGACCAATTCACAGGTTCATGAACACAACACTAGAGGTGCTAATCTCTTAAGACCACGCAGGCTGAAACTACACAAATCCTCGATCAATACACTCAATGTTAATATTCATAATATATTGCCACCCACTGTTAAAGATCTACCTATATGTAGTTTCAAGAGGTTTACCAAAAATCTCTTAACAACACATTGTTTTTATAGTGTCAACGAGTATCTGGCCACACCAACACACATGTTTGAATCTGAATCACTTTAATGGTGGCCTTCTAACTTAATTATCGTATTATTTACATCATGTTTGTATCTTTTATATACATTTGTGTCACCACTGTTAATAGTTGTTTTCGTGTAAATGAAATATTTGTTATATACCTATTTTGTTAATCATTTATTTGAATTGTTCACATTTTTTTTTCACTTGTAATCTACCTGAAATGTTTGTTTGTTGTTCATCTGTTTGTATGGCTCAAACATTATTGTATTGACTTGCTACAAATGTATTTTTTTTACATAACGTAGTTAATAAACTATCTATCACTATTACTATTGCTTAAAAAAAGTTGACCAAATACACCTTAAGAAAGTCGTTCTCATAAATTCGTATCTCGTAAAATCATATGTTACATGATTGAAGAGACCAGAAAATGATTGCTGATGTAGCTGATAAGGAATAAGTTCAAAATTGATTCCCGACTACAGAAAAAATCGCGCTCTGTAAAGTACGGAACAAGAAAATATTCTTGTCCGAAATTCTTATCTACCAACTATTCAATTATTTATCGTCTAATAAGTAGACAACTTGCCCCAAGTTTGCTTACTAAACAATACATTTTAGGGTATTATGTACGTAAATGCAATAATTTGGAATATATAAAGGTTATAAAATGATGAAGTAGATAGCGTCTGTTATTAAATTTTCATTGATATAGGTTATGTAGAGCCTGATAGTCTTTCGTGTCCTAAGGCAAAGTGGCAAGCGACCACGGCTATCCTTTGAATATCGCTATATCTATGTGTTTAATTGAAATATATAAGTTGTCTACTTATTAGACGATAAATAATTGAATAGATGGTAGATAAGAATTTCGGATAAGAATATTTTTCTGAAATCCCTAAAGAATGCCTACTTTCTCGGATCAACTTTAGACCCCACATCTAGTATTTTAGTCCCTACCCTTCCGGTTTTTCATATACATTTTAGAAATAAATACAGGCAAACAACCACTTCACATTATGAACATTCATTGAATATATTATTACACATATGGAAAGTTTATTATAACTATTTTTGTATATTTTCGGTTATGTTGCAGTTTGTACAATTTATTAAACATAGGCCGAACTCTACCTGAAAAGTTTTTTACTTTCCCCTCTAAATGTATGTTATGTTACCTGAATAGTCAGCGACGTTATTGCTGTTTTTTTCTTCGGCAATAATACTAATGGTATTAGCAGATTTCTCTTTGTCACTTTCCCCTCTAAATATTGTATCTGCTATGTCTACTCCATTTGTAAATGATTCCTCTATATATCCTTCGGCAACGGTTGAGGATTTCCATCGTATATGCCTCTTTAAAGCAATTAAATATGCCTCAGCATTAACCAAAATTGTCGCAGAGGACCGACGGAAACAATGTCCAGTGTATTCATGTGCATATAGCAAATTTAAAAATATTGCGACAATTTGAGTCATTTTGACTGATGTATTCCCACTACTTGCCTGCAACTTTCAAAATTTTCTGGTCGACATGCAACATATTTTCTATACAATGGCATATAAGTTTCGTTTATCACAAATGATTTTGGTTTGTTCGTTTTATTATCGGGTATTTTAATCAAAAGTTTAGATCCAAAATCTTTTATGTCATTCAAATTTAATTGATATAGTTCATCACGGCGAATGCACCGGCAACACCAAATATTAAGGCAACCTTAAAAGTAAACACTACATAAATATCTGGGTAATTTTAATATTCTTACATTCTAAACTGGTGCTTGAGTAATAAAACGTTTTGTCAGATGAACAAATTATCTGACAAAACTTTTGACTTCTTTAGTTCATAGTTTCAGGAAAGCACGTAATTTCGAATATTTTGTAATATCAATATCTTCTTTTGTACTAAGTGTAGCTTTCAGCATGGAGTAATTTGACCATAATGTAGATGCCTTCAACTTTGTAGATAAATAGGAAAAGTATGCAATCAGGACATTTCCAGATCGGGAGGTCTTTTTTTCCTTGGCAGTAATCCATGAAACGTTTGTACGCGTATTCATATTTTGCCTTGGATTTATTTGGCAATAAATTTAAGATGACATTTTCAACAACATTTACTAACTCTGGAGGTGTCCCGCACACCTGAACATCACCATCACTGTCCATTTTAAATATTTTTTAGCGATAAGTAGGTATTGAACCGAAATAAGTAGTGATTCTCTGACTTTTGTCACAACAATAAACAAACAAGGAAACGATTTCATAGTCAATAAGATGGTAATCAAAAATTGTTATGCATTTATAAAAATTCCTTAATTTATGATAATGTTGATTGCGATTTCAGAAAAAATAGTATGTGTACCTCGTAGTAGAAGCATATTCCCTGACTTCAATGCTTGTTGGCCTTCGCTTAACGCCTCGGCCTACAATTTACATTGTTGTCTGGGAATGAATTGCTTTTACTACTAGATACCCAATGTACTATTTCTTGTTTCGTACTTTTCAGAGCGCGATTTTTTCCCTAGTCGAGTTTCTTTTTATTTAAATTATTTTGGGGGTTCCATTTTCGCGAGAAAGTGTGCGCAGTGCCGCTTTATTATTACAAGATTTTATTTAGTTCCACTTGTTAGTTCGTTCGTTCGTTAGGGTCAAATCTTTCAAGTGAATTTTGACCGACTTCTAGTCATCTGATTAATTTGAAATTTGGCAGATGTTCATAATTCCGGTGACAATGTATAATGGAATTTTTGTTAGAGAAAAAACAAAATGGCGGCTTTAAGATGGCGGAGGAGATTTGTAATTATGGTCCGATCTGATTCAAATTGGTATGAGGGGGTTTTCGGGGTCGGAGATCATGATTTTTTTGTCAAAATTCATAAATTCAAGACGGCGGCTCCAATATGGCGGACGAATTTTGTGATTATAGTTCGATTCGATTCAAAATGTAGGTTTTCGGGGTCGGAGATCATGAATTTTTTGTCAACATTCTTAAATTCAAGCTGGCGCGAGAGCGGTCCCAAGATGGACGACGAGTTTTGTGATTATGAATTTTTTGTCAAAATTTATGAATTTTAGATGGCGGCCCCAAGATGAAAGACGAGTTTTCTGATTATGCACGGAAAAAATAGTACATTAAAGTATAAGTGGATAAAAAGGGCTTTAAAACACGCGCGATTTTTCGAGCATGACGGCGCAGCTTGTCCAATGAAATTAATTGGTATCTACTTTCATGGATACTTCGCACGACAAGCTCTTTGAAACTAAATAATTCAACAAAAAATAATTAAATCATTGTCAGCGATGACTTAAATTTATTTTATACGTTTTAGTACGCGTCTTGAATGAGAGCTTGTCTTGTTTTTAATTAGTTATTTTATTCTAGTTTTAGGTTTTATTTCGTTTCAATTATTATTATACATATATTGTTTTCTCAGAGATAATATTCATATTGATTTCGTTCCAGTGCAATTCAAACCATCGAGAACACAAAGCAAGGTGAAATAAACTATAATAATATGTTTCGGAATCATTTGGCCCTTATTTTCGACTATATTTATTTACTATTAAGTCATGTGCTTTACTTCATTACCATTTCTCATTCCAACTTCCAAATCCAACTAGTTTTATATATTGTTGTGGAAATAATGCAGTTTAGCGAGAATCCGCAGATTTGAAAAAAAAATGTAAATAAACAATTAATTGGACCCCAATGATTTAGAATATGCCATTCGATAAAACTGTCTTTTTTTTCCTAAACACGAATCGGAAGTCAAAACGTAGATAATAAAAATCATCTTCCAGACCAACTGACACAGATCAAAAAGTGATATGTTCTTTTCAACTCAATATCACTATCGCTACTAAATCAATAAAACAAAAGAGTGCACGAGAAAAGCTCAACAAGCGTGTCTTTCATCAGTTCTCCATCAATTTTCTATGTTTTTGCATGCTTTCCCTGCCGATTGCTACAAAAATATAGTTTATTTCTTTAACGGTAATGTTTACTCGTGAAGCAATCTTGTACAATCCTATCGTTACATTTTTTATAGCCTAGGGTACTCAGGAAAAAGTGTTTGCATATCTCGATTCTTTCACCAAGCGAATCCTTGAAGAAGTATTTCGATGTATTTTTCCATCTAAAATTAGCAGGGCCCCTATGACGTGTCATATCTGTTGGAGTAATATAACTAACAAAATTTCTTCTTCCAGAAAACGACATATTCCAATAATCTGAGTTGATATCATTTCTATGGATTTTAGTAGAGCTATATTTGAATTTTATCTACAGTTGTCAGCAAAGGAGAGTTGCACCGAATGCTTCAACTTTTGTTTTTAATATTATTCTGATAGAACCTTTTTTTATATATTCTATCTTATCTTCACTTCGAACATTATTTTCCCACCCTGAAATGATATCTTCTTCTGGTACATCCTCGTGTTCTATCAACTTATCTTCTTCTTGATCTGAAATCTCAAAATCAGGATCTTTAATAGAATCGTTCTTCATTTACCATGTCAGTTTCTTGAATAGGATATCCAGAAATATTATTCCGAGACATTGAGCTACATGGTCGGTTATTGGTAATTCAACTGGTCTAAGTTCTGCTTGAGTACGATTGTTATCTTTCAGCAGATTATCGAATCCATCAATTTTTTTTCCACAATTCAGTTCGTTGTTTATTGCCAGAGCCATCGAAATAATGTTTTTGCTGCGGCTTTCCGTAACTTTATTTGACCAAAAATATAGAGTGTCTAACCGCTTCAAAACAAAATAAACATGAAGAATGAATTATCATTATTCCTCACATAATGATAGTTCAGTTAGACAGAAAGTCGCACTTGAACAGCGACGATACAATCCTAGTCTTTAACGTGGTATATCCACAATAGTTTGGATTTATCACTTTATAGCTGAGGATACATATCAAAGACTTCTGCTACGCTTGAGTTTGGGATAAACGACTTTCAAAACAATTCTGCATCGATAGTAATATATGTATTTTCCACTTAAAAGTCAACAAAACCTGCGAGTAATAGTCCAAGCATGATCCCTATAGTGGTAACTCCATTTGACAAAAACGTGGAGTTTTAAGGTTAGCACGGCAGTATGGCAGTACGCAGTATGCAGCCTCACAGACACATACCTACATTCAAACAAGAAGGAACATTTTAGAATTGATTTACTTGTCCAAAATACGTGATCGCCAATAATTTTTAAGGCTATCAACATTATAAATATAAAGATTACTAAGTATGCTTTCCATAGGTAACAATAGGAATCTTGAATTTTACTTCGCAAAAATAATGGATTAAAAAAAACATTTTTTTTTTTTATAATTGACCGCCGGATTTTTTTGTTTTTTGGGTTAAGGAGGCTGGTTTATTTACAAAAATTATTTTTTTCAAATTTGCAAATTGTCGCTAAACTACATTTCAAACCGACTTATCCATTACGTTTATAGCCTAAACAAACATCTAAGACGTGATTTCTTAAATAAATTATACGCAATTATCGAGTTGATGCAAACAAAGCAGCGAGCAACAGCTAGTAATATATTTATTTTTAAAATGTGCACGGCTCATTTAATTTTTTTAATACTGGACTGTATATCCTCTAGATGGCGCCATATTGAATTCAGTGTGATGTCACATAACCTATAACTAGCGGACAATCAAGTCGCTTCTAACGATACCTCATTTGTCAAATTATGATAAGTAGTTTAGAAGATATGCGGGAACAGATGAACATACATACATAGCATGCTAAAATCATAACTCTCCTTTTGACTTTGCCGTGGTCGGGTAAACATAGGTACTCGTTTTTTTCCTCTCTGAAAATCTCCGATGAACAACAACAAATTTGGTTGCCACAAAATCCGTGCAAGGAGAATAATCCGATAATAGATTAAACACACATATAATATCAAAAGGTCTTCGGAACACATATCAAATGGATACAATAGCTGTCTAGAATTTCAAATGTTTCATTGTTATTCAAATATAACTTGATAATAGCTGTCTGTTATGGTGTTCGGCATATGTTTATCTTTGTTCACACTGACGATGGCCTGGGGCGTCGATTAGGTTAATAGTGGACAGAAAGAATATCCTTTGATTGTGAATACAGACAATATTCATAGAGATTATCCACCTTTTTAATACGATTGAATTCTTTATAAGACAAGCTTAAAATCGAATGAAGTAAAAAGACAAAAATATATTATTATATTTTGTATTCATACCGCATATATATCGCCTGACAAGCTTTCGAATCTATTATTTGCTGAAGGAACAGAAAAGTTTCTTTTTCATTTCAGATTTTTTATTTTTTATTGAGTATGAGAATATATAGGTGATTGACAATTATGAAAATTGACTCACCAGATACCAATTTTCAATAAAGTCAAACCATAAATCCCAACTTAACTGCCGCCAGAAAAACTTATTACTGAGTTTAAATATATTAGTATCATAAAATCACAACTGTGTCATTTTGGAATAACAATTTCTAATTGTTGAATTTTGACAGTGAGTTACAATTACATAAACTTCACGCCTATTGGCTGCTCGGCTACGTACTTCTCAGAGAGTGCCATTGTCATGAACTTCGAAATTTGGTTAATTTGAGAATGGAATTGAAACAGATGTGTTTAAAAATTGTAACAGTGCACGGAAAAATTATGTTTTTTTTCGAAAGAAACGGGTTGATTTTTATATTCAAATGCCTCTTGTTCAATATACTAGTGAAAGGGGTTACGTCACTAGTGTCGGCGTAATGATGCAATCGATGATTTTTTTAAATGGAAGCAGTGGTCATGTGACCCCTTATTTGAAAGGTAGTTTAATCTCCTATACAGCGACATACACTTTTGAATAATTTATTTCTACAGGGTGAAAACAAAATTATATATTATAAAATATTTTTTTCTAAAACTGTTGAATTTCGCGAAACATCCTGAAACAGGTCGACTTTCATTTTCGAGTGCCTATTATAGAGAGGTTACGTCACCAGTGTGAGCGTGATAACGTAATCGAAGCATTTTCCTAATAGACATAGGTATCGTGTGGCATCTTATTTGAATAGTCTTTCCATCCTCTATTCAGCGACATGAACTTATAAATAATTGATTTCAACATGGTGAACAAAAATTAATTTTTATCCAAATATAAACAAATTACGATAAAAACTCTCGAACAAAATTCCAAATTTATTACTGGGTAAATCTCTATATATATAAAAATCAATTGCTGTTCGTTAGTCTCGCTTAAACTCAAAAACGGCTTGACTGATTTGAATATGTTGTTTTGTTTTGTTTTGTTTGCTTGAATACAGGGAAGGTTAAAAAAAAATTGGGAAAACCCAAAAGAACAGCTGAAAAATTGAAAAACGGACCTATCCTCTAATTGCCGTGCTATCGTCTAACTGACATTTCTTCCGTGAGGTTGTGTAAAAATAGTTTTTAACCGTTGTGGATTTCAAGAAAAGTCTTAGTTAAAGCGAATTTAGATACACTTTGCAAAGGTTTGTCATTTATTTTGATCTGCCATTCTATTTACCTTTATTGACTTTGTAGGTAACCACATTTTTTTTAGTTTGAGGTTAAAGTGAAAACAAAGTTCATTACAATGCTGTCATAGGTTGTCGAAGTCAATAAAATGTGCGACGAGCTACCTCACTTGCAAACCCCAATGAGCGACAGATAATGATAATAGTCGTATTGGTATGTCCGAATCGCGTTCGAGAGTGACTTAATAGTTCAAAGTGGATAGATTTAGAGTGCAACGAATTCGTGCACATCAAACACAACAACAGCCAGCACGACACAATGAACATGAGCGATTGCGCCGACGCAATGCTCCTGGAACGAGCGGCATATATGCATATATATATATATATATATATATATATATATATATATATATATATATATATATATATATATATATATATATACATATATATATATATATATATATATATATATATATTATGATGATGTGGGCTGTTTATTTTATTTTGTTTTTTATTGATTGATTATTATTATTATTTTATTAACCACTAGTCATCACAATAATTTTGCAGTTTGTTATGATAGTAAGCTTGATTGATTTGATTCATTATGAATTCTATTTAATTCTTTGAAAATACTTATCATAACAATAGAAAGTCCGGCTATGTTGTTCTTACTCTTTTTCAAACACCATTTTACCTTTCCTTTGTTACCTCATTCCAGCTAAGTCGGTACGCCTATGGAGACATGATCATCCTACAGCTCAGCAGAATTCAGTTGCACCATCTATTTGCTTTGTTTGAAGTCAAGTTATTGTTTCATGAAAATATAGTTCGTGATATGATGAAATAAGGAATAACAAAACAGAAAATAGTTAATTTGTTTTTGTTTTTATTGGAATGAATATTTCAAGGTTTCAAAATCCTACTCCTGCGATATCTAGCTTATATTAAATATAATTGAATCTATGAAGTCAAAAAAATAATCACATGACTTGCTCATGTGTGATAGAATGAATGAGCAAAGTAATATTCACAGGTTATATTGTCACAGTGGTCATAAGTATGAAATAAAGTTCACCACTGTAGATAGATATTATCAAAGACCCCCAAAAGTGTCTAATACCATTGATATCACTTCGTTTATTTGTGTTTTTAAAAAGTACCTGTAGTTCGTTGCGTTTGTGCACTCACGAAGACTCCTGGCTGTGTAAAATGCTTTGGAAAGTGAACCTGTCCGACGTTGGCCCCCTTTCATTGTTGGTTACGTCCTGGGTAAAATGTAATCTGGATAGCAGGTGAGTGGTTTCTTGCTCAAATAATTGTAGGCTGTTTCTTGGTTTGGATTATTAATTGGAATTGCTCTCACAGTTGTGTTTTCTGCTAATTTGGATTGATTTCTGATGAACATTTTTCTAACGCTTTCTCCAAAATAATTTTTTTCTCGACCTGTCTTTTTTCTCCCGTAGCAACCATCAACTTTCAAACTTTCAAAAGCAACTTTTCTTATTCTACACTATGAAACTTATTTTATATACAGCTTATATTTCTATACTTAATATTATTTACACAAAGTGGTTATACATTCTTATTCAACCATTTTCTGTTCTCAGATTTGATATTTTATCATTTTTTCAGGAAAAATTATTTGACATGTCCCTGTCATGTTCCCTTGAGTTTCTAAGTTAGCATACAGGATGTTCTTGCTTATATATAATTTTTATCTGTTTGAATTCTAAGATTTTGTTTGTAGATTTTGATGTCTATTCTTTTTATAGGTTGTGCAATCTAACTGGATAGTTCAGTTGGAAACCTATTTATGTCAATAGAAAATCTCCACTGCTTAACTCTTTGATGATCTGCGACGGACGTAAAGGTTTCAGAGATGCAAAGTGCACAGAAAAATTGTAAAACCACCATAGCAGGTATTCATGTGATGTATAAATATCATTTTGTCAAATTTTTATTCTTTCAATAGTTAACATATATTTGATATCATAACAATATATATATATATATATATATATATATATATATTTATATATATATATATATATATTTAAATATATATATATATATATATTTATATATATTTATATATATATATATATATATATATATATATATATATATATATATATATATATATATATATATATATATATTTATATATATATATAAGCAGTGGGGAATAACGGGGATCTTCAGTCAGCACAAGTGTTGAACTATTAAAAACTCTTTAATACGTTGGAACTAGCTCTCGTTTCAATTCTGAAACTTCTTCAGGGTCCTAAAATATGTAAATTACATTATTGAGAAAAAAAATTACTTGAAATGAAGGAAGTACTTACAGCAGAGTGGTTGATTAATGAACACTAACTTAAAAAAAAAACGTAAAATATGTAAATATTTGTCGGAATGGTGTTATATCTTTGACGTTTCGAGTGACATTGAAGGATTTGAAATGACAACCTATGATTAATCGTCAGAAAAATATAAAATATGTAGTGAGTGTGTTAATTCTTTTATTATATTCTTTGAGAATCATCAGTTTTAATCCATTTGTAAAAGATAACTGTAGATTTTGCTAAGATTTTCGATATCTGTTTTTTTGTTTATATTTTTATTGGATTTACTAATTTCAATCATTTCAAGAAATAATCTTTTAGATAATTTTTTTTCTGAATGTAAAACTTGTGCTACCTCGAATGATATTTTATGGCCTGTTTCAATAGCATGTTGAGCTAATGCACATGATTTCTTGTTGAGTCTTATATCACTTCTGTGAGAAATAACACGATTATTTAAAGTTCTTGAACTTGTACCAATATAGTTCAAATCACAGTTGTTACATGGTATGCTGTAGACAACATTTGATTTCTTCAAATCTGGTGTGGGATCTTTTAACCTCGTATTTAAATTTCCAATAGTCTTGATATGTTTTTGAGAAATTTTTATGTTAATTTCACGCTCCTGCCCCACTCTCCGGCAAATACAAGCCAACAAGCCTGATGTAGTCCTCTTCGACCACCAGCAGAAAACGATATACGACATTGAGTTTTCGGCTCCGACCTAGACGAATATTGTGCGAAAAGAGGAGGAGAAACGGACGAAATATCGAGATTTACTCTTTGAACTTCTCAGACTCTATCCAGACCATTCAGTAAAAGCAGTCCTCCTCGGATCGTTACGTCTGCTCAGGACTCATAATTCCCTGACCCAGTGATTTCTCACCTCACGGATGTGGGGAATGGTCATTGGTTTATAAAACCAGTACGCCCTTCCGAATGGGTCGGAGCTTCGGAAGCTAGCGCTTGACTGGAATGGTACGGAAAATAATAATAATAAGGATCAATCGATTTTAAACTTCCTAATAAGCTAGAGACTTGAAATTCCAGATGCCAGTGTAATATTCACTTGCTTTGTTATCTATATGTTCATTTGTTTGTCTGTTATAATAATAACTAACTTTCCGACGAGCTAGAGATTTGAAACTGAAAATAAAGTTCAGAACTGGATGACAATACAATATCAACTGGCTTTCTTATTTGTCTATCTGATGAAGGACAAGTGTCATTAGTCGATATATCAGATCATATGGCTGTACCTTGCAAAGTTGATACTTTCCAGACATCACAAAGGGCCAAGTAAATTTCTTCTCGCGATTTTCGCAACTTTGATTATAACCTCTTTTGTTTATTCGAACAATCAACTGGAACGATATTTATCTGTTTGTTAATGTTCAATACTGAAATAATTCACTTTTTTCGAAAGTCATACACATCTTCAATTTAGAAGAGTAAGCAAACCTTGGCTAACCCTTGGCTAACTCACAATATAAAAAAAACGATTTCTCTCAGAATGGGGCTAGGATGTAGCTTTCCTTTTTCCCTTCGTGATATTTATTTGGGTTCTCCGATTTGGTGAACAGTAAGTGAATCCTGCAATGGTTCAACTTCGGGTACCAGGAATTAAAGAATTCCACAGTCTAATTGTATTTTCTTCTAATCTGACGACCCTTGCTTGTGACAGAGCATGAAATGCAGGAACATTTTGAAATGATTATCCTTAGCTTGATGATATTATATGTTTGGAGTTCGTTCGTATGACGGAATTCGAAGGAACGTAGGAATGGAATTTGAGTGACACGTCGTTCCTTTTTAAAATTTTTAATTCGTAGGTTCAAATACAACTGAATTAATAATGAGAACAAAAAACCAAACTGGCAAATTTCTTATTCAAAATTAGTCACACAGAACTGTCAGTGATAATGATACAAGCATACCTTGTTTCTGTAACACAGAGAATAAATCAAAAATAGACCAGGGTAGGCCTCATACTTCAGGGCTGGCCTCATACTTTATAACAACATTTTTAACCATGTTTAAACAGTCCGTTTTAAAAATGTGGTATATTAAAAATGTTTTTTTATTCTAATAATATTATTTTCTAGGTTCATATGAATGCGTTTTATGTTCTGTCAAATATATTTTTCAAAATAATTTTTCGTTATTATAAAGAATGTAAAGTATACCTCTTATTAATGATTGAACAAATCTATTCATTAAGAAATTACAAGTTCAGAAATGATGTAGAAATTAATTAGTGTTGTGTTCGTGCATTTCGCCATTAACTAACCCAGACAATATTCATAAACTACATCTTGTTCATTTCAATTAGTTAGTCTGCTTCAATGGAATATACGCAATGCTAGTTCACATTCGTAAGAATGCACTGTGGACCAGAAGACAATAACGTGTAATATCAGGTTGTCGGATGTAATTAGTTCTACGATAATGAATGTTTCTTCGACTGATTTGAAATATACGACTTGGAAATGGAGTTGACCGAATACCTTTCCTGAGAATTCTTCAGTTGTCATACGAGATGTATACAGGGTGAATCAAAAGTACTTTGACAAACTTCAGGAGGTGATTTCTCTAATATAAATTGTTCAAATAAAAATATGTCCGGAAACGCTTCGTTTCCAAGATACAGGGTATTGGAGTTTTATTTTTATTTTCGGTTTTTTCAATAACTTTCGAAATACTGATCTTAATCAAACGAAAATTGGTATTAAGAGGTTTTTTGAGGTGTCGAATTCAAACCTGATGTAATTATTGCTCTTACTCGTAGGGGGCGTCACCTACACGTCTTTTTCCTCTATCATATCTACGTAAAAAAGCTAACCTAGTTACAAGTCGCTATAAGCAACCGTTTTCTAGATATTTGGACTTGAAAATTTCAAGTCGATTATTTGATAATCGTTTTGAAGTTATTACCATTATTTTGCATTTTTCACAAGAATGCTTAGGAAATTAATTTGACGTTCAAGTAAGTAGTTTTGGTAATTACATATTATGTGACAGTTAAACGTTTTGTTGTTTTGTTGAAGTTTCTGTAAGTTTTAAACACTAATTTTGAAAAAATGGATTATTCAAACAATAATGCTCATTTAGCCAATATGCATTTCGTTTATGGCCTTGCGGATGTCAATGCGCACGAAGCAAGACGTATTTACCAGGATCGATTTCCTAATAGAGTACTGCCTTTAGCTCCAACATTTACCAGTCTCCACCGTCGTTTGGCAGAAACAGGTAGCTTTGAGAGGGCAGCTGATATTATTGGAAGACCACGAGCAGTCCGAACCCCAGAATTGGAAGAAACTGTTTTGAACGCTCTCGCGGAGAATCCAGAAACAAGTCCAAGAATAATTGCTGAAGCTCTCAATTCTACTCAGTCCACAGTTTGGAGAATTATCCACGATTATTTGATAATCGTGTTGAAGTAATTACCATTATTTTGCATTTTTCGCAAGGATGCTTAGGAAATGAATTTGACGTTTAAGTAAGTAGTTTTGGTTTTTTGTAGGGGGCGTAAAGGGTATATATCTCAAAAATTGAGGATTTCCAATTTTCTCAAAAACCACTGACATATAGTAATGCGTTGGGGAAAGTCTCGTGGCAAGAGAGCTTGTACCCTTTGAATATGGTATGGATAAAATTGTTGATCGTGAATAATTCTCCAAACTGTGGACCGAGTAGAATTGGGAGCTTCAGCAATTATTCTTGTACTTGTTTCTGGATTCTCCTCGAGAGTGTTCAAAACAACTTCTTCCAATTCTGGGGTTCGGACTGCTCGTGGTCTTCCAATAATATCAGCTGCTCTCTTGAAGCTACCTTTCTGCTAAACGACGGTGGAGACTGGTAAATGTTGGAGCTAAAGGCAGTACTCGATCAGGAAATCGCTCCTGGTAAATACGTCTTGCTTCGCGCGCATTGCCATCCGCAAGCCCAAAACGAAACGCATAGCGGCTAAATGAGCATTATTGTTTAAATAATACATTTTTTCAAAATTAGTGGTTAAAACTTACAGAAACTTCAACAAAACAACAAAACGTTTAACTGTCACATAATATGTAATTACCAAATCTATTTACTTGAAAAATGCAAAATAATGGTGATAACTTCAACACGCATCGATTATCAAATAATCGACTTGAAATTTCCAAGTCCAAATATCTAGAAAACGGTTGCTTATAGCGACTTGTAACAGGGGTAGCTTTTCACGTAGACATGATAGAGGAATTGATTTTTGCACTGAACAATGTGCTAGAAGTACGCTCAAAAAAGCTATGAATCTTCAAAAAAGAAAAAGACAAAAGACGTGTAGGTGGCGCCCGCTACGAGTAAGAGCAATAATGACATCAGGTTCGAATTCGACACCTTTAAAAAACCTCTCAATACCAATTTTCGTTTAATTGAGGTCAGTATTTCGAAAGTTATTTAAAAAAGACGAAAATAAAAATAAAACTTTAACACCCTGTATCTTGGAAAAGAAGCGTTCCCGGACATATATTTATTCAGACAATTCATATTAGAATTTTGTGAGGAATCACCTCCTGAAATTTGTCAAAGTACTTTTGAATCACCCTGTTTCGAAATACTATTTCTAAACCTGAGCGAAATAGAGTTATAATTGCTATAAAGTAACTTATAAAACTTCATAAACAAAATTACCCTATCCGGCCAGTAGTATCTTTCATTACAGCACCATCAGTGAAAATATCTGTAGCTTGAAGAATTTATATGAATTGATTGATTGAATTAAGAACATGCATCTTCCTAAAAATTCCAAACTCAATTCCTTCGATGTTCAAAATCTTTTTCCGAGTATACCACCAGATGAAAGAATCATACTAGTAGGTAACTCACTGGATAGAAACCATGTTAATCCGATCATCAAAGATGAGATATTTGATTTACTTACAGTTTGTTCAACACAAAATTATTTTCAATTTAATAATAATTTTTATTCTTCCAAGTTATTAATGGGTAACTTTTAAGTCCGTTACCAGCAGAAATTTTCATGGATAATCTCCAAAGTAAAATTTATAAGAACCCGTTGATAAAAACGTCTTATATTGGTATAGATATGTAGACGACATCTTATGTTGCTTCGTAGGAACTGATAGACAATTAACTAATTTTTTGACTTCATGAATGGCATTCATTGCTCAATAAAATTTACAAAAGAAATTGAAATAAATGATTCGATACACTTCTAAGATTTGACCATGACGAAAATAAACAATAAACACGATTTTTTTATTTTTCACCAACCCTCGTATACAGATATAACAATACACACTGTTATATTGTATGAAATCAACGAAATAACACGTGGGTTAAAGTGCTCTCTCGAAATTGCCAAAAAAGTGAGATAAATGTTAGTGTCCTGAGGTGAAA
The DNA here is from genome assembly GCA_018342105.1 of Gonioctena quinquepunctata. Taxonomy (NCBI): domain Eukaryota; kingdom Metazoa; phylum Arthropoda; class Insecta; order Coleoptera; family Chrysomelidae; genus Gonioctena; species Gonioctena quinquepunctata. The sequence goes on from JAFIRS010000088.1 coordinate 509,872, forward strand.
GTTGCATCAAATTACAGAGAAAACTCTGCTGCATCCAGGTGATACGATATCAAGACGTAATAACCTATACCTGAAACATAGTTGCAATTGATCGCGTCAATATAATTGAATCTTGTGATCGTCTACTCAGTTTTTTGTCGATAAACATTGGTATCGCTTATCATCTCAGACTGCAAAAAATAGAAGTGCCACAGATAGAAGAAATATATTCTAAACTAGCGGACCCGACAGACGTTGTCCTGTCCAAATTTCTATGTTCCCTAAAATGTTTTTTCCGAAAACTCTCGTCCGTGTAGAATTTCTTTTTTTTTATGTTTTCCTTTATGTTGTTCTATCTAGATTACGCTTTTGACTCCTTCCGCTTCCTGTTGTCCCGTTATCTCGTTTTCCCGTTATCCCGTTATCCCATTTTCCTGGTACCCCGTTTTTCTTTATCCCGTTATCCCGTTTTTCCGGTTATTCCCTTATCCTGTCATCCCGTTACCCGTTTTTCGTTATCCCGTTATCCAGTTATCCCCGTTATCCCGTTTTCCTGTTATCCCATTTGTTCTTTATCCCGTTATCCCGTTTTCCCCTTATCCCCTTCTCCTGTCATCCCGTTTTCCCGTTTTTTCGTTATCTCGTTATTCCCGTTATCCCGTTTTCCTGTTATCCCGTTTTTTCTATAAAAAATAGGGGTTGATCGTAAAAGGGTGAAAATTAAGAGTAATATGAATTTTTTTATTCTAAGTCATGACAAAATAAAAATAAAAACCTTGCGAAAAAAAAATAGGAGTTGATCGTAGAAGGGTGAAAATGCAGGGTCGTATGTATTTTTGAATGCTGTATCATAAAAAAATGAAAACATTTGAAAAAAAAAAATAAGGGGTGGACCACCCTTAACATATAGGGGGATGATTTGTGAATGTGAACCATCCAGGGCGCCACCCAAACGCATACAAAAAAAATCATTCAAATCGGTCCAGCCATTTATGATACCAACTGCAGCGCCATCTGCCGGGCTGATTTGTCAATCTAAACCATCTAGGGCGCCACCCAAACGCATACAAAAAAAAACATTGAAATCGGTCCAGCCGTTTAGGAGGAGTACAATAGAATTAAATGTATATAAAGATAGAATAAATTCGATTATAGTTATTGCATACTGAAAACGAGGTACTAAAGATTAAAAATAAAAAATTAAAGAACAGATTGCAAACAATAGAACGTAGAACAAAAAAATATAACCTGGTTTTCTACGGGCGAATTTACAAAGATCTAGTAACAGTTATTCAAAATAAACTAAATATCAATATAAATACAATCGATATACGGGATGCTCACAGAATAGGCAAAGAAGGACCCAATAAAATTCGACAAGGAATTGGTGGAGTTCATAAACTCGCAGAAAAAATACGAAATCTTACATAATGCTAACAAGTTGAAGAATTCGGGTAGTTCGATATCTGTGGATCTTATTGCCGAGGACTACGAGAAGAAGCAGTTTATGGTGAAACAATTAAAAACCGCTCGACAAAAACAATTCAACGCGAAATACAAAGGAAATAATCTCCTGATAAACGACACTGAGTATACCTACGAAAACCTGAAACAGAATCCAGTAGAGAATTGGACCGTGAGGATTGGAACAGGAAAGGAGAACTCATCAAGAAAAAGAACTAATGAAATAGAAATGGAAAATCAAGAAGGAAATGCGGAAAAATACATAAAAACTCGTTCTGCATCAAGGAACAATTAGGAGGTTTCCGGTGCATGTACGTTTAATATATATTTTCCTTCAATTTTCAATTCAGTAAATTTTATGTACTTATATAACGTCTATTATTTTAATTTCTTATATTATTTTACAGTCGACAAATTTTTTATCTAATCATAGCACCTTCTAATGATTCATGTATACATACTGTTAATCTTATTAGTGTCATTTTAGTATTTTAGCACAATTTTATCCTTTCAACACAATTTTTTAGTCATAAGTTAGTAACTTGATCCACCTCCTCTGCCCAAGAACCAAAAAGTCATAATCTGAATTAATTCTCAGTTGCAAGCATATCCCACTAAAAAAAACACCAATTTCAATCTCCTTCATAATAATATCCGCAGTATAAACAGAAATTTTGATGAATTCAAATGCTATTTGAACCAACTCAAGTTTAAACCTGATTGTATTGTGCTATCGGAAACATGTGTAATTCCAAATGTGGACCTATTCCATATTCCTGATTATGAAATGATATATAACAAAGGAACCTATAACCAGAATGATGGAGTGGTTTGTTATGTGAAGGCAGATATAAAAAGCTCATTTAAAGTCGTTGACTAGGGTCAAAATAAAATATTAGTATCAAACATTATTTTCTGTAACAAAAAAATCACTATTATAGCATTATATAGATCCCCAATTTCCAATACATTGGAATTCCTCAACAATCTTCGATTATACTTCCAAAATGAGAAATTTGAAAATAAATCACACGTAATACTTGTGGGAGACATCAATATTGACATATTGAAAGTTAACGCGGAATCTACTGAATACCTAACTATTATGCATGAATATGGTTTTTTATCAGCTATAAATGATTACACGAGGTGTCTCAACGAAAGCAAATCTTCATACAAACAGATAATGTTGTGGATTTGATGCTTCCCATAACAGTAAAAACAAATCTGACGGACCATTATTCAACATTTCTTCAAATCGTATTCGATGAATGTACTGCTTTTAGAGAAAACTCTGATAAGATGAAAAAAAAATTATAACAAACTATTAAAAAATTTGAAGAATATCCCGTGGGATACTGTTTATAATATAGAAGATGCTGAATCTGCAGCTAATAAATTTATTGATATCATCGTCCAACAAATAGGGAACTGCTCTTACACTATTAGAAATAAAAAAAATTAAAAAAAGGATGGATGACTGCAGAGCTCAGTCTCATCATTGAAGATCGCGAGAAACTACATCAGCAACTGCTGAAATATCCTACCAATCAAGAAATAAAATCGCTATATAAATCCACCAGAACTAGAGTATCTTCCATGATACAAAAGACAAAGAATAATTACTACAAAAATAAAGTAACTCAGGCAGGTAGGGATTCAAAAAAGTTGTGGAACTCTATAAACGAAATATGTTCGAAATCAATGAGACCTAGAAATGATCTAAATAGAATAAAGGTGGAGAGAAGATATATCGACAATGAAAAAGAAATTGCAAACCTTAAGAATGAACATTACGTCACAGTGGAAAAAAAGCTTGCAGAAGAAATTAATACCGATCCCGAATATATTGCCTCGCAACGCAACCCGCTATTGAATTCTCTTTTTTTACGAGCAGTTACCCAAAATGAAATAAAAACAATAATTACTCAACTAAAACCTATGAAGGCACCAGGAATTGATCTCACAACGTCTGAAACTGTTATACAAATTTCTGACATAATTGCAGCACCACTAGCTGCTGTAATCAATAAATGTATTCAACAAGGAATTTTTCCCGCAGCATTTAAAGAAATAATAGTATTCCCCATATATGAAAATGGCGACAGAAAAGAATTCATCAACTACAGGTCAATTTCAGTAATAACAAACTTTTCAAAGATATTCGAAAAAATTCTAAAAAGCAATTGACTTCATTTCTTGATGAATTTGGAATAATTTCAGAAAAACCACATGGTTTCAGAGAAGGTGTTTCCATCCAATAAGCGATACTAAAATTAACCTCCAAAATGTATTTAGCTCTGGACAAAAGCCAGCCTGCTCTCTGTGTCTTTCTTGACTCGTCGAAGGCATTCGATACGGTAAGCCATAACTTACTCATCGAATCGCTCGGGAATTCAGGTATCATAGGTAAAGTTCTGGACTTGTTCAAAAGCTATCTCTCAAATAGACCCCAAAAAGTCAAATTGAAGAATATCTATAGCAAATCCGAAACAGTAGCGTATGGAGTACCTCAAGGAACCGTACTAGGACCAATCCTGTTCAACATTTATTTAAATGATTTATTTGAGGCCAATACCAAAGGAGAAATAATCACGTATGCAGATGATACAGCAATCTTTTACTCAGCTCAAGAATGGAAAAACTTTGAAAGAACTAGTAGAACGAGATCTGTATAAAATTAAATCATGGTTTCAGAGTCGATTGCTGACCATAAACCCTAGCAAAACATTGTTTTTTCCACTATCCAATAATGAATCCACCTTGCCGTCTTTCAATACTCTAAAAATTTCTGATGATTTTTCAATTGAGTCTACTTTTGAATTTAAGTACCTAGGTGTGATTATTGACAGTCACCTCAAGTGGAATAAGCATGTCGCGTATGTGATAAAAAAACTACATTTTTTAATTCACAAACTGAAAAACCACAGATATATTTTAAACAAAATCCAACTGAAAACAGTATATCATGCACTAGTGGAATCGCACATAGCTAATGGAATAGTAACTTGGGGGGCAGTCGGAAAAACTATCATTAATAATCTAGTGATAGTTCAGAAGAAAATTATTAAAATTTGATTGTGTAAAACAATCCGATACTCTTCAGACCTTCTATACTCTGAAACTGAAATCTTAGACCCGAGACAGCTTTTTTTTTAACTTGAATATTGAACAGCATAAAACTAAATCCACTATGATAACTAATGAACACCACTATAATACAAGACAGAAACACAATACTTACTTGCCTCCTCCAGCTTTGAAGTCTATTGGGCAGAAGAATTTTAAATGTTTGGGCCCGAAACTCTACGGCCGCCTTCCGCAATATATCTCAGAAATGAATAATATCAAACAATTCAAAAATAAGTTGAAAGGCTATATTCAGTCGACCTCGAGGGTTGATATTCATCTACAAGTCGAAAACCCCTTCATGATATAGTACTTCGGCAACAGTAAAGTCCCTTCTGATTATAAACCCATACCATGAGATATACTTTTCTGAGATATTTTGCATTGTCCATACATGTGTTAATATGTGAAAATTACTCTCTCAAACACAAGTTATATTTTTCATTTTTATTTCAATTATTTGATTTGTCTAAAAAAATATACACATGCGATATTCTCTTGTATTTTTTAAAATGTTTCTATATATGATTACTAGAGTTTTGGAATAATACTTACATATACACTGGGTTGTTAACTCAACCTGTTGAAAACCCGAATAATAAATAAATAAAAAATAAATAAATATCATATCTACTATTTATACTTATTACCCTGCATCTTTTCAACCTATACAAGAATTTGATTTCTTACAGGTTTCCACACTCTATTGTACATTATTTAGGCTAGCTTATGATATTTCTATGTTATAATGGGTTTTCCTTTTTGTGCAATAAATTTATTATATTATTATTATTATAGTACTCATCCCTACCAACACAAAGTAGCCGCAAGTATTAGTATGATCCACAGACTAGTCCTCTGCCAAAAGATAATTTCAATATAGAATTAAATATAATCAAACAAATTGTAGCCAATAGCGGATAGTTCAGTTGACAGCATTCTATCGAAAAAACGATATTAATATTGCTTACAGAACAAATAAACTTTGGGAAAATTTATCCAAAACAACAAAGATCGAATTGAAAAGTCCGACAAATCTGGAGTATATAAACTAACTTGTACTACTTGTCCAAGTTTTACATAGGACAAACAGGTAGGACTTTCAAGCAACGCATATCCGAGCATAGAAATAGTTTAATTAAGGGCAAATCTAATTCAACTTTCGCTAACCATCTTCTGACTGAAAAGCATTGCTTTGCTGATGACTTTGAACTTTTGCTTGCAGAAAAAAATAATCAAACCCAATCTCCTAGTAAGCTTAGAGATCAACAAATACTAGAGCTCACAATATTCATTAAATGACCAGATTAATTTGAATCCTCCCCTTTCACATTTGTTTATTAGAAATTGAATGATAATTCGTCCAATAATCACTTAATTACCTAATATCCAACTGAAAAAGCTATAGTATAGCGAAACATGGGTCGTGGGTTTTATAAACCAATTTTCTGCGAGAATGGTGTTTTTCGTTTACTTTATCAAGAAAATTGCCCCTGTCAAATTGTGTCTGTCTATCCTTCCACCTGCCTCTACTCTGTCGCTAGTTATTTGAACCATTTGAAGTATTTCCAATGTCAGTTGAAAAAGTTCAGCTTCAACTCAAAATATAGGACTCGTTCAAAATCGTACATGATAAATATCCAATAATGAAGAAGAACGAAAAGAAAAATGAATATGTTTCTCCGTATAAAGTATATAGTAGACCAAATTGAGTGGAAACCGTTCCGCCGCATAAAAACCAGTCGATAACTTTGCTGACCGCTTGTTGCATAGATTACCATATATGACCAGACATTATTTTTATTGAGCGTTCGGGGTTGACACTATTAATAGAACAGTGGTGTGGTGTGTCTGGGCAGAGGTAAACTCGGCCGCTTTCGATATTTAAATTTTAATTAAAGTTAACTTAACAAATTCTATCGTTGACACTTTTTCATTACATACATAATTACCTTTGTTTTGAAGTTATACTTGTCTTTTCCAAATGTTTGAATTCGGTACATATTTCATTTTGAAAATTAATTAGGAAATCGATGAAAACAAATACATGAGTATGTGGAGAATTCAAGTTTGCTCATATGCGAATGGGACGACTCGCAAGCAAGTAATTTGAAGTAATTATTTATTTATGTGTACATCTCGGAAAAAAACTTTTCGGTTGAAAGTTGTGGACCTAATGAAGCTCTATCAAACGACTTATAGTTTGCCAATATTGGATATGAATATTAAATATTGCGAATTTTTTAAAATATTTCATCAGTTGACATTTTGAAACTACTGGACCATTCTCGAAATTAGCCGAGGTATTGATAAGAAGTATTTTTGTTTCATTCAATTGAAAAATGTGGCGTCCACTTAACAAGTTTCGTTATATCCCATATATAAGTTTTGATATCCCATTTTAAACTAGAATGTTTGGTCTTCGATGGCCGAAAATTCAAACTGGTAATTTTTTTAAATTATTGAATGTTTGGAGCTTTGTATTTTTCTAAATAAAATTTGTCTTTTTTAAATTGCCCTTTTTTAATAATCATTCTGAAAGTAATCTGGGAAAATTTCAGATGTTTATCTGGGAAATAAAAAAAATTAAGATATTTAATTGATTTTAGACAGAATTCTACTTTGACATAATTTCATATACGTACTATTCCTATACATATCTTTTTTTTTTCATTTTAAAAGATGACTTCTCGTTAGCTGCATTTTTCTTCTTTCAGTTAAATTTTTGTTAGCTTAATTTGATCTATTAGATAAAAAGTTATAACAAATTTAGTGTAAAGCGCTCGTGGCTGAGTGCTCCTCCAGCGCTGCACTTCAGAGTCGCCGCCTCACATTTTCGCACGTTAGCAAAACAAATCTGCAGCTTATAGTTTTTATTTCAATTAAATTAAAATTTTAGATACCTCTTTGATGTAAAATTTTCCATATTTGCGAGTGGCACCATTTTCTTTTTAAATAATCAATATACAATTTAATTTGGCAATTTATTTGTTGAATAATTAATTAAGCACACACTCCACGGTTGGTAACTTTTCATGTTGTTTCCAACATCATCACTAATATACAGTAAAAAGTTACCACCATACCCCAACTTCTAAAAGCTAAAATCTAATATTACTCCACTAGTATACGTAGAGCGTCAGGTGAGCACTAAACTTACCGATCAACTGTTCTCGCGTGTTCTATCTCTCTCTAACATTCAAATATGATATAAGTACATCAAAACACTAACTTATATTTCTACTCTAAACAAGAATTTTAAGCAGGAACTCATTTATAAAAATGGACAATTCGTCAATTGACTGAAAACGTAATATTTTTGTATTTTATACAATTTACATTTATATTAACAAAGAAAAAAATATTTTACGCTGCGTTTACCTTGCTTGAGGTGGTAATATAAATATAAGTTGGTTACCAAAGTTTATTTAACAAAAAATTTCACGTATTTTGGAGCAACATTTTTTTATTTTTGGCCAAATTTGATCATCAATTTTTTTTTATAAAACCAATCCAACCTTCTTGAAGTACAGATCACAAGCTTCAGAAAGTACCATTGAAAAATCTTGATATCACATTTTAAACTAGGGTTATTGGTTTTTGAAGCATTGCCTATAAAAATTTGTAATTTTTTTTATATTATTCCATTTTTTTACCACTGTATTTTTTTAAATAAAATTTTAAGATTTTTGTCCGTTTGTGCGCCTTTTCAATTGTCATTTCGGGAGTAAACTGTATAAATTTCATATGTATATCTTGAAAATGTAAAGAATGTCAGATCTTTAATTGATTTTATAGACAATTCTACTTTGATGTAACATTTGAAAACATGACATTTCGTTACCTACTTTTTTCTTCCTTCATTTAAATTTTTGTTAGCTCAATTTGATCAATAAGATCAAAAGTCATAACAAATTAAGTGAAGCGCGCTCGTAGCTACGTGCTCCTCAAGAGATGCCCTTCAGTGTCGCCGCCTCACATTTTCGTACGACAGAAAAAAAAATCTGCAGCTTACAGTTTTCATTTTAAAGAAAAACTTCATATACCTTTTATATATATTTATTTATTATATACCTTCTTCCGAATGGCGGTATGGATTTCTCAGAAAAATAATATTTTTTTAAAGATATTCAATAAACAATGTAATTTTGCAATTAATTTGTTAAATAATAAATTAAGCACACACTTTACGGTAGGTATCTTTTTATATGTTGTTCTTAACATCATCACTAATTTGAAGCTAAAATCTAATATTACTCCTATTGGTGGTGCCAGCAGCGCTTGCTGTTTTTGATGCCCATAAATGGCGTGCAAAAACATCCTCCTTGAAGTGTTGATCAAATCATTTTCGAGCACTATATTCTAGAGGAAAACGCATAATTATTTTACACGCCGAGAGTCAAGTTACAATCAAAACTAGTTGTTTGTGTTTCCCACATTCCTCCGTGGGTGAATTTTCGTTATTGTTTATGATTATTTTACTCGCAACAAAATGGATTGCGGGGGCAGCAGGAGGTAATAAAATTTTTCGGAGCAGGAAGTTAGGAACTAGTACGCTTGGTGGAATACTGCGGCGTATTCCTATGCAAATATATGCCAAGTTGTTGAATTGATACGTTTACGGATGCTTTGATGAATTCCTGATATATACTTATTGCGGTCTTCTTGGATTTTTCGTCAAATAATATATCTTCAAATATTTCCAATGTGCCAATTTCGAAAACAGTAAATATTGACAGAGAGAATACAAATAATTATAAGTTACCGGAAAAACATCAGTATTTCAATCCGCGCATGTAGCTTGTTAATTCAAAAACACCACGAATCTACATAACTTGATATTTCATTTGAAAAAATATCTACATTGTGAATGAAACTTTCAACTAGGTACTGTACTTCCTGTTTACGACTATATTTTAGCATATTTTGTATTATCCCTGTTATAAATGTTGTTGAATTAACGTTAGCATTAGTATTTCTACTGTGAACATTTTTCATTTCAAATAATGGTGGACGATCGGGTTTGATGTCGTCGAGTAAAACTGCATTTTTATTATGAATCGTTGATCTGATCGACTTTCCACACGAGTACTTTTATTCAGAAAATTGTCTACGTAACCTTATTTTGTTGAAAATAGTAGACCGTTGCTGACTTTGTAGCAAAACAACTGACTCCTGCATGAAAGCTCATCGAAGGGATTCATTTGTTTAGTCAATCATCACAATTTAGATAATTTTGAATATTCACTTTGAAAGTTATCAAAGAAAAGCATTTTTCATTTTGTAACTTTGAGGGCCCGTAACTTGGTAACGAAGGCTTTTAGGAACAAAAGTTATATGAAGTACTGGTGATATTTTGACCCCATCTATACATTCTCGAGCGGAAAAGAGGAAGTCCAGGGACACCCTGTATATATATATATACTTTATATATATATAATTGTACTATACGTGTGTGGCACTGAACTCCTCCTAAACGGCCGGACCGATTTGAATGAATGTTTTTTGGGTGGCGCCCTGGATGGTTTATATCCACAAATCATCCCCCTAAATGTTAAGGGTGGTCCACCCCTTAATTTTTATTTTTATTTTTTAGAATTTTTCCTTGTTTGTATTTTTTTATGATACAGCATTCAAAAATACATACAACCCTGAATTTTCACCCTTGTACAATCAACCCCTATTTTTTTGGCAAGATTTTTATTTTTATTTTGTCATGACTTAGAATACAAAAATTCATATTACTCTTAATTTTCAGCCTTCTACGATCAACCCCTATTATTTTTTTTTTATAGAAAAAACGGGATAACAGGAAAACGGGATAACGGGAATAACGGGATGACAGGATAAGGGGATAACGGGATGAAGAAAAAATGGGATAACAGGAAAACGAGATAAGGGGATAACTGGATAATTGGATAACTGGATAACGGGATAACGAAAAAACGGGAAAACGGGATAACGGGATGACAGGATGAGGGAATAACGGGAAAACGGAATAACCTGATAAATAAATAACGGGATAACACGAAAACGAGATAACGGGATAACGGGAAAACGAGATAACGGGACAACAGGAAGCGGAAGGAGTCAAAAGTATAATCTAGATGGAACAACATAAAGGAAAACAGAAAAAAAAATTCTAGACGGACGAGAGTTTTCGGGAAAAACATTTTAGGGACCATAGAAATTTGGACATATATATATATATATATATATATATATATATATATATATATATATATATATATATATATATATTTTTGAGAAACTGAACTATCTTAGGTTTTCACGATAATTTCACCTTAGAATATAGAAATTTGTATTGGAAAACATAGAATAGTAATATAAACACAACATTGAATTCCAGCTGAGGACAAAACTTAATCATTATGAATAACATCTCGGAATTGACTGGAAGGTAAAAATAATTAATGAAAAAACTCTTTAAAGACAAGCTTTTATTGAAATGCTCTAAAAAGTAAAAAATTATTGCTTTGGATGTGCCTATTCCGTGAGTTTTAGATTCAGGAGCTTGTCGCGTAAAGTTTTCAGTTTGAATACAAAGGCGACAAGCTTCCGAATCTATAACTCACGTCGCACATCCAAAGCAATAATTTTTTGAATAGAAATGGTTCATTATCACAAAACTTGCCCACCATCTTGGAGCCGCCATCTTGAATTTATGAATTTTGACAAAAAATTCATAATTTCCACATACCAATTTTTAATAGAATCGGACCATAATCACAGAGATCTTCCGCCATCTTGGAGCCGCCATTCTAATTTTAGGAATTTTGACAAAAAAATCATAATAAAATCCTGAAAATCCCCACATAACAATTTTGAGTCGAATCGGACCATAAACATAAATTTCTTAGAGCCGCCATTTGGTTTTTTCTCTAACAAGAATTCCATAATGCATTGTCACGGAAACTATGAACACCTGCCAAATTTAACGTTAATCGGGCAACTAGAAGTGGCTCAAATTTAAATTGCAAGATTTGATAACAGACAGACACCGGGACAGGTGAAACTAAATAGAAGCTTGTTTAAACCACCCTTGTGATGACAAGGTTCCAAAAAAAATATTATAGGATCTTTAAGTCTTATTTTGGTTCGCTCTAGGCGTTCCAGTTTACCCTGCCTATCGATTTACCAAAGTAAATGATTTATGGTACTGCAAAGGAATAATTTGATCAGATGTATCTATTAATGATTTGATCAGATGTATCTATTACAGAAATCAGTTTCTCAAATGATTGAAATGCCTTCTAACAGGCCTACTACAAAAGAATCCGCAGTATATTTCATTTTAAACTAAAAACTACTAGGTTGTTCGAAGCGGTGCGTGTTGTTCAAATGGTTGTTTGTTTAACTTTTTGTGTTGTGTCGTTCCGTCTCATGGAATTGTTTGGCAAAAAATAAAACAATCATGAACCGCTAACTTATTTATTTACAGTTATCAGTTTGCTCATGGTATTTTCATTAGGTAGCTTGTTATGCTTTATGAGTACATTGTTATGTTTGTAATATCTCTTCTATGGCGTAACTGTATCCTCATCAAATTTTCAATGGACTGTTTTTTAGATTCTTGTTAAACCGTCGAGGTATTTATTTCAATCGCTGAATTTTTATGAGGAATTATTTCAATCATTGATTACTTTGGGGGCAATATTATTGAAGTGTCTATGCGTCATAGCGTTTTTTCAGAAAAACTTTTCATTTGAATGTGGAAAGCTGAATACACTTGAGTGGAATTAAATGCGATTTTTTTTTGCCTTTGAATTCCACAATGTGATACGTTAGATTGTAAGCCAATCCTTTGATTAACAATGTATTCATATATTGTATAACTTCCTGCACGTGACTTGAAGCACTGAAGATGACGAAAGTCGAAAGCGCTTTGCAAAACTTATGAAAATATACACTTTATACAGATGCAGTATCGAAAGATACTGCAGCAGATCAAGTTCTTTCATTTATTAGTGAAGCTTCGGATGAAATTCATCTATTATATGAAATTCATCTATTATATATCATCTGAAAATGGGTGTGTTTGGAGGACTAAGGAGAGATGAACCTGTGAAATTGATTATAAACGACATAGAAGATAAGGGTAGCTGTTTACTTGTTAAAATACCGGAAACTAAAACCGGTAAGTCAAAAGGATTGTGGAGGAGGAAAAAATAGTGGCCTTGAGGCTGGTCAGAAAATATCTAGCCTTAAGACCCAATGGAGTAAAGGATCTCAGATTTTTCCTTAGGTACCGAAACGGTCGATGCACCATCCAACCTGTTGGCAAAAATACCATAGGAAGTGTGCCTTCAATGATTGCCAAATACTTAAAATTGGATAATGCAAATGAATATACTGGACATTGTTTGAGAAGAACTTCGGCAACTCTTTTAATTGAGGCCGGTGTATTACAAATGCACGGAAAATGAATGAGTGCATCTGTGGCGGAAGGTTACATAGAACAGAGCATTATCTTCAAAAACAAAGTGTCAACAATGATAGTAAATTCGGTTACAGAATCACATGAATTTCCTGGCGGTTCTTCCATGAAAGAACTTCCGAATACTAGTGGTCAAGTTTTCTCTTCTGAAGTTTCGAAAAAATCCGAAGATTTCGGGTCACATAATTTTTCCGGAAAATACGAAAATTAATTTTATTTAAGTAAGATTATTGAAAAAAAAGGTTGTTTGACTTAATTACTATCGTTTCGGAAGTCCATCGTCTTAATGTATTTAAAAGGTTTTCACGATGTTTCGAATGCTTGTATTTGCAATCGTCTTCAGGTGAATACTGACAAGTTTAGGTGCTACTTACCAATTTATACGACCGTCGGCGCAATGATGCGTGCAATTCCGCCATGTGCAGCGGTGCGTGTAATTTCGCGCGGTGTGGTGGTGCGTGAAGTTTCGCGCCTCTGCAGCCCGCCAGAAAAAGCAATCAGGGGTTTCCATACGTTCTTGATCTCAACGCTTGCTTGACTAAAGGCGTTATTGGCTTCGATGTGGGCGGCCTCTTTGAACTTCCGTTTGAACCAATGCTGCTCTCTATGTAGAACACTTGCGTCGTCCCATAGAACTCGATGGTGCTCAGATGGTCAGCGATTCCCGATTTTGATGTTTCTCCACGTTGAGTCCATTTCTTGTGCTCATCCAATCTTACCGATAACGGTCTCCTCGTCTCTCCAATGTAGGAATCTCCGCATTCACATGGAACTTCATAAATGCAATTCTTACTGATTTCATTTTTGTTGTCAGGTTTGGTCTCGGTCAGGAAACTCCGTAAAGTACTGCCGGATTGGAAGCAGCTCTTGATGTTGAACTTGTTTCCGATCCTTCTGATCTTTTCGGAGACACCTCTGATGTACGGAAGGCAGATCACTGTGCTTTGTTGTTGCTCTTCAGATGTCTTCGTTCTCCGGAATTGTTTCAATACTTCTTCTAGGAGTTTCTTGGTACTGCCCCGTATGTGTCTTTTTTCTGTAGACGGAGGTGCGAATTTCATTGCCTATTCTCTCAACGTTCACATCGAGGAAGGGTAAGGCACTGTTGGTTTCCATCTCCATCGTGAACTTGATCGAATCCCTGATTCTATTAATTCCTGAGAAGAAATCCTGGAGATGTTCGTCTCCGTGATTCCATACAATGAAGGTGTCATCCACGTACCTCAACCACAGCTTTGGTTTGTATTCTGCCTCCCGTATAGCCAATTCCTCGAACCACTCCATGTATATGTTGGCGATGATTGGAGAAAGGGAAGATCCCATCGGGAGTCCGTCGACTTGAGAGAAGAATCGGTCCTTTTCCTGGAAATATGAGTTCTGTAGGCAGCACTGCAGTAATTCCAATATTGCGTGGGTAGGAAGGTCAGTCCTCTCGTGCAGCTGGTCATCCTCTTCGAGTTTCCTCTTGATGATACTGAGAGATTCCTCTATAGGGACATTGGTGTAAAGGCTCTCCACGTCAAAGCTGATGAAACGATCTTCTGGTCCAAGTTCAATATCTGTGATGGTGTCAACGAAGTGCTTGGAATTCTTGACGTATGAACTGCTTTCTCCTTGTAAGGGTTGTAGTATCGGTGGGAGGTATTTCGATAACTTGTAGGTTGGTGAGTTCCGTGAGCTGGTGATCGGTCTCAGTGGCATGTGCTCGTTCCCCGGGAATAGGTAACCAGCTGCACGAGAGAACTGACCTTCCTACCCACGCAATATTGGAATTACTGCAGTGCTGCCTACAGAACTCATATTTCCAGGAAAAGGACCGATTTTTCTCTCAAATCGACGGACTCCCGATGGGATCTTCCCTTTCTCCAATCGTCGCCAACATATACATGGAGTGGTTCGAGGAATTGGCTATACGGGAGGCAGAATACAAACCAAAGCTGTGGTTGAGGTATGTGGATGATACCTTCATTGTATGGAATCACGGAGACGAACATATCCAGGATTTCTTCTCAGGAATTGACAGAATCAGGGATTCGATCAAGTTCACGATGGAGATGGAAACCAACAGTGCCTTACCCTTCCTCGATGTGAACGTTGAGAGAATAGGCAATGAAATTCGCACCTCCGCTACAGAAAGAAGACACATACGGGGCAGTACCTCAGTTACAGCTCCAACCATCCGATTGGAGAGGGATCGTGAGAACATTGGTGGAGAGAGCGACGCACATATGCAACGACGTGGAGTCACTAGATGCCGAATTAAACCACATCAGAGAGGACCTCCACCGGAATGAATATCCCAAGAAACTCCTAGAAGAAGTATTGAAATAACTCCATAGAACGAAGACATCTGAAGAGCAACAACAAAGCACAGTGATCTGCCTTCCGTACATCAGAGGTGTCTCCGAGAAGATCAGAAGGATCGGAAACAAGTTCAACATCAAGAGCTGCTTCCAATCCGGCAGTACTTTACGGAGTTTCCTGACCAAGACCAAACCTGACAACAAAAATGAAATCAGTAAGAATTGCATTTATGAAGTTCCATGTGAATGCGGAGATTCCTACATTGGAGAGACGAAGAGACCGGTAGGATTGGATGAGCACAAGAAATGGACTCAACTTGGAGATACATCAAAATCGGGAATTGCTGACCACGCCTGGACTGAGCACCATCGAGTTCTATGGGACGACGCAAGTGTTCTACATAGAGAGCAGCATTGGTTCAAACGAAAGTTCAAAGAGGCCACCTACATCGAAGCCAATAACGCCTTCAGTCAACCAAGCCTTGAGATCAAGAACGTATGGAAACCCCTGATTGCTCTTTCTGGCGGGCTGCAGAGGCGCGAAACTTCACGCACCACCACACCGCGCAAAATTACACGCACCGCTGCACATGGCGGAATTGCACGCATCATTGCGTCGACAGTCGTATAAATTGGTAAGTAGCACCTAAACTATTCAGTATTCACCTGAAGACGATTGCAGGTACAAGCATTCGAAACGTTGTGGGAACCTTTTAAATACATTAAGACGATGGACGTCCGAAACGATAGTAATCAAGTTACCACATCGTCTACAACCTTCAAACAAACGTTGGAAACCCGGTACGGACCCGGCATCAGCGACAAATTCAGAGGCTACGAAAGGACAATGATAAAACTTACCAAGGAGAAAACTCACATCCAGTTTCTACGAAGAGCCAGATACAACAACATCATCCCAGACGGTTTCCAGGTAAAGTCACCTATTCCCGGGAAACGAGCACAACGCATCATGGAGCGGGCCAGTCACGCACTGATCATGTCGCGGATCAACTATCACCGTTGGAAGAAAGAGATGCTGCCACAGGATGCCACTGCTAGATTCCAAGAAATCAGAGAGTACACCTTAGAGGAGGACAATCAACCCATATTTGCCAAGATTGAGAATATATGCGCGGGAATCCGCCAGGATCAAGAGAGGAGGCATCAGAAGGAATGGAATCGAATAGCAGGGGGAACACGGTCTCCACAAACCAGCAGCAAAGGTAAGAAAACCCTCATCAATATCTCAACTGAACCACTTACAGGAGTAGAGGAGTCCCTGCTGGAAAAGGGATTGAACTTTGCAGTTGCACCTAAAACAATACCTATCCTGGACATTGTAAGCTCTGTAGAGTCAACCAGCAGCAGAATGAATCCCATCCAGGCAGAAGACTTCAGATGGAAAGTGAGAGAGTCACTCGAGAAGGAAAGGAATCCCCGGAGTAACATCACTGCAGGGGAACAGAGGGCCCTAAAAATTCTACAAAATGATTCTTCCATAAAGATTCTTCCAGCCGATGAAGGAAACGCCACAGTTATCATGGACACCACAACATATGATGACAAGATAGAGTCGTTACTCCACACAGGGAACTATAAACTCTTGAAGAAGGATCCGACACCCACTATAGAAAGGAAGATCTACAACACTCTGAGGAAATTCAAACACTTCATTCCAGACAACGAACGATCACATCTAACGCCACACTACAGCAAACCACCGCATCTCTACGGGCTTCCGAAAATCCACAAACCAGTCATGCCACTAAGACCGATCACCAGCTCACGGAACTCACCAACCTACAAGTTATCGAAATACCTCCTACCGATACTACAACCCTTACAAGGAAATAGCAGTTCATACGTCAAGAATTCCAAGCACTTCGTTGACACCATCACAGATGTTGAACTTGGACCAGAAGATCGTTTCATCAGCTTTGACGTGGAGAGCCTTTACACCAATGTCCCTATAGAGGAATCTCTCAGTATCATCAAGAGGAAACTCTGGATTCATCGGGAAAACAACCCCCGAACATTACACCTATTGACAGTCACATGCCCGAGATCACCTTTCGCCAACGTACTATCAGAAAGATTTTGCTGGGTCTCAACACCAACAAAGCCTGTGGATCTGACGGAATCCCGCCGATTGTTCTCAAGAAATGTGCCCCCGAACTAACACCTGTTCTTTGCAAGTTGTTCAACCACTCGTACAATTTGGGGGTATTTCCGTCCAATTGGAAAATTGCAAGAGTACAGCCAGTCCCTAAAAAAGGCAAAAACGCCCTACCTAGCAACTACAGACCTATCGCACTGCTATCTATTATTTCAAAGGTCATGGAAAAAGCCATCAACATCGAGCTCATGAAATATCTGGAAGACTCAGGATTTGTCAACGATAGGCAATATTGCTTCCGCCATCAGAGATTAACTGGTGACCTGCTCGCTTACGTCTCACATATATGGCAGCTATCTATTGAAAAGTATGGAGAAACTTTAGCTGTGGCATTAGATATCTCCAAGGCGTTCGATCGAGTTTGGCACCAGTGACTCCTCGCCAAGCTTCCGTCTTATGGCTTGCCCCCTCAGCTGTGTTCTCTGCTTGCTAGTTTTTTCTCAAACAGGTCTCTCCATGTAGTGGTCGATGGAGTTTCATCTGACACTCTACTCATAAATGCTGGTGTTCCGCAAGGATCTATTCTCGCACCAACACTATTTCTACTTCACATCAACGACCTGTTGAAAGCAACTTCATGTCCAGTACACAGCTTTGCCAATGATAGTACCCTCCATACCGCTTTCTCTTCCAGGGCCCCTATATCAGCCCGTGAAACCAGAAATGAACGAGGAAGAAATGTTAATAATATAAATATGGACTTAGCAACAATTCTCGAGTGGGGATCTAATAACTTGGTAGAATTCAATGCAAACAAAACACAAGCATGTCTTTTCTCTAGAAAAGCCGGTCTCACTGTGCCTAACATAACTTTGTCAGGAGTAACCATACCACTGAAGCCATCCATATCGATGCTTGGTATTACTATCAGCAATAACCTTTCCTGGGATAATCACGTGAGGTCCATTGCCAAAAGTGCATCCCAAAAACTTGGTTTTTGTTTCGTGCCAAGAGCTATTTCACCCCCACTCAGCTGCTTATGATCTATAAGGCACAGATCCGACCTGTCCTGGAATACTGTTTCCATATTTGGAGCGCGGCACCTAAACATATCCTGAGGCTATTGGATTCTGTCCAAAAAAGGGCAATTCGTCTCGTCGGTGATGCCTCGCTTACAAACTCGCTCACTTGTCTGGAACACCGTAGAAAAGTTGGCGATTTGTCTCTATTTTATAGATATTTTCATGGGCGATGCTCTTCTGAAATATCAACAATCGTTCCTGCTTTGGCAGTCTCTTCGAGACTAACCCGTCAAGTTCAGTCATCACACCCCTTCGTGGTCACTTTGGAGACCTGCAGAACATCACTTTCCAAAGACTCGTTCATCCAACGAACAGCGAGGCTTTGGAACTCATTGCCTAGGGAGGTGTTCCCCGAGGCATACAACCTCCAGAAATTCAAGAAGAACACCAACTCCTACCTTCTTTCCCTTGGTTCCCACGATGTTCTCTGAACATTACAGGATATCCCTTTTCGTGGGAACCAGAACATAAAAAAAAGAGGTAGACCAGCTGCACGAGAGGACTGACCTTCCTACCCACGCAATATTGGAATTACTGCAGTGCTGCCTACAGAACTCATATTTCCAGGAAAAGGACCGATTCTTTTCTCAAGTCGACGGACTCCCGATGGGATCTTCCCTTTCTCCAATCATCGCCAACATATACATGGAGTGGTTCGAGGAATTGGCTATACGGGAGGCAGAATACAAACCAAAGCTGTGGTTGAGGTACGTGGATGACACCTTCATTGTATGGAATCACGGAGACGAACATCTCCAGGATTTCTTCTCAGGAATTAACAGAATCAGGGATTCGATCAAGTTCACGATGGATATGGAAACCAACAGTGCCTTACCCTTCCTCGATGTGAACGTTGAGAGAATAGGCAATGAAATTCGCACCTCCGTCTACAGAAAGAAGACACATACGGGGCAGTACCTCAGTTACAGCTCCAACCATCCGAGTTCGACGAAGAGAGGGATCGTGAGAACATTGGTGGAGAGAGCGACGCACATATGCAACGACGTGGAGTCACTAGATGCCGAATTAAACCACATCAGAGAGGACCTTCACCGGAATGGATATCCCAAGAAACTCCTAGAAGAAGTATTGAAACAACTCCGGAGAACGAAGACATCTGAAGAGCAACAACAAAGCACAGTGATCTGCCTTCCGTACATCAGAGGTTCTCCGAGAAGATCAGAAAAATCGGAAACAAGTTCAACATCAAGAGCTGCTTCCAATCCGGCAGTACTTTACGGAGTTTCCTGACCAAGACCAAACCTGACAACAAAAATGAAATCAGTAAGAATTGCATTTATGCGGAGATTCCTACATTGTAGAGACGAAGAGACCGTTATCGGTAAGATTGGATGAGCACAAGAAATGGACTCAACGTGGAGAAACATCAAAATCGGGAATCGCTGACCACGCCTGGACTGAGCACCATCGAGTTCTATGGGACGACGCAAGTGTTCTACATAGAGAGCAGCATTGGTTCAAACGAAAGTTCAAAGAGGCCGCCTACATCGAAGCCAATAACGCCTTTAGTCAAGCAAGCGTTGAGACCAAGAACGTATGGAAACCCCTGATTGCTCTTTCTGGTGGGCTGCAGAGGCGCGAAACTTCACGCACCACCACACCGCGCGAAATTACACGCACATGGCGGAATTGCACGCGTCATTGTGCCGACAGTCGTATAAATTGGTAAGTAGCACCTAAACTTGTCAGTATTCACCTGAAGACGATTGCAGATACAAGCATTCGAAACGCCGTGAAAACCTTTTAAATACATTAAGACGATGGACGACCGAAACGATAGTAATCAAGTTACCACATCGTCTACAACCTTCAAACAAACATTGTTTGACTTAGTTTGTTGTTGTTTATCGAGTTGTTGTTTGTACTTGTATGAATTTTTTCCAAATAAATGAGTTCGTTCTAGCTTTTGCTTTATTTCTTCTCCTTCATAACACCCGCTCATAACGCCCTAGGGCATTATGAGTGAATATATAACAACCGTATCCAAGGTAAAATAAACAAATAATATACAAGTGAAAAATAAAAGTAATTTTATGCCCTTTTGGTGTATTTTTTAACTTGTCACTACCGACCTCAAGCACTGTCACAACTTATCCAGGGATGTGGTCAGTTGTGACATTTTTTCCTTTTTTTTCCATTTCGCTCCTTTGAGTGAACCATAGTACTCAGGGACAACATTTTAGTATTTATATGTCGACAAATGTACACTTTACTATTGAAAACACCTTTCTTTCAGCTTACTGGCATACTAACAAAATTATGGGCGATCAGTTGAAAATTGTCCCAACCGTACCCATAGTCCGGTGGGAGCGATGGATTATCTTTCAATGACCCATTTTTGCGGTATATCAAAATGGTACCTATGCAGGTCGATTTCTTATGTTATTCCACAGATGAAATGGAAATCTACGACACGCCAGCGTGGTCGTGACAAAAGTTAAATAGAAAAAACGAAAAAAATTGGAACATTCCAAAAATCAAAATGAAGGCGTTATAACTCCTAGTATAATAGAGTTATTCAAAAAATTCTTCCACTGTTTGGAAGGCCTCTTCACGTACTTTGAAATGGGCCATCAAAAACACAAAAAAATATTTTCCGAAAATGAGCATTATTTTGTGCTGAGACTAAATTTTCAATAAAATGTTATTTTTTCAACTCGCTGACACTCACCCATAGTTCATCCGACTGAAATTATTTTTTCACCAAAAACTACGCAATTTCCCAAGCAACATTTCAGTCTGTGCAGCCATTTGAAGACGACGAAACATACCGTCCGCGATGCCATATTCGTAGCCGAGCCCGTTGTCAAGTAAAACACACAATACTCACAGTTTTTACGTTATGGTTCGAAAATAGTCGTAGAAGAAGATTAATTGAATTGGAGTTCCTAATTTTTGTGGCGACATAATATTCATTATATATTTACACGGTGTTCTTACGGAAAGTATTCATTTACAAGAAATGTGAAGGTATTTAATTTTAATTTTATTCGAGTCAGATTATATAGACTTCTTGGGAAAAATATTTTGAGATGATATTAAAGTATGTTTTTCATTATGTAACTAGCTAACCCAATAGACGTCCTTTCCGAATTGTTATAATCCCTAAAATATTCTGAAAACCGCGTAGAATTTATTTTTTCCCTATGTTTTTCTTTGTGTTGTCCCAAGTTATGCTTTTGACTCTGCCCGCTTCCCGTTATATATTTTTCCCGTCATACAGTTATTCCGTTATCCCGTTTTCCTGTTATGCCGTTTTCCCGTTATCCTGTTTCACATACATATATGCATATATATACATATATATATATATATATATATATATATATATATATATATATATATATATATATATATATAGTTAGGAAAAAGTCTGAGAAATTCTTTGGGACAGCAGCAAACGCAAATGTACCCTTATAACATTATATTTCCAATATTTCGACATTGAATATTGTCATCAACAGGGAGCTACAAAGGTATAGTATGTTGATGAATATAAAAAATAACCTCACTTACAATGTTAGTGAGAATGGTCGTTTTGCGGTGAAATACACAAAGATGTAAAAGACAGCATTGAAAACATGTAAAAAACATGGAGCAACAATTAGATTTATATGGAATAATATTTGTAACATAACATTACTGGTGAATTTACTAAAGGCCAAGAACAATTGTGGTAAACATTCTTTGGTTATGAATGTGAAAGTATGGTAAAATCAAGACATAGAGGTTGGAATTTAACATAACCTAAAATGTCAACGTCAATTTGTAATAATTTTTAAGAAGAAGAAGAGACATTTGGAGACATTTGGACAGCTAAGACCAAATGTCTTTTCTTCTTCTTAAAAATTATTACAAATTGACGTTGACATTTTAGGTTATGTTAAATTCCAACCTCTATGTCTTGATTTTCCCACACTTTCACATCCATAACCAAAGAATGTTTACCACAATTGTTCTTGGCCTTTAGTAAATTTACCAGTAATGTTTTGTTACAAATATTTTTCCATATAAATTTAATTGTTGCTCCATGTTTGACCATTCTCACTAACATTGTAAGTAGGGTTATTTTTTATATTTATCAACATACTATAGTATTTTCACCTTTGTAGCTCCCTGATGATGACAATATTCATTGTCGAAATATTGGAAATATAATGTTATAAGAGTACATTTGCGTTTGCTGCTGTCCCAAAGAATTTATCAGACTTTTATATATATATATATATATACATATATATATATATATATATATACATATATATATATATATATTTATATATATAATATATATATATATATATATATATATATATATATATATATATATATATATATATATATATATATATATATATATATATATTTAAAATATATTTATAATATTTATTTATAAAACCAAAACCCAATTCGGATCATTATAAACAACAATAAATATTGTGTTTGATTATATATTTTGAAAAACTTTTCCAGGACAAAGGAGTTTCAAATAACTTTTCAAAAAATTCTTTCTTTCCCTAAAAACCTTATTTGGAGTCTTACGAATATTCAAAAAAACAATAAGCCAAGTTGTTTTATGAAATATTTTTTTTTACCCTGACTGGGATTTGTTCCTGTTACGTTCTGCTTGGTAGGCTACAGTGTAACCGTTGAGCTATTTTCTCGTTTGGTAATAAATGACTCGATAGTATTTTTCTTCGCCAAATTTCTTATATACCCGAATTTTCCAATTTTTAGGCAACTTTCCAAATCGGTCCAGCCGTTCTCACGTTTTGCGCTTACAAAGAATCGATATTCATTTTTATTATATAAATTATTCAGTCTTCGCTGTTTTCCACATATTATGTTTCTTCATTGGAACATGCAAGTTTGCAATTGCAGAACACGTCTATTTTCTTGCATAGACACCTATTGTATCTGCAACTTGCATCATTGCAGTGAAGATCTATGATTTTCCTGACATTGGCAATAATTTGGGGCTGACTCATAAATATTGGAATCAAAACTTTGTCCCCCTCTTTTTGCCTCCCTCTTCTGCCTCTTTTTCATATAATAATGAAATGAACGCAACCTAAGTCTTTTATAAATAAATATCCAAGCTTAAAGAAAACAAAATGTCAAATATTATCCATCTTAAACAACATCCTCAGATAACACGAAACACTTCACATTTGTTAGTAGAACAATACTCACATCATAGCATCGTGGGTGAATACTGCCATAACTGCATAAAAACATGGATCCTTAGAATACAGTGCTCGTCTAAAGTCCGTTCCCACCCTACTAATTTTTGAACCACCTGGTATATCGCAACGAAATTTGGATCCCTCAAATAAGAGACAAAAACCTACTTCTTCATGAAAAAATCACAGCTAAAAATTTCAAAATGGCGGCTGAGCGCTATCTTCAATAATTTTTTCAAATAGAACACCTCGTATATAAATCCATTTTCGAAATCTGCTCATAATTATCAACAGTTTTCTCAGATACTCTTCACTTCTAAATTCAATTGTTTTCGAAATATTAACGTTTGAAAGTGACATTTTGGTCATTTAAAACTCAACCAAAAACACTAATGCTGCTTTCAATCAAGTTTGCATTGGAAAAAATCGTTGTCGCGGTAACATATTCACCATAGACAAATTAAAAATAGAGAGACTGTTTGAAACATTGGCGATCTTGACCACCAAGTTTTTGGTACGGCCAGTCGCGCATGGAGGCGCTGCCCGCAATCAACAGACGACTGGCGACATGATAATTTTCCAATTTCGACATTTGTCAGAAAATGACAAACCACGTAACAATTTCAGAATAATTCTACTGTTAATTGTCATCGAAAAATTAATTATAGAAATTATACCATGGACTCGAATTATGAACCCAACGTCGAAAATGGAATGTTATTCGAGTTGACGCTGAAATTCCTCGAAATATTCTTTCACAAGGTAAAATATAAGCTGCTTTTCACAAACTGATAGTTATTTCCATCCATCAGTTGCAGAATTTTTTTCACAAACTGGTACTTATTTCCATCCATCAGTTTTCATTTCCTATCACCATTTGAGGAAGTACGAAGTACATGGTCTCCTTTGTGCTAATAAATTAACAAAATTATCGAAGGTTTGTTGTAAATGTAATATGTTTTTATTTTGGTTGATTTGATGAAAAGCGACTGAAGAATATTTTTAATTTTGTTGTTATTCGGAGTTTTATTATTGTTTTGTCTGTAGTTGTACATTGTCCTAGATACAATAAAATGTGTTTTTATAGTGTTCAACTTAGTATTCTTGTTTTATAAGATGTTTAATTTTGTTCTTGATATCATGAAATGAAGATTTACTTTGGAACTTTATGTTGTCCACGAACGAACTAACAGATTCTACGAATCGATTACTGTATATATTTTATTAGTGAAATAGATGAACAGACTTTCATCAACTTGAGAGAAGCTATTTATTATAGGGCACTTTATTGTCAAGATTTAGGAGAGGGCCACATTGAACACTTGATGGAATAATTGTTGAGGTTAAATAAAAGTGTTATTCAAAAATAAATTCTAATTTTTTAGCTTTGTTGTGATTGTGAGTTTACAGAACACATTCATAGGTTTCGAGATTTTCCGGCAAGCGGTACTGTTTATCCTTAATAAACTCTCTTTACGCCTCTTGTTTAGTCGAATTCATCAAGAGATTTCACTACAAATCAATAACAACGTTTAGTTAGCAAAATGTTTTACCGGATGACCAAAATCCATACTTCATTTTAAACCAGAATGTCACTTTTCAAACGTTAATCTTTCGAAAACAATTGAATTTAGGAGTAAAGTATATAGGAGAAAACTGTTGAGAATTATGAGCAGATTTCAAAAATAAAATAATATACGGGGTGTTCTATTTAAAGAATTATTGAAGATGGCGCTCAGCCGCCAGTTTGTGGTTCAAAAATTAGTAGGGGGGGAACGGACTTTAGACGAGCACTGTATGTGCAACATTATTAGCGGTGGCGTACCGAAAAGCCATGCGATCCTCGTCTCCGTTGTGTTTCATTTGCTATAGCCAATTTATTATCGGGAATAGATTCATACATAATCGACATGAAATGTTGCTTGGGAAATTGCGCAGTTTTTCGTGAAAAAAGACTTTCAGTTGGATGAACTATGAGTGACTTTCAGCGTGTTAAAAAAATTATATTTCATTGAACATTTAGTCTCAGCACAAAATAATGCTCATTTCCGGAAAACGCTTTATTTTCTTTTCAAATTTTCAATGGTCCATTCTAAAGTACGTGAAAAGGCCTTTCGAACAGTGAAATCGTTTTTCGAATAACTCTATTATATTAGGAGTCTTAGCGCCTTCATTTTGATTTTTGAAATATTCCAATTTTTTTCGTTTTTTCCCTGTAACTTTTGTCATGACCACAGTGGCGTGTCGTAGATTTCCACTCCTTCTTCTTCTTCTTCGCAGGTGGGCTGGTTCCGAAGAACCCCGTGCACGTAGGCCTCTCTATTTGAGCCAATTGTGCGCCCACTTGTTCTGAGAACGAAATTCAGCAATTTCTCCTTGACGTCCTCTGGGTTCAGAATAATGCTCCCAAGGTTGATCTCCCTCTGGTGCACCAAAGCTGGGCACTCAGTGAGATTGTGAGACGATGTCTCGTCATCTTTCAGGCACCTTCTACATCTGTGATCCCGATGAGCTCCATGTGCCTGTTCAGGTGATTTGTCCCGTTAGGAGCCCAGTCACAGTCTTGATGTACCGTCTGTTAAGTGACAGGATCTCTTTAGAAATTTTTTTCGATGGCCCCTTTATGTGGAGCTTTGATTGCATGCATGGCGCCTCTTGCCATGTTTTAAAGACCTGCTTTTGTAGCAGTTCTTCCATGTTTGAGATTGCCAGGCTGCTGGGTATTTCCAAGATAGGTTCAGGTCCGACTGGGGTCCCGATCCTATCTTGGCTAATCTGTCTGCATCCTCGTTCCCGGGGACACCTGATTGTCCTGGCACCCATATGAGCTGACTTTGCTTGTTTTCGATAAACTTTCTATGACGTTTCTACACTCGGACACCAGTTTGGATACAATCCTATTTGCACCTAACGCCATCATAGATGGCAGTAGGTCTGCGACTTTTATTGTCGAGGTTTTCCTGGACACAGGTGAGTATGGCAAATACTTCAGCCTGGAACACTGAGGCATATTTGCCTAAGGGAACTGAGATTTCTCTCTTTGTTCCTTCTTCGTAGACCCCTGCGCCGGCCATTTCCCCAGATCTATCCATTCCATGTGTGGAATAACATAAGGAATCGAGCAGCACAGGTCCCATTTTGATATACCGAAAAAATGGGTCAGTCTTTAAAACGAGCGATTTCGTCGCTGTTTCCTCCGCACTACCAGTTCACCCTATTGGAACGGACGTCCGTTTCAATACAGCGTCTATGTCCACTTCAAAACAACATCCGCTTAACTTCGAAACGACGATACATAATGTGAATAGATCTACCACTATCTGTATATACTACAGTTACTTAGTTTTTAAATTATTAATCGAAAATTGACTAAATTTCAATAGCTTACCTGTGAAATAATTCTATATTTTCACAAATAATTTACTTCTTGAACGAATAATAATAATAATAATGAAATGCTTGCCGTCGACACACAATCAACTGGTTCCTAGTGGGAGCTGGGCATATGGTTGCCAAATGTGAATGTGAAATTTTCGGTCATACAATTACATAGAACCTACGGCAACTATCCGTCTGTGTCATAGCGGTTTTCCCTATATTCTTTACTTTTTTCCATTCACTCTTAGGAAAAAAACATATCATAAGGCCCACCCATTGCACTGAAATCAAATACCGACTCCATTTATAACAAAGACTATTCCAATTTTCATTCGTCGTCATCCATATAGAAGCCTTCAATAGGTGACATGTTGTAGCCGCACTGAGGCATGAAGTGAAACATTGATTAATGTTTTGTTATATTTCGCTCCATTATGCCTTATATCTTCAATGATGAGTTGGATAATTTTCTCACAGTTCTGCGATGATTTGGAAAAGAACGTTAGTACAAAGTTATTCATGTGATTGGATTGAATTATCTACTATCCGCGTACATTTTTTGTGATATTTAAAAGTAAGAAATATTTTGGGTGTAATTGCAATTCCTATTTTGGGTGGAATGAATTTAATGGGAACGCCATAAGCGTTCTGAATGACTTTTTTCTGCGTTCATTCAAAAACCAAAATTCGATTGAATTATAACTATAACTGGTTCTTTATTGCACTAGTGCAATAAAATGTTTATTGTACTCATCTGTTATTCTACTACAGCATTTTGTGATCATGGAAAACATAAACGTCAAATCGACGCCATTTTTAGTCCATTTCCTGTGATATTGTATTACATTTCAAACAATTGCATATTTTATATTATTTTCAATCATATGGATTGCGGAATTAGTAAAAAATGCAATTTATCAAAAATAAAGTTTAAGTTAAATTGTTCTTAACTTTCTCAATGCAAATCGATAATGCTAATTAATTATTAAATATTTGCTATTAAATCACGCTTTTTATTTCCCCACACTTAGTGCCACCTCAACGTAGAAAAAATATTGTATGCATCTCGTGCAAAAAGTGTTTATTGCACTCGACGTGTTGTCCAACTTGGCCTGATGGCCTCGTCGAGTGCAATAAACACTTACTTTTTGCACTTGTTGCATAAGTAACTATTATTCAGAGCACATGCATTTTCCTAAAAAAATTGAGCATCTAACCGGAGATCTGGATAAAGATAAGTTACTTGATGGAAACCAAGAGCATTTGCTATAAAGAGGAGTCAACTATTGACTCGGAGTACCTCTGCTTCTATTTCTAAGTGAATAAAAATGAATACTTGCTTCAAAATGTGAGTAGGTACCGATCTATGCCTGTACCATCTCAAAGAAACATTTTGAAGGATAATCAAGGAACACCATGAACTTTATGTGCGTCTATTCAGAGATAGTTTAAAAATGAAACACCGCCGATTAATCCATCAAACAAAAATAATTATGGACGTTAATCCCTTGTGTTATTTGGCATCAATTCGATACGAGGCTTTCCATAAAGTTGCCAAAACCAGTGCCCGCAAGTAGATGGAACATAATTTATACTTTCGGCATCAACGAAAACTTTCGTTTAGGCTGCTAAGCAAAAAAGGATTCTGTGACTATACTATTCTTGGTGCTATTCAGTGTACCGCTGAAAGTGTTGCAGTTGAATTTAATGGTATTTAAAAAAAATGTGTATTTAAATATCATGAGACGAATTTGGAGATCCCGTTTTTGGCCTGATTCGCTACATTATATTTCCTCCTCCCGAAGATGTACTCTTTGTTTATACACTACCTAATTGAGACTTCCACCTTCGTTACTGATATTCATGGCTATATTGTGTATGATATGTTAGAAGAGTACAACTATATTCAGTTAAAAGAGTTAGACTGTGTATACTCATCGGCCCTACGCAAAATTAGTGACCACAAAAAGGCAATTCAAGCAGTTGAACATGATTTGTAACTTTTTGTAATATTATTATTCGTTGTTTGACTTCGAAGAATTTTTTTTTTCTATGTAGAAAAAGTTTGTTTAATTTCAGAATAGGTATATTCAATTGTTTTGACTGAATAATTTTATTTTTGTATGCCTAGATATATGTAGAAAATAATAAGGCCGTATAAATAAAGTATGTTTTCTGTTTTTTTTATAAACTACTATAATTCAGATTAGCATATTTGTTTATATTCGCCTGCATTACCTTTCGAAGAATTCTAAATACTATCTATCATTCTACTATATCTGACAGAAGGTGTTTTCTGGTAAATATCCTTTAAATGGACTCGCGCAATTTGAGACATGCCATAGGCCAATATTCATAGATTTTTGCCTCCTGAACACGAATCCGAAGTCAAATCCCGACGGTCTCGAATACTGTCCGAGATACGTACCTTCAAAAGTCAAAATAATGTAATTTCTCAGCTCTATTTTCGGTCACTAAAAACACTCAACAGTCGTCTTTCTTCTAACCAAAACATCACACACACCCATAATCACGTGGTTTTAGTACATTTTTTGTAATAAAAACTGCATTTTTCCAATAAAAGCACCCTTCTTCACAACGTGAACAGATCATATGATTTCATCTCATAACCATCAAACACGTGATTTTTATTTTTGAGGTGTTGATTGAATTCGTACTGTCAAACGATATCGAAGCTGCGTTTTGTTGTACTTGCTCAAAATTGGATGACTCTAAGTGCTTTTGCCTCCTAAACACGGATTTGAAATATTTTGGTGGTACGCGAAACTTCCCTAAACTGCACTCTTAGCATTATTTATAACACATTTGCTGGCCTTATCTGTTCCTATCGAAACCAAATTCTGTGTACTTGCATCTAGCGAGTGACTGTCACTATTGTGCCCAAATAATAATTCGTAAAAAACGAGGAAAATCACCGCTACCGAAGTGAACGCGAGCGAAGCGAAGCGTTATTTGAAAAAGTTGATTGGCTGGCCAACAACTTGGCTAGCAAGTTTAGCCAAGTTAGGTTCTTCTACATAACCCACTGAGCAAGAAACATACCCGGGATGTTTATTAACGTTTAATTCTTGTACCCGTGACGACGTTTCTGAGAAAACATAATTTATGAGTTATGGAGACGTTATATTGCGATGTTATAAGCATTGTCACTAATATAGCCCGAAAAATCATCACAGCTTAATTTCGTACCAAACGAACTTGAAACATCTCTGAAACATCGTGGTGATTTATTTATAGCAATGTGGCTTATTTATATCTTCCGGATGTTCTGGTTTCAGAACATTTCAATACCATGGGGACTTCGAAGATACGTTTGGTAGTTGAGAAATATGACGTAAGTATTTGATTCGTTGCAAAAACGTTCTCTGGTCTTGTGTTTTATCTTTGTCTGCTCCAACCTAACCTAACCTCAAATAAGTGGCGGTATTTAATTTATTGTTTATCGATCTCTTGTGACGGTTCTATACTACTTTTTATAAGTGATCTACGAGAAAATAAATATGTGAAAAAAAGTTAAGTGTCACATTATCATATTATTTTCTACTAGGAGGGTGATTAATACAATCACAATATGATGGTTTGATTTATTTGTGGCATCAGTTTGGCCAAAAATGTTGCACACTTATTCCAAGAATCAACCGGAAATATCATTAAGACGACTGAAAACTATATATAGATATATTTATGACCCCAGGTATCTATATCATCATGGACAATAATGTAATACATTTCAATTGTATCACAACTCTCAACTTTAACATGATATAGTTTCAAATGGTGTGAAAAAAAAGGATTTGTTATGTAACGATTTCATTACGCATACTCGTATACAGTGCTTCTCAAAAGTCCCCTTCCCCCCTCTTATTTTTGGAACGATTATACATAAACAAGTGAAATTTGGAAACTAAATATTAAAAGTTGTAAACTTCCCTACTAGTGATGATAGATGACGAAATCGTCAAAGATGACGTCACAAGGCCATTGTGAATAATTTCAAATGGAACTCTACGGCAAGCGACACCTCTTTTAAAAGGTATCGAAAAAACCTATTCAATGATACTAATTGTGTTTGTGTTTATGGTAGTTTTGGCAACTTGCTTTTGAAAAACGCAAAGCTGCGATGAATTAAATCAGTTAATTAAAATTCCAAAGATAGTTGTCAAATAAGCTGACGTTTTTGTTAGTCTCCCTAATTCGACGTTTTTGTAATTGTCCAAGTTTTTGTACATTTAATAATTTGTGTATTGTTGATCGAACGTTCAACTGTTTTAGCAGCTTTTGGTACTTTCAATATTTTTGTACATTTTAATAATTTGTTAAACTGTTGTGAGCCGAAGCGAAATGGTACGTGCTTCAGGTGATAAAGTAGCAGCGATCCTAATTCTTGGTGAAACTGGACAAAATATTCATGCAGCAGAACGCATTTTCAATGAGAGATTTCCCGATCGCCCCGTTTCGAGGACTCATTTAAGGGAGCTTCTTCGTAAGTTTGAAACAACGAGTAATATTAATGATGCGAAACGATCTGGCAGACCCCAAATTTCTGATGAGAAAAAAATTGATACACTGGCAGAAGTAATAGTTAATCCTACTTCTTCAACAACTCACGTTGCATCTACCTGTGGAGTCAGTCGAAGTACAGTACACAGGGTGTTGAAAAAAAAACAAATTTCATCCATAAAAATTAAAAATGGTTCATCAACTCTCACACGACGACCCAGACCAAAGACTAGAATTTTGTGAAAATATGGAAACTAAAATTTACCATCAGCCAGACTATGTCTCAAAACAATTTGTTTTAGTGACGAAAGTACTTTCTATCTAAATGGAAATGTAAATACACAGAATGTGAGGTATTGGAGTGACGCAAATCTTCACCTGTTTCGTGAAACACATACCCAATTTCCCCAGAAGGTGAATGTTTGGGCAGGTATTCTGGGAAACCACATAGTTGGGCCTCTTTTTTCAAATACTAATTCAACTGGTGAGGTTTATCTGGAGCTGTTGCAAAACGCAATAGAACCGTTAATCCTTGATATTTTGGAAGATAATCCAGATGAATTCGGCAATCTGGAAATAACATTACAACAGGATGGTGCTCCTCCACACGATTACGGTGCAGTAAGACGGTATTTGGATGAGGAGTATCGTGGTAGATGGATTGGACGACGAGGTTTAACGGAATGGCCAGCTCGATCACCGGACCTCACACCTTTGGATTTTTTTCCTGTGGGGTACCTTGAATCGAAGGTTTACGCCACTGAACCTGACAATATTGACGTTTTAAAACAACGTATTGTTGCAGAATGTGAGGCTGTTTCCGCAGATACATTTGCAAAAGTACGAGAAGAGTTTAAAAATAGGATATTTCACTGTCAGGAAGTAAATGGAGGTCACTTCGAGCAATTTCTTTAAGTAGATACTGATTCTTAAATCTGTAATTAATATCATACTGAATGGAATTTAAATTTCAATGTTTACTAATGAGCTATTAAAACTGCCATAAACACAAACAAAATTGGTACTATTGAATAGGTTTTTTCGATACCTCTTAAAAGAGGTGTCGCTTGCCGTAGGGTTCCATTTAAAATTATTGGGCACAATGGCCTTGTGACGTCATCTTTGACGATTTCGTCATCTATCATCACTAGTAGGGAAGTTTACAACCTTCAATATTCAGTTTCCAAATTTCACTTGTTTATGTATAATCGTTCCAAAAATAAGAGGGGGGGAGATGACTTTTGAGAAGCACTGTATAAGTACTTTTGCTGTAACAGAACAGTTCCAGATAACGTATTAGATTCGATTTTTATATAACGTAGGTGCAATTTTGTTATGTTGGTGGACATATAACGATTCTAAAATGGTCATTGAGACCTTTTGGGCACCATATAAAAATGTTAATAGTATGAGTTTTTGCACAGTGCGAAGACATTGACAGGATTTTTAGAGAGGACCGAGAAACGCCTTCGGCGGGTATCGCTCCGCTCTGTAGATTCACTCACGATGTCTTTCGGGTCGGCTCTAAAAATCCAATCAATGTCTCACGTAAAAGAAGGGAACACAACCTAACCTAACTTGGCTAACCTTGCTATCCAAGTTGATGGCCAGCCAACCAACTTTTTCAGATAACGTTTCGCTCGCGGGCACTTTGGTAGCGGTGATTTTCCTCGTTTTTTAAGAATTATTATTTGGGCACAATAGTGACAGTCAGTCGCTAGATGCAAATGGTAGAAATTCAGTTTAGGGGGAAGTTTCGCGTATCACCAACATATTTCAAATCCCTGTTTAGGAGGCAAAACACCGATAGTCATCCCATTTTGCGCAAGTACAATGAAACGCAGCTTTGATATCGCTTGACAGTACGAGTTCAATCAACATTTCGAAAATAAAAATCACAAAGTGTTTGATGGTTATGAGATGAAATCATATGATCTGTTCACGTTGTGAAAAAGGGTGATTTTATTGGGAAAATGCAGTTTTTATTACAAAAATGTGCTAAAACCACGTGATTAAGGGTGTGCGTGATGTTTTGGTTAGAAGACAGACGACTGTTGAGTGTGTCCAGTGACCCAAAATAGAGCTGAGGAATTACATTATGTTCTGACTTTCGGAGATACATATTCGAGACTTTTCTGGACCTAACTGGCTACTTATAGAATCGGCAGCCTCCAAGATTTTTTATGGAATGTTACTTAATGAATCTTCTGATTTGTTGAAAATATAAACAGGATGTTCATAAAATCAGATGTGGAATCATCCGCAACTGAAAGATAAACTTTAGTCACTATCTTCCATCGTCAAGATAACCTCATGACAGGTTTTAATGTCAGAAAACACTCATTTCAAAGTGTCTCTCCAAAAGAAATGATTCTAACTTTTTCCATCTTTGCATAGTGAGATTGCATTTTGAAAATGTGTTTCCCTTTTCTTCCGGTCTTCCTGCTGATCGTGCAATGCGTCAATGTTACGAATGATTTCTGGTGAGTACTCTCTTTTGGAAAACATTCTTCTTTGTCTCATTCATCCTTATGAGTTCCTAATTAAGACTGGAATCGTAAATCAAATAACTATCTGAATGAAAATGCAAATTTTCAATTTTAGATTTTTTCTTTTGAGTTAGGGCCTTTTCAGAATATCTATCAGATGTAGTTAAATGTCCAGCGTGGCTTTAGCCGGGAAAGTAGTTGTTTTCTGTTAGACATTCACAAAAAATAACTTCATTGTAATCGTGGATTTTTCAATTCACAGAAAAATCTTTCTATCAATATTCAATTGAGAATCTTCTGAATTGTTAATTTTTCATATCAAATTGGAGATTAAATTTGAATATAACTGTAAGGTACCGCAATTCTGATTTGTTGAAGTTAACAATCGCTACTTCTTTACCCGATTCTATGGAGAGCTCAGATCAATAAATAACATAGATAGGCCTGATGCCACGTAAACAACCTATGCGTTGATGCACACATAAGTTTGTGTTTATTTACCATCTACTGTTTACAAATACCGAATCCTTGTTGTCAGATGGACATAATTTATAGAATGTACATGAGTTTATATGTAGTCATTCACATTATATATTATTAGATTTTTCACCTGAATTTTATATAATGCGGTAAGGTCAATCAACTCTGAACAAGGTTTAAAAATATTTTTTCTAGGTAGAAGGAATACAATTTTCAACAGTTAAATCATAAGACACCCCGGAATTTCTAGGACGCCTCGATAAATTGAACGATTCTTGGCAACCCTGTTTTCTTCGCCATCGGCCATTTGCTTTGACGTATTTGACGTGAAATAATAATCAGATATTTTCAGTGTGTTTATGTGATATACTGCTTTTTCATTTTAATTAAACAATATTGCCTTGGTTTTACTGACATTTAAAATACTCTCTATGCTTGTGAAGTGGTTCAGTGGTGCAAAATGTCGAAATACTGCTTTGTTTACAAAACAAATGATAGTCAACAAACATCTCACAGGTAAGCTACCAGAGGCGTCGAATACGAACGAATTTTCCAAGTAGAATTTAATTTTGTCATGGAGTTTTTACCAATATATTGTTTTCCTTGGGGTAGAGTACTAAATACTGATAATTTATCCACAGATTCCCCACTGATAAGGAAAAACTACAAGTATGGTGTGATGCTCTTGAATTAGACCCACTGAGCCTAAAAAAATATTCTTTTATCTGTTCTGCTAATTTTTCCAAAGCTCAGATTATTAAAAAGCCACAATGGAGAACATGTTTGAGACCTGATGCCATTCCTGATGTACAAGCAGTTAAAAGGTATGTGTTTGTAGGGAGTCATAAGTACAGTTGTATCCAATTATTTACAGCCCAATGTTGAGTTCGGCAAAATATTTATGATTGAAGTTCAAGAGATAACAAAGAAATGAGGAGAATTGAACTAATTATATTTGGAATTTGTTCCTATAAAGGTTTTTTGCAATTATTATTCCAGGGTTGGGTGATTTTGGACCATCAACCAGGATTTTAAGGATTTTGTGAATAAGATGAACTAACCACTAACTGAATATTTTGCCCACCTCATTGGTTTAACATGAAATAGGAATATAATAACCTACTGCTATATATGTTGTTATCAGTAAAATATATTTTAAATCTTTTTTTTTAATCCAATAGAAAATGTTTTTTTAAAGATTATTAATTATTTCATCACGAAGATTAACATTGAAAATAAAACTGTACAACTGAATACTGTTAGTGGCCTATTCTTCTAGTAATAAATTTGCAATTTGTGCCACATCCCTCAGTCCTTGAGAGACACAATCACCTTCAATATCCATTTCAGCCAATTTTACTGAATATTTGAAGAAATGAAAGTTTAAAAATTGAAATGGCTGTTCATTCTATCATTCTTTTGTTTGTACTTCATAGATATGGCTTCATGATATTAACTGAATAAACATTAGGTAATCATATTTTTGTTTTTGTAATAGTAGTAAAACAAATTATTTATAAATATTTGATTGAGGAAATACATATTTTACAATTGAAATGGCAGTGCATTCTATCATTCTTTTGTTTCTACTTCATAGATATGCCTACGTCTGGGTATGGCTTCATGATATTACGAACGAACTGAATAAAAATTATTCATATTTTTGTTTTTTTAATAGTACTATTGCGAGTAGTGGAAAAATCATATATAACCATGGTTGAGAAGACTATTATAGCCCAGACACCTTGGCATTTGGGCTATTATCTTCAAAATCCATAATATAGGTGACAAAAATTTAAAAACAGTTTGTTAATTTGCTGTTTATGGTTTCCATACCCGAAATCAACCAAAAAGTTTTTCATTCATTACATATTTTACTGGTAATTATGTATATTCACATTTATAGATTTCAATTATGATTGTTTTTCAGCATTGACCATGAGACTCAAGGAATTGATATTTTAATGGATTGGACACCACAAAATTCGCCCAACCGAAATCTTGTACTCAGTGAGATGAGGTAATATCACAAAGAATTTTCAACTATCCACATTATAAAATTAAATGAAAAAAAATTATTGTATGTAATATAAAGAAATGTTTTGACACATATTTTATGTTTCAGTTTTTCTGCATCATCAACTACCAGATTCTCAGAAGTTATGACCATAGAGACTTCTAAAAAGAGGTATATAATTTCCTAGCCAAATACTGACACCTGAAATAATGTATTTTTTTTTCAGATCTCCGTCATCATCAACTTCATCTGCCCCTGAAAAGGTTGATGCCATGAGAAAAATCTGTCGGTCACCCCAGAACTTGACACGGCTCGGGCCCCGAAAACCGAGAAACTTGGATGCTGTTTGTTTAAAATGAGGTAAAATTCAATGATAACCAATTAGAATTCAAACTATGTAATTTAAAAATCAGCTGTGCTGGGTCACCCCAGAACTTGACAACCGGCTCGGGCCCCGGGAGAATGAGCTTGATTTGAAATAAAACATTTTTAGGGCTGTACAATGTCAATTTGATTGGTAAATTCAACAGTCAATTTACTGGTCAATTGACCAAGGGAAATATTTGACACGAGTCAATTGAGCGGTCCTGCACCAAATGCGGGTCGTCCTAGTCAAAGTCCTGGTGAGCGGCCGTCTCGGACAGTACCTGGAGAAAAATTAAACATTCGTAGCTCCAAACTGGGCGGAAAGCTCCAACTGCCGACTTAATTTGTTTTTTTTGTTGTGTTTCTCCCTGCCGAATATAATCAATTGAATAAATTAAATGGCAAAGTTTTGAAATTTGACATTTTTTTATTTTGGACAGATGTGAGTGGGAGAAATAATTTTGACAGTTCTGGAAACGGTTTTTCAGGGACTTTCAAATGACATATTTCAAGTTAAGTTTGGTGCGCTATAGTTTCTGTCAATTTTTAAATGTGATACTTCCATTTGACAGATGACAGCCAAAAACTAATGGTCGCATTTGGTAAAGGAACTGTATCTTCATACCAAATGGCTCGGCAGTTATCATGAAAGATTACAGACAGACAGACTTCACTCTGAAAATGGTCTCAATCATCTCGGGGAAACTCGAAACGGATATCTCAATTTTCACTTGACCGGCCTCCCCAGTGGTCAAGTAATGTAATTGTGCGGAAAAAACAAGATATCGACGAAAATATCCATTTTGAGGTCTCCCGAGACGATTGAGATCATTTCCAGAATGAAGTCTGCCTGTCTGTCCGTAATCTTCCACGAAAACTACCGAACTGTTTGACCAGTCCAGCTGAAATTTGGTATGAAGATACAGTTTATGCCCCGAATGCGACCATTAGTTTTTGGTTGTCATCTGTCAGAAGGAAGTGTCACTATTGAAAAAATGAAGAAACTATAGCTCACCGAACTTGACTTTCAATAAGTCATTTGAAAGCACTTGAAAAACTGTATTCAGAACAGTCAAAATTATAGGGGTTAACAATGAACTTTCCTGATTTAATCAGGGCATACTATCCGTGGTTAGAACTGAATTCGCTCACTGTAAGCTAACCCCAAACTATAGGGGTTAGCTTACAATGAACTTTCCTGATTTAATCAGGGCATCTCTTCGCACATGCATGAACTCCCCGAGCTTAGCTCCTAGAATTGAAATTGGAATAATATGTTTAGCTGGTACTTTGGTAGAATTTCCAGTTTTTTCTTTGTGTTGTTCAATTTAGCTTATGCCTGAGGCTTTGCCCACTTCCCATTATGTCATTTGGGTGACGACTATTACAAATTCAATGACCTCTCTCCACCCATTTAGAGACAGAATTTTCAAATAAGGTTGAACATTATTTATTTATTTG
Source organism: Gonioctena quinquepunctata (assembly GCA_018342105.1). NCBI lineage: Eukaryota > Metazoa > Arthropoda > Insecta > Coleoptera > Chrysomelidae > Gonioctena > Gonioctena quinquepunctata. The sequence continues at coordinate 548,319 of JAFIRS010000088.1, forward strand.
TTACAAGAGAGCCAAAACACCAATTTTCATTACTTTAAGTTTAAAACTAACTGAACCGTGATAAAAAATTCTAAACACTGAAACTCTTATTTCTTCATTTGTAAAAAACGATCTGAAATACCTATTTTTATGACCCCAACTTAAAAACTAACGGAACCCCTATACAAACTTGCAATCCCCATTTCACCCCTTTAGGGGTTGAATTTACAAAAACACAAACACGTATTTCTTCATTTGCACAAATACCTCAAATATCAATTTCTATGACCCCAACCTAAAAACTAACATTTCATCTTGAAACTTTTAACCCCTTGAAGGTTAAATGTAGCTGCATGAAAAGCAAAATCTTTTTTCATATTTTTTGTTTATTTGGTGCATACAAATTGTTGAGTGTTAGGCATACAATGATGTGCAACACTGTTTTTCGAAATTTTTTCATTTTTTTTTATTTTTTCCCAAATTTTTAATTTTAAAAATTTTTAAAAAATTCCTTAATTTTTTTTTTTCACTATAATAGGGTAATAACCTGTTGAGCTTTTAATAATAAAGTATTGTTCCTAGATCAATTCTGCATATTGAGAGTAGCAGAAATGTAAACATTTCTATTGTCCATCGCTCTTATTATTCAATACATACATCCAAAAAACTGAATTTTATACTTGATTAATTTTCTTTATAATAAAATATTTAAAAATATACATATATTGTTTACTTTGTGTTATGCAAATATTTATCTGCAATAAAGCTGTTCTCCAAACTTCGAGAGGTTTTGGCCTGCAGTGCTAAAGACATTTGTAAAATGCATAGCTATGAATTCACGCAGACTTCTTGTACAAGCTATACCTAATACTCTGAGGAGGTGACGTCATATTTTACTACTTTCATGCCATCTAGTCCTCTACTTTTCTTGCCGTGTGAACCCCCATATAGTTATTATTTTGAGTTGAAATTAAGAATACAAAAAATTAAGACAAGCTTTTATATAAATGCACTAAAAAGGAAAAAATAATTTCTTCAATTGTTTGACCTAGGTTATTCTCTGAGTAGCGGATTCAAAATCTTACCGCGCAAGAATACCTATTTAATATTCGCGGCAAGCTTTTGAATCTGCTACTAACAGAATAATCTAGGTCAGACAAAGACATTATTTTTTCCTTTTCAGTGCATGGGTATGAAAGCTTGTCCTAAAAATTTCTTTTTAATCCTTTTTATTAAATTCTTTCTAGTCATTCATGTAATCTGTCATCTTATTGAATTCTGACAAAAATTGTTAATCTCCGACCTCAAAAAAACCCACATACCAATTTTGAATGAAATCGGGCCATAATAACAAAACACGTCGCCATCTTGGAGCCGTCATCGTGAATTCAGGAATTTTGACAAAAACATCATGATGTCCGACCCCAAAAACCCCAGACACTAATTTTGAATGGAATCGGGCTATAATTATCAAATTCGTCGCCATTTTGGAGCCGCCTCTAATCGTGATCCCTGTCCCCGAAAACCCCCACATACAAATTTTGCATAGAATCGAACCATAATCACAAAACTCGTCCGCCCTATTGATTTTTCTCTAGCAAACATTCAGTAATGCATTGTTACCGGAATTATGAACACCTTATAAAAGCTTGTAATGAAAGAAATCAGCCGCCATTTTTAATTTCCATGATAAGTTTTTAATCCGCGACTCATAAAATACTTAGATGACGATTTTTAGTCTAAATCAGACAATAATAAAATTGCAGCCGTCATTTTGAATTTTGTCATGAAATTTGTTATAGGTGATTTAGAGAATACCTTTAGTGTTGAATCGGACCATAAATGATAGATTTTGTTTTTAATTTCGAATTTTCATCATATAGAATAACCAAATTGTAGTTCCATGGAAACCTTTTTGCTTGCATGACAAATTTCAAGTAAATCGGACATGTGAAAGTTTTTTTTTACATTGATAACAAACAAACATACTCATGTACACAAGTGAACCTCAATTGAAGTGGATTAAAAATACTGTTTTGAACCCCTTAAAACGGCTCGGCACTGCGCAAGAGATGTTTTGTTTTGGTTTGTCTCGCATATACACAAAACATTACACGTCCCGCCGAAATTATGTTCGCATCAAAACATTGCAAGGTGAATTTAGCATCGGGCCTATCTATGTTTACTTATTGATCTGAGATGGAGAGAGAACGTACTCGTAGAATGAACGTACCATGTATCCATGGACATGGATGAAAGTTAAAGAATATAAGTCCACTAAATGTTACAAAACTTTCACAATATCTTCGGACCAATATGATTCGAACGATCAAAATAAAATTTGCAGAAACACACGCAGATACCTTTTTGAGCTTAATTTATTTGCCATTTGGCTTCAATGACACATCAGAGAATTGCAGTGTCATTCAAATATCTCCGTATGAGCAATACAAGTCAACTACAATGGTTTCACAGAAAAAAGAAATTCTTCAGTACCACCGTTTTGTGATCAGTGGAGGAGTCTCACATATAGTGACGTGATATGGGGACAAAATACGCATATTCGTTTGAATAATTCTGAGTATTTTGAAATCGTCGGAAAAGTACTTTACCGCACTAGAGCGGAAAAATGCTTCTTTCCACATGACAAATCATTAAAAAAGTGCACTTTTCCACAAACTCGTAAACATTTTCAATTTTGAAAGCGAAAAACCCAAGATAATAAAATGACGCCTACTGTTGCTAAGTTACACGAGATAAATATCAGGTGATCGTGATTTTCTGCCGGAGAAATTTTGTCTCCATGTCTATGTAATGACATAAAAATAAATATGAACTAACCCGGTGTTTGAATGAAGTTTAAAGAGGTTATTATGTATAAACAAATGTAATAATAAAGTTGCTTATTTTCGTCAGAAAACTAGCCCTTCTCAATATTTTCTGCTTGCTATTTTTCGGTTGATTTACAGTGCCACATAAATTAAGACAACTAACCTCAGAAATTACGAAGCCTTCCAGAGTTAATAATAAAGGCATATTCCTTAAGCCATATCTGAAGCCGCAACTACTTTTGAACAAATATATTATACAGGGTGATTCAAAAGTACTTTGACAAACTTCAGAATATTCTAATATGAATTGTCCAAATAAATATATGTCCGGAAACACTTCGTTTCCAAGATACAGGGTGTTAAAGTTTTATTTTCATTTTCGTTTTGTTTTAAATAACTTTCGAAATACCGACCTTAATTAAACGAAAATTAGTATTGAGAGGTTTTTTGAGGTGTCAAATTCGCACCTGATGTTATTATTGCTCTTAATCGTAGGGGGCGCCACCTGCACGTCTTTTTCTTTTTTGAAGATCCATACCTTTTTTAGCGTACTTCTAGCACATTTTTCAGTGAAAAAGCTACCCACGTTACAAGTCGCTACAAGCAACCGTTTTCTAGATATTTGGACTTGAAAGTTTCAAGTCGATTATTTGATTACCGATGCGTGTTGAAGTTATTACCATTATTTTGTATTTTTCACAAGAATGCTTAGGAAATGAATTTGACGTTTAAGTAAGTAGTTTTTTTTTTCAGGGGGGCCACCTATTCTATTTATTTTTACTCGTTTGAAATAGTTATTTTTGTATCAAGGTTGCAAAATCTGTATTTGTTTTGATAAAATTTGAAAGAAATACTAACATTTTATTTCAAGAAATTTTGAATATGTAGAATAAAATAAAATGAAGGAAACTAAATTGTATTCTAATGAATTGTTCAAAGTGTCCACCTTCAGTGAAGATACAGGCATTCAATCTTCTAGTCATTGAATCTCGTACCCGCTCAAAAATTATTGGTGTGTTTCTTATTGTTTTACAGACGTCTACTATTCGGTTCCTTAGATCTTCCTCGTTCACTACTGGAGTTTTATAAACTAGTGACTTCAAATGTCCCCAAGAATAAAAATCTAGCAGGTTTAGATCTGGGGACCTTGGTGCTCACGCCTGGTTAGGTTCTTCTACACCCCTAGCGATCCATCGATTTGGATAGACAGTCTTAAGTCCCTGGCTACAACGCTAAAATGGGCGGGAGCCCCATCATGGATAAACCGCATGCGGTTACGAATTTCTAATGGTACATTCATTTTCTAAAAAGTCTCTGTAAGTTGCGCCATTCAGTCGGGACGGAAGAAAGAAAAGACCTATCAAGTAATTATCAATTATTGCCGCCCATACATTTACAGAAAATTGATACTGATAATGTCTTTCACAAACTGCGTGCGGATTTTCCAGAGCCCAAACATGGTTGTTATGAAAGTTTGTGATGGAAGTTTGCCTCGTCCGTGAAGAGTACACATCTTAAAAATTGAGGATTTCCAGCCAATTTTCTCAAAAACCACTGACACATAGTAATGCGTTGGGGAAAGTCTCGTGGCAAAAGATCTTGTACCCTTTGAATATGGTATGGATAAAATTGTAGATCGTGGATAATTCTCCAAACTGTGGACTGAGTAGAATTGAGAGCTTCAGCAATTATTCTTGTACTTGTTTCTGGATTCTCGTCGAGAGCGTTCAGAACAGCTTCTTCCAATTCTGGGGTTCGGACTGCTCGTGGTCTCCCAATAATATCAGCTGCTCGCTTAAAGCTACCTATTTCTGCCAAACGACGGTGGAGACTGGTAAATGTTGGAGCTGAAGGCAGTACTCGATTGGGAAATTGCACCTGGTAAATACGTCTTGCTTCGCGCGCATTGCCATCCGCAAGGCCATAAACGAAATGCATATCGCTAAATAAGCATTATTGTTTAAATGATCAATTTTTTCAAAATGTGTGTTTTGAAACTTACAGAAACTTCAACAAAACAACAAAACGTTCAACTGTCACATAATATGTACTTAAACGTCAAATTCATTTCCTAAGCATTCTTGTGAAAAATGCAAAATAATGGTAATAACTTCAACACGCATCGTTGCATCGTTGAAATTTTCAAGTCCAAGTATTTAGAAAACGGTTGCTTCATAGCGAGTTATAACACGAGTAGCTTTTTTACGTAGATATGATAGAGGAATTGATTTTTCTGCTGAAAAATGTGCTAGAAGTACGCTCAAAAAAGTTATGAATCTTCAAAAAAGAAAAAGACGTGTAGGTGGTGCCCCCTACGAGTAAGAGCAATAATAACTTCAGGTTCTAATTCGACACCTCAAAAAACTTCTTGATACCAATTTTTGTTCAATTCAGGTCAGTATTTCAAAACTTATTTAAAAAAACCGAAAATAAAAATAAAACCCTGTATCTTGGAAACGAAGCGTTTCCAGACATATATTTATTTGAACAATTCATATTAGAATACTGTGAGAAATCACCTCCTGAAGTTTGTCAAAGTACTTTTGAATCACCCTGTGTTTATATACAATGCCAAGTTTTTTCAGTACCTGTATGATTATTTCTTCTCCTGCATTGAGAAATCGGGAGGCAAGAAATGGACGTCAAGACGATAAATCTTATCCTGATGGATCCATATTCGAAGTATTCAAACCTCAACAGAAAATGATACGATCATTAGTCTTAATGAAAGGAAAAAATCTGTTTTGGCATCAGTTACAGCGTAATCGATCGCAACGCCAAGCTTATTCATGTCTGGGCAGTTGATCAGTGTAGCGGTAATGGTTTCATAAATTTGTTTCAAGAACAGGTAACAAAGCGCAATCCGATGATAAGAGAACTACTGATGTAGTAATTACAGGTTTGCAAGAGTCGGGTAAAAATTGATTGAAATATTTTATAATTTTATAGCTGTTTTATCAGCTACTCCTGCATAATTTTCACATTCTAATGCAAATGTTGTATACTATTTTAAAAGGAGTGAAGGGGAGAAATATTTGTCTATGCAAATTTTAAACAATTACAATCTTACTACTAAACCTATTCATGAATATACAAAATGAGAATAGATAGGATTCCACATACGTTTTTTCGTTCTTCTTGCTATTATTTCCAACGTATATGGTTCCACGACAAATGTCCAATTGAAAAATTGACATATTACAATAAAGTGCTATGAGAATATGTTATTCGCAAAAAATTGCTGGATATTGGACAGAAAAACAAGTTCTACGTCTTTGCTAACGTTTCGCAATTCATTTCTCGCTTCTTCAGAGTTAAAATAATTGAAAAAAAAAAAGATCATAATATTCCACCAAAACACTGACACAATCCGTCTCAACTGTGAATACGATTAAACTCACCTCAAGCGTAATTAACGGTACATAGTACTTAGTCCTTGTTGATGTGCATTGTGACAATGCATCGTTGAAATAGTTGGATATGGATCAATAAAATAAAAATTAAATATTTCAAAAAGGCTGGTCGACTGACGAGTATCATTCAGGTGTGAATGGAACTTATCAGTAACGAAAATGATATTAGTAGGGGTAGAAAAACATTACAAATAAAAAATATATACAATAAATTAGTTTTTAACTACGAATAACTTGATGTACATAACAATTTAAAACAAAATCAGATTCATGTCCACTTTAAACAGATCTCACAAATTCACTTCCAGTTTTCCGGACGTTCAAGTAATTGATGAGCCAAAATGCCGCTATAGCTGCATATCATGCAATTTTCCATAGTACAATAACATATGGACTGATAATTTGGGGAATGTCCACACACACGCAAAAAAGAGCAATTAGAGCAATCGTAGGCATACAGAGCAACGACTCATGTAAACCATGATTCATAAAACTTAACATTATGACCCTGCCATCCGCAAACATATTCTGTAATCTCCTAACACATAAAGGAAAATGACTCCAATCATCCAACAAACGGAGAAAATCACTCCTATAACACTCGCTATAGAAACTCATTGCCAACACAACAAAAAAATATGAATTTGATGAAATTTAAATTGACCTTGAAAAAACATCTCCTAGCCAATGCTTAATACGACATGTCAGAATTCAAGTTTGACATTTAATTACGCTGTATAACTATATATATAAATCATCCTAGGTTTTTGAATTATATACTTAAATTTAATTCAATTTGAATTTCAAATTGTTTTTTTATGTATACATACCAGGTCAGTATGTATACATAACTTTTCCAGCTCCTGAATTTGGTCTACAATCTGGTTCTCCTCTATTTCGGCAAGACGAAAGCCTTGATGAACTGCGTTATTGAAATATTTACAACAGAATCTATGATTGTTATAGTTAATAGATTCACAAACAACGCATAAAATAATCATAAAAGTAGTGTTATTGTGTACTTGTCTTCTATAACTATAAAAAGATTGTTTAATTTCACACAATCATAAAAAAAATACTTACAACACGCGACTTGATCGACACAAGCAAAGGGCATCGCACGACAACACAACGCCATTAGCGACCCCACCACGGCACCTATAGCGGAGATTTTATAATAATGGCAAGCGCGGTATTTTCAATAAATATGCATTATTCTCTGATACAAATATTTTCTAATAAAAAATGGATCAATTTTCAACAAATACCGCTGAAATAGCAAAAAGTAAATATTTATTATGTGTTAATATGACTTATTCACTTTAAATACACTTAAAATCAATGATGAATACATTTTTAGTAATATCACCCAACAAATGATTTTATTAGACATAAATTTATAAACATATCAACCTCAAACAAACTTGTTATTTATATTATCGAGATTATCAATATTGAAAAAAATTACCTAATACCAAATGAAATTTTTTTTTTTATTTATTGTAAGTCCTATTTTTTTTCAGTGTACAGTACCCATTCCAGTGAATTTCATGCCTTGCACAAGTTTGTACAAGTCCTCCACTGGACGTGTGCTGTATAGTTTTAACTATCTTCTGCGATCCAAAGATCCGCACGCACAGTATGTGTGACACTGTTTCTGGTTCCTTTCCGCATAATCTGCACGTTAAGTCGCCATTTAACAAGCCCATTATGAGCCCCGTGATCATTTTCAGTTGTTCCCTGTTTGAAGTTTTCAGGTCTGCTGTTTTTCTCGGCACGGGTCTTTAATGTATTCTTTCTTGTGTCCGTTCCCTGGAATATTATTTCAGTATTGTTTGAGTTTTTCCCGGATCCAGTCTTTTTCGATCCTCTTCTAGCGAGTTTGTGGGCTTTTTCATTACTTGCAAATCCCTGATGTCCTAGCACCCAAATCAGCTTGACGCGGTTTTGTTCTGCCAGTATTGTCAGTTCTTCCTTGCAGATCCATACTTGGGATATAACTTCCTGGCTGCTCAGAGTCTCCAGTGACGCTGTCTGAAAGAATGTGGATCTACTTTTCTACTATTGCTCTCCTGTTACTTTTCTTCGCACATTAAAGGTATGATAACAGAGGTATGATAACAATTCTTCATTTCAGAATATTGGTCTCCGGTACACTTTCCTTTTTCGGTCGCTACTAGAGGCATATTCTGGTTTCATCTGAGAACAATGTCCAATTCAGATCGTCTCCTGCAAAACGTAGGCGTGCTTGACGATGAGATGGGGTAGGTAAGTTTTGGACCAATCGCAGGTGTTTCAGAGGTCAGGTTACTTTCCTGCAGTCTTCGCTTACCGTCCACTGACTAATAGCCACTTCTCGTATTTCACGGAGCTGCTGTTGCACTTGAACCGCATTGAGGCGAAGATTTCTCAATGTTGTTGACACAATAAAGAGGTCATCGCGATCCGTTGAACTCAAATCGCTATTTGCCTGTTCCATGTCGCCTATGAGAGGATCAGTCTCCTCATAACGTTGGCGCACTCTTCGAACCGCTGCGCGTGTCATATCCACTTGACCATCAACAGCTCACTGGCTAAGTTCATTTTCGATTGAAGCAATTACTTGGGCAGCTTTTTGCAGTGTGGTATGCATTAAACTAATCAAATTATGGAAAAGGCTTTTCAATCTTTCACAAGTTTGTTATTCTCGTTATGAATAAGTTCCATTTATTCACCTATAGTATGTTTACGTTGAGAAGAGAATGGTGTAATTTTTGGCAATTTTGTATATCAAATATATTAAAGTTGAAATTCTCAATGAAATGCGTTGCAAATCGATGAAACTATTCAATTTTGAAAGTTGCCAACCTGTTAGTAAAAATTTTCGACGTTGCCGAACCGAACGCCCAAGAAAACATTCGTCTCATCCGTTTGACAGCTGTGACTTTCATGATTCAGTTTCGCGGTATAAAATAAGCCACCCCAACTGAGGATCGCATATTGCAGTTGGATTTGTATTGAAGCATGGTATATTGTTTTGAGGTGAGTTGTATCGAGAATAGATCTTAAATATTTGAATTTATATAACATATAACTGAGTGTTTTCGAAACATGGCTAACATGTACATCCCGTCTGACATGGGGATCTATCGTGACACCTAGATACTTGATATGGCTTGCTCTGGTAATTTTCAAAATTTTTCCCTGATTGTTAATTGTCAATTCACCAATATTTGGCAAACGGTTCTCATAGTTTGCGAATGGCAGGAAGTGCGTTTTATTGAAGTTAATTGTTAATGATTTGTGATCAAACCTGTCTTCAAGTATGTTGATTTGATCATCTACTTTTATTTTCAGGCTTTGCCAGTCTTCGACTGTAAATAGTATGGCCGTCTGGTCAGCGAAACTTAAGATGAAACAGTCGCACGTCAGGGTGAGCAGGCTGTTTATGTATAGGGAGAATAGTAGAGGGCCAATTACAGTGCCTTGGGTTATGTCATAACTAATTTCTGCTTCTGTTCTGATAACAGAAAAGATGATCCACGTCGTGCTTTGATGAAGCTTCCCAGTATTGCAAGTAAACGTATACACTTTTTACATGATTACATAAAACTTAAGGATGAGAGTTAACGTAAATTTTTATTCTTTGATGAAACTTGGGCATTCATAGATGGCACTATTGGGCGATCCTGGCAATATTCCAGTTTAAAATTATTGAAAAGACTGAGGTTGGTGGTGCAAGGTGAATACAACTATAAAATGAAACCAAAATATACCACCTGTTTTTTTCATTTCAAGATACATTGTAATTCATGCTAGATGCAGAACCGGATTCATTTGTGGAGCAGACCTAATTTTTTGTTTGAAAACAAAAAATTGTGATTATCATGGAGAAATATTCTGCATTGGTTTGAAAACTAGCTATTTACGAATTTAGAAGAGCCTTCAATAGTAAGTTATCACAGCATTGTAATTAATAAGCCCCAAACAACACCATCCAAGGATGGTTATCGAACAATAACATGAAAATACCTTTTTAAAACCACAATTGTTGGATTTAGTAGCAAAGTGTGTGACTGTTCTTCAAGCTGAATTGATAAATTATATATTTATTTTGAAGGAATAAACCACCACCTATACATGAAGCTGATACGCTTGCAGAAAAATATGGTCATCAAGTGCTTCGTCTTCCACCGTATCAATGCATATTCAATCCATGTTCCGATGATGATAATGGGAAGTTATTAGAAAAAAAATTGAAATACGTGAATTTGAATGATTCTTTTTATTTCTCATTGCTACTATACTACTAGGAAAATATAATGTTGAGTGACATTCTGATTGTATTTCAACTGAGTAAGTTAGTAAAATAGGTTAATAGCTTTAATTGATATCCGAGATATTTAGTAAAGATACTTTTTGTATGGTAGTGCTTTTGGTCTTAGAATCCCTATTCAGTATTCAAAAATTTGGCATAGTAGTAGATTTATGATGAGAAGAAGATCCAATTGGATTTTTGAATATCCTATCACTGTTACTAAAGTCAAGTGTAACCCGAAGGCTCTTACTCTTTGGAGTGGGCAACACCCATTCACGAATCAAGAATTTTGACTGGATAAGGACTAGAGACCGGTCTCCATGATGATGGTTCTCAAAAATGGCCAAGAAGAGAATTTTGAATCTGAATATGGAAAAATGTCAATTTCTATAGAGGGTGCAGCTTTCACTACCCAGTAGCCTATCACTCCAGGTAGTACCTGGGACGTTTGAAGCGTAAGGGGTCGTCTATGTTATAATCAGTGGCTTCCCTCACGAGAGGGGTTTTTGTGGGATATTGCGCAATCCGATTGCGGTCTCTGATAATACTCCTGATGGAAGGCAGGTTCAAGTCTTCGAGGATCCGATCGTTCCACATATACCACGGAGCATTCGTTATCATCCGCAGCACTTTCATTTGTGCCCGTTCCAGGTTGGCTGAAGAAGAAAGCAAAGCTGTATCGTCAGCGAATATGGATATCTTCACGTGCTCACTTCTTGGAATATCGGATGTATAAAGGGCGTTATAATAAGGGAGACAACACTGCCCCTTGAGAAACGCCAGCCACAATTTATCTCGAACCCGAGAAAGAATTGCCAACCTTTATCTGAAACGTCCTACCCATGAGGAACGACTTGGTCCACCTTCCGTAACATGTGGAAGTCAATGAGTTTTGACAGTAAGCCCTCATGCCAAACTCTATCAAAATCTTTACTGATATCTGACAGTATTATATGGGCACTGTTAATGGCATTCAAAGATGTTATGGCGTCTTCCTCCAGCCTCAGAAGCTGAAGCTCGGTGGAATGAGCACGCCTAAAGCCGAACTGCTCATTCGGTAGGACATTTCTGTCCTCTACTTCTTCGTCAAGCCTTTCTAGAACGACTTTTTCAGCCAACTCAGCTGAACTGCAGTGCAGACTGACCGGTCTGTAATTTTGCGGGAAGGTCGTGTTTTGTCCCTACTTTGGAATCATAACTACGATGGCATGCTTCCACCTTCGAAGAAATCTTTCAAGCCGTAGAGAATTATTGATTATATTTTGAAGTGACTGCACCTGGTTATCCGGAAAATACTTAATCATACGATTAGTAATTCCTTCATAACCAGGTGCTTTTTTGGGATTTAATCGTTTAATATGTGCATTGAGTTCATCCATCGAAGCCGGACCAATGACATAATGATGGGGTTCTCTTAGAGTACGACGAACCCGATCTTCCAGCAGAAGCTCTCGATCCAGATCATCATCTGAATGCTTATTTAATCTAAATTGCCTTTCCATCGGGTCTGCAAGAGCTTGAGCATTGGACTCATGGTCGTAGCACATACCGGCCTCACCATGATTGAGGGGGAAATCAGACTATTTTGTTTTTAAATTTCGATGAAGTTTCCAAAGTTGATCACTGCTTTCTGAATTTCGATGTGTTGTGCCAAATCTCTCATTCAAAATGTTTTGTGAGCTACAGAGAACCACCAAAAATATATTGGTATTTATAATTTCATACATTCAATATTAAGCCCTATGAGAAATCACAAGTTTCATTGTATTTTACAAAAAGTATCTTTCATATCCCAATCAAAAAAGGGAGAACGAAGGAAAATAATGTAAAATACATTTTAGATCATTGAAAGGACGGCTTGAGAGCATGTGGTAGTAGTACATTTTGTGAAATACAATGAAACCTGTGATTTCCCACAAGACGCACTGTTATATGTATGAAATTACAAATGCAAATATCATTTTACTGGTTCTCTGTAGCCCTTCAAAAATTAAATTGGATCTTTTACTAGTCATAACTTACTTCTTCAACTATTCGTTCCATAGGGCTCCAACATAGTGGTCCCCATGGGGGGAACTCTAGTGCATGAGATTTAAGTTAACTCATTTTGCATGATGCCCTCGGCTTTACCTTGGGCATAATGTCGCGCAGTGCAGGAAATTTCAACTTCCTTTATTATCGATATAGTTCTACTGATTTCAATACTCACTGTTCAATAGTAAAAAAATCTTGGAAAATTCGAAATATTGCACATATTGGCAAATCTGTAGTCTGTCATCTTGTGGCGTCATCCTCTTCTGAACGTGATTCAAGCATATAAAGGATGAGCACTCTTGATAAATTTAAACTTAAATGAAAGCAAATCAAATTGTCATTCAAATTATTATTTTTTTATCTCGTAAGTTGTTTCTAAAAAAATATAGTTGAAGCAAAAATTTTACAGTGAGCCGATTTCTATGCACGCTAGGGTATTTCTTATCTGGTACAAAAAACATTTTCTTATCGTAGAAATAGTAGCTGTACCGGCCCTGCACTAGGCGGCATATCAAACACCTCAAACGCTGCGGGGATTATATTGTGTGACTTAAAAGTACATACCTCCCGCTTAGATTATAATATGCTTTAACCGACACCTAAGCAGCGGAACTTTTCAAAAGCACAAAATATATTTTATAGCTTATAAATAGTCATGTTGACTTAAGCGATTTCGATTTTGAGGTGTCACAAATTAAATATACACAATAACATAAATTTATTTATTTGTATAGTGGAATGGGCAGGGGAAATCTGGAATTTTAATTTGTTCTTTTTTCGAAGTGGATATGGCGTGTCACCACGAAGAGGAGGTAAGCATGTACAATGGTTAGTTAGTGTTGTCAACTCTATACCAAATTATCGACGTCGTAAAAGCATGTTAACATTTATTTTATTACCCAGCTTCACAGTGCCGAGTGGATTGGAACAACCGAAAAAAACAATCGAATTATCATTTACATAATGTATACTAATATAAATGGAAATCGCTTGATATTTTTTAATTGGCACTTGATTGCTGCTTCAGAATCGGTTCAGTACTGAAGTGACGAGTGGGAAGATAATTGGTTCCTGCTAAGAATACTGAATAAGGTTTCAATGTTGTATTCGAATTCATTTCAACTATGGCAGTGAGTTAGTGAAACGTCGATAATTTGAAATATGAGATTCCTGGAAGGTAACATATTTTAACATGTCAATAATGCTCTTCATACTATAAATATCAACATCATATAAAAAACTACCATGATACAAAAATCAGTTCACACGGTGAATGTTTTTCGTCAGTAAATTTTGACCTGGAAAAAAACAGTCAGTTTTTCTGGGGTTATCGAGAACTAGTCCAAAGCGATAGATATCACAAGCCTACAAAAAAAATTGTGTGCGGTCGGGAGAGCCTCGTCAGGAACGAAGTTCCTTACGCTTTTTCTTTTTTAACCGACGAAACCAAAAAGGAGGAGGTTCTCTAGTCGACGCATAACTTTTTACTGAGACGTCCGATTCCGATAATTCGTTTTTCAGTGGGACCAACTTCGAAACCCCAAGTTGGGCCCATTTGAATTTGAAAGATGAAATCCACCCCTAAGGGTAGCAAAATGAAGGATATCGATCACTCACCCTCTGAATTCTGGTCCGTTAACCGATTCTATCAGGCATACCATTGTACTGGGATCTTCTATTTGGATGATTCTTCTTTTATCAGATAGGGTATACCTCATCGTTGATCATATTCGGATTTCGAATGGAATTATCCACCCTTATAGTTAGAAAAATAGGGGATGATTGATTTTTCACTTGTGAACATTGGCACACATATGTAGTTGACATTGACAGGCCCTCCTACATCCGTCAAAATGATTACATTCAATGAAAGAATGGAATTATATACAAAGTGATGGAATCAACGAACCAGAACTTTCAAAATTAATTTATATTATATAACAATAAATAGTTCAAATAGAAAATCATATTATTCAATGGTTATTAGTTGAAGTAAGCTAGGAAAGTAAGTATTTTGGAAGTAATCAAAAATTAAGTAGGTAGTAATTAGTAGATTTCAGCAACAAAAAATTGAAAAATAAAAACTTTTTAACGAAAAATTAAACCGACGAAAAAATCAACTGAAAAGCGAAAAATTAAATAAATATTCTTAGTCTAAATGATAATAGAGCTCCCAAACTAATGTGAGTAACTGATTTTGAGTCGGCGCCAAACAAACTAGCAATTGAATTAGGTAAAGCGTAAAATGATGGCAGCGAGATGCACGGCTGCGTTTTGATTACTTCTTTCAAAGTAATATAATGATCTTCGATAATTGTTTGTGTGGCGCCGACTCAAAATCATTTACTCACATTAGTTTAGGAGCTCAATTATCATTTAGACTAAGAAGATTTATTTTATTTTTGCTTTTCAGTTGATTTTTTCGTCGGATTAATTTTTTATTATTCAACTCCGAATGTAATTAGATATGGAGATTTATCATCACGTGATGAAAAAGCGTGTGCAAATGCATTTTTTACTTTGCTCCTAAATCTTACATGCGCAATAGAAATATTCAATTCCACAACGCAAATACAAATACACGAATACTTTAAAGGACCAAATGGAGCTGCCGTAAAGCGAGAGTCCTTTTATCGGAGGCAAAACACGGTTGTGATTCTGTTGAACGTTGAGAAAGCCTTAGACAAGGTCTGGACAGGTCCGTAAATTGCAAAGAGTAGGCATACCTTTACATATGGTCAAGCTTTTAGACTCATATCTTTGTGATAGAGAACTCAGCGTAAGAATTAACCAAACTAACTTCTCAGATTATTCAGTTGGAGCAGGTGTCCCACAGGGTTCCTGCTTTCCCCTCATCTGTATTCTCTGTGTTCCGGCAGACGAATGTGTCCAGGTACGTGGATGAAACCGAGATATACGCGCATTCGTTTGCAAGTGCAAATTCACTTGGACAGGAAAATGGTGCCGTATATGGAGAATAATAAAATCAAGATCAACCACAGAAAAACTGAAGTTATAAATTGTTCCAGAAAATTCACCAATAATTAAATCCACTCAAAAATGAAGGTAAAAGAAGATAGAGTGGAAGAGTCGGACGCTGTGAGATATCTGGGGGTACAACTGGATAAGCGTCTAACATTACATATACACACAAGCTTAGCCATCCAGCGAACATCTGCGCCATTAAACGAACGTATCCACTGATAGCCAGGAATTCCAGGTTATCATTGGAAAACAAACTCATGATATATAAGTAAGTTATCCGGCCAGAAATGTTATACGCTTGTCCGGTGTTTTGTAGCCTGCCAAAAACAACAATGTGGCGGTAGAAAGGTGCTCCGTATAGTAACACAGAACAACAGATACATTCGACTGAATGATCTGCGGGAGTTGGCTGGCGTCCCGCCTATTCAGGATTACATAAAAAGTCTTTCCTACAAGTTCTATAAGTACTTTATTCAAAAAACTCCACTAGCAAGGGACACAACTCCTATGAGAGCCTACCATAATGAGCCCAGAAAATATGGTGGGCTCATTTACTAAAAGTTGGACATTTTCCACGAGAGATTATAAGCTACAAAAAAAAGTCAAACAAGGTAAGTATGAACTTTTATACTTTTATTACATCATCTATCCAAGTGCTGATCAAGGTCTAACATAAATCTTTCTAAACCTGGTTTTTTGCCCTTACTTTTACTAGGCTGTGACTAAACTGAAAAGACCCTAACCCTATATACAGTGCTTCTCAAAAGTCCCCTTCCCCCTCTTATTTTTGGAACGACTATACATAAACAAGTGAAATTTGGAAACTGAATATTAAAGCTTGTAAACTTCCCTACTACTAATGATATATGACGAAATCGTCAAAGATGACGTCACAAGGCCATTGTGACCAATAATTTCAAATGGAACCCTACGGCAAGCTACACCTCTTTTGAAAGGTATCGAGAAAACCTATTCAATGATACTAATTTTGTTTGTGTTTATGGCAGTTTTAATGGCTCATTAGTTAACATTAAAATTTAAATTCCATTCAGTATGATATTGATTAGAGATTTAAGAATCAGAATCTACTCAAAGAAATTGCTCGAAGTGACATTTACTTCCTGACAGTGAAATATCCTATTTTTAAACTCTTCTCGTACTTTTGCAAATGTGTCTGCGGAAACAGCCACACATTCTGCAACAATACGTTGTTTTAAAATGTCAATATTGTCAGGTTCAATGGCGTAAACCTTCGATTTAAGGTACCGCCACAGAAAAAAATCCAAAGGTGTGAGGTGCGGCGATCGAGCTGGTCATTTCGTTGAACCTCGTCGTCCAATCCATCTACCACGATACTCCTCATCCAAATACCGTCTTACTGCACCGTAATAGTGCCGAATTCATCTGGATTATCTTCCAAAATTTCGAAGACTAACGGTTCTATTGCGTTTTGCAACAGCTCCAGATAAACCTCACCAGATAAATTGGTATTTAAAAAAAGAGGCCCAGCGATGTGGTTTCCCAGGATACCTGCCCAAACATTCACCTTCTGGGGAAATTGGGTATGTGTTTCACGAAACAGGTGAGGATTTGCGTCACTCCAATACCTCACATTCTGTGTATTTACATTTCCATTTAGATAGAAAGTAGGTACTTTCGTCACTAAAACAAATTGTTTTGACATAGTCTGGCTGTTGGTTAATTTTAGTTTCCATATTTTCACAAAATTCTAGTCTTCGGTCTGGGTCGTCGTCTGAGAGTTGATGAACCATTTTTAATTTGTATGGATGAAATTTGTTTTTTTTTCAACACCCTGTGTACTGTACTTCGACAGACTTCACAGGTAGATGCAACGTGAGTTGTTGGAGAAGTAGGATTTACTATTACTTCTGTCAGTATATCAATTTTTTTCTCATCAGAAATTTGTGGTCTGCCAGATCGTTTCGCATCATTAATACTACCCGTTGTTTCAAACTTACGAAGAAGCTCCCTTAAATAAGTCCTCGAAACGGGGCGATCAGGAAACCTCTCATTGAAAATGCGTTCTGCTGCATGAATATTTTGTCCAGTTTCACCAAGAATTAGGATCGCTGCTACTTTATCACCTAAATCACGTACCATTTTGCTTCTTGAAGCACTTAAACGTTCAGCTCACAAAAGTTTAACAAATTATTAAAATGTACAAAAAAATTAAAAGTGCCAAAAGCTGCTGAAACAGTTAAACGTTCTACCAACAATACACAAATTATTAAATGTACAAAAACTTGGACAATTACAAAAACGTCGAATTAGGGAGACTAACAAAAACGTCAGCTTCTTTGACAATTATCCAGAGGCGGAGCTTGAATTTTGAATTTTAGTATTAACTGATTCAATTCATCATAGCTTTGCGTTTTTCAAAAGCGAGTTGCCAAAGCTGCCATAAACACAAACAAAATTAGTATCATTGAATAGGTTTTTTCGAGACGTTTCAAAAGAGGTGTCGCTTGCCGTAGGGTTCCATTCAAAATTATTGGTCACAATGGCCTTGTGACGTCATCTTTGATGATTTCGTCATCTTTCATCACTAGTAGGGAAGTTTACAACCTTTAATATTCAGTTTCCAAATTTCACTTTTTTATGTATAATCGTTCCAAAAATAAGAGGGGGGGGAGAGGACTTTTGAGAATCACTGTATATTACGTAATGTTTGAAATGAAAAATCACGGAATTAGGAAATACACACGACTGGGAGTCCAATTAGCAGAACCTAAATTTGTTGAAACTTGTAATAATAATACTGGGAATTCGCTTATACCGCGAAAGAGTCCCCCACTGCCCACTCAGGGAGCGTGTGCGACGCTTAGGAACCGGGAAACATTCTCCTTATGGCAACATAGGGATACTTTGTAACACCCTCACCTTTCCACATACCCCATCTTACCCCTCCGACCACTTTACCCTCACCTCGCGAGAAGAGGATAAACGCCGGAAGGAATAACATGAAATGTAAAATCATTACAATTTAGAGATGTACCGTACCGTACCGTACCGTACCGTACTAAATAAACCCTTTTGAATTTGAGGGACTACCAAGCCATAGGTCCGAGGTTCAATCCTTAACACGACCTTTTTTTTTTTCTTTTATATTTTATGTTTGCTGCGAGTACTAACATTTCAAACACATTTCATTCGGTTACTCGATGGCCAGGTTTTCTTCAACTCAAACCATTAATCCAATTTCGGCATACAAAAAACATAAGAAATTATGCCCAAAAAAGGATATATATATATAGAAATATAAAAGGAACAAAAATATAATCCACTTATTACCGCTCATGTATAATTTAAAATTTTCCGCAAGCAGAACAGCAGTTTGGATAGTTTCGTACACCTTCGTAATCGTAAGAGCAAGGGCTAGACGCTTGTCACACAGACTCGTATATAATAGGAAGACACAGAGAGACAGAGAAAGTCACATGAAGTGGCATAATGCCTTCTTCTTACGTAACGATTTCTAGCAGTCAACGCCTACCGCAAGCGGCGTGTGGGAACTTCGTTCCAAAAATTGGTGCAGCTCTGTTTGTATCTGTGGTAGATAAGGAAGGTAGTATACCATATATCGATAGTAGTTATTTCAACCTGTCAGCTCTAGTTCACTACCTAACATCATTTCAAGTTTTACTTGACCGACCCCCTCGAGTGATCAAGTAATTTAATCGTGCGAAAAAAAATCGAGAAATTGACGGAAATATCCGTTTGGACGTCCCCCGAATCGTTTGACCAATCGAGCTGAAATTTGGTATGAAAATACAGTTTATGCCCCGAATGCCATCTGTCAAAGGAAAGTCACTATTAGAAAATGACAGAAACTATATCGCACGAACCCTGCAATACGTCATTTGAAAGCCCTTGGAAAACTGTATCCAGAACAGTCAAAATTATTCCTCCAACTGACATCTGTCAAAAATTAAAAAAAAAACAAATTTCAAAACGTTGCCATTCAATTATTCTCTACGCTGGTAACCAGGCCAGATGACAATGGATTTGTCGGAAGAAGGGGGCGACTTCAGGTAAGATGAAGAAAACTGTAGGAGTTACTGTACCGCATACGTGCATGGAGGAAAATTAACGGGGTACTTGTGGTATCACTCCGAGTGAGACATCCAGGGTGCCCCATAATTACGAAGTCTTAATTACGTAAGAGAGAGAGCACTGTCGAATTGTATACCTGATTGGTCAGACGCCATAACGATAGAAGAAGAGGAATTATTCAAAATCTATCCGTTGGATTAGAACTGAATTCGGCAGGGAGTAACACAACAAAATAATCAAATTAAGTCTGCAGTTGGGGCTTTTAACCGTTTCCCAGTCTGGCGCTACAATTGTTGAAATTTTCTCCTGGGCGTTACCATCCGAGACGGTCGCTCACCCAGGTTTAAACGACACGCGTTCGGTGCAAGTCCCCATTTTCTCAAAGCCCGTGCCAGTCAAGTTCTGAGGTGTCACACAGCTGATTTTTTTGGCGTCCTATTCGAAAACAGCAATACAATACAATAACACTGATAAAATTAATCTTATTATTTCATAATGACTACTAATTGTATCACAGACGACCCAGATAAGTTTTGTTACCTTTGCGGTGAATTTATTTTGGAAGATCAGCGGAAATTGATACTGTGATCCGTTTGTATTTTGCTTACTTCAATATTGAAATTCGTAATCAAGATAAAGCGTGGGTCTCTCATAGTGTATGAGAGTATTTGGAGTACCTATGATTTGGCAAGAACAAAAAAATAATCATGATGACTGTTACTTCTATATAACAAATATAATGGGCACTAGCACCTGTGTTTGAGGTGGTGTAGAGCTGTATCTGTGGACTTTCCTGCTTATGCTTATGGTAGGCATAATGTTGCTTGCGCAGTGGATTACTCTGCAGCGATTGTACTCTGATATGCCGACCCACCAGCTTTTCGAGTGTTTTCATAAGAAAGGACGTCAGGCTGAGAGGTCGGTACGCCTTGGCCAGGGAGTAGTCGGTTTTCCCTGGTTTTGGAATGAATGCGATTCTTACTGGCTTCCATGCCCTCCTCACATTCCAGACATTAACGAGGTATTCTTATAAGTAAGAGAATGATATTATTCAGTCCCTCTTGGAGAAAGGCGGGAAATATATCATCCTGCCCTGGTGATTTGGATGGTGAGAATGTCTTCACGGCTCATCCCACCTTCACGTACGTTACCCACTCTTGAAGCCGTTTCGTAGTCCATATGAGTTTTCCTCATTGGGCTTATCCTCAAGGGTGGCTGGGTGATTGGCTCTGATTCAGGGAAGTGTATGGAGATCAGATGTTGTGGAGAACCCTCCGCTGATATAGCAACTCCTGAATACCGTCATCTCTATGCACGGACATCTTCCTCGTACATAATCCTGCAGAAACACAGATAATTCACATGTTGTTTTCATCTGTTCTCAAGACAATCATTGGAGTGTAGCAAACCCAAAGCCTTCGTGGCTCTGACAACATCCACCTATTTCACAGACACATGTTCCAGAAAATAAAATTTTCAATCATTCATACAATTTTGGCAATTATAGCTATGAATTATAATAAAAAATTTAACAGAATTATTTTGAGAAAAAAAATGATTTGTAGGAAAATTATGGAGACAAAATTGATCACAGTGTACTTCAGATTCAATTCTCAATACACACATGTGCTTGGGGAAAAATATTAATGAACAAATTTTTTATTGCTGATATAATTAGGTTGGGACATAATGTGGAAAATCAGTAAAAAAACGTTTTTATTACAGAGATTCATAACTAAAAACAATCTCACCGTTGAAAAAACCGATTTCCCCATCAATTTTTCGTAAAAAATATCTTTAAATATCGGAGTAGCATTTCGGTAGCGTGACGTCACGATACTGTTCGGACTCGTACCGGCTACATGCATCGTGTGGTGATAACAGTCGAAAAAAAAGTTGTCATTCAAAACAATTGCTGTTTGGACTTTGCAGCTGCGAAAGGTAAAAATATAAGACGAATCGAGAGTAATGGAATTAATATTATTAAAATCGAGAGAATCAGGATATTTTATAGATTTTTTTATTGGGAAAATCCCTGTCTTTGTTATGGAACTATGCAAAAATATATCAATACATAAAAAATTGAGTTATTTACAATATTCGTAGAGTGTAGTACATTCATATTTATTTATTCACGTAATTTTAGGAACTCACAACTAGAAATATATCGCACTACTCTTCTTGTACGCTGTCGAAAACCACCTGGAAATTTATAAAACTTGTCAGTACCTAATTTTTGTAACAAATTTTTCTAAGCAGCAGCCCTTTTTTTGTTTTCAGGGGTTTCAAACATGATATAGCTTTTTAATGTGGTTATATCGCCGGAACGAAGAACCTGCTGTTACCGAAGTACTGTGCTATTGAAAAAAACTCGTTTTGTCTACAGTAGGAACAACAAAAAAATTCATAAAAGTATATGAATTCGATAATTCTGCTGTTGTTTCTGCGCCATACACAAACGATGCGATTAAAACTTTTCACGCGAACTTTTAGTGACAGCACAGGAAAAATAAATTGGCGTGTAGTTCACTCGATATTATTTTAATATTAAAGATAAATCATGCGTTTGTCTATTTATCAAATCGCAATAGAATTCAAAAAAAATCGAATCAAACTTCCGTTGATGAATTTATTATGTTCGCGAGCACTGTTTTGACACAAAAATGGTGTGAATTAGCAGAACTCTCGACTAGGTCCCAAAACGACTCTTCATTTTGGCACGAGTTGCGATATGGTAGAGTTACAGCCTTATTGTAAGTGCTCATTGAAAATGTGGGGCAGAACGTCTTTTTTAATGAATACTGCATGTAGTTCTCCTTATTATCCTACAAATCGAACGGATCCTCGCAGCAAAACAATTGTGTTTTTGTTGGTATGTACTTGCGACGAGCAACACAAAACTACTTTTTCCCCATTTTTCTTCGAAGGGCACGCAAATTTTTTTATTTTGCGGTATTTTTCTTCTTGAATTCCCACAACCAGTCACATAACACCAACGGTAAATCTTTTTTGGAGTAGGCATTTTGAAAATTACGGTATGAATATTGATAACGATGCGAACAATAAACACTTCACAATATTAGCGGCAGCAACACGTGCTCGTTGCCTACTGCAGAAGAGAGGATCAACGAGCCCAACAGTATTGTGACATCACGCTCTCATGGAGGCGTTTTGAGACTCGGCATTCTCAAAACGCCGTAGCATTCTCAAAAATTGTTTGAGTCACGAAGGAAAATTTCAGGGATCTATATAATATGAAAATTGTTAATATATTACAGTCCTTTATTCAATAAAACCATATTTATAACATTATGAAATTGACTATAAATTTTGTCTGCCTTGTCGAGTTACTCGTCAAAAAAAAATATTCAGATGAGTGTAACTTCCATTCCAATGACAAGAATTGCATCGTAGCTGTTCTTATTTCTAACACTGTACAAAATGAAAATGAATATATTCCACCAATAAGGAGGAACATGTGGAGACAACAAAATTAGAACAAACTGAAAAATCTTATGGAACTAACAGTAGAAAATTTCTAAATTTCCAATAAAATTGAAGACATTGACTGATCGATGGGTTTGCCACAGTATGAATCTACAGATCTTTGCTGTCAAAATGTCAAATAAATATTATAATCTTATATCTTTACGCCATGTACCGTAATTCGAAATTTGCGAAAAAGGACAGACTTATTTTTGTGACTTCACTTTGCTAACATAGAGTCTTACGGACAGGGCCGTTTCTACCATTAGGCAAGACCAGGGCTGAAAATATTAATTTCGAATCAAACAGCGAAGAAATTATTGAGCAAATGAGGAGATAAAATGAAAAGAGGAAAAATTAAAACACCGAATTGTTTCAAAAATACAAAATCTTGAAATTAAACAATTTATACCATGTATTAAAAGTATAATAGGAGATTTGGATTGTTGTCCATCCAGAGGAATGGGATATGGGAGAGACCGATGGTAGTAAAAAAGAGGAGGCGCTATTTTTTAATTCTCGCCTAGGGCGGCAAAACATCTAGCAACGGTCCAGCTTACGGAGTGTATCAATATTGGTAGTTAATGGGTCAGTTCGATGTAGTCGTGCAGGGCAGTCGCACACGAACATAACCTCAAATCTACAATTTTCATACTGGGTGCCAAGAAGAAAATTAAAAAAAATCAAAATTTTCAAAATGCAAAAATATTGTGAAATTATCATCGTGCACCCTCTAATGAACGAAAAACCCACCAAGAGGAAGTCAGCCAAAACATCAACCGTTTCGCTGATGTGGACAGATAAAAGTCGGAACCCCGAAGAAATCCCATCTCCAAGCCATAAAATGACCCGAAAAGGATTCCTAGTTAACTATCCATTGTATATAGCACATATTAGTATAGTATTGAAAATATGAAACAAATTATCCAAAAATCCAGGAGGAAATCACCTGAAGTCGTCAAATACACCAGAGAACAGGAATAGATCGCAGAGAAAAATGAACAAAGACGTCAGGAGAAAGCTCATAAACTACCTCAAAACTCTCAGAAAATGGAAATTTGACTACAACGAACCACAACTGGACTTGAAACCGATTATTCCAAGCCCAGAATACGATGAGCATTTGAAAAAATTCAAGGAAGTGGGAAAGAACAGCCAAGAAGACAATTTCGAGACATTTATAGGGGACACCTAGTGCAAGGAATATTACCTATTTGAAACAACTTATTCGAAAAGTTCAAAGAACCTGTAATGAACATAAAAACACAATTATAATGGATAAAGTATTCAAGTACAGAAAAAATGTATTTAACTGTACTGCAGAATGGATTTATTTATTGATATGATTCAAAGAGATTCACGATATATCGATCTAGAGGAATATAATATAATAGAAGCTTTTTGGAATAATATTGACCCAGACTGGTGGGAAAAATTCAAAAAAATCTGAAAACGCTCATGGAAAGTAACAGTAGCACATATGGAGAGACAGAAAGTATGGTTGCTCTGCCACTCTCTACAAGTCATCTTCCTAAATAAAAAAACAAGGAAAATAACATTGAAAAATCAGACAAAGACAGAGAAGATGTGCAATCGTCAATCTCTACAAAATCAATGATTGAGAAAACAATTTCAAGCATGCCAGAAATAAAAGCGATTAACAAACAAAAGGACCTGAAAATTCAAATAAGGACACCCTGACCCTCATAACCACCACTTTCCATGAAGACGATGTGGAAAAGTTGAAAACACGAGTAAAAGACGTTATGAACGGATACAGAAATTTTGAAAAATACATTGGACAGAGATGTAAATCTACTATGTATACGCATGCAAGGAAAATACTGAGGGAAAATTTTTCTCAAGAATAATACGATAAACTCTGGATAAGTGAGATGCTATACTTTCATAGATACCCTAGCATGAGGGAACACTATGAAGACATATGGGAAAAGACTGAACATACCAGAGAATTCAAAAACATGGAAAAAATGTTATTAGCACCGGAAAAACCCTTTACTGTTAAAGTAACAGAAACAAATGTAACTAATGTGAATAAAGAAAAAGAAGCCAAGAAAAATGCTTCTCCTGAAGAGAAGAACATACAAGAAAACGAAAATATTTCCGAAAATGTTCCAAAGGAAGATGGATGGATACTTTGATCAGATCTCCAGAACCCTTGAAGAAATAGAGTCCACGTCAGATAACTCCTACTCCTCATACGAGGATGAATATTTCTCGTATATGGCAAAATCTTCGGAATCCGAAGAAGAACTCTATGTTTCTCCAGAATACAGAAAAACCAGGGAAAAACTCAACGAACTGAAGAAAGAAGGGGCAAAAATTAAGTTTTCGCCACCCTACATAACACAACTAGAAGGACTGATGGAAGACAGTATGGAAAAAGATAGAAAAGACTTTTACATAGAAGCGTGTAAAGATTACCGAGAGAAAATTTTGAAACACATACATAAAGTAAAAAAAAATATAAACTCGATGAAAGAAAATTCCGTGCATAAAATAATTTATTAAAATCGTAGCAAAGCGCTTTCGACCCTTAGGTCATCATCAGTGCGTACCTGAAAGTAAGTAATATGATAAAAACTTATAATTTGTTTTTTTAAAGGTTGGCAAGAAGCCAAAAAGACCATAAAATATCTCATGATCAATGAGTGTTGATAAGTTTTGACAAACATGTTAAAAAAACCTATCTAGGCCAGGATGAAAATTGAGATTACATTTCGATATCTTTTATAAGCCATTGTTTAGGTGTGATAGCTGGACCCAAGTGACAAGATTGACAAGTGAACGATGAAGTAGATTGACATGGAACACAGAACCATGGAGATATCAGAATCATGGAAGGAATATCCCTGTCATACGAAAAACACATTAGAACATGATCAATCTGTCATCTGTCAAATATATGTTTCAATATTCCAAGGGAGACTAGACAAGACTCTCAAAATCTCACATTTGAGTCATCGAAATTGAATATAAGTTTAAGGAAGAAGTCTAATCAGACCTGTCCTGATCAAAAACAAACAATTGAATAATTCTGGTAGTGTCCATGGACAATGAATTTAAATTTTCCTTGATAAAAATGAAAATTCTTGTCTACTATGACTCAGTTGAACCGCAACTGGGGGATAAAAAGTGTGATACAAGTCTAATGAGAACTGTTTTACTCCAGCTGTTGGAGTTGTGAAGTTGGGTCAAGTTCTCATTAGACTTGTATCACACTTCTTATCCATGTGTTCCATGTCAATCTACTTCATCGTTCACTTGTCAATTTCGTCACTTAGGTCCTAAACAATGGCTCATGAAAGATATCGAAATGTAATTTCAATTTTCATCCTGGTCTAGGATAGGTTTTTTTTTGGGTTTTACTTTAAATGTTTGTCACGTAAACTTATGCAACACTCATTGATCATGAGATATTTTATGGTCTTTTTGGCTTCTTGTACACCTGACGAGTAAGTTACCTCATATTTGAAATATTTCAATTTTCTTTCTCAAAAAAATTATCAGTAACTTGTTCTCTATCAATATTACCTACTTTCAGGTACGCACTGATGAGGACCTAAGGGTCGAAAGCGATTTGCTACGATTTAAATAGATTATTTTGTGCACGAAATACAATTTCTTTTCAACGATTTTATCGATACGTGCACACAGTCATACTTCTCACCAAAAATATAAACCCTAAATCAACAGGAGACGAAGAACTCCGAGGTTTAGTTAACTTCGCAGCAGACACAGATGATGAAAACTTTCCAATAGTATGAGAAAGATACAAGAGCAAGGAATATAAACAGATAACAACAGAATTATATATAGTACATGACAAAAACCCTGAAGGAGGAAACATGAAATAGTTAAAGTAAATATTCGAAAAAGAATTCGAATATAGATGGAAAAAATGAATACTCCTAGAAAAATGGATTTGAAAAATGGCTAGGGGAAAAACCCAAATACATAGAAAACCCATGGCTATGAAGAAGAAATTAACGTCATACAGACATTAATGGAAAAATATCTTCCAGAAACGTGGGAAAATTTTACCAAAAATTGTGAAAAATTCAGAAGACCGGAACCCGAAGAGGAGATTCGACAAATACAAATGACGCTATAAAGAAAATGCAAATGATTCAAAAATGGAGAGAGGAGTGGAAGCATCGAGAAAATACCGAAGTATGGATACTCCTTCACTCCACCAGAGTGAAAAAAGCGATAAGGATCCCCCCACTGAAATACACGAGAAGAAGACGAAAATGGTAAAAATAAAGAGGAAAAAGATCACAATAGCTCACCTCACACCAATTAAACTACCCAAGCACATACAGAGAGGAAAATAAGGATACTCATAACCTAAATGAAAATGACCCCCCCATCATGTTGGAGGAGAAATTTATTCACCCTAAACACTTTCATAAAGTATTCAAAATCAAATCACTTTCGCATAACTCTGTTCAAATTCAAGCATTCTCAATTTTTTAGGCAATCACAAACTTTCGCATAAATTATTTTTAACAACGTAAAACAGAAGTAATGATAATATGCATATTAAAAAACTCGAATTTAAAGTGCGAAATTCGTATTTTAAATAAAAAAACTGTACAAAATAATCGACAGACATGAAATCCTACTGAAATAATTGCGGATACCTATGGGTAAAAGAAATGAGGGTTAGAAGTAAACATTATGACAGTTTGGTTTCAATAATTTTTCATTCTTGAATAATTATTGTTTATTTGATTTCAAAAGCCTCCTCCAAGACAGTTAACGTTAGCCAAGAAGGCGGAAATAATTTCAATATGAGGAAATAATTATAAACCTGTGAAGCGGCAGATATTTCCAATGAACGACATTCAGACAAACGAGTTCATATTCAACTGTAAGCAGAATTTCAATTACTTCCAAACAGACAGGGTCTTTAGACTATAAATATAAAAATGAACGAACCAAAACTGTATGTACTGAAGAAAATCGATTAGAAGTACTTCAGGCAGTTGTTGAAAACCCTAGAAGATCCACCCAAAAAATTTCTGCTTATATGGGTGTAAAAAAGGCTCTGTTATGAAGATTCTTAAGAAAAATAAACATCATGCATATAAGTCAAAGTTTATTTGCAAGTTTCAAGAACGAGATTATGCATTGCGGTATGACTTCTGCATGTGGATTCAAGGGCAAATAGCAGATCACCGTGATTTCCATAGACTCATTCTTTTTGGGAATGAATCCACGTTCTCAACAAATGGCGTTGTCTCTTCTTGAAATTGTAGTTGGTGGCCGGAGGAAAATCCAAATTTTGTCATTGCCAATAAAAACCAGTGTTACCAAAGAACAAACGTGTGGTGCGGTATTATTAACGACAAATTTATAGGGCCGTTTTTATTTCGCCAAAACCTAAATGGTGAAACCTATTTACAGTTTTTGGAAAACAAACTGACGGATTTTTTTGGATAATATGAGTTTACAGGAACGAAATAAATTATGGTTTGTACATGATATATGTCCCGCTCATTCTTCTAGGATTGTTTCTGAATGGTTAAATGGGGAATTTGGTGATAAATGTTTAGGACGAAATACCGTTCCACGTGGCCTCCTCGTTCGCCAGGTCTCACCGCAATAGTTTTTTTATGGGGATATTTAAAGCAAAAAGTATACAAGGATCGAACATTTGATAATATTAAGGAGCTTGAAAATTGGATACGATTTCGTTGCAGAAATATTCTAGCGAATGTATTGTGATTTACTCTTAGTGAATTTTATGATCAGACAATTAGATACATGACGAGGAGGTGGATGTACAGATACGCTTCCAATAATTTTAAATCTTTTCTGTTCTAATTTATTATGATTTGTTAATTGTTAGATATAATAAAAATAAGCTTATAAAAATTCGAAAAACAATTGGCACCACATTCAAATACATTTAGAAACATTGTATTATTGCTTTTGAGATTTTGGGTGCGTTTAGTGCATACATTGTTTCGTAAATATTGATAATAATAATAATGTTTACTTTTGAACCTCATTTTTTTCATGGGTAACCGAGATTATTTTAGTGGGATTTCATGTTTGTCGATTAATTCGTACAGTTTTTTTTTACATTTAAAATAACAAATGTGCACTTTAAATTAGGGTTTTTTATTATGCATATTATAATTAATACTCTTTTATAGTTTTTCCAATATCAATTGCAGAAGCATAAAAAAGTATTGCGGCGAAATCCTGTAAGCAGCAGTGGCGGAGATAATTAATTTTATTTAGATATTTTAAGATTTTAGAAATACTTCATAAATAATGAAAAATGAAAAAAAATTAAAGACAAGCTTTTATTTATACAAATACATTGAGAAAGAAAAATAATTTCTTTCATTGTTTGATGTAGGTTTTTATTATATCCTAAAACATATTTCGATCGGCACACATCAAGACCACAGACGCTACTGGTTTTTAATCTTTCAGAGCTATTAAAACACAAATATAACGCGTGATTTATGACCTCCCATCGTATAGACCTACCCCCAAGAATCAATGTCCGACTTGATTGGCCCAGACGAATCGGTGACAAAAGTCAATCAAGTCCACGTTGACTATCGGCTCTTTTGACCTTCCCTTCGCCGACGGAGAATGTTTACGAGTAGTACACATTATTTTTCGTTCCATTTCTCCGCATATACGCTCGTGTTAGCGAAGTGAGTTTTTATTTGCTCCCTATAGAAACAGCTTCTGCAATTGATATTGGATGGACTATACCTTATTAGAAAGAATGTTTGAAAAATTTTAAAGTTGTGTTTAATATCGTTGCAGCAAACATGAAGTTTGTGATTCCCTAAAAAATAAGTTGATTTTACAAATATGCTTGAATTTGAAATGCGAAATTGATTTGATTTTGATTGATTTATGAAAATGTTTAGGGTGAATATAAAAAAATGGGAAATTATAAAAAATCTTGGGAGACCATGTTTTGGTATTCAGACATAACTTTCAATTCCTAACAACTTTTTTCGAAAATATTTTGCTGAATGAGGGTACTTTACTCCTGACAAATTTTATATTTTTTGACCTACCCTGTATGCTGTTTAACTTGTAACGATTCTAAGTGCACCGAATATGAATATCGCACATGCACCAACTTTTGTCAATAGTTGTATTTTGGTTGTGCAATTAATTAAAACAATTTGTTGCACACTTAAATGACCACACTGTATATGAAGAAAACAACATAAAATATAGAGTCCCTCGCTTGTTCGAGGGTTGCTTTGCAGTCCGTCTTTGAACTAGATCATTCGTTTGGGGTGCTGGTAACAGTGCTACTGGGGGAAGGTTCGGTTCTCCACGGATTTTACGAGTTTCCTCTGTGATCTGTACATATAGTAAATATGTATATAATATAGTAAATATGTATATAATATATTAGATATGCATAACATGTATATAGCTGAAACCTGAAAATATAACTTTTGGTTTGGTTTGGTAGTTAATAAAAAGATCTGAATTTCGAGATGCGGAGTCAGTTTCCAAGAATACTAAGTCAAATTCGGGGAAAATTATGCCATATGTTACATTACAACAGAAAAATGTTTTATGTACAGTATGTACTGGACATTCAGACTTTGGAAAACACTTCTATTCTCTCCAATGCGTTCAAATATTCCACGACGGCGGTGATAATATAATTTCCCCAAAAATATTTCCATCAGGTGTTAAACGGAGCAAAGCGTGAAACGATAAAAATAAATAACTGCCCTGTTTCAATCCGCAAAGCGCATTATTCTCAGGAGTAATCATGTTATGCTTAAAGATTCTTCACATTAATACCTCTCAAATCATTTTAGTCAAGGTGGGTGAGTACGGCCCACGCCTGACTTGAGGTTCTAGCATGAAATTTTTATTTAATGATTTCGCAAAAGCATTGGTACAACAATAGATTTACAAAAGAAGGCTCGCACTATGGTAACTATACACAAAATAAAACACTATTATGTCGCACAAAGCTATCGGCCGATAAAAGAAGACAAAAGCTAGTAGATACAATGAATTATTAATAGATTTTGCTCGAGTGGGATTATGTCCGTTCATTGCGGATCAAATTGGATTTCAAATGCGGATCGATTTGGTATCAGATTGGATTTCCAAGGGCGCTTATCAAATGTTGAATTGAAGTTCCACTTCAAGGCCATATAAAGAAAATTGGAAAATGTTGGAAATTGCTATTTACGCCATTAGTGATGACATTTAAATATTATTATCGCACGTATGTGAAAAATTGTACAACGAGGCTGTAATCCCAGTTGATTATTCACATGATTACGATAACAATGTGATACCTATCACGAGAATTATATATGAGTTTTTTTATAGATGAAAGCAGAGCTGTGCCGAGCACTGACGAAAAGTGCTTCGAGCACTAAGCTCTAAGCACTCTTGAAAAGTGCTCCCGAGTCTGGCGCACAAGCACTTTTATTTCTGAAATGCTTGCGATTACTAAGAACTTTCAAAATGTAATTGAACTTAGCGACCACTAAGCTCTTTTCAAGAGGGTGAGACTATTAGGCACTTCCGTGACTTTTTGATATAGAATCGCTTTAATAAACAGTTTGGTCCGAGTAGAAAGAGAAGTTTTTGTATTTTTGGGTCAACCCTTCCAATGCTCTTGACGTATATATACGCTAGCCGTTTAACTGCTCTAGACGTATTTATACGCATCGAAAATAAAAATTAGATAGGATTACTGTATTTGGATACACTTGCTGATAATGTCATTTATATCTCTAATCTGCAAAATTAGTCTAGTCAAGGCCCGATATTATAATGTCAGTTTAAACTCCAAAAACCTTAAACCAGTTTATCTTCAAGTTTGAACCAAAGGTGGTGAAAAACTCGTTTTATAAAAACACATAAGATTTTTAATTTCCATGTATATAAATATCATCGTCACTTGGCCTTATGGTGTTTCGTTTCGTTTCGTTTCCTTCAAACCATAACCTGAGGTAGGGTTTAGAGTTTAAACTCGATGACATCACTCAAGAGTTTAAACTGACATTATAATATCGGGCCTAAATCTTCGGAATATCCAATCTTGGAAAATTCTCCGAAGCGATAAAAAAATTGTAATACTTTATTAAACAAAAATACAATCGCGTTTTTAAACCCTTGACCAATTCTAATGGTACAATTTTTGTTTCGCAGAAATGCGTTATTGCCAAGTTGGTTACTTCGGATTACTGAAAATTTGATATGGGAATGATTCGAAGTGATTATACTAATCAATCAGGCAAATCGTGAAATGATATTGAACTTTGCGGAAATGTGCTGTTGCCCAGCTATGGACGCTAGAAATTATTTGGTAAAGTTTTATAGAAATTTTGCTTGGAGAATATCGAGATAACTCTTCTGCTCAATAAATTTTTCTGGTGTAATTTTCGTCTCCAGAAAATGCGTTGTTGCCAAGTTGGTCACTTCGGATTATTGGAAATCTGGCATGGGAATGGTTCAATGTGGATACTATATCTATTCAATCAAGTAAATTTTGCAAAAAAACGTCTTTTCACAAATGCGCTGTTGCCATGTTATGGACGGTGGTTGTCGTTGAAAAAAGATTTATAGAAATTTTCGATAAAAAATGAATATAAATCTTTTTCCAAATCGGTAATTATAATTTTATAATGCGTGGTTGCCAAGTTATTGAAGCTGAAAAATAAAGAAAGATGAACATTTTATTTGAAGAACACGAACATAGATCTTCTTCTATTTTGATTTTGTTCTTTGTTCTCCGTGCATTAAACATAAACGGATGTATTGTTATGAATCCATACTACGCCCCTGGAAAATGAAACGCCACTGGCCAGGATTCCAAGAAAACACATAATGACATTTTTTTCTAATCTTGTGCGGATTTTCTGCAGCCCAGACATGAATATTGTGGAAATTTACTACTTCATCGCCGGTAAATTTAGCCTAGTCAGTAAAAAGGATGCGGGATAAAAAATTCGGATTTCTCTAGCACTTTCCAAGTACCCACCTAGTGAACTGTAAGCGTCGCGGCAAATCCCCTGGTAGCAATCCTTAAACACGTTGAACATGGTATGGATATAAACTATTTTCACTAAACCGTGAAACACAAACTTCACACTTACAAGTGAATCAAATTGCTGTTACAACGTCAAAGGGGGAAACAAGGTAAAAAGTCATAGCCCACTAAGTATTTTAGTTTGTTACTTCAATATTCCCCTTTCATTTGCCAGCAATTTTCCCGAAAACTGTTAGTTGATTCAAAAAAATGCAGGAGACCAAAATTTCAGGTTTTTTCATGGTCAACTCAACTGTAATATTCAAATAGTTTTTTTTTTCGAAAATAGAAAATTATGGCTATAAAAACTGTAGGCAACCCTCATTCACCCCTTTGAATCAGTTACCTTATTTTTGAAGCAAGAAATTAATAGAGCGTTTAAAAAACCAAGAGCCTGTGAGTTTTCCGAACATTTGATGCATAATTGTAGCCACAATTTAAAATTTACCATTTTTTTCGCGCAACTTGCGATGACTGTAGCTTGGAGGGGGTGAATTTTAGGACACATGTTTATGTGAAAAAAGTCTCATTTTGACCCAAGGAATGCACCCTTAAAATATTTGTATTGAATTTTGTAACATCCAGTACATATTCAACTGACATTGGATAAACTTCAACAAGCACGCATGAAGCTTTCGCGGACGAATCGTAAGGTGCTAGCTGAGTCCGTAATATGAAGATGAGTCTGCGAAAGCTATTTGCGTACGTGCTACATACAATATTTTTTTGTAGAAGTTTCTCAAAGAATGTTTCATGTAAAAGCATTTTATTTCTGCCATCAAAATAAAGAAATATCAATAATCAATCAAGTATGGCAACTTTAGGAACTGAAAAAATTTCCAAAATTGCAACTTTTACGAACTTGTCCGTGGAGTGTTGCCATGGCTATGGCAATATTTTACGAACAAGTCGGTAAAAGTAGCATTTTTGGATTTTTTTTATCCTGATGTAGTTTTAAGGAGCGTGTACAAAAGAAATATTTCAAAATATAATACACCGGTTCCCTCTCGCAGGAGAGGCAGACGAGTACTAGATCGGAATCGAGAATTACGTTTAACTGAAAGACATTCCCTTAAATTAATTCCAAGGACTGAAAATACAACGATGTACAGTTTGCGCGAAACACCACAATGAATGGGAAATCAGACATTATGTCGCACATGTGAAGTACCATCGTGCCTCATTCCTTGTTTAGAAACATAACATACAAAAAACATTTTTAATTTTTTAAAACGTCAATCCAATATATATATATATATATATATATATATATATATATATTTGTTTTCTTTGAATACCCGATGAATTGGCACACACTGCTCTAGACGTATACAGGTGTTTCCTAACTACGGTACGAAACTTCAGGGGGTGTTTCGTTAGGTCATTTGACAAAAAAAAGTTCCTATGAACATATGTCCGGAGTTGCTTCGTTTCTGAGATACAGGGCGTTGAAGTATAAAAAAAAAGTATTTTTAAAATATCCTGAATATCCTGAAACCGATGTGGTTGAAATGTGGTACAGCTATTTGAAGTAATAAGGCAATTATTTTGCCCTAAGTAGGTCCAGTGGCGTCTCAGTGGGCACCACAGCCAACAATACTGAGAAAAAAATTATTTTCTCCTTTTCAGTGCATTTAAATATAAGCGTGGGTTCTAAAAAGTTTTTTATAAGCGTGGTAAAAAAAATTTTTGGCTCCTGTGTTTTTTTCATATTTAGCTTAGTTTTCGAGAACAAAAAAATGAAGGCACTCTACAATCATGATTACCTGCTATGGAGACCAGCTGACAGTGATAGTATTGTCATATCAGTAAAAGTCAGAGTTGTCAATTAGCAGTGATTCCATCATGAATACTTTTACTAACGCTGAAATGGCTGACATGCACTTTATTTATGGATTAGCAAATGGAAATGCGGAAGAAGCACGGAGAATCTACCAGGATAGATATCTTAACAGAGTAATTCCATGTGCTGAAACATTTAAAACGCTACATGCAAGATTATGTGAAACTGGAAGTTTTAATAAAAATGTAAGTGGTGGAAGACCAGAAACTGTAATAACGCCTGAACTAGAAGAAGCTATACTTGATGCGATAGAAGAAGATTATTCAAATAGTACCAGGAAGATTGCACTGCAGCTTGAAGTAAGCCCGAAAACCGTTTGGAAAGTTCTAAAAAGAAACCTCCTATACCCATATCACATACAGCGGGTCCAAGCTCTACTGCCTAGGGATTTTCACCCAAGATTAATGTTTTGCAGGTGGTTGATTCATACGATGGCACACAATAATAATTTCTTACCAAATATTTTATTTACGGACGAGGCAAATTTTTCACGAGATTCTTTTATGAACTTTCACAATAACCATTTCTGGGCCGACGAAAATCCCCACATTATTAGAGAAAGTCATTTTCAGCAACGATTTTCGCTGAACGTTTGGGTAGGAATTATTGGTGACTACCTAATTGGACCCTTTTTTTTACCAGCAAGATTATCAGGTCCAACCTACAGAGCTTTTTTGCGAAATCATTTACCCATTTTGTTGGAAGAAGTACCCGTACTTGTAAGAGGCAACATGTGGTTTATGCACGACGGAGCTCCAGCTCATTTTAGTGTTCTTGCTCGTCAGCATCTCGACATCACCTACCCTAATCGATGGATTGGACGTGCAGGACCTCAACATTGGCCCGCTCGCAGTCCTGATATGAATCCTCTAGATTTCTATTTATGGGGTCATCTGAAGGCTCTCGTTTATAAAACCCCTATACTAGATGTGAATGACTTGAGGAATCGAATAAGTGACAATTGCAATGTCATAAGGAATACTCAGGTATTTTTGAACGTGTCAGACAATCAATGACACATCGATTGCAGTCGTATATTTTATCAGACGGTGGACATTCTGCTCATTTACTTTAAGGTCGAAATTGTTTATTTTTACTTTAGGTTTGTATTTTATGTTGTCCATGGATAATTTGTAGAATAAGTTAAAGTATTTTTTTCTCGAAAACGAAGCTTGATATGAATAAAACACAAGGAACTAAAGAATTGTATTTTCAGTTGTTCAATCTGAAAAAATTAAATACTACAAAAAAAGTACTTTTTTTTCTCAGTATTGTTGGCTGTGGTGCCCACTGAGACGCCCCTGGACCTACTTGGGGCCAAATAATTGCCTTATTACTTTAAATAGCTGTACCACATTTCAACCACATCGGTTTCAGGATATTCAGGTTATTTTATAAATACCTTTTTTTTAATACTTCAACGCCCTGTATCTCAGAAACGAAGCAACTCCGGACATATGTTCATAGGAACTTTTTTTTGTCAATCGACCTAACGAATCACCCTCTGAAGTTTCGTACCGTAGTTAGGAAACACCCTGTATATACAACCTAAAATATTGCGCATGTGAAGTAATATTTCAAAAATCATTTTCGCAGTGAAAGGGTTAATCACGTCGAATTGAATCCGGAACAGCAATGGAAACAATAATTATGTAAAACGCAATTCTTTGCCGCGTATGATCAGGCGCATGCTTAGGGTAATTCCATGGGGTAATCAGTATGAAAGGGTCATATAATTGAGAAATTAAACTTCAGCCACACTATCTTATTTATATTTAATTCTTTATAAAAAAATTATAATAATAAATACACAAAATATTTTTCGAAAAGAAAACAATTGATCGAATATAAGAGAATGTCTAACAAAAAATACATTGAAAACTAAACAGATAAAATAACAAAAACAGATTATAATGGATAAATATTGTATCAAATTTAAAATTCTAATTTTAAATTTTTTTCAAGAACCGACTCTGTCTATAATAGTATCTATATCAATTTGTATGTCTCGATGTATATTTAACAAGACATATCCTGTTAAGGAATTCTCCGACATGGTTGATCTTATATAGTGTAACGAACCTAGGCCGGACCTGTCGCCTCGCGCGACAGCGATGAGATCATCCCCGGAGATGTTCGAGAACCATCCAGTGCGCTCTGCCGCGGAAGACAACGGTCAATAATGGAAACAATTGGAACAACGCCGGTCGCCAACTGAAAGAATTCGAAACATCGAGAATGCTGTATCGGAGATAAATAGGCAACCCTCAAGTCTCAGAGACACGGTCTGAACGAGCCCATACGATCGAGCTATTCAGTAGCGTAGTAATATAAATTAAGTTGTAGATTAAGTGTGAAATAAATTATTTAAACCAAGTTAAGTTTATTTACGTTACAATTGGTGTCGGAAGTGAGATTTTGAAAATAAACAAGTGATCGTGGAGTGGATAGTCAGAAAAATAAATTGATAGACCTTTTTGTACGCCCAAAATAGACAGTGGCCCGGTTTTCGCGAAGTGGACAATTGTGCGTGGGAATATAAACTGATACACTGTTCGCGTGAAACAGAAAATAGACAGTGGCCCGGTTTTCGCGAAGTGGACAATTGTGCGTGGGAATATAAACTGATACACTCTTCGCGTGAAACAGACAATAGACTGGTGGCCCGTGGAAAAGAATTCGCGAAGTGAATTTTTAACAAACTGATAAACTTTTTCGTGTGAAACAGACTGATACCTCGTCAAAGACAAAATGTGTTCAAGAAAAGTGCGCCTTGCGGACTTGAAGGTAGCGGATTGAAACAGGAATTGGAGGAAAGGAACTGGAAACAACGGGTAAAAGCAAGTACTCCAGGAAAGACTTGCAGAAGGCTTATACAAGAAGGTGAGGACCCCGAAACATTTTTATTCGAAGTTCCCGGAGGTGATTTGAGTTTGGTAATGAATAAACTCGAAGAAACTACTAAATCCGTGAAAGAAGAACTGCAACAAAATTCGAGAAATCTGGAAGAGAAGTTCGAAGAAAATTCTAGAAATCTGGAAGAGAAACTTCAGGAAAATTCTATAAATCTGGAAGAGAAGCTTTCTAGAAATCTGGAAGAGAAGCTTCAAGAAAATTCAAGAAGCCTGGAAGAAAATTCTAGAAATCTGGAAGAGAAGCTTCTAGAAAATTCAAGAAGCCTGGAAGAGAAGTTCCTGGAAAACACAGAAGGCCTAAAAAAAGAATTGTGTGGTGTGGCTAATTTCCTAGAAGAAAGAATGGGAACCGTTGAGACAGAGATAGATAAAATTAGGGAGCAAATGAACACGGAGGTAGATAAAATCAAAGATGGGGTCGAGGCAGAAATGGACAAAATAAAGGAAACGATCAGTAAGCTGGAAAAACAAATTAATAGTGCGTCCTCCACAGAGATGGTTAACGAAAATGCAATGCTGGACTTGAGTTTGAACGTGGATAAAGTTCAACAGGGTATAAAAGATGTCAAGGTCATTTCAGAAATAGGGAAGCTTTCCATGAAGCCGCCTCAATTTGACGGAAAAACTCCATGGGAAAATTACCGCCGACAGTTTGAAGCAGCGGCCAAAGCAAATGGATGGAATGCAGGGGAAAGAGCTGTAGCACTAACACTTGCATTACGTGGAGAAGCGACGAATATTCTACAAACTCTTACCGCCCAAGAACAGGAGGACTATGATCAGCTGATTAAACATCTAGAATTACGATATGGCCACGCCCATTTGGAACACGTATACCACTCCCAGCTGAAAAATCGCTGCCAAAAATCGGGCGAATCCTTACAAGAATTTGAAACTGACATTGCACGCTTGGTTCGTCTCGCATATCAAGCCATACCGGAAAATGTAATGGAGCGA
Source organism: Gonioctena quinquepunctata (assembly GCA_018342105.1). Classification (NCBI taxonomy): domain Eukaryota; kingdom Metazoa; phylum Arthropoda; class Insecta; order Coleoptera; family Chrysomelidae; genus Gonioctena; species Gonioctena quinquepunctata. Next base: position 587,214 of record JAFIRS010000088.1, read on the forward strand.
TTAGCGGTTCAGGCATTCTTGGATGGACTCCGTGACCAAGAAACCAGACAAGCGTTGATATTAGCTCGTCCAACACATCTCGTAGACGCACTGGCACGAGCTTTGGAATTTGAGGCAGCAAAACAATGCTGCAAAAGCCAAAGTAAAGTTCAAACGATTGAGGAAGACTCACAGGAGCCTGCTAACTTGGAAGCTGCCATAAGAAAAGTGATGAAGGAAGTGTTGCCTGAGAAAAGACATATAAGATGCCGGAATTGTCGCAAAATTATACATGTGCGTAGCAAATGTCCAACATTCATCGACTCCGATGCAGGAAAACTAAGAAAGGTCGATGAGAAGGGGCAATCGTCGGCATGTGTCCGGCAAGCCCCGGTTAACAACGCATATGTCGCTATGCTTCAACGACAGAACAAGGGTGTCTTCGTAGACGGTCTCATCAATAACGAGCCTTGCACCATGCTGCTAGATACAGGTGCGACTAGGACAATTCTCGGGCCTTCCTTTGCCAGAACACCGGAACGGATTGAACCGACAACTTGGAAGCTACGCACAGCAACAGGGGAGCCAGCTACTGTATATGGCGAGCTACCGATTGAAATAATTTTGGGCAACACTAAAGTGAAACATCAGGCACTTGTAGCGGACATCGAAGACGATGCAATCATCGGAATGGACATCATGAATTCCAGAGGGTTTGAATTGGATTTCAAAGACGGCGTCCTACGTGTCAACGGAGAAGAGCTGGTACTTCATGGGAGAAGTGAAGAGTTGATCCGTGTGCTGTTGGCTGAAGATGTAAGCGTACCTGAGAGGGCTGAAACCATTCTGGAGGCTCGCCTGGACGGGAGTGCGAGCAGTGGAGACGTGGTGATGTTCGAGCCCAAACTTCATGATGAGAAAATTGGACGAGGGATTGCACTAGGGAAGACCTTGTTGCGTGCTGACAAATTTGTGCCGGTAAGGGTCATGAATGTCAATTATTTCCCAGTGACCTTGAAGAAAGGAACAATTTTGGGGCACTGCTCGTCAGTTTCATCCGTGATCCGGGGCGTACGAGGTACGATTAGCCAACCCAACAACTTGCCCACAGAACTAGAGAAATTAGTTGCCATCTCTTCCAAAGACATAAAACCAGCTCAACAGCCCAAACTAAGAGATTTAGTCAAAAGTACCAAGACATCTTCGATACCGGACAAGGAAAAGGGGTCGAACTAATGTGGTCCAGCACAAGATTGATACTGGGGGTGCCCGACCGATCCGGCAATCAGCAAGAAGACTTCCTCTTGCCAAGAAGGCAGAGGCTGACAAAATAGTCGGCGAGATGGGAAAAGAAGGAGTTATCGAACCGTCTGACAGTCCCTGGTCCTCTCCAGTCGTACTGGTGAAAAAAAAGGATGGATCGACACGCTTTTGTGTAGACTATCGCCAACTTAATAATGTCACGAAGAAGGACAGTTACCCTCTCCCGAGAATAGATGACACCCTAGACACGTTGGCTGGTTCCACGATTTTCTCGACCCTTGATCTGAAGAGTGGATACTGGCAAGTAGAACTCGCTCAGGAAGATCGAGAAAGACTGCTTTACCATCGGCTCAGGATTGTGGCAGTTCACCGTTATGCCATTCGGGCTCTGTAATGCTCCCGCCACATTCGAAAGATTGATGGAGACAGTGCTGAAGGGACTCTCATGGAACACGTGTCTAGTGTATCTCGACGACATAATTGTGGTCGGCAGATCGTTCGAGGACCACGTGAAAAACTTGGAGGAAGTATTCCTGCGACTGAGGAACTCCGGATTGAAGCTGAGCCCTAAGAAATGCCATCTGTTCCAAAAGAAGTACGATACCTCGGCCACGTTGTCTCTGGAGAAGGAGTAGCAGTGGATGACCAGAAGATCAAAGCTGTTAAGGATTGGCCCATCCCAAAAGACATTCACCAACTTCGAAGTTTCCTTGGTTTATGCACATACTATCGCCGATATGTGCTGGGATTCGCCAACATCGCTAAACCACTGACCAGGCTCACGGAAGGCCAAACAAAGTTCCAGTGGTCCGAAGAATGTCAAGATTCATTCAGGAAGCTGAAAGGAGCTTTGATCAACGCACCTATACTGAGCTATCCCACCCAAAGGGAAATTCATTTTGATACGGACGCCAGCAACGTGGGACTTGGAGCTGTCCTATCTCAGATCCAGGAGGGACAGGAGAAGGTCATTCGTCATTTCAGCAAGACGCTGAGCAAACCAGAGCACAATTACTGTGTCACCAGACGACAGCTGGTAGCTGCTGGAAGAGGAGTGGAACACTTCTACAAGTAAGTGGATAGAAGAACCAGAATTCGATTTCGAGATCGAACATCGAGCCGGAACTAGAGTGTGATAAAATTGTTGAACGAGAGAAATGGTTTAATCAAAAATCTGAAATCGTTTGAAAATCGAGCCGGAACTAGCCATAAGAATGCAGATGCCTTGTCGCGAAGACCATGTCCAGATGATTGCTCACATTGCCGACGAGCAGAAGAGAAAGAAGCAACACTTTGTAGAACCGCGGCAATGGATGACAACTGGAATGACAGCAAGATCCAGAAAGACCAAGAAAGAGACCCCGACCTTGGCTTAGTCGTCAGCTGGAAGAAGGGCAATCGAAGACCATCATGGCAGGAAGTCGCAGGTTACTCGCCGGCTGTTAAGTCCTATTGGGCACAATGGAACTCTCTTATTCTGGACAATGGGATCCTGAAACGTGTGTTGGAGGCCGATATTGGTGGGGAAGACAGACGCCAAATAATTGTTCCCAGGAACAGAAGAGAGGAAGTGCTGGGAAATCCATGATGGAGTCGCCGGAGGACATCTGGGAGTGACGAAGACCCTGCAGAAAGTAAGGCAACGGTTTTACTGGGCCAATTGTCAAGCTGACGTCCAGGACTGGTGCAGGAAGTGCGCTGTATGCGCTGCTAGCAATGGACCTCGAATACGACCCAAGGCCCCGATGCGTCAGTACAACGTAGGCAGCCCGTTCGAGAGAATCGCCATTGACATCGCCGGCCCGTTTCCCGTATCCGACCACGGGAATAAATACATCCTTGTGGCAATGGACTACTTCAGTAAGTGGGCGGAAGCCTATGCCCTGCCCAACCAGGAGGCCATCACCGTCGCCGACGTCTTGGTGAAAGAGTGGATATGTCGATTCGGTATTCCAATGGAGCTGCACTCGGATCAAGGCAGAAATTTCGAATCCAACCTTTTCCAAGAAATATGTCTACTGCTGAACATCCGCAAGACAAGAACCACGGCACTACATCCGCAGTCCGATGGAATGGTGGAACGGATGAACAGGACGATCAACCGCCACTTGTCCAAGGTTGTCTCTGACCATCAAAGAGACTGGGACCAGTATCTTCATTTGTTCCTGATGGCCTATCGATCCGCAGTTCACGAGTCAACCGGTCAAACTCCTGCTAGTATTATAATGGGCCGAGAACTGCGACTGCCTTGTGACCTGAAGTTTGGGATACCGCCAGGACAAGACACTGCGGGAGAGGACTACGTCAGCAAACTTCGGCAGAGAATGGACGACATCCACGAACGAGTCCGGTTGAACATCCAGAGTGCCAGCGATAAAATGAAGAAGACCTATGACATCAAGGCCGACGCTGGAGGATTTAAGGTTGATGACCTGGTTTGGCTGTACAACCCCAAACGTCGTCGTGGACTATCACCAAAGTTGCGGAACTCGTGGGAAGGCCCGTATAAAATCGTGAAAAGGATAAACGACCTTGTGTACCGAATCCATAAGCCACCCGAGGGAAACCAAGGGTCGTCCATTTCAACAGGTTGGCCCCTTACGCTGGAAACCATGACCAAGTTCGCACCCTCAAGCCACCGGAGGATGATATGACGTTCGAGAAGTTTATGTCCTTGTATTCAAACGGGCAGAAAGTTCTACATGGGGTTACTAGAGAGGACTACGCACTAGCGCACTGTGTGGCAGAAGATCTTCGAATGTCCAGGGGCATCGCCGTAGTGTTCTCCAAGAAATTTGGTCAACTCCAAACACTGCGGGGGCAGAATCCAGAAGTTGGTGGGGTGCTACAGTTGAAGAAAGGCCAGAGAAACATCTACTACCTAGTTACCAAGAGGCATTCCCAAGATAAACCGTCCTATGAAGATGTCTGGAAGAGTCTCACCAAACTAAGAGATACTATGGTGGACCAGAATCTGGTGGATCTAGCAATTCCAAAATTATCCTGTGGTATTGATGGGTTGGACTGGAGAGTCATAAGAAGTATGCTGGAGGCAATATTCAGATCCAGCGGCGTCAAGATTTTGGTTTGCTGTAACCTTCTTCCACGACTGATCATGAAGACCGTGGAGTGTTACTTCCATCGAACTTCACGGTGCAGATATGGGGAGTCATGCAGATATCGTCACACTCCAAGGATGAAATTTCGGGACGAAATGTCTTTAAGAAGGGGGCAATGTAACGAACCTAGGCCGGACCTGTCGCCTCGCGCGACAGCGATGAGATCATCCCCGGAGATGTTCGAGAACCATCCAGTGCGCTCTGCCGCGGAAGACAACGGTCAATAATGGAAACAATTGGAACAACGCCGGTCGCCAACTGAAAGAATTCGAAACATCGAGAATGCTGTATCGGAGATAAATAGGCAACCCTCAAGTCTCAGAGACACGGTCTGAACGAGCCCATACGATCGAGCTATTCAGTAGCGTAGTAATATAAATTAAGTTGTAGATTAAGTGTGAAATAAATTATTTAAACCAAGTTAAGTTTATTTACGTTACAATAGGTTTTTAATCTCAGTGAAGAAAAACTCCGTTCTGCCAAAGCGACAGATACTGGTAATGTAACTTGAACTTGTAAAATAAAATAAATTAAAGGAAAAATATTTTATCACACTTCAATAATGAATCCAAACCAGTATCAGGCATGACAATTATTCCATCCATTAATCCATAGTTCCAGTTCTGATGGTCTGCGGTACAAAGAAGTTTCAGATTCATTTTCAATCAATTGTGTAAAAAATGCAACCAAATTGTTTTTACAATTTTTTAGCTGTGCATGTGAATGTTCCAAGCAGATGGAAGGTACAACTTTTTACAAATAGAACACAGCTTTATTGTTGAGTCTGAAATCCTCTATGATACTATCAAGGACAGGAAAATAGCCAGTGGATTCTATAATAATTCTCTGGACATTGTATATTTGGACTCATAGTTTGTTTACCTACCACTCATAGTGATGTCGATCTCTAACATTTCGTGAATATTTGCTATTTTTTGTGAATTTTGTTGAGATTATCGTCAATTGCAATGTTTGTAAACTATTTGTATTGATCTCCAGGTATATATTATCTATGGTTTTAGTCTGTAAAATTTTGCTTACGTTCACTATCCTAATACTTCTGATTAAAAAACATAAACTTACTGCTGAATCTCTTCCCCCTATTAGATATCAAATATCCACCCTGTATCACATAACTTTCGTTATTCATTTCAATCGATGAGAACTAGAGAAATTCAATGCGTGATTATTGCATGGGCCCTTCAGAGCATTTTTCAATTTCTGCTGTAATTCTATAACGGCGCTTTTCTGTTCTCTTAACATTTAATTGCACCCATCGGTTCCAATTCCCACTCCATGATTCAAATTCGAAGTTCTCAGCAGTTTCAACGACAGTTTGTGCTAAAATTTTGCCTGTCATAACTGGTTCTATTAAAGGTTCACTGATAACATATATTTTCTAAGTTAAAAACTTCTATTTAATGTTCTAATTTCTGGCACGCACCTGAGTCAGATATATTATTTATGAGTGTTGGTGGGGCATTGAATAAACTGGTGCGGTGAAATAAATACAACTCGCACGCTAGTGCACTTCAAAATTAAAACTGTGTTAATATAATATCGAATATTTTGAAGCTGTCTCTTCAAATTATCGAATTTTGACAAATCATGATTTCCGACCCCGGTTAAAATCGGATAATAAATAAAAAATCTCTTCCGCCATATTAGATCCTCCATCTTGGATTCTGACAATAAAATCATAATCTGCGACCCCAAAAACCCCCAGATAGCAATTTTCAATAGAGTCAGACCATCAATGATAGAACAAACGTCAGCCATATCGGAGCCGCCATCTTGAATTCCTGTGTGTTTTTAACAAGAACTCCCACATACCAGTTATAAATAGAATCGGACCATAAACACATTAACATAGCACATTAAATAAAATCTTCTGAAAATATTTCGAAAAAAAAAACAATGTTCGTAGAAAATCGCATGGAAACAATTTCCCGGCGGCCCCCAAAAGTGTCCCAGTATGCGCTTGCAGAGAGTTCAGCACATAGAGCTCCGACAAAGTAAAACCTAATTGAAATTGCTTTGACAACTGAAGGCCCTCCCAGTCACAGAGAGTCATAGGAATAGTAATTTTTCACCTATAACTGTTCTAAATATTTCTCAATAGAATATCATCGTTTGAAGGAAGTCTATTGATTAAGTTTCTGCATTTAGAGTGAAATAGTTAAGCTTTAAGAGCAAAACATTAAAAACAATGCTGAAATCAATACTGTAATCTTTCGAATATGCATAATATAAGGACACAGACCATTTCAGTAGTTCTTGGTGGCCGTGTTTTCATGTTTCGAAAATACTTAAAGATTCATAGGTGAGGGAAGGCTTAGTGCCTAGTAATCCCAAAAAGTGCTCCGGAGCACTGAAGTGCTTGCCAAGAACGCTCAATGGTGCCCAAGTTTCATCCAAGAATATAAACTAATGTAAACCATCCTCCTTGAGTTTCATAAAACGTGTTTACGTTACCTGCTATAGGACAGGGGTCATCTTTTCTGTACATAAAACATATTGTTTTCAGGATTTTCCAAGAGGATGTTGTGCAACATTTGAAGAGATAGCGTTGTTCTAATACACCTTTTGAAGTTTGTGTGTTTGTGATTGAATGTTTTCGTGAAATTATGTTTTGCATTAAATATTGTATGAATCGACATGAAATACTAACTGTCGAAATCTACAACTGGTTTTAATGTTTTCACTTTTTCGATGGACTGCTGAAATCTGCACCTCTATTAGACTCCTTTCCATAACGATTCACGGTATAAATACTCAAATTCGAGGCATCTCCAACCCTCTGAAATCAAAAACATACATATGTACATACCTAACCTAATAGGTCTATTCGGGTTTCAATTTCAGAACGGTTCAAGAATCGTTCTTGAACTGCGCAGAACTAGTGCGCACTCGTTTCGAATCCTAGGACTGTTTGAGAACGGTTCACGATTCGTGAAAATCCGAACGCGGCAGCGATCCAATGAATAAGGGCAGCACAAGAGAGAGAGAAGAGAACAAGAGATAATATCAATAATATGTTTTTTTCAATCTTTATCAACATTCCTGATGGAGGTGAGTAGATTTTATAATGGTCCCCTATATCACAGATCTAAATTTTTATTCAGATTTCAGTATGGACGAATTTATCTGTTTTCAAAAATAAAATGAAATTCAAATATTTCAATAGGGAAAGATGGAAGCTCCTTGAGCTGTACAAATTACATAAAAAAGAGTAGGTACCTTCGAGGTGAAATCTATGGAGAAATTATGGGAATTGGTTGGAAGAGAAATGTCTAATATAAAATCACAGTTTCTTCCAATAAATAGGAAAATCGTTTCAAAGTATTAGAGAGGACATACAAAAAGTTGTTGACAATAACAGCAAAACAGGCAGAGGGAAAATGAAAAGCTTTGAATTTGAAAGCAAAATGGACGACATTTTTGAAAAAAAGAAAAATATCCGACCAGCAACAGCAAGTGATGCAATTTTTAGGGAAACACCGCCAGAACCTTCAAGTTCTACTGTGGTCCACTGCATTTCAATTCCCGAAAATGAGGAACAAATACTCATTGATGAGCCCTCCAGTTGCTCATTGTTATTGCTTGCTAAGCAAGTCATACAGTACTGAAGTATATGCTAGTCAGAGTATTTACATATGTGATTTATTTCATGATTTTTATTGTGTGATTGAGGTTTTTCAAATTTTTTAAATTTTTATTTCAATTTTTATTGATTTTTTCATAATAATTTTGTTGTTGTTTTATTGAATATTTTCTACTTCTATCAGTGGTAACAATTTCTATTGTTCCATTTATTTGAAAGCTTCAGTTTTGTTTCCACAACTTTTTGTACCTGACTGAAATATTGTGTTATTAGGAATAAATGTATTTTGTATTTATTTATTCTATCTCAAACACGAAACAAATTTATATAAATGTTATTTTGAGATTTTGTCAAAAAGACCTTTTGGTTTTCAATATTTATAATATCTACTTCAGGTACTTAAGTCTATTTACTTCTATTCTACAGGAATTATAATAAAATAAAAAATAAAAATATAGCGTTTTATTGGTATATACGAAAAAATTACATTTTAAATAGGAATTATGCAATCAAAGAAAATTGAAAGATTAACAAACACATTCAAAATTGAACAATGGTCAAATATCAAATATGGCACCTACATAATTTCTATAATTCAAACCAACTTCATTTTCATCATTCAGATCGTCCATGCACATATTATGTAAGACGCAGTCCGCTCTTGCAAACTGGCAAATAAATTCAATTTTTCTGCCCTTCAGATGGTACAGTTGACGAAATCGTTGCTTGGGAAGCCCTATAGTATGTTCAATGAATATTGCACATGAAGTTGAAGTTGACTCCATTGCTGGCAAACCATAAAAGACCAAAATACATTTATCACTGCCTATTCGTTTAAAGTCCGTATCTTTTTTGGAATACTATTCCGGAGCTTCAAACTGTCCTTTGAGTCTATTCACAATATCTCTAGAAACCCTGAGAAGGAAAAAATACTGTAATATACAGAGTGACCCATTTGGAAGCGGGCCACCTCTCTAAAACGGTTATTTATTATCCGATTCAGAAGTTTTTTTTCCAGTAGATAGAACATCAATGGTTCCAGTTGAATGCCATAAATTCGAAATAAAAATACAAATTTCACGGCTCACTTCGAATTTTTTTCAAGGTCAAAAAACAAAAAAACATACCAGCGATTTTTTTATTTGAAATTTGATGACGCCACTGGATTTGTGATGCTTTCAAATGGGAGTGACCAAAATTTCACGATAATTTTTTTTTAACAGAAATATAGCATAAGTAAAATATTCATATCAATATCGAAATAATTCAAATAGTTGTCATATGAATCACAGTTTTGTAAATAATTTGGTTTGAAATCGGAACATAACAACTCTATGTGGGATATGTTATGTCTCTTAGAACACTGAAGTTCGTTGTCAAAGAATAGAAATGCACATCTTTACATCCAATAATATAATTACCAATATCAATAACATAAATGAACTACTACAAAAGAATGTATTGAGATGACAGTGTCTTCACATCAAATTTCGGACTCTTCAACCAAATCTCCATTTAATTCGATACATTTTTCGTATCGTTTTATAATGTTAACCATAACATTCGATAATTGGTTTGGGGTGATATCTCTGCAAGCCTGTCCTATTTTTTCACGCAGTTCCTCTCTGCTCGTTGGGCGAGTTTTGTAAACTTTTTCTTTAACGAAGCTCCATAAAAAAAATCCAATGGAGTCAAGTCCGGGGATATGGGGGAAAACTCGATCAATGCACTATTTCGCCCTATCCACCGATTAGGAAAATTTTCTTCCAACTAATCTCTCACAATCCTGCTATTGTGGATGGAACAACCATTTTATTGAAATGGAAGATGAGCCTCTTATGCCAGTGGAAGTTTATCCATAGCGTTGGAAAATTCGTTTTCCAAAAATTCAAAAAATGTTGACCATTCAAATTGCTTTCATAAAAAAGGGGCCATTTATTTTGGTATGAAATATTCCACACCAAACATTTATTTTTTGTGAGTACTGTCTTCTGCATTTTATTATCCAATGTGGATTTTCTTCCGTCCAGTACCTTGTATTTTGAGAATTAACTGTTCCAATGGTTGTGAATGTTGCCTCGTCACTGAACAAAATTTTTTTCAGAAAATTCCTGTTATTTAGATATTCTCCTTGAGCCCATAAACTATACTCCATCCTCTTTCCATTATCGCCTTCTTCTAGGGTGTGAAGAAACTTTGGTTTAAAGGGCTTCATCTTTTTATATTTCCTAAGAGTTAATGTCCAAACTTGCAATTCTCACACTTGTTTTCGGATTATTATTGAAATAATTTCGAATTCGTTCAGAATTATTTTGTCTCTGTCTTTTTACAATATTAATATTCTTCAGAATATGTTTACAAGCAGCTCCATACTGATTGAAAATTTGGTTTATTCGGCCAACTGTAGCTCTGCTAATATTTCGACGCTCCGGATGCATGTTATTGAAAATTCTACATACTTCCCTTTCGGATCTGTCGTTGTTACCACGAAGTCTTACTATTTCAATTTTCTCCTGCAAAGTCAAATTATCAGCCATACTTCTTTATTAGTGTAGGTACTTGAGGAGTTATAAACACTTGAGGCGTTTTTACCACTGACAAATTTGTGTCTTTTCGTCTATTGTTCTGATGACTTGTCATCTCTATAGCAACTAAAGTTACAAAGCCTCCTAATGAAAATAATATTTTTGAAATGTGCTATCCCAAGCATGTTTGAATGAAACCAAGATTGATATTTGGATTAACTGTGAACCACCAAAGAGGAACTGCGTGAAAGAATAAGACAGGCTTGCACAGATATAACCCCAAACCAATGATCGAATGTTGATTGAATTTTATAGTTAGTTAGCATTAGAAAATGGTAGAATAAATGTATCGAATTGAATCGGGATTTGGTTGAAAAGCACGAAAATTAATGTGTAGGCACTCTCATTTCAATCCATTCTTTTGTTGTAGTTCATTTATGTTGAATTGATTATTGAATATTGATTACTATTTCATGTAAAGATGTACATTTAATTTCTTTGGCAAAAAACTGCAGTATTCTGATGGATATCTATCTCCTATACTATGGAGTTACGTTTGGAAGGAACTTGACGCCATTTTGAATAACTGCTGTTTACAAACTAGACTACTAACGACCTGAAAGAGCATTTTGAACGATATTTTTAACAATATTGTGATTTATATGACGACTATTCGAAATATTTTGATAAAGTGATATGAATTTTGCTTATGTCATATTTCCGTTGAAAAAAATAATTTCATCGTGAAATTTCGGTTACACCCATTTGAATGCATCACATATCCAGTGGCATCGTCAAATTTTATTTGAAAAAATCGCTAGTATGTGTTTTGGATTTTTGACCTTGAAAAAAAATTCGAAGTAGGCCGTGAAATTTTTATTTTTATTTCGAATTTATGGCATTCAACTAGATCAATTGATGCTCTATCTACTGAAGAAAAAAACTTCTGAATCGAATTATAAATAACAGTTTTAGAGAGGTGGTCCGTTTTCAAATGGGTCACTCTGTATATAATATGAGCATTTTAGGAAAAATTATTGGTAAATATATTTTATCCTGGCATTTGTAGTTAGATTTTCAACATGTTGTACAGAGCACTTATATTTTCTAAGGTATACAATCACTATACATACACTCACCTGAAATGTTCAATGAATTGTCTATCTGAATATAATGTCCCCTCAACATAACCTTCATTTTCAAGTTTGTCTAACACAAGTTCGGCAATCATCACATTAGGTACAATATTTTCAGCAAGGAACTCTTCAACACTACTTTCAAATAAATGTACGAACTCCATAATTCATAAAATGAATGAAAAGATCAAATTATGTTTAAGGTTATCAACAAATGATCGATCTCCTTCTTATGGCAAATGCTGCTCATGAGCATTAGTCAAAAAAAATCCCAGAACGGTTCTTGCTCGAGGACAGGTACTGATTTCGGACAGTCCTAGGGCCGTCCCAGGACGATTCTGAAAAAACCCGAACGCGTAACAAGTCAGTCCTAGAACAGTTCAACAAAACCCGAACAATTCTACTGCGCAAACTCCTGACAGTTCTAGAACAGTAATTGTTCGAATCCGAATGAAACTAATATTTATATAATATGTTCATTGTTAAATTTTACTGGCAAGTAGGAATGAGATAAATAAGCAATTCATTATTACCTTATTACCAGTTGACCAAGACACGCACAACCATTTTTTTTTTGCCAGATAAAATTACGTCATATTTGGAGTAGCTCCACAATTAAATATCCGCCCAGTAAACTAAAACATGTGTCTGAAACATTTCTGAAACAACAATTTTTTTATTTGAAATGTTTCTTCTTTTGATGCATTCGTGAAACATACCATACACCAGAAATGACCTACGTATGAAACGTTTCACTGAAACGTTTCAATAAAAATGTTCCTGGAACATATTTTAACTGTGTTTAAATACATTCAGATATATTTCACAGGCATTGTTTTAGAAGGAACACATATAAAACATAAAATAACTGCTCAAGAAATCATTTTGAAATATTTCACGTGCAATGTTCCAAAAAAACATATAAGGAACATATTATATAACTGTATAATATGTTTTTAAACATTCATGAAAAATTTCACATAATTTATGAAAAGTGGGAAGGTTAAGCCAGGATTTACATACATGATTCTAATGCAGTAGTTGGTGTTTGAAATAGATATTGGCATTTCCTGTTTGTTACAATAACACTTACTGATAACTATAATATTTGGGAGTTTCAACGTTTTCAAAATCAGTTTTTGCATCAGTGATAATTATGTTAATTGACATTGTTTCTGAAAATGAATAAAACAAGGTCTGAACAAATTATTTTTATTCTAGTCACTAATATATCTATATATATATATATATAGAGTATACTTATACAAAATGTACTTAACATTATAGGGCTGGAGGTGGATTATTATCTACAGGTTTTCTATTGAACCTTAGAGTTGCCGATTGGAACCAGGTAGCAGTGTGTTTTTCGAATTCCGTGTCAGACATACTAGAAAGTCGCTTTCATGCAGCATCTGAAAAAATATTTTGAATGAACACCATTTCGAATTAATTAATCTAAATATAATTTTTGCAAGAAAGCTATATCTCTTGTCATCGAAAAAAGGAAACATTGAAATAAATCCTTCCATCTGATTATTCGGAAGCCTCCATATTTTGTATTCATTGGAGAACCATGTACCTTTCATAGTTGATATACCTAACTATCAAATTATTAAGGGGATAGTTATTTTTTCATACCACGAACACTTTCTGGGCAGTTTGTTGGAAAACATTCTCATTAGGCCTTTTCTGATCAGGTCATTGGAGAAAATACAGTCTTATAATTTTCCTCAAATGTCTCTTTGTTTTGAAAATTCTTTCCCTATCCATATTTATTTTAATAATAACCAGTACATACATAAAGCTGAAAAGCAATGTTTTAATTAATACATACAAAATTATTTGAAATGTTAGCATTGCAGTTCTTCTGATTTGTCTGTGTTCCATTGAATTCAGTATTTTCTATGGAACAAATGTTGAAGACAATTAGCAAGTGCATGCAGGCAGCATGTACCAACTCTACAATTCATCAATGTAAATGATTATTTCATGAATTCAGGATTAAATCGTTTAGATCCGATAGACAAGATCTGTTTTCGAAAGTTATCATGTTTGAACCAGACAGATGAGAAAAACTCTTAAAAAAACTACCAAAATAGTAAAGACGCCATAACTTAACCTCTAAATTAATTTGCCTAAAATAAACAGTTTTACGTACCTGGTATTGGAGATTCATTGTATTTTAATTATTACACATTCAACTCTCCCTTGAAAAAGTGTATAACCGACGACGATGGCAAAGAAATATTTGAAGATGGTCCACACCCAGTAAACACATAAGGTGCCTGAAACATGTCAACGGAACCGTAAAACGTACCATTTGGAACATTCAAAAAATAATATATTGTAAACATTTCATGTGCGGAGCAGTGTGCCTGTCATGTTTCAAATGCACAGAAAAAATATGGTAACAAAAGACATATATCTGAATCATCCAAATATTTCCTATAAAATAACTGAAAGGAAAGTTATGTTTCTGACACAATAAAAATATACTTACAAAGAGGTATTCAAATAACCCGCGCTATTATCATTGTTTCGTCAGGCCACTGGGCTCTAGTGTATCACGTGATCAGTTGTGACCAATGAGGACATTCCGATATTTACTCATCGGCCAACGCCAACTGGACTGGCCATTTTGTGTCTTGTGACTCTTTTGTTTAGTTACTTTTATCATTCATCAGTTTAATCGAATGTGATTGGACTGCATGGCCAAGAATTTCAATTTGAGGTCTAGTTCATTGTGTTATGACTATAAATACTCGTCAGAAATATCGAAAGGTATGTAAATAATTGATATACGATCCCTAGTTATAGGTTACAGATTCAATACAGAAATACAAATTATGAATTTTAAGGTTAAATAAAATGTGGCGGGATTCATGAACTAGCTCTGATATGCTCTTGAATTTTCATTTGGGTGCATCAAATATACCTATCTATAGTATGCATGCTGTTTTTATATGAGAAGCTTGGTAATAATGTTTTGTTTTATACACTACATGAATTATCAGGCACTGCGATTAATTTGTTGAATCAAAATGGTTATAATGGCTCAGTTAATGGCTATATTATATTGTGAGATTAATTCTAGACAACTCTTCACTGCCATACTTGTGTGGATTAAAAATTAAATGGACCAATCTTGGACCTATATCTGTTTGTAATTTTAATCATTGTTATTGCATTTTTATTTACAGCTATTTCACTGATGATACAAATATGAATAGACAAAGAACTGAAGTAACTGAGAGGTGCACCTCAACATGGTTTCGCCAAGCAGCCCTTAGATATAAGAGGAATGGAAACAAATAATTAGCAGTCTTTATATTGTATGACTAATACTGTTGTATGACTAATAAAGCATGATGAAATCCTACCTGTTTTTTTTTGACATTGCAACACTACCTTCTCACATCCATTTCATGAATCAATAGCTATAATGTGAGTCGATTCAGAAATTGTAAAAATATATTTCGAGCTCTTTTCCTCTCATGCATCATACATATATGATATGTTTTGTATCTACCATGTTCCAGAAACGTGTCAGATGACATGTGAAATGATTGGTTTCAGCAATGTTTCAGATACCTATGTGTTTTTATGTAATCATATTCACTTATGTTATGTATCAGAAATGTTTCACGTGAAACATTCCTCTTGAAACGTTTCATACCTAGGTCATTTCTGGTTTCTGCCATGTTTCAGGAACGTGT
Source organism: Gonioctena quinquepunctata (assembly GCA_018342105.1). Taxonomy (NCBI): domain Eukaryota; kingdom Metazoa; phylum Arthropoda; class Insecta; order Coleoptera; family Chrysomelidae; genus Gonioctena; species Gonioctena quinquepunctata. The sequence continues at coordinate 602,556 of JAFIRS010000088.1, forward strand.
CCGAGTCAAAAGATGGAATGTTTCAAATGGAAAGTAATCGGTTCCAGAAATGTTTCAGACTCATATTTTGGTTTACTGGGCAGCATAACAACAAATACCAAATATCATTGTGCTGTGATCTGTGATCATCATTGATGGTCTCCCGCAAAACATCAGCGCATGCGCGTATAATGAGTAAATTGCATTCATCATAATCATCATTCATAACTTGAAGGTTATGTTGGTAGGTTTTATCTGTACATTTGAAACATTTTGGACACATTTCCTTGTGAATGTGAAATGTTAGATGTTGATGATATATTTCTGTAACGTGCGTTCAAAATGTTTCAAATGAATCGATTTAGGATTCCGTTGAAACGTTTCATACACATTATGTGTTTACTTTGAGTTGAATGATGAAGATTTGGTTGCGGCAGTCTTTTGTGATTTTTCAAAAGCACTAGCAAATAACTTTTGTATCAAGTTGCTCCACTGGCACTGGTTTGCTGTATATGTACCTTATACCCTGATTCTCAACTGAAATTATAAACGTTCCATCTTATCTTCGAAAAATCCGCTGACGTATCGAATCCACTTTACCAATTTGCCTTCACCTCGATAATAAGCTCAAGATTATTATAAAACCCTGAGGCGAATACCCAGAATGAAGCTCAGAAATCAAAACAATTATCAATATAATTTGGCGTGCCATTTAGAAATCTACACATTTCTTTCTGTTTGCTCTCGATGCCGCTCTTTTAATCATCACCGTAGCCGTGTTTTACAAATTCTTTCTCGGCTCTAGGTGATTTATTACGAGTCGGGCTATTGTTTAGCTCGGCGGGGAGCAGGTAAATGTAGGTTTCCTGATCGACCAGGTGTACAAAACACCGCAAAAGACAACATTAGGCTCTCTTCGACGTTCGAGTTACGAATAGAACGCCCCGCGAGAAGTACCATCGTCCAGTGTTGCCGGACCGCCGAACACCTTCGCGTTACCAAACATGACACTTTTCTTATGGAATTTGGCAACCAGTTAGAATTTGATGGAAGTTTTGTTTGTTATTCGTGGGTGATGATAATAAGCATTTTTCATCGTTCTGTTGTAGGGAAAGAAATCGACCGGTGAGGGCGCTATCGTATATTACAAATAGCGACAATAGGATAATTATTTGACAGTCTGTCCCATTTTTTACATATAGGAATTTGAAAATCCGTTTTTTCAATTGTGCTGTATTTTGAGATGTTTTGGTATTTTCAGGAGAATTATCTATTTGTTGATATAGTTAATACAGGGTAATTTTGGGGGAGAGTTGACCAATTACAAGAAGTTAGTCGCAATTCATCAAAGACTGAAATTTCGGTTTTATTTCACTTGTATTGTGTGGTAAATAAGTTTTCTCTTATTTAAACCCCAAAATTATTGAGATTTATTGCTTCATTCTTTTTAAAATCGATATGGCCATCTTCCCCGGATCGGGATGGACAGCAATCTTTTTTAAGGGGAAGATGGACCTAAAATCTTCACGCAATCTGGGGAAAACTTCTCTGACGCCACCCGAGTAGGATTTTTAGTGGACGGAACATAGCGGTCACGATTCTGGAAAACTTTGAGGTGCCACTGCCACGTAATATACACGGTTCTATCACGCCTGGATCTCAGGTAACCATATTCCAACCCCGTTGTGATCACCTGGCAAAAAGTAGGAAATGTAGTAGCTGACACTCGACACGTTAAACAACTGACTGCGCTTGTGTAATTGATATGTAGCTCGATCTCTGTCCTGCACATATTTTCATAATGTGCCTGCACATAATTTCAATTTTGCCTGATTCATTTCTAACACTCGATCGACTATAAGAATAAGAATATACAACAAACAAACATACAAACACGTAAGTAAGTATATTGAATTTGGATAATTCTGATCGGGATAAAATTGAAACGATTGGAGGAAAACATTATAATTTTGGAAATAACTCGCCTCTGAAATTATGTATTTATACTCTTTATCAATCTTGGTTATTCGAAACCAATGCTCACGTAATGAATTACTACGTTTGATGCGGTACTGACGACAAATAAATCTTCATTGAGGGTTTTGTTCACATCTCTAATAATGGCGACCCAGCACATTCCTGAAAATATGGCGGCTTTTGGAGAATATAACGTTAAAGTGGCGGAAACTGAAAATTTACCGATCTAAGGTTCCTAACATCATAAAGTGGCCAGTGGAACTAACGTATTATTTTTTCCACCACTAGAAAGTGGCACCCACGTCGCAGGCCCATGACTCACCACTTCCCCCTATTGATCATTTGTGATTCTTACTATTGATAATTTCAGATTGCATTTCAGTCAAATTTCAATCCCAGATTTAGCAAAATTACCGAGATAGCTGGGAAATTACGTTCCGGGCATTCGTGGAGGTTTCTTGAGCTAGCAGTTAGGGCGTGATCAGATCTGAAGTAAGTTATTTTCATCTTCTTGGATAACCTGACCACGTAATTAGTATGGCCAGTCGGAAAAGTAGAAATATTCGAGAGCTACATAGATATAGAAAAAAAATATATATTATTATTCAGAAATCTTTTTTTTACCTTACTAGGATATGCGTGTATTACTTTTTTGGTTCACGAAATTATCATTGATTTGAATCATTTCTCCAATCTCATTGAGTAAGTCATCTATTTTTCCAAAATTTTTACAGAATCGAAATCAAAATTGCAAGATGTTTCGAAATGATGTACAGCAATGCTGTTTTTTCTTTTTTATTTCTATTCTTTTCACCGCAGTCATATATATATCTGTATTGATATATTCTGGTTTTTCTGTATTGATATATTCAAAAAATTTTACAGAATCGAAATCAAAATTGCAAGATGTTTCGAAATGATGTACAGCAATACTGTTTTTTCTTTTTTATTTCTATTCTTTTCGCAGTCATATATATCTGCATTGATATATTCTGGTTTTTAGATACTGTTTGGTTCCTATATACAGTGCTAGTCAAAAGTCCCCTCCCCCCCTCGTATCTTTTGAACGGGTATACTTATATTAATGAAATTTGGAGGGTGGAAATAAACGGATGTAGGCTTCTCAACTGGTCATAACAGGTGACGCAATAGTCATAAATGACGTCACAAGGCCACTGTGACCAATAATTTCAAATGGGACCCTATGGCAAGTGACAGCTCGTTTGAAAGGTATTGAAAATACCTATTCAGTCATACCAATTTTGTTTGGGTTTCGGCTGATTTTGATTGATAAATTGAAGAAATACGAAAATTATAGTTTCGCATTTAATTAATAAAGATTTAAGAACCAGTTCTTATAATAAGTGTTCAAAATGTGCTCCATCTACTTCCTGGCAGTAATGCATCCTATTGCTAAACTCTTGTCGTACTCGTCCCAGTGTGTCAGCGGAAATTGCCCTACATTCTTCAACAATTCGTTGTTTCAGAATGGCAATACTGTCAGGTGCTGTAGCGTAAACCTTAGATTTCAAGTACCCCATAGAAAAAAATCTAATGGTGTAAGGTCCGGTGACCGAGCTGGCCATTCGATCGAACCTCGTCGTCCAATCCTACTACCACGATATTCTTCATCTAGGTAACGTCTTACTGCACCGTAATAGTGTGCAGGAGCACCATCTTGTTGAAACGTTATTTCCAAGTTGTCGAATTCATCTGGATTATCTTCTAGAATTTCAAGAATTAACGCCTCAATATCATTTTGTAACATCTCCAGATGCAATTCACCGGTTAAGTTAGCATTGAGAAAAAGAGGCCCAACTATGTGGTTTCCCAAAATACCTACCCAAACATTTACTTTTTCTGGAAATTGAGTATGTTTTTCACGAAAGATGTGAGGATTTGTGTCACTCCAATACCTCACATTTTGAGTGTTAACATATCCATTGAGAAAGAAAGTACTTTCGTCACTAAAACAAATTGTCTGTATGTAGCCTGGTTGTTGGTTCATTTTATTGGACATAGTTTCACAGAATTCTAGTCTTCGGTCGGGGTCATCATCTGAAAGTTGGTGCACCATTTTTAATTTGTATGGATGAAATTTGTTTTTAGCCAACACCCTATGTACTGTCCTTTGACTGACTTCACAGATAGACGCAACTTGGGCTGTGGAAGAAGTAGGGTTTACTACCATTTCTCCAATTATGTCAATTTTTTTGTCATCACTAATTGTTGGTCGACCAGATCGTTTGGCATCTTGAACACTACCTGATGCTTCAAACTTCCGAAGAAGCTCCCTCAAATAAACCCTCGATATAGGGCGATCGGGGAACCTCTCATTAAACAGTCGTTCCGCTGCATGGAAATTGTTTCTACATTCACCAATTATTAAGATAGCTGCTACTTTGTCGGCTACAGTACGTACCATTTTGCCTCTGTAAACACTTAAACGTCTCGTTAAACAATAGCTCAGGTAAATTTTCAAGGTATAAACACTTTTGACAAGTAGAGAATTCAAAAACGTCAACCTTTTTGACAATTAACCAGAGGCGTACTTTAAAATCTTTATTAATTAAATGCGAAACTATAATTTTCGTATTTCTTCAATTTATCAATCAAAATCAGCCGAAACCCAAACAAAATTGGTATGACTGAATAGGTATTTTCAATACCTTTCAAACGAGCTGTCACTTGCCATAGGGTCCCATTTAAAATTATTGGTCACAGTGGCCTTGTGACGTCATTTATGACTATTGCGTCACCTGTTATGACCAGTTGAGAAGCCTACATCCGTTTATTTCCACCCTCCAAATTTCATTATTATAAGTATACCCGTTCAAAAGATACGAGGGGGGGAGGGGACTTTTGACTAGCACTGTATATATATATATATATATATATATATATATATATATATATATATATATATATATATATATATGTGTATTGATATATTCTGGTTTTTAGATACTGTTTAGTTCGCCCTTATAACATTTCCAACATTCACAGGGAATATTATATATCAAACATGAATCTAATTTAGTTGGTATCTCATCTCTCACCTGCGCGAATAATGTTCCTGTAGTTTTGAAATGGTAAAAGGGAAACTTGTGAGAATCAGTTGATAAATATGTTTTTACTTCATATGAGTTCATTGGAAATGGTAGTAGTAGTAGTAGTAATTTCTTTGTGTACACCTCCCTCCCTGTTAAACGAGTTGGCAATATTCACTTATTGCCCCCCCCCCAAATTTCCTGTCGGTTCGTCCCTGTATTAACACTTCTGTGTAGTTCCAGAAACGACAGTTCGCTTTCTGCTTCTATTTCTTACGTGAACTGATTGATTGGGTTGAAGCTATTGAAAATATTTAATACTTCCTCAGATTTGTCTGCTGGAATGTCAAGAATACAATCATCTACATAATATTTAATAAATAATATTTAATGAAAATAATATCAATAGGTAATATCCATGTTATTATTGTTATTATATAATTAACAACTATATTAGCCAACACAGGACTGGCTCAAGATCTTTTCTTTCACTTGGAATGAAAAGATCGATATTGAAAAATTATATTAAAAATAATATCTATCATTACGGAGCATAAAAACTGACGTTTGCCAACCATTTTGAACACAGAAGGAGAACTAGATCCTTGTATATACCAAATTGTACAGGTACACATTCATTCATGAAGCGGGAGTCGCTAAGAGAATGAATTCTATTCGTGCACAAAATATCATTCATCCTAGTTAGTCGCCCTGGTCATCTCCTATATGGATTGTACCCAAATAAACGGGCGCTAGTGGGAAGAAAAAGTGGATAATCGTAGTCGACTACCGGAAGGATAACGAAAAAAACATCTAGGGCCGCTACCCCTTGTCAATCATCAACGATGTAATGGAAAAACTCAAAAAATCATAGAGAACATGGAAAAGCCAAAAGAAAAAGCAAATTACACAAACAGAACTTCGCAGTGAAACCCCCAAACCAATTGTTTCAATAAACGAAAACACTCAGTGACATAAACTGAGTATTGACATTGGTCTTAGAAATTAAGGCTGCATACATTATCAATAACGCGGGGAAAATAATTAAAATCAAATTTTGCTGATAGCTGGAGCTCATGGCAAAAACCTCATTGGACACCTCTCAAGCAAAAAAGTAAAACCATCAAATAATCAATTAGATAATAATGTTGTATTGCAATAATGAGCATCTAGCAAAGACGGCACTAAAGGATTCTGAAAGCTTCACGAAACCAGATAATTTGGAAAAATAGGAGGAACTGCTACTCAAGAGAAAACTGATATTATAATACTCACCGTGCCCTACAGATATGATAACAAGTAAAAAAATCTAGATATATATGATACTGATCTTTCTCTACAATTCATTCCATAAAAGTGTCGACCATATGAAGACCTTAGAATGTGATATCTTGAGACGGACGAACGAAATGAACTCTGTGTAAACAGCACTGAGAAATTATTTCTGAGCATCGCAATTCTGAATTTTATTGGTAATAATTTCAAATGTAACAGCGGAACGAAAGAAAAACACCAACGAAGAAATTACCAAATATTCAAAAGAGACGCAAAGTTCAAATGAAGGGCTGGAAGAGTGGACTAGCAGTTGTGCAATCGCGAAAATTGGTATATGGAGAATCAACAAGAAGAAAACAGTGCTGGGGATGAAGATAGTGAAAGTGCATTTTTTTCGCCAAAAGCCAAGGAAAACTCAATATCTATTCTGTCCTTCAACATCCAGTCGTACGTAACAAAGATAATGAACTCCATTTATGGCTCGAGTAACAAGGATATTCAAAATTAGTACTGCTAACTGAACACTGGCTTAAACCTGACAAGCCACTTCACATACCTGAATATAAATTAGTATCTAATTACTGTAGAACAAACTTACTGCATGGTGGAGGGGCTAACCTTTTCCAGAATTCATTTATAGATATGTTGTTCAATATGGCTGAGAAGTAGTGTGATATATGCGGGGTAAAACAATTTTCAAATATGTATGGCATTTTCGAGAAAACTGGATCTCTTTACCGCATGTATCTATAGAACACCGACATCCGATATCCATACATGTCTCGATAAATTAGAATATATTTTGTCTTAAAAATCACCCTTCGACCAAAAATTTGCGTAGCTGGTAATTTCAATATCAACTTTAAAGAATGAAAATACTACTACAGTTAAGAGATTGATAAATATTTTTGCCTCTTTCAATATCTCAAATCATGTAACATCTCCTACTCGCATATCGCAGTACTCAGCAACAATCATCGATTATCTATGCTCAAATATTGAACATTCTATAGTCATAGTTTTTTTTACCTTCCAATTCGTCAGACCACGAAACCATTTTGAGTCATACACCTATCAAAAAGTCAGACTTTGGAAGAATTTATAGTACAAAGAATAATCGTAGGTTTCACCCAAAAGCGGTTTGGCCTAGTCTACTGCTAATGGAGGATCCTTCCAAAGCATTTCATGGATAACTTGTAAAACATTTTCAGATAGCATTTCCTAAAATAAAAATTAATAACAAAAAACTTGAACTTTGATAGAAGAAATTTCATACCTTTTGTAGTATAAAATTTCTTCTGAGAACGCGTATTATAATAAAATAATTGCTGAATCTAACAAAAAAGTTAAACAAAGCTGGTCAATAAAACTCGGGGAAAAAAACGCCAAAGCAATTCCAACTGATATGATCTTAAAACCGGAAGCTCTAAATAAACTTCACTATTCCATAGCCGAAAAACTCCATAATGATATCACAATTCTCATGGCCCACTAGAGTACATAAAAGAAACATACACAAAAAATAGTTTCTTCTTAAACAGCACCAATTCAACTGTATGATCAAAAATAGGAAGACCTCCTGGCAGTGCTCTCAATGTCCTAGTTGAACTGATTAACAGATATTTTGCAGAAGAACTCGGTAGTGATACCAATTTACAAATACTGCAACAATGAAGATCCTGCCAATTTCGGACCAATATCTGTAATTCCAACTAGCTGAAATAATTGGAAAACTGGTTAATCGGAGAACCATAAAATCCTTGAACAACAATATACTCAGTATGGCTTCCAAAATAAAAAAAATACTTCTGCCATATCTGTTTTCCTGCTGTTGATATATAATGAAATCAACAGAGCTGAAACTGTAGAAGCTATTATATGCGACTTTTCCAAAGCTTTGGACTGTGTCAATCATGACATGACATGGCTTGGTAGATACGGCTTTAGAGAGACATCGAATCATATCTTTCTGAAAGGAAGCAGTTTGTAAGGATGTCTTCGGACTCGAATACCAGTGATATGAAATGTAGTGTACCCCAAGGTTCTATTCTACGTCCTATCCTGTTTCTCCTGTACATACAATGATTTGACTAACATATCAATTACGGGAGGATTCACTCTCTTTGCAGGCGATACCACAATATTATGACATGACAAAGACAAATACCGGTGACATACCAGAATGTGTAAAGATATGATTGAAATAAAATATTGGTGTAACTCAAACCTCTTGACACTCAACATGAAAAAAAAACAATGTAATAGTATTCAAATGCACATTTTTCGATATTTCTCTAGAAGTGAACCCTATAGAAAATTGCACCACGTCAAAATTCCTAGAAGTCCATCTAGATAATAATTTAAAATTTTATGAACACATCAAGTAGGTACCTCAATAAATGAGTTTCCTGCTTGCGCTGAGAAATATTGTGAAAGAGCTCGGCTTTCCCAACGCATTGATAAACTCCCAGCTAAGATATGGTATAGCTTTCTGGGGGGTAATACACTTATACAGTCTGCCTTTGCTCTACATAAAAGAGCTATCATATGTCTTTGTTGAGCAAAGAGACAAGATGCAAGTAAACCATATTTCATGAACACATAATTTCAATAGTCATTACAATATATATTTAATGGAAACAGTGACCAAAAACAGAAGCAATTATGAAATCACAAACAATGCGTATTTAACCCGAGAAACGAACCAACTGCAACTGCAACTAGTTACATGACTCAATCATAAATAATGGTATAAAGATGGATGTTAGAGAAGCACCAACACCAAATCTTTTTCAAAAAAAAAAACAAAGAATCATTGAGTGGTAAATCCTACTATAGTCTTCAAGGATAATTGGATGACACACCACATTAATCAATTGAGTATTGAAAAAAATTAGTGATTGGATGTGTGTTATTTATGCCGGTAAAAGAAGAAAGAAGGAGGAATTGTAAGTGATTTAGGCGTGAGAAAACGGTGCTCCAAAATGTCAGACATAATTGATCCTTGAAAGACCATAACTCGAAAATTATATGAGACCGCCGGCTATTTTCATGGAGCATGGAGCCTTACTACACATTCATCGAAAAAATGGTGGATAAAAAATTCAAGACATCCACAAGAGCGGAAATCAATAAGTTTTCGATAGTGGCCTCTGATGGAGCATATTTATCAGCTGATTCTGGAAGCTAAATGCTCCCAACTGGAACAAAATAATATCAACCTTGAGAGACATACAAGGAAAAATAACATTATAATTTTCGGACTGGGAAAATTTTCACAAGGTAATCTAGTTACGGAAGTTATTCAAAAGCTGAATTCGATTCTTGGGACCAATCTAAGCGAACAAGACGCAAATGACATCTATCCACTGAATGCTGATGGAGAAGCTCCGATAAAATTTGAATTTTTAACTTATTTGAAAAAAAGGAGAATCTTCGAAAACGTTCATGAGCTGATGATATGGGTTTTGAAGACCGTAATAACTTCAAAATATTACAGCAACATATGAAAGAAGCTAGATCCAAACATCTTTCAGCAAAAATCAAGGGACTCCGGCTGGTTATGGCGAATCATATACAGCTCAACAATTGAGAGAGAGGTCACCTGAACCCCAAGATATTTCTATGAGGGAGGGGTCAAAAAGCGATCCATCCACCCCAATTCTCACACGCGACCTTCACTTAGGAGACGAGAAAGTAGGAAATATATTGAGCTCTCCACTGGCTAGTCAAAGCGGATACAAACCGAAAGAGGACAAAAACCAGAAAAAAACTATATACAATACACGCCCACGGGTTAATAGCAACGCACCGTAGAAAAGAAAAAACTAGGACTCTATCCATCTTCCGTTTATTCCATTAGGGACCGCTACAAAAAAACGCCTGACAAATAATAAATAGGTATTTCTATTAGATATTTTTTTCCGTTTTATCACTAAGTTGTACCAGCTTCTATATTAATAATTATTATGTCTTTTTAATCAACATCAGTATCATTGTGACTTGTGAACATGTCCAAAACATTTAGCCGTGCCCGTCTCAATACTAGATCCCTTATAGCCCATACAATGATTTAAAAAAATTAACTTATAAACACTTTGATATTATAGCTGTCAGTGAAAGTTGGTTTCAGAGAACATACCTAACAATAACATATCTTTTGATGGATATGATCTCTTCAGAAACGATAGGGCATTGGTTAGAGGAGGGGGGGGGGGTGGTGGTATACGTAGGACAATGTTTTCAAGCAAAAAATATAACTGTGAATCATCAACACAGAACCGAAGAACTTTGGGTGTCATTAAAGTGGAATCAAATGTTCGCCGCTCTGGGTATTTTCTACAAACCACCCAATATGCCCAAAGATTTATTTTTGAGTGGGTTTGAAACATCAATCAGTACTTTTGCACCCGAATTCGATGCTCTTATCTCCACAGGCGACTTCAATATTGACTTCTCTTATCATAACAATAGCACAACTATCATGACGTCATATACGCTCGAATAAATTATTCAAGAACCGACGAGATATGGAGAATCAAGTGCTAAAACTATAGATCTTATATTTGTTACCGATAATTTACCGGTCAAATCAACTAAGGTGGTGTCCGTACCAGACATATCAGATCACTGTATGGTCACTTGTTCTATTGGTACTGAAACCAATCAATTTAATGAACCCCTTTCGTTACTTCAGAAAATTCAATGATAACGATTTCAGCTCGAACACACTGATTTTTCTGTACTATATCAGTCGTACGATATCGATGAAAAAATAAATATATTCAATGATACCCTCACCCGTCTCTTCGATACGCATGCGCCTATAAAAACTATTAAAATAACTAGAACTAAAGCAACCTGGATTACTTCCACTATTCGAGTAATGATGTCCCTGCGGGACAAAGCTCTTCTCAAATTCAAAAAAAGTTAACTTGAGAAACACTGGACTTTTCACAAAGACCTGGGGAACCAAACTAAATATGATATAGGAAGGGAAAAGCGAGCTTATCTGAGTTTTAAAATGAGAACTGATAAAAACAAAAAACATTTTTGGAAAGAGTTGCGGAATATGTCGACCCTTGCTAGCTCAGCGCATCGTCAGATGCCAGAAGAGCTGAAAAATCCTTCACAAATCAATGATTACTTCAACAACGCCTCAAAGTGTCCCAATCCTCCAAATAAGACAAAGTGAATTTTTTTACAAATAACATTCAATCACTTGCAGGTAACTTCAGTTTCCTTCCTACTGATGAGAATGAAATCTATAGAACCATCCTTTCCATCAAATCGAAAGCACTTGGTGTTGATAAAATCAGCATTGAAATGATTATCCGCTCATGTCCTATTATTCTGCCAATAATATGCCATATTTACAATGTTTGCTTACAAAATAGTGTCTATCCCATCACTTGGAAAAAATCATTCATCTAACCTGTCCCAAAAGTGTCTAATCACGGGCTACAGAGATCTCAGACCAATTAGTATTTTTTGTGCTTTATCGAAGCCATTTGAAAAAATTATCTTGTCACGTATGAAATATTATTTAGAAAGTCAAAACTTGATACCACCTCATCAGTCTGGCTTCAGAGCAAATCATAGCTGCATCACGGCGCTATTGAAAGTAACTGACGACATCATGCTAGCTACTGATAAGAATGATCTCACAGCTCTAGTTTTACTGGATTATCCTAAGGCGTTTGACAGAATTAATCATATACTACTATTTTACACTTTATTTGATTTACTTTCGAGGCAATTAAACTCCTAGAGAGTTATCTTTTGAATCGCCTTCAGTCAGTTCTTATTGATGACTGTCACTCAAACTCTCTCTTAGTGGAAAACGGTGTTCCACAAGGCTCTATATTAGGGCCAACGTTATTCATGGTGTATACACATGGATTTGGAAAACAAAGTGAATTTTGTGAAAGTCACTACTATGCGGACGACACCCAACTTTATTTCTCCTTCCCTGAATCAGATTTGTTAATGGCAAACTCTAGAATAAATTCCGATTTAGAGAAAATCTTAGACCTATCTAACAAGTTTTGCTTGAGTATAAATCAATCAAAGTCACTCGTCATGCTATTCTTTAGGAAGAAAGCAAGAACTCGAAATTGTCTGAATATCAATTTAAATGATGTAGGGATCCCAAAAAAAGGAATGCATAAAGAATCTAGGACTCTATATGGACTCATCGCTCAAATATGACCAACACGTCAATATTGTCACAAAAAAGGCTTTTTGTAATCTGAAGTTATTCTATTCATAGGAACATACTTGATAAAAATAGTAAAATAATTTTATGCGAGGCACTTGTTCTCAGTCATCCCAATTATGCCGACGTAATCTATGGTCATGCCATATCGAAGTCGAACTTGCATCGGCTACAACTCGTTCAGAATTCATGTGTTCGACTTATTTGTGGTTTGAGTAGAAGACATCACATAAGCCAACATCTGAACGAAATTGGGTGACTGAATATGGAAAATCGAATAATTCTTCAGTCTTGCAGTTTATATCACAAATTAATCATAACTGAGAAACCGGCATATCTTTTCGATAAAATTTCCTTTAGAACAGACGTTCATCATCTGAACATTCGTTTCAAATCACGTTTAACCTCTCCACAGCCTCATTTCAGTCCTCCCTCAGTTATATGATAACCAGGCTTGACAATAGGATTCCCGACGAAATGAAACAAACCAAACCAACTGAGTTAAAAAAAAACTGAAACAAAAACTATTTGATGGCTTCATACATTTTTGAATTGTCTTTCCACTCGATTTGTTAATTTAATTTCCCTAAATTACATTTAGCTTACTTACCATTTACCATAGTTGATCATTTGTATTTGTACAAGTATATGTTTACGTTTTTTTTTCTTTTTTCCCTTTAAGGTTGAGTGTAATAATGCTCGTTTATACTCTCATGTACGACGAAGCCTTAACTCTGCCTCCTAGCTGTAGGATAACTGAATTGTAACAACCTAGATGTAGCCAATAAAATCATTTATTATTATTATAAGCTTGTCGGATAATGACAAATCACTAACCATCTAATTTTCGACCAACGTTCCATTTATTTAGCGTACAAACTTTATCAAGTCCTAAAAGAACGAATTGTAAAAATGTAAGAGGTAGGAATTTTTTTCAAAGTTTAAAACGGAAATTATTCTTATTGGAACCAACCCATTATATATATATATATATATATATATATATATATATATATATATATATTGCCTATTGATGAAATGTTATACATTAAACAATTAACATAACCTCAATTGAAAACATTTCGAACCAAATTGAAAGGAAATCAACCAATTCACACAAATAAGCTAATGACATTTAACCCTCTCATGTAAAATACTTGAGATATTATTGTTCCTGAAATAAGTATTTCTAAATAATATTTCAAAGAAAGCGTGTGCTGTCACTATGAAATTTCAAATACTCTATAGTTTGTTGCGTCTCCTGAAACGTTTTTAGGATATTAATTTTAAATAATTCTGAATAAAGATATTTCATTCCTCTGAAGTGTTGCTATTACTACTTTAAGTACAAGTCCGCTAAAGTGGCATTTTGCGGACCCTTTTCAGTATCTGAAGTAGGCATTTTGTGGAGCATGAACGAAAATGGTATTCGCTGTGTGCATTAGGCTGGAGGCGATAGATGAAACTATAACAGCGCCCATGGTAGCAGAAGTAGGTAATGTTCCTGGTAATCACTAATCACAAGCACAATCTGAAAACTTTCAATTTCTGAGGTCTCCCCGTTTATTCACAAATCCCTTAAAAATATTGTACCATACTTCAAATGAATAAACATTATTATTATCGTAGTGGCAACGGTCACGGTTGGGTAGTATAACAACAATCCTACATATAATAACAATGAGCCCTTGCTATTGCTATGTAGTCGATTACAAAAATAGTACGTGTAAATTTTATACATTTCCAACTGCATCACAAAAATTGCAGCAAAGAGATAAGTGTTCTGTTATTCCACGATATTTCAATCTCTCATTCCGGGACGTGAGGTTTTCATTCGATAAATATTTGAGATGTTTTCCGTTTTCTATTTGATCGTCTAGATAAGTGGATAGTAAAAGTATTAACCAAGTTCCGTGGGACGGTGTTAGCCGGTGATGGAAAGCAAATAGCGACTTAAACTGCGAGTTCGGTAAAACCTGGACGGTGTTGTTAACTGATCAACCTGCCTTATGAACAGAGGACAGAGATACTGATGTCTTTCCAAGTTGTCTATCAAACACGGCATTCTATCAGGACAAAGTACCTCGCAGAGGATAATTTATTTGTGTTTTAGTTTCCACGAACTGGTTTCGGTTACAAAAGCAATTGGCTTTACATCTGAACTAATGTTAAATGTAATGCAGTTCAAGTACTAAGAGTCAACATCGTAACTTGTACTGTATAAGCAATACCCAATATTTTGTGGACAATTTTATACGTGTTAGAGAGGGTTGAACGTGTTTGTATTATTTAGGGACAGTTCATCGTTCTTACATCCTTGCAAGGGTAAAAGTGGGATGCCATATTCAGGTACAACTGTGAACCTCATTCCTTTTCTGATTATTATATTATTTGAGAATTTCATTAAATAGTTTGGCGTTGAATCTGATGTTATTCATTTTTTCAAATAATGAACATAAAAATATAATCCAAGATAGAAAAAACATTTATTACGATTAATTTTTACTACTTAAAATCATACTTTTATACTTAAGCGACTATTAGGTAATTGACTTCAATTGTAAAAAAGACATTAATGTGATATAGGAAAATATTCATCGTTATCACTATCACAATTAATGCAAACGTAAGTACGATCAGCTATTTTTTGTGGCTGAAATCTACTAATTACTACCTACTTGTTTTTGATTTCTTTCAAAATACTTACTTACCCACCTTACTTCAAGTATTACCAGTTAAATGATATGATTATCTACTTTTACTATTTGTTGTAATATAAATTATTTTTATTTTTCTGGTTAGTTTATTTCATTACTTTGTATATCATTCCATCCTCCCATAGAATATAATGATTGTGACGGATGTGGAACAAAAATAATGACAGTAGCGATCTGTCATTGTCAACTACATATGTGTGTGCCAATGTTCACGAGTGAAAAATCAATTATCCCCTATTTTTCTATCCGTAAGGGTGGATAATTTCATTCGAAATCCAAATATGAGGTATACCCTATCTATTAAAAAAAGAATCATCTAAATCGAAGAACCCAGTACAAAGTTATGCCTGATAGAATCGGTTAACGGACCAGAATTCAGAGGGTGAGTGATCAGTATCTTTCATTTTGCTACCCTTAGGGGTGGATTTCATCTTCTGAATTCAAATGGGACCAACTTCCAAGTACACCCTATCCACAAAAAATTATCGGAATCGGACGTCTCAGTGAAAAGTTATGCGTGATCATACATAAAACAAATATACGCGTCGACTAGAAAACCTCCTCCTTTTTGCCATGGTACATACAACTATTCTCAGTTCCTAGAGCACCTTTCCATGAATACTTCAGAAACTAGCCGTAATAGAGCTGATTTAATTCATCTATACAAATTAATTTCAGGTATAACAATATGTATTGCCATGTTGGCAAAAATCAATTTTAGATTTATTTCCGCCATTTGACGAGTTAGAGTGCGGTGTATAGTTTTTGAGATATTTCGATTGCCCAACTTACTTTCCAATACTTTGGTTTTTTAATATAAAAATGGAAATACCCTTTATTATTAACGTTTCGAAATCAAACGTCCAATTTTTATTGTTTTTGCAGTGACAGTGACATTAAGCAACAAAAAATTAGAACAAATATTAGGAGTCAGGGTGCATAGCAACAATTTCAATTATTGCTATTACTGCAAAACCGTTATCAGATAATTTTCGTTAATTTATAAAATATCGCTTCAATTATGGATGAAAAAAGTGATTTCAGTGATACATCTGATATTGCTGCCGATGTGATGGAGTCAGACTACTATACGAAAAATAATATGATGCATTTGATAGTTGGTGTTCTCCAGAAAAAATATCTAAGGTATCTATGAAGTTATCAACCCTGTGGTCGAAGTTTTCTATGTAAAAATCAACTTCAGCTGTTAACAATAACATACATATAGATGATTATCCCAAAGTGAAGGCATTAAAAAAAAAAGTTCTGGCTACAAGCCGAAAAAGGCAAACGTTTTCACGAGAGAAGAGGTAACTACATTTTTGCTTGCTGCTGCGGATGACAATTTTTTATTGATGAAATTAGTTATGATTATGGGATTGTAAAAAACTTTTTAACAAAAAATCAAACCGACGAAATACGGAACTGAAAAGTAAAAAAAAATTAAATAAACATTCTTAGTCTCAGTAACTAAGCTCCTAAACTGATGTAAGTAACTAATTTTGAGTCGGCGCCAAACAAACAAGCAAATGAATTAGGTAAGTCGTAAAATGATGGACTCGAGTTGCGCGGTGACATTCTGATAATTTTTTTGAAGTAATTTAATGATGTTAGTTGATTGCTCGTTTGGCGCCGACTCAAAATTAGTTACTTACATTAGTTTAGGAGCTTAGTTACTGAGACTAAGAATGTTTATTTTATTTTTCACTTTTCAGTTCCGTATTTCGTCGGTTTAAGTTTTTATTTTTCAATTTTTTGTGGTTAAAATTTACTAATTACTACCTACTTGTTTCTTGATCACTTCCAAAATACTTACTTACCCACCTTACTTCAACTATTACCAGTTAAATAATATGATTATCTACTTTTATTATTTGTTGTAATATAAATTATTTTTGTTGTTCTGGTTAGTTATTTCATTACTTTGTATATCATTCCATCCTCTCCTAATGCTATTGTGATAATGACACTAGCGATCTGTCATTGTCAACTACATATGTGTGCCAATGTTCACAAGTGAAAAATCATTATCCCCTATTTTTCTACCCGTAAGAGTGGATAATTCCATTCGAAATCCAAATATGATCAACTATGAGGTATACCCTATCTGATAAAAGGAGAATCATCCAAATCGAAGATCCCAGTACAAAGTTATGCCTGATAGAATCTGTTAACGGACCAGAATTCAGAGGGTGAGTGATCAATATCCTTCATTTTGCTACCCTTAGGGGTGAATTTCATCTTTCAAATTCAAATGGGACCAATTCCAAAGAAAACCCTATACACTGGAAGAAGAATTATCGGAATCGGTGGCCTCAGTGAAAAGTTATGCGTGATCATACATAAAAAAAAATATAAAAAAAAATTAATATACGCGTCGAATAGAGAACCTCCTCCTTTTTGGTTTCGTCGGTTAAAAATGACAACACATGATATTGAGGACAATGATCTTATAATTGTTAAAATTCCTGATTCAAAAACGAAAATATAAAGAACAATTGTAGTTCCAAATAACAATGAACACACATTTAATCTAGCTGAAATTTGTCGAAAGTATGTCACTGCGTTCTAAGATAGCAGAAAACCCTAGATTTTTTCTTCAGTATAGGAAAACTATAACATTAAACGAGAAAAGCCATTTGATTCGTATTACCAAAATCATCGTTTGGAATTGACATACAGAATAACAGCAATTGTACTATTAATATAAATCTTGTAAAAAATTAGTATGGATGGAATATGATTGTAATATGTTTGATAAAAATCGATTGAAACGGGAATTATGGGTATTGTGTATTACCTGTATTTAAAAAACGTAGGTCTTTACTTTTTTGCAAGCTGTGCAGATTTTTTTTGCACTCTGTTCAAAAATAGCCTACTTTTGACATTTAAAAGTCATACAAATGACACATTTTTGACGCAAGTACCTATTGGAAAAAATAAATTTTTGTCATTTTATTGCAATCGAATAAATGTTAGAAGTTATTTATTTTTTTATATTTTCATTTTAAAATACTTGGTGACTGGCACAGCTGAATCCTTCAAAAAATAACGAATGACGCATTGAATGCCCACTAAATGTTTGCCACTGATGGGCTGAACCCCTCTTCAAAGAAATAAAATCCGAAGCGGCATCACAGCAACGAGAACAGGCCGTTCCTTGCACCGTAACCAATTAAAATTTTGTGATCAAAGCTTGACCCAACCCAGCGTTTAACATATTCTGGCCCGGCTTTAGACGAGATTTTTCTCTTTTATGAGCTCGTAAGCCGCAAATTGACTTTTTATGGAAGGTGATGTGTTTTATTTCGAACCGTATTATGTAGGATAATAATATTAAGCTACCTACAAATTGGAACGTACCTCATTAATTGAGTGATGCTTTTGGGTGCAAACACCGGTGATAAGGAATGTTTTTTCTGTAGATTTCGAATTTTGCACCTGCCATGTTCGAGATGGGTCCAGGATACAGGAGAAATCGGTAAAGATATGTTGTTTTGGTGAAGGAAAATTTGATAGACTCGGTTAAGTAGAGAAAAGCCGATTGGTGGTATGTACTTCTGATCGCATATTAGGATATCTTAATCAACGGGCTCCAAGACAATATCTGTATTTTGAATAAGCAAATATTATCATTCAAAATATATTTGCATGTATGTAATATGAATCCATATATTAGAGACTATGAATATGAACTCATTGAAACAAAACAAGTTGATAATAACAGGTCCATTTCATCCGAAGAAAATATAAAATACAACTTTAATATTCTTCACCAGACCATAAGGAGTATTGAAAAAATCTGAGTGAACTATAAATATATCTTAGTGAACATTTTCACTGCATTATACTTACAGAAACATGGAACATCCAGGATTTAAATATGTTCAAGTTAAATGGCTATGATATAGTGATGAATGCGATGGCGTTGTTATCTACGTACGAGGAAATATATGCTATAATTATGAAATTATTGATATAGGTATTTGTAAAGCGATTCAGATCACATTAAAAGTAGACGAAGAAACCATACCGTCCATCCTTAACAGACGATCACATATTCGTCAAAAATCTTTCGCGAATATCTCTCTAATTGCTTTGTTGAAAATATGAAACATACAATAACAATGTAATGAAATGCAACAAGTGGATGAAAACAAGATAGAAACAGTCCAAATATATGTAAGTGAATATTAAAAAAAGTAGAAAATCGATAGGGAGACCACCGAAAATATTGCAAGACAGATGGTAATTAACAGCAATTAAATAAGAAAAAAACAGGAGCGGTAATCCCATTTATAAAAATTTAAAATAATATGGAAAAGGAGAATGATTTGACCAAAATAGAATCCAAGATTTAAACAGATAATATTTCCATAGATTGATTTGTTGGAAATATGAACAGGATGTTCATAAAATCAGATGTGGAATCATCTGCGACTGAAAGATAAACTTTAGTCACTATCTTCCATCGTCCAGATAACGTCTTGTGGGGTATTCATGTTGAAAAGGGAAACATTCTCAATTGGATATTGAATAGAAATATTTTTTTTCTGTGAATTGAAAACTCCACGATAAAAATGAAGTTATTTTTTGTGAATGTCTCACAGCAAACAACTACTTCCCCGGGTAAAGCCACGCAGGACATTAAACTACATCTGCTAGATATTCTAAAAAGACCCTAACTAAAAAGAAAAAATCTGAAATTGAAAATTTGCATTTTTATTCAGATAGTTATTTGATTTTCTATTCCAGTCTTAATTAAGAACTCATAAAGATGAATGAGGCAAAGAAGAATGTTTTCCAGAAGGGAGTGCTCACCAGGAATCATTCGTAACATTGACGCAAGAGAAGCATCGCATTCACTAGGTCTTCAATACATTATTGTCGACGAAAATCTATCTCTCGCTTCCACGATCATCAGGAAGACCGGAAGAAATGGGAAACACATTTTCAAGAAGCAATCTCACTTTGCAAAGATAGAAAAAGTTAGAATCATTTCTTTTGGAGAGACACCTTGAAATTAGTGTTTTTTGACATTGAAACCCGTCATGGGGTATGATAAATTGATTTGTTGAAAATATCATTTTTAGGAGATATCAACCTGAATATCTTAGATGATAACTTTTACGAATTTTATTATCATTCCATTATAAAAACCGTAACTAGACAACAAAATGATATATGCGTTGATCGCATTTAAAAAAAAATCGAATGAAATATTATCTATTCTATTGAAAAGTGCCATAACTGATCATTACACAACAATCGTTAAACTTGCTTCCAAAAATAATGAGGAACATGAAGTATCAGATAAATATCGTAAGTACATTGATTACACATCATTGAAAAAAGAATTAGCTCGATATGATTGGTCTAATACTCTCCCCAAAAATGTCGAAAAAAGTATTTCAAGCTTCTTGAATTCATTATAAAACTTCATCACTTAACACACAAAAACGTCTAAGATAAAACACAAAAACATTAAATGCAAACAATGGATCACACAAGGGATAGTGAATTCCATACAATATCAGAGATAGCTTATTCCAAAATTTTCGAATAGAGACAAATAACCTAATTTTGAAAGAACAATATTGAATTGATTTGTTGAAAATATAAACAGGATGTTCATAAAATCAGATGTGGAATCATCTGCGACTGAAAGATAAACTTTAGTCACTATCTTCCATCGTCAAGATAACCTCTTGTGGGATATTCATGTTGAAAAGGGAAACATTCTCAATTGAATCTTCCTATCAATATTCAATTGAGAATGTTTCCCTTTTCAACAATATTGAAGTTATCGAAACATGTTAAAATTCTATAAAAATCATGTGGATACATCTCAAAACAAGAAACATTAATGTTAAAATGATAAAAAATTAATCAGGTTATCTCACTTATGATGAGAAAGAGATTGCAGATTGTTTCAATAACCACTAGTTCTCGGTTGGGCGAAATCTTGCGAACAAAATACAACAACCTGTAACTTCTCCCCTGAAAGAAGTATCGTCTGCGCATTCTATATCCATGAAACCCACAACAGAAAAGGAAATTATTGAAACGATATCATCTCTAATAATTAATATTGATGAAATCAGAGCTAAATCCTTGAATGAAATAAAAACAGAAATAGCATTTCCCCTAACCAACATTATAAATAAAATAATAGAAACAGGAAGATTTCCCAAAGTACTTGAAATAGGGGTTATTAAACCAGTCTATAAAAAAGGAAACAAAAATGAAGTCATAAACTACACTCATTTCAAACATAACAAAAATAATAGAAAAAATAATTGAAACAAGAATGGTCTCTTACCTTGGCAAATATAAAATCATTTCTAAAAATTAATATGGATTCAAAGAAGGAGTTTCTACCCAAAATTCTATTCGTTTCCTGGCGTCCATTATATTAGAGAACCTGGAAAAAGTAAACCAAGTCTATGTGTCTTCTTGAATCTTGCGAAGGCCTTCGACACCGTGAACCACTCACAACTGTTAAAGACCTTCAAAGACATAGGTTTCAGAGGAAACACATTTAGTCTCATGGAGAGTTATCTCGAAGAAGGAGAACAATATGTGAAAATTGATATCATTTTCAGTAGAAAACGGATCGTGGAATGCGGAGTACCCCAAGGAATAGTTCTGGGGCCAATCATTTTCACAATATTCATTGATGGTATATTGCGTCATGATACTTGTGGCCTTGTTTGTTTCGCTGATGATAGAGCAATTTTGTACAGTGCTGACAGCTGGAACGACCTCAAAACTAAAGTAGAAGATGACATGAGTAAACTTTTTGAATGCTGTGCTGATAAAAAACTATCAATAAATTACGAAAAAACATTCTCCTTGCCATTCTCGTGCTATGCCAATTCACTACCCTAATATGACACATTGAATGACGAAAACAATATAATAATTCAATCAGCAGAAAAAATCGAATATTTAGGAGTGATACTTGATAGACACCTGAGATGGAACTTTCATGTTGACCAAATGACTATAAAACATTGAGAATCACTCTTTATAGATTCAAGTATTCACGAAATATATTAGACACCTCCTGAATGAAAACAATTTATTGTGCAATTATGGAGTTTCGTCTTACATATGTAATAATGGGCTGTGGTGGACTAGCAATATCACATCTAAAATAAAAACTTTTCAACAAAAAATTAAACCGACGAAAAAATCAACTGAAAAGCGAACAATTAAATAAACCATCTCAGTCTAAATGATAATTGAGCTCCTAAACTAATGTAACTGATTTTGAGTCGGCGCCAAACAAACAATTATCGAAGATCATTATATTACTTTGAAAAAAGTGATCAAAACGCAGCCGTGCATCTCGCTGCCATCATTTTACGCTTTACCCAATTCAATTGCTAGTTTGTTTGGCGCCGACTCAAAATCAGTTACTTCCATTAGTTTAGGAGCTCAATGATCATTTAGACTAAAAAGGTTTATTTTATCTTTTGCTTTTCAGTTGATTTTTTCATCGGTGTAGTTTTTTGTTAAAAAGTTTTTATTTTTCAATATTTTGTTGCTGAAATCTACTACTCAATTTTTGATTACTTCCAAAATACCGACTTACCTAGCTTACTTCAACTATTAACTATCAAATAATATGATTTTCTATTTTAACTATTTATTGTTATAAGCTATAAATCAATTTTGGATGTTCTGGTTTGTTGATTTCACCACTTTGTATATAATTCCATCCTCTCATAGAATGTAATCATTTTGACGGATGTAGGAGGGTCTGTCAATGTCAACTACATATGTGTGCCAAAGTTCACAAGTGAAAAATTAATCATCCCCTATTTTCTACCCATCGGGGTTGATCATTCCATTCCGAATTGGAATATGATCAACTATGAGGTATACCCTTTCTAATAAAAAAAAAATCATCCAAATCGGAAAACCCACTACAAAGTTAAGCCTGATAGAATCGGTTAACGGACCAAAATTCAGAGGGTGAACGACCAATATCCTGTTACTCTTAGGGATGGATTTTGTTGTTCAAATTGAAATGGGATCAACTTCAAAGAACACCCTATCCAATGAAAAAAGCATCATCGGAATCGAACCGCTCTGTGAAAAGTTGTGCGTCATACATAAAAAAATATACGCGTCGATTAGAGAACCTCCCCCTTTTTGGTTTCGTCGGTTGAAAACTGAATGTATTACACAGAAACAATTCTTGAAAATACTCCTCAACAAACCATTACAATACCCATCAGAAATTATGTTCAAAGAATCAAGAATGCTCGACCTCAGACAACTATACTTCCTGAAAATCGTTGTTGAACAATATAAAAACCGAAAGCCAATGCATGTCTCAGCACGACTCTACCGGCTCTACAATTACTTACCCTTAGAAACCAGAACTGCACCAACAATATTTTCATTTTGAAAACAAGTTGAAAGTCTCATTTCAGAATCAGATTGAGTTGTCGTATATCGATTAATTGATCCCTCGTTCGCAAAAAATATACTTGTAAATAATAGTAGCATAATATACCTGCTATACTTACCCAAACTCCCACCACAATAGTCAATCACATTTCATGTTGAGATAAGTTCAAAACTATTATATTTAATATTGTATATAACCTTGAACATCAGTTATAAAATTGGTACAGAATATATTTCTCACTGAATTTTTTTGTTGCCATCTAATAATATCAATATACCTGTATTCCTTGTAACCCCAATGATTGGCCCATATTATCTTTTAATTGTACAGTTATATATTTTGTGTTTGTGTATATTTGTATATGGGTCTATCTCTTTGTATATACATATGCGTGTGTATACATATCTGTGTGTGAAAACATGCATACATTTTTATCTAGATCCTACACCTCAAAAGCAATACCAAAATTATTATTCCACTATATTTTGTATGTCATATTCATTGAATAATCAATACTAAATCCAAGAACACCCACCCCCATGCAATGCCTTGGATATTCATTCATTGAGTTAGGTTAATTTATATAATAAAGGTATATTTATTGAAAATATAACATTTATATGAGACTTTAGGTCCCTGCATATCCACTACTTTTTTGAATTTCTGGACCTACATAACTATACAATGGAAAAGGCACCAAATTGTTAGAAAAAATTGCGATATTTCCGTCAAGGGAGTTCCTAGATCACACACTTTACATGTTTGTAGAGTCGACAAAGGCTGAATAAATGAAGACAATTTTAATACAACACTTTCCTGAAGCCTCATGCGAAAGTCTTGATGTCGACTTCCCTAATAGATATGTCTCATTCAAAGTAAAGAATTTCGGAGATAACTTCAAGGCTGCTATGATTCCAATAATCTGAAATTAAGAAGTTTTTCTGAAGAAATATTCAATAAGTAGGAATATTTCAGTGAGCATCCTAAGTTAATTATGATGGTTAGGATTAATGAAGAATAATTTGGTATACAGTGTGACAATTCAAAAACTAACAATAGGCTATATATCACAAACAAAAGATTATATCAAAAAATGCTCAGAATCGTTTGTAGGATAGGAAGAGGGAACTAAAATGACTTGAAAGAGAACTCACCCCCATCAATACATCAACACCTCCAACTGAAGGAGAGTTCAAATAACAAACCCCTACTTGTGATACATCATTGAAAAGCCTATTGAAAAATTATATCCAATGGTATGTATGGTTGAATAATACAAACTTGGATTTATTCTTTCAGTGATGGTATGTATACATTGTAGTTTTAGAATTTCTTGCATTCAAGATTTAAGATAAAAAAAAATGATTTGCTTGACAAACTGACCGACATTCGTTTTATATCTTATTATTGATTCTATATATCTTATTATTGATTCTATGTGATGAATAATATGTTTCGAGTAAGAAACTCCAGAATCGTGCGAATTATCTCGTGAAATGCGAGTGTATTTGGAGATGAATACACAAAGTGAAGGGAGGCTTGTGAAGAGTGTCAATGAAGTGACACGAAAGCCTACCTTTGGGAAGAAATTTTTGTATATAATGGGTAAACAATGAGAAAACTTGAATGATGAATATTTGTTCGATTGTTTACGAAGTCTCGAGATGTATTTGTGGTGATATTACGAGACCATCTCACTAATATTCATGACGAAATCAGCATGATATTCTATGTATAATTGAACATTGGCTATCTGAAGATAATCTCATTTATGTAAATATTCATTAGAGTAGCTATTTTCGTAATAAACTCTATTTTCTGGGAGACTGTTATACTGAAACGCTATTGTTCAGAAATTGATATTGAAATATGTGGTATTGAGCTTGCACAGCAGCTCACGAATGTTTGTTTGTGTAGATCATGCAATGGTAACTGCTATACATTTTAAGATATTTTTGAGAGTGCCTTACACTATCTTAATGTTGAAAAATCCAAGGTGATTCTAGCCGGTGACCTCAATTTGAATTTTGCTGTTGCTGAAACGCTCAATTCAACTACTTTTGAAAACTTCAAATCATTCAACCTACAAGCTACAATTTTTGATTATATACTCCTACTACTGCTACTCGAATTGATAATATTGTGACTAACCTGGACAATTCGATCTTCAGTACTGGGGTCTCAAAGCCTTGTTTATCTGATCATCGGGGGCCATATACCCTCATAAATACTTTTTTTTTATTGATGGGCCGCTATGGACCCGTCCTGTGCATAGACACGGTTTAACAAATTTAAGATCCCGCTTGGCGGAATATGATTGGAGTCACTATAAAAATCATGTTACACAAGACATGAAAATGCAAAACTGAATGACCTAGTGGTTACTATTTTTCCTCTGAAGAAAAACGAGAACTTTTTTTAAACACAACCAGTCTCTTGATGATGACTGATGAACTGAAACGAATGCGTGATACTCCCAATTCTATAGAAACTATACACGATGTTGATTAAGGTACTTGTCCTCTAGATGAGTATAAAAATCTGAGCTGTGATTATGAAAATGGAATGAAAATATGTAAAACAGAAGCCTATAACAACTATTTATGTCATGAAAGACAGTTGGTACTCAATAAATCATGAAGGAAATAGGAATAAGAAGAAGCAAATTGAAACTAATATATCGGTAGAACATTTCAATGAATACTTTACTTCAATTGCTGAAAAGACCATAATCGAACTGCCTAATTTACTTCATGTACCTACATTTTGTTTAGAGTCCTGTAACTCCTGAAGATGTCTATGATATTATTATTGGCCTAAAAAATTCAAACGCTTTTGATGCTTATGAACTGAATAGCAAAATTATCAAATCAGTAGCGGATATTCTTGCCGAACCTATAGCTGCTTCGATCAATGAGTGTTTCTCTGCATATGTTTTGAAGTACTCTGTCGTTTTGCCGTTATTGAAGAAGGGAAGCACCGATGAAATATACAATTTCCGACCTATATCTATTATACCATTCTAAGTTGAAAAAAACTGCAAGAATAATAGGAAACACCTTTATAAATTTCTAGAAAGTAATTCTCTCTTGTGTCCAAGCCAATTTGGCTTTAGCAAAAATCGATCCACAACGCAAGCTATTTTTAAAGTTCTGTCGGACATTGTTGAGGGCTTGGAAGAAGGTAAACACTCACAACTCACGGTATATGATCTTCCAAAGGTACTCGACTGTGTTTTGCAAAATATTCTATTAATACTAATTACTATGGAGTAAGAGGCTTGGCTCTCGATTGTTTTCAATCTTAACTAGGTAAAAGGTCCCAATGTGTTCAAATGAGAGATGATCTCTCAAATCGTAACGTTATTACTCATGGTGTTCCTCAAGGTCAGTTCTGGGCCTCGTCCTCTTTTTTCGCCGATGATGCAACATTCATCTGTCAAAATGCTAATTCAGAAAAATTATGTACGTTATCTAATTATATTATATATTCAGCCCAAACATGGTTCACAAGCAATTAAAAAAAAAGTCTATTCTTGTTTCTTCTAATTGAAATGTCACTCAGGGTACCAGCGTCAAATTACTTGGCGTGCAATTCAAGATATACTGAATTGGGCACGTCATATCGAGGTCCTAGCGAAAAAACTATGAAGTATCGCCGTTTTTATCCGACGTTTAAATAATATTGTCAGTTCACATGTTCTTATAAATCATGTTATTTTGGTTCATTCCATAGTTATTTGTCATATGGTATTTTACCATAGGGTGGCTCGTGCTTTTATGTTACAAAAAAGGGTAATTAGAGTAATGGCGGGAGTACATTTTCGCGAACATTGTAGCCCTCTCTTTTTGAATTTTCAAATCATGCCATTTTCTACTTTATTCATACAGGGTGAGTCAGAAGTACTTTGACAAACTTCAGGAGGTGATTCCTCACAATATGAATTGCCCTAATAAATGTATATCCGGAAACGCTTCGTTTTCAAGATACAGGGTATTAAAGTTTTATTTTTATTTTCGTTTTTTTTAAATTACTTTCGAAATACTGTCCTCAATTGAACGAACATTGAAAGGCTTTTTGAGGAGTCGAGTTCGAACCTGATGTAATTATTGCTCTCACTCGTAGGGGGCGCCCCCTACAAGTCTTTTTCTTTTTTGAAGTTCATAACTTTTTTGGACGTACTTCTATTACATTTGTCAGTGAGAAAATCAATTCCTCTATCATATCTACGTAAAACAGCTACCCCTGTTACAAGTCGCTATAAGCAACCATTTTCTAGATATTTGGACTTGAAAATTTCATTTTTACTTGTTTGAAATAGTTATTTTTGTATCAAAATCTGTATTTGTTTTAATAAAATTTCCAAGAAATATCAACATTTTATTTCAAGAAATTTTGAATATGTAGAATAAAATAAAATAAAGGAAACTAAATTGTATTCAAATAAATTGTTCTAAGTGTTCACCTTCAGCGAAAATACAAGCATTCAGTCTTCTGATCATTGAATCTGGTACCCACTCAAAAATTATTGGTGTGTTTCTTATTGTTTCACAGGCGTCTACTATTCGGTTTTTTAGATCTTCCACGTTCGCAACTGGAGTTTTATAAAGTAGTGACTTCAAATGTCCCCAAAAATTAAAAACTAGCGGGTTTAGATCTGGGGACCTTGGTGCCCACGCCTGGTTAGGTTTTTCTACACCCCTACCGATCCATCGATTTGGATAGACAGTGTTAAGGAATTTCCTGGCCAAAACGCTGAAATTGGCCGGAGCCCCATCATGCTAAACCACATGCGGGTAAGAATTTCTAGTGGTATATTCTGAAGAAGTCCCAGCAATTCATTTTATAAAAAGTCCCTGTAAGTTACGCCATTCAGTCGGAACGGAAGGAAAAAAGGACCTATCAAGTAATTATAAATTATTGCCGCCCATACATTTACAGAAAATTGATACTGATAATGTCTTTCACTAACTGCGTGCGGATTTTCCAGAGCCCAAAAATGGTTGTTATGAAAGTTTGTGATAGTATTTCGGGAGAAGTTTGTTTCGTCCGGGGAGCGTACATATCTTAAAAATTGAGGATTTCCAGCAAATTTTCTCAAAAACCACTGACACATAGTTACGCGCTGGAGAAAGTCTCGTGGCAAAAGAGCTTGTACCCTTTGAATATGGTATGGATGAAATTATTGATCGTGGATAATTCCCCAAACTCTGGACTGAGTAGAATTGAGAGCTTCAGCAATTATTCTTGTACTCGTTTCTGGATTCTCCTCGGGAGCGTTCAAAACAGCTTCTTCCAATTCTGGGGTTCGGACTGCTCGTGGTCTTCCAATAATATCAGCTGCCCTCTTAAAGCTACCTGTTTCTGCCAAACGACGGTGGAGACTGGTAAAAGTTGGAGCTGAAGGCAGTACTCGATTAGGAAATCGCTCTTGGTAATTACGTCTTGCTTCGCGCGCATTGCCATCCGCGAGGCCATAAACGAAATGCGTATCGGCTAAATGGGCATTATTGTTTAAACAATCCATTTTTTCAAAATTAGTGTTTTGAAACTTACAGAAACTTCAACAAAACAACAGAACGTTTAAATGTCACATAATATGTTATTACCAAATCTACTTACTTAAACGTCAAATTCTTTTCCTAAGCATTCTTGTGAAAAATGCAAAATAATGGTAATAACTTCAACACGCATTGATTATCAAATAATCGACTTGAAATTTTCAAGTCCAAATATCTAGAAAACGGTTGCTTATAGCGACTTGTAACACGGGTAGCTATTTCACGTAGATATGATAGAGGAATTGATTTTTTACTGAAAAATGTTCTAGAAGTACGCTAAAAAAAGTTAAGAGTCTTCAAAAAAGAAGAAGACGTGTAGGTGGCGCCCCCTACGAGTGAGAGCAATAATAACATCTGGTTCGAATTCTCAAAAAACCTCCCAATACCAATTTCTGTTTAATTAAGGTCAGTAATTCGAAAGTTAGTTAAAATAAAACGAAAATAAAAATAAAATTTCAACACCTTGTATCTTGGAAACGAAGCGTTTCCGGACATATATTTATTGAGAGAATTCATATTAGAATATTGTGAGGAATCACCTCCTGAAGTTTGTTTCTGACTCACCCTGTATATTCATCATTACTGGAAGTTCATATAACCAAAAACAAATATTCGGTTCAATACGAAACCCACCATTACTCTACTCGCAATGGCAGCTCAATTATAACACTTAAGTTCAGACTACAGATGTCACACAAATTTCTCCTGATCTGCAGCTATTAAACAAGATACCTCCAAGTGTGAGGTGTCTAATCTTTCATCAGTTCAAAAATAAAGAACTCGAACTTAAGTGATAGACACTCTCCTAGCTTAACTTTTTTCATATTATTTATTAAGTTTTGTGATTATATACACCAGTGTTTTACATTATATTACTTTCTGTCGACCCACTAATTCAATGTTTATTAGTTTGGAAATCAATATCTATCCATCTATTTAAATCAAAACGCGGCGCTCTTGAATACTTTCCAAATTTTGGCCCTTAAATATCGAAAAGGGATATTTTCTCAGACACAAACGACATATCTTTTTATCGACCTAATCTACAGATACTTATCCTGCTTATTCACGTATCACGTGAGAAACACGAATATTTTTACAAGCAAAATCACCTTTTTCCGTAGGGTAAACAAGATGACGGTGAAATTTCAATTGATTTTACAAGCTTTCATTTAACTTCACATTTGCATGTTTAGTTCAAACTTCAAATCTTGCAAGTGACTTTTGACCCACTTCGTTGTCCTATTAACGTGAAATTTGGCAGTTGTTCATAATTCCGGAGACAATGCATGCATTATCAAATTCTTGGAGAAAAAACAAAATGACGGCTCCATGATGGCAGGCGAGATTTCTGTTTATGGTCCGATCCAATTCAAAATTGCTATGTGGGGGTTTTCGGTGTCGAAGATCATTAATTTTTTGTCAAAATTCATAAAATCAGAATGGCGGCTCCAAGATGGCGAGCGAACTCTATGATTATGTACGATTCTATTCAAAATTATTATGTGGGGGTTTTCTGGGTCGAACGTTATGAATTCATTGTCAAAATTCATAAATTCAAGATGGCGGCTAAAATATGGTGGATGAGTTTTGTAATTATGGACCGTTTCTATTGATACTGGTAATTGGTCGGTGTTTTTGGGATCCGAAATTATGAATTTAGTTGAAGATTATTGATTTTTTGTAAAATTATCAAATTAAGGCAGCTCCAGGATGGCGGACGAGTTAATCTTCAGATGGTTTCCTTATTGCAGAATTAGATAGCTCAAAGCTTTTACTAATAAGACCTTATAATAACATGCTTCAACAAATATGCATAGAATAAGGCGTACTAAATAAAAAGCACAAAATAAAATATTTAATAAAAAAACTTTTTTAAAGAATTGCTTTTATTTAAATGCCCTAAAAAGTGAACAATTATTGTGAGTTACAGATTCGAAAGCTTGTCGCATTTGTATTCGGACTGAAAACTTTGCGCGACAAGCCTTTGAATCTGTAATTCACGAAATAACCTACGTCACACATCCAAAGCAATTATTTTTCACTTTTTAGGGCATTTGAATAAAAGATTGTCATCAAAAAGGTTTTTGATTAATTACTCAGTTTTTTCATTCTTGACGAATTGGTCACAACCTCATCAAATCATCGACAACTATTCAAATTCAAATAAGAACCATAATTAATTTTTTATGTATACGCGCAATTGTTTAATTTTCTCCATTATACAGGGTGTTAGTGAATAAGTGCGACAAACTTCAGGTGGTGATTCTGCATGAAAAAATAATGACAGTTTGATATATAACTTTTGAAAGATATGCAAATAAAATTCAGTGAGTTCCAAGAGGTAGTTATTGCGCATTTTTTGACATGCAATTGAGAATTTTATGTACATCATTGGCGCGCATACGCATACGTATCTCATTTTTTTTAAAGAAAAAATGGTACACCACGGAGATATTCCAAATAAAAAATTATTTTTGGATTTCTCCTTCAATTTGTGACAAAAAATATGTGTCGCCTTTTTTTCGTATGGGGCGCCGTTTTTATGCAAAAAAATAAAACATCTTAACGCGTATTTGTCATTACTTTAATACATTATCTGGTAGCGATGCTAGTAGGCTACTGTCAACATTCTGTTAAATACGAATATTTCAACGAAATGTCAAATTAGTGTTCCTTAATTTTAAAGCTCCCAGTTTGGTATAACATTAATGATACTGATTAATTAATTTTTCTTTTATTGAAAAGAATGGAAAATTATACAAATGCGGAATTGTCAGACATGCATTTTGTTTATGGTCGAAGTAGGAAATGGTCGGCAAGCTCGACGATTGTATGCTGAGTTCTATCCAGGACGTAGGGTACCCCATCACACAATATTTGCTCGTCTTCACCAACGTTTGCGCTAAAATGGTACGTTTAAGAAACAAACGGCTGACTGCGGGCACCCTCGAGAAGTACGAACTGTGCAACTAGAAGAAGCAGTTCTCGAGTTATAATTGCGGAATCACCTGAAACATGTACTCGAAAAATTGCCAACATACTGAAAGTAAGTAACTTCACTGTATTTGAAATTCTCAAAGAACAGCAATTGTATCCGTTTCATATTCAACGTGTGCAAGCTCTTCTACCTAGAGAATTTTTTCCGCGCCCAGATTTTTGCCATTGGATTCTCTATCAAATCGCTCATATTCCTAATTTTTTAAATGGCGTTTTGTTTACTGACGAGGCTAATTTTGGACGACAGTGTATACAAAATTTCCATAACAATCTCCTCTGGGCTGAGAAAAATCCACATGGAATCTTTGAAACTCATTTTCAGCATCAGGTTTCAGTAAATGTATGCCTTGGAGTACTTGATGATCATTAAATCGGTCCATATTTCCTCCCACAACGACTAACAGGCGACTCTTACCTAAATTTTCTATAGGAAGAGTTAGCTGTCCTTCTTGAAGAAATTCCTCTACAGCTGAGACAACACTTCTGGTTCATGCATGATGGTGCACCAGTCCATTTCAGCATTATTGTTCGTAATCACTTAGATACAGTATATGCAAATCGTTGGATAGGTAGGGGACGTACGGAACATTGGCCTGCTAGATCTCCGAATTTAAATCCTCTATATTTTTGCATTTGGGGTTTTCTTGAGTCATTAGTTTATTCCACTCCCTTTGAAACTGTTGAAGACCTGAGGTATCGAATTATAGCCGGCTGTGAGACAATAAGAAATGCACCAGGAATATTTGCGCGAATACTACAATTAATGAGGCGAAGAGTTGAATCTTGTATCACGTCTGAAGGTGGTCATCTTGAACATTTGTTGAAGCTTCGCGCCTATTTATTTATAAGTGTTATTTTCTGTTATTGTTCTGGTTTAACGTTATTGTATTAGATAGTTCTTGATAATGTATCAAAGAAATAAAAAATACGCGTCAAGATGTTTTATTTTTTTGCAGAAGAAATTGAGATCATTACCCGTATGCGCGCCAATGCTGAACATAAAATTTGTAATTGCATTTTAAAAAATGCGCAATAACTACCTCCTAAAACTCTCCAAGTCTCATCTGCATATCTCGACCGGTTTCAGAGCAATTAATTAATAGTCAGTTGTTGAGAAAAATTTTAACACCCCGTATCTCGGAAAACGAAGCATTTGCGGACAAAAGTTATATAGCAAACTGCCATTATTTTTTCATGCAGAATCATCTTCTGAAGTTTGTCGCACTTACTCACTAGCACCCTGTATATCTTGTTAGTTGAATTTACCTAATATGAAGTGAAGTCATGAACAATGTGGAAATTCAACTAATTTATCACTCTAGAACAGAATCGCTCGGCGTTACTCAACCATTTTTTTTTTCAGGAAATATTAGCATTCAATTTCAGGGAGACGAAAATACATAGATACCACGAAACGGGTTTTTCCTACCTTCCATAATCTGAAAAAATTAATATGAATTGAGTAACCTATTTAAGTGTAAAAGACATAGTATATTATACTACAAGGGCAGGAAGTTAAAATTTCCTGCACTGCGCAACATGATGCCCGAGCCACTGCCGAGGGCATCATGAAGCGCAGTGCAGAAAATTTTTCCTGCTCGGGTGGTGTATACCATTTTCTCTTATAGCTGGTCGAAAGTACGTAACTACTCACATTTCTAACTATTTATTATAAACAATACACGTTCCAGCTGACAGCTCGTTGCGATGTGATGTTCACACATTTTGCTCCTCGCTCCAGCCCCTCCTTCGGGTACTCACAAAGCTTAAATATTTGCTCCCACTCTCCGTCTCTCTCTTTCTCACTTTCTTGCTTGTAATCCCATTTATCTCGGTGTACATGTAAAATATTTGCTCCCGCTTTACGGAGGGCGTGGTCTGTCAATGTCACCAATGCAGAAATGCAAGGCTTCCTAGTTTGAAATCGATGGAGAAAATACGTACTTTCGACCGAAGTATAGATAAAAAGAAATTTGTTTTCCTCTATGAGTTGCTGCGTACACCAGATTATTTTTTCATATATGGAAAATTTGTCAATCAGTCAGCAACTTGTATTCTAAATTTTGCCCAGCAGAAAAACATACTTCTCTATACACTACTGACATTTTGGGAACTTGCTCAATTTTCGTTTATTAGGCAAAGAAAAGTGACTTGAATTTTGCCATCTCGGGGGCCCGTAATATTGTGTACTACCGTTCCTGAAAAATAAACGTTTTTCGATTAAATTCTGCAGAATTTGTTATGGAAGTTGTCCGAAATACTCAATTTCCTTCGCAAATTATGGTGAAGGCATGAAAATAGGATATTTCACTTTCGAATATACCCTTTATATACAATGAAGGTTCATATAATCAAAATGATGAAACAATAATGTTTTCCTATGACTATTGAAAAAAGCGTCATTTATATGACCATTTCTTGATAAGTAATGAATTCTAGTTTCGTCCCCGAGTAGGTATTGATCCATTACTCAACAGGTTCGAATCAATCACAGCTGAACCAGATTCATTACTCAACACTTTGAAGCCAATCACATATGAGCATATTCATTACTGTGCAGTTGTGTTTGAATTGTTTCCATTCGCAAGAATGCCTTGAGAATTTAACAACTTCAAACTTGTTCTCAAACGTCATAATCATTGAATTGACAGTTCGTTTTGTAAAATATTATAGTTTATAATGAAAAACAAGAAAAAAAAGATGGACTCGGAAAGTGACAACGAGTGTACCCCACCAGATATTTGTAGTGCGGCGAAAATAACATCTTCAAATCTATTACCAAATACATCCAGAAAAAAATATGAGACGATATATGCAATTTTCATGGATTGGCGAAAGAAAAATAATGTTAATTCGTTTTCGGAAAATGTACTTCTAGCATATTTTTCACAATTAGCTGAAAAATATAAATCGTCCTCGCCTTGGACACAATATTCAATGTTAAGAAGTACCATTCTAATCAACCACGACGTCAACATAGAACTTTATTCAAAATTACGTTCGTTTTTAAAACGCAAATCCGATGGTTATATACCGAGAAAAGCTCAAACATTCACCCCAGATGAAATAAATTCATTCATAAACAAAGCACCTGACGAAATATATCTTGCAACAAAGGTAAGAAATTGATATTTTTTCAAAAGTTCACTTAACAAAATGAGAGAACCTAGTTGGGAACTTGAATAGCTTCATATCACTTTAATTTGCAGGCTCCTCGGTAGCACATAGCTTAAGCTCTGGACTTTCAATCCAGTGATCGTAAGTTCGAATCACGCCGTCACGTCTTTTCCAACTACTGATTTAACAATTATCAAACTGTTTGAAATTGAATAAAATAACGAAAATGGGAAATATTTTTTATGTATCTTTTTTTTTAGGTTGCACTGATCATGGGAATCATGGGAGCCTGACGTGCGAATGAATGGAATGCACTCTATGAAAATAGCGGACTTGGAAGATCTTGGATCGGCTATATTAGTCACCATACCAAACAACAAAACGAAAATTATTCGGAAGTTCACCATATTTGTATTTAATATATCACGCTACGACCGAGTAATATATTAACAGATTCATTTTTTTTTTATCAGAAAGGTAAATGCACCAATCAAAGAATTGGAATAAATAAATTCGGAGCCATGGGAAAACAAATCGCAACATTATTGAAACTTCCAAATCCAGAACTATATACTTTTGTAGATCATCCGCCACCCTGCTAGTGGATGCGGGTGGAGACATTACTTCTTTGAAGAGGCATGGAGGGTGGAAGTCAACATCTGTGGCGAAAGGATACATAGATGATTCGATGGAAAATAAAATAAATACTGCAGAAAAAATATTGGGTTCAATGAAACCGTCTACCAGTACCATCAACATCTCACAAACATTCATTGCACAGAACACTTCGGACATGAAAAATGGAAATGTGAATTTGGATATAGAATCCTCGATACCTTCAGTTATGATTTCCAACTGTTCCAATTTTACTGTTAATTTCATTAACAAAAAATGATTTTGTTTATGTTATGAAATTTTTCAAAATATAGGTTTTTATAGATTTTTTCATTCAATAAAAACTTTCTAATATGCAATCAAATCTTTCAGGATTTCCTTCATAAATGAATCTTATTTTCAAATAGTCCTGATATAAATCACAGAAAAAGTATAGTATTCTGCTCGCGAGAAATAGCCTTCGGCTCGCGACGATAAACTCAATTCTCACGAGTAATGGCCACACTTCTCGTTCGTTGATTAATATACTATTATCCAATCAGAACTAGAATATAATCATGAAATAGTAGAACTGAACCAAAAAAACAAACTCATTTGTACTAAAATAAATTTCCATAATAGAATATTGAAAATTCTTGCTATGTACAAGAACCCTCTATATTGTACCATAGAAAAAATTCCTAAGGAGCTGTGAAAGCTGTGATTACTTTGTGTTCCTAGGCGATATCAACATTGACATCTTAGATGAAACCTTTAATATCCCCACTGTTGAGTACTTAAATATTGTCTCCCTAATGAATGTTCACACAAGGGTATCTCAAAACTCGAAGTCTTGCCTGGATCACATCTCTATTAAAACCAAAAACACTGAATTATCATTACCAATGATAATAAAAACCAACCTCACTGACCACTATAGCACCTTCATAATAATGATCGAAAAAGAAACAAATATTACCTATGAAAGAATTATAAATCCAAAAGGGTTGATTATTCCAAACTGAAAACACAACTCCAGCTTGTAAACTGGAAAGAAGTATACCAAATATTAGATGAAAAAAAATTTAAACTTTTAAACACCAGTATCTCAGACTGCACAAACATAATAAAACCAAAGTACAAAAAAAGAAAAACCTGGATCACCAATGCAATAATAAAATCAATGAATACTAGAGACCAACTATACCAAGAAACCCTTATAATGAAAATCTAAAAAAAAACTATAAACGCTTCAGGAACAAATTCAATAATATCAGAAAAACAATAAAAATGTATTCCTATAAATCAATGATCGCACAAAACCAAACAGACAGTACGAAATATGGGAAACAGTAGGGGAAATCTGCGGGAAAAAGAAGAACACAACTGAAATAGAGCATATGAATATCGAACGAAAAAAAAAACAAAAGATATGAATAAAATTGTTGAAGCCTTCAACGAGCACTACATGGACATAGGTAAAATATTAGCAGATAAAATAGTCAGAAATTCAAACTACATCCACCCGAAACAAAACGTAGACTCTACGAGATCCATATTTCTATATCCAACTAACCCGACAGAATTGGCAACCCTAATACAATCTTAAAAAAACCAAAAAAGCAGTAGGAATAGATGAAGTCAGTGATGGACTCTTAGAACATGTATCCCCTTATATCCTGGAACCCTTAACATACCTATTAAATAGATTTCTAGCTGAAGGAATATTTCCATCGGACCTGAAAACGTCAATGATTCTCTACTTTTTGAAACATGGAAAAGAAGATGAAATAATAAATTATTGACCCATATCACTCATAACAACCTTATCGAAACCTGTGGAAAAAGTAATGAAATCAAGACTAACGGCATATACAGGGTGAGTCAACAGGATTCCCGTGGTTCATTGCTCCTTAATGTATCACTATTTCGATTTCTTATATTTTTTTTATCAAAGGGACCATCTGAGACCGCCTTCTAAAATTATTTTCATTCATACAGGGTGCATCATTGATGCGTGGCTAACCAAAGTTGTTCTTTTTCAAATGAAACACCCGGTATATTTTCATATATTCCGATCGGCTGTTCCATTGGCTGCTCAACGATTTTTTCAATTTTGAATTCCGTTGCGGCGTTGCCGAATTATTCTAAAGAAATCTATTTTGTAGACTTCTTTTCGAAAAATTACCTATTTCACATTTTGAAATATTTAGTAAAGATAATTGGCGAATCGTTGGTCGATATGATGATGTTCATTGTGAATACCAAGAATTTGCAATAAATTGTACAGGATGTTCGACACAACAACACAAACTTAGCCATTTTCAAACATCGGTATTTTGACTTTTTCAAATGGAACACCCTGTATATTTTCATTTAAATCAACTCCTTCTCAATGACTCTACACTTTTCATCCACGACGTCATGTACCTTAAACAACCTGTTTCCGAGATATTCTGGTTTAAAGGAATTGTTCAATATCAAATCAACAATTCTGCGCTGTGATTTCATCAAAATTTACTTTTGAAAATTAAAAAAAAATTGTCGGTGGTTGGATTCGAACCCCGGTTGCTTTTTTCGTGGCCTGCTCCTCAGGCCATCTCCGCTTTGTTATAAGTATAATTTTGAATGCCTGTTGACTTTATGCACATACTAATTGAGTTTTGTGTGATTTGTGCTATTTTGAGATTTTTATGAAGTTGTTAGTGGTTTTACAATTCTTCATGATATATTTCTAGCTCCGCGTGATAGTCTGGGTACCTACCCACTACTCCACAACACCCATTGTTTGTATGAGAATATTGGAGTTATATGATTCACAGCCTCACTTGGCTCATTTAACAGTCTGAAAAATGTATATATTCGAATTCCTATATCAAATCACTATATGTAGTGAGCTCAAAATCCCGTATTTTGCATTTTCTGTTTCCTTACAGGAATTGAATTGTATATAATATATGAATTGAATGCGTTGACATATAATGACAGGTGTCAGGGCATAGTGTGATGTTATCGAAAAACAATATCGAATCTACTGGTGGTTTTATCGAAAAACAATATCGAATCTACTAGTGGCTTTATCAGTATAAAACAGCGAGAAGACGTTTTATCACTATAATACTGATTTGATTGGTTCTCTGTTTGATATTTCGGCCATTTGATTGGCTCAAAAATAATGAGGGAAATAGAAGCTCAACATTTTTTGTAATTTTCGAGAAAGCATTTTGAGTGGAAATTTTACCAAGTGGGATTTGCGGTCTTATTATCTGATTAAACCACGGAAGCGAAGCGAATGTTTTAATCTTTGATAATAAGGCCGCAAATTGCACGAGTTAAATTTCCTAGAGGCAAAATGATTGAGAGAAAATGAAAAAAAAAATGCGATAAAATCCTCTAGCACGAATGATATTAGATGAGAGTATTTCCCGAATCACATTTAAAAGTGGGTAAAATTACCAGAATTCATGTTATATTTCAATTTTCGACGGGGAAAGTTACAATTCTTTTCGATCCAAAAATCTTTCTGAATTTCTGAATGCTTCGTTTTACAGATTCATTCATTCACAATGATCATTTACTGCTCTTGAAGTCAAGTAGTGAAATTTTTTCAGTATCAGATCAAATATGTTTGTATCTTAAACCGATTGAAAAAAAAGCTCCTTGACATGGAATCGAACACGAGTCCATCACGCGGTCTACACGCTAACCACAAGTCTACGAGAACTCTCATTGATATACTAAAAAATGACGCATTTAAATTATTATTTGCCTTACTTAAAAAACTGATGCTTTTAACATGCTAAAAAAGGTATATTTGAATTCAAATATCAAATCACTGTATGTAGTGAGTTCAAAATGCCTTAATCTATCAATTTTGCATTTCCTATGTACCCATATAGGAATTGAATGCGTTGACATTCAATTCTGACAGAACCAAGTGTAGTTTTATCGCAAAACAATATCGAATCTACCGGTGGTTTCATCAGAATAAAACAGCGAGAGACGTTTTATCACTTATAATTGCACGAGAGGTTTGTATTTTATCGGGTTAATTTGGGTTGTTTAATGAGAAACTGTTAACTAGCAATTAGACGAGAAAAACTGTCAACTATTAAAAACGCGACACCGAAGGTGGAGCGTTTTCAAAATGACAGTTTTTCGAGTCAAATTGCTAAAGGAAACAGTTTAGAATTTGAACAACACAAATTTACCCAATATCAATACAAACATCGAGAGTAATCCGGCAGGACAATTTAATGAATAAGAAATTCAGAAACATATCAATGCAAACTTTATTTATTTTGGCAACCAACACCGCGATGATTGATGAACAAATGAATGAGTAAAAAACCACTAGTGTATTTGTCGCTGTAAAAGTTGAAGCTGTCAAGCTGTCAAACTGACAATTGCACTGTGGCATATGCGATTTTTTTTACATGAGTTGAATTGTCACTGTAAAACTAATCTGATTGGTTTTATGTTTGGAATTTCCACTTGATAGGTTCAAAAATAATGAGGGAAATAGTCGGATAAAAAAGCATTCTAGTTGATCTTAAGTGGCAACCAGAGGAATATTCCATAATTAATTGTTAAACAAGAGAATCTATTCTGTCTTCTTCTGTGAATATGAAGACTGAATCCACCTTCTAGAAGTTTGTGATTCGCTTTGGATTTGTAAGATATGTTCGGTGAAGGTTTTTGAAACTAGATTATTATGAATTATGGAAAGTTTCCAACGAAAGACATCGACTTAGATTTGAAAATTATTTCTGTAACTGTATACGTCAACATCTCAAAGAGTTTTCTCGTTTTTCGAATATTTTTTTCACAGAAAATGAAGATTCAAAAGGCCAAAACTTTTGCCAAAGTACTATCCATAACAATTTCCCTTCAAAAGCCAAAAGCCCGCGCCCTTACTTTTATCTCTGGTAACATTGAAAAAATCCTATCAATATTTTTCTGTACGTTTAATTGAAGACGTGTTCTTTATTTCAAAAATAATATTTTAATTAGAATCTAGATTGTGAGTTCGCGTTATGTATTGTGATTTATTCAAATGCTTCGGCTCTTGAATGGAGTATGAAATCAATACAATATTTTATTTCAATTCCGCGGTGGATTAAATACTTGGAAATGAAGCGAGTACTGACGAACAATGAAAGTTGACAGTCGATTGAGGAGGAGCTTATTCCTCGACGGGCATCAATAAACCCCACGGATATTTGACTTGATACACAATGACAGTCGTTTCGTTTCGATCCGATGTTATTTGTGATCTATAAAAAGCGTTCTGTTGCCTCACGCTTTATGTTTATTTCACGCTCATCAAGCATTTCGAGAAAACTCATTGTCCTTCTATACCTCAAATGCACTGAAAGGAAACTAATGTTCCCATATGGAAGATCATGACTAACCACAACACTGTATTAGTTTTGAATGAAAGTCCCTAACGCATCAATTAGTAACGCGTAATGCTCGATTGTTGTTATTAATAGAATATAATTCGGGCTAATATTTTGTCAACTAAGCAAAGGGGAGTGTCACAGCCTACCCTATGTTGTATAAATCACTAGGAAGGTTACGTGCAACCCAGAATGCGCCAGTAAAGTTGAAAGTCGTGTCGCCTCCTATGTTTCTGTTTTATGGGAATATTGTTAGTAAGTGATCAAGGAGGCTGAGAAGAATATCCGAATTGGGGTTCTTGTACATATAATTTAAAGTGTGGCTCATAATATATAATCTTGTTCGTTTGAATTGCTCAGCCTGCTCAGAAAGTTGTTCACATTACGTAATGTGACGTGACTGATTTGATTTTTATTATCCAGTAGAAGCTACACATAGCTTAATTTTTCATGGTTTTGTGAAGTTTGGTTTGGATTAGTGAAATTTCGAAAGATATAAATAATATGTTAATATTGTTCGAACAACATAACAGGTCACTGATTTCCAGTTTATCGTCTTTCTTT
This sequence comes from Gonioctena quinquepunctata, assembly GCA_018342105.1. Lineage (NCBI taxonomy): Eukaryota > Metazoa > Arthropoda > Insecta > Coleoptera > Chrysomelidae > Gonioctena > Gonioctena quinquepunctata. The sequence continues at coordinate 644,434 of JAFIRS010000088.1, forward strand.
GAAGAAGAACAACGATAGTATATTCATTCTCAGTTGAATATATTCATCTTCAACTCAAAATATACGTTTTAGTTAGTAGGTTGGAGGACCTCGGTCGGAATATTCGGTTGGATTATTGAAGAGAACCAGTTGCTAAATTGTCGAAGTTTCGAAACTTTATTGTTTTATCTTCAGGACTCTGAATTGTAAGAACAAAAACATATATATTGAAATGGAGTTCTCGAATGGTGTATTGATAAAAACCCAATACATTATGTATAAAAACTTTTTACCAAAAAATTAAACCGACGAAAAAATCAACTGAAAAGCAAAAAATAAAATAAACCTTCTTAGTCTAAATGATAATTGAGCTGCTGAACTGATGCAAGTAACTGATTTTAATTCAGCGCCAAACAAACAATTATCGAAGATCATTATCTATGAAAGAAGTGATCAAAACGCAGCCGTGCATCTCGCTGACATCATTTTACGCTTTACCTAATTCAATTGCTAGTTTGTTTGGCGCCGACTCAAAATCAGTTACTTACATTAGTTTAGGAGCTCAATTATCATTTAGACTAAGAAGGTTTATTTTATTTTTTGCTTTTCAGTTGATTTTTTTCGTTGGTTTAATTTTTTGTTAAGAAGTTTTCATTTTAAAATTTTTTGTTGCTGAAATCTACTAATCACTACCTACTTAATTTTTGATTACTTCCAAAATACTTACTCACCTAGCTTACTTCAACTATTAACTATCAAATAATATGATTTTCTATTTCAATTATTTATTATATAATGTAAATTGATTTTGAGAGTTCTGGTTAGTTGATTTCATCACTTTGTATATAATTCCATCCTTTCATAGAATGATTACATTCTATTTTGACGGATGTAGGAGGGTCTGTCAATGTCAACTACATATGTGCCAAAGTTCACAAGTGAAAAATCAATTATCCCCTATTTTTCTACCCGTAAGGGTGTATAATTCCATTCGAAATCCAAATATGATCAACTATGAGGTATACCCTATCTGATCCCAGTACAAAGTTATGCAGATAGAGTCGGTTAACGGACCAGAATTTGGAGGGTGAGTGATCAATATCCTTCATTTTGCTACTCTTAGGGGTGGATTTCATCTCTAAAATTTGAGTGGGATCAATATCGAAGAAAACCCTATCCACTGGAAAAAAAATTATCGGAATCGGACGCCTCAGTGAAAAGTTATGCGTGATCATACATAAAAAAAAATTATAAAAAAAATTAAATATATGCGTCAAATAGAGAACCTCCTCCTTTTTGGTTTCGTCGGTTAAAAGTGACGATCGTTTGAAAGCAAATGCTTCAAACAGTGTATAGAAAACTAACGTTGATAATTACTTACATTTAGAGTGGCTTTCCGAGTTCAAAAGTGGTAATATAAATAACTTTGACATAAAATATAGAAATATGCACAGGTTCATGAAAGACGTTAACACCGACACAATGAAATGAGCAAACTAAAATGGTAGTGAATCGTTTCTTTCCAATGTAAAAAAAATACTAATGGAAGAAATTGGGAGAGTTGGAAGGCCCCCGTTAATGATTCATAGTTTATGTTTGATTTTGTTTATTAAATTAAAATACGAGATTTTTGGATTTTCGATATTAGACTTTTTGTTAACACATTTTTCTCCATGCTTGGTTATTTCGATCATTTTATTCAGGAGTCTTTTTTCAAATATTGATTATCGTCCAATGATACTAACTGAATAAAAATCAAAAGTGTGAAGGGATGACTTACAATGTTCTGCAAAGCTTGTGGGATTTTTCATTGTTTTAAGTGGGTTGTGTATTCATACAATTTCTACTGTGTTCTGTCATCCTTGGTTTCAAATACCTATCTGTTTACCCTATGTACGCCTTGTCACACTCAGCACATGGCATTTTGTAAATAATATCGGATTTCGGATCTTTTGGTGTGTTTGTTTTTCGTCTCGTTATGCTCATATTAGAGTTTTCATTTCTTAAGACTTTGCAAAGTTGCGGTGTCAGACCTTCTATATGTGGTAGTTGACCTTTAACGGTGCTTTTCCTTTATTTTGTGTACTTTCACTATAAGAATATAATAATTTTTTGATCAATGATTCAGGGTAACAATTCTTTAATAACATTGTTTCTATAAGTTTGAGGTTTTGGTTTTTAAATTTCTCATGTGCCAAGTGAATGGCTATATATTTGAGATTTTTAATAATATTTATCTTTTGTGTCATTGGGTGTACAGAGTGATAGTTTATAAACCTTTCAGTGTAAGTTGGTTTGTGATACCAGACAGTTACAATTTTGTTACTAGATTTTATCAGAAAAACATCCAAAAAGGCAATCCTGCCATTTTCTTCAATTTCTACGGTGAACTGAAATCTTGGATGGTAGTTATTAAATGTTGTTAATATCTTGTGTACGTTTTCTTTCTCTATGCATAAGACCATATCATCAACATTCTGTTAGTCAGACATAACGATATCAGAACAAATAGGAGATGAACAATTTCAAATTCTGAAGCCAAAAATAAAATAGAGGCGTCTGGTACAATAATACCGTTTAGTTGATCGACAAGGTGGAATGAATTTTTGACATAATGGTCATATTTTATAGATGTTTGAGAAGGCTAGCTATACATTTACTCAATTTTTATGTTGATGGCCCAATGAAGCTGACAATTGGGTGAAATGGAATATTTTCTTTGTGTTTCTTGGGCAAAAAATATAGCTTTGGGAAAACACCGTTGAGCTTTTATCACCAGTTTTTTTTTTGTCTAGGCATTTTCACCACTAATTTTTTAGGTTTTTTTTTTTTTAATTTTTGGTTTTAATCGTCGAATCATCTTGTAGTAGCGATTGGGCTTTGTTCAAATAGTCCACTGGTTCATTGCCACAGTTATATTTCCTTAATCTGCTCTTGTTATTATTATGACTGGCTTATGTTTCAAGAATGTTATTGTTTTTTAGATATGTTTATTGAGTTTTTTCGATTATTCTGTGATTTATTAGTGAAGTTCGGTTTCTTAAGAAAATTCGTAATGGCGTTTATTGCTGAATTTCTTTCTCTAATTTGTTCCTTCTCGTCCTCTGAATTTGCTATAATATATTCTATATTGATTGGTTCATCGTCCCACGAATACTAATGCTACTGGACTGATGGAAAAAGGTTGTGGGAAATGAAACTATTTTTTTATTGCTAACGTTTCGGAATTGTTTATTCTTTTTTCAAAGGTGGAAAATGGCTTGTTGGTAGAACATATGAATGGAAACAAATTATAACTATCACCATACCTTTCAAAATCAAGTTATTCCAGAGATGGATCCTCCTCCAATAAAATGTTAAACATGGAAAGAAGCTTTTTCATCCATGTGTTTATATTATAAATCCTTTGTAACTCAATATGATTGTTAGGACTAACCATTGCCCCTAACAATAGTGAACCCGCACTAGATGCGGACACGTTATTGTGATTATGGTTATATAAATTTGTTAAATGACTGACATGTCATTAACCTATTTTCCATTTTCATCCATGTGTTTTTGGATTATATTATAAATCCTTTGTAACTCAATATGATTGTTAGGACTAACCATTGCCCCTATAGTCCGGTCAATTTAGACCATAAAATGAGAGTGAAGTTACATAAAGTCCCAAGAAGCTGAATTTTTGTGAAGTTGTTCAAAACATAATTACAAACAATGTCTAGAAGTTCCCCATCATTCCCCTGTAAGGAAAAAATTTAATTCAAGGTCAAATGTCAAAAAAATGAGTTTTTCGCGATTTTCAGCAAAACGGTAGGTTTTATCATAAAAGTACCTCAGACAAAAATTGTAGATCATAAAATTATCTATAAAAAGAGTATCAATACTTTTTTTCTTACGAGCCACCGTTTCTGAGATATAACGATTCTAAAAGTTATAAAAGTTGTTATCGTCATAATATGCATGAGTACGCCACGTATATACATCTATGCAAGATATGGAACAATTACAGAATTTGATTGATCCTGAAGTTTATGAAAAGTTTTCAGGAGGATTTTTTACAGTTAGACGTTCAGACAAATTAAGTTGTGGAACTTCAACGGACATGGTAATCGAGCAGTCTATGATGAAAGCTATGAAGACAGATGGAGGTATTGCTCGAGGGAGAAGTACAAAAGAGAGCGTCATCAGTAAATGGGTTTATAGTATGCATGCTATGAATACAGTTTGTGACAAATTAGAAGATATCGCTAATGTTAGGATGGATACGACCGAGCAGCATGTTGATGCAAGTGATTCACGAGTAAAAAAAGATGCTAGAGACATACGAAGACTTTTAGAGTGGTTCTCAACGCATGATCCTTTTCCAGAGGTTAACAAAATTGTTTCTATTGCGAGTGGTGTCGTTGGTGACGATGAAATTAATTGTTATAAAGCTCGTGAAGTTGGACTTGCTTCTATGGCAAAAATAACAGGACTGACATTCAATAATATTAAATTAAAACGCGCTGATGAAGTTGTTCCTCTCTTAGCTACGACTAGTTCCATAAAAGTTCATGAAGAAAAAGTACCTATTGACCCTGTATTATTGTTCCAACGCATGAGTATTACTGCAGCATTTCAAGATGAAATTGAAAAATATTTTGAATATGAATTAGCTCCCTACCCTTTATCGTTATTTGATGACATCGGGATGCGTAAAACACAGAAATCTACCATTTACGATTGTTTTGAAAAAATAAATATTGATATTAACAACACTAATGCGACATACATCATTGACGGAGGATTCTTACTACACCGCGTTGTGTGGGATAGCGAAGAAACATTCAACGTTATCTTAGATAAATACGTTCAATATGTACGTAGACATTTTGGTTCCAGAGTTACTGTCGTATTTGATGGCTATGATGATTGCCAGAGAAATATCAAAGCTGCAGAACAACGTCGTCGAACTTTAGCAACATCTTCATCTTCTGACATTTTATTTGATGAACTTATGACAGTCCCAACCAGTCAACAGAAATTTCTTACTAATACCCACAACAAATCTCGGTTCATTTCAATGTTGAAAGAAAAGTTTACGGCTGAAAATATATTGGTAAAACAAGCTAATAATGATGCTGATGTATTGATTATTGAAACAGCAATAGAGCAATTCAATTTGACAAATACAACTATTGTTGTTGGTGAAGATGTTGACTTACTTGTATTACTCACTGCTCGAACGCCAACTGAAAAAACTATTTTTTTCTTAAAACCAGAAAACTAGCATCAATCAGCTATATATTCATCAAAAAGTTTATTTACTTTTGTAAAGTGTAAAGATCATGTACTATTTTTACACGCAATAACTGGCTGTGATACGACATCTGCATTTTACAGGAGGGGTAAAACAGCAGTTTTCAAAATGTTTGAAAAACAAGATTTAATTCAATGTGCTGAAGTTTTTAAAAAAACTGATTCAACTCAACAAGAAGTTATTACCAACGGCATCCGCTTTCTTCTTTCTGTGTACGGAGCTCCTAAAAAAACTACCTGTTTAGATAAACATCGATATGCATGTTTCGTTAAAAATACTAAAAATAAAAAACAAGTTCAATTAGCTTGTCTTCCTCCAACCTCAGTTGCTGCTCACCAACATCTTCTTCGAGTATATTACCAAGTTCAAGTGTGGCTTGGTTATCAGCTAGACCCTACAGACTGGGGTTGGAAGTTGGTCAACAATATATTAGAGCCAGTTCAAACTTTACTTCCACCTGCGCCGGAAAAACTGCTGAACACTATTTTTTGCAACTGCAAAAAGGGATGCAGTGCTAAATGTGGTTGCAAAAAAGTCGGTCTGTCTTGTTCTTTGGCATGCACAAATTGTCAAGGCCGGTCGTGCTCTAATATTGAATCACAAACAATGGAGGATTCGTTTGACTCCGACGAAGTATCATGCGATACATCGCTATTGACGCAATTTACTTGCATCCAAAATGAAGATGAAGAAGAAGCAGGAGAAGAAGAACAAGAAGAAGATCAAGAAGAAGAACAAGAATTTGAAACTCACGAATAAGACGAATAAACTTCAACACTTTTTTTTCATTTACATCGCTTTTATCTTTCCCAATCTTTGAAAATTTCCGTTATTTTGCAATAGTTTTACATTAAACAGGATCACAACTGACCCGTGGAGTAGGCCTACTGGGGAAACCACGTTAACAAAAACGCGCTAAGTACACTACCTCATAGGTGGCGTGGAAACGTGTGCATATTATGACGATAACAACTTTTATAACTTTTAGAATCGTTATATCTCAGAAACGGTGGCTCGTGAGAAAAAAAGTATTGATACTTTTTTTATAGATAATTTCATGATCTACAATTTTTGTCTGAGGTACTTTTATGATAAAACTGACCGTTTTGCTGAAAATCGCGAAAAACTCATTTTTTTGACCTTTGACCTTGAATTAAATTTTTTCCTTACAGGGGAATGATGGGGAACTTCCAGACATTGTTTGTAATTATGTTTTGAACAACTTCACAGAAATTCAGCTTGTTGGGACTTTATGTAACTTCGAATGTCTAAATTGACCGGACTACTAACAATAGTGAACCCGCACTAGATGCGGACACTTTAATGTGATTATGGTTATATAAATTTGTTAGTGTCATATCTTCATAATTTTTTTCCACCATACAATGATCTGCTTGTAACCCTTTCTATTTTTTGCTGATGATGAAGGATTGATCCTTCGAAACATTTCCTGATGTAAATCTTCGTGCCTCATTGGCATTAAATTATTTTTGGTGGAGTTCGACTGTATGATTTTTCACCTACCTATTAATATCACCTCCACTGTATGAGATGGATCGCCTACGTTGGATATAAAAATAATAATTTTGCAATTGTTGCTTAAATAACTATTGTGTCATTGACTCGTCGAAACGAAATTGCAACCAACCTACTAAGAATAAAAATCTAAGCTACCATTGCTTGTGTTGCATTTAATTTGGAAAGCAGCCTACTCGAAACGAATAATTCGATACCATTGCTGCGCTATGAGCAATGTGTATGATGGTTGTTTATTGGTAACCTAGGTAACACTTTCAATCACTTGTGAATTTTTTATTTTATTATACCTGCATCATAATCCTTGTTTTATGAACTAAAAATCGTGCGAAATCTCAAGATTAAAACACGCCGTGTTTTAAAGGTTGCTAGGTAACAAGCAAGTCCAACTTTCATATCAATCATATGAACTGTAAAATAAGCTTGTGAACAACAATTGTTATATTCATGTCAATAAGAAGTGACATCAGATGTCCATTACATACCTGATTAGATGTATTAAAATATAAGGAACATTATCCTGATCTGAAATTCATTTTCAGCATTTATGATGCAGGTATAAAAAAAAGTTCCTTTAAAGTACTTGCAATGTTGATGGCACTCCGCTCCGCGTTTAACTTGTTGCGCGTGCTTTAAAGGCTCACTTATACACTTGTATCACAATATACTATTTAATCACTAGTGATTAAGAGTACAACTCCTCTCACTTATTTGAGTTGAAATATGTTACATTTTATTCATGAAAATGGAAAAAGCAATTCATTGGAGAACCCCCAGAAGTTAAATATTTATTGTCCAAGGTAAGCAAATATTAGTTTTCAATATAATTAATGTACTTACAAAACTGTGTTTTTCATAGTTGGCATGTATTTTTGGTATACTGGAAGCTTGTCGAAGGCATGAGCGACCCACGAGCTGGAATTCAAAGATGTAAATGACGCATCAACGCTTGTAGTTACAATTAAACATACAAGAACAGAAACGACACATGATTTCTGGATTGTATTATGACATGTGTAAGAAATATATGCATCTTCATTCAAAAAATTGTATAGACTTTTCCTTTTTTTGTCAATTATGTGGAGGGAAAATGCACCGTACAAACCGTAGAAATAAACAAATTTCGAAACATGGGGAAAATTCGCCACTTAGGTACTTGAATCTTCCGGATTCTTGTTTATATAGCGGACACTTCTTTCGTCGCAGTTCCTCTGCCACGACTTATTGCTTGATGCTGGTGGTGACATAACTTCACTAGAACTTCACGGTGGATGGAAATCTGCGGCAGGCACCGAAAATTGCATTGACGAATCAATTCAAAATAAAGTCAACGTAGCTAATTAAATTATGAGCTCGATTGAATACAATTTAATAAACATTACTCCATTAGCATCAACGACGCCAAACAGAAAACAGCCAAACATAGCAGTTACATTCTTATAATTGTACCATTCACAATAAAAAATTATTATGAAATGTATCTTTTTTTTTATTGAACCTTGATGTTATGATATTTATTGGATTGTTTATGATATAAAGTGTCCATTATATTCCTGCAGTTATAACTGATAAAATATAAAAATAAGAGACTTATGTCTCATTATCTCATATATATTCTGATATCATTTCATCTACAGTTTTTCAAAGTCGATTACGGCGCTCCTCAAAATGTAAGATTTTGAGAAAGACCATTTTTGAAGATACCTCATACACGAATCCTCTATATCTTGATGAAATTATAGGGAAAATCTTCAGAAATGCATAAAATCACATGAAAATGAGTCAAAATATTCTGGATGCTCAAAATTATGGTTGAAGCTTTGAGTTTTTAACCGAAGAAAAAAAAAGGAGGAGGTTGTCTAGTCGACGCGTATATTTTATTTTTCATGTATGACCACGCATAACTTTTTACAGAGACAGCGTATACTTCGAAGTTGGTGCCATTTGGATTTGAAGAGAAAATTCCACTCCTAAGGGTAGGAAAATGGGGCATGATTGTTGGTCGTCAACAGATTTTTTACTTGTTAACCGATTCTACCACGCATAAATTTGTATTGCATTATCCGATTCAGATTATTCTTTTTTTATTGTATAGGGCATGCTTAGAAGTAAATGTAATTTGAATTTGGACATGAGCATTATTTACAATACCTAATAATAAATGAAAATATTAAAAGACGCCCAGACTTTTTTGGCACACTGCTTATGGCCGTAGGTGAAGCATAGTACGTAATGCGTGTTGTAAAGCAATTACGCACTCGTGGAATTACTGTAATTTTTCCATTCGTGCGTAATATGCATTTTACAACACTTGATACGTAATATACTAGTAACCAACAAGAAAAAAAGGAGGAGGTTCTCTAGTGGACGCGTATATTTTTTTATGTAAAACCACGCATAACTTTTTACAAAGTGGTCCGATTTTCATGATTCTTTTTTTAATGCATAGTGTATACCTGTCTCGTTTGAAGAAAAAAACACCTCTAAAGGTAGGAAAATCGGGGATGAATGTTGGTACTGAATTTTCACCTTAAGCGATTCTACCACGCATAACTTTGGATTGGGTTATCCGATTTAGATGATTCTTTATTGTTGGATATGCTTAAAAGTTCGTCCTATTTGAATTTGAAAAAAAATTTCACCCCTAAGGGTACAAAAATAGGCGATAATTTATTGATTTTGACCTTGAACCGATTCTGTTGAAACACACATATGTATCTTACGATACTATATAGGACCCGGAGTAAATCTGATGACAGTCGAGGGATCTCCTCAACGGTTCACAGCAGCTACCTCGTATTTGGGTTTATATGTAATAACATGTCCTGACCCATTGATTGACTGATATATGATCAATACCCAGACCAAACCTCTGGACCTAAGAGCTAAAATTTTGACAGCATATTTTTTTATACCCCTAAGCGGGTGAAAAAGTGTATGAGAAGGGGGGTGAGAGTGGAAGTACAGTTGGTTGGAAATAAGAGACATGGACATTAGTATTTGGTTCTCCTTCACAAATAAAGTTAAATATGTTTCAGGATTTTTGAAAACTCTACCCTAAAGAGGTAAAATGGGGATTGACCGTCTATATAGTTAGTTTTAGAGTTAGGATCATGAAAATTGGTATTTGGAGGGTCTTTGTTACGAATAGGAAATATGTGTTTTGGTGTTTTTGGAAATTCAAACACTAAAGGGGTGAAATGGGGGTTGAATTAGGAAGTTTGTGTAAGAATTCCGTTAGTTTTCAAGTAGGGGTCATAAAAATTGGTATTTGAAGCCTTTGTTATAAATAAAAGAAATATGTTTTTCAGTGTTTTGAGAATTCAACCCCTGAAGGGGTTCCGTTAATTTTGAAGTTAGGGTCATAAAAATTGGTATTTGGGGTCTTTGTAAGGGATAAAGAAATACATGTTTCAGGGTTTTTATAGATGCATCTCCTAAGAGGTGAAAAGGGAAACGAAATTTTTTCATGAGAGTTCCGTTAGTTTCCAAGTTAGGGACATAAAAAATTGTATTTCAGATCTTTGTTACAAATAAAGAAATATGTGTTTCAGTATTTTTAAAATTCCATCCCTAAAGGGGTGAGTGAATTTGTAAAAAAATACAAAATCGAATACGGACAGGACATGGTAAATGTGCCGACTCCCTACACTGATGGGGCCTCGCCGATAGCCCGCGGTGCGATTGTGGATCACCGAGACAAACGATCCGCCATATCGTTTTAGACTGCCCAAACCGTGCTTATGGCGGAAACCTCCAGGACTTCGTGGAGTGCTCTCAAGACGCAATCGAATGGCTGTGCGATTTGGACATTAATATATAGTTAGTCATAGAATCTGTGATATGATATGATATTATATATGTAAAGTCTTTACAGAACTTGTTTACATTTCTGTTTTTACTTTTAGTTTCCTATCATCTTATTGCAAAGAATCCATACGCTAAATAAATATATATATATATTTATATATATATATATATATATAAGAGAGCAACATCGAGGGGACCGTTAAAAACAAAATGGAAGGAATTTAATGGACATAGCCCTCAGCGAAAAGTGTTAACCGTAGACACGTGTTTCGGGCTCTCGGCCCTCATCAGTACGGTGGAGAAGTGCAAGGATGAACAACACTTGGTAGAAAACGACAAATCAACGGAGTCAACAAACAGAAGCCAGCCGCTCATTTGTGATTTCGGTCAGCAGACCCTGAATTCCAGGGCAACAACCAACGCCACCACGGAGGCAGCCACAGCCACCTGCGTGACATCCGAGTCCAGGAACACAAACATGAAAGAGAGCAACATCGAGGGGACCGTTAAAAACAAAATGGAAGGAATTTAATTGACATAGCCCTCAGCGAAAAGTGTTAACCGTAGACAAGTGTTTCGGGCTCTCGGCCCTCATCAGTACGGTGGAGAAGTGCACTTCTATAAACAAATTGATTAGTTGAATATTTTTGTAAATTTTTTTTTGCCAGTTTGTTGTTTAGAGAATTTAATTAATTTACAGAAAAATAAAATTCTTCAAATTTTTTTCAATTTTTTGTAATCGTTTTTTTATAGTTTCATTATTTGAATAATTAGTTAAAATCTTTTGAAAATAATAATTGGCATTTCTCAATAGAATAACAGAAAATTAAAAAAATAAATTATAAATTTAATTGTTTATCAAGTTAACAATGTGTTATAAACAAATTTCAAATCTCAATAATTTTTTGTTTTCAACTACTTTAAATTACAAAAACAACCATATGCAACGAAGTGTCAATTTTTTTTTTTTATTTAAATTTATAAAAAAAATTTATTTTTAATTTTTTTGATATGGTTTTAATTTTTTAGTTTCAGGAAAAATATAATGTGATTTGAAATTTGTTTATAACAAATTGTTAAATTAATAAAAATTTTTTAATTTTTTATTTTTTGTTTTGGAATGCCAATTATTATTTCCGAAGAAAAAAAATGTTTCAACTCATTATTTAAATAATGGAACTATGAAAACAAGATTAAAAACACTGACATTTTTTGGAGCAATTAAAAAAAAATTACGCCAAAAGTTGGTTTTGAGATTTGTTACTTGTGTTAGCATGAAAATTGTGAAATTTTGTCAAAAATTAATGTGGCTTCTGGGTAACATAACCTAGAATATATTGGCAGCGAACCTGTTAAACGGTAGAAAAACCGCTGGGTGTGTAAATTTGGTAACGTAGGCAATGCGGGGGTAAAATTTCCGTCAGCTCCAGTGGCACTGGACGGATGCACAGCATACCGCCGACGTCCAATTGACCAATCTTTTTTTTTTTGTCTAATGTGTAAGTTCTAACTTACTCCAGTGAGCTACTGTTGGAACGGCAGCGACGGTTAATTTTCCGATCGGAAAGAGCCGCCATGTGTGTCACGGGCGTTACGGTTACAAACCGATATACGCCAAAGGTATGCGACATCGCACGCCGTTTTCCAGCGCTTTTCGGGCGGCTTTCATTGATTGCATTGAATAAATGTTTTTTTTCCAGAATCATAAATTTATTGTTCTGAGTAAGAACTGGAAATTAGCATATCTTCGAAATGGATTTCAATTCGAAACGTGGAGTTAATAAATGAAGACAGACAGACGTTCAATTGAAAATTGAGACAAGGTTGAACATGAGATTTTAGAGATCAGTTTTGCATAGCATTATCAAGAATGATTGTCAAATTATTAGAAATGAGAAATTATCAAATTGAAAAAATCATAACAAAATAAGAGAAGTTCACTAATGAGTAAAATTCAAGTTGTTCAAGGTCATTTTACCATTATATCTACAATTTCGATGCCGTGATATTCCATCAGTCTACTGTCCTGAGTAAAAAACATGAATTTATCGCTTTCAAGCTACCGAAGAAAAGAAATACCTCAAGACGAACAATATATAACAATATTGGTCAAACCGCTTCACATAGATTACTTAAGTTGCTCAAGCGTAAAATCACTCGATTACGTTCATTTGTATAGCTTCCCAAATTTGGTGGTCAGTAAGTTTTCTTTAGTCTCCATCACGTTGCCGCTATTCAATTTGTTTGTACTTTCTCTGAATTATTTTAGTAGTTCATTTGTATTCACTAAGTATTACAAACAATGTAGTTTTATTTATTCCATACAGAAAATTTCACATTATAATTTTTAAATTTTTTTAATTTTCGATTCACAGTATTAATTCATGATATGAAATCCACACACATGTAAATATATTTTTATATCATCATATCACTGTATCTCCTACACTTGGAAGACTGAAATTTTAAATATTATTCTGAATCAATTGATAATGGATTTATTTCGCCGAGCTAAGTAAGAATAATATGTCTTTTACTGTGATTGCGGTACATAGTGAGCATTCATTTTGTGAAGAGTTTCTTATTGGTATTCTGTTTTTAGGTAGATTTCATACAAAGACTATTTCTGTCCTATTACGGATGCTACCACTTTACGACTCTCAATTTTTTTGTATATCTTCGCCGATCATGGTCTTTCAAAAATATCTCTTCATATCTTCATTTATATCTATATATATATATATATATATATATATATATATATATATATATATGTAATCTAACCTCTTGCACACCCGTGAATGACGAGTGTATAATACCATTTTATAACGAAATACAGTGGTTTTTTAAAAGAATTATTATAGTGCATATATTTCAATATTGTGTCAAGTTAAATATGTCTCGAACTCCATATTTTTAATTTTGGTGTTTTAACCTGATGATGATAAATACCATGTCGAAATGTAGTTAAGAGAAATTTCCGAAAAATTGAAGAAAATATATATGTGGTCAAGAAACTAAAGAATATATACATATATATATATATATATTAAATTTCAAAGTGAAGAAAACAATTAACCTTGTTATATCCAAACTGGTGATGAAGTCAGAACTAGTTGACTTCATACTCTGCTTTGAGGCACTTATCATAATTATCGAAGTCACTTGTAAGAAACAACCGTCACAAACAGTGTTGAAAGTAGAAACATTCGCAATTGAATATTGTAGTGATTCGGACATTCAGAACATGTGAACTGTGAACACTGTTGCCAAGCAAGATTCTCGCATGCACGATTTACAAAGCTGTCTACGAACGAAAGTTTGTTGGATTCTACTTGTGTTTTCTGATTGGCTGATGAATAAAAGATCATAATTAGCAACCAATCAAAAAACAGTACGCGATGTGCAGGAAAATTACTTTGAACATTATTTGCTGGCTCTTAAAACTAAACACCGAGCTGTTCCGTGCGTATTTTGAGGAGTAGAAGACAAGATAAATCACTCGTCGCATTTATGAATGAAGTAGTTAATTGGCCAATCACTGTACGGGCGTTGTTGTACTAGATATGTTGATATAATATAAATAAATTTTTGATAGAATGACAAATTTTTTGTGTTTTATAGTAACATGTTTATTTTTTATATACTTTTTATGTTAGTAAAATCAAATAGTAAGTAGGGCAATGATATAAAAATTACCACGAAACCATACCTGAATTTTGTATGCAACTTCAGGCAATATAATAAAAATCAGATCCCACCAACTGAAATTACAAAACGTGGTGGAGATACTTGGAAAACCCTAGGAGGAGTGCAAAGATCACCGTACTACAAAATGGCGGAACAGGCAGAACTGATGAATCGACTGAAAAATAAATTGGATAGACAGGAAAATAAGATGAGAGCCCTAAAACGTAGGTGAGCCCCAAAACGTAGGTCACTATCTGCCACTTCAACCTCCACGTCCACGTCCGATGACACCGGCGGAGAAAGATCCGAAAACAACATGAAAAGAGTAAGTGAAAAACTAACAGCGGAAATGAGTCGGTCGGGACAGGAGAAAACAAGATCAATATGACTATATTTGGATTTTTGTGTTTTATAGAAACATATTTATTTTCTCTATAGTATTTATATTTTATTTTTGATATATTTTTTTATGTTAGTAGAATTAAGTAGTGAATAGGGCAATTTCAAAAAAATATCACGAATCCATACCTGAATTTTCTATGCGACTTCAGGCAATATGATCAAAATCAGATCCCACAAACTGAAATTACAAAACGAGGTGGAGATAGTATGAAAACCCTAGGAAAAATGCAAAAATCACCGTAGCACAAATTGGCGAAACAGGCAATACAGATGAAACGACTGGAAAATAACTTGGAAAGACAGGAACATAGGTTGAGAGCCCTGAAACGTAGGAGATCACTATCTGCCACCTCAACCTCCACGTCCTCGTCCAATGACACCGACAGAGAAAGATCCGAAAACAACATGATGATTTTTGATAGAATGACAAAGACAATAATGTTCAATTTAATTCTCGTGCACATCGCGTACTGTTTTCTGATCAGTTGTTGATAAAGATCTTAAGATCTTTCACTCACCAGCCAATCAGAAAATACTGGTAGAATCTAACAAACTTTCGTTCGTAGACAGCTTTGTAAACCGTGCATGCGAGAATCTTGCTTGGCAACAGTGTTGAGTTCACTTGTTCTAAATGTATGAATCACTACAATAGTCGTGATATTATTTTTCAAAACAATATTCAATAGCGAATGTTTCCCCTTTCAAAACTGTTTGTGTTGTTTGTTTCTTACAAGTGACTGTGATAATTATGATAAGTGCCTCAAAGCCTTTAATGAAGTCAACTTGTTCTGACTCAATCACCAGTTTGGATATAACAAGGTTAGTTGTTTTCTTCACTTTGAACAAAGTTAGTTGTTTTCTTCACTTTGAAATTGAATATCTATCTAAGGCAGCCTGCAATGTGTACATTTACCAGGCAATCAGTTCAACATGCTACTTTATTCAAATGGCGAGATGAATGTTTATTGCATTCGGCATATGCCAAAGTTTCACTCAGAGTAAGTTACCCGAAATTTTGTCGAATTTTACAGAGTACAAAACATGTTTTAATTTTTTTTCAGATTTTTACCCAATGTCATTCGTTATAAAATTGCATCAAAGACTCGTTTCGTTTTGAAGAAAGCAGGAAGATTGGAGGTTTTCAGGTATTGGGTAAACGACGTGCGTCATCCCTTTTATTGAAGCAATTCGGGCGTTTCTCTATCTCAAGAGCTTCTCGAATGACTCTCGCCTGTAGTGTTTCCTCAGAAGCAATGTTTTTTTTGTACTCAAAATCTATGCTGTGACCTGTTTTTTCGTGGTATTTGGAGAGTGCCGAAGAAGGATCTAAGTGTCGAACGACAAGTTGATGTTCGTGAATTCGGCTTGTCACTCATCTTTCAGTTTGTCTGATGTATATGTATATAGGGCATTCGGAACATGGTATTTCGTGAATTCCTTGAGACTTGTTAGCTATAGTATCTTTTGGTCATCTGAGAAAATCGAAAATTTTATTAGTTGCCGTGAAGATTGTCTTCATATCGTGTTTGTCTAGGATTTTGTCGGTGACACCTTTGATGTAGGGAAGAAAAGCCTTGTGCAAATGAGTATCTGTTGGGTTTTTGGGGATTTGGAATTGGAGAACGGGTTTGTTGACCGTGGATTTGTGTGCTGTTGGGAAGAAAAGCCTTGTGTGAATGGGTATCTGTTGGGTTTTTGGGGATTTGGAGAACGGGTTTGTTGATGGTGGATTTGTGTGTTGTTATAACCGTTTCAAAGTAGCTTGTTCAACTCTTGTTATTGGTTGTGATTATCGGTGAGGTTGATAGATCTATAGATGAGGGAATTCAGGACGGAATTGATTTGGGCTGGATGATGATGAAAGCTGGCGTGTAGGTATCCTTTGGTTTTGGTAGGTTTCCTGTGAACTGTGTGGCCAAAGGAGTGGTTGGTTTTTGTGATGAGGACATCTAGGAAGGGAAGTGACTTGTCAACTTCAGTTTCCATAGTGAATTTTATGTTGCGGTGGAAGTTATTGAGGTGATCCAGGTATCCATGGAGAGTTTCCGAGCCATGGGGCCATATAGGCGGGTTTATGATCAAATAACCTATGACCTCAGTCTCGAATTCTTCCATGTATAGGTTTGCAAGGACTGGAGAGAGGGGTATTCCCATTGGTTCACTACTCATTTGGTTGTAATATGTGCCTTGGAAGAGAAAGTGTGTTCTCTTCATACAATGGGCGATGAGGTTGAGGGTAGCTTCTGCTATATTATATTTGGTTTTCAGGATGTCTAGTGTGTCTGAGAGAGGGATGTTCTTGAAGAGTGATACCATGTCGAAGCTAACAAGGATATCTGTACTCCAGATTCTGTGTGTTTTGAAAACTTCCATTAAGTGGTATGAATTCCGTACTTGGAGAGTGCTTGATATTTGGCAAGGTTGAGAGTTGGTGATCCGAATGCACTGACGATAGGGCGCAAGGGTATGTTAGGTTTCTGTATTTTTAGAAGACCATAAATACGGGGTATGCAGAGGATTTCTCCTTGGGAATGGTGAATTTCTCTGTTTCGGCTGATAGTTCGGAGTTGTTAATGAGCGTTATCGACTTTCTCTCAATATAGGTTGTGACGTCTCTTTCTGTGGTCTGATATGCGGCAGTTTCTATGTCCTCTAATAGCTCAGTTGGTAGAGCGTCTGACTAGAGATGAGAAGGTCGTGGGTTCGACTCCCGCTTGAGGATTTTTTTCTCTTTAATTTAATAATTTGTCTGATATGGCACAAGTTTCCTGTTCCACACAATTTTCACAGACGCAAATTTCTACTTCGTATTATATATTTGTCCAAATCTTATCAGTGGTTGGAGATCATCTTCCTGAACTTGATTGAAACCGTTACGTCGATGATGATGTTGGGGTGAAAGATTAACTGGTCTTGATGGCCATTGATAAGTACTCGTGATCTTTTTTATCGTTCTGACACTAACATTAAATTAAATTATGGGAAAAAATGATTAACAAATGTGCGGCGGTTCCCATGTGCTCAAATAGCTTAGTGGAGAGCGTCTGACTAGAGATGAGAAGGTCGTGGGTTCGCTTGAGGATGATTTTTTTTAAATTTAATAATTTGTCTGATATGTCACACTTTTCCTTTTTATTTATATTTTATATACAGTGCTAGTCAAAAGTCCCCTCCCCCCCTCGTATCTTTTGAACGGGTATACTTATAATAATGAAATTTGGAGGGTGGAAATAAACGGATGTAGGCTTCTCAACTGGTCATAACAGGTGACGCAATAGTCATAAATGACGTCACAAGGCCACTGTGACCAATAATTTTAAATGGGACCCTATGGCAAGTGACAGCTCGTTTGAAAGGTATTGAAAATACCTATTCAGTCATACCAATTTTGTTTGGGTTTCGGCTGATTTTGATCGATAAATTGAAGAAATACGAAAATTATAGTTTCGCATTTAATTAATAAAGATTTAAGAACCAGTTCTTATAATAAGTGTTCAAAATGTGCTCCATCTACTTCCTGGCAGTAATGCATCCTATTGCTAAACTCTTGTCGTACTCGTCCCAGTGTGTCAGCGGAAATTGCCCTACATTCTTCAACAATTCGTTGTTTCAGAATGGCAATACTGTCAGGTGCTGTAGCGTAAACCTTAGATTTCAAGTACCTCCATAGAAAAAAATCTATTGGTGTAAGGTCCGGTGACCGAGCTGGCCATTCGATCGAACCTCGTCGTCCAATCCATCTACCACGATATTCTTCATCTAGGTAACGTCTTACTGCACCGTAATAGTGTGCAGGAGCACCATCTTGTTGAAACGTTATTTCCAAGTTGTCGAATTCATCTGGATTATCTTCTAGAATTTCAAGAATTAACGCCTCAATATCATTTTGTAACATCTCCAGATACAATTCACCGGTTAAGTTAGCATTGAGAAAAAGAGGCCCAACTATGTGGTTTCCCAAAATACCTGCCCAAACATTTACTTTTTCTGGAAATTGAGTATGTTTTTCACGAAAGATGAGAAGAGGATTTCTGTCACTCCAATACCTCACATTTTGAGTGTTAACATTTCCATTGAGAAATAAAGTACTTTCGTCACTAAAACAAATTGTCTGTATGTAGCCTGGTTGTTGGTTCATTTTATTGGACATAGTTTCACAGAATTCTAGTCTTCGGTCGGGGTCATCATCTGAAAGTTGGTGCACCATTTTTAATTTGTATGGATGAAATTTATTTTTAGCCAACACCCTATGTACTGTCCTTTGACTGACTTCACAGATAGACGCAACTTGGGCTGTGGAAGAAGTAGGGTTTACTACCATTTCTCCAATTATGTCAATTTCTTTGTCATCACTAATTGTTGGTCGACCAGATCGTTTGGCATCTTGAACACTACCTGATGCTTCAAACTTCCGAAGAAGCTCCCTCAAATAAACCCTCGATATAGGGCGATCGGGGTACCTCTCATTAAACAGTCGTTCCGCTGCATGGAAATTGTTTCTACATTCACCAATTATTAAGATAGCTGCTACTTTGTCGGCTACAGTACGTACCATTTTGCATATGTAAACATTTAAACGTCTCGTTAAACAATAGCTTAGGTAAATTTTCAAGGTATAAACACTTTTGACAACTAGAGAATTCAAAAACGTCAACCTTTTTGACAATTAACCAGAGGCGTACTTTAAAATCTTTATTAATTAAATGCGAAACTATAATTTTCGTATTTCTTCAATTTATCAATCAAAATCAGCCGAAACCCAAATAAAATTGGTATGACTGAATAGGTATTTTCAATACCTTTCAAACGAGCTGTCATTTGCCATAGGGTCCTATTTAAAATTATTGGTCACAGTGGCCTTGTGACGTCATTTATGACTATTGCGTCACCTGTTATGACCAGTTGAGAAGCCTACATCCTTTTATTTCCACCCTCCAAATTTCATTATTATAAGTATACCCGTTCAAAAGATACGAGGGGGGGAGGGGACTTTTGACTAGCACTGTATATATATATATATATATATATATATATATATGTATATACATACATACAGGGTATAAACTTGCATACCCGTGAATGACAAGTGTATAATGCCATTTCAACAAATTACATGCCATTTCATAACAAATTATATGCTTAAAAACTCGAAAAAAAAGTTTCAACTTCATTTTTTCTGCTGTCTGCCTAACCTCAGCTGGCCTGCTCCTAGCCGTAAGGAAACCGTTGCAATAAATAATAGAAAATAATGTATATTGAATTGTTTGTTTGGTATAAATATATATATATATATATATATATATATATATATTTAAAAACAGACCATTATGTTATATAGCATTCAGAAGCCCACTTGCTGGCTATGCCTCAGTGGGATCTTGTGTTTACTTCACAATTAGAGTTTGTTATGTTGAATGTATATTATTACTGGGTGAATAAACATTATTATTATTATATAAATATAAAATAGTCTGAACATTCATGTATTCAATTTCACAGAGATGATAACAAACGAACTTTGTTATACCCACACTGGTAGATAAAGTCAGAACTACTAGTTGAAATCAACACACTTGCAAGCACTCAATACATCACATTTATAAAAAAGTTGTGAGAACACAAAAACACAAACAGTGTTTCATTAAAAATGATATCGATGGCCATATTGTGACCTAGTCATCCGGAATGAGCCGTAAACATGGTTGCCAGGTAGTGTTTTCTGTTTTCGCACGCGCCTCTAGTTGGAAATTAAAAAGATGTCAACGGAAAAACGTTTGCCAGAATCGACTACTGTTTTCTGGATGGCTGGTGAATGAAAGATCCTACTTAGCAACCAATACGCGATGTGCACGAGAAGTAATTTGAACTTCTTGAGCAATATTAACAGCTTTCTTTTTGGCCGTGTATGTAGCACCGGAGCTACACCGGAGCACGAAACACAGTCACCGATCTGTTTTTTTCAGGTCATACTTGAAGCACCAGAAGAACAACACAAGCCTTGCTTTATCCCCTTTGCACCTACCAAGAACTGGGTGCAACATGCCCTCTTTGGTTATGTTCAATGTTGAAGATTGAGTAGCATTCACAGCTTGCAACAACTAATGTTGGCGATCCTGAAGCTGATTTACGCCACTCATTAATCTGTATTTCAAAACACCAAGATGGGGAGCAGTGTTTTATTACTATACTTGTAGTGTATTGATTTTCGATGTTTTTATTGTTATAATATTATTTAAGGTAATGAAAGCTGGAAGAATTTTACCTAAGTGCTTTTGAGAGCCTCAGAGGCCAGAAGTTCTGAGTATTTGCTCTATTCTTCAGTGTATTGATAGTTGTGAAAGTATGAGAATACCGTCAATATTAAAAGAGTAATTTCAAAATGGTTGTGTATGCAATGAGAATTGGAATGTACTACTTCATCCATAAACGCAACGAGTGATTTCTCTTGTATTCTACTCTACAAAATACGGAAAACAGTTCGGTATTCAATTAGTGAAAGACAAAGACAAGAATGTTCAAATTCATTCTCGTGCACAGCGCCTACTTATTTCTGATCAGTAGCTAGGTAAGATCTTTCATTCACCAGCCAATCAGAAAACAGTACCCGAATATGACAAACGTTCGTTCGTTGACAGCTTTCTAATTCTCCACCAAAGGCCCGTGGAAAAAATCTTGAAAACACTTCCTGATCTTGATCCCAATTAATTTAAAAATTGCTTAAAAAAGGCTCGTGTCGATTGGTCGAAAGAAATGCTAAAAAATACGATCACGTGCTTTAATACACTTCTATGACATTGTAATAGGTGACGAATCATGGGTCTATGCGTATGAGCCCAATAGTAAACAGCATTCGACTGTATGGGTCTTTCAAGATGAGCCAAATCTAACAAGAGTTCGCGCACGAAGCACCTCGACGCAAATGGTCGCCTGTTTCTACGGAAAAACCGGACATGTGGGAACTGTATAGTATATACTTTCTTAGTTGGATGAGGATGGGGTTTATCACCCACCCCTGATAAAACATAATAGGATTTGTGCTTTGATCGAAAATGCCGACCATAGGCGGAGATTCAGCTTCAAATGCAATTTTGCCTATTTTTGTTTGAAAATAAATTTCTGGAAAAGGAGATTAATGAAGGATTTAGAAGGGATTTTCACTTATAACATTTTTTGGTAGGTCTATTGGGTGATAATTGAAAACGGTCTGAAATTTAATAATAATTAGATTTTTTGTATCTAAGCAAAAGTATTGTTACCGTTTCTTTATTTCACCCTGGGCTTGGAAGATAAATTCAAAATAGTTGGATAATTTCTTGGTAATTGAATCAATTGAAGATGGGCACTACTTTGCCGGCTTCATCAACTTTTTTAAATTTCCAATCTTTTCGTTTTCTTTCCAGAGCATAATCTACGACATATCCTTGTTTCCTCAAGATTCCTTTTGTGTTGATGAACAATTCGATTTCGTCTGCCTAAATCTGTTTGAACATTTGTATAATTGTTTTTTATGGAGACTGTGTTGGATTTGAAGGAAAATTTAGGATTTTCGCTACTCCATTTTGTATAAAAAATAAAATTTTAAATTCCAGGAAACTCTTCTGGATGTGCAATTAATTTATTTTGTTTCTTATTGAAGTTTTCTACCGAAGCAAATGTCTTATATTGGGAACTTTCCACAATTCCAACGTAAATTTCTTTCAAATCTCCTTCCTATGAATTGTGTAAACTTCCCAATGTAAGTGAAACATTTGCTTGAGTTGAAAAACATGTGATCCTTTTGCAACCTGACGCATTTGTGATTTCCACATCTGAGAAAACTTTTTCTGAATTAAAATGTTATTTGTCACAGGAAATCGAACTATAGAAAAAAAAAATCTCAAATCAATGAGAATTGATTGGACTTCTTTTTCTTGGTTTCAAATATGAGAATATTATATTTTTCTTTTTGCACTAATTGTTACTCATGTTCATGTGAATCACTGATTTGGAATAAGTTCGGATTTATCAAAAAATGGCTTCGATAAACACTTTGCAGTCACATTTTCGTGAAAAGAAAATTGGGTTTTTCCACTTCGTCAATGTACCATTTTTGCTTCTTCATTCAATAGTCATTTTTGAACATTCAAAAAGAGTTTTCCGAACTTTTGTTACATGTTTGGGAATCTACAAGATATCATTCGAAAATCACATCAAAATAGCAGGCAAATTACATTTACTTCTACTATTTAATCTTCGGTGAAACAAATTCAACAAATAATAATTATTGAAATTGATCTAAGCAAGTATTCTGACTTTTTGTTTAATATTGATCTCCAAACTTTCTAGAAGGTCAAGTTTACAAGCTTTCTTTTTTATATATAATTATTCAAACTCTTTGACAAATTCTACCTGCTATTTTGAACCTATGTGGCCCATTCATCAATAAATTATTAGTATTCAACACTTTAATTGGTTGTTGTACAAATTTAAAGCAGATTTGCTTGAGCTAGAAATTTTATGTAGATGGTACTACTGCACAAATTTTTTATTGCAGTTGTTCACCATACATGGCCTCTGCCCAGACACACACCACACCACTGCTCTACCAATGCATTCTATTATATATACCCCAAACCCGATCAAGTATAATCTGTAGTGATTTACGGTAATTTATGCTAAAAGTAGTCAGCCTTATTGACTGGTTTTTACGCAGGAATAGTTATCACTCAATTTGGTCTACTATATACTTCATACGGAGAATTATATTTATTTATTTCCTGGTTTCCTTCATAATTCAACTTTTGTAACCAATTGAAATATTGTCCGAATGGCCGAGTAGCCACGTCCGACCAGGTGACGGCGGGGACTGTCAAAATGAAAGGAGAGCGGAACAAGTTTTCAAATAGACAGAATTAGAATTGTTTTGAAAACGAATTCACTTGTAATAATAGGGGAGCCCAAGCGGGGATTTCGAGATTTACTAAAGCGCGGCAGATTAATATACAGGGGGATACCTTGTATCTGGTTAAGTACCTCCACCAAATATGAGCCCCATATATAAGTCCGCCCGTCAAGGATAAAGGATCAGATTAGTTAAAAAAAATTGATCATCAGAAATTCTCGAGCGCTTCAGATTAAGGTAAGGTGAGTTAATTACATGCTAAAAAGTGTATATTCCACTAATCTGACAATTTGAGAGTGACGTAAAGAAAGGGGAGGGCTACAAAGTTTTATTTCGAAGGAAATAATTCAAGGATAACGAAAAATATATAATCTGACGATTTCCACAAGCCGAAGTAATAAAAATTCGTCGATAAAGTTTGATGCGTGCAGCTGCGTGATGCCTATATTCCCCTCTCCGCGTTTCTATTCCTGTCTCATTCTTTCTCTATCTATTCACTGGTTGCGATTTCAACCCAACATAGTACCGACGAAGGAAAAAGAAACCTTTGCAATTTCTGATGAATTCAGAAATTTTCCAAGAAGCATTTCTGGATTTGTCAAAGGAGCATAATGTGCAGGATTCTTTTAACATCATAGTCTTTTACTTGCCACTTGTATGGGTTGAAAAAGTTAGACGATCTCAATCAAGCCAGGATTGTCATCTTCAATGAGACGTACAAGGTAAAAGACAAATCACAACCCTTCTCCTTGAGTGTCCGGAATTACGATGCGTGCAACTTGCCACGCTGTCAATCGGAGTTACTCCAGCAAGTGTTACGCACAAGATTCATTGCATGCTTGTGGAGTAATGCCCATAATGCAAAAATTATTGATCTTTTACCAACGGACTATGGATGGAAAGTTGTCGACGGAAAGTTCAAAATGATCTGGTTTGCAGGTGATCAATTGCCGAAAGCGTATGAAGATGTAGGCATAACACCTGATATTCTTGAGGATACTCCAGAATCAGGTATATCTTTTCTCCAATAATTAAAAAAAAACGTTATTCATAATAAAAAATATTGTTAAATATTTTAATGATGATGAGAAGAGAAAGATGATTGATGAAGATGATGAATAAATTAATTATAAGAAATAAGAAAAATTTGAGCATTTTTTTTTAAATTATTTTCTTATAAATACAATTAATCTTCTTAAAAAACATACACTTTTCAATTTGCATGCTGTTTCCTGAGCTTTTCAATTAATTAAGTTCAATGATTTAAAAAAATAAATATAAATTATTTTTTTTGTCAGATTAGGCGAATCCCTCTAGATAATCGTCAGATTATGAGACAGCACGTCTAGGACATGAAGATGAACCATATATATCTCAATCTGACGCGCTTGATTATTTCAAAATGGCGAATTTTTTTTGCATATTATAATAATGGCCGCGAGTTTCCGTCACATCGAAATCGTCAGATTATTGAATGAGAGCTTTTTTTTAGGTTCACTTAACACTCTCTTAGAAAATCTGACGCGCTTGATATATTTTTTTTAATTTTTAATCCTTACGTACGACCACCCGCATCATGCAAACGATCAGATTAACATACGTACATTATTAAAAATACGTAGGACATTGATGTTATCGCGCTCGAGTATGTCCATGCAACAGTATTTTTGTACATATTTGAAAATCTATAGCCGCTCCCCACACCGATGAAAAGGTATACATTATATAACATTTTTTTCTTCTTATCGTCTGAGCTTTGCAACCCAATGACGCTCGAGTGAATCCCCATTTAGCATCGTGGGCTCCCCTACTATAAAGTTTGAAATCATAAATGAAAACGAAAATATTTAACAGTGAAGGTTATTTATAACTGAATATCCTCACTACACATTATAATATGTACGATTTTGAAAGAAACCTATATTTTGAGTCGAAGATGAATCATTCAACTGAGAATGGATATACCATTAGTGCAACGTTGGACGGTCATTCTGGATGGTACAGAACCATTTTCTGTCAGAAATCTTCGGAAAAATAGGAAACAAGCTCACGTACAAACAATAGACTTTTTGAGATCTGAAAAAATTGATGGGTAATCCAACGTTCAGCTCCGATTTGGCACCGAATGACTACTTTTTAATCCCGCACATAAATAATAAATTACTAGGTCAACGTTTTTCGAGTGGAAGTGCCTTCTACATTGATTGAAGCGCATGCAAAGTGTATTTATCTTTATGGAGAATATTTTGAAAAACAATGAAGCCATATACGATGGTAATTCTTTGTTTTTTCCCTATTCCTAAAATATAAAAGGCAACCCTCGTATAATTTCCAAAACGATGCAATATCTGAAAAAATCAAAATGGCAGTTCTAAAATGGCGCTTGTGTTTGATGATTCATGGTCAGAATCGATTCAAAATTGGTGAGTGTGGTTTCTGGTGTTGGCAATAGATTTTCAATTCAAGATGACATTGCCAAATCTGTAGTACATTTTTATGGTTTAAAGACCGGATCAATATAATATAATTGGTTTTTTGAAGTTCTTGGAGAAATAGATAAATCGAAATTCAACAATTCGAAATGACAACTCCTAGGTGGTGGAGGTGAGTTGCGTTTTTAATCAGCAACCAAATCTGTATCTGGGGTTTATATGGTCGTAGATGAATTCCTTTTCCAGAATTAACAATTTAACATGACGGACGAGTTTCGTGTATTATTTCAGTATTGGTTGGGGTAAGGTCGAAACAACGGAAACCGCTATTGATCTGTTGCAATGTTTCAACTTCAGGGCACTACAGAAGAAATCACAAAAATAAAAAGAATTGGTATATGTGAACATATTGCAACTAAATCATGAAGACAGAAAGTCCCATTTTGGGTCAGAATCTATTGAAAAAAAAAAAACTTAAAATTGATGAACGAATTTTGTGGACGGAATCTATCAAAAATAGGCATCTAAGTGGGGTTTTTTGTTGCTTAGGAACCATGATTTTTTTGCAGGTAAAGTGTCGGGAAAGCGTTATAGGTTCGAAATGAAGAAACGAACCTACTGAAATTCACACAAACACTAAAAAGTTGAAAATACTTATATATAAAACAAAGTTTCATTTGAAAGCACTAAAATATTGTTAATTAATTTTGGGTACATTACGACCAAAAAGTGGCTTCTTTTTGAACTCGAATGATTACCGTGGTCCGTTGCCCGTCGCGCATTAACTATCACTCTCGTAATGCATGAACTTTTTTCTGCAATCACTTAATGATATATGAAGCCTTCCGCAACTGTGGTGCTTTCCATGTAGATTTCATAGAAATAATACCTTTTGAGGACATCACCCTTTCTTGACTTTAAGAAAATGTCAGTGTACCTTTCCCTATTATGAATCTCTAAGATCTACATACAACCCAAAATGATCATCGTTTCGAAAATTTACATATATATTTATATATATGTATATATACATATATATTTATATATATATATATATACAAATGTATATATATATATATATATATATATACATATATATATATATATACATATATATATATATATATACATATATGTATATATATATACAGGGTGTAATCTAACTTCTTGCACACCCGTGAATGACGAGTGTATAATGCCATTTCATAACGTATTACAGTGGTTAAAAATCTGAAAAAAGATATTTTCTGTTCTTTGTGAAATTCGACAAAATTTTGGATAGCGCCACATGCCTAATTTCAGGTGACCCACTCAGAGGAAAACTTCGGCAATTGCCGAATGCAATGAACACTCAACTCGACATTTGAATAATGTAGAATGTTGAACTGATTGTGTGGTGAATATATACATTGCAGGCTGCCTGAGACAGATATTCAATTTCGAAGTGAAGAAAACAAGTAACCTTGTTATATCCAAACTGGTGATGAGGTCAGAACTCGTTGACTTCATACTCTGCTTTGAGGCACTTATCATAATTATCACAGTCACTTGTAAGAAACAAACGAGACGAAAGTATTGAAAAGGGAAACATTCGCAATTGAATATTGTTTTGAAAAATAATATCACGACCATTGTAGGGATTGAGACATTCAGAACACGTGAACTGAACACTGTCGCCAAGCAAGATTATCGCATGCACGGTTTACAAAGCTGTCTACGAACGAAAGTTTGTTGGATTCTACTAGTGTTTTCTGATTGGCTGGTCAATGAAAAATCCCAATCAGCAACCAATCAGAAAACGCGATGTACAGGAGAATTAATTTGAACAGATAGAGAAAGAGAGAGAGAGAGAGAGAGAGAGAGAGATTTATTAACTACGTCCATATATATAAATACATTTGTAGCAGATCCTTGAGAAAAAAAAATGTTAAAGTTGGAAGTTACAAGTTAAAACAGTAAGACTAAATTTCCTACGGTTATACATCACATTACAACACAGGAATGAAATAAGGTTAACTCAGAACTCAGTCATTGTAAACAATACAGAAAGGGGTATAAAAGTTGAATTGACAAACACACGTTACGTTAAAATTGTAGTTCAAAAAGTCCTTTACGGAGTAAAAACAGTTCATCAGTAGCCAAGATTTCACTGATCTCTTAAAATTATAAAAGTTCATATTTCTTATTTCCAAAGGTAATTTATTATATAGGTTTATATTCAATGAATTTTTCTGTGATACAGAGAGTCTATATCTTGGTGTTCTCAAGAACATCATTGTCTTTGTCTTTTGCTGGCTCTTAAAACTAAACACCGAGCTGTTCCGTGCTTATTTTGAAGAGTAGAAGACAAGATGAATCACTCGTCGCATTTATGAATGAAGTAGTAAATTTCAATTCTGGTTGGATTCTGGAGTCGCCAATCACTGTGTGGGCGTTTTCGTACTAAATGTATCAATATAATATGAATATTTTTTTTATAGAATGGCAATTTTTTGACGAAGACAGTAATGTTCAAATTGATTCTCGTGCACATCGCCCACTGTTTTCTGATTAATTGTTAATTAAGATCTTAGGATCTATCATTCAATATCCAATCAGAAAACACTAGTAGAATAGTTCGTAGACAGCATTATAAACCGTGCATGCGAGAATCTTGCTTGGCAAAAGTTCAGTTCAGATGTTCTGAATGTCTGAAACAATAAAATGTTCGTGATATTATTTTTCAAAACAATATTAAATTGCGAATGTTTTCCTTCTCAACACTTTTTGTGTTGTTTGTTTCTTACAAGTGACTGTGGTAATTATGATAAGTGCCTCAAAGGATAGAATAATGTCAAGTAGTTCTGACTTTATCACCAGTTTGGATATAACGGGTTTAGTTGTTTTCTTCGCTTTGAAATTGAATAACTATCGCAGGCAGCCTGAAATATATACATTTACTACACAATCAGTTCAATATTCTATCTTATTCAAATGTCGAGTTGAATTTTCATTGCATTCGGCAATTGCCGAAATTTTCCACTGAGCAGGTCACCCAAAATTTTGTCGAATTTAACAAAGAAAAAAACATATTTCCAAATTTTTCAGATTTTTCACCATTGTAATTCGTTATAAAATGGCATTATACAGTCGTATGCAAGAGGTTAGATTAAACTCTGTATATATATATATATATATATATATATATATATATATATATATATATATATATATATATATATATATTTATATATTTATATATTTTATATATATATATATATATATTTTATGTTTATTGATTGTTGGAAAGTTTTTTTTCATTTTTATTTTTTTGAATTTTTGTAACATATACTAATCATAAAAAAAGAAAACTCCGGCTATGACCCTTCTTTCCTGTACATTTTACTTGTCCTCTTTTTTTTATTTTACCTTTTTCCAGCTCAGTCGGTACGCCAATGTAAAGATGATTCTCCCAATATCAGGAGGATTGCAGCAGCGTCATCTAGATGTTTTCTTGATGCCAAAATACTGTTTGTTGGAAAAATTGATTGTAAAATGATCAAATAATAAATGATGAGTCCAAAAATAGTAAGAGAGTTGTTTTTCATTGAAATATTACTTAAAACAACCTATGCCTGCGATATCTATCTTATTCTAGTAATACTTTTCAACCAATCAAAATTGAACTTTAAATTTGCTTGCTCATGCGCAATAATAGAAATATTCCAAAATAGATGTTTATAGGTTATTCTCAGTCTTTTTGATACACAGAAGAAAAATATTTTCACTCAAAATAATGTGTTTTTTGTAATCATACCGAGAATATGATAGTACGATGAATATTCCCACTTGATTGAGTTTATGAAGATAAAATACTTGTCATGAGTATTTCTTGCACTCACACGAATCCAAGAGTGTTCTGTGGTTAGTTTGAAGTGAATGTCTTGCAAAATTCGGCCTCCTTACTGCTAGTGGAGTGAAAAGTTGTGACTCTGACCTCCAATTCTCGGTAAGTGGTTTCTTAGTAGATTGTGCTCCTGATTTGTTACAAAGTTGATTGTGTGCATGAATGTCTTTCAAATGCCTCAGTTATAGGAATTTTTCCTTCAAAATTGATCATAGAAATTTACAGTTCTGCTTAATTTTTAATTTTTATATCTCGACTCCTTTATTTTTCTTTCTCCTTGGTTACCATCACTCTTTTATCAATTTTCACTATTAGCACCTTTTTTCAAAACACATTTTTCAACTTCTCACCTATTATACCTACTGTTATTTGCAAATTTGATTTCTACACATAGTACTATTTAGAAATATTTCTTCAAAATTGACATTTACATTTTTCTATGCTGAAATTTTATTATTTTGATCATTTAGAAGAAAATAATATGACATTTGCCTGTCATGTTTCCTTTTGGTTCTGAATTTGTATACAGGATGTTTCTTGCATATAAATGATTAGTTGAATTCTGTTTGTTTCTAAACTTAGATTTGTATATTTTTATAGGTAGTACCAATTGAATGAATTGATCAATTCATTCAATGATAATAATAGAAAATTTCTACTGCCATTCTCTTGAATTATTTGCGTCGACTAGAATATAACCGAAAGGTTCTCAAGATGAAAACCGTACAGAAAAAAATTATGAAAACAATTATAACAGGTATTTATGAGTTTTTTAAATATCATGTGCCCTATTTTTATTTTTTTTGACATTATACCATATCATAAAATATTATATTTATATTTATATATATATATATATATATATATATATATATATATATATATATATATATATATATATATATATATATACATATATAAAAGGATAAAAAAAGTCCAAAAACTCGATAAATAACAGTATTCTTTCAAAGTCTCTGGCCTAATAATAGAATCATATTTGACTGCAAGCCTACTACGATTACTTTGGTATTCTAAATGTATACATTTACCTCACAAACAGCTCCCATTTTACCTCCTTCAGGGTTGAATTCTCAAAAAGCCTGAAACTTAATAAAATCAATTATTCTTAAACTTAAAATTATAAATAAAAAAGACAATAAAATTAAAGCTAAACTTTGTAAAGAAGACTCCAGACTCTAACTTCGAAACTAACGAAACCTCAAACTTACACCTCCCCCATTTCATCCCTTTAGGGATTGAGTTTACAAAAAATACCAATTTTGATGACACTAACAATTCTCCTATGAAACTAATAAAAAGTTTGAACCCCTATTTTACCCGCTTTAAGGTTGAACTTTCAAAATACCTGAAAAACTTTCTTTAGTTGAAAAGAAGAGCCCAAATACCAATTTCCATGACTCTAACTAACGGTCCTCCTTCCGTACTTTCACCCCTATAGCAGCGGACTCTATGAAAGCCTTGCACATAAATTCTACCTTGAAATTTTTCTCTCATCGCTCCCAAAGAAGTTTCACTGCAAAAATATTTTAACTTCTTAGTGAGTGATAAAATCGTGTTCTCATTGTTTTATATTTTATTTATGAATTGAAATGTTCAAGTAATATTAATAACGAAGGCGATTAATTCAGCTGTACAATCCACAATCACTTCAAAAACAAAACGAAATAATATTTTCCAATGGATTGCCATTTAACATATTTCATTACTGTTTATAAATAACCCATTGGAAACTGGTCTGCAAATAATGATTGTGAGTAGACGAACGTAAAGTAAAACGTATGTTTAATTATAAAATTGCAAAGATCTTGCCGTGTATTTATAAAGACAAATGCTATATTATTATGATAAATCTCAAGTACATCCGTTCTAACGAGCGGTAAAAGTGCATGACTACTACATTATTGTTTAGTGTGCAATTTCATTTCGAAATTTCATACTGCATCATATTTGCGTGATATGGTCTACGATATATTTTTTTTTCTAATGCTAATATTGGACCTAATATTATGGTTATTGCAAACAAGAAACAGGTTCCCACCGCAACCGACATTTGGTATTGCGGAATTTCAGTTTTATGGATTTTTATTACCGTAACTTCGTGCACGTATGTGGATAGGAATTTTCATTGTGATAGAAAAAGTAATCAACATACCGGGTCATCCTAATTCACATATATGCATATATATATATATATATATATATATATATATATATATATATATATATATATATATATATATATATATATATATATATACGTGGTGTTCCAAATTAAGTCGGTACCATTGCCAACTCCGTTATTATTGATGCTACGATTTCGGTTAAATGGGCAAACTGGTAGCATTTTTAGTGGCCTTCTCGATGCTGAAAACAAAAAAAAATTGACAGTCGCGTTGTCATAATATTTCATAAAATGATATTTTTTTCAATGGAACACCCTATATTTTTTCAACCATTTCGATTCGTAATAACATTCTCAACAACAAAGCACATATCACTTTTCTTCCTAAAGTGGAAAATGAGCGACTTATGTGGAAATATTTATTTCTTTCACTAGTACAAAAAATTTCTTTGTTTTGGCGACATGATGATCACGGGTTCCACGAGTTTACATTCCAGCGCAAGTTTTTTTTTTACTGTCTTATTTTGCTATTAGTAACAAAATATTGTCATTCGTATAAGTACAAAAAAAGGGTGTTTGGACAATCATGAGGTTTTATTCGCCAAAACAAAGAAATTTTTTGTACTAGTAAAAGAAATAAATATTTCCACATAAGTCGCTCATTTTCCACTTTAGGAAGAAAAGTGATATGGGCTTTGTTGTTGAGAATGTTATTACGAATCGAAATGGATGAAAAAATATGGGGTGTTCCATTGAAAAAAATATCATTTTATGAAATATTATGACAACGCGACTGTCAATTTGTTTTCGGCATCGAGAAGCACTAAAATGCTACCAGTTTGCCCATTTAACCGAATTCGTAGCATCAATAATAACGGAGTTGGCAATGGTGCCGACTTAATTTGGAACACTCTATATATATATATATATATATATATATATATATATATATATATATATATATATATATATATATATATATGTTCTCCCGTAATTATTGGAGTAGAATTCTGTAATTTTCACGATCGTTAGATATACCGAGGATGAGTCTGAATCTCTTTCGTGGTTAACCTGAGAGACATACACTGCGCGCCAGGGGCGATGGATATACCGATTTTTGCGAAAAATAATATTAGGAGGCAAGAGAGGATCAAAATTCTTATGGATTCGTGTTGGTTCAAAAGCCCATGAACGGCAAACCTACGTCATACTATGGAAGCTGGATTTTTTTCTGTGCTATAGTACAGTACAGCAGGTAAGAACGTTTGGCTACTCTGAACCTTGAGTCGTAGTGGCTTTGACAGATACCAGGTAGTAATGGTTCATAAATGTGCTGCACAATATCGTCATATTATGAATTACAGAATTTTACTCCGATAAGTCTCACTTCCCATGGAAACGCCCACGTAGCGTTTCCACGAGAAGTGAGACAAATTCGAATTTTTCAGAACTGAAAATTTTTCAGCGAAACTATGTTTTGGTACTGGAGTTGATGTCCCGATCGCGAATCCGTAAGAATTTCGAGCCTATCTTGCCCCCTAATATAATTTTTTGCAAAAATAGGTGTATCCATCGCCCCTGTCGCGCAGTGTATGTCACTCAGGTTAACCCCGGAATGAATTTTGACTCAGTATATCTATTGATCGTGAAAATTACAGAATTCTACTCCAATAATTACGGGGGGTGTTTCCACGAGAAGTGAGACAATTTCGGATTTTTGAAAATTTTCCAGCGAAAATATGGATTCGTACCCGAGTTGATGTCCTGATCACGAATCTGTAAGAATTTTGAGCCTACCTTGCCCCCTAATATTATTTTTCGAAAAAATCCTTATATCCCCTCTGGCGCGCAGGGTATGTCACTCAGGTTAACCTCAGAAAAGATTCAGACTCATCCTCGGTATACCTGACGATCGTGAAAATGACCGAATTCTACTCCAATAATTACGGAAGATACAGGGAGACAAACTGTATATGCAAGGTGTTCCAAAATTCAGTATCAAGATTTCGGGGGCGTATTTTTCAGGTCAAAATAAGTGTTTTTATTCCATAAATATGTTTTCACAAACGCTTTGTTACCGATCGACAGAGCGTTAAAGTTTCAAGATTTTTTTATTTTGTTCTCCATAGCTCGTTCAGTTTTTGCGATATCAAGATCACATTTGAAATATAGGTTACGTTTTAGGATAAACATCATCCAGTATGCCAAATGATTGTGAGAACTACAGGGAGATATTTTTTCAGGGGTCAAGCCCTTTTTCGCCCCATAAACTTTTTTGTAGTGCACCGCTGGTGGATTCTAACATGTGCAATCATTTTTTTGTTTTGTTTATAAATTTTTTTTGTCTCCTGTAATTTTTACGCATCTGCGACCGTTATCGAGAAAAAAAGTTGTTTTTTTTTTGTAATCATCACAATGAAAACAAAAAACGATACTTATTTGGTTTGTGATCTAAATTACAAGTTTCCTTAAAAATTACCCCAAAAATGAGAAACCTAACAAACCTTGACTTTTTATAAAAGGTGCTGGAAATTCCCCCCTCCTTCTGCGATACAACCTTCCACTCTTCTTCTCATAGACTGCCGTACGCATTCTAAAATTCCGGGAGTATTTCTTACGGCAGAAGGCATCCATAATTCGTCCAGTGAGAACTTCCATGGAAGGCACTGGTTCTGGGCCATAAACTAGGACCTTTACATGTCCCCATAAAAAGAAATCCAGCGGGTTGCAATCTGGGGACCGTGGGGGCCAAGCAATTGGACCTGCTCTGCCAATCCACCGATTGGGAAACAGTGTATCTAAATAATCGCGGACGATGACTCGATGATGAGAGGGGCCCCATCGTGCATAAACCACATTTGTTGACAATCTTGTAAAGGCACGTCCTCCACTGATGCAGGCAATTCGTTCTGTAGGAAGTTCAAATATGTGAAACCATTTAAAATTCGCGACAAAATAAAAGGACCAATTAAAGTATCTCCTACTATTCCTGCCCATATGTTTACGCTGAACTGTTCCTGCTGTCGATATTGTCTGATCATATGTGGATTTTCTAGTGCCCAAATATGAACGTTGTGGTTACTCACTACTCCGTCGCGAGTAAAGTGAGCTTCGTCAGTAAAAAGGATACGAGATAAAAATGCAGGATCCCTAGTACAATTGCGCAGAATCCATCGGAAGAACTGCAAGCGCCGTGGAAAATTTCGCGGAAGCAAACCTTGGACGCGTTGGAATGATATGGGTATGGCATGTTTTCATGTAAAACCCTCCAGACAGTTGAATGAGAAACATCCAAATCCCGTGCTATTCTTCGAGTACTCATACCAGGATTTTCGTGGATAACATATAATATCTCTTCATCTCTTACTAGGTTGCGTGCTTCTCGCGGTCTGCCAGTATCGTGCCTTGGAGTCTGATATCTGCCGTATTCCCGAAGGTGCTGATGGGAATTTATTAAAGTTCTATAGTTGCGAAGTTGGCGATTAGGAAATCTTAGCGCGTACAACCTCTGAGCTTCAGGTCCGTAACCATTAGCCAGACCATAAATAAAATGGAAGTCAGCCAGATGTTCGGTTGAATATGGTTCATTTTCCATTTTAATACAAATACACGATGAGACATCCACCAACTTTCAAATAATGTCACTTGCTTCAAAACAATACTTCAACCGAACGCACCCTGGCCTTATATAGATGATAACATTTCTGGTTGATTTTCATTTTTTTAACCTTTTTTTTATCATTCTTTTTTTCTCATCATTTTTGTCTAGATAGCCAGCTTCACTCCTTAGGTAGCAGGGTCTGATGGCGGATATGTAATCCATCTGCTCTCGGAAGATAGCTTTTTTTTTATAAAAGACACACAGCCTTATAGAGATAGACCCCTGAAACTATAGAGCTTCAATTTTCCCACGTTGTGTAATTTTTTTCTCTCTCCTTTAGGATACAAAGTTCTGTTCAACTGAAGAGAAATGAAAGAGAAACAGATAAAAGAAAACATATAATGAAGACAAGAGTTACAAATTTCACTTGTCTTTGAAACTTAATTTGATAGTAAATTATTTCACAAGACAATAACACAGACATTATAGGAATTCAGCTTATGTTGGAATGATCTTTCGTTAGAATGTATAGTTATTCAACATAGTTAGATGTTGAGTACATTATAAAGCTTGGCAGCAGACATGTCTCCGGAATATATCTATGTGGTCTATTTCTAGTAATCACCATCATTTTATCTGTACAAATCACGTATTTTATTCAAAACTCTGTCTTCGCCAATTGAGGAAATTAACCCTATAGTACACTTACACCACCCAACCAAGGAGTTGCCGATGACTACAGGGCCTCCTGATAGGCCGGAATATTTTTGCGTGCACACATATCTGCACAACCCGTTACCATCCTCGGCCACTCTTTTGAAAGTCATCCTATTTTCACAGGGAATATGCGTAAAGCCGGGATCCATGACTCAGCAGAGAGTAACATTGTAGCAATATAAATATACACATTACGAACATTTCTCAATTCAATTAAAGGTTTGATCATTTACTAGAATCAATTACAGGCGACTATATCTTGTGGATTTTAATTTAGGAATATTTGATTCAGATTACAGGACCATAGATATATTCCTTAATAATGTCAATGTCAAGATCATTTTATCATTTTATCATTCACCTAATTTAATTTTTATATTTGGTTTTTATCTCAACCTGTTCTATTGGTGTTTATATTTATATTTTCCACAAAACGAATGATGTCGGATGTGAGGGCGGCAATTGATTCGGAAGCTCTAGAGTTCCAGTGTGGAATATGTGAAAGGCGATTCAAGAATGGAAGAGGACTGAATATTCATACAAAAAGGATGCACCGTTCTTATGATAAAGGCTTGGCTCCGCAAATGTGTGATGGATCTTTGACTTTGAATGAAGGTTCTTTTTCTGAAAATGAATCTTTCACTGGCAGCCTAAATTCCCGTTTGTCGTTCCAAAAGTTGAACTCCCATATTATAAGAAGAATTCCAAAATCAGCAAGAGTGAGCGCTGCTGAAGCATTGTGCAGAGCAATTGACA
This sequence comes from Gonioctena quinquepunctata, assembly GCA_018342105.1. Classification (NCBI taxonomy): domain Eukaryota; kingdom Metazoa; phylum Arthropoda; class Insecta; order Coleoptera; family Chrysomelidae; genus Gonioctena; species Gonioctena quinquepunctata. The sequence goes on from JAFIRS010000088.1 coordinate 681,569, forward strand.
ACTGTGTTGAGTATAATTCCTTAGAAGCCTGGGAAAATCTGTTTTTTTTCGCATATAAGTCTTTCTATCTTCCAACATCCAATAAAAATCGTAAAGAATCTCTAACGTCGATCATAAAAAGTAATATAAGGAACAATAATATTCCACAATATATATCTAAAGATATTCAGTCATTACCACCAACCACGAACCTTGCTAAGTGTGTAATCAATAAAGTCTCTGATGGGGATCTCATATCTGCTGTTCGAATCTTGTCGTCATCTGACACTATCGCAAGTTTTGACAGTCATACTCTATCTGAATTACGTTTGAAACATCCGACTGATTCAGAAGTTGAATATACAGGGAGTGAAAACTTTATTCCATTACAAGTCAATGAAATTGAAGTTTCAAAAGCAGTGAAATCTTTCCGTACTGGATCTTCTGGTGGACTCGATTCGTTGAGGCCATCGCACCTTCAAGATTTGCTTTCCAAAAGTTCTGGATCCATGGGCGAAAAACTTTTGAGTTCTTTGACTTCGTTCTGCAACTTCTTACTCACTGGAAAAGTCATACAGGATGTGATTCCCATACTTTACGGAGCTTCATTGGTTGCTCTCAAAAAAAAGATGGTGGCATTAGACCTATTGCCGTCGGCTTGATTTTTAGACGGCTTGTGGCAAAACTAGCTTGTTCGAAGATAAAGAAACTTTAGGTGAATTATTTCGCCCTATTCAATTCGGTTTTGGAACCCCAGGGGATGTGAAGCCGTTGCTCACGCTGCTCGTCGATTTTAAATCAACATCCAGATCCTGCCTCCACCGTATTCCTGAAAATAGATTTTCAGAATGCTTTCAATATGATTCATAGAAATATCCTTTTAAAAGAGTAGAAGACAAGATTCCGAATCTATATCCTTTCATAAGCCAATGTTATAAGAAACATACATTTTTAAATTTTGGAAATAACACTATTTTGTCAGAAAGAGGTGTTCAGCAAGGAGACCCTTTGGGCCCAGCACTCTTCTGTTTATGCATTGATAATTTAACCAAATCAATCAAGGCTGATTTCAACTGTTGGTATCTTGATGACGGCTCCATAGGTGGTAAATCTGATGTAATTTTAGAACAGTTCAAGAAAATAATTTCAACATCAGAAAAAATTGGTCTTAAATTGAATTTTGAAAAATGCGAACTATATTTCTTGGACGACCTGAAATATGACATACCAGAAAAATTTTACAGTTTTGCTCCTGGTATGAAACTTATGAATAAAATCAACTGGACCCTCCTTGGTGCACCCATGTCAGAAGAATCTTTGGCACAATCCCTGAACCAAAAGACTTAATCTTTGAATTTGATGGCATCCCGCATGGATTCCATTCCAAAGCATATTGGGTATTTTCTTCTGAAGAACTGTCTAGCTATACCCAAATTGATATATACATTGAGATGTTGCCCGACTTGGCGCTGTCAAAATGAACTTGATCTCTTCGACTCAACACTCCGTATGATTTTGGAGCAGATTACTAATAATAATTTCAGCCTTTCCACGTGGCTTCAAGCAACACTTCCCGTAAATAAGGGTGGTCTGGGTATACGACAAGCATCTTCACTTGCTTTACCAGCTTTTCTTGCTTCGTTGAAAAGCATTCAACATCTGGTTGATCAAATTTTACCTGATTATTTTTCCAGTGTGCCCGATGTTTACTATATAGAGTGTGAATCTGTATGGTGTTCTAAAACTGGAACCTCTGCACCTGATAATAAAATTTCCCAAAAATCCTGGGATCTTCCTCTCATCGAATTGTCATCTAAACAACTCCTTGACTCGGCTGTTAATTCTCCTCTTGAAAAGGCTCGACTGAAGGCAGTTAGTACGAAAGAATCTGGAGCTTGGCTCAACGCTCTTCCAGTTGCATTCCTTGGAACTTTATTAGATGATGAATCTTTCAGGATTTCTGTGGGTTTACGTTTGGGCTGTTCTATTTGTGTAAGTCATAAATGCAGATGTGGATTCATCGTCAACGAAAAGGGACGCATGGATTGAGTTGTAGATTCAGTTCCCGGGCGTTCGTCTCGTCATTCAACTGTAAATGACTTAATCAAGCGAGCTTTATCAACTGCTGATATTCCTGCTGTCTTAGAACCTTTGGGAATCATTCGTGATGATGGTAAGCGTCCAGATGGGATGTCTCTCATCCCATGGAGTCATGGAAAACCTTTAGTCTGGGACTTCACCTGCGTAGATACCGTTGCAGCATCACATATAGATTCAACATCCAGAAATGCTGGTGGGGCTGCAGATTCTGCTGAAAAGTCCAAATTGAAAAATATTCTACTTTAAAAGATCAAAAAAAAATATAAAAAGAAGCAAATGAAACATTTGGTTCATTTGGTAGTTATGCCAACAAATTAATCAATCATATTGGACAAAAATTGATCAATAAAACAGATGATCGAAGAGCAAGGACTTTTTTGATACAACATATCAGTATCGCCATCCAAAGAGGAAACGCAACGTCAATTCTGGGTTCTATTCCTGCTACTCAACGTTTGGATGATATATTTATTCGTCCACAAAAAATAAATATGTCAAGGAGTATCCATAAGTATATTACTCGGAGTCAAATACCTGAAAAGTATAATTTGGATTCAACCACTTCCAAAACAATAACGCGATCTACCATATCTTTATCCAACTCGATTTCGAGCAGCCTCCAATCGAGTTCCTTATTAGAAAATCATTGCATTAGAGACTATTCCTTTGGAAAATCATTGCATTAGAGACTATTCCTTTGAAGATAGCAGTAGCAGTGAGCGCATCTCCCTCAGTTCTGATTCCATCAAACCACTTGTGCCTGGGAGCTCCAAAACTCTTGGTCTTAATGGTTTGAAAAACATTGGCAATACCTGCTTTATGAATAGTGCAATACAATGTTTATCGAATACCAGATGGTTGCTTGAGTATCTGAGAAAAAAAGAACATTTGAAGGATATCAACACAAGCATATCAAGTATGAAGGGTGCTTTGATAAAAGCATTTGAAGAAGTGGTAAAAGAACTTTGGTCAGAAGATTCGTCTGATGTGGTGGTTAACACTGTTTCTTTGAAAAGCCAGATACAAAGATTTGCACCTCGTTTTATGGGTAACGCTCAACAGGATGCCAAGGAATTCTTCAGATATTTATTGGAAGGTCTTCATGAAGATGTAAACAGAGTAAGAGAAAGGCCTAAGCCTATGTTCATGGAAATCGATGAAAATTTGAGCGATAATGAAAAGGCAAAAGAGTCTTGATCAAGATATCTTAGAATGAACAACTCGAAAATTGTCGATAACTTTGTTGGTCAACTGAAATCATCGTTGAAATGTACTTTCTGTGGCCATTGTTCCGTCACTTTTGACCCATTCTGGGACCTTTCACTCCCTATTCCAAAGAGTACTGGCAAACTCAGACTGTCGCAATGTTTAGACTTGTTTACTAGGGAAGAAATATTGGATGATGACGAAAAACCCACTTGTTCTAAATGCAAGGAAAGGAGAAAATGCACGAAGTCATTATCTATACATAAATTCCCCAAAATTTTAGTAATTCACTTGAAAAGATTTTCGCAGATGGAGAGATTCAGAGGAAAACTAAATGTCTTCATTGACTTTCCTCTCGATGGATTAGATATGAATATTTATGCAGTAGATAACGCAGCTCCGTGTCGCTACAACTTGTACGCTGTATCCAACCATAGCGGAACAACTTTTAATGGACACTACACGGCTTACTGTAGGCACCCTTATGCAGGCACATGGCACGAGTACAATGACTCGAGAATATCACCGGTATCACCAAAATCTATCGTGAGTGGAGAAGCATACGTCCTCTTCTATGATCAAGAGGACACCAAATCACAGTTTTGAATAGAACATTTTACTTATTTACATTTTATATTTTATATTCATCTTTACCTTAATAAATATTTTATTTGTGAAAAAAAAAAAAAGGACACCATTCCAAACTAAATTTTCCTATTTTCACAACATTTCTTAATTCTCAAGATAACACATTGTGGTTCACTAAGGTATTTCATCTGAAAATTCATGAGGTGTTTGAAATTTTATTTGTCTGATATCTTACCAAAATTCCTATAGAATTCACTTTCGACCACGTGTATGAATAGTACTCTAATATCTTTACCCTAACTGAAATCAAGTAGTTTGCAGTGACAATGCCTGCTAATAGGGTGGAATCATCAAACCCCTATTTTACTCGATGTTCTAGGCCAAAAGAAGCTGACTCCACAATTAAATTGAATTGATATTTTCTCACATTTTGTGTTACGAATCTGTCCTATGCCTTTGAGGAAAATAATGATTAGGTTATTCTAATATGGTATTGGAATTTAATTCACTACGGACCGATATTCGCGATTAGAACTTGCACTGGACTTCCTGGTTCCATCTTCTCCAGACCCTTTTCTCCAGTAGAAATCGTGTACTGGTACAAATTCTGGACTTCTCTTTACACAAAGAAATTGTGTAACTTCCTATTTTGCCAACTATTTTACAGTATATATAATGTCTTTATTTACTAACGTTTCCCCAAATTTTTCTTCACTCTTTATTTTATTTTGCCCGCCAGGTGCACTGGTCGTAGTGCCAGATCCAAGACTCACATGATATTTATCCCAGAATTATGGTGTCGTGTAAACAGCTCTCACGGACTTTATGCAGGAGCTATTGTGTTGTGTAAACAGCTCTATCGGACGTTATGCCGGAGCTATTGTGTGGTGTAAACAGCTGTTACAAACGTTATGCCGGAGCTATTGTGTGGTGTAAACAGCACTTACGGACGTTATGCCGGAGCTATTGTATGGTGTGAACAGCTCCTACGGACGTTATGCCGGAGCTATTGTGTGGTGTGAACAGCTATTACGGACGTTATGACGGAGCAATTTTGTGGTGTAAACAGCTCTTACGGACGTTATGACGGAGCTATTGTGTGGTGTCAACAGCTCTTACGGACGTTATGACGGAGCTATTGTGTGGTGTAAATAGCTATTACGGACGTTATGCCGGAGCTATTGTGTGGTGTCGAAAGCTCTTACGGACGTTATGACGGAGCAATTGTGTGGTGTAAACAGCTCTTACGGACGTTATGCCGGAGCTATTGTGTGGTATAAACAGCTCTTACGGACGTTAGGCCGGAGCTATTGTGTGGCGTAAACAGCTCTTACGGACGTTATGCCGGAGCTATTGTGTGGTGTAAACAGCTCTTACGGACGTTATGCCGGAGCTATTGTGTGGTGTAAACAGCTCTTACGGACGTTATGCCGGAGCTATTGTGTGGTGTAAACAGCTCTTACGGACGTTATGACGGAGCTATTGTGTGGTGTAAACAGCTCTTACGGACGTTATGCCGGAGCTATTGTGTGGTGTAAACAGCTCTTACGGACGTTATGCCGGAGCTATTGTGTGGTGTAAACAGCTCTTACGGACGTTATGCCGGAGCAATTGTGTGGTGTAAACAGCTCTTACGGACGTTATGCCGGAGCTATTGTGTGGTGTAAACAGCTCTTACGGACGTTATGCCGGAGCTATTGTGTGGTGTAAACAGCTCTTACGGACGTTATGCCGGAGCTATTGTGTGGTGTCAACAGCTCTTACGGACGTTATGACGGAGCTATTGTGTGGTGTCAACAGCTCTTACGGACGTTATGACGGAGCTATTGTGTGGTGTAAACAGCTCTTACGGACGTTATGCCGGAGCTATTGTGTGGTGTAAACAGCTCTTACGGACGTTATGCCGGAGCTATTGTGTGGTGTCAACAGCTCTTACGGACGTTATGACGGAGCTATTGTGTGGTGTAAACAGCTCTTACGGACGTTATGCCGGAGCTATTGTGTGGTGTCAACAGCTCTTACGGACGTTATGCCGGAGCTATTGTGTGGTGTCAACAGCTCTTACGGACGTTATGCCGGAGCTATTGTGTGGTGTCAACAGCTCTTACGGACGTTATGACGGAGCTATTGTGTGGTGTAAACAGCTCTTACGGACGTTATGCCGGAGCTATTGTGTGGTGTAAACAGCTCTTACGGACTTTATGCCGGAGCTATTGTGTGGTGTCAACAGCTCTCACGGACGTTATGCCGGAGCTATTGTGTGGTGTCAACAGCTCTTACGGACGTTATGACGGAGCTATTGTGTGGTGTAAACAGCTCTTACGGACGTTATGCCGGAGCTATTGTGTGGTGTAAACAGCTCTTACGGACGTTATGCCGGAGCTATTGTGTGGTGTCAACAGCTCTTACGGACGTTATGCCGGAGCTATTGTGTGGTGTAAACAGCTCTTACGGACGTTATGCCGGAGCTATTGTGTGGTGTAAACAGCTCTTACGGAGTTGAGAGCTATTGTTGGTGTACACAGTTCTTACGGACGTTATGCCAGAGCTATTGTTGGTGTACACGGTCCTTACGGACGTTATGCCAGAGCTATTGTGTGGTGTAAACAGTAATGGGTAATATGTGAAATCCATATGTGAATATAATATGCGTGAACAATAATTTGTGAAATAATTCGCATTTACAAATATATAAATCAAGGCTTAATAAACGAACATCAGTGAAATCAATATGTATTTCTCATACGTGTATGCAATCACCTGTTGAATCAATTGAATATACCTAATCATCATTCTTATCTGAAGACATAATAAATAACATAACCTTAGTGAAACAATGTACATATATCATATGTGTAAGCAATAACCTGTGTGATTCATCAAATATACCAAGTCATTATTCTTATCTTAAAGCAGGAATAATCATAGAACATTAGTAAAATAATATGCATGTCTCAAATGTACTAACAATCACCTGCAAAATAATTTAAACACAATTTATCTAAATCAACGATAAAGAATCCCCCGTTAAAATAAGCCTATCGGAAAACTCGCCGTTAAAATACAGCTTCAGCCGACCTCTGCGGTTTGAACTATCCACAATGTCAGCTATTGCGACTCCGACCACGGTGAAGGACTGGGGGCGTTCTTAGGGTAGGAGTCAAGTAAATGTGAGAGTGTGATAGTTCTGCCGTTAATCAACGTGCCTTGCAGAAATAAATAGTCAAAAGTGTAGTTTAATAAATGTTTGTGAAGAAATCAGGCCCCTCCTTCTCTACGCCAGTAACCAGGCTGGATGACAACGGATTTGTCGGAAGAATGGGTCTTCAATTGTTAAATCAGAAGATATTGTAACATTTTGGTGCCGTGTAACGTGCATTTCATAATAAAAAACTATTGCATTATTCGGGCATTCGTGGTATCAGGTGGGCAAGTGAGGTTTAATCCCACGAGGCCCTCGGACATGGTCAACTTCCTGATGGGAAAAGGCCAAGATACTGGAAGAGAGAGAGAGACACAATGTCAGCGGTCATCATCAATATTCAGTTTGTGTATAACATTTCAGTAAAATGGATTGAAAATGATTCAAGTCACCTTACCTAAATATAATCCCATAGCAGGCGATGTTGTCAGGACCATGACTCAAGCTGAACTATCCTCTGATCGAATTTGGGCTCGCTTTTATAGGAAAATGGCCGTATCTGGTGTGACAGATTTTGTTTCCAAGAATTCCAAATTCCTGACTGGAACTTGGCAATATTCGAATTTTCCGAATGGATTTGCAATCTGAAACTTGTATAAAAGTGATCTAGGATATCTGTTGTACCATTCAAACCAGATTTCTCCTCGGAATAAATACCACAGTCACCAAATTTCTGCTAAAAACTTTGGTTGTTGATGTCTTGTTGACATGCGGAGCCACCGAACAATTTCTACTTTGAAGCTCTATTTTCAGCTACCCGGCTCTGTGATGTAGCTGAAAGGTATATCAGTTTAGAGGAAAAAGTGTATTCTTCCATCTGATATATGTGAATAGTGGGGAAATATTATTGGAAGATTGCAGGATATCTTTGAAGTTGGGGTGTTATCTCTAAATACTTATAAAGTTTCTATATTTACTTTTTTCTACCTACAAATCAAATATTATTACTATTAGCTTGTTGAACGAGGTATATTCTATATTTAGTTGAATCAGTAGAGAAATATACTTGCATGATTGCAGGGTATCGTAGACGTTGAAAGTTTCCTTTACATGCTCTTGAAGTTCCTAGAGTTGGTTTTTCCACTTCCAAAGTTACTATTATTTCATCAGCTTGGTTAATAAAGTGTATTCTCTCACTTAGGGTGTTATTCCAGCAGGAAAATATTATTGAAACATTACAGGGTATTGCTGAAGTTGAGTTGAGTACAGATCTATCTATAATGTTCCTAGTTTGCTTTGCTTTCCCAAAATTGTTGCCCTCAGTTTAGTAGATGGAGTGTGTTTCTTCATTCTTGATGTTGAATTGCCAGAAGAATATGATTGGGAGGTGGCAGTGTCATGCTGAAGTTGAATCGTAAGAAGTACGTACAACGTTATATAAGAAGCGTATGACTTCATACCTATCAAGTATATAATAATTTTTTGCTAGGTTCTGGTATCGAAAACCTTTCGTTGAGGAAGCAGAGGATGATTCTTTTTATCTGCTTTGTATGCTGAATGATATTTCCATCCTCAGTCAATGTTCTGATGTTTTTCATAGGTGACTATTTGGTCTCCTTTCCATAGTATACTTGATAAACTAGTTCTTCATAAAACTAGTTGGATTCTTCCCCCACCCACTAAGATCTAGGAATTTATCTAATCTAACCATCTCAATACCTAAACGTAAAAATGAAAATAGCACTAATTCTCTTTTTCATTGTTTCGTTAAAAAAATTAATTAACTCTAGCCAATTACAAAAAAAGATTTACCTTTTTTTCTCGATAACGGTCGCAGTGGCGTAAAAATTACAGGAGACAAAAACATTTATAAACAAAACAAAGAGTTAATTTCATATGTTAGAATCCACCAGCGGCACACTACAAAAAAGTTTATGGGGCGAAAAATGGCTTGACCCCTGAAAAAATATCTCCCTGTAGATTATTACAATCACCCGGCATACTGGATGATTCAAACCCTAAAACTCAACCTATGTTTCAAATTTGATCTCAATATCGCAAAAACTGAAAGAGCTATGAAGATAAAAATAAAAAAATCTTGAAACTTCAACGCTCTGCAGATCGGTAACGAAGCGTTTGCGGACACATGTTTAAAAAAAAATGGGCTCATTTTGACCTGAAAAATACGCCCCTGAAATCTTGATAGGTACTGAATTTCAAGACACCCTAAATATGTATATATACATATATATACATATATATATATATGTATATATATTCATATATATAATATTGATAGTTAATTATTTTCGCCCTGTATAATATATTGTTATGAAATGATAATAGCTTTTAAATAATAATTGTCGTTAATTTTTTTTTTCACGTTATTGTTATTGCCCCACAAATATTTTCTCCCTGTATTAATATTTTGATTCCGATTTTGATATACCTCTAATACTTATGTAGGTAATTCAGCTCCGAGATGGGAAGCCAATTGTTATATTTTGATATGATAATAGCTAATTATTATGAAATAATAATTGCTAGCTAATGTCACTGTTTTCTCGCCACGTTGCTGCCAATCATTATTACTTTTCTTACCACGACTAATCTCAGTTGGTACGCCTTCGCCTCAGGAGCCGATACTGGCAATAGAGCCACTGCCTGTTTTGATGTCAATCGAAATATTCTCAGTTCAGTGTTTATAAGTAAACTATTAGCATATCATTGTGGGAAATAAACCAAGAAATTATCAAAAACAATTATTTCCTTTATTCAGGAAAACTTATATCAACCTGGCCTACGATAGATAACTTATACTTTGATCAATTGACAAATTTTCATAGAAAATAATGAGAAACAGTGATGGATACTGTAGATATAATCTCACTTTTTCTTTTGGGTTGGAAGAATTCTTTTATAGTTCAATACCAAAATAAAATAGAGTTCTTCAGATATACGAGTTACGTTGTGAAGTGATTCAGTTTGTGATGTGCACTAAAAGTTTATACCTGGAGCTGGAACTGTCGCTGATGCAATACCTGGCATAATCTGAATTCCAATTTCATCCACTTCTCTCAGGAACTAACCATTTCAAAAGGAACCATCCAAAATCCACGAAATCAGCTTGGGCAAGTTTCATGTGGATAACCAAAAAATGTAATCTTCTTTTATCTTTGTTTATTTTGTGTAGAGATTATTCAGAAGTTTTATTGGTTTTTTATTGTTGAGAAACTCTCTTCTCATTAATGAAAATTCTAAATTTCTTTCATTCAAATTTTGTACCTAGCTTCTCTTCAAAATTTTTTTCAATCTTCCTCAGCTTTGTTTTTTCATCCCTTGGATACCATTTCTGTTTTGTCCATTTTATTTGAATTTTCAAACTCGCGCACTTCCTTGTCGCACTTTGATCATTTTCGTGTTATTTGATCTTTATTGTGCCCTTATAATAATTTGTGAAAACGAGATAAGTCACCGCTACCGAAGTGCCCGCGTGCAAAGCGTATTTTGAAAAAGTTGATTGGCTGGCAATCAACTTGGATTGCAAGGTTAGCCAAGTTAGGTAAGGTTGTGTTCCCTTCTTCTACGTGAAACATTGACAGGATTCGGCAATATTTTATGTGTAATTGTGCCGAAAATGAGTGATTTGATGTTCGTAGTTGATGCTGGTAAAAAAGGAGGCATTGTGAGTGATGTTTGCACGAGAAAACGGAGCTTGAAAAATACGTGTTCTGGATCAAAAAAGCTATCTAACTCGGAAAGGGTAGAAAGAGCCGCGTTCTTTCGGATTCGTGTTCAGGGGGCAAAACCATGTAAGAAAAGTAATTCAGCTATTTTCGGAAAGGAGTGCTTTTACCGTATATTTACCCAAAATATTTCCGCGAAAACGGTTATTTTCGGAATTATGGCCCCATAAAGGATAAAAAAAAGTTAATTTTCAACTTCCACCTATTTGACAACTTGTGATTTCTTGATTTTTTCAGCAACACACTGAATAAAACCTTTAATCTACATAATTTTAATTATCACATTATATCATTCAATTGGATGAATGAATGTTAACTCTTTTAACATTACTCATGAATGACAATTGACATTATTGACAATCATCTCAAATCTTATTTCCTGTTTACTCAAATGAAAAGAATTTAAAATTTTCAAAAAGGAAAATTACTTTTTTTTTCAAACTTTCTGCGGGACATTTGAAACATATCTTCTAGTATCATATTTACGAAGCCTAGTTCTTATTGTTCAGAGTGCTTATTTCGTTAATAATTATGAAATAATCCTCTTTAATTACAACAGTTCATTGATACCCACATGCCATTAAGTTGGGTATTAAAAAAAAATATTTTTCAGTCTTTCCGCGGAAAAATTCTGTGAAAATTTCGTCAAAATCGGTGACATTTCACTATGTTGCAGATTTTCCAATATAACGGGTCACAGTAGTTCCCAGTCTATAAAGCCATACCTTTAGACGGATGTTAATCACCATCAAAATATGAATTCATGCCATGAGAGGTGAGCATTCGTTGAACATCAGCGAAAATCATAGCCGCGAAATTCCATTCAGTAGTTACTACAGAAGTTCAACATTGCCAAAATCAACAATAAATCCAAAAAATTATCTTTATAACAATTGTTTAAAAGTTTAAAGTCGCAAGACTACAGTCTTCGAACGACAGAAGAGTTCATAAAATAAATATATGAAACGTTCATTGTTTCAGATCCATCCTGTCGACAAGCTGAGCCATGGAGTTCAAATACTACCTCTCAATGAAGTTTTCGGCCCACACCCTTTCAAATTGGTTACTGCCAAATTTAAAGAAAAATTCCATATATGTATCCAATACTCTGACCTGAAACCTATAGCTGACGAAATAATGACCATTTCCAACCAAAACATACAACTCGATGCCTTAAATCACGGACTGATAAACGAATATTTTTTCCCAATTAACAGCAACAAATCAATAGATATTCATTCAAATACAACTGGCAACCGAAAAAAACAATTCAATAAGCATCATCAATGTTGAAAAGTAGAACTTTCTCAATTGAATATTGAATGAAAATATTTTTCTGTCAATTGAAAAATCCACAATGAAAATGTGAATGTCTAACAGAAAACAACTACTTCCCTGGCTAAAGCCACGCCTGGACATTGAACTATATCTGATTTTATGAACATCCTGTTCATATTTTCGAACAAACCATCATCAATGGTTTTTGAAACATAATAAAAACATATCAGGAAATGTAGACTCTTCAGACGCCAAAAAATATAAACGCGCAATTTCAGATCTACGAAACAGTCAAAATATTATCATAAACAAAATAAATTACCAAATATCTCAATCCACTCATTCAAAAACACGGTCATGTAATTGCAAAAGAATGAAATCGCAATACTAGCCAGAAAAATAAAATCTTCCGAATTTTCAACATTCCTTCGTAACATAATATTTTGGAACAAAATAAGCATATGGACAACTCAGTTCGACATTTCACGTAATTTTACAACTGTTAAACGGAGTTCGAAAATTCCATCACACCTTCAAAATTTAATATAGCCCACTAAAGCATAATGAATGTCAAATATTAATTGAAATTTTGTTAAAACAGTACCTCCCCAAAATCTATCATTTGGGACGAAATCAATCGATACCCATAAATGTTACAATATACTATCAAAATCAAGCAAAATAGTATGCGTTATCAGAAGAAATTGATTTTTATACCCATTATCCCCTATATTATATTTTATCATCTGATCAAACTAACCTGATTCTATCTGCACCTTACTTGACTATGAATGAGATATATTTTCAATATGCGTGGCCTTTCATGGAATCTACTACTTCCCATCCAACGACCGACTTTTGGGAAACACCAAAAGGGACTGCATATTCCAAATATTGAACAATGGCACCACTTCCTCAGGATGCAAGAGAACCTCCGTACAAATTGAGAAGGACATAATTGAACAAGTCACTACATAGTGATATCCAATAAATCAACCTGAATTCATATCGTGAAACTTCCGACATTACAACCCTTCAATTGAAAACATCCACGGACTTCTATACCTACAAAAAAAGAAACTGATATTAATGAGCAACCCCTCTTGCTACCAGATTTATCATTGACAAAAACTGTCAAAACCAAAGCAATGACACCTCCATAAAACATCAATATTTTCCTCTTGATGAACTTCACAAAATTCGAAAGGAATCCAACCACATCATACCCCTAGGGACATTGGTACACACCACCATTGTTCATTTGAGAAGAATTAAGGGACAAAGCGAACCCACACCTAGAAGAAAACAAAAATCGTACAAACAAAAATATAAAGCCCAATGCAAATCAAATATAGACTTTTCATATTGGCTGGAAAAATCACCACAACAAAACCAATTGAAAAGTAGAATCCGCAATAAAATTTTAGCTGGTGATATCACCCACATACAGCGCCACTATAGGCGCGTGGATAGTCGCACGGTTCCAATAGAAGTTAATAGGGTGGTCCTAGTCCCAGTACATTTAATATTACCTGCGCATGCGCATAAGTCAGCAAGATACCAAAACGTAATAGAATTTCAAGAAATAGTAATAGATTTCTAAAAACAAATCCCCTGCGGCGGGCTTCTCTCTTGCGTCAGATTTTATTACTATCTATTAATATTCCGTCAAATACAAACGCTTTCTGTGGAAAAACACCCAGCTAGATTCGAATCATGATCCACCGACAACATCTGGCCAACCTATACCTTTGGAAAAGAACATTGCAGCGTTTATTAGGTTTAAACTATTATTGGGACGCTGTGGTTGGACGAAATTCCCAATTTCATATGGATTTATCGAGAAAAATATAGTTTGTAGAATACCCTGCATCCCAAATATTATAATACAATACAAGACAATGTCTGAGAATGAATTTCTGAGGAGTTACACACCTTCTGGTCCATAATTGCGTTTTCTACCAGATTACGCCTTTTCTCTACAGGCTGCAGCCGCAATGTCCATATTGTATAGAAAAATCGCAAGAACTGATGGGTCGGCATAATGTTAAGCACTAATGTTATATGAATTTTTTAGTATTATGGACGTCGCTTTAGGTAGAGGATTTATTGAACACTATCGATAATGACCAATACCACTCGTTATATTATCCTTGAAAATATATAGTGGTAAAATTAAATAAATTTTTTATTTTACCTTCAATTTCTCGATCAAAACCCAAACATCAGAATGAAGAACTCAATAAGAAGTGAAGAGAGGCATACGAAACCAGTATTTATCGTTATGTTTGTTCAGCGATATCTCTCCGATTAGGTCAAATGGTTGATAAATTTAGTTTGTGCTGTGAACTCCCTACGATCCGCTTTTGTTGTGATAAGTGAGCAAGTATACGATATACAGTGCTTCTCAAAAGTCTTCGCCCCCCCTCTTATTTTTGGAACGATTATACATAAACAAGTGAAATTTTGAAACTGAATATTAAAGGTTGTAAACTTCCCTACTAGTGATGATAGATGACGAAATCGTCAAAGATGACGTCACAAGGCCATTGTGACCAATAATTTCAAATGGAACCCTACGGCAAGCGACACCTCTTTTAAAAGGTATCGACAAAACCTATTCAATGATACTAATTTTGTTTGTGTTTATGACAGTTTTAATGGCTCATTAGAAAACATTAAAATTTAAATTCCATTCGGTATGATATTAATTACAGATTCAAGAATCAGTATCTACTTGAAGAAATTGCTCGAAGTGACCTCCATTCACTTCCTGACAGTGAAATATCCTATTTTTGAACTCTTCTCGTACTTTTGCAAATGTGTCTGCGGAAACAGCCTCATCAGTACGTTGTTTTAAAACGACAATATTGTCAGGTTCAGTGGCGTAAACCTTCGATTTGAGGTACCCCACAGAAAAAAATCAAATGGTGTGAGGTCCGGTGATCGAGCTGACCATTCCGTTGAACCTCGTCGTCCAATCCATCTACCATGATACTCCTCATCCAAATACCGTCACACTGCACCGTAATAGTGTGGAGGAGCACCATCCTGTTGGAATGTTATTTCCAAATTGCCGAATTCATCTGGATTATCTTCCAAAATTTCAAGGATTAACGGTTCTATTGCGTTTTGCAACAGCTCCAGATGAACCCCACCAGTTAAATTAGTATTTGAAAAAAGAGGCATAACGATGTGGTTTCCCAGGATACCTGCCCAAACATTCACCTGCTGGGGAAATTGGGTATGAGTTTCACGAAACAGGTGAGGATTTGCGTCACTCCAATACCTCACATTCTGTGTATTTACATTTCCATTTAGATAGAAAGTACTTTCGTCACTGAAACAAATTGTTTTGACAAAGTCTGGCTGTTGGTTAATTTTAGTTTCCATATTTTCACAAAATTCTAGACTTCGGTCTGGGTCGTCGTCTGAGAGTTGATGAATCATTTTTGATTTGTATGGATGAAATTTGTTTTTATTCAACACCCTGTGTACTGTACTTCGACTGACTTCACAGGTAGATGCAACGTGAGTTGTTGAAGAAGAAGGATTAATTATTACTTCTGCCAGTATATCAATTTTTTTCTTATCAGAAATTTGTGGTCTGGCAGATCGTTTCGCATCATTAATACTACCCGTTGTTTCAAACTTACGGAGAAGCTCCCTTGAATAAGTCCTCGAAACGGGGCGATCGAAAAACCTCTCATCAAGCATTCTGCCGCATGAATATTTTGTCCAGTTTCACCAAGAATTAGAATCGCTGCTACTTTATCACCTAAAGCACGTACCATTCCGCTTCTTGAAGCAGTTAAACGTTCGGCTCACAACAGTTTAACAAATTATTAAAATGTAGAAAAAAATTAAAAGTACCAAAAGCTGCTGAAACAGTTAAACGTTCGATCAACAATACAAAAATTATTAAATGTACAAAAACTTGGACAATTACAAAAACGTCGAATTAGGGAGACTAACAAAAACGTCAGCTTATTTGACAACTATCCAGAGGCGGAGCTTGAATTTGGAATTTTAGTATTAACTGATTTAATTCATCCCATCATTGCGTTTTTTAAAAGCGAGTTGCCAAAACTGCCATAAACACAAACAAAATTAGTATCATTGAATAGGTTTATTCGATACTTTTTAAAAGAGGTGTCGCTTGCCGTAGGGTTCCATTTAAAATTATTGGTCACAATGGCCTTGTGACGTCATCTTTGACGATTTCGTCATCTGTCATCACTAGTAGGGAAGTTTACAACCTTTAATATTCAGTTTCCGAATTTCACTTGTTTATGTATAATCGTTCCAAAAATAAGAGGGGGGGGGAGGGGACTTTTGAGAAGCACTGTATAAACTCTATACATGAAGGAATGAGAAAGATTAATTAACATTTCGAAAATGTGAGAAATAATTTGGTTTCATTCAGCAGCAATTTTTTTTCGATTATATCGGAATTGGATCGCACTTTCCATGGAGAAAGTTGTTTTTAATAAATGAGCTCTCAAGCAGTAGAAAATATTTGGAATAGATTCTGTATTTACTGACATCCTCCGTTATATTCGACTCAAAGAATCTGCACTATATGGAAAACTTCAATCACTTATTCTCAGAAAATTATGTTCTTGATAAAAGTTAGTTCTTTATATAAAACCCAATACAATCAACACATTGAAATAAAAGCCATAGAAAATATTCGAAAACTACTCTTAGGCGTAGATCTAAACAAATGATTGGAAAGATTGATTGATTCTATTGAAAATTATATTCCTTCCAACTCAAAAAACTTTCAAGTAATGTCTCCCAATTGATGATAAAAGAAGTTTTTAATCAACACGTGAAATGTGGTGTATATTAATTAACGTTTCAAATGCCATAAAAATAAATCTTCAAAATATTTATAATAAAAAATATGACATTGCTGTAATTTGGTGTGTCAACATATATGATCAACCTTTAATTATCGTTGTTCTTAACATTGCTCCAAATAAAACTCTATATCGAACATAATACAATTTATTCATCAGCAATTACTCCTTTTCACTATTGAAGGTTCAGGTATTTTAAATAGCAATTACCAAGAGTTACCGATGATTCTTGATGGAGATTTCAATGTTAATTTCCTTAGAAGAATCTCAGCCATTAATTGATTGTTTGGGAGAAAAATTGAATTTAACTATAAATAGTTCTCCACTTCAATGAACAACGAGAATTTAGAAAATTTGCAAACCAGAGTTTATGTTTTCCATTTCATCATAAGCCTTTAATTTCATATTTACATTAATTCATTTGTAATGCTCGATGTGAATAAGTGTATGACTGTTGCTCACTGTAAATTGTATCATCAATATATACTATTCAATTCCAACATTACAGGCACTCATATTTTATGATTTGACTTTTTTCATTTATTCAGATTTCGAAGATTTTCTTTCGATATTACTACTATACCGGGTGACACAGGATATCGGGCCACCCCTGTAACTTCTGCATTCGTGAACGGATTTTTCTGAAATTCGGTACAGTTATATAAGCAACCATTTCTTGATCACATTACAATCCAATATGGCGGACTTCCGGTTTTTCTGGAAATGCCAGTAACTTTGTTTTTTCGAATGGAACACCCTGTATATTTTTACATATTTGAATTCAACAAGTCAAAACAAGTACAAACCTCATGTCAAATGTCATTTTTTTTAAACAATTGGAATTAAAATTGTTTTTTTATTTTACCTCGTGGATAAATGAGATTTGGTCGAAGCTATTCACAATGAGTCGCAAATAACAGAAAAACTTATTTTTTTCTGAAAAATTATTTTTTGTGTCATTTACTGGTTAATCAATTCAGTCACATCACATTTTGATCAGAAATTCATTTTTTTCAAATGAAACCCCTATGGGCCACTCTAGAACATACATCAAGGGAAAAAATGACATATCATTTTTGTATTTCGGTGCATTAACAAATTGTATAAATTCAAAAATCTACAACTAGTTAATGAGTTTCCTTGCAGTTCGAATAATTTTTCAACTTAGTAAGCTGTGGAAAGCAACATTTCTGAATCTTGTCAACTAATTGTGTTTCGCTGTCATCTTTCATCTCAACTCTCGAAAATTAGTTAACTTCCGAGAATTAGTTTGGTAGAAATGTAAAATCAAAATTATAGGTTCACAAGAAGTGAACAGGTTGATATGTTATTAATTTACGGAGAATGTCTTTAAAACAGTGTCGCCGCTTGTCAGTTATACGCTGAACGATACCCACACAGAAAATAACCCAATAATGGAGATAATCATGAGGAGGCAGAAATAAACGTTTTGCTTATGTTGATTTTGATCCAACCGCATTGACGCGGGAATTGGAATACCAATGCAATGTAAGTCGAGAAAACGCTAGAAGAAATTTAAAAAAACACCATTATCGTGCTTATAAGTATAACTTACACAATTAGTTGACAAGATTCAGAAATGTTGTTTTCCACAGGTTACTAAGTTGAAAAATTATTCGAACTGCAAGGAAACCACCGGGGGTGGATTGACGATCTTGTTGAAGAATCTAGTCGTTCATTGAAACATTTATTTTACCTAAAGAAAAGTAACCCTGCTTTATTTGAAACATATAATAACAACAAAAAAATACACGTGAAATTGGTTGACAAAACAAAAAAAGATATTTTACCAAAACAAAATTAGTATGTCAGATAACGATCCGAAAATTTTGTGGAAAGTAGTATCTGAACTCACGAACAGAAGTAAAAACTCATGTGAGAACATCGTTATTCGAAAAAATGATGACGTTATCGAAGACCCTTCAGAGATCGTGAATGAATTGAATAATTCTTTCATCGAAGCACCACAGGCCTTAATAGGTGATATTTCGAGTAATAATTATTATCGCCCGAACATTAATAATGAAAATGGAATAGATATAAATCCATACACAATGTTTTTAGAACCATTTAGCGAATCAGAATTATTAAATTTAATCAATCGTAAACTAAGGAGTAACCAATCATCAGGAACTGACGAGATACCAGTGTTTCTACTGAAAAAAGTTTTGCACTATATCATAAAACCGATAAATTTTTTAGTGAACTTTTCATTTTTAAATGGCAGTTTCCCTACATCCCTAAAGGTGGGAAAGGTAACTCCCCTGCGTATGAACAAAAAATTATCAACTATTGAAAGTCTTCGAGTATGCATTCCTAGAGCGCTTGAATGATTTTCTTGAATCACACAATATCTTGATACCCATGCAGCATGGCTTTCGCTCTGGAAAATCGACTCAAACTGCTCTACTAACTTTCTATGAAATTCTGATAGAGTTCATTGAAGTGGGCGAGTGCCCAGCTGCTATTTTGTGCGATTTGAGCAGAGCTTTTGACTGCGTGAATCACCTGAAACTGCTGGATATGTTGGAATGTTATGGTCTAAGGGGAAATTCACATACCTGGATATCCTGATTTCTCAGTAACAGAAACCAATGCGTCTGATTGAGATTTTATCAAGATAGTGTGGTTTCGTTTTCCACATCAGAAACTAAACTGGTCCGGACTGGTGTGCCTCAGGGATCTATATTGGGGCCGGTTCTGTTTCTCTTATACATAAACAATATTGATAGGGAAATATCATAATCATTGTTTACTGCATATGCGGAGGATATTAGTATATTGATCTCGGATAAGCAAACTGATATTTTAACACACAAATATACAGATATCCTGAACTTAACCTCTGAATACTTCAATAGACAGGATCTATTTTTTAATGCTAAAAAAATTCGTTTCCATAACTATCAGAATTAAACCGAAGCATTCCAACTGAAGGTTAATAATACTACCTTACAAAGCTCTTATAATGCAGTTAAATTCTTGGGTATGCAAATGGATGAATATCTGAACTGGATTCCACACTGTGAACAGCTGGTTTCTAAATTGTGCTCACTCCTATATCCCTTTAGGACTCTGAGAGTCGTTTTGAATAAAAAACAACTCATCAGTGTATATTATGCTCAGGTTGAGTCTTGGCTGCGTTATGGTGTCTGCTTGTGGGGCAACTCAACAATGAGTAGAAACGTCTTCATTGAACAGAAGGCTATTTTACGTTGTATATTTAACACCCCAAAACGAAGCTCCTGTAGAACCCTTTTTATAAATCAGAATATTCTTACTCTGACCAGTCTATTCATATATGAGCTTTCAGTTCATGTATTCACCAATAAAACCGACTTCATTCTGAACAGTGATATTCATGATAAGAACACTCGTCAGAAACGAATGATACATGTCAAAAGTGCCAAATACAAGATTACTCAAAATGCTCCTAAATGCATTGGACCTAAAATTTTCAATCACCTTCCAGTAATGATCAAGAGAGCTGAAAATGCAACGATTTTTAAAAAACGTCTGAAGTCGTTTTTGTTGATCAATTGTTTTATACACTCGATGAGTTTTTATCTAGTCCTATGTGATCCACTCTACTGTGTGCAATATTGTTTAGACCCGTAAATCTGTTTGCTTGTTTTTTAGTACTAGTTGTAAGTTAGATATAAGTACTGACTATTCCTATACAAAACGAAATTTTTTGTCATTTTAAGGAAAATAAAGGATTTGATTTTGATTTGATTTGAAACCCATGAACTAGTTGTTTTTGAATTTATACAATTTGTTACTGCACCGAAATACAAAAATGATATATCATTTTTTTCCTTAATGTATTTTCTAGAGAGACAGGTAGGTGGCCCATAGTTTTTCAATTTGAAGCAAATGAATTTTTGATCAAAATGTGATGTGACTGAATTGATTAACCAGTAAGTGACACAAAAAATAATTTTTCAGAAAAAAATTGGTTCTTCTGTTATTTGCGACTCATTGTGAATAGCTTCGACCAAATCTCATTTATCCACGAGGTAAAATAAAAAAACAATTTAATTTCAATTGTTTTAAAAAAATTACATTTGACATAAGGTTTGGACTTGTTTTGACCTGTTGAATTCAAATTTGTAAAAATATACAGGGTGTTCCATTGAAAAAACAAAGTTACTGGCACTTCCAGAAAAACCGAAAGTCCGCCATATTGGATTGTAATGTGATCAAATTCGAAATGGTTGCTTATATAACTGTACCAAATTTCAGAAAAATCCGTTCACGAATGCAGAAGTTACAGGGGTGGCCCGATATCCTGTGTCACCCGGTATATGCGCTATCAAAGTCCAATAAAAATACTTAGTAGTAGCTAACGAAAGATATAAGAATCTGAAATATCTGATAGTAGGTATTGGATTTGAATATAATATGAATATCAAAATCTACTTTGAGTATTTGAAATGCTTCGAGGTTATTTGAAATCCCCAATAAATTCATATACTTCATTGGAAACATATTTCAATTACTTTTCTCGTTGTGGTATTTGATATTTCACAAAATATTCTTGTATATTTTATACAAATCTCCTGGAGTTTTGGTTATATCCTGACCATTTGGAAATTATCACCTGACCTGCTCTTTTGCACGTCTCTGTCCGACGACCTATCGTAAATATTTGTTTATGGCCCGGAACAAATCACATTTTAAAAGCGAGCATCACAACAATGCTTTTCCTTAACAATCCGAATTTGCATAATTATGAATGCATGGCTGGAATCGTATAATGGTGTAAAAAACTTTCGGGCGGTTCGATTCTGCGGACAATATAATTTTTAGTGTTGGCAAGGGTCAAAAAAGGGCGTTCACAATTTCTAAGCCGAGAAGATTACATCGTACCGTATCATTATGAGATAGGATCAAGAATTTCCACCTGTTAGATGCTATCACTGGCACATCGGGCCATATGAATCTGCCTACCTACCTAGTTTGGAATATTTTTCGGTAAAACCTGATAATTTGCAATACCCGTAAAAATACCACTTGGTTTAGGGGAGATTAACATATTTTACTCTCTATGGCTCATGTAGCACAACTTATTGGCCGATTCTACGTTGGGATTATATGAATAATGTAATTCACCATTAAAATCATCCACATTGATGTTGAATGATTCTATAGAATTGCCCTATAGAATTGCCCTATACAACACATGCATTGTGACCTGACATACATAGGTCAAACAGAACAATATTCAAAACAAAGGCTGGAACAATACCATTATGACTGTGCTGGGATCAACAGGAATAAAAATAATGAAACTGTACTGAGCCATTTCGAAACAGGCCACATGTTTGACTCTAAATCTGGAACCATTTTAGACAGAGCGGATTCCTTACAAAAAAGATTGTTCCTGGAAATGGCACATATTCTTAGGAAACAGTTTGCAATAGTTCGAAGAACATCAACAGGAATACCATGATCAATCATTAAACAACCTATAGGTAGTATAAATCTAGCCTAATCACTCCAAAAGAGGAAACCACTTATTTTAAAGTTCGAGATAAGCTGGCAACAAAAAGCTGGATCCATCCGAATCATTAATAGTGTGTCGATGTATCATAGAGAATAGACGTGTTGTAGCGTAGCTCCTCAGAAATGCTAATAAACTAGTAAAAAAGTGCAATTACAATTTAGAAAAAAGTGCTGCCATACAAGTAAGTGTTGAACTACAAGTTTGTGGTGACATTTCAAACCCAGTCTGTACGTACTAGACGTAAACTGCAAGTATTTTTTCATTATGTCGAAAACTAGAGCGAACAAGGGAGAGGATGAACTGCACACAGCCATCAAAGCCGTAGTCAATAAACTTGTTGCATCTGACGAGTTTATAGCTTTCCTCTCAAATGCGATTATGGAAGTGATTGCTAAAAAGTACGACAAGGAAATAGCCTTGATCAATGAAAAAAATAATAACCTGACCCAAGTTTTACAAAATCAAGAACAGCACATAAAAACTCTAATTGCTAAGCAAGAATCATATGATCGCATGCGGAGATCTAGAAATGTCATAATCTATGGCGTTCAAGAAAATGACAACGAAGACTGCATGAACACCATTTTGGAAATAACTAACAACAAACTCAATATAAGACTTGATGTGAATAGTATTGATCATTGTTTTCGCATGAAAGTTCCAGACAAAAATAATATTAAACCAATTATGGTCCAGTTTTCTACAGTTTTTGTTAAACAATTGGTATATAGTAGGAAGAAGCTGTTGAAAGGAACAGGTATGATTATTAGGGAAGATTTGTCTCCGGAAATACAAAAACTGTTAAAAGCTGTGGTGGATAAAATTAAGAAAAATGGACGAGCATGGTCAAATTATGGAAATATATACGTCAAGTTTAATGACAAAGATCATATTAGCAAGATTCAGAAGTTAAGTGATATGGACAGAGCGTGATGTGAATTGCTATTGTATATATTTTTTTTTTCTTCTTCCTTTATTTTTGGATTTTGTATACAAAGTTTATAGTTATGATTAACTTGTGCTTTTTGTGGAAAATTTTGTGTTTTGCTATTCGAACATAACATATTTATGTACTGAAATTAATACTTATTATAATTTTTAATTGTTTACATATGTTCTCCTCCACAATACTTTTTTTTTTCTTTGACTTCATTTTATAATTAGAATTATGGTTTATTCATTTGCACATACTTAATCAATTGATCAATTGTAGAGGAGCAGTGCAATTCGTCTGCGCCCTCAGTGAGTATTAAGTTTTTGTGGATTGGAAGGTTTTGCCTTTTTTAAACGGATTACCGTCGCTTTTTCAAATTGTTGAAAGTTGCTGAATTGAGGTAGATTTTGAGAGAATAGTTGGGAAATTTTCGATTCAATTAAGAATAACAAACAGGATGGATTATCTTAGTGTAGCTTATTTAAATGTGCGATCCTTGCTATCATCACTTCGTGATTTACTACTACAAAAAGAATATGATCATGTTACTGATGAAGTCTTAAATATTGAAGATTATATTTTATACAGGGGAGACAGAAATGCACGAGGTAGAGGTTTATGTGTTTATGTTAAAAATCATTATCATAGTGAATTAATTGTAGAAAATGATAAAAATAATTGGGAACAACTGTGGATCAAACTGACAATACATAAACAAACATTTGGCATAGGTGTGATCTATAAACCGCATGATCAAAATACCAATGATTTTCTTGATGAATTTGAAGATTCTTTGGGATACTTAATTCCAACTGTTGATGAAGTGGTATGTTCAGGCGATTTTAACATAAATTTTCTCGAGAAGAATGCTGTTTTCAATAAATTGAATAATATTTTGGAGGTATTTGATCTATCCCAGATAATCGACGAACCAATAAGAATAACTGATAACTCTGAATCTCTACTTGACTATATTATAGTAAAAGAGGAAAATTTGATCGAAAAAGGTGTTATTCGTCATGAAATATCACACCATTTTAGTGTATACTGCAAGTTCAATGTAAAAAAAATAAGGACTTTCAAGATGTATACCTATAGATGTTTCAAAAATTTCAATGAAGAATTATTTCTGTGTGATTTAAGGAATATATCATTTTTTCGCATCTTCGATCAAGAAAGTGTGGATGAAAAAGTATCGTACTTAGTAAATTGTTTAATTAGCTTATTTGATCGGCATGCCCCTATAATAACTTCTAAAATTACAAAAAAGAAAGCCCCTTGGCTGACATTTCCTTTACAACAAATGATGAATGAACGGAATAAAGCTCTCAATAAATAAAAACGCACAAAATCATTAGCTCATTTTAAATTATATAAGGATCTCAGGAATTATACAAATCAAGCAATTAAAAGGGAAAAAAGGGCATACTTTTTATATCAGTTTGATAACTCCGATTCAAAAAAGCTGTGGCAAACATTGAGAACAAATAATTTTTAAAAAAATAAAAATCGTGAGCTTTCTGAAAGTTTAAAGAATCCAAGTGAAATTAATGATTTCTTGATAAACTCCATTCCTAACGTTGCTCCACCTAGATACCTTATGAATTTTTACAGCACCAATAATATTATTCCTTCCACTTTTAAATTCAAAGAAGTCGATGACACCTTTGTATATGACAATATTTGTAAAATGAACTCCAATGCATTGGGCTGTGATGGGCTAAGTGTTGAACTCGTTAAACTTTGTTGTCCTCTTATCATACCATATATTACACACATCATAAACTATTGTCTTTCAAGCGGTGTTGTCCCTGCTGTGTGGAAAATGGCTGTAGTCCAAGTTCTGCCTAAGAAACAAAATCCTTCAGAATACAAGGATCTTAGAGGTATAAGTATTCTACCCATGCTTTCCAAAATTTTAGAGAGATCGATTGAAGTACAGATGAGACGACACTTAGCGGATCACTCACTAATGCCGGCTGTTCAATCTGGCTTTCGTAAAGGCTACAGTTGCACAACGGCCTTACTTAATATAGTCGACGACATCATAGCTTCAATTGATAAAGGTCAATGTACAATTTTGGTATTGCTTGATTTCAGCAGAGCGTTTGACACTATTAACTTCAAATTAATGCTTAATATTTTGCACTATATAGGTTTTTTCAGAAACGGCTGTTGGTCTTATAGAGAACTATCTAAACAATCGTAAACAGTGTGTGAGAATTGAATCAAAACAGTCTGAATATATGACATTGAACTCGGGGGTGCCACAAGGCTCAATTCTGGGTCCCTTGCTTTTCTCGATATATACCATAAATTTAATAAAATCTCTAGAACAATGTAAGATTCATGTCTATGCCGATGACACTCAGATCTATTATAATTTTCCTCCACAATTAGCAGATAATGCTTGTGATACTATTAATAGGGAACTATCGACGTTTATTAAGTTAGCATCTGAACATTGTTTACTAATAAATTGTATTAAATCTAAAGTAATGTTATTTGGTTCTCCGTTTAACAGGGCTAGAATTCAGTTCCCTATCAATATAGAAATTAATGATGAATCCATCGATATAGTTGAAGAAGCTAAAAACTTAGGGATTATCATAGACAGAGACTTAAGATTCGAAAAACATGTTAATCAACTGATTAATCGTGCATATAGCTCACTGAAATTGATTTACGGAAACAGGCACTTATTTCCTCGAAACATCAAAATAAAACTATGTGAAGCATTAGTTCTATCGCATTTCAATTTCGCGGACTCCGTCTATGGTCCGAACTTAACAACTTTATATAAAAATAAAATTCAAAAAGTGCAGAATTCCTGCTTGAGGCTTATTTATAGTGTGAGAAGAAATCAGAGAATATCACATAAATTGATACAGGTTGGATGGTTGAGTATGCAAAATAGAAGAATTCACCATGCAGTCACCCTATACCACAAAATTGTTTTATTTAAAATTCCTGCATATTTGCACCACAAAATATCTTTCAGGACAGATATACATAACTTAAATCTTCGATTCAAAGGTTTATTAACCCCACCTAAATTCAAAACTGAATTTTTTAGGCGATTCTATACTTACCAAATTTATCAGTTATATAACTCCTCTCCTGAAAGTATAAAGAACCTCAGAATTACTTGCTTCAAGTCTGAATATAAAAACGAACTATTCAAAACACAAGTCTAGACAGTCCCTCACCTCGCGGCTCAAAAAACTAATGAGTATAAAGATAATCATCCCTTCGTTTCTCTCATTTTCTATTGTCAATCAGGTTACGTACGACAATGTCTTCCTTGGCACACTGTATTAGGGTTAAGTGGAAGAACATTTTCGTAGTGAAGCTACTGTTTCCCTACAGAAAATGAACTTCGCCCTTTATTTTCAGTTTTTTAACCACTTGAATGAAATATTTATGTTTGTATGTATTTCAATTTCTATGTATATTATTACTATTTATATTACATGAAAATAATAAAGACCTTTATTATAATATTATTATTATTATTATATTTCAATTAATATTTTTCTTTTAATTATATCGTGCTTGGAATGTTTTGGCATATTTTAATACACGCCATTATTCCTAAACATAACGATTTTGTGTTTTTTCATGGAAATATCTCTACCAATGGGTTGACGAAGAGAGTGTCAATTATCGAAATGCTTCGCAATATTCCCCAAACACAACACAATGGATAACACATACGAGAATATATTCTCAACTATTCTTAGTGTTGCTCAAAGTATAGGCTTGGTAACAAAAAAATATCTTGGCCAATGGCCTCCTAATATGTCTACTTTCGAAGAAAGCACTAGTTACCTTCGCAAATCAGCCCCCATTTACATTTGTAGAATTATCACTCAAATACGCCTGCTCTATGGGCCGCCTTAAAATTACATACAAGGCTATAACATACTTCATAAACACAGCAAAGATATGTTCAATTTGCAACACCTACGAGAACGAATCACTCACTACCTACCCTGATTTGCCCCATCTATAATGGCATAAGAAATTGCAAAATATTTTCGAAATTGAACCCATTCAACGACCTCACTGTTTTGCTGGACTCACAATTACTTTTCTCTTCAAGTTTTGTCAACACTCCTATCAATATCCTCAAATTACGCCCATTTGTTCTTAACGAACGATTTATTTTTTTTCCTGTAATTTTGTTCTTACTTTATCTTTTTTTTTCTCTTTCTCTAATTCGTAATCCACAGTAATCTAAAATATGTAACGTTAGAGCCCGAACTACTTGTAATGAGATGTAACTTTCTCCTATACAATAAAGACTAGCTAACTATCTATCTAACTATCTATCTATCTATAAAACACAGAGTATTGTGTTTCAATAGTTCACCTGCTCGTGAACACAACAAATGATTCTTTGGGGTATTGGAATATCCCTCGATTTTTTTTTTCTCCCGGAAGTAAAAATATTAGTTTTCTTTTCAAGAAATGCAAATAGGTAGATTTTCATTTCCAACAAAATACAGGAAGCTTAGTTCATGCATAGGAATTTTAATATTAACCGCCCATGTTTGTTTCATATTATTCTTGTGTGCTGATTTTCTTATTTTTGAAAGAATTGTCGTTTTTCCCATATACTTTTTAACTCAAATACATGGAACATTGAACACTAATTTTCTTTCTCCGTTTATTGGAATGACGGCTACTTACGGGTGATCTTCCTATCTCATGACTGAATAGGTGAGAACGAAGTACAAACAACTGCAATTCCGAAATAATAAATATTGATTTAAAAAAATATCTAAGAGTTTTTTTATTGCTAGAAGGATTCATCCTGCACTCACTGTTACCCATCCGATTCCCATTGTCGGTTGAATTTTTTCAAAGCCCCCAAGAGTGGTTTAAGGCCGCCGGCCATGATCTTAACACGTACAAGTTTTCATTAACTTCTGAGGGTTGGTAAGACAACTAAAAGAGCGGTTAAAAAACACTTTTAAACACTTCTGAGTAAGTTCTTAGTTTTATACGTTGTTTGAACCTTAAATAGATTAACCAGCCATTAGAGTGGTAATGGCTTTTTTAATTATGAAGTGAAGGCATATTCTAACCACTCGTTAATTTATCTGGTGTTTAAGCTGAACCCATGAAACTGGTCTTGATTCCTACTGTCTACTAAACGATGGGTGTTATTAAAGAGGGGACGGAGTTGTCAGACTATGCCGTTCCAAAATAACGTTCCACGAGTTACCATAACTAACGATCTCTTCTATGAATTGAGATCGGGAGCTCGAATATTACAAAAATGTCAGTTATCTGCCTTAAGAGGGGCAAAATCACTAAATTTCCCCCGATACATTAGTGCGATTTTGGTATTTTGGATTCAAAACTTAATCACAAGTTGTAATCGCTAAATAATGTATTTTCTCAAAAATTTCTCATCAACTGTCATGTCTGTTGGTATTCAGATGTTATACAAATGTCACTGTCTACATGCAGTCATTATTAGATTCTACTAAAAGTGTATGAGTATCAATGAAACCTCTCTTTTAAAAGTATTGTGCCTCTATTACCAAGATGTAGATGTGTAATAGGGTGGCCCTGCGGCCTATTTCCACTGCAACCTTTGTGGTTCCCTTGATATTCAGCTTGCGCGAGCTTCGTCCTTTTCAGTATGTTGATGATCCCTGGAATGTAGTTCGAGTATGTTGAGGATCCCTCCAATGTAGTTTTCTGCCTCTGAGTATTCCGTACCCTTCTGTGAGAACCTTGTCCTTGCTGTTCCTTCGCATTCACATAGGATATGGATGTAGGTTTCATCTTCTGTCTGGCAAAACTTCCAAGTGGTTTCTTCTGCCAGACCTATGTTTTTGATATGCTTGTTGAGTTCACAGTGTCCTGTAAGCATGCATACTATTGCCCACGAACTTTCTGTATTTGCTGAGTAAGACTGTCGTGAGCGTAGGTGATAGTTTTCCCACTAGCTTTGGGCCTGTTTTTCCACCCAGTTGCTGATTGTTTTCTTAACCGTTTCTTTTGCTATGCCGCAAAAAGGTTTTGTGCCGTAGAATGCCATTGTTGTCCTGGAACACATGCCCAAGGTCATTTTCTAACGGTTTGCTAGTTCATTCAGGGCACAGGCACACTCTCACACAAGTTTGAAGTTGAGTTGTGTGGCATACAATGCTTTGAGAGTTGCTTGGCTGTCGGAGAATATGACAACGGAATGACTGATCCTATCCTGCTTGTTTATTTCTCCGATACAGTGGTGTATTGCTGCTACTTACGCTTGAAATAATTTGGTGTCTTTTGACAGGCTCACTGAGATCATTATCCTTGGTTTTTGCCCGTAGATATATTCCGACTTCGACCCATCTTCGGTCTTCGAGCCGTCTGTGTACCAGATTGTTGCTGCGCTGATGAATGCTCCTCTCTCCCAGTGTTCTCTTTCTGGTATATTGACCTCGTATTTTCTATTGAAAATGTATTTGGTTATCATGGCGTCGCTGGGCCTTCCTGTGGTTGGGTCGGCCCTTAGCTCTGTCCCGTGGAGTTTTATGATGAGCGATGGCCCTTGCATAAGTCTCTAGGCGACAGCTCTCGCCTTTCCCTGTATGTAGATATGTAATGGTGGTAGGTTCAGGATGACCTCCATCACGGCCATGGGGGTGGTTTTCATGGTAACTGAGGCACTGAGACACGCTTGTCTTTGTAAGCCTGTTAATAGGCCTAATGATTCCTGACTGCACGGACTTTGGCCCCCACACCACTGACCCACATGATATCATAGGCCTGATTACTCTCATGGTCATCTTGAGATTGAGTCCCCAGTTCTCATTACACATCCACCTGCACCTTCCTAGTGTTATAGGTGATTTTTTGGCAAGTTTCGTTGTATGGACTTTCCATGTAAGTATTTGATCAAAAACTACCTCTAGGTACTTTGCTTTTTCAGCCATTGGAATTTCTGGGCCCTCATGCACAAGTAGTTTTAGGCCTTGCAGTATTGCCTGATAGTTGTTCACTCTTTTGTACCAATTGTCCACTATGTTTAGGGCCCTTTGTATTATTTCTGAGATTATTCCCGTAAACCGGCCTCCGACGTCTATCGCTAGATCGCCTGCATATGGAAGCCTTCTTGGATTAGCCTTTGTAGAAGATCGTCCATAAGAGATGCCCACAGTAGCGGTGGGAGGACTCCTCCTTGTGGGCAGCCTTCGCCTGCTTTCGCAATGATGATGTCCTCTCCTAGAGTGAGTATGATTGTCCTCCTCTCTAGACTGGCACTCATCTATCTGCATAGGCTTGGTGGAACTCCTCTTCTGGTTTGTGCATTCACCAGCGCGTCTGTGGTGGTGTTGTTGAATGCTCCTTCTAGGTCTAGGAACGTTGTCTTGGCTATTTCTTTGTCCTCTATTGACTTTGAAATCAGCCTGTTTAGGTAATCCAACGCGAAATCTGTTGATTTTTCGGGTTGGTATGCGTATTGACGGTTACTCAGAGGGTTTTCTTGGAGTATTTCGTCTCTGATGTATCTGTCCAGCAGTCTCTCCAAAGTTTTTGGAGAAATGATGTCAGACTGATGGGTATGACTTTGGTGTCAGTTCTGTTACTCTGCCCACCTTGGGAAGGAAGATCACCTCCACATTTTGTCATGCAGTTGGTATATATCCCCATGCCACACAAGCTTTCAGGATTTTGCAGAGGTTGGTATCAGATAGTTCACCGCCATTTGTAAAAATGCTGTATATATTCCATCCACCCCCGGTGATGTGAATGGTTGGAACTTGTTGATGGCCCATTTGATCTTGGGCGAGTGATTTCCGTGGCTAGTTCCCAGTCCCTTTGACTTGGCCTTTTATGCCTTCGCTTGGGCCTATCTTTGCAGAACTTTCTCCAGGAGTTTCTCTTGGCTTTTCGGATTCATTTGTTGTACAGCGTTTATTTATTTCTGTACGTTTTCCAATCTGCATTTTCTTTGGCTCTATTGAATAGCCTCCGAACTTCTGACCTCAGATCCTCTAAGTTCTTATTCCACCAGACCGTTTCACCGCCCATATCTCTATTACCAAATCAAACAATCAAGAGCTTAACGAACAGAATATAACATATTATGGTTAGATTTCACAAAAAAACTAATACTAGTGCAGCGCTATGGAATAACTGTGTAGTCTGTCTTTTGGAAAATTTCATTTCTTCGTGTTATCACGAAAGCTGGTTTAGAGCCTGTCACAGTTATCCAAAATGGTTGATCAGAGCAGATATCCAAGAGAAATCAACTTCTAGGGGAACTTAGCAAACAACTGGAAACTCTGGACGCAAATATTTGAATTGAACAGGATGACTAGTAGAAAATATGAGAAGAAAGATGATGTAATAGTTGCTATGCTACCGAATTTTCAAGGAGACGAGGGAATACAAATATTTGATACATTCGAATTCGCAACAGTTGGTTGGGTTGGGTAAGATACTATCCTATAAAAAATATGTAACCCCCCTTATTCTTCAAATAGCAAATTTGAAGAATCTAATTTAAATTGTGAGAAGTGAAATCACTTTGCTGATAGGCTGCTCAGCTTTATCCGGTTGTGTCGTGAGTAGAGTTCATTTAATGACTTTTTCCGGCGACGTCATATCAACGAGTCCGTTCAATCTATACAAAATCGATCGTTAATGACCCCTATTAACGTTCGATGTCTCTATTAATGCATAATCGTGATATATGAAGCCAAACATACACCAAAGTTTATCTATCAATGCATCATCATGGTATAGGCAACTGAACATACACGAATGCAAATACTATTCAAATGTCAAAACACATTACCTTCGCGCTGTCAAATTTATGTATTTCAAAATCCAAATATTGTAAGTTTCCTCCTAGTTGAGGTAAATGGATATCGAAAATTTCACGTTGACCCTAGGAACGAGGTCGACGGAGTTTTTTTATAATCAACTCGTATATTAAAATGGCGATTAATGATCTTGAACATTGAGGCGCTCGCTTCGCTCTCGCGTTAAATTCTATCGATCATTAATCGCCACCATTAATACAGTAGTTGAATAAATAACTATTAATTGTTCTTTCAAATTGTGCCACTAGAAAAATTCTACAATAATCAACTTGATTCGATCGATAATTGGGTGCCAGGCTTGGAAAAGTCCAATAATAAAGAAATATATCGATAAAGTGAATTTTACCTAGCTTGTATGGGAAGGCAGAACAAATATGCAAAATGTCAACTCAACCATGTATTTCGGTTAAACAAAAAAACAGGAGTTATGAACAAAAAATTTGAATGAACAGTTACGAATGAAAGTATGTTGATGAATTTAAATCAGGAAAAAATTAACAAGTTGATGAATCCCAAATTTAGGTAAAGTCAATTAAAATTTCAACATTCACAACTTAATTTTCAGATTTGAAAAGTGTGTGTTTAAACGTGTTTCCGAACGCCAACTTAGTTGCAAGGCAACCTTCGGAAGTCAGAAGCTTGTGTGAGTTAAGGAGACGAGCTTTTCAAGTATCATCCGAAGCACTATTCGGCTGGCAACCGTGGACAGTCCGAAGGATTGATATCTAATTACCAAGAATGTTCGATTGGTCACCTATCTGCTCCCGCTCAATGAAACTACAGAAATAAATTTTTATTTCAGTAGCCGTGCCGGAATTCGAACCCGGACCATCTGGGCATCAGCCAGCGCCTCTACTCTCGCGGACACCAGCCGAAGATTGTCGTTGGTACAGTTATACCTGAGGTGCTAGTTGGGGTTGATCTCAGCTGAAGATGGTCTTCAGTGAAAGAAACGTGGAAGGCTGGTTTATTCGACGTTGGTCTCAGCACAGCGGTTACGATCTTGGTCTTAGAGAGGTGGTCGAATTGATTGCGACACCTTGTATTCGCTCACTTGTGAATCTGATATGTTCCACGGACCAGTTTAGGTGCTCAAAATCTCTTCGATGAGAGCATAGAGTGAGCAGGCAGTGAATCGATTTCTGAAATAACGCCTAGATAGGAATCTCATTAATGATTGATTGAGTTAAACGGTAATCATGAAATTCAGAAAATTGTCATGAATATAATGTAACAAATGAAGCAGAGCACCAATTCACCCAGGTTGAAGCATTCATTTCCCAGAGGTCAAATGATATAATAATCTCAACAAGATTGGAATAATAAGAAATGAATGCTTACCCTGAGGAATCGCCCGTCTGGGAAGGATACTCCTTAGATATAACAGAGTAGTCAACTCAGTTTCTCGTCCTTGGCAATCTTCTGGTGATACAGGAAGGTTTAAATTGGTCCACTGAATTTGTTACCACTTATCTGCTACCTGAAATTTTCACAAGCATAGAAACTATCTTGACAAAGTAAACGTTGAACTCTCGTATACAACGAAATAAATCTGCGTTCTACGTAAGCCTTTTGGACATGCAAAATAACCCGAATAAGGAGAATACTTGAGGTATGGGAATTTGGGGAATCTTTGAGGATTTTTTTTTTATTGAGTTTAAATCAACGCAATTACAATCCGTGATAGGCGAAAAAGTCGTGCACGACTTGTTAATTCAAATTTAAATGAAGGAAAATTTATATATCACCCCAAAATCCATGTCTAAAGGTTATCTGAAAATTACATGGAAATATGATTTAAATCCAAAAATACGGTAATAGATATTGCAATCGAAAAACAGGTAACAATTGGCAGTTCGGAAACTCGAGAATGAGCCACGAAGATGCAAGAAACAGAGCATTTGCAATTTTTAACCTCTTACCACATGCCATATGAATATGCTATTTGCATAGTTATAAGCTCAGGTAAACGAAGAATAAAATAATGAATAATAGATTCAATAAGCAGTAATAGGTTTACTAAAACAATTATTAGAGATTCTATAAGCTTGACGAGATCTTCAAAAAAAATAATTCATGCGCAAATTAAACAACCAATTCATACTCAATTCGTAAAATGTTACCGAAGAGTGACCAACAACTTCACACCGGTTTTCAATTTGGCAGTGACTATCGAATCACCACCGGAGAAGTAGGTCAAAAATTATTTGATGGATGTTAATTTTCCAATGTATATGGATGTAACGAAAAGATCGCTACAAATCTTGTGTTTGATTATTGTCAGTTTCAAACGAGATCAACACCGAGGAAAAACCGTTGACCAATCCATAACTTCGACAGCTAGCCTCAACCTGTGAATTTGCTAAAAAGTTGTTCGATCAGGGATAGAATTGTACTAGGAATACGAGATCACAAAATTCAAAAAAAGTTGTTATAGATGTCCAACTTGCAGCTGGAGAAAACTATACAAATAGATAAATGTATAGTTAGTCCATACACTGAACCGAATTAAAGATTTTAGTTAGATATTTCATTTCATTCAATTTAATTTCTTTGGAAGGGGCGTGTCATGTATGTTGGTATTCAGATGTACAAATGTCACTCAGAAATGTCTACATGCAGTCATCATTATATCCTTAATTGAACAAGAGAGCCAAACATGTGAAGTTCAATATTAAAAACGGAGGTGTCTCTTCACAAAATTCAATATAAATTGAAATGAATGGTAGACTACAAGCAAAAAACAACCACCATCCTGACAAATATCACGCAGAACATTGGATGATATCCACCTGAAAATCTATGCAAACTTCTATTATCAATGGGAATTGATTATAAATATTTCTTTTTGATAAACTTGATTATGTTTAAATTGTGTCAGGTCCGCAGAACAATCCGTATACCGTAGGCTTTTGACCCTCAACAGTATGGAGTAGTCACCAGTCAGAGATCCGAGGACCTCTGGCTGAAGCGAGACCCAACACAAATGAAAACACCATCAAGCTTGATCACCTGTAGGTGTATGCATCAAATAATTTTTCATTATTATATTCCACTAAAAGTGTATAAGTATTAATATAACTTCCCTTCGAAAAGTATTATGCCTCTATTACCAAACCAAACAATCACTTCAATTCCTTTATATTCTTTTTAGATAATACATGATTGTATAGGAATAGTCAGAAGAGGTGTAAATTAGTCGATTTGATAATAAAAGTGTTACAGACGATAAAGCACGACACAACAACATACGGTATACATTACGGTAGGAACATGTTCACATCATAAAAACTTTTATCAATTAAGTACAATTTCAAACGGCTCTTATGAAGATTTCAATTTACATTTTTCTACTTCGTCAGGTGGTGTATTGAAGAGTTTTGGTCCCATAATCTTAGGATAATTCAAACAAGTGGTAGTTTTACAATGAAGTGAAAATATATCATGTTTTCGTCTAGTATTGACGTTGTAGATATCTGATCTAGCTTTGAAGACTCTCAAATTTTTTGAGACATTCTTACATGTTTCCATAATATATAAGGAGGAAACAGTTATAATTTTATAATTTCTCAAGGTATCAACGCATGTTTCTCGGTACTTAATTCCTGTCATACTCCTCAGTACCCTCTTCTGGGAAATGAAAACATCATTTACCGTTGGACATGTGCCACAAATACAAATTCCAGACTTACCGAATTCTACTTTCAGCTTGAGCATAATACACCATATCCAATATACTTCTTAGATTCTTCAACTGATATGCTATGGAGTGAGATCAGATATTCACAATGCGATTTCCATGTTAAACATTGAGCAGGCCGAAAAAATGATGACAGTATACATATATATTATTCAAAAATAACTAAATCAAAAACACCTTCAAATACGAAGTCTTCATTTCAATATAACACATGCTGACACAAGTTCTGTTTTATTTATAGGACGAAACAGAATAACATTCCTTTATAAGTTTCGTAAAATAATGACAGTGGCAACTCGAGAAAATATTGTAAAGGGGTCTCTCCCCCTATTATCAGACTTTGGCGCCTTCCACTATTTTCGGTTTTACCTAGGGCCCACTTTTTGGTTTATAGTGGAATAGGCCAATTTTGCTCCGGGCAGTCTCAGTGAAGAAAAACACTCCAGGGGTCAGTATAGTCGTGACAATGTAACGTGGCCAGCAAGGCAGGCTTTAATTGCCTTTAACTGGGTTTCGAACCTGGGTGCCGACTTTGCATTAGGTGCTCAACTTCTACTCAAGATAATAAATAAAATAATACTCTAAAAACAGGATAAATAGGTATATTAAATAAAGAAATACAGGAAGGACGGCTGATGATGACCTCAAGTTATCACAACCAATAAACACATGACAAGCACTATATACAGAGAAAGCAGGGAGGGTGTGTTTACGTAGGCGGGGTAAACGTAGTAACCAAAAAGCTCTTGTGAAGGGATGGGTCGTACGGATTAGTATGCGAGCTCAAAAACGGGTGCAAGGCAACAGCGGGTATCAAATGTAAGCTTTTACGGACGGCCAAAGCGACTAATTTCGAAAGCAGTGCGTAATGCTCCACGTGGGGCTGGCTTACCCTATTCTTCCTAGCCGCTGTTAGCTTTTATTCTCCCACGCAGGAAGATGAGACGCGAGAAATGTCTACCTCTCCTATGCGGCCTCTGCCCGTGCTACCTATCTCTGTCTAAAAAAGTCACGCCGGAGCGCAGGAAGCTGAGACGTGAGAAATGTCTACCCCTTCTATGCGACCTCCACCCGTGCTTTTAATTTAGCCAAACCACGTATCACATTACTAAACTGCTCTTGTTGTAGGAAACTAAATGACTCACCGGATCTGGTTTACTGGTCTGACGGTCACGGGCTAGCACTCGTCGTATGTGGTAGTTCGTATCGGATCTCGAACACGACTGAAATTATCAGCGCCGCATTGAAGTGAACATGGGCCTCTGACGGCTATGGTTTGACCATGCGCAAATCATACCTGTGGTACTTACAAATATTTCCGATATTTTTCACCTGATATACAATATTTACCCAAACTCCGATCTCACTGCTTCGTCAAGGCTCGAGACGGTCGTGGACTGCTTTGGTATTTGGCTCACTCTCTGGATACTAGTGGTCGGACGCGTGACTGCTTCTGCTACGCTCGGCAAGCTACTGAATCTTTGAAATATTTCGAAACGGAACAACAGTCGGCTTCCCCCTCTTTTGCGAATGCCTCTCGACCGAATTATATGCGCGCGCCGTTTTGTGGACTCTGTCGATTGAGATCCAAATTATATTTACACAGAATAATTACCTAGCTCGTGAAATTCTTCGTGATGGGACGTCAGCTCGCAGCGTGTGCTTTTGTCACGACTCAACTGCTGTCTCTGGCTTCTAGCGGATGACTGAAATCTCTCATCGGCGTTTGTACCTAGCCCAGCTGGCTCGATGAAAATATTTCCTCGAGAGTCGCTGGCTGGCGCAGGTAATACTCGCACGTGCTTTATATATACGCGCCGCGGTATTAGCGTGATCTACGGAAGGTGTTCAGTCTATTTATTAGGGTAGGTGTAATCCACGGATTCATCACGAACACGAATGGTATTTCTGGACCTATTATTACTGTCAAAATGAATTTAAATCCTTACAGGGAGCTTTTGTTTGCTAAATATAGCGGAAAAATGTTAACTTTGTTACAATATCTCCTAGGAAAAACTATGCATACATAATATTTTATCACTATATTTCAACTTCGAGCACATATGCAGTGAATTTGTGAGTTCTCGCCTATTGCGATTGCGGTTTTTTATAATGTTGCCTCCCTGTTAACTTTTGAACGGTTTGACATAGAACAACGGGACCAAAACTATTTCAAAGGATATCACCGATACTACTTTCTGAAATAGAAGATATCGTGATTGCTCGATGGATGACGGGGGCACTTGAAAATTTCAAATAGCATAGGGGGTCAAGTGGCACATCGTTGAATAGATAATTCAATTTTCTTTTTTTTCAACATTTTTTTTTTATTTTGTATTTTTTTTACAATATGCATTTCAAATTTTGTTATACTTGACATTTCAAATGCATATCGTGAAGAAATGTATTGAAGACATTCTTTAAACAAACTAGATAGTTGAAAAGAGAATTGAGCTATATTTTGAACGATGTGCCACTTGACCCCCATGTTATTTGAAATTTGTATCTATCTATCGAGCAATCACAATGTCTTCAATTTCATAGAGTAGTATCGGTGATATCATTCAAAACGGTTTTCATCCCATTGTTCTATGTCGAAAGTTAACAGGGGGGGACTATAAAAAGCAGCACTGTATATCTTTGAACAATGCTACAATCCTCACTCGGGTTATTACTCACTACGAAGAAGTAACTGAAATAATGAAAAGTATTGCTAGGAATAAAGCTCCTAGCCCTGATAAAGTCGATGTAGTTTTTCTCAGGAGTCTGCCAAGAGAGTCCCTAGTAGGGCTCATATACATAATTGATGCTATTATAAAGTTTCTTCAGACTCCAAATGGTTGAAAGTAGCGGGGGTTATACCAATTTTGAAGCCAGGTAAAGACAAAACAAAGATAGAGGGTTTCCGCCTGTTACCAAGGTCATATACATAATTCTTCTCAAGCGGTTTTTTTAAATTTGGGGCAAGGATGAAACTCATCCCATAGGAAAAATTAGGACCCGAAAAAAAAAGATCCACATCACAAGTCATGATCAATCAATCAATCAAAACTGTGCTTTATTGTCCTTATCGACAAAGCGCTGGGAGTAATAACTTGTGGTGAGATCATAATGTCATATATATATATATATATATAAAAATTAAATGTAAATAAGTATAATATGTGAGTATATAATGTAAAGTGTAAAAATATAGCTCATATGTAGGAACAAATATTATAAAATAATGTTACAATAAAATAAAGTTAGGTTTAAAAAGGAAAACAATGAATTACATTAAAACACATACGGGTTATCACTACCAAACTATACAACTTACTAAGAATCAATAAAATAGTAACACAGTAGGACTAGGTTATTGAGGTCCGAAATTTTCATTATAGTATTCCTGCTTTTGGCGTGAGGAAGTCTTTTACTGTCTTTCTAAAGTGTTTAGGATTTTTTAATACTTTTAAATATTTTGGCAGGTGCTTATATAATTTCCTGCTTTCATATATAATTGAATTTCTTGTTAGAGTTGTTTTTGGGATTGGCAGGCTAAGGTTGTTACTGGTGCTCACGTAAGTGCGAGTCATATTTGTGCTTGAAAATTGTTTGTTATGAATCAAACAGGCAGTTTCCAAATTGAAAATACTAGTTATGGTAAGAATTATTTGGGAGATAAACAGCGGTTTACAGTGGTCTCTTGCTTTAGCCCTACACAAGTACCTGATGGCCCTTCTTTGTTGGACAAAAAATACTGGCTACAGAAACCCCAGAAAGCTATTCCATATCTGATGTGAGATTCAAAGAGGGAGAAATAGGTGTTTCTAGCAATGACTGGACCAAGTTCGTTTGATACCATTCTAATTGCATAGCAGCCTGATGATCTCTGTTTTACTATCATAAGGTGGTCTTCGAATTTAAGTTTATTATCGATGTGTATACCCAGAAACTTTAAACAAGATTTATTTTCCACTCTATGTGTGTTCAGACTGATACTGTTCAATTGAAATCTGAAGGTTAAGATGTTAGTTTTATCTATATTGAAGCAGAGATGGTTCAAATCACACCAAGTTATTACCTCCTCTATCTCCTGGGCTATGATTGTTCTAAAGCTATCCACATTTTTCCCATGCCATTGGGGTAAAGTAAGAACAAAATGGGTCCTTGCACTGAGCCTTGAGATACTCCGGCACTGATGTCAGAGTAGACCGAGCACTGACTGGAAATTTTAACTCTTTGTTTTCCTGTTGGATATGATGAACGTGATGGCAACCTCACTCTGAAACAGTGTACTCCTAATTGATTGTTGGCGCTGTTATTTTTGAGTTCCATTTCACTTGACCGTCCGCCCTAGTGGTCAAGTAATGTAATAGTGCGAAAAAAATTGAGTTATCAACGGGCATATCCGTTCTGAGGACTCCCGAGACGATTGAAACCATTTTCAAAGTGCAGTCTCTCTGTGTATGTATCTGTCTGTAATCTTCCTTGATAACTGCCTAGCTGTTTGACTAATAGAGCTGAAATTTGGTGATGAGATACAGTTTCTGTCCCTAACGCAATAATTTCGTTTTCGTTTGTTTGAAGGTTCTAGACGATGTTGTAACTTGATTACTATCGTTTCGGACGTCCATCGTCTCAATGTATTTAAAAGGTTTTCACGACGTTTCGAATGCTTGTATCTGCAATCGTCTTCAGGTAAATACTGAAGTATTCACCTGAAGACGATTGCAGATCGAAACGATAGTAATCAATTCGTTTTTGGTTGTCATCTGTCAAACGGAAGTGTCACTATTAAAAAATGACGGAAACTATAGCGCACGGAACTTGACTTGCAATATGTCATTTGAAAGCCCTTAAAAACTGTATCCAGAACAGTAAGTTAAAATTATTTCTCGAACTGCCATCTGTCAAAAATTAAAAAATGGCAAGTTTAAAACTTTGCCATTCAAAATCTATCCGATTAAAACTGAATTCGGCAGGAAGCAACACAAAAAAAAAACTAACTCTGCAGTTCTGCCGTTACCCAGTCTGGCACTGCGAATGTTTAATTTTTCTCCTGGGCGTTACCATCCGAGACGGCCGCTCACCCGGGCTTTGACTAGGATGACCCGCGTTTGGTGCCAGACCGCTCAATTGACTGTGGTCAAATATCTCAACTGGTCGATTGACAGGTAAATTGATTGTTGAATTGACCGATCAAATTGACTTCGTACTGCCCTAAAAATGTCACATATCTGATTTTTCTATCATGTTTTTTTTTTCGTTACGGAATATTTAGTTTACTTTGATTATTTACTCCCATAGTATCGAAAGTAAAATTCAAAATTTGGGATTTTCAATGGATAATTCACGACAAAATTTCCAAAGACAACCTTTTTATATACACATTATTTGGAATTATGAAGTATTTCCATAGTTATAAAATTATTATTGTGAATAATCAATATTCGACAAAATATTTGCACGAATTAAGAAATTTGATTACCACAAAGTTCCATCCCATTGTATATCATCTTTTATTAATGACACCCTTTGAATCCTGTATTAGTATGGAACAGAATAGGAAATCCGCACAATCGATGGGATCCTAAATAGGCCGATCACGCGATCAAACCATAAAACATTTGAGATTCCTATTAATCAGTTGATTATATTCCCTTTCTAGATATATGACATTTTTATGTTGAAAGTCTTATCATTGAACGGGACGAACATTCATTCATCATCCAGTATTCAATTCATACAAATACTTTTCATTTAAACAGGAATTGCTGGACTATTACGCTCTCAAATGTGGTCTCTTTACGTTAAGAGGAGAATGACGTAATTTTTTGTAATTTTGTATATCCAACATAACAAAGTTAAAAATTCCCAATGAAATACGTTTTCGATGGAACTAGACAATTTAATTTTAAAAGTTGCCCATCCTGTTTGTAACATTTTAGACGTTGCCGAACCGAACGCTCAAGAAAACATTAATCTCATTCTTCTGACAGCTGTGACTTTTATGGTTCAGTTTGTGTATTATTTCGTTTGATTCTTTAGTGTTTTCTGTTTGTCAATAAAAAGAGTTCTTCTCAGAACCAATCAGTTATTTCGATGAGACCTGAGCTAAATAATATCAATATGCCTAGAGCATTATCAAAATAGTCTCACCAAATAGTAGCGTCTTTAAGAGACTACTTTAAAAGAGAACGTGAAAATGGAGGACCTTTACTTCCACTAACTTCTGTTAGAGACGTGAGTTATACTAAATAAATATATCTATAAGAACTAAAGTAAAATTATACAGTGAACATATTAGGCAATTCAAACCACGTGATTCAATATGGCGGTTGCTGGCACACAAACTGATAATCGCCATAAAAACATCATTGTCAGTGTGTTCTTTCGGCTAGTAAAAGTGTATTTTTGGTTATTTTCGGAGCTTTTGTTTTGTAAATTGATAATATTCAGATAGAGAGTGATAACCTGAAGACACTATTGTTGAAAAGCAGAGGCTTTGGTGAACGGTATGCTTGAAAATACATCACCATCTTCTGTTTACATTTTTCTCAATGTATTTGTTACAGGTATGAAATGAAGTTGAGGATTGATCAGTGATTTAGATCCTTTTACACTGAATATTTCTGAACTGAATTGTTCAATTGTTGGTGCTCCCCCTGTCACGAATATGGATATTATTTCGTATTCAATTTAGAATCCAT
Source organism: Gonioctena quinquepunctata (assembly GCA_018342105.1). Taxonomy (NCBI): domain Eukaryota; kingdom Metazoa; phylum Arthropoda; class Insecta; order Coleoptera; family Chrysomelidae; genus Gonioctena; species Gonioctena quinquepunctata. The sequence continues at coordinate 724,166 of JAFIRS010000088.1, forward strand.
ACATATTTTGAATCTGGCTTCGTTGTGAAGGTGAAAACAAAAAAAACTGACGTTCTTGTATGGCCGGAAACACTGAAGTGGGTGGTCATATTGGTGCTATTTTAGAGGTAATGTCACGCACAGACTAGGAAGCTGTGCGGCCAATGCCATCCAGTCAAAAAAATTATTGGACGACTGGCGTCTTCCTCAGTTCTTTAGTAAAAAAATAAAATGTTCCAACTCTAAATGAAAATATATAAATAAATGTTTGTTTATTGGTTGTTTTACTAATTCAGTTGATTACTCTTAATTTAATACCAATTATAAAAAAATTACACATTATTGATATTTGTATATAGTACAATTTCGATAAATATCACGATATATCCAATTTTTCCTGATAATAAATTACAACACCCTTTGTTTGAAGGTTGTAGACGATGTGATAACTTGATTACTCTCGTTTCGGACGTCCATCGTCTTGATGTACTTGAAAAGGTTTTCACGACGTTTCGAATGCTTGTATCTGCAATCGTCTGAATACAGTATTCACCTGAAGACGATTGCAGATACAAGCATTCGAAACGTCGTGAAAATCTTTTCAAATACATTAAGAGGATGGACGTCCGAAAGTCATTTTTACTGGTCAAAACTTATGATTTGAAACTGTAGGCACCGAGTGAAACCCGACTCTATCCCTTTCGTGACGGGACCCACCGTTAACTACAATGCAAGTAAGGGGCATTTTTCTTCAGTTGAAGCACGAATTACAATCCAAAATTGAAAAAACGACTCAAAGTCGCACAAAAAATCACAAAATAAACACTTTTACCACTAGGGTCACTTATGACGAATTACAATGTGTGCCAACCGCCGCCATATTGCTTTCGTTTTGACAGGTCGATGGATTGCCTAATTGAAATGTTAGGTAAGGTTGAATATTTGTCGAATTTTCATTTCAGAGGGCTGCAGATGCCTTGAGTTTGAGTATTTCTACTGTAACCGTTTTGCAACTAGGTCTAATAGAGGTGAAGTATTCAGCAGTCGATCGAAACAGGTGAAATCAGTTGTAGATATTGATGGTTTCGATCAAGCTGCAAATGTGACCTATGAAATGTACAGAAGTATTTTGTATTGATTTACTCATCATACAATATTCAATTCCAACAATAATTTCAGGAAGACATCTCAAATTGAAAACTTTAAAAAGATAAACTAGAAGAACGTGATCCCATATATATATATATATATATATATATATATATATATATTGTTATGTTATGCCAGTTGTAAATTTTAAAAGACTAAAAACCCACAAAAAAAGAATAATTATAGATGGTTAATGGTTAAGAGTTTGTTTGTGAATAACTTTTGAAATTCTATTATATTGTGAGCCTAGGAGAATATGGAAAAAAAAATCAATTTCATACACTGTCAAAATTATTATAACTCATAATTGCTCAAAAGACAATAAAAAGTCTAAATTTACAAAATTTTCAGGAATAAACAGTAATCAACACATTTATAAATTTGAAACATACAGTATATGAAATTGTAGCTAACAAAAAGTAGCCAATGATAGAACAGCAAATGTCTTTATAAAAATAGCCAATCAGGGAATAGATGGTCAGGTGTAAAATTGGAAATTGTGAGAGAATAGCAATGAGATGGTATCAGAAGCAATTATTATTGGAATTTGTAAATAATGATAAGAGTGGAAAAATAATTGTATATATAAATTATGCAATATAAATATAAACAGTGAAAAGTGACAATTTAGTGCACCAATTCAAAAATTCAAATGAAAAAACAAGGAGAAAAAGATGTAGCTAGGCGATAGAAAACAAAGCTTCAGAGAGATCAAAAATAAATTTCCAAGCGGATGCCACGCAAAAATTTTACAAAGAGAAAATTGGAATAATCCCATCATTTGGTAAACAAAACCAATATTACCTTAATGATAACATATCCACGGATCCAAATGCTGATTTCCGCATCTATATAGTTCCTGATTCATGATATTGCAGTCCTGACAGCGATTGGAGAGAGGAGACATCCTGTTTCATGGTATAATTAGAACACCAACAGTTCCAAACAGGTATAAAACCTTAATAGTGCTCTTCCGGTCCTGAACTATTTCACAAATAACATATTTCACATTCGAAGAACTTTATGTCACCCTATTTTGAACAATAACAGAAAACGTCACTCTCACGGAAAAAGTGAGGTTCTGTTTATCTATCCATGATCTGATTTATTATTTTATCCGTGAATATTTGTTTGATTCACCCTAGTATAAGTAATTTTTTCCCGTAGGCCAGGTATTTTAAGTCTTCCTGAATAAAGGAGATAATTGCTTTATGATATTTTGTTGTTTGTTTTCTCACAATGATCAATAACATACCAAATATCATTCAATGAACTGAAGTTAGCCAGCAGTGGCAAGTGGCTCTATTGCTTTGAACCGGCCACCTTGAGATGAGGGCGTACCAACTGTAGTTTAGCCGTGGTGAGGAAAATAATAATTGTTGGTAGCGTGACGTGAGAACAGTGACGTTCGCTGGCAATTATTATTACAGCATACAATACATATACAGGGCAAAAATATTACAATATTATATTTAAAAAAATTCATCATTACATAACAATATATATATATATATATATATATATATATATATATATATATATATATATATATGGGATATAACGAAATTTGTCGACAAAGTGGAGGCCACATTATTCAACCGAATGGAACCAAATTGGGCACAAAAATATTTTCTATCAATGCCTCGGATAATTTCGACGGAAGGCCAAATCGGTCCAGTTATTTCAAAATGGCGACAGTACACCATGGAAAAATTCCAAATCCAAAATGGCGTCCGAAACAAAATGGCGGATCATAGAATTTAGAGAGTCATACAACCCCCTCAGTATCGATATCAAATGGAAGGAATTGACTAATAGAATACAGTACGTCATGAAAAACTATTCCAAATCCAAGTTGGCGTCCGAAACAAAATGGCGGATCATAGAGTTCAGACAGTCAGTACATTAAAACTGAAATCTAGGTGTCTAATCAAAACAGAGGACTTTGTCAACTTAGAATCGTGATTCAAGCATGAATCTCCCACCCACGTATATATTTTGTATCGTGTCGAGGAATGTGTGGCGTTAGGGTGGCTAAAAATGATACGTCGTTAGCGGCACACCACCCAAGTTGAGGTAAGAGGTTAAAGCGAGCCGAGGACTGTATGGCATTACGGTGGATAAAAATGATATGTCGTTAGCGTTTCCTCCTCAAGACTTGGGCACATCTTGTTGTGTAAGAGCCTTGTAATGTAATGAAAGCTGAAAAATTATTAGGTAGATACCAGGTACCAGTCATCACACCACTCCTCATCAATATAGGGCATTGATCAGACTTAAATGAAATCGTGGGTCGTAGCGTAACCTGAGTAGATATGTAAATGATCGTTCTGTGATGTCGCACGATGATAGGGACGGATTTACTTTTACATACATTTTTCATAAGTTGTCTATTGAGAAGATGCATCCAAAGCATATAGTGATATGGGCGGTCGACTGTAGATAATAAAAATTCGACGCGCCCCACGTTTTTAGTCAAGTCTGATGAATGCCCTATATTGATGACGAGAGTGGTGTGATGACTGGTACCTGGTACCTACCTAATTATTTTTTAGCTTCCAGTGCATTATCTGCATCATTTATTATGTTTCTTCACAATAAAATACTTATTTTTTCTCTCTAAGATGTACACACAAATTAAAAAAAAACAAAAATCGTTGTAAATTACCATTCATGAATTAATTTTTATTCTCCCTGTATACTCCTTTCATTTGAAGTTTATCCGTTCGTGTCAATTAGATACTATTTGAGTTTTCCTTCCGACAACAAACACAACATCTTTGTCTTTTGAAATTTCTGGATTTCATAGTTGAATATTAGATATTTTTGTACAATACACAGTAGGTACATCAACGCATCCATACCAACATGAATTAGCCTCATATAACAGTGTGATACATAGATTAATTAATATTCCGCTTTCAGAAGAAAATTTCAATAAAGAATTGAATATAATTGAACAAATTCCTATTAATCACAGTTATTTTCCAAACCATATGGATAATATTCGTTCAAGAAAACTTCATGAATGGAGGAACTCTAAAAACAAGATCCATGTTATCGTGATTTAGACAATGCCTTACTTTTTAACGGTTTACTATGATTTTTTTTTTCAGAACAACATTTTGATATAATTAATGTACTATTAATTTCACAGGAAATATCGAAGCGGTTTTATGTGGATTCAATCAACAGGAGGTATATAACTTAAATATTTTATTTTCCATAGTTTTCAAGGAATTTTGAATTTTCTTCAGTTTTGTTAGTTTTGTAGTCATATTGTATCAATAAATTAGGAGAAAAATCCAGGAGACTTTTATAGACTATATCGAAGTTTATTTTTCACTTGAATAAAATAATTTGATTAACTAAGAATTTGTAAAAAAAAATTCTAAGATTTTGGTTATATCTTCTGTACTGATTAATTTGAATGAACAATTTATGGAGGTGTTCGTAAACACTATCGGAATGCCTTTCTTTACTTCCATAAAATATTTCGATTTATCCCATGATTATCTAGGAATGTGGGATTTTCTTCAATATTGTTCGTTTTTTCATCATATTTCCTGAACTATGAAACCCAAGAAAAACTTCATGAGAATTTTTGGAATATTTTATCGAAACGTCTTGAATCTTGGCTGATACCGTCAATCAATGGTGATGTGAGGGTTAAAGGTAAAATTGATCTTGATGGCCACTGATAATGCATGAGATCCTTTACCTTCGTAACCCATCCTAACAACAACACACAATAAATTCTAGAAAAAAGCGGTACCTCGAAACACATTTGGAATATGTGTCTTTGAATAGTTCAGTTGGTTTGAGCACAGACTAACAATCTAGAGGTCGCAGGTTCGAATCCTGCTCGATCATAGTATTTCTCCTGTCCATAAACCTGGAGTCCTTCTCTTTTTCAGCTCGAGCCTCCTTCTTCAATACTTTGGGAAGTTCATCAGTCCGATTTTTTGTTTTCTGAGCCTCACAGATATCTTCCGTAGGGCTATAAATCACCAAATTCATTGCATGGGATTGAAATTTGTCGTATAATTATTGGCATTTATTGTACCACTTATTTGATAAGTTGAACAGAGTGAAAAACAATGCAAGAGCAAAGTGCGTAACTCCTATATTTATGTTGAAAAGGGAAACATTCTCAATTGAATATTGATAGAAAGATTTTTCTGTGAATTGAAAAATCCACGATAAAAATGAAGTTATTTTCTGTGAATGTCTAACAGAAAACAACTACTTTCCCGGCTAAAGCCACGCTGGACATTGAACTACATTTGATAGTTATTCTGAAAAGGCCCTAACTCAAAAGAAAAAATTTGGAATTGAAAATTTGCATTTTCATTCAGATCGTTATTCGATTTTCTATTCCAGTCCTAATTAAGAACTCATAAAGATGAATGAGGCAAAGAAGAATGTTTTCCAAAAGAGAGTACTCACCAGAAATCATTCGTAACATTGATGCAAGAGAGACATCGCATTCACTAGGTCTGCAATACATTTTTGTCGACGAAAATCTATTTCACGCTTCCACGATCATCAAGAAGTCCGGAAGAAATGGGAAACACATTTTCAAGAAGCAATCTCACTTTGCAAAGATGGAGAGACACTTTGAAATTAGTGTTTCCTGACATTAAAACCTGTCATGGGGTAAGATAGATTGATTTGTTGAAAATATGAACAGGATGTTCATAAAATCAGATGTGGAATCATCTGATTTTATGAACATTCTGTTCATATTTTCAACAAATCAATCCTATATTTACTCTTGAAAGTATTGCAATTTTTTTATTAAAAAATTTATTTTGCCCCAATATAATAACCTTTTTTACATTGAAATAAATGTATATACCTCAAGTATGGTTGGTCACAGCATGTATTTATATATAGTAAAAGCATTTGCCACCTTTCATTCATCTGGCCCAATACTCCCCTTTTATAACTGTGATATGTTGTATACCTTTAACCGAACATCTATTTGTAATATCTAAACAATATTTTCAAGTTTGAACGTATTGATTATTTTGGCTCAAATACCTTCCACCGAAATGAAAAAAAAGGAAAAAAAAACACATTTACAAGAGCGAGAGAGAACAGCAAATTACCTGAGAATTCAGTTGATTTTTATTTGGATATGGCAACGGTAAACACAAAAATATAAAATAGTTTTCAAACATATACATTCAATGAATGAACCAGGCATATAGAACAACAGAATTAATGCTTCATACCAATAATTACATTAGTAGTATCTACTAAAGGTATTGGTATTGGCTATCAGACTAGTGGCAGGCATTAAAACAAATTTCATGAGTGGCGCGCAGTGAACACCATTGTCATAACGGTGAACCTGCAGCAAAGTGAAATGTCACCGATTTTCACAGATGCTTCAGAACACGACTATAAAAGTAGATCCATCGAAATTTTTTCCGCGGAAAAGGTTACTTTCGGAATTGTGGCCCTTGAAAGATTCGAGAAGTTCTATTTTCAATCATAATTTCCACTTACTTGAGACGGCTTAATTTCTTTATTTTTTCAGCAACACACTGTATGGAAACCTCGATTTCTATTCCATACCTTCTTCAATGCAATTCATTACAATTTATTTTTCGGGTTTAGGATAATAGTTTGTTTTCAGAAAATTAAAAATTGTTTGACATTTCACGTTATACATTTCATCTGTCAAAGAGAGAACTATAATCTTTGCATCTGTTTTCTACATTTTTGCCAGGTATTCAATTCTTGATGAATCTTCATATATCCGGTAAGAGCACTCCTGCTCTCCGAAAATAGCAAAATAATTTTCTTACGTGTTTTTACCCCCTGAACACCAATCCGAAAGAAAAACGCGGCGCTCTCGTACCCTATCTGAATTAGATAACTTTTTTTGATCCAGAATACGTGTTTTCCAAGCACCGCTTTCTCGCGCAAAAATCACTCACAATGCCTCCTTCTTTGTACAATCTGGTGATTCGTGAAATGTCCCTAAACTTCATTTATAGCAGTACTTTGCTGAAATATTTGCTCCCATTGAAATCTAATTCAGTGTACTTCCATCTCGCGACTGACTGTCACTATTGTGCCCAAATAATTATTCGAAAAAACCCAGAAAAATCAACGCTACCGAAGTGCGAGCCAAGCTAAGCGTGTTTTGAAAAAGTTGATTGGCTGGCCATCAACTTGGATAGCAAGGTTAGCCAAGTTAGGTAAGGTTGTGTTCCCTTTTCTTAGGTAAGACATTGACTGGATTTGAAGAGCGAACCGAGACATGCTGAACTTATGACGCATTTGTTGAAATATATGCTCCTATTGAAACCTAATTCAGTGTACTTGCATTTCGCGACTGACGGTCACTATTGTGCCCAAATAATAATTCGTAAAAAACGAAATAAGTTACCGCTACCGAAGTGCCTGAGAGCGAAGCGAAGCGTGTTTTGAAAAAGTTGATTGACTGGCCATCAACTTGGATAGTAAGGTTAGCCAAGTTAGGTTAGGTTCCCTTCTTTTACGTGAGGCATTGACTTGATTCCAAGAGTGTACCGAGACACGCCTGTAAGATTAGATTTATAGAGCGGACCGAGACACGCTGAACTTATAACGTCTTCTTTGAAATGTTAACTCCTATGGAAGCCTTTCTTTTGCGTAAGACATCGACTGGATTTTGAGAGCTATCAAACTCAGAAAGGAAAGAAAGCGCCGCGTTCTTTCGGATTCGTGATCAGATGGCAAAAATACGTTAGAAAAGTCTTTCAGCTATTTTCGGAGATAAAGAGTCAATTTTCGATTTGAGACGGCTTAATTCCTTATTTTTTTTCGGCAACACACTGAATAAAACGTTTAATTCACATAATTTTGAATATTTGATTGGATGAATGTTAACTCTTCATGTCTATCGCACATTTTTTACATTTGGCAACATTGCTTTTTCAACATTACTCATGAGTGACATTTGAAATTATTGACAATCATCTCGAATATATCCTGTTTACTCAAATGAAAAGACTTTCAAATAGGAAAATTAGTTTTTATCCAAACTTTCTACGAGACTTTTAAAACATATCTTCTTGTATCGCATTGATAGTCTAGTTTTCAAGGTGAGTGCTTGCTTCGTGAATAATTGTGTAAGAATCCTTTTAATTACAACAGTTCATTGATACTTACATGCTACGAAATTGGGCAATTTTTCACAAAAAAAAAAAATATTCACGACTCTTTCCTCTGAAAAATTTTGGTTGCTCAACGAAGTTCAGCGTATTCTGAAGCATGTGTGGAAATTGCGTGGAAATCGGTGACATTGCACTTTGCTGCAGGTTTTCCGTCATAACTACTACTGTTATGCACCATGAAGATATTCAATGATGAATTCTACGGAAATCAGTGACTCAGCAAAATTACAATTAGTACTTGCTACTGAATAAATTAGTAATATCCACTAAATAACAAAATGACATCAGTCAGTTATTAATACAATTTCAGTCAGTAGTACTCACTAAACACTTTAGTGGCGGACACTAACTTGATGGTGATAAATTAATTTGTTTTCAGTAAACTAGTGATTATTTTTAAGTGATATGAAGACTGAAACCCAGGTAAGTATTGTCTAAATCCTTGTGTCATGGCAATCCTTCTCTCTTTTGATTTGAGTCAGATCACATTAATGCATGTCTGCTGATTCGGTATTTGTAAAATTTACCATGTTTTTTTTAATAAACAAGTTTTTATAACGTAACCAATATCACGTATCTAGCTAAAGAAGTGTCAAAATTGTTTATGTTGAAAGCAACGAAATGTGTTCTTAGCATACTAGATGTTTCTAGCCACAAGATAATCCTACTACTCTTCAACGGTTGATTCCGCATAGGGACAAGCAAATGAATGCATTCCATTTTCTAACTCAGAAACCGTTCGCCGGATAAAAAGATAGAGGACAATTACAAGAATAATATTTATTTGGAAGCACTTAGGGAGATCAGAATGCTTCTCCAACTTTTGATTGAAAAGAAAATCATATTATTGTTTTTGTTTTCAATGAAACTATTCCATTTTTTCTGACTGGCAGCGCTATCTTTTTTTTAGGTTCTATTCTGGATGAAATACTTTGATTAGCACTGCTCTCATATGTACTAATAATATTTTGCAAACAGTTGAATGCGTTTGAGAGTTTTGACGTGTTCTGGAGCATTGTCCCTGTTTCTTGGGGCTGATGAATGATCATTTCCTTTGTTTTTTTTTTGTTGAATTCTGGACATCATGTGGCTGTATGGTTATGGATTCTTCAGTAGTGACCAATTGAGTGTCTGTACGTTTTATTATATTGTATTGTTGGAGCACCGGAAATGTCGTTTGCGTTTATGGTTGCAAATGCATTATTGGATGAGATTGAGTACCATACAATTGCATGTTGGAGTTGAGAGGCATGACCGTACTTAATTGACAGTGTACATTTTGTTGATAATATATGTTTACTAAAATCGCACCTAGAATGCGGCTATAATCAGCGTGTTAGCTTCGGAAATGTGAATAATTGTTCAAAGAATGAATATGCAATTGTATCTAATGAAAATCCGATAGGAATCACTAGTAGTATCAATACACATTTTTGATTGGTGCAGACAATCAGGATAGAGCTCTCTTCACGAGATATTCGCATAAACTGAGTATTTTGATGCTTTTTTTTTGTTCGGTATTTCTACAATTATAAGTTTATTACATTTTTATTGATTAATTTTGCTAGATATACGATCTAACTATTTAACTTTTTGATTTGATAATATTCGTGTGCGGTCTGATGTATTTCTTTCTATTTAGCTCCATTACCGCTGATGACCTTACTTCCTCTAGCTCTACCTTTCTTTTTACTTGTTTCAGCTTATTTAAACCTGTTTAACTATCCTCTCTCCTGACTTCTTCAATTTTTTTCTGTTATGGGTTTAATTTTCAGAATTTGTCTAAATGTTGTGTTTTTGATCTTATCCATTATTGGTTTCTTCTCAGACATATCCATTAACATTCTGCTTTTCTATTTTTCTGTCATTGTCAATGTTTCAGCTCAATATATAAGTTTTGGCGATACTACTTTCTAAAATCTTAGAGATATGGGTATCTCAAACTGACTGGAAGTAAATTCAAAAGGAGTTTGGATGAACACAAAAATAATATAAAGCAAACAAAAATCTATTATTTCAACAACATAATCAATAATACAAACAATAAATCTAAATCTACATCGATAAGGAACCAGAAAAAAAAAGTGAGGTATATGACAAAACCATCATGCTCAATCATAATTCAGATTTATTTACAAACAATTTCTGAAATGCTGCCGAACTTGCCATCAGTTATCATTTTGGTCAAAATATTTGACTGCTTGGCTCAGTTGAAAATGGATGCTTTAAACTTGTTGAATAGTAAGGTATCGGCTATGCTAGAGTGATAATTACTCCCTTGACTTATTTATTCCATCAGTCTACATTTCATGGATATTTTTCAATGGAATCCAAAAAAGTACCGTTGTGAAGTTGACAATTATAGACAAATCTCTCTTCTTTCATTGCTATCCAAACTGTTTGAAAAATTGTGTCAATTAGGTTGTTAACTCTCTAACTCTAACTGGCTCTAACAGAAACACAAGTAAACTCGTCCACCAACAAGGTCCATATGCTTTGTCCTGGTTACGAACTCCATTCTCGATTCAGGTTCAAAGGTGGAGTCTGCCTTTACGCTAAGGCTAACCTTTCATGCCAGCGTGAAGAGAGTTTGGAACCGAAAGACTTTGATGTGATGTGGTTCAAGCTATCTGATACCAAACTGACTAAGTTGCTCTGCTGCCTTTACCTATCACCTAATGAACCTTCATATAACGACCTCTTTGAGTTTTTATCACTCAAACTGGACCACATTCAGGAGAACCATCCAACAGCTGAAACCATAATCATGGGAGACTTTAATGTACATAACGCTGCCTGGCTCAAATTCTCTAACAAAACAGATGATGCGGGTCGTCAAGCCGAGGCCTTCGCCATCACTCATGGTCTAGAACAACTGGTCGAGCTACCAACCCGCATCCCTGATGTCAACAACCAGTCTGCCAATACACTAGATCTTTTCCTCACCACCAATCCTGACCCGTATAGAATAGAAGTTTGTGCCCCACTTGGGACCTCTGATCACACCCTCATCTCCACAACATGCTCTTTCCATTTACCATCGAGCTGCACAATACCACCCCGTCTCATGTGGCATTACAATTCGGCCGACTGGGAAGGTCTCCGTATGTTTTTCTCAGCGTTTCCATGGAAGAGAGTTTGTTTCTCTTCAGTGATCCAACACAATGTGCTGAGCCAATTTCTGAAATCATCATGTTGGGGATGCAAACTTACATACCGAATACCGAAAGAAGAACATCATCCGATAAGACCTGGTTGAACAGAAACTGTTCTAGAGCTGTGGCTTTCAAACAGGCAGCATACCATCGATGGCTAAAAAATCCGGGCCCTGAGACCAGAGCAGCATATGTCGAGGCTAGAGGCATATGCAAAGAGACGATAGAATGCTCAAAAGATGCCCACAATGCCAAAATAAGATCAAAACTTGCTGAATGTCCTAACGGATCCCGTTCATTTTGGTCTTTTGCCAAAGCTGTGGGAAGGAACTTCACTTCCAGCCCATTTCCTCCTCTAACCAAAGAAGATGGAACACTAGCAACGACTGCCCAGGAAAAAGCCAATATCTTTGCGAACCTATTTGCTGGAAATTCCACTCTGGATTCATCGGGAAAACAACCCCCGAACATTACACCTATTGACAGTCACATGCCCGAGATCACCTTTCGCCAATGTACTATCAGAAAGGTTTTGCTGGGTCTCAACACCAACAAAGCCTGTGGATCTGACGGAATCCCGCCGATTGTTCTCAAGAAATGTGCCCCCGAACTAACACCTGTTTTTTGCAAGTTTTTCAACCACTCTTACAATTTGGGGGTATTTCCGTCCAATTGGAAAATTGCAAGAGTACAGCCAGTCCCTAAAAAAGGCAAAAAGGCCCTACCTAGCAACTACAGACCTATCGAACTGCTATCTATTATTTCAAAGGTCATGGAAAGAGCCATCAACATCGAGCTCATGAAATATCTGGAAGACTCAGGAATTGTCAACGATAGGCAATATGGCTTCCGCCATCAGAGATCAACTGGTGACCTGCTCGCTTACGTCTCACATATATGGCAGCTATCTATTGAAAAGTATGGAGAAACTTCAGCTGTGGCATTAGATATCTCCAAGGCGTTCGATCGAGTTTGGCACCAGGGACTCCTCGCCAAGCTTCCGTCTTATGGCTTGCCCCCTCAGCTGTGTTCTCTGCTTGCTAGTTTTCTCTCAAACAGGTCTCTCCATGTAGTGGTCGATGGAGTTTCATCTGACACTCTACTCATAAATGCTGGTGTTCCGCAAGGATCTATTCTCGCACCAACACTATTTCTACTTCACATCAACGACCTGTTGAAAGCAACTTCATGTCCAGTACACAGCTTTGCCGATGATAGTACCCTCCATACCGCTTTCTCTTCCAGGGCCCCTATATCAGCCAGTGAAACCAGAAATGAACGAGGAAGAAATGTTAATAATATAAATATGGACTTAGCAACAATTCTCGAGTGGGGATCTAATAACTTGGTAGAATTCAATGCAAACAAAACACAAGCATGTCTCTTCTCTAGAAAAGCCGATCTCACTGTGCCTAACATAACTTTGTCAGGAGTAACCATACCACTGAAGTCATCCATATCGATGCTTGGTATTACTATCAGCAATAACCTTTCCTGGGAAAATCACGTGAGGTCCATTGCCAAAAGTGCATCCCAAAAACTTGTTTTTTTGTTTCGTGCCAAGAGCTATTTCACCCCCACTCAGCTGCTTATGATCTATAAGGCACAGATCCGTCCTGTCCTGGAATACTGTTCCCATATTTGGAGCGCGGCACCTAAACATATCCTGAGGCTATTGGATTCTGTCCAAAAAAGGGCAATTCGTCTCGTCGGTGATGCCTCGCTTACAAACTCGCTCACTTGTCTGGAACACCGTAGAAAAGTTGGCGATTTGTCTCTATTTTATAGATATTTTCATGGGCGATGCTCTTCTGAAATATCAACAATCGTTCCTGCTTTGGCAGTCTCTTCGAGACTAACCCGTCAAGTTCAGTCATCACACCCCTCCGTGGTCACTTTGGAGACCTGCAGAACATCACTTTCCAAAGACTAGTTCATCCAACGAACAGCGAGGCTTTGGAACTCATTGCCTAGGGAGGTGTTCCCCGAGGCATACAACCTCCAGAAATTCAAGAAGAACACCAACTCCTACCTTCTTTCCCTTGGTTCCTACGTTGTTCTCTGAACATTACAGGATATCCCTTTTCGTGGGAACCAGAACATATAAAAAAAAATACATTCGGAAGATATCATTTATTTTTCATGAAAACCAACATTGTTTCAGAAGAAGGATATGAACTGAAACTGCATCCAACCATTTACTCAATCATATATGAAGGAATTGTTTCCAATAAGTTTGTAATGTCCAACAAGTGGTTGTCAAGCGTTTGATTGAGGTAGTACAGAGATGTGTATTGTACTATATTGTTGAACAACTGTTGTACAAATAATAAAACTTTCCTTCAACATAAACCTTTAAAATTCTGACGTATCGATAAAACATTTTTAAAAGTTTCCAATTGATACTTCATTGAAGAAAGGGGTTGGGCAACAAACAACCCCGCACCTTATGGAAAATGGCTTTCTGTTAAAAAAAAAATAAGGCACTTTATTGCAGCAGACCTGGATTCGTCATAGGTGGTCCGATTTAATTTTTCTGAAAGATTTTGAGGGTTGAAGTATGGTACTACAAAATGACTATTCTCATTTTGCGTTAAAATTCTGTGATAGGCGAGAAATACTTGCGAACATCTGAAAACCGGCGAGTGCATGAAAGCGGCTCAGGAGGGGGGGTAGAGGCAGATCCATAACAGGTCTGATGCTCTACCTCCACTACTCAGCTGCTTTCACGCACTCGCTCATTTTCGATCATGTTTGCAAGTATTTTTCACCTATTTTGCAGCATTTTATCGCAAAATGAGAATATGCGTTTCGTAAAACTATACTTCTACTCTCGAAATTTTTTTGGAAAAAACGAACCACCTATGACGCAATAAAGTGCATCGAGATTGCTTTATTAGTTTTCAAGTCACAAGCCAAAACGATAAAGAATAAAAGAAAATGTTTTCGAATGTTTATAACAAATTTGGCAATGCCATTTGGGAGTAGAAAACATAACAGGATATAACTTAGGACTGTCTTTCGTATGATGTCACAGTCGGTTTCCTGGTAGTTTTTTTGTCACAGAATCAATAGAGCAGAACATCTCTATTGATTGGCCTATATAGTTTACCTACCTGTGTCTCAGTAGTTTACCTACCTGTGCCTCAGTGTTTCAAAAATTTCAAATGTGTAGTTACTTTCCGGTGTTGTTAGAAAATTTCGTTCTTGAAAATGGCTAGTGATTCTGATTTGTTCCTGAGAAACGGATTAGTAAAAGTGCGCTTTCTAAAAATGAGAAAATTATTATTCTCAATGTGTTCACCAAGGTTCGCCACCAAAACTCAACATTCCGAGTTACAAAAATAGTTGAAATGTGTTCATATATGACTGGAGTCGGACAGTCAACAATATACCGACTTGTGCACGAGGATAAACGCGGCCCCATCAGGTCACCAAAGGGAAGTACAGGAAGAAAAGAAACTGTGATAAATGAGGAAAAGGCCTGCCATCAGAAGAATCATACACTCGTCTTACTTAAAGAAAGAAATACCTACCTCGAACAAAATAATGTCTGAAATGAAAAAGGATGATTCCATTCCACCCATAGGTAGGAAGAAAGTGTGGAAAACTTTGGAGGAAATAGAGAAAGACGAAATCATCTGCTGGCGACGACGATATTTGAGGGCAGTTAGACAGTTTTGAAGGGAAAATAGGAATATCTATTATATGGACGGAACTTGGTTGAATGAACGATATACCGTGGGTAAAATATGGCAGAATAAAAATATAAAATGCGCGAGGCAAGCTTTCATGGAAGCATGGTCCACTGGAATGAAATCACCCTCGAGAGAGGTAAAAGATCAATAATTACTCACATTGGTAGCAAAAATAGATTTGTCGATAGTGGCTTACTAGCATTTCAATTAAAACGGACTGGAGACTAGCATGAAGACATCGGCGCTGATGTTTTTAAGGAATACTCCCAGCAAGATCTTATTCCTCCTGGGTCTGTTACAGTCGTGGATAATGCCAGCTACCACTCAATAAAATCCGGAAAAATACCAACGTCTTTTTGCAAAAAAAATCACATAATTCAATGGCTTACTTCAAACAAGAAGCCATTTCACAAAGATATGATGAAAAAGGAGTTATGGAGATTGTAAAGTCGTATAAACCTCTTTCTAAGAAATTAGTTGTCGATGAAATGGCTTCAAAACGGGATATAACGGTACTTCGCCAACCGCTATATCACTATGAATTAAACCCCATAGAATTGGTGTGGGCGCAGGTAAAATGGTTTGTAGCAAGGCATAACACTACTTTTGAAATAAGAGATGTTGAAACCTCTTGCAAGAGAGAATAAAGACAGTGGATTGCACAAAATGGAGTAAGTGTGTCGAACATGTGATTGGAATAGGAGAAAGAATGTGGGAATTTTGAATCATCTGTTGGCAAAATTTCAGCCTTTTCCTCTTATGAGTCTCTGTTAAAACGTGTACGGGGAAAATTTTATATGGTTTGTAGTTGTTCTTTTTCAAAGTACGTTGGATTTTGGAAAAACTTTTACCTAATTAATCGGCTACATTTTTTAAACTACATTCAGAATTTTCCAAAAAATTATATAATGTTTCAAAAAAGTCAATTTGCGAATTACTATGGATAGGCTTACCTTCGAAATGAAACAGTATATCCAGCTGTTCTTCCTGGTTTTCTTGAACTACAAGCTTTTTTCAAGTGTGTTGGACGATTTGAATACAACACCCCATATGCACTTTTTGCTGCACGTCTATTTTTGTTGTTTTGTATAAAACAACTATATATTTGAACTTTTTCTTCCTAACTGTAAACCATTTTGATTTCTCCATTGAAGAAATGTCACTAAACAAACATAATATAGTTGTCATTTTAATAGCTTACTTCAAGAATGTTAACTTTCATAGGATAAGTATTTACAGTAACAACTAGTCTAACTAAGTTATTCAACGTTCAATAACTCAAAAACTTCATGAGATAGGGGTAAGATATGGTATATTTTTGATATCAGCAAAAAAATATCATTACAAATATCCAATAATATGATAAAAAATGATCCCCTGAAATCTGCAAGCTACTGTATTTCTTATAGCATTCAATCACAATTCAGTGATAACAACAAAACTTTTACATTTCATTTTTTTTTCTACAGGCAATAATGACGATGATAAGGGCTGGGTAATTTATAGTGAATAACCCGGTTCTTAAACGCTTGGCATTTCACCTGAATATATTATATCAGAGATCAATTATTGGACGAGGTTAAGAATTGTGACAATAAGATTTAAACCTTATCACCACTACGTGCGTACATATCTATTGTTGATTCTTGAAGAGTGTTCAACAGTCTATATATCATTTAGTCGAAATGACATATATTTTCTACTAATGAGTCAATATATGCATCAATTTCGGTATAATGTTCCAACAAATGGAGAAATTCCGAAAGCGGAAACATATTTCATTTCAAGAATGTCTCCTTGTTTGTGTCTCACACTCTACAACTTCGTCAAATTTCAGCTTCTAAGGGTTCTTTAGATATTCTACTCCAAAGACGGACTTAATTTTCCAGGAGGCATTTTTTGTTGTATTTTTAAAGTTATTACATTGTTGATGTTCTTTTGGAGTCAAGCATCCAATTGATTATAATATGTTGTTTTTTATGTTTTGATATATCCAACATATAAATGAAGCTCATGCTTCGCTTTCGTGCTTTAATCAGATAATGAGACCCCAAATCGCATTACTCCGTAAAATTTCCAGGCAAAATGCTTGCTCGAAAATTTGTAAAATGTATTAGCTATGTAATTCCCTGCACTTAAAATATCACCCTCAATGGAATTATCTAGCACGAATGATATTTGATGAGAATATTTTCGAATAGCATTGAGAACTTAATGAAAATTCCAGAACTCTTATTTTCTTTGAATTTTCAATGGAAAAGTTAATACAATTCTTCTTGGTCCAAAATCGAAGGAATCGTTTCGAATACCGAACAAATTCAGACTAATATTCATAACTCAAAAAACTCAATTTGGAAAAAAAATCTATTCTAATCCTAATATGTAATTGAAAGTAATAAAGAACATCATTTTTGGTGTCTGTTTAGCTTATTTGGGAAATAGTCTAATCAAATATATCTCGGTCTATTATTTTTCAGGAAAAATTTGATCTTATGAGTTACTTTCCTCGACAAATTGATTTTGATCATGCAATTTGCCTCGGGATATTACTCAAGCAACAATCTTTAGATCAAAAATTTTTCCGGCAAAATAATATTCCCTTGATATATTGTAACTTACTATTCCCCGCAAACTATTTCAACCAATGATCTGTCAGCATTTTTCAAATTCTGACCAATACTGTCAAAATGATAGCGGCAAAATTTGGAAATCATCCCTTGGGTTTTTTTCGACAATATATCTTATAAACATACTTCCGTAATTGATTTTCGTGGTGGAAGGTAGTCAACTTTTTTTTAGCAATAGGAATAAGAATAATAAGTGATAGAATAATTATTTATTAACCTATTTTACACAACGAATTCAGATTTAGCAATAACTTTAAGAATGACAGGACACTTATGACAGTGACAGTTCGCCCAGTTCTGTATTCTAGTAAATATAACTTATTTGGCTATTTTTAATTTGAAATGTGTTTTGTTTATATTGCCATCATGGAGATGAACGAAAGGAAAAGTATCGACGGCATTGCAAGTGTGTCTCAGCATTTTAATTGTGATAAAAAAATTGGCATGGAACTATGAAGCATGTATTCGTATTTGTCAGTTTTCATGACATGCGCATTGTAGACAATACTTTAGCGATAGCCGTTAGATTCTGAAAGTTGGAATAATCAAGGTCGCGTTCTTGAAGTTATCGTTATTGCTAAAATTATAAAAACTTTATAACAAAAAATTAAAGCGACGAAATACGGAACTGAAAAGTAAAAAATAAAATAAACCTTCTTTGTCTCAGTAACTAAGCTCCTAAACTGATGTAAGTAACTAATTTTGAGTCGGCGCCAAACAAACAAGCAAATGAATTAGGTAAGGCGTAAAATGATGGTATCGAGTTGTGCGGTGACATTCTGATATTTTTTTTGAAGTAATTTAATGATGTTCGTTGATTGTTTGTTTGGCGCCGACTCAAAATTAGTTACTTACATTGGTTTAGGAGCTTAGTTACTGATACTAAGAAGGTTTATTTTATTTTTTACTTTTCAGTTCCATATTTCGTCGGTTTAATTTTTTGTTAAAAAGTTTTTATTTTTAAATTTGTATGGCTAAAATATTCTAATTACTTCCTACTTGTTTTTTGATTACTTCCAAAATACTTACCTACCCACCTTACTTCAACTATTACCAGTTAAATAATATGATTATCTACTTTTACTATTTGTTGTAATATAAATTATTTTTGTTGTTCTGGTTAGTTCATTTCATTACTTTGTATATCATTCCATCCTCTCATAAAATATAATTGTTTTGACGGATGTGGAACAGAAATAATGTCAGTAGCGATCTGTCATTGTCAACTACGTATGTGTGTGCCAATGTTCATAAGTGAAAAATCAATTATCCCCTATTTTTCTACCCGTGAGGGTATATAATTCCATTTGAAATCCAAATATAAGGTATACCCTATCTATTAAAAAAAAATCATCCAAATCGAAGAACCCAGTACAAAGTTATTCCTGATAGAATCGGTTAACGGACCAGCATTCAGAGGATGAGTGATCAATATCCTTCATTTTTCTACCTTTAGGGGTGTATTTCATCTTTCAAATTCGAATGGGACCACCTTCGAAGTACACCCTATCCACTGAAGAAAGAATTATCGGAATCGGACGCCTCAGTAAAGTTATGCGTGATCATACATAAAAAAAATGATGGAAAAAAAATATACGGGTCGACTAGAAAACCTCCTCCTTTTTGGTTTCGTCGGTTAAAAATAGTTGACTGATAGAAACCATTTGATCCAACAGTTTCAACTATTAAAGTTATTGCTATTGCTTTTATTATTGCAAAAAAAAGTTGACTAAATCCACTTTTAGACAAAAGAACTCTGGACATATGTTTGTCATATGCAAATTCAGACTAATATTCATGATATAACACCCAAAAATACAGTTACTTCCCAAATTTGAGAAAGAAGGCCCGACAAGAGAAAAGAGAGTTCTAATGCATTAACGAAAAATGAAGTATATGGGATGGCAGTTGCATGGGATGAAGAAAATCCTGAAGGATTACAAAAAAAAATGTACATATAATGGCAAATGAACTACCCTGGAGAGGTGGCGAGGGTGTCCAGTGCAAAAAGAAGACTCACTGATAGCAAGAGGCTCGTTACAAATACAAATGCTCCAGATGTTTTTCCAGTGCGTTTGTTGAAAAAACTGTTTGATAAGCGCACGTAACGACAGATCGACTATTTCTGAGAGTAAATATGGCATGGGATAGTCCAAAATCAGTTGGTGGTAACAGAATGTTTCCATTGGAAAAAAATCAATATCAAAATGGACAGCCGTATCCGCGCAAAAAATTGGTATCGATATAAAAACTAGAAAAATCACCAATCATTCTCATCGATCTGCAGCGATATCTAATTTAGCAAAATGTGGCACTGGAGAGCACTCAATGATACAAATTTCCGGACACTCAATCGTGAAGGGAAGGCTGAATAGAAAGCATCACAAGAGCCCCATAAATAATATTGAAAAGGATCTGGAGCATCAATGGTTTTGCCTCTGGAAGCTCCCTGTCCATACCTGCGGAAGAGATGCCTACCAGTCTACTAATCCTAGTCATTCTGTTATTTACCAGAATTTTACTTTTCATTGTACAAATTTCTCTTCTAATCCTAATATGTAATTGAAAGTCATAAAAAACATTATTTTTGGGGTCAGTTTAGCTTATTTGGGAAATAGTCTAATCAAATATATCTCGGTCTATTATTTTTCACGAAAAAATTTATCTAAAGATTGTTGCTTATAAGTAACAAATTGAATGACAAAATCTCTCGCCTTCGGCTCGAGATTTTGATCATGGAATTTACCACGGGATCTTACTCAAGCAACAATCTTTCGATCAAACATGTTTCCGGCAAAATAATATTCCCTTGATATTTTGTAACTGATTATTTTTTGACATTTCTAGAAACCAATGGAAACTTTCAATTCAAATCATTCATGTACGTTTTGGCCAATCAAAACATTATTTAAGTGGGAATATTCTACCTAGAATATTGCCGCGGGAATAATTTGAGGTATAACGTAGATTTTTAATTTGACGTCTGTCATCAATTCACATGAAGTGAGAAATGAATCAAAACCGTTTTAGTACATTGTGCGAGAAAATGTGTTAATGATCGTAACATAAAAAAATAATGTATAGAATACCACTCGAGAGTTAGATAAAGTAGAAAATTATTCTCAAGATTTCTTTCTCAAACTTGTTGCCATTTGGCAATAGTTGCCTGGCAATAAGTTTTCGAAAATCTGTCAAATTATTTCCACTTTATTCTCACTCTCTTGTGATATTACAACTGAAAATAATTGAATTCCAAAATCAAATCACTGTCTGTAGTGAGATCAGAATCCCCTATATAATCATTTTTGTATTTCCTGTTTCCTTATAAAAATTGAATGTGTTGACATTCAATGTTGACAGGAGCTGGTGTGCATTAATCAGTATAAAACAGCGAGAAGACATTTACCACTAAGAAACTCATTTGATTGGTTATCTCTCATGAATTTCAGCCCATTCGATTGCTTCAAAAATAATGAGCGAAATAGTCGCTTGAATTTAGAAACATTTGCTGTAGAACAGTGATGTTCGTTTTCCATCGACTTCAACAGAACGTGAATAGTAATTACTTGCATATCTGGGGAGACTTGTAATCAAGTAGTAGAATAATTTGCAAATGCGTCTCTTTAAGGTGAAAAATTAGTCGCACATATGCTTTGCCTACCTGTGATGAGGATGTAATAAAATAAACACGTATTCGTAATTATCAATTATATTTAGTAGTACGCTTTTATAACTACAAATGCACTCGGTAAATAATTTATACATACATGCACATGCGAACAATATACATATGTTACTACATCAATATATATATAATTGTATTTACATTTCTAATTACTATATCGTTTTACAACCGAAATATTCATGATTACTATATGAGCGTAATAACTTCAAAATTTCCTCTACCCACGATTTCCAAATATTATTTTCAATTCCATAAATCAGTACAACATGAAAATTGATCCCATCTATTATGGTTTTATAGTGCCTAATTAAAACCAAGCGGATATGTGAAAATATTTCAAAAAATCTGTTGAATTGTTGAGTGGAAAACATATCCTTCATGGGTTGTTATTCTCTTTGTAAAAGGAATTTTTCGTTGTTATTTAGAACGTATATCGGAAAAATCATCAAGCGAAAATGAATATATGGAGACGTGAATTATTTGAAGATATGAATAAATTGTCATAAGCAAGGTGCAAGATTTCGATTATCTTTTTCAAGATCATCAAAGTTCTAGGCAGCAGTTACATAACTCAAGTGTAAATCTCGGAGATACTTGATGGGAATAGGAGCGTCGATTGGTGTAGTGATAGAGCACTAGACTTCCTCACCGGGGATTTGGGGATACCAAAAGCGAACAAAGATTTTTTTTGTGGTTATCACTTCTAGAGATCGTGTCTTGAGACGACCCAGCCTTAACCGAGAACCTGACCCTCAATGGTTGAGAAAAACAGGCAATCGGCGATGTGCTCACTACACATATCCTTTGAATAGTGTCCGGCATAAAGTTTGCGGCATATGGAGAACTTATTCATTATTAATTTCTCAAACCTGAAATGCGAACACCAAAATTGAATTTTATACAACCCTATACGAGGGAGATAGAAAAGCAAGCTTTGTTTTCAAAATAATATTATCCCATCACTTTATTTCTCACGGTAGAATTCAAATTCATAGGACAATATTGTTCAAAATCGAATGTTGGTCCAGAAATTTGAATCATGACCAATTTCATATTTCAACTTTTTTTCCCATTTTTTCCACATCGCCCTGTACAACATAAGGAATATTATTCTAGGCGAATGGTATACTGTTAGATATCTCTTTCTGAATGTTTTCTCATTTCTCCCTCGCATCGTAAAATCACATTAATTGAATTATGTGACGGAATTTCACAAAATCTTGCTGCAAATAGTAAATAAAACTGAATTGTCTCCAAGATATGATGCCAGAATGAAAATGCATTTATTTTCACACTACGAATAACATTTTTTAAGACAATCAGGAATTGTAAAATATGTCAATTTTTGTATAGTTTTTTTTCAAGCAAGACATCAGAATGCATCTACAATATTTTATTGAATTGTTTGCAGCATTCAACGTACAAAATTAAGGTTTTAATCCACTCGAAAATTGAGAAACAGAACATTTGCCGATCACTATTGGCTTTGAAAACAAATTCATTTCTAATTGTAAACAAACCATTTTTGACGCATCAACGATAACTCCCAAATCTGTAGAGTAATTTCAGTAGTTTTTCAATTCAATTATGGCTGCTCGACTAAGTATACAGGAGAGAGTGGAGATTGTAATGATACATGGTGACAATTATCATACTTGTGGAGACACTGCCAATATTTTTAATGAAAGATATCCAGGTAAAAAGTTCATAATTCGACAATTACAATAATTTTTAAAACATTCAGGGAATCTGGATCGGTTTCTGAAAAATACAAAGTGACACATAAACGACCGATAACTGAAAGTGAAGAAAGTGTTATAAATATTATGCTGTCTACGATTGAAAATCCAAGAATGTCATTATCGCAAAGAGGAGAAAATCTTGGTATATCCGATCGATCAATGAGAAGAGTTCTAGGTAATAATATATTCAAACCATATAAACCAAAATTCAAACACACTTTGAAACCGAGAGATCCGGATAATCGCTTGGATTTCGGTTTCTGGTTTCAGTCTATGATGGAAGATAATACACAGTTTTCGAAAAAAAATCTTTACAGTGACGAGTCAACCTTCACATCAAATGGGGTCAGCTCCCAGAATTGCAGGTGGTGGGCAGATAGGAATCCCCATTTTTGGATACAATGTAGAGACCAATATCACTTCAAAGTTAACGTCTGGTGCGGAATTCCTAGTGACATTATTGTTGTACCAGTATTTTTCAGACAACCACTGAATTCTGCAAGATACTTAAAAATGCTGCAGACGTTTCTCACCGATTATTTAGATGATATTCTTCTGGACATGAGAGCTGGAATGTATTTTCAACAAGATGGTGCATCCGTTCATTTTACGCTAGAAGTGAGAAGGTGGTTTAACGAAACATTTCCAAATCGATGGATTGGAAGATATACCAATAACGCTTGGCCCGCCTGGTCACCGGACCTCACTCCTTTGGATTTTTTCTTATGGGGATATCTCAAACAGAAGGTAAATTCAAGAAGACTATTTCAAAATGAACGTCATTTGGAGAATACTATCAGGGATTGTATTTGGGGAATAGCTCCCCAGATATTAAGAAATGTTCATGATGCAATGCACCGCTGTACTATGCAACAATTCTCGAGTGGAGATCTAATAACTTGGTAGAATTCAATGCAAACAAAACACAAGCATGTCTTTTCTCTAGAAAAGTCGATCTCACTGTGCCTAACAACTTTGTCAGGAGTAACCATACCACTGAAGTCATCCATATCGATGCTTGGTATTACTATCAGCAATAACCTTTCCTGGGAAAATCACGTGAGGTCCATTGCCAAAAGTACATCCCAAAAACTTGGTTTTTTGTTTCGTGCCAAGAGCTATTTCACCCCCACCCAGCTGCTTATGATCTATAAGGCACAGATCCGACCTGTCCTGGAATACTGTTCCCATATTTGGAGCGCGGCACCTAAACATATCCTGAGGCTATTGGATTCTGTCCAAAAAAGGGCAATTCGTCTCGTCGGTGATGGCTCGCTTACAAACTCGCTCACTTGTCTGGAACACCGTAGAAAAGTTGGCGATTTGTCTCTATTTTATAGATATTTTCATGGGCGATGCTCTTCTGAAATATCAACAATCGTTCCTGCTTTGGCAGTCTCTTCGAGACTAACCCGTCAAGTTCAGTCATCACACCCCTTCGTGGTCACTTTGGAGACCTGCAGAACATCACTTTCCAAAGACTCGTTCATCCAACGAACAGCGAGGCTTTGGAACTCATTGCCTAGGGAGGTGTTCCCCGAGGCATACAACCTCCAGAAATTTAAGAAGAACACCAACTCCCACCTTCTTTCCCTTGGTTCCCACGATGTTCTCTGAACATTACAGGATATCCCTTTTCGTGGGAACCAGAACATAAAAAAAAAAAAATGCAGTATATTGAGAATGGAGGACTCCACGTAGAATGAAGCATAGGACATATTTGTTTCAAAAAATGTTATTTGTATTGTGAAAATAAATTAATTGGTATTCTGGCATCATACCTTGAAGACAATTCAGTTTTATTTACTATTTGCAGCAAGATTTTGTGAAATTCCGTCACTTAATTCAATTAATGTGATTTTCCGATGGGAGGGAGAAATGAGAAAACATTCAGAGAGTGATATCATCATATCTAACAATATACCATTCGTCTAGCATAATAGTCCTTATATTGTACAGGGCGATGAGAAAAAAATGGGAGAAAAAGTTGAAATATGAAATTGGTCATAGGTGGCTATAATTCGAATTCGTGGATCAACATTCGAATTTGAACAATATTTCCCCATGAATTTGAATTCTCCCTCGTATAGGGTCGTATAAAATTCAATTTTGGTGTTTGCAATTCAGGTTTGGGATGAAGCAGAGGTTTTTATCACGAATGATTTTTTTTTAGAAATCAATAATAAAACAGTTTTCCATATGCTGCGAACTTTATGCCGGACACTTTATATCGCGATCGAGAATCAGTGGCAAACTACTCATGGACATTTTTTTTATAATGATTCTGTGAATTATATCTACGACGGCGAGGTGTATTGGCGCCATCCTACCAGTATATGTTGAATAACATTTCAAAATTTTGAGTTTTATTCTCAACATTTTTAGATTTTTTCTCGAAATTTTGCCTTTTTTGAGGAAAAAATGTCTAAATTTTGAGAAAAAAAGTCAATTTCATTTTATTTTATTAAAATAAAATAATCAATAAGAAACCTTCTTGAAAACAAGCTTTCATTCAAATGCACTAAAACGTAAAAAATAATTGCTTTGGATGTGTGACGTAGGTTATTCCGTGAGTTCTAGATTCAAAAGCTTGCCACGCAAAGTTTTCAGTTCGAATACAAAAGCTACAAGCTTTTGAAACTATAACTCACGGAATAATCTACATCACACATTTGAAGCAATTATGTTTGACTTTTAGTGCATTTTAATAAAAGCTTGTCTTTAAAAAGGTTTTTTATACGACTGCCTTAGAAAATGACGTTTTGCGCACGGAAAACTCGCTCCGAAAGGGATACTTTGCACATGCCGTGTGCAAAACACTTTGCGCACGGAAATGTCATTTTTGCGTAGTTTCCAAAGTTTGTTGAAGAAAATGTCGGATTCTGCGGAAATTTTGGCAAGAGCAAGCCTCATAAGTTCCGAACTGCTGCCAACAAAATCAAGAAGCAGGTATGAAGCTGAGTTGAAACGATTTATGGAATGTAGACTGGCCAATAATATCGAAACCTTCCCGGAAAATGCAGTGATGGTATATTATGAAGAACTTTCCAGAAAATATAAAACCTCGATATTGTGGACGACTTATTCGACGCTCAAATCAACGTTGAGTGCAAATCACAACATAGATCTTGGAAGCTATAGAAAGTTGCAAGCGTCAATCAAACCAAAATCCAAAAACTACGTCCCAAAAAAATCCCAAACCCTCACAGAAAACGATTTTTGCCGGTTTTTGATGTTAGAGAATCCAGAATCTTTCACGGGACACTGCTTTCGGTGTTCATCGGCCACAATGTTAGTGAATTCTGGCTCAGATCTGCTGGCCCTCAAACGACATGGAGGGTGGAAATCCAGTACAATTGCAGACTCTTTGAGAAATAAAATGGTTGATGTCTCTTTGAGAAATAGAATGGAAGTTTCAAAAAAGATAGAGTCGTCAGTGTCTTCTGCTCTCATGGAATCAGAACAAGGATCGTCTGCTGGGATGCAAAGGGAAAATGACGACTATGCTTTGGAGAACTGTACTGATAACGCGCCTGCTAAAATATTCTCCATTACAGAAAAGAAGGTGCAGAATAATACTGCTTTTCCTGGGGTAATTTTGAAGGAATACTCCAATGTTACCATAAATATCAAACACTAGTTTTTTATTAGTTTTAGCAGTTTTCTTAATAAATTCGAGTTTTACAGAGAAAAATAAGATTTGTGTGGTTTCTATTTGCAGTCGTATAAAAAGTATCGTAAAACACGTTTGAAAACCTCTTTGCACACTCGCTCGACTTGTGGACCTCACCTTCGGCTCAGTCCACCAATTTATCTCACTGGTGTGCAAAGAGTCGTTTTCAAACCTTGTTGTTCAATATACTATTCATAAATTATTTTATTTTATTCTTTTTAGTATTTAAGTATGCCTTCATTTATGTATTTTTGTTGAAACATCGTTATTATGAACTATCTAGTCCTTCAATGAGGAGACCATCTGAAGATCGACTCATCCGCCATCTTGGAGTTGCCATCTTCAATTTATGAATTTTAACTAAAAATCAATAATCTTCGACTAAATACATGATCTCCGACACCGAAAACCCCCACATACCAATTTCAAATAAAATCGAACCATAAACCTAAATCTCATCCGCCATCTTATAACGCCATTTTGAATAGAATCGGACCATAAACAGAGATCATCGGCCATCTTGAAGCCGCCATTTTGATTTTATGAATTTTGAAAAAAAATTCATAATCTTCGACCCTGAAAACCCCCACATACCAATATTAAATCAAATCGAACCATAAACCTAAATCTCGTCCGCCATCTCAGAACGCCATTTTGTTTTTTTCTATAACAAAAATTCCATGAGCCGTCATTTCAATTTCACAAATTTTGTCAGAAAATTAATAATCTCCGACTCCGAAAACCCCCACATACAAATTTTCGAATAGAATCGGACCATAATCACAAAACTCCTTCGCCATTTTGGAGCAGCCATCTTGAATTTATAATTTTTAAATTTCCCCAAAATTTTGAATCGAGTTGGACCATAATCACAAAACTTGTCCGACATATCAGAGTTATTTTCTGAACACACGCGCTATAGAAAAGGTTGCTGCTTTTTTCTAGAAAGATGTAAACGATGGAATATAGCTATGCCCATATTCAAACTATTTTTAAGTTCTATG
The DNA here is from genome assembly GCA_018342105.1 of Gonioctena quinquepunctata. NCBI lineage: Eukaryota > Metazoa > Arthropoda > Insecta > Coleoptera > Chrysomelidae > Gonioctena > Gonioctena quinquepunctata. The sequence continues at coordinate 752,053 of JAFIRS010000088.1, forward strand.
TAAATACACCATAAAAAAGAATGTATGCAATTCGTAAGGGTGTGCATAATTTTAGCTTCTTTTAAGCAATTGAAACTGAAATTAACGCGAAGACAAATCTTTATAAAAACTTTTTGTTCATATTGAAAAAAGTGTCATCAAGCTGGCACGACTACTTGAACAAAACAAAAAATAATTTAGTGATGATTGTTGCTAATTTTTATCACCATCAAAATTTTGCCAGCTCTAGCATGGAAAAAACGAGTTTTTGCTATCTCAATGTTAAGCTAGCATATCATCGTCGTCGTTATGTCTAGTGGCGACAAAAGATCAATCGAAGAAGATAACAAATCAGCAACATGGAACTACTGAATAATGTTATGAAAGATTCAAATTTATTTTTCAGCTAGGGAGGAGCTTTCATAATCTCATTTTTTTCATAGTGTCAAGGACAACAAAAATTCTGAATTTTACCATGAAGATGCTGTGCTTGCCTAACTTTGAGGCAGCAGAAACTTGTTTTTTTTCGTAAAAAGGCGAAAGCGATAATAATTCTGATGGGAAACAAATTAGTTTTTTAAGATCCTATTCAAGTGATTGTGCCATACGTCCTCAAAGTTATTGCTCTCGTATTGATTCACCTCTTGACATTATTATTAATATCACTCAATAAAATCATTAGCTGATATTTTCAAATGATGATCTTTTTATTTTCCCCCATTCATCAATAGGGTTTTGAGATTTTTCTCAGCATAATTCATCCTACTACTACATAGTGTTTATTTTTTTTTTCAATGCGTAAAACTACTCTGGACCAGTATGCAACTGTTATTATTATTATATTATTCATATCACCCTGTTTAACAGCACCAAATAATCCAGGATACTCGAATTATTTGACAATCGCGTAACATCTTTGATGCAATTTACTGTGAAAATATTCCATGTGTCTGAGAAAATCTGCATCTACGTTGATGCAGCGTATTTTATTCTTTATTTTCCAATTGATTCCAAATATCAACGAAGATTTTTCCGGAAAATCTACTTTACACTCTAAAGCTCATAATAATTTTGCCGCTTGTTAACATTCGAATAACATAACTAACTGTGGCATTGTACTTGGTTTTTAGGACAACTTTATATTTCATAGAAATTTGCATATCTCTATCAACAAATCATGCGAAAGTAATGAAAATAGATAGTGAAATCACTTTAGACATAGAAGAAATTGTCAACGTTGAGTTTACTGCCAGTAAAATCAACGCATAAATACGAGAACAGTACCAACTTCTATGACTAAGTGTAATTAAAAGAAAATAGGAAAAAGTTTTGAAGACGCTACACTTTGGTCGACTCACTCTTTTTGAAAAATTGCAACAATATATGGGAAACAGTATATTGATATGTCTGAATTGTACACTGGTTATTGCGTCCATCGTACTTTAGAAACATTGCTAGTAATTAGTAGTGCTATTAAAAACAATTACATGAAGGATGGAAATGTTCTATCGTGGCACTAGAATATCTTGTGGAGAATATTAGCAATAAAATAGAAAATGCGACATAAAAAAATCAGGTCACGTCGATGGCAGTTGTGTTGAACACATGAGAACATTAGGAGACATTCTCAGCTCTTCAGTCACAAACACCAACTAGATCTGGTATTTTCGTCAGGAATTGCCAAAACTGCACTATCAATCCTAATGTTGTTAATAATAAATAACTCATAGTTGTTGTTTATAATGATTCATACATGTTGCCATTTTGACTGCAGTCATATTCTGAAATAAATGTTTTGATCTGTGTCTTCTTCGTTGAATGTGTAAAAAAATATGTGTAATTTGAGCACAAACGAAAGCCTTTCTCAGGCGAAAATGCATTCCACTTGTTTTTTGCAATAGTTTTTTACTAACCATGTAAATGGGTAATTAAATTGAAGTATCCCACACATAAAGAAAATAATGAGAACAATATTTGGAAATCGGGAGAATTAACAGTACTTACATCAACCTAACAAGTATTATCACATGTAGTCAAGTCTAATAATAACAGAAATAATATGTACAAATATCGCCCAGGAACTATACCTCATTTATATACAAATTCCGTTATTTCATATCTCTCCTCAAAGGAGTTTTTATTCCAGAAGCATCATTGGATGAAATCAAGTAGGAATTCAGGAAAACATTATTATCCACTTTTTTTTCGAAACTTAAAGCACCAACGCAACTTCATCCAAGTAGTCAAAAAAATCCACCTCATCGAGAGAAAACAGTAACTTTCAAGAACTCCGAATGCAGGAAAATGACAATGTGTGATTATTATTTAGACATTTTGCAGATGATTTCGGAAGAAATGTTGTCAAATATTGTTCCCTACAAATCAATTCATTTGTAAACATTTCCAGAAATAAAAAACAGCGATAGTAAAAATATCATATCACAAAACTACACTCACTTCAGAGCACTCAATTCTATTATTTTTCAGAGAGATTCATGTGTCGATATTTGACAAAATCTTAGTTCAATTCATTCAAATATTTCCAGAGAAAATACAATGAAAAAAACCAAAAAAAACCTTCCATTCAGTTCCATTACTTGGCTGAGAGTTCATTGAAATGTTGACGATGCAGAATATAAACTCTTTTCTCGGTTAAATAGGTGTGTAAAAGATTCGATAACCAAATCAACCGATATACCACAACCACCAACAATCTTAATTTGAATTTATGCATCAGTGAATAGTTGAAGGGCATCTGAATAAAAAAATATTCTTTATATTGGTTCCACAAAAGACCATCGAGATCTATTTTAGGTTTATGTTTCAATGAGCCTCTTTTCTCAAGTAACTAAAATTCCCCACTAGCAGCGCTAGTAGTCCGGTAGGGACAAACATTACCTAACTCATATTGAAGTACATGTAAAAATTCTAGGAGCCAAAAAAAATTAGCAAATGTGAAGGATAATAATGTAGCAACATTAAAACGGTGGCTTGCTTGTCGAAATCTTAAAATTTCCGGTAAAAAAATGAATTCATTAAAGTGAATATGATTCAAGAGGTCATCTTTAGGCACCGTTTTCGCGCACAAAAATCACTCACAATGCCTCCTTTTTTTCACCAGCTTAAAAATCAAATCACTCATTTTCGGTACAACTTTGCACAAAATGTAGCCGGTTTTCTCGAAAAAATACTAACTTTTCACCTTCGACAGATGAAATTTAGTAAATTTGGTGTTTTTACTTTAAGCTGGTGAAAAGAAGGAGTCATTGTGAGTGATTTTTGTGCGCGAAAACGCTGCTTAAAGATGACCTCTTGAAGAAGAAGAAAGTCAATATATTCCGGAAACGGTAGGAGATCGCCGAATTTTTCTTTCTGATTCGTGTTCAGGAGACAGAAACACGTAAGAAAAGTCAAACAGCAATTTTCAGAGAGCATGAGCACGACTCCTTGACATTTACCTAACCTCTACCTTACTCATCGTTGCAGAAAGTGGACCAGGATTTTCTTCAGTTGGATCTTTACCACCAATAAAATATTCAGAGCAAACATACAAATATTTATTAATTTTTTCTTTTGTTGAATCTACTCTCCTCGAGGCATCGATCCATTTATTATATCTAACCTCATCAATGTGAGGTTTTACGAATGGTATGAAAAACACATTTTCCTCTGGATATCGATTATCCGAAGTACAGTTCGCAAAACTAGAATGTTTTTCTGGCATTGTAATTATAAAAAAAAAATATTTACTTAATTATTTTAAATAATTCAACTGTATCACTTAAATAACACTATTTCGAATGGAGATGGTTTGATGTTTGTCCCTACCACAAGTGCTGCCTCTCGTGACAAATTTGCCACACAATTCTCAGGAAAAAGGCTCATTGTACAGTTTAATATGGGGACGTTAGATATTTCATTGGGGAAATTGTTAAGAAATGCTGATAAATCAGTGACAGTAAAAAGCATCTTTTATTTTTATTCAAATAAATATTAAAAAACGTACATTTTCATTTATTAACCACAATTTTTTATGATTTTATAATCATTTTATTGACTTACTCCGATGAAGAAATTATTATTCTAACAGAATTTCTTTTGGACCAACTTTAGATATTTCCCTATCAAACGATAATACAAAAGTTTCAGCAGTGCATAATTCACATAATAGAACAAAATTATTAGTAAACAAACTTTTTGTATGGTATAGTACATGTAGATGGTGAAGTTGGGGAGTTGAAAACTATGTAAAATTGGTCTTGGCCAAAAAAAGCGAGAGCAGATTCAATATAAATAAATTACGAGTCATTAGTAGGTACTCCAAAGAATAGAAATTGAATTAATTCCAAAAAAATCTGCACAAAAAGTATTCCTTTCTTCAAAGCCATTCAATTAATTCTGGGAGATAACATATCATCAGGTATTTTTCGATTCACGAAATAAATTGAACATATAACTTTAAATAAAATTATAGTTTGAAAAACAAAAACAAAAACCGCTTATATAGCAATGAGGACTAAAAAGATGAAAATAATAAGAATAACCAACAAATTTGCTATTATGTAAAAAAAGCGTGAGGTGCTTGTTATCAGTTATCTTAATATCATTATGAAATGTAAGTAAAAAGCACCCCAAACTTTTTTCACATAGGAGGATTTTTGTTATTCTTATTATTTTCAAATTTCCAGTCCTTATTGCTATATAAGTGTGTTCTTTTAGTTTTTTAAACTATAATTTCATTTTTAACTCTTTGGTCCATATTAATGCAAAAGACTACGGCAGAAAAAACTTCGATTGATTACCACATGTGATAGAAGTCTTTAATAAATTTTGGTGAATGTGCCGAGACCAACTAGCGTGTTCATGATATCTTTGTAATGTAAATGATTTTTTCTGACGATATTAGAATACCAGGTCTTAGCTATGAAATTATTGTATTGTCATCGGTTCTTGATACGTGTGCAAAATTTCAAATAATTAGGTAGTCGTTATGTGACTGAAAATTAATTCCAAAGATTCCTTACATATATTCTCACATATATACAGGTGAACCTAATAGGCGTGTATAATTAACATTTTTGTAAAAAAAAAAAAAATTTAAAATTTTTTTCCAAAAAATATTCAACTGTTTCAAAAATCACTTCAATTCATATTGCCCATTCAATGAAATGTTCTAAGAGGTCTAAGAGATGTCTAAGGTATGGCAAGGCAACTAACAAGATAGCGGCTAGGAACACTTGAAAATATTAATATTTTTCAAGTAGGATGAAAATGATCAATGAATCTACTGCAAGGATTTATATAGAAATCCACATCTTACACTTTTCAGACAGAAATGTCATGAATATAAACAATTATTAAGTACATATAGAGAAGAACACAATCAGCCGCTTCTAGAAAAATCATGAAATATACAATAATTATAAAATAGTATTGCCGGTTTAGAGAAGAACCGAACTCTTTTGTTCTGTGTTTATATACGCTTTATTTGCTTCACCTGTATGTAACAGAATCTTTGAAATCAATTTTCACCCACTAGCTATTCTCACCAAAATCGTCAGAAAAAACATTATTCACTTTTCAAAGATATGGTGAACGAGTGGCTGGTTTTAGCACATTAAACAAAATTTAGTAAAAACTTCCATTCCATGTGAATTTCTCCCGTAGTCTTTTTTAGCAATATAGAGTAAACAATTGAAAATAAAATTATAGTATGAAAAATGCTAACATAGCAATAAAGACAAAAAAAATAAAATAATAATAAAGTCATTGCCCAAAACATGTTCTGTTGTGTAAAAAAGCGTGAGCACCCCACGCTTTACTCAGTTTCCATAATTATATCAAGATAACTAATAATAAGCACCTCACCCTTTTTTACATAAGAGGAAATTTTTTGGTCAATGACTTTATTCTTATTATTTTCAACTGTTCAGTCCTCAATGCTATATAACCGTGTTTATTTAGTTTTTTATACTATAATTTTATTATAACATTTTTCGGAGAATATTAGTTTTTATAATTCAACAAATACAGAAAACTTGACGCGGAACTCGAGCATCAAAATATATAGTTAAGTTATTTTTTATGTCATGTAAATCTAGAAAAACGGTCGTACACAATATTCTTTGGGTGTATACTGTTGAAATTATAAAAGTGTAAATGAAACTACAAAATTATTGGTTCATTGCTTTCCTGCGACAAACTGTAAAAAAATCCATTTATCAAAATTATAGAGGGTCTTGATGGGAATCAGCTCATCTAAAAGGAATTCGTTACCACATATAGTTGGCAGCGATTTTTATGAAGGCCCCTATATAATAAAACCTTGATAATTTACAGACCGCAATCCACAGCATATTGAATTATAAATAAACTTCATTTCTATTTGTATTTTTCAATTATCAGGTACTTTCACTGACACTGAATATAATTATTCAACTGAATGGAGCGATAATATATTTGTTTAATGGGAGTTTTATGAAAAACGATCAAGTACGAGTGTAATAGGTGCACTAAAGGTTCTGTACCTCTGTACCATTGATTGTTTTATATAAAGTACCCAAGCAAGAATGTATATTCAAAGAATAGTTCGACTATTTCCTGTCAGAAACCAAAATATGGAACAAGTTTGATCTCGCATACATTCTTAACAAATATCTCTTCAAAACGTACGAATAATCTTATAGGTAATATTGAGCACTCATAATCATATTATGGAACTAGGTGATAAACTTCAGGGTGTAATCTAATTACAACCCTGTGAATGACGGATATATGATGCCATTCCATAACGAATTACACGGGTAAAAAATTTGAAAAAAAATGATAAATTCGTCCAAATTTTGAGAACCGCGAAACTGCGAAGTTTTGATGAGTAATACATATTTCTTTATATATATTTTTTCTGGCTTATTGAGGATTTTTTGTATTTTTTTATTGGCTATCAAGTGTTATGCAAGAAGTAAGATCACAACTTGTATATTTTATTAGAAAATAAGCGAACCAGTAAGCTTTATTACCATGAAATATTTTTAATTTCAGCATTAATGTCTGTAATGAGAATCTTTGTAACAGACAGACAGATAACCATGTGACCGATCTTAGGACGGTTCCGTTTTTTGTTTATCATTTGATGACTACAGAACACAAAAATTAAAATAAATATTCATTTTTGAAATATCAAACAATCATTGAATATTTGTCTTTACTGAATTTGATATGATGAAAAGCAATCATGCTTTGGTCTTCAATTTTGTATTTTTTCTATTTCTTTTTTTATATCTACCTACTCATTGTTGTATGACCAAATTAGCGAATTGAATATACTCGTTAACTGTATAGGTACTTCTAATGGCTGAGACAAAGTTTCGTATGTTCTTATGATTGCATAAAATTAATTCAAGTATATTTAGAGTTATATGTCATAAATTGCCAGATATCGAAGAATATTGTCCCACCATTATCGTAGGATTAGTAGTTTCGTTAAAAAAATAGCTCGCGACACTGAGCAATAAAACCAACCAAAATAAATCAATAATTTTTTCGGATAACACTATAATTAATGTTTGGAATGAAGAAAGTTACCTTTTGATGTAACTAATAGTATTGCTGTGAATTGAAGATATATAACTTCATTGAATCAAACATATACAAATGACAAGGCCCAAATCAAAGATTGAATGCTGGAATAAAAAACACTTGTTCCAAACGATCAGTTGCATTTCCCAAGAGCCAAAAATGTATCAAGATAGATTAATTCAAAACGTTACCATGACAACGAAAAAATATCCAGACCTTTTCACTGGAAAATTTCAACAGTTGATGATTTCAACATTACCTAATGATGTAAGCTCAGACACCTCAAAGTTCTGCAAATACAGTTTTATATTGGCTCTATTCTAATTTTGTTCAAAGATCTGGATTTTTTTCACCACTATTACCTACTTTCAATGGGTTCACGACGACTGATACATTCAACTTCAAATCAAATAATTGTTTGGAAAATATGACAAATGATTCAAAATGTAAGGTTTATTCTTCAATGTCATTTATAATTTTTGGCGTGAAATTTTACCGACTATCACACGTGCATTTTCCCTCCATCTATTTTCAACTAAATCAAATTAATAATTGAAAATACTCTACATTTAATTACCATTAGTTTTGGAAAAATTGATAAGAATATCATGTTGAAAAGAAAAAAATTACCTTGACTAAAATTGTTTAAGTTGAATCATATTAAAAATGATTTTGATTTATATTCTCAATGTTTTTCATACTACAAAAAATGTGGGGAGTTTTTATTTGAAAATTGTCTCAACGCGTTTTATGGTACTTGTTTTTTTCCTATATTGTTGATGATGAAAATGATCGTTGATGGTGGTGGTAGAATCGAATTGTTTGCCAAGTATAATTATGGATTTATTTTTTGGATGATAACGAGAAATATTAATTCTTCTCGGAAAATAAATGTTTGGAAGAGAAACATTCTTCATCTATACATTCACTTTTGAATGAAACATCAAAATAATCAAATGAAAACAGTAAAATAACTTACACGAAAAAATGGTAGTAGGTACTTGAATCACATTGTCATCGGATTCCCAGTAAAAAAGTTACTTCTTTCTCTAGAATTATAAGATGTCATACATACATACATCCAGTGAATTCACTGGTCTTTATACAGCTATAATTGCGAAACTCTGAACAAATCTTCAGCAGATGCGAGTCCATAGCTATCATAGTGAACAGGATTTGGCTGCATGAGTGCCATAGAATTCGTGAATGACAAATCATAGCAGGATGAAGACAACATCCACGGGTGAACAGGTGGCAGGATATGCGTCGCACTAGGAGCCACAGGAGTAGGTTTATCAGGAGAAATTAAACTTTCTATCGTAAACGACCTTTTAGGCCTTATGCAGGTTACCGAAGTTTCTGGGGTTTTCGTTAAAGTCGGAGAATTTGGCTGAGGTGCTATCTGAGGAGCGTTTGCCGCCGGATTTATGTCCACTGCAGGATTCGGAGGTGCGAAAAATATTCTGTTGATGTTAGTCAAGGCTGCGAGTTCATTTTCTAGCAATTCTTTATCACTCTTTAGCAGTTTGAATCGCTTTCTGCGACGAAGGAGACTTCCGTTCACGAACATGTCGAAGGCAGCAGGATGCAAAGCCCAGTAAGCACCTTTTCCGGGTCTGTCTGGTTGCCTGGGAATTTTGATGAAGCAATCGTTGAACGAGAGGTTGTGCCTCAAGGAATTCTGCCATCTTTGTGTGTTTTTTCTGTAATAGGGAAATCTGTCTGTTATAAACTTGTAGATTTCCGACAGGGGTAGCATTTTCTCTGGCGAATTCCATATGGCCATCGCGGTCAAAGAAATGTAGGAGTACGGTGGTTTTTGATCGCCATAAGAGTCCCTCGAAGGTCTTGGCATGCTGGATTCACTCTACTGACACTGAACAAACACCACGAACGCCTTAAACAAACTCTGCTGGAATCTACTAAACAACTGTTTGAACTGATCCTTCAAAACGTTTAGTGGGTTTAAAAGGAACACGACGCCCATCGTGCTTTCTATTGGTCGTGTCAGAACAATGGCAATTCGAGTCCCTCCTCCTTGTTAACGCCTGTCCTTTTCAGAGGCTTAACGCGAAGCCAATTGGTTTAGCAAGAAGTTTTACATTACTGCCAGGGTGCGACCAATCAAGAAGTGCTTCGTATTTAATAATAAATTGCTTTATTTGAGTAAGATTCATTTAATATGGCTGATGTAGTTAAATGAAATTTATGTTATCATTTCGAGAACAGTTCATTCGGTAAACACCGTTAGTTGAAGTCATTATGTTTTATTGAATACATTTTATGGTTCGTAACCATTTATAAGCTCATTTACCAAAATATAAATTGTAGTTTTGTTATTGGAGTACCTACCTAAGGATTATTTTACGTCTGGCGGCACAGTAATTATTTGAAATTTAAATACGACGCGATTGTGAGGAATGAATGGATAAGTTTTGAATGGTCGGGAGTGGTCGAATTTTTGTATTAGTTAACTGGGAGGGACACATGCGTATAATCAATTATAATCAGGTATTATGATAAAAGTTTCAGTAATGTCGTTAGATATGAACATTCGTGAAGCAAATGTATATGCATTTTCAGATTCAGTAGAATGGAAGAAAAAAAGTATATAATAATTTCACACATACCAGAAAAACACATGTAAGGACTAATTCATTTTGATCCCGGCAAACATAAGGAAATTCGTATTATGGAATGTTTTCAATTTACTTATTTTGCAAATATTATATTACCTATATAAAGATGATTATTCACGATTTTCCCATAAGAAAATGAGAATTTCATTTCAGAATTTAAGCAACTTTTATGCATCCATGTAAAAACGTTTACCTAATAATTCGAAAAACTCCACATACAACGATAATAACCGATATTTTTGGGAAATGAATATCGAGAATAATATCCATATTCTAGATATTGATATGAACATTTGTGAAGAAAAAAGTGAATGCAATTTGGGATTAGCAGATTCAGTGGAATAGAGGAAAAAGTGTATAATAATTTTACACATACCAAATAAAACCTTTTTGATATTGATATGAACGTTTATGAAGCAACAGGTAAAAGTATTTTCACTTTAGCAGATTCAGTAGATAGAAAACGTAGGTATAAGCACAATAATTTTACGAAAACCAGAAAAAGTAAAGTACCTAGGTGAATTCGTATTATGAAATATTTCCAATAGAAACATTTTGCAAATATTAATATATAGAGATGAGAATCCACAATTTTTCCAGAAATGACAATTTTATTTTGATAATTCAAACTACTTTTATGCATCAATGTAAAAACGTTTAATATTTCGAAAAACTCTACATACAACGATAATACCTGTATTTTTGGAAAAATGAATAATGAGAGTCATATCCATATTTTACACATTGATATGAACATTTGTGAACTAAAAAAAGGATTTTCGGGATAGCAGATTCAGTGGAATAGAAGAAAAAATTATATAATAATTTTACACAAACCAGAAAAACACATGTATGGACTAATTCATTTTAATACTGGCAAACATAAGTAGGTGAATTTGTATTATAAAAAATGTTCAATCAAGAAATTTTGCAAATTCGATTTTATGTGTAGATGATAATCCACAATTTTTCTTTAACCATTTCAAAGCGGTTTTCGGGTAGGCATATTTTGACAGTGTTTGAATGTTATAAGACCTTATTGAAGGAAAATAATCAGCATTTCATAAAAAAAAATATTGAAAAATATAAGGGGGGCATATACTTTTGTACCAACAGTCTCTTGATGATGGTAGGTATATAAATATACCAATAGTTTTCTATAATATATATTGTAGGTATGTATGCTTATTGACATAATATGGTATAGTTATAAGTTAAAATTTAAAACATTTCAATAAACACATATAAACCACAGAAATTATCTGGCGACAGTTTGTACGTGGTGAGGTAATTAAAAATAAATAAATATATAAAAGAAATTTAGTACTTAAACCTAAACTTATCTAACGAATATCCATCGAAAAAATTCAGTGGATGATATAATGATTCAACATGTAACAAAAACTAAAGAAGTCATTTCACATATCATCTTAAAAATCATCATTGTATAACTATGGCATCACAATCAAAACACGTAATCAGTTAATTTTTAATCAAGGATTATCAATGAATTCAAGTACCTACCTCTCTTCTTGGCCTACTCATTATATAACTTTTTACTTCAGTCTTAAATCTTTTGACTGTATTTTCCTTTTTGGTATTATCTGGCAAGGTGTTGTATAATTTAATCCCTAAGTACAAATAACTCCTCTGTCCGATGTATTTGTTCATAATGGGTGTGACATACTTTTGTTTATTTCTGGTTTCATAGACATGTGTACGACTGTGTACTGCACCTCTGTTTTAGTATTGTCTTATATTGACGTGCAAGTAATATATCTGTCGGATATCTAATACTTTTGCTTCGGCAAAAAGTTGATCAATAGGATACCTATGGTGTTTGTTCAATAGTAATTTCAAAAATTTATTTTGCGAAATCTGGATTGCATTATAGTGTGCTCTTGAAACACCTCCCCATCCTATGATACCATAACTCAAATGTGATTCCACCAAACTCTGATAAACTATTATTCTTTCTTCTTTATTCAAGAATTCAACAATTTTTTTATATCTATATTAAATACATCTTAATTTTTTTGATAGGTAGTCCACATGCGTTTTCCATCTGAAAGTACGATCCAACATTATTCCCATATATTTAATTTCATTTGCTGGTCTTATTGTGAAGAATTTTGTATGGTTATATCATAGTTTGGAAGAGCTGTCTCAAGGCTACCGGAAGGTAAGTAAACCGTTTTTTTGAAATTCACTTATAATTATCTGTAGTCCAGCCAGGTTTTTATTTGGGCAAAATCCCTTTCAATTTTAATTTTTAAATTGTACCAGTTTGTGTCCTTATAGATAACCACAGTATCATCGGCAAAGCTGATGATTTGTCCCTATTTCTCGAATAAAAATATGTTATTCATATAAATAGTGAATAACAAAGGACCCAACACCGTCCCTTGAGGCACACCACATGTTATTTCCTTTGTTTCGCTAATTTTATCATTTTTTTTCCTGTTTTTTTCGGTTTTTCAAATAACTTTAAAAAAAAACTATGTGCTGGACTTCTTATTCCCATTTCCCCCCAGGTTTCCAGTAGAATGGAATGGTGGACGGTGTCGAAAGCCTTTGCCAAGTCAAAAAATATACCGATTACTGGTTCACCTTCATCTATGCATCCGTAAATAGTGTTTGCTAATAATGTATTGCATCTTGAGTTGACTTGTGGTTTCTAAATCCGAATTGAGAGTTTGAAAGTAAAATATGTTTTTGCAGGAATTTGTTTACTCTATCTTTCACAATATTTTTTCTAATACTTCAACCCAGGCTTGTTATCAATGAAATTGGTCTGTGATTTGCCACATCATTTCTATCTCGAGCTTTGAAAATTGGTATTACAATACTGTTTTTGAATGCTATTGGAAATTGCCTTGTTTCGAGTGAATTGTTGATTATTACAATTAGGGGAAGGCTTATATGATCTACTATAATTTTCAGTGTTTCAGCACTGATCTTTCCGTACCCAGGGTTTTTTTCGTGTTTCAGGTCGTATTTAATCATTCTTTTCACCTCACTCTCAGTTGCTGGATTCAAAAATAACGAGTGGCAACTCACAGTCCTCTTTTATTTATGAGGTCAATTGATTTTTACCGGCTAAATATCGGTTGAAACTATGCAGTCAATACTGCTCTCTAGGCTTTCGAAAAATACCAGAAATTAATCTAGATTGCAATCTAAACCACGTATATTACTGTTCACAATTCAAAAATTTGGGCTAATCTCATTAATTTCCAATACTTGTTTCAATTCCTCAGATTTTTTAAGGTCAATTTTTTCAACGACAAAGTCTTTTATATATGGGTCCATCACAGAGAATAATTAAACTTATACTTATATGTGTACCAGGAGTCGCGAAAGGGTTGATGAGAATTTCATTTTGAGAATTCAAGCTACTTTTATGACTCCATGAAAACACGTTTAATAATTCGAAAAACTTTACATGCAACCGACCAGAGCCAACTTCCCATATGTTTTCGTGCGGGGTTCTTTGATCCAATACCAAGAAATAATTTTGCTCAGTTCGAAATTATATTTTGTGCATTTACGACACTTTCATTTGTTTGATTCAAATACATTTCATTTGATTCAACAATTGATTTTTTTCTGTGAAAACGCTTCAGTTTAGCGGATTTAGTAGAATAGAAGAAAAAACGTATAGTTATAAAAATTTCACGAAAACCAGAAAAAAAAACATGTATGGGTTAATTCATTTTGATACTGGCAAACATATGTAAATTCGTAGTATTATGAAATGTTTTCCATTGAGAAATTTTGCAAATATGATTTATATGAATTATATGAAGATGAGAATCCACAATGTTTTCATAAATGAGAGTTTTATTTTGAGAATTCGAGCAATTTTCATGCATCTATGTGAAAACATTTAATAATTTGAAAAATTCCAAAACCGATAATTTTGGGGAAATAAATATTGATTTAGATCAGTAGAATAAAAGGAAAAACGTATATAATATTTTTACAAAAACCAGAAGAAACATGTATGGGCTAATTCATTTTGATACTAGCAAACATAAATAAATTCGTAATATAAAATATTTTCAATTGAAAAATTTTCTAAATATGATGTTATATAAAGATGAGAATTCACAATTTTTCTAGAAATGATAATTTAATTTTGAGAATTCAAGCAACTTTTATGTATCCATATAAAAACGTTCAATAACACAGGCCTACAAGGTATTTCCTTTCTTGATTTCGAGAAGCGATTTCTATAGATTTTCGTGTGTTGATTACAAGAACAATAGTGAAAAGAATCCATCACGTTTCAATTTTCGGTAATTTCAATTTTTACGTTTTTAATATCATTCTATAATAGATAGGCACTTTATCTCATTAGAATAGGGTACCTATAGATAACTAAATGAGGATCGTTTTGGCATACCTATTATTTTTATGTACCCCTATGTTATCGGTTTATTCATCGAGTAGCTTATTTTTACCATTGATAAAAGTATGAGGTTTAGATTATCGTAAATGTGTCAACACCAGTGACAGTTTTTGTAACATTTGTGGTAAATATGTTATCAAAACAACAGAACAAAATCACCAACTTTGTGAAAAATGTGAAAGGATACACCGCAACAAATAAAAAATTGATTTTCTATCCATAGTTTCAGTCAGCCACACATCCTGTACTATAAAAATCAAAAGGTGATCAGTCAAAGCCTTCATGTTTAGAAACAGTGCATTCCCAAAGTTCATTTGCAAGTTCTGGTTTGTATGACCATCTCGATCTTGATTTTGTACAGTTTTTTGAGAATCCGCAATTCTTCGACCAGTCAGATTTGAATGATTCGACAAGAGATTTAGGACTTGGTTCGAGATTTCAAGAGAAAAACTTACTTTGTTGAAAAGGGAAACATTTTCAATTGAATATTGAATAGACATATTTTTCTATGAATTGAAAAATCTACAATGAAAATGAAGTTAATGTTTGTGAATATCAGAAAACAGAAACAGAGAACAGAAAACAACTCCTTCCCTGGGTAAAGCCACGCTGGACATTGAACTACATCAATATTTCTATTCAATATTCAATTGAGAATGTTTCCCTTTTCAACATGAATACCCCACACGAGGTTATCTTGAACGATGGAAGATAGTGACTAAAGTTTATCTTTCAGTCCTTTTCATATTTTCTAACAAATCAAATACTTACTTTCTCTTGGAACTACATTTTCTTGGCACCGCAGTGGAGAAGACGATTTCTAACATTTTTTTATGAAGATGCAAATCTTGGCTATTGTAAAAACATTCCTGGATTGGTGAAGATGTGCGATATTGAACACGATGGTAACGATTGGAGGCTTCTCATTGATAAGCTCAAAAGCAGTTTTACTCCATAATGGGAATAACTATTCTTCTCTGCCAATTGCCCATTTTGTACTTTTGAAAAAATGTTACGAAAATTTAGTTACAGTTTTGACCAAAAGCAATTACATCCAGCATGGGTGGATTGTGTGTGGAAATTTAAGAATACTTGGTATGTTATTAGGACAACAAAGTGGCTTCGCAAAATATCCGTGTTTTCATGTGAATGGGACATCAGGAACATGGTACAATATTACACAAGAAATAAATGGCCGACTAGAACTAATTTGGATCCAGGAAATAGAAATAGAATTTGACAAAACTTAGTGCCTCCTAAAAACTTGGTTCCTACTATGAAACAAATTCTGAAAGCTTGAAATAAACAAGGTGATCGAGTCGAGCATTTACAAGATATA
The DNA here is from genome assembly GCA_018342105.1 of Gonioctena quinquepunctata. Taxonomy (NCBI): domain Eukaryota; kingdom Metazoa; phylum Arthropoda; class Insecta; order Coleoptera; family Chrysomelidae; genus Gonioctena; species Gonioctena quinquepunctata. Next base: position 768,002 of record JAFIRS010000088.1, read on the forward strand.
ATCCCATATTTATCTGAAGGTAAACTGGAGAGAATACATTTTCGTCGGTCTCGATATAATAAATCTGATGAAAGACGAAAACTTCGATAGAAAACTAAATCCTACAAAATTTGCAGCTGGGTATCGTTAACAGATGTAGTTAGCAACATTTCGGGAAACCACAGGAGCCATTTCCTAAGATTAGGTTGTTTGATGAGCTCAAAACTTTCTTCATTCTCATCTAAAGATTTCATCAAGATAATAAAGACGTGGAACAGGTATCACTGAAAATGGAACTCAAGCATGATGGCAGACTTCTGCTGGATGTTGAAACGTGATCATGCAAACAAGGCTTACAAGATGAAATCACTCTACAGAAGCTTCCATGAAGAGAAACAAAGTTTCACAAGTCTTTGTAATGTTATAAAATATTTATTATTATGTATGCAGTATATATAAATGAAAAAGATGTTTTTCACTAAAGTACCTACCTCAATAATTATGTGATTTTCAAAATTTCAGATTGTGAAAAATCCTGATGTGGAAGAAAAAACCGATTTCAGATTTGTAAATAAGAGGTCCCAAACCCCCATAATCGCTCATAAAAACCGAGAAAGGCCTAGGTAAGTAATTCGAAAAATTACATACAACGATAATACACAATCTTTTTGGGGAAATGAATAATAAGAATAATATATATTTTTGAATATTGATAATGACTTTGGTGAAGCAAAAAGTGAATGCGTTTTCAGATTAGCAGATTCAGTGAATAGAAAAAAAATATATATGATTATTTCACGCAAACTAGAAAACAAAAACATTTATGGACTAATTTGATTTGAAAAACACTAAATTCTGTTATGAAATAATTCCAATTTCGATATTTCGTAAATATTAGGTATTTGTAGATGGAAATTTGCAGTTTTAACTACACGGAAGAAGGACTTATTAATTCAACCAAATTTATTTGGTCACTTTCATTGGCTTGACCCGACTAAATAAAATGTATCCCAAAACACATCGATTGATGGAATCATTATATTGCGGTGACGAAATGGATTTCTCAATACAATGCTAACATTTCAACCTCTTTTCCATTTTCAAACCTTCTGATAGCATCATTAATTTGAAAATCTCACCAGAAGAATTGTGTACCAAATACATGTTCAAGTCAACATCCAGTGTACAGTGAGGTCAGGTAAATATTACCGATTTGTAAGTTTTTCAAGCACTGTATTTTCAGAACAAACTATTTATTGAAAATAAATAGTAATAAATACGAATACTCACATACTGGCTCTATTTATAAACATTAACACAACTACATAAACAAGTAATTGTTAACTAAAAAGCAAAACAATTCTACAAAGTAACAGTTCAGCTAACAGGTCGAGGTACAGAGAGGCTAAAGAGCCATATCGACCCCCCCCCCCTACAATCTACATTCTACATCTAGTTTATTATATTTATATACTATTTGCTATATTTTCAAATCAGTTTCACAAATTTATAGGTATTAATATCTAGTTATTAACATTTTTTTGAAATTTTTTGTGACACTGACATTTTATACTAACCTAGGAGGATATACAACAAATTAAAAAAAATTATTCATGAAATGGTTCGATAATTTCCATTCCACTCATTATATTACTATTGAAAATCACATTGAACTACTGTTCAATAAGAACTTTTTTACAGAAAATTGAACCGACGAAATACGGAACTAAAAAGTAAAAATAAAATAAACCTTCCTAGTCTCAATAACTAAGCTCCTAAACTAATGTAAGTAACTAATTTTGAGTCGGCGCCAAACAAACAAGCAAATGAATTAGATGAGGCGTAAAATGGTGGCATCGAATTGTACGGTGACATTCTGATAATTTTTTTGAAGTAATTTAATGATCTTCGTTGATTGTTCGTCTGGCGCCGACTCAAAATTAGTTACTTACATTAGTTTAGGAGCTTAGTTATTGAGACTAAGAAGGTTTATTTTATTTTTTACTTTTCAGTTCCGTATTTCGTCGGTTTAATTTTTTGTTAAAAAGTTTTTATTTTTCAATTTTTTGTGGCTGAAATCTACTAATTACTACCTACTTGTTTTTTGATTACTTCCAAAGTACTTACTTACCCACCTTACTTCAACTATCACCAGTTAAATAATATGATTATCTACTCTTACTATTTGTTGTAATATAAATTATTTTTGTTGTTCTGGTTAGTTCATTTCATTACTTTGTATATTATTTCATCCTCTCATAGAATATAATTATTGTGACGGATGTAGGAGAACAAAAATAATGACATTAGCGATCTGTCATTGTCAACTACACATGTGTGAGAATGTTCACAAATCAATTATTCCCTATTTTTCTACCCGTACGGGTGGATAATTCCATCCGAAATCCAAATATGATCAACTATACTCTATCTATTAAAAAAAGAATCATCCAAATCGGACCCAGTACAAAGTTATGCCTGATAGAATCCTTTGGGGTGGATATCATCTTTCAAATTCAAATGGGACCAACTTCGAAGTACACCCTATCCGTTGAAAAAAGAATTATCGCAATCGGATGTCTCAGTGAAAAGTTATGCGTGATCATATATGAAAAAAAATATATACGCGTCGACTAGAGAACCTCCTCCTTTTTGGTTTCGTCGGTTAAAAAAATATCCACTCAACTTTATTTACTTCGTCGGCTTGATAGAATTCTAAGCGCCCAAACACTAATAACTAATAACCTACCATTCTTCATTCCGCGCTCACTTAAAATATGGAATTTGGGGTGATTCTACCCCAATATGCTCTCAGAGCATTCCGTATGCAATAAAGAGCGCTCAGAATTATAGCTGGCAGTCCCATTCAATGATCATTGCCAAACACTTTTTCCATCATTTGAGAAGTTTTATTTTTGTAACAACAAATTTAGTTATTTCTATCCATCACTGATATTTTCTTCATATTCTCAATGTTCTGATTCGATCAACATTAGGAAAGTTTCATCATTCTCATTGCAATCAGACCTTGACATGGAATTCACAGGAAACACAATAACAAGTATCTAATTATGTCTTACTCCACATCAAGTATCAGAAGTCTTCATCAGGGAAGGAAGCATTAAAGGTTTCTGCAAATTTGATCGTTCGAATCATATTGGTCCAAAGATATTGTGGAAATGTTGCAAGATTTAGTGGACTTCCTATATTCTTCAACTTTTGCGTATTACTTTTTAAATTGGTTGACAGTAGCGAATGACTAGTTTGAGATGCCTAAAAACCCTGATTCAATTTTGTTTAGAATTTTTGGGGGACAACAAATGAAAAACGTTAAATTCTGCTTAGAACTTCATTAGTAGATGGCGCAGTTAAGGAATGTTTGTTGTTTGTGTCACGTAAAATGTCAAACTTCAATCCTTTGAAATTTTCTTTTTCTGTCAACATTACTTCATGCAAAAAATTGTGAATTGATCGTTTACCAAGATTATAGTTCTACGAACAAGATCCCGCTCAGAACATTTGGCGTGAAAATGAGATGAAATTCGACACTTACTACAATGTTCACATATATCTGTCAAAAATCAGATTTTTCTTGAAGTCTACCTGGCAATTTTTTCAAAGTGATTTCTTCTCAAATGGCTTTTTTGGGATCATGGAAACTTCCACAAAGGAATGAGAAAAAGTAGGAGAGTGGACTGATGTCTCTAGATGATGAATTAACTTGAAAATTGAGGGGATTGGAAAATATCCCCGATGACATTGTTCCATTAAACTTTCCGATACAAACTATTACCAAGCCATTCACTGCCCATCTCTGCCGGACTATTACCTCTCTAACAACCTTCTGATATGAACGAAATCAGAGAGTTCAATGTAGATATCATAAAATCTGTTGATGAAGTTGAGAAATCTGTTGATGAAGTTGAGCTATCTTAGAATGACTTCTCAGGAAAAGGTGGGCCCTACTAACAATGGTGAGGGGAAAAAACAATAATCTAAATGCTTCTCTTTTATTTTCCAGTAACACCCCGCATGAGATAATCGGAGAAGGAGGGCGATCTAAACCAAGCAGTTGTTCGGGAACAGGCCCACTCCCAAGATCGATAAGGCTAATGACTATGATTAGGATGATTATCACTTTTCAATAACCACATGAATTTCACAAGTAAGCGTGGACTTTTCATCCTATGAAGATATCTTGATTTTGGCTAGTGAATTACAAACCGTCACAGAGGGTCCCATGGCTCTTTGAAAGAAAATATCCACTATATTTAAAATTTTCCAATACTTTTAGTCAGGAGATTGTCATCTCATGGGAAATTTTTTATACAAAATATATTTAATATAAAAAATAAATATAAAAGTAATAATAAAATCATTTGACTTGCTAGTACTGCATACATTACAATCACAAGTTGAAAAAAAATATTACAATGGGCAAAGGTAGTTCAGAGAAGATTCAAATTAATTTATACATATATACGAGTCATTTTACTAGTAGTGGAGTAATATTAGATTTTAGCTTCAGAAAGTTAGGGGACTGTGAAAACTTCAACCACTATACATTAGTGATGATGTAAGGAACAACATATGAAAAGTTTCCAACCGTAAAGTGTGTGCTCAATTTATTATTTAACAAATAGGTTGCAAGATTACATTGTTTATTGAATATCTTTAAAAATATATAAAAAATTTAAAAAACTGAAACTACCATTCGAAAGAATGGAGGATTATTAGAAAGGTCTATAGAAATTTTTTTCAAATGAAAACTGTAAGCTGCAGTTTTTTTTTTCCAACGTACGAAAACGTGAGGTAGCGACACTGAAGTGCATCTCTTGAGGAGCACGCAGCCACGAGCTCGCTTCACTTAATTTGTTAAAACTTTTGATCTAATTGATAAAATTAAGCTAACAAAAATTTGAATGGAAAAAGGAAAAAGTAGCTAACGAGATGTCTTGTTTTCAAATGTAAAAACATTAAAGGAATAGTACATATATGAAGTTACGTCAAATTAGAATTTTCTATAAAATCAATTAAAGGTCTGCCATCCTTTAAATTTTCAAGATAAACATCTGAAATTTGTACAGTTTAGTCCCAAAATGACACTTGAGAAGGTGTGCAAATGAAAGTGAATCATAAAATTTTATTTCAAAAAATACAGTCGTCAAAATATTGAATAATTTCAAAAAATGAATGAGTGAATTTTTAGGACATGCTTCAAAAACCAAACACTCAAGTCTAGTTTGATTGGTTTTATTGAAAAAAATTGAATTAATAATAAAATTTCGACAAAAAAAAACAAATGTTGCTCCAAAATCCGTGACATTTTTTGTTAAATAAAATTTAATAGCGTTTATATGGAAAACTGTCAGTTGTTTGATAGAGCTCCATTAGCTCCACAACTTTTACCCGAAATTTTTTTCTGCGAGATGTACACATAAATAAAAAATAGGTAGTTGTAAATTATCATTCATGAAATCAACCTTTACGACTGGCCACGCCATCGTTTTTTCAATGTCATATTCTGGTTCAGCGACCTCAAAAACCCCTATAGCATCAATTGGGTACAATTTGCCTAACAAAATTGTTTTTCATTGTTAAAGCAATTAATAAACCAGCAGCGCACGAATATAAGTTTATAACTTTTTTCTACAAGCAATTCCTGAGTAATATCAGAAGGTTTTAAGGAAATCTATGTAGTCCTCCAGGATTCCAAAATTATGTTTTACTCCGCTATATGAAGGTAATTTGAGTTCTTGCGATAAGATAGTCGTGTTGTCTGCCAAAATAGTGAACACCTCTTAATTTGTTCAAAAGCTGAGAGGTTCTTTCACTCAGATAGGATTCCAACCAATTGAAGCTTCGTCCTCTGAAGCTTATGTACCAGTCAAAAGCTTTAGATATGTCGCAAAACACTTCCTTCAGACTAGAATAAAGATTTTTCAGAAAGCGAAAAAAATTGCATCTCCCGCACTTTTATTGGTTTGAGAGCTAAATTAAGTAATTGTATATAATTCACAGCACTTCATAAAATCATTATCCGCTCCATCATTAGGTTTTTATCATGAGCAAACAGGGACAGAAATACATAAGTACCAACTCGGTGGAGCCGTATCAATAGAAAATTAAGCATACAAAATAAATTGGTACTGTTCATAATTAGAATTATTTCGGAAAACCTTTCGAAAATTATATATAACACTGACATAAGTACATGAAATAGTTTGTTCTAAAATATGTTACATCGATCGATCAACCTCAAAATATTTCACAACGAATTGACATAACCTTAAAGGCGACAAAAGCACAATGACAGAACGGATCAGAGACACAAATCACAAAAACACCCTGTGTGGTCTGTAATTGCAGTTTACTGAATTACGACAAGGAACGACGTCGGCGCCATCTGAAACTCTGGATAACTTCCTTTATGAAGTGGGCTGGTGTCCCCCAGTTTGTCCCAATATTTTACAGGTAAAAGTGAATACACCATGGTTTTTAGACATCTTAGACTAGTACATCCATCTGAAATACATGGTACGTTCATTCTACGAGTACATTCTCTCGTTACCATAGAATCAGGTAAATGAGTAGCGATTGTTAACTTCAACAAAACAGAATTGCAAGTTATATTCAAATGTAATCTTCAATTTGTTATAAAAAATGAACAATTCAGAAGATTTATTAAGTGACATTCCATAAAAAATCTTGGATGCTGCCGATTCTATAAGTAGCCAGTCAGTTCCAGAAAAGCCTCGAGGAAGAATTTGCATCATTTGAGTTGTGGTGTAAGGAAAAAAATATACTATCACTGAAAGAAGAGGTATTTATAGTATACTGTCACCACTTTGCCGTCAACCTTGTGGTCGAAGTACTCAATGAATAAACTTATTGTAACGTAATTAAACTTAACTTGGTTTAAGTAATTTATTTAACACTTAATCTACAACTTAATTTATATTACTACGCTACTGAATATAGCTCGATCGTATGGGCTCGTTCAGACTGTCCTGACTCCACTTGAGGGTCGCCTATTTATCTCCGATACAGCATTCTCGATGTTTCGAATTCCGGCAGTTGGCGATCCAGCATGTTCCAATCGTTTCCAATATCGACCGTTGCTCTCCGCGGAAAAGCGACTGGATGGTTCTCGAATATCTCCGGGGATGATCTCATCGCTGTCGATGGTAACATGTGAGGCGACAGGTCCGGCCTAGGTTCGTTACATTGCCCCCTTCTCAAAGACATTTCGTCCCGAAATTTCATCCTTGGAGTGTGACGATATCTGCATGACTCCCCATATCTGCACCGTGAAGTTCGATGGAAGTAACACTCCACGGTCTTCATGATCGGTCGTGGAAGAGGGTTACAGCAAACCAAAATCCTGACGCCGCTGGATCTGAATATCGCCTCCAGCATACTTCTTATGACTCTCCAGTCCAACCCATCAATACCACAGGATAATTTTGGAATTGCTAGATCCACCAGGTTCTGGTCCACCATAGTATCTCTTAGTTTGGTGAGACTCTTCCAGACATCTTCATAGGACGGTTTATCTTGGGAATGCCTCTTGGTAACTAGGTAGTAGATGTTTCTCTGGCCTTTCTTCAACTGTAGCACCCCACCAACTTCTGGATTCTGCTCCCGCAGTGTTTGGAGTTGACCAAATTTCTTGGAGAACACTACGGCGATGCCCCTGGACATTCGAAGATCTTCTGCCACACAGTGCGCTAGTGCGTAGTCAGCAGGCACCTCGAAAAGGTCTCGTGACTCCTCTCTAGTAACTCCCATGTAGAACTTTCTGCCCGTTTCAATACAAGGACATAAACTTCTCGAACGTCATATCATCCTCCGGTGGCTTGAGGGTGCGAACTTGGTCATGGTTTCCAGCGTATGGGGCCAACCTGTTGAAATGGACGACCCTTGGTTTCCTCGGGTGGCTTATGGATTCGGTACACGAGGTCGTTTATCCTTTTCACAATTTTATACGGGCCTTCCACGAGTTCCGCAACTTTGGTGATAGTCCACGACGACGTTTGGGGTTGTACAGCCAAACCAGGTCATCAACCTTAAATCCTCCAGCGTCGGCCTTGATGTCATAGGTCTTCTTCATTTTATCGCTGGCACTCTGGATGTTCAACCGGACTCGTTCGTGGATGTCGTCCATTCTCTGCCGAAGTTTGCTGACGTAGTCCTCTCCCGCAGTGTCTTGTCCTGGCGGTATCCCAAACTTCAGGTCACAAGGCAGTCGCAGTTCTCGGCCCATTATAATACTAGCAGGAGTTTGACCGGTTGACTCGTGTACTGCGGATCGATAGGCCATCAGGAACAAATGAAGATACTGGTCCCAGTCTCTTTGATGGTCAGAGACAACCTTGGACAAGTGGCGGTTGATCGTCCTGTTCATCCGTTCCACCATTCCATCGGACTGCGGATGTAGGGCCGTGGTTCTTGTCTTGCGGATGTTCAGCAGTAGACATATTTCTTGGAAAAGGTTGATTCGAAATTTCTGCCTTGATCCGAGTGCAGCTCCATTGGAATACCGAATCGACATATCCATTCTTTCACCAAGACGTCGGCGACGGTGATGGCTTCCTGGTTGGGCAGGGCATAGGCTTCCGCCCACTTACTGAAGTAGTCCATTGCCACAAGGATGTATTTATTCCCGTGGTCGGATACGGGAAACGGGCCGGCGATGTCAATGGCGATTCTCTCGAACGGGCTGCCTACGTTGTACTGACGCATCGGGGCCTTGGGTCGTATTCGAGGTCCATTGCTAGCAGCACATACAGCGCACTTTCTGCACCAGTCCTGGACGTCAGCTTGACAATTGGCCCAGTAAAACCGCTGCCTCACTTTCTGCAGGGTCTTCGTCACTCCCAGATGTCCTCCAGCGACTCCATCATGGATTTCCCGCAGCACTTCCTCTCTTCTGTTCCTGGGAACAATTATTTGGCGTCTGTCTTCCCCACCAATCTCGGCCTCCAACACACGTTTCAGGATCCCATTGTCCAGAATAAGAGAGTTCCATTGTGCCCAATAGGACTTAACAGCCGGCGAGTATCCTGCGACTTCCTGCCATGATGGTCTTCGATTGCCCTTCTTCCAGCTGACGACTAAGCCAAGGTCGGGGTCTTTCTCTTGGTCTTTCCGGATCTTGCTGTCATTCCAGTTGTCATCCATTGCCGCGGTTCTACAAAGTGTTGCTTCCTTCTCTTCTGCCCGTCGGCAATGTGAGCAATCATCTGGACATGGTCTTCGCGACAAGGCATCTGCATTCTTATGGCTAGTTCCGGCTCGATGTTCGATCTCGAAATCGAATTCTTGGAGTCTCTCGATCCAACGTGCTACTTGACCCTCAGGATTTTTGAACTGTAAGAGCCATTTGAGAGCTGCATGGTCAGTTCTCAACAGGAATCTTCTTCCATACACGTACTTGTAGAAGTGTTCCACTCCCTTTACAACAGCTAACAGCTCTCGCCTGGTGACACAGTAATTGCGCTCTGGTTTGCTAAGCGTCTTGCTGAAATAACCAATGACCTTCTCCTGTCCCTCCTGGATCTGAGATAGGACAGCTCCAAGTCCCACGTTGCTGGCGTCCGTATCCAAAATGAATTTCCCTTTGGGTAGGGGATAGCTCAGTATAGGTGCGTTGATCAAAGCTCCTTTCAGCTTCCTGAATGAATCTTGACATTCTTCGGACCACTGGAACTTTGTTTGGCCTTCCGTGAGCCTGGTCAGTGGTTTAGCGATGTTGGCGAATCCCAGCACATATCGGCGATAGTATGTGCATAAACCAAGGAAACTTCGAAGTTGGTGAATGTCTTTTGGGATGGGCCAATCCTTAACAGCTTTGATCTTCTGGTCATCCACTGCTACTCCTTCTCCAGAGACAACGTGGCCGAGGTATCGTACTTCTTTTTGGAACAGATGGCATTTCTTAGGGCTCAGCTTCAATCCGGAGTTCCTCAGTCGCAGGAATACTTCCTCCAAGTTTTCACGTGGTCCTCAAACGATCTGCCGACCACAATTATGTCGTCGAGATACACTAGACACGTGTTCCATGAGAGTCCTTTCAGCACTGTCTCCATCAATCTTTCGAATGTGGCGGGAGCATTACAGAGCCCGAATGGCATAACGGTGAACTGCCACAATCCTGAGCCGATGGTAAAGCAGTCTTTCTCGATCTTCCTGAGCGAGTTCTACTTGCCAGTATCCACTCTTCAGATCAAGGGTCGAGAAAATCGTGGAACCAGCCAACGTGTCTAGGGTGTCATCTATTCTCGGAGAGGGTAACTGTCCTTCTTCGTGACATTATTAAGTTGGCGATAGTCTACACAAAAGCGTGTCGATCCATCCTTTTCTTCACCAGTACGACTGGAGAGGACCAGGGACTGTCAGATGGCTCGATAACTCCTTCTTTTCCCATATCGCTGACTATTTTGTCAGCCTCTTCCTTCTTGGCAAGAGGAAGTCTTCTTGCTGATTGCCGGATCGGTCGGGCACCCCCAGTATCAATCTTGTGCTGGACCACATTAGTTCGACCCCCTTTTCCTTGTCCGGTATCGAAGATGTCTTGGTACTTTTTGACTAAATCTCTTAGTTTGGGCTGTTGAGCTGGTTTTATGTCTTTGGAAGAGATGGCAACTAATTTTTCTAGTTCTGTGGGCAAGTTGTTGGTTGGCTAATCGTACCTCGTACGCCCCGGATCACAGATGAAACTGACGAGCAGTGCCCTAAAATTGTTCCTTTCTTTAAGGTCACTGGAAAGTAATTGACATTCATGACCCTTACCGGTACAAATTTTTCAGCACGTAACAGGGTTTTCCCTAGGGCAATCCTCGTCCAATTTTCTCATCATGAAGTTTGGGCTCGAACATCATCACGTCTCCACTGCTCGCACTCCCATCCAGGCGAGCCTCCAGGATGGTTTCAGCCCTCTCAGGTACGCTTATATCTTCAGCCAACAGCACACGGATCAACTCTTCACTTCTCCCATGAAGTACCAGCTCTTCTCCGTTGACACGTAGGACGCCGTCTTTGAAATCCAATTCAAACCCTCTGGAATTCATGATGTCCATTCCGATGATTGCATCGTCTTCGATGTCCGCTACAAGTGCCTGATGTTTCACTTTAGTGCTGCCCAAAATTATTTCAATCGGTAGCTCGCCATATACAGTAGCTGGCTCCCCTGTTGCTGTGCGTAGCTTCCAAGTTGTCGGTTCAATTCGTTCCGGTGTTCTGGCAAAGGAAGGTCCGAGAATTGTCCTAGTCGCACCTGTATCTAGCAGCATGGTGCAAGGCTCGTTATTGATGAGACCGTCTACGAAAACACCTCTGTTCTGTCGTTGCAGGATAGCGACATATGCGTTGTTAACCAGGGCTTGCTGGACACAGGCCGACGATTGCCCTTCTCGTCGACCTCCTTTAGTTTTCCTGCATCGGAGTCGTGTTTGAATGTTGGACATTTGCTACGCACATGTCCAATTTTGCCACAATTCCAGCATCTTATCTGTCTTTTCTCAGGGAACACTTCCTTAATCACTTTCCTTATGGCAGCTTCCAAATTAGCAGGCTCCTGTGAGTCTTCCTCAATCATTCGGACTTTACTCTGGCTTTTGCAAGATTGTTTCGCTGCCTCGAATTCCAAAGCGCGTGCCAGTGCGTCTACGAGATGTGTTGGACGGGCTAGTGTCAACGCTTGTCTGGTTTCTTGGTCACGGAGTCCATCCAGGAATGCTTGAACCGCTAGTCGCTCCATTACATTTTCTGGTGTGGCTGGATATGCGAGACGAACCAAGCGTGCAATGTCAGTTTCGAATTCTTGTAAGGATTCGCCCGATTTTTGGCAGCGATTTTTCAGCTGGGAGTGGTATACGTGTTCCAAATGGGCGTGGCCATATCGTAATTCTAGATGTTTAATCAGCTGATCATAGTCCTCCTGTTCTTGGGCGGTGAGAGTTTGTAGAATATTTGTCGCTTCTCCACGTAATGCAAGTGTGGTACAGCTCTTTCCCTGCATTTCATCCGTTTGCTTTGGCCGCTGCTTCAAACTGCCGGCGGTAATTTGCCCATGGAGTTTTTCCATCGAACTGAGGCGGCTTCATGGAAAGCTTCCCTATTTCTGAAATGACCTTGACATCTTTTATACCCTCTTGAACTTTATCCACGTTCAAACTCAAGTCCAGCATTGCATTTTCGTTAACCATCTCTGTGGAGGACGCATTATTAATTTGTTTTTCCAGCTTACTGATCGTTTCCTTTATTTTGTCCATTTCTGCCTCGATTCCGTCTTTGATTCCATCGCTGATTATTTCCTTCATCTTGTCCATCTCTGCCTCGACCCCATCTTTGATTTTATCTACCTCCGTGTTCATTTGCTCCTAATTTTATCTATCTCTGTCTCAACGGTTCCCATTCTTTCTTCTAGGAAATTAGCCACACCACACAATTCTTTTTTTAGGCCTTCTGTGTTTTCCAGGAACTTCTCTTCCAGGCTTCTTGAATTTTCTAGAAGCTTCTCTTCCAGATTTCTAGAATTTTCTTCCAGGCTTCTTGAATTTTCTAGAAGCTTCTCTTCCAGATTTCTAGAATTTTGTTGCAGCTCTTCTTTCAAGGATTCTATTATCGGACTCAAATCACCTCCGGGAACTTCGAATAAAAATGTTTCGGGGTCCTCACCTTCTTGTATAAGTCCTTCTGCAAGTCTTTCCTGGAGTACTTGCTTTTTACCCGTTGTTTCCAGTTCCCTTTCCTCCAATTCCTGTTTCAATTCCGCTACCTTCAAATCCGCAAGGCGCACTTTTCTTGAACACATTTTGTCTTTGACGAGGTATCAGTCTGTTTCACACGAAAAGTTTATCAGTTTGTTAAAAATTCACTTCGCGAATTCTTTTCCACGGGCCACCAGTCTATTGTCTGTTTCACGCGAAGAGTGTATCAGTTTATATTCCCACGCACAATTGTCCACTTCGCGAAAACCGGGCCACTGTCTATTTTGGGCGTACAAAAAGGTCTATCAATTTATTTTTCTGACTATCCACTCCACGATCACTTGTTTATTTTCAAAATCCCACTTCTGACACCAATTGTAACGTAATTAAACTTAACTTGGTTTAAGTAATTTATTTAACACTTAATCTACAACTTAATTTATATTACTACGCTACTGAATATAGCTCGATCGTATGGGCTCGTTCAGACTGTCCTGACTCCACTTGAGGGTCGCCTATTTATCTCCGATACAGCATTCTCGATGTTTCGAATTCCGGCAGTTGGCGATCCAGCATGTTCCAATCGTTTCCAATATCGACCGTTGCTCTCCGCGGAAAAGCGACTGGATGGTTCTCGAATATCTCCGGGGATGATCTCATCGCTGTCGATGGCAACATGTGAGGCGACAGGTCCGGCCTAGGTTCGTTACATTATTGTAAAATTGGAGAAAGACATCGATATAAGCAAATACTTCAAATTAACTAATCTTTGTATCTGTAACAGAAACGTTTTTATAGGAATGTTGCGAAACATTTTTGGCCAAGACACAGTACTTGGTGGTACAAATATTAAAATTTTGCAGCAATAATATTTTTAATTTAAAAATAAAATATATTAGGAGAATGACATTCGTTAATAGAAACCAATCTTATCCATGTCTCCGGATATTGTAGTGGTATTTGTTCTCAATGAATCGGCAGTACATTATCTCATTTGATTTATTTTCAATAACTGTCCCACTATAGGTATACGACATATTCAACAGAGATTGAAGCCCTTTATTATGCACTGAGAAAAATATATTTAGCATTATCAAAATTTCTGTGACAGCAAGACCAATATCATAATTGCTTGCTATGCATTATAAAAATATATTCACGATTTTCAACTGGAGTCATCTAAAGTTATAATAAATCAAAGTGAACAGCCAAAAATAAAAAATTCAACAAGTAAACCCTTCACCACACTTACCTACTCCACCCTATGCAATTTTTTATTGTGTGACACCACAGCGTCTAGACCGTCTTCAAAATAAATAGCATGAAAAAATTCCCCGATACCTACTAGTATAATCTCCAGAATTCTTTGAATACCAAGGGTTGAAACTATCTTAATTAAATTTTGCATGAGGGTTACATTGTAGGGGTAGGGCGTACCAAGAAATGATTCAACAAAATTCGAATACCGAAATGTTGAAACTACTCTTGAAAATTTGAGTAAAATATCACTCATACACAGAACGGAAAAGTGACCTGATTGAAATGAAAAAAAGCTTAACGACAATGTATCTGGACATTATTTTTCAACCGATGCCCCATGTGATCACTATAATGTTCAGTTGTTGATTACCTGATGAATAGGTCTTGATATGTTCACTATGAGGACATTGCTTTAGGACCACGTTCATTGATACAAGCCCCTTGAACATCGACTGTCGATCTGGGCATCAATGTATTCTGTACATTAACCAATCAATTTTATATCTTATAGTAATTACCAAAACATGTATTTTATTAACGAAAGTTTTTTGTTTAATCCCTTATTGGCATTGGTATAGTTTTCCCAATATCAATTGAAGAAGCATAAAAAAGTCTTGCGGCGAAATCCTGTGAGCAGCAGTGGCGGAGATAACTAATTTTATTTAGATATTTTAAGATTTTAAAAATACTTCATAAATTATGAAAGATGAAAAAAAATTAAAGACAAGCTTTTATTTATACAACTACATTAAGAAAGAAAAATAATTTCTTTCATTGTTTGATGTAGGTTATTATTATATCCTGAAACGTATTTCGATCGGCAGACACCAAGACCACAGACGCTACTGGTTTTTAATCTTTCAGAGCTATTAAAACACAAATATAACACGTGATTCATGACCTCCCATCGTATAGACACACCCCCAAGCATTGTTGTCCGTTTTGATTGGCCCAGACGAATCGGTGTCAGAAGTCACTCAAGTCCACGTTGACTATCGGCTCTTTTGATCTTCCCTTCGCCGACGGCGAATGTTTACGAGTAGTACACATTATTTTTCGTTCTGTTTCTTCGCATATACGCTCGTGTTAGCGAAGTGAGTTTTTATTTGCTCCCTATAGAAACAGCTTCTGCAATTGATATTGGATGGACTATACAATGTTTTATATAATTATTTAAATGATCAGGGACATTCTTTCATGGCCTACAATGATTATTTTATCATTGTTCAATCACAAGAGTGTTTTTTGTACATTAACAAACCAACTTTATTCCTCATTACGATGATTTAAAGGTATATTCTGTCAATGAGAGTACATCTTTTATCACCAGTAAACATCCATTCAATGTTTAAGAGCATTATCGTAATGCTCGAGGACATTCATTACTGGCTGCATAACATTATCCTAGGCGCCTTAAAATACAGGGTGTTTCATAACTAGGGTGCAAAACAAACTGAGGAATCCTCTTGGAAAATGAATAGGTCTTTCCCAATCAGATGAAGCTGGAAGATGAAAAGTTTGTTTTATTTTGTGACTCTCTGTAAGTTTCCATTGATATGCAATAGAGAACAATGTTATTAAATTCAAAGCACACTATTCTAATAATGAAGTAGTATATCATCTCAGTTGCCATAGTGGCAATCGAAGGTACTTATTCTTTAGGATCCTGGAAAAATCATCAAAATTTCATTTCAAAATCATTTACTGAACTTTCAGAAAAAATAGCAATTTTATGAATAAAAAAACAAACCCTCCTCACTTGACGCAGGCCATTCTCATTTAATCATTTCAGCCGGAAAATGTTATTAATATAAGTTCAGACTACCCAATATACGAAAATATTGTACATAATTTCATATAAAAATATCGGGGGCAACACTTATTTATTTTCAAAGAGGTATCCCCATTTCCCAGTTTCGCAACCCAGCTATGAAATATATTTTTAGTAAAGAAAATTTTGGTTTCTAGAATTCTGCCATAAGAAATTAATTCTTCATATTTCATATCAACAGGATAATCTCCTTATTTCAACTATTTAAAAAAAAAGCTATTTTTCTATAAAACATTTTATCTCATATAGTTATTATAGATCTACATCTTTATTCAGGAATACTTTCAGTTTTCTCCAAATATCCAGACATTTTTTTCTATGAAGGACCAAAACATGATCTTTCCTCTGGAAAATTCAAATTAAGAAGATAATTTATTTCAAAACAGATATCCACTGCCTTATCATATTGAAAAATTTATATCTGATTCCATCAAAGTAAGTGTCGATTTCTTCAATTTTTGTGATATCTTCTCCAATGGATTGCAGGAAGTTTATCCGGACCTCCGCTTCTTGGACGGTTTTGCCTATATACAAAAATGATAACTGCGAATCACGTATGGAGAACTTGGTCATTTGAGATTTTCCATATATCTCCTTTTCAATAACTTTATCGGGCACGAAAAACTCGTGAAGGGCCCACAGAACTGCTGCATCTCATCCATCTGAAAAACAAGTCAATTCGTGTTATTATACAACTGGCATCAAGACTACTTTCTAGTTTTCCAAAGGTGAAAAATACAGAAATTATATGGTAACTCTGATCTACTTTGACCACTATAAACTGGACAAGGAGCATGATAAAAATGAAGGCCAGGGGGATGCCGTACTCAAAACTCTTTGGATTTAACGAAGCCCGAGTATTGTAGAGTTCTAGTCAATCTCTTCCATTTATGACGCAGAAATATGGGAAAATTTATTCTTTCCGAAGTAACAGTCATTCATGGAAGAGTGGAAACAACAGAACCTCATTGGCCATGTGTGAATCGTTGAGTTTTTTTTCTATTGAATCACATGTCTCTGCAAGCATCAGAAAAAATTACAAGTTTCAAGTTACATCGAATTATAAATCAACACTGTTACATTAAATATGAAAGATTTACGAACAAATAGATCGATAGTGGTGTTGCTGAAATGAAATTGAAATGAAATTCAAAATTCCTGCAATCACCTGCCACTTCGTTGTTACTTCATTAACAGACTTATCGTAAAAATGTTGGAATCCCCACTTCAAAATATCGAAATTATTTCACGATATACGAGAAAGAGGGAGCCCATACAATTTTTCATTATTCAGTACATTTACCTACTTGAAAGTTGTAGAATTGTCATAGTTTTTGACCATTTCACAACCGGCGGCGTGGTTAGGATATTAAAGAATTCCGATTCAATAAATGGTAATGAAGCTATAAAAATTATATCTTACTAGCAGACACAAATATCCCAAAACTTCCACTTCTATAACCTATATAAATTCCCGTGAAACGAGATTATCGATGTACTCGCGACTTCGAGTATCTGAGTCAGAGTTAGGACAGTTCCCATACTGCGATCCCGAACGTATATTAAATTGGAAGGAAATTCGTTGATTGGTTCAAGCGCCCTTTAGGAGTGGAGTCGAATCTCAGCATTCACACAAGACACTCGGACATTGACAACAAGATCAAGTACATTGGGTGATGTTTAGAATAATTGATACAATGAATGGGTGTATTGGTTAATTCCAAGCATTGATAAAATAATGTCACTATACTGAGGCCATCCCCATTGAGCATTGAACCATTCCCTGATGTATTGTTACAAGGAAGTGTGAGGATTAATGGTACATAGTATTAATAAACCTCATGTTAATTTGCGCAATGCATTTGTTTCCTTGTTATAAGGCAAATTTTCATATTGGAAATGATTTCAAAATGATAACCCTATTGTAATGATTTCGTTGATTATTCAATCAAAAAAATTTACTGATCTTCATTATGTTTGGTCATTGCCTCAAGGAAAAATACGTTGGGACAATGATTTTGCAGTCAATCATTAGTGGTCAGTGGTCATTAATAGCAGGTCCAATATTTCTTTCTGTGTACATATCATTCTTTCAAAAGAATCAGTTTCATTTAATTTTTTCTTAAGATAAAAATTTTTATGCCTTAATTTGGCACCCCAGACGCTAAAAACTACGCCTACTATACAACAGGTTATATATAAAAGAAACATGAAATTCTGTTGAAGGGTAACATTCCAGGGGAAGGCGCGTAATAACAAATGATTTCCCAAATTTCCAAAATCCTAAGAGGTTTAAACTACCTGAGAACTATTTGAATAATTTTTATATTAGACACTGTTCTTTTTCCATCGTGTTCACCACAAAGGATTCGCACTTTTGATTGGTGGAGGGGCACGTATCCACTTGTAGGGCCAGTCATGTCGGTAAGGTCTCGAAGTGATTAAGGTGAAGCTAAGAATAGCCACATCGGCAGCGTCTGACCCAGAGTGGGCGGCTACCGACAGCGTCTGTAGATTGGGCGGCTAAGTGTTGTGTTTTACTTGCCAAACCCACTTAGAGTTTTTCAAATTATGTCAGAATGCTAACTTACAAAAAAGTAGTATCACAGGCGAGCAGAAAGCTCAGAATCTCGCACTAACTCGTCAGTCTGCCTCATGGTTTCTGGGGGAGGCAACAAACAATAGATCTGGAAATCGGCATAGAAATAAAAGTCTGTATATTGAGCCAGAAGCTGCAGAGATCGAACTATCAAGTATCAAATCGAGATCTTGCCTCGTCAAAATCTCCGTATTCTGAGTGAGAGTGAGAATAAAGTGAAAATGATTTGACAGATAATTTGAGAAATTGCCAGGCAATAGACATGGGAGCCCGATGGGCTCGAGGGATGTGGAACACCCCAGAACTTGACCGGCACAGGCCTCGGGAGAATGGGGTTATTTTTGAATAAAACATTCATAAAACACTCTTAGGGCTGTACGAAGTCAATTCGGTCAATTCAACAGTCAATATACCGGTCAATTGACCAACTGAGATATTTGACCCCAGTCAATTGAGCGGTTCTGCACCAAACGCGGGTCGTCCTAGTCAAAGCCCGGGTGAGCGGCTGTCTCGGATAATAACGCCCAGGAGAAAAATTTAACAATCGTAGCGCCAGATTGGGAAACGGTGGAAAACTCCAACTGCAGACTTTAATTGATTTTTTTGTTGTGTTGCTTCCTGGCGAATTTAGTTCCACCATCGGATAGATTTTGAATAATTCAATGACAAAGTTTTGAACTTTGACATTTTTTAAGTTTTGACAGACATCAGTTGGAGAAATAATTTCCACTGTTCTGGATACAGTTTTTCGAGGGCTTTCACATGACTTCACTCTGGAAATGGTCTCAATCGTCTCGGGGAACCTCAAAACGGATATTTCCGTCGATATCTCGATTTTTTTCGCTCGATTACATTACTTGACCACTGGGAGGGTCAGTCAAGTAAAATCTGGAGAATTATTTTCTACTTTATCGAACTCTCGTGTGGTGTTCTATATATTATTTTATTGTGTTCTATGATACGATGAACTAAACCGTTACTTATTAATTTTTCACTTTTCATGCGAATTGATGATAGACGTCAAATTAAAAATATACCATATCAGACAATAAAAAGAAAATAGCTCAAAGAATTCCCGCGACAATTCTATAGGTAGAAAATTATCACTATTATAATGTTTTGATTGGCCAAAACGTACATGAATGGTTTGAATTGAAAGTTTCTATTGGTTTCTAGAAATGTCAAAAAATCATCAAGGGCAATATAATAACGACTGTATTTTATAATAATTCAACGAGACATAATTTTGGCGTTAATAATCTGATGAAAGCCCGAGAGCAAAGCTCGAAGGCTTTCCTCTCTGATTATTAATGCCAAAATAATGTCGAGTCAAATTAATAAATACAAGAGAAATTTAGCAGCAATAAAAATGGTAGCTTATTAATCAAGGTCGTGTTATATTCATGAATATTATTTCTTGAATCCAATTCTCTATATCAGAGAGACATATTCACAAAATGAAACAATTTGGAATGATTTATTCAAAATATCAACAATAATCAACAAAATCCAAACAGAAACAGCTCCATAAATTATCAATTGAAATTGAAATAGTATATTAAACTATAAGTGGATAAAAAGGGCTTTAAAACACGCGCGATTTTTCGAGCACGACGGCGCAGCCGGAGTGCTCGAAATAGAGCAAGTGTTTTTAAGACCAGTTATCCACGAATACTTTAGTTTATTTTTTTTTTATTGGTGCACTTTGAAATCATATATACTGGTATTATTACTACAAAAAATAGAAATAAGAACTAATAATGCAAGAAGGTTGAATTCGTGATGTGACATCAGTGTACCTTTCGTTGTCATGGAAATGAGAAAAACAGATATTCATTTGCAATTTGTTATGAAAGATCAATATTTGTTGTCACCAGAGCTCAAAAATGAATTATTCTAATATCGATTCTTTGAATAGTGAGGCAGAATCGCGGTTAATAACGCGAAAATCCAGTGATATATATAAAAAAGAAAATGAAAAGTCCACTTTTTTCAATCAATTTTCTGAACAATATAACTAGACAGCGTTGTGGGTTTCGTTCATTTTTAGTAAGCCACTTGCTGTCTGCGCATTTATGGTTTCCTCCTTGACAAGTTTTTGTAAAAATTGGGTTGTATTCTATCCTACCTGATTCTTTACCATCATTCTGAATTTCAAATTTGAAATGTTCAATCAAAGTTGAACAACCTTCGCCCTCACGCCATGCTAATTCTACTGGAGCCAAGTAGTAAAAAAAATTTTAAAATCCATCTGGAGTTTTTTCATCGCATTTTTCAATAATAGCAAACATATTTTCTATACTTAAGGCCGTTGAACTCCATTTCCGTTTTTCCTGATGTTTCTGCAGTCTCTTGGCAATAAGTGCGCCTCGTGAACTTTTGAATTCGCACGCATGTAATGGATCTATTTTTATGTTATACTTCTTGAAAAACAATTATTGGAGAGTTTCAGCTGTAGAATTCCACATACACTTCACAGTTTATTTTTTCCCATTTTATTTTTTCATATTCCAGGCCCAATCTTTCAAAATATCGTTCAGTTTTTTCATGGTGTCGTCTCATTTAGTTCATATTGACGATGCTCGCAAAATTTTATGAACTGCCTCCATACGCTATTTTTACTCCTCACTGTATTATGAGGGATTGCAGACTGGATTACACTATCTATTTCTTCGTTTTTGTTTTCGCCAAACAGATTCATTTTCAAACACTTCAACACGATTGATTCAATTTGACGTTTAAAATGTATTTATTCAAAGTACTGTCAGATGCACAGGCTGCTTGATATAATTATCTGAATAGTCGGTGACTATTGTGCACCATGCAAATAGTCGCTAATGGTGCGTGTTGATTGGTCTTGTCAAACAGGAAACCAAAGTATGATTGGTTGATGACTGATATTCAACAGACGAAAGAAATTATTACAGTCGCAAGCTTTTGGCAATACAATATGGCACGTGCGGTTTTGAGTTTCTATCTGAAATTATTATTCCGACTTTTTTCTTTTTTTATATGTTTTAAATAAACGTGAATAAATTCAGTTCAGTAGGCGATTTAGAGTGATTGATTACAAACAACTTATCAGTTTCAATTTCCTAGATTAAGTTTTAAGCAAAATTCGTGTACTCTTCCTAGGTTAAGTTTGATTAAACCTTTATCGGGCAAAGGCGTATATCTTAAATGAAAAATTCTAAAATTTGACTAGGGGCAACAAAACATAAAAACATTCGATTTGTAACAATTACATTACAAATAAAAAAGTTTGTTAATATAACCATATGGTCACATTGACCATTCATGGTTATGATTTTGAGATATACCCTATTTATAAAATGACACAAAAAAATTTTTTAAAACCTGTGATAGAAAGTCTAGCATTACACTTTTTGCACTGGAATCTGCTTGTACTTTTTTGACAGAACCTACATCTCCATTTCGTTGTGTGGACAGGCCAATGGCCAACACAATCTTTTTTTTACTGTATCATCCGGTCTAGCCACAACTGGATATTTGATTTTTTCTACCTGAACCTTATTCAAAGAGCTAGGCCTGCCACGCCTTGACTCTTTTCCGGTATTAGCTAAAGGGGATGCAAGCTCTTTTTGAAAAACCTTTAGCGGTTTATATTTTTTTATATTAAAAACTTCACAATCATTACAATTGATAAGCCAAGCATTTACGACGCTTATATCTAGAAGATAGGTAAATATTGAAAAATACCATCGTTCAGCTTTACTTGGCGTTTTGTAAAGACCCATTAACGCATTGGCTTTATCTACTTCACCCATGTGTTTGTTGTAGTACGTTATTACAGATGGGCATACAATATCTGTTTTCATTTTAGCAGTTTTGCGGTACGTTTTCAAAGAACTTGTTGGCTCGAATCCATAGGCTGTGCCACCAAGTAACACACATTTATTGTCAACCCATTTGATAATAATTGCTTTCGCAAAATCTTGTCACTGTCAATTGGACAACCTCCAATTCTATCAGCTCGTAATGTGCCTAGACTCAAGATATTCATTGAATTTTTCAAATAAGCAAGAAGATCAAGGCTGGAAAAATAGTTATCAAAATATACTATGCTGTTATGAGGATCATGGAGAGACTAGCACAATGAAATAACAACACCAGCTTTAACACCCAAAGAATCATCTTCTTCTGTTAGTTCATTTCGAGTTCCCTTCAGTTCGGGAAAAGTAGTTGAACCTTGGTGAGCAATAACGAAACATTTTTAACCACATCTGAAGGGGTTTGTTTTTTATGTATTGCGTAAGTTACCTGCACGTGTCCCTTTATAAGCCACCATCGTCTCATGAACGAAGTTGTCATTTTCTAGATGAAATTTCTAACAATTCTGACGAAAGTTCTCCATAAGAGGTCGTATCTTGACAAATCTGTCTTTGGTAGCCGGTGTAACGAGACTGTTGTCATTGAAATGGATATAACGTCTGAGTAGTTTGAATCTCTTTACCGGCATAATACTAGCAATTTGTTGTATTCCAGTACCAGATGCCCAATAGTCTTCATATGCTGGAAGTTTGTCATTTCTTTATTGTTAGTGTCAATGCTGGCTCCCCTGCCTTGAGTACTGTAAATATTTGTTTGCTCTACTATTATATTAAAAATATTAAATGAAAAAAAATTCGTTAAATATTCGAGTGGGGATAATATTTCATCATTAGCATTTGCTGTAAAACTTTCTCTATTTTCGACACCTTTCATATCTTCTTTCAACCACTTCTAAATCTACACTTATTTTTTCCTAAAAAGAGCGAGTTGGTATTTCTTTCAACAAATTTTTCACATACATTTATACTGAAAATTTAAAAATAACGTTATGGGGCAATGTTACCAAATGAATACATTTGATTTTCATGCCCAATTATCTCATATATTACAAATAATGTATGTATCTATTGTTTTTGTAAATCAATGTAACCATATGGTTACAACCCGATAAAGGGTTAAAGGGACCTACAGACGTACCAATTTATCGGACTCGACATCAGAGGGGAAGACGACGACGTCGTCGGATGACTGTACACACGTTCCGATCAAGTTCTATCAGTTACTAGTTATACGTGAACCCCAGGATGGCTCTTGCTCTGTGCCAAAAGCACTTAACTTGTTTCTAACATTCAATTAATGCAATCATTGCACTATTATCACTTATTGAGCTTGAACACGTTTCTTGAATGTCATTAATATCCCGATGTCGGGATCGCAATTATTTAGTCGGCCAACTAGCCTACACACGTCACGATTTCGAATCCCGACGTCGGCCCTCTGATATCGGGTCCGATAAATTGGTACGTATGTAGGCCCCTCAATAATAATTTAGGCTGAGGTGATTATTGCGTAGATTTAATTTGTCATTGCTATAATCACGTTCATAGCGTTATTACCTATTAATTCATGTCAGATTGGCTTTAGGTAGAAAGTGTCGTGTATATATTTTTACGTTTAGAATACTTTGCGATTCTCACTTGAAGCTACTATTAGTAATTCAAATGCAGTAAAATGGTGTTGCTCTCTGTACCGTACTACACCATCCATACCATACTGTATTCAGCACCCTAGTGTATCACACCAAATCGTAATCAATAATTCACCTAATCCCATTTAATCCATTTAATCACTCCCTACGTTCGTAGTCCGTACCGTACCCCACCGGGCCTCATTATATTCATCACCATATCAAATTGTCTTTATTCATTCACTCAATCCCATTCTCTCATTCATTCTTTCATTCACCTCACACATTCATACACCAATTCGTCACAAACGGTACTACATCGTATACCTAAATTTCATATCGATTGAACTAGTGGAAGTAGCTTAGAATCTCTCACCAATTCATCCTCATTTCTCTTTCTTGCTCCACCATCACACCCTGATCACCATACATCTATTACCTATTCTTCGAGACCATATCAATGAGCCCAAACACGATACCTCTGCTGTAAGTTGGTGAGGAGTTGTGTATCCTGCAGATTCCAGGTGGTGCTGCTGCAGCACCAGGTCAATGTTACCATGTTCATCCAATATCATTGAAGTAACAGGATACCAAATTCTGAATCGATCAGACCCGTGGAAGTTGCTTACCACCACCACCAAGAAAAGAGCTGATGATCTTCAAACGGCTGAACATATTTTCTTGAATCACAGCTAAGAGCACTCAATCAAGTCGCCTTGAAAAAAAATCAATCGGTTCATCCGTTTGGGAGCCACAATGCCACAGACTGATACACAGACATGCAGATTCACACGTTGAACTTATAACACCCCTCTGTTTGCGGGATTTGAAAACACGCGAGATTGCTTCTAGAAAATGTTTTTCATGTTTCTTCCGGTCATCCTGATGATCGTGGAAGCGTGAAATAGATTTTCGTCGACAAAAATGTATTAAAGACCTTGTGAATGCGATGCCTCTCTTGCAGCAATGTTACAAATGATTTCTGGTGAGTAATCTCTTTTGGAAAACATTCTTCTTTGCCTCATCCATCTATATGAGTTCTTAATTAGGGCTGGAATAGAAAATCAAATAACTATCTAAATTAAAATGCAAATATTAAATTTCAGATTTTTTCTTTAGATGTAGTTCAATGTCCAGCGTGGATTTAGCCGGGGAAGTAGTTGTTTTCTGTTGGACATTCACAAAAAATTGTTTAGTTTTCATCGTGGATTTTTCAATACACAGAAAAATCTTTCTATTCAATATTTAATTGAGAATGTTTCCCTTTTCAATCAGATCGTAGTTATGAAATTATTGTATTGCCGCCGATTCTTCATACGTGTGCAGAATATCAAAGAATTGGGACGTCTGGAAGTAAAGCGTCTTAAATAATTATATCCAAAATTAGGGCACTTTCCTCTATATATTATGGGAGATAAGTGAGTGGAACATTTTTATCCATATTGAATGACGTGGATATAATGGAAATGGTTTCTTTTATGTGCTTAATAAAACTATAGTTTCGAATTCTGAACAATGTAATCACTCGCTATTATAGAAAGTTAAACAATTATTGGGAAATCGACTTATCTTGGAAAAATCTCAAGAAAAACAATGTAAGTACAGAACTCGGTCTTGTAATTATTTCAACACTTCATATCATTAAAGTCGCTTCCATAAAAGCTGATTACGATAAATTACAAAAGAATTGATTAATTATATAGAGTTTAGTATCATTTTGTATGAAGGTGTAATTTAAAACTTCCTTATATATTAATTGGGTAAATACCAACAATTTCAATAAGACTCTTAGAAATGAATCTATTGAAATCAATTATTCGTAATTGAATGTTTCTGTAATTGAACGATTTTATTATGTTTTCTAATAATTTTTCGTTTTCTCCGAATTATACCAGGTGGAAGTCTGAAGTAAAGTCAGATGAGTTTACACAAACGTAGAATTCAGGGGTCACAGTATTTTCAATTGAACACGTGAAAAATATATTCATAAAATAGTCTCAAATTCCTAGAAATATTTTTACTTTCAAACGATTATATTAAAGGGAAAGTACTTCAATCAGTGTCTCTCGAGCCAAGTGAGGACTCACAAGAAACAAAAATTTGGGTTGTCAACAGGAATGAACAACATTCTGGTGATAATTATGTAGAATTTACGTCCTTCAAATTAACTAGAGATTTGTAATAGCGGAAACAAGGTGAATGAAAGTGATCTGAATTGTAGAAAACTGCCGACGTTTCGATGTTTATTTGACGTCTTCTTCAGGACTTTTTTCAGTTATTTAGACATGCATAGGGGAAAGTTGTCTGTATTGGACCGATTCCTATAATCAACTAACGATTTTTAAAGCATTTTCACTGTGTGCACGACAATGGCGCCGCCTAGCGACCGCAACATTTTGGTACCCGTGAATCAATCCACAGTTAGTTGTTAAGCAATCTTTTGATAATTTCTATCAAAATCAAGTAGAAAAATTGAAGAAATGTGTGACATTGTCAACATTTGAATGCAATTTATGAGTTAAACAAATGGATATTATGATAAGAACAAGACTTGAAAGCATAAAACATAATATATCTTTCCAACCTTGAACTGTCATGAAAAGAAACAAATTATCTTTAGCAATATGAGAAATGATGAAGAACTGAGAATAAGCGGCCATAGGTATTCAAAACAAGCCCATATTATTAGGCTTACTTCAGTGACATTAACACCCCAGAAAACATCTTTGAATATAAGTAACCGCGAGCGTGTAATTGCATTTACCTACGACCACTGTAGAAAATAGGCAAAAACACACGACACACACAGCCTCAGTGAATACCTCATTACGCACGGTAAACAAATCGCACAGTTTTCGTAAACAAAATGCCCAGTTCTAATGTATTAAAATTTATACGTAAAAGTAAGCGAAACATTTAATAATTCCGCAAGTGGATCATGATCGCGCAATCGCCCGTCAACAGCGTAGTCATAGCAACTGTCAAAATCGAAATAATACAAACAAACTTTTTTGAAAGACAAATAAGTTCTAGTTAATTATTATCAGGTACATACTGTTTAAAAAAGAATACCTACATTTTTAATATGTGATAGTGAGAACGAAAATTCAACTCCTCGCAACGTCATGGCAATGGCAAAAATGGCAACGAATGACTTACTGTAGATTCATGGACTGGAGACTAAATAAATAATAGTTTGAAAAAACTAAAAATCACGCTTTTATAGAAAACCAGACTAAAAAGATAGAAAATAAGAAAAAAAAATATTTTATTTAAAAAAAAGCGTGGGGTGCATGGTATCGCCTCGGTGTGTAATGTACTATATAATATTTGATACCATACACCCCACGCTTTTTTTTAAATAAAATAATTTTTTTTCTTATTTTCTATTTTTTTAGTCTGATTTTCTATAAAAGCGTGTTTTTAAGTTTTTTCAAACTATTATTTATTTCCTAATTTTTAGTGTGGTTTATTTATGAAAACTATTATTTTTATTATATTTTTGCAAATTAAAAAATGGAATAATCTTATCAAATTAGGTGATCATAATCTCCGACCCCAAAAACCCCCCATACCAATTTTGAATAGATTCAGAACATAATCACAAAACTCGGCCGCCATTTTGAAGCCGCCATCTTCAATTTTTCAATTTTTACGGAAGAATCATAATATTCGACCCCAAAAACTCCCACATACCAATTTTGAATGGAATCAGACCATAATCACAAAACTCGGCGGCCATTTTGAAGCCGCCATCTTGAATTTTTCAATTTTCACAGAAGAACCATAATATTCGACATCAAAAACCCCCACATACCAATTTTGAATAGAATCAGACCATAATCACAAAACTCGGCCGCCATTTTAAAGCCGCCATCTCGAATTTTTCAATTTTTACAAAAGAACCATAATACTCGACCCCAAAAACCCCCACATACCAATTTTGAATAGAATCAGACCATAATCACAAAACTCGTTCACCATTTTGAAGCCGCCATCTTGAATTTTTCAATTTTGACAAAAGAATCATAATCTTCGACCACAAAAACCTTCGGATACCAATTTTGAAGCGAATCGGACCATAATCACAAAACTCGTACGCCATATTGAAGCCGCCATTTTGTTTTTTCTCCACACAAAAACATCTCAATGCATTGTCACCGGAATTATGTACACCTGCCGAATTTCAAATCATTCGGACGTCTGGAAGTGGATCAAAATCGCGCCCAAAGGAGTCGGTTACAAACAAACAAACACAAACAAACAAACATACAAGTGAAGCTAATATAAAGCGTGTAAAAATAAGGTGAATTCTTTCTCCGAAAATGTTTTGGTAGCATATTTTCAACACCTATCGGAAAAAATGAAACCTAGCTCTCTATGTGCCTTTTACTCAATGCTTAGATCGACTCTAAACATAGAAAACAACTAAATATAGAAGCCTATTCCAAGTTAATAGCGCTAATAAAAAGGAAATCGGATGGCTTTAGAAGCAAAAAATCTAAAATTATGACAGCCAAAAATATTCAAGATTTTCTCGAAACGGCTCCTGACAATCAGTACTTGTTTATGAAGGTAAAATATGTCCACTAATACTATTTTCCACAAATACAGTAATTTTTATTTTTAGACTGTTCTTATAATTGGCGTAAGTGGTGCATGCCGAAAACAGGAACTGAGAGATATGAAAATTGAAGATGTTGAGGACACAGGAAAATCGTTCATTATTAAAATTCCAAATACAAAAACCAAAATTCAACGTTCTTTTGTGATCTCTGACCCTTTTTATTCTACAATCAAAAAATATTACACTATACGCAAGACAATACTAAATGAAAATTAACCTTTTTTTTAAATATATAAATGGAAAATGCACCGAACAATCCGTTGGGATAAACAAATTAGGCAGTATACCAAAAAATAATGCAAAATTTCTTAAACTAGAAAATCCTAATCGCTACGCAGGACACTGTTTTTGCAGATCTTCGGCAACTATTTTAGTCGATGCTGGCGGGGATCTATTGGATTTGGAGAGACATGGTGGCTGGGAATCGTCTTCAGTAGCAGAAGGTTATGTTGACAATTCCTTAAAAAACAAAGAACTCACCTCATCGAGAATATCCTCCGCTATTTTAAATAATAGCAATACAACCTCAACAAATGAAAATATTACAATGTCATATGATTCGACACATCGACATTCTTCTAATATATTTAATAATAACCATAAATAATTATAATGTTCCTAATGTTTATCAAACCAACGTAGTAGTGAATAGAACGGATTATTTCCTATATGATCGTCAAAATTGTGGAACATATATCCTCTATAATTTTGTAGAATCGTTCGAAATAAAATTGTTCAGAAAATCTTAAGATGCAATAATATACAGGTAAAAATGAAGTACTCTGTCATTCATAACTAGTTTTCAGATATCTCTGTATACATGAAACGAACAACAAATAAAGACGTTTAAAATGAAAAATCGACGTGTTTAAGCATCATTTACAATACCTAATAATACACTGTATATGGCCGTAGTGAAGTGTAATATGTAATGCGTGTTGTAAAGCAATCACGCACTCATGGAATTTTTCCATTCGTGCGTAATATGCTTTTTACAACACCTGATGCGTAATATACTATTATTCAGCATCATTTTTTAATAGAAATACTCCAATCACTCGAGAATTGTCCAATCAACTACATATTTTTCAGATGTCAAATATCAATGAATACTGAAAATCGAAACCAGCAATCAATTATTAGGCCCCAATCTAATTTTCCTAATTACAAAATTTGCAAAGCAACTTCATATTTTACAAGCTTTCATTTAGTTTCACTGGTTAGTTCGTTCGATAGTTAGGGTCAAATCTTGCAAGTGAATTTTGACCGACTTCTAGTCATCCGATTAATTTGATATTAGGCAGGTGTTCATAATTTCGGTGAAAATGCACTATCGAATTTATGTTAGAGGAAAAAACAAAATGGCGGCTCCAACATGGCGGACGAGATTTGTAATTATGGTACGATTTGATACAAAATTGTTATTTCATAATTATTTTTCTGTCAAAATTCATAAATTCAAGATGGCGGCCCCAAGATGGCGGCCCCAAGATGGTGGATGGGTTTTGTGATTATGGTCCGATTCGATTCAAAATTGGTATGCGGTGGTTTTCGCGGTAGGAGATTTTGAATTTTTTGTCAAAATCTGTAAACTCGAGACGGCGACTTAAAGATGGCGCACGAGTTTTGTGATTATGGTCAGATTCTATTCAGAAATGGTGTGTGGGAGTTTTTGGGGTCGGAGATCATGATTTCTTTCAGCTCAAAACTTACAGGGAAGAGACCTTGTTGTGGTCCGATTTGATTCAAAATTGGTATTTTATAATTGGTGTTTTGTTAAAATACATAAATTCAAGATGGCGGCCCCAAGATGGATGACGAGTTTTGTGATTATGGTCCAATTCGATTCAAAATTAGTATGCGGGGGTTTTTGGGGTCGGACATTATGAAATTTTTGTTGAAATTCATAAATTCAAGATGGCGTCTTCAAGATGGAGGACGAGTTTTGTGATTATGGTCTGATTCGATTCAAAATTAGTATGCGGGGTTTTTGGGGTCGGAGATTATGAAATTTTTTGTTAAAATCTGTAAATTTAAGATGGCGACTTCAAGATGGAGGACGAGTTTTGTGATTACGGTCTGATTCGACTCAAAATTGGTATGCGGTGGTTCTCGCGGTCGGAGATTTTGAATTTTTTGTCAAAATCTGTAAATTTAAGATGGCGACTTCAGGATGGCGGACGAGTTTTGTGATTATGGTCAGATTCTATTCAGAATTGGTGTGTGGAAGTTTTTGGAGTCGGATTTGAATTTTGTCAATTTAAATTCGATGGCGCTCAAGTTGGGACGAGTTTTGGATTATGGTCGATTCGATTCAAAATTGGTTGGGGGTTTTCGCGGTCGGAGATTTTGAATTTTTTAATAAATTCAAGATGGCGATCTTGGATGGCGGACGAGTTTTGCGATTATGGTCAGATTCTATTCAGAATTGGTGTGTGGGAGTTTTTGGGGTCGGAGATCATGATTTCTTTCAGCTCAAAACTTACAGGGAATATACCTTGTAATAACGATGCTCTATTAGAAATGAACATATTAAGGCAAACTAACTAAAAAGCAAAGAATGAAATAACTAATAAAGAACCTTTTTAAAGACAAGCTTTTTCTCAAGCCGTGTACTAAAACGTATAAAATAAGTTTAGGTCATCGCTGACAATAATTTAATTATTTGGTTTCAAAAAGCTTGTCGCGCGAAGTGTTCATGAAAGTAGGTACCAATTAATTTGATTGGGCAGTGATTGGTTGGTAAGTAAGAATTCGTCAAAGTATTAATTTTATTACAATTCGTACGACAAGCTTTTTGAAAACAAATAATTCAACAAAAATCAATTAAATCATTGTCAGCGATTTTATTTATTTTGTACGTTCCAGTACACGACTTAAATGGAAGCTTGTCTGTAAAAAGGTTTTTTATTAGTTTTTTTTTTCAGTCGAATATGAAAAATACCATAAACTTGAGGAATGCACTAAATTATTAGGTAATGAGCAACCTTGTAATATTGATGTTCGAGGTTCCCAAGGTTCTAGTTGGCTGTGATACTTCCTTCTAAGTGGAGCAGTTCAGTGCGATTTGAATTTCAAGCTGCGCTAATTAATATTACTCATACTATCGTTAAAATAAAATTAATCTAGTGAAATCGTAATTATGTCACTTACTTTTTCTTGTTCATAGCAACTATCCATTTCTTTCTTTGCTCCAATTTCCAGGCTAATTTTGGAAAAGTGTAAAATTTACACAAACCATTTTTTCCATTATTTGTGCAGTTCACCACACAACAAGTATTGTGTCCTATAGCCTGTTTGAGCTCATAAACAGCGAAAAGATAAGACAGCGAATTTAACGTGAAATTATCAAAATAAATTTGACAGTCCCGATATGTTTCATATTTCTGCCACAGCGTGCACTGCCATCGATTTGACTGTCCCCACCATGCACTTCGCACATAGCTAATAGACCAGCGTCAGTGCTGCTACTCTGGTGTGAAATTGTAGTACTACTCGGAACATCCATAATAAACAGGTTCCTCTTGGTCAGTCATCCTAAGGGTAGTTGAATTTTACATCCCATATAGTAATAATTCGCACCGTCCCAATTGAGCAATTGTGATGAAGGTAGCTAAATTCCAAAATTATAATTTTGCGATTAGATGAACTTGTTACCAACGTTTTTATGCATACATGGCAGAGTAATCTTTCCCTGTTTTTCACGAAAAGCTATTGTTTGCAAAATGGACTGTTCATGGGAGCCGATATTGAACCGGTCCAATTTTGGAAACGATCGCAATTTTATTATTTTTCGTTGTTTAAAAATACCAATTTTTTCAGATATAAGTATGTCAAATAGAAGCAATTATGGTGAGTGGGTCAAAGAAGATTTGGTTTTAGCTGTCAATGCAGTTTGTCAAGAAAATGTTGAAGTAAACAAAGCAGCTGAAAGATATGGTGTACCACGAACTACGCTGTAACGATACCTACAAAACCAAAAGGGAAAGCCCCATAGTCACTAAACGTTTCGGCCGACGCCCTGTATTTACTGATAAAAGTGGCACATATTCTTCAATTTGAAGAAAGAGTTTTTGGCCTAACTATAAAAGATGTGAGAAAACTCCTTTTATATTGCAGAAATGCATGGTATTCCTCATTGTTTTAACGTTGAAAATGGCTTAGCAAGAAAACATCGTTCTACAAGTTATCACTGAGTCAGTCGTAAGCCACATCTATAACTAGAAAGAGAGAGTGGACACGCATTCTTAAAGATTTTAGAAGAAGTAGTAAATAAGCATACAATCACTGGCCCACAAATATACAGTGTGTCTCACTTCTCATGGAAACACCCCTGTATCTTCCCTAATTATTGGAGTAGAATTCTGGTTTTTCCACGATCGGTGAGTATGAATTTCCTCATGGGGTCGATATACACTGCGCGCCAGGAGCAATGGATATACCGATTTTTGCAAAAAATAATATTAGGGGGCAAGATAGGCTCAAAATTCTTACGGATTCGTGATCAGGACATCAACTTCAGTACCAATCCATATTTGCTCTTCCTCAATTGAATTCAAAACCGCTACCTCAATTTATGGTGTTCTTTCAGCACGTTGTACTCCTTTTAGATGATTGTCTGGCTCAAAACTTCCCTTTTCGCACAACCTTCTGTGAATGTTTGAAAATATTCGTGCATCCGTAACATTTCCGCCTGGCTTCAAATACGTTACCATCAGCGAGCCCATACATGTAATGCATATCTGCAAACTCAGAATTTGTGAAATGGGCCATGTTTTTTTAATAATATTGTTAATTTTGAAGACTTGACCACTAGACTTGGTATACAACTGTCAAAACTGTTTATGTTTACAAAACAAAATCTGCTTCGTACCTAGTACATACGTTTTCAATCCTTGATAGTACCCAATTTCATAACAACGTGCAAATGAATGAATTTTATTTCCTACGTCAAACATAAAGGAGTGGCGTATCACTTTTATCATTAAAATAATTCAGTGCAAATCCCGCACGAACGCCACTGGCAGGAAACAATTATTTTGTACAGCAGAGAATGCCTTTTGATGCATAGAAGTTGCGTACTACGTTTCACAAAAATATCCAGGGTCATACCAAAGTTATCATGAAAAAAGATTTTTTTCATAAAACTTTAGCTCCTTGTAGTTCAAAAGTTGAGACTTTCAGGACATACGTCCATATGAAGTTTGTTTCCTCAAAATAGACCCAAGAATAACCTCCTCAAATATTGGCATGTTATTAAGAAACACCCTAACATAGTATGTTATAGTATATTAAACAACAAGGTTTGAAAACGACTTCTTGCACACGAGCGTGATAAATTGGTGGACTGAGCCGAAAGCGAGGTCCACAAGTCGAGTGAGTGTGCAAAGCGGTTTTCAAACGAGTTTTTTTACGATACTTTTTATACGACTGCAAATATAAACCACACAAATCTTATTTTTCTTTGTAAAACTCGTTTCTATTAAGAAAACTGCTAAAACTATTAAAAATAAAAAAACTTGAGAGGTGTCAAGGGACACCCGGATGGAACGAAGTTCCTTTCGATTAATTAGTGAAGGAATTGTAAATTTTTTTTTTTTTTAAGTTATAGTAATATTTTTTATATATATATATATATATATACTCTGTCTGTCTATTCTTTCGTACACGTCATAGATGCGCGGGACTTTGTGAACACAACAGAGTGTATATATATATATATATATATATAAAATAACTATGAATTTGAAATAAACTTTGTAGAAAGGATATTCCTTGAGGTTGCAGCAAGATAATGGCCTATATGAAAAAGAAAATTTTTTAATTTAAAATTTTTTTTTTAAAAAGTAAGGTGAGGTTAAGTGAAGACAGCGAACTAATCACCATTTCGTGATTGAGGACTTTATATATATATATATTCGTAAGCACAACAGCGTATAGGTTAGAACACGCACGGCTTGCTAAAAATACATACGCATTAATATTGTAATATTAAAATATAAATCGCTTTTAAATTTATTAAAGTTATGACGCGTACACTTGCTAAACACACAATAATGGAGAGATTATAACGCGTATGACTTGGTTAGCACAATAGTAAAGAGAGGTTATAATGCGTACTTGCTAAAAATACACAAGCATTTATTATTGTCTGTATAAAATCTCTACTTACCTAACTCCATCAGCAATATCCGGAACTTGTGCAGAAATACTGTCAGGCTTCATTATTGTTATTATTGGAACGTAGTTCCTTATCGCGCGTTGCGAACGGGGGCTAGACGGAATAAATTAAGACCAAAAGTTGTTACGAGACTTTCGCTATGGTTGTAAGCCGTGCGGCGTGCGCGTGTTTTCCTGTCTGTCTCTCTCTCTCTCTCTCATAGAAAGCAAGCCAGTTATTTTCGTTTCGTCTTTCTATTTCACATTGAACAGTGTGGTGTCGCGACGATTATTTTTGTTGAGTGTATACAGGTTTTTTGTACATAATAAATAATAAAAAATAATAACAATACTGAATCCTGACAGTGTTTCTGCACAAGTTTCGGATATTGCTGATGGAGTTAGGTAAGTAGAGATTTTATACAGACAATAATAAATGCTTGTGTATTTTTAGCAAGTACGCATTATAACCTCTCTTTACTATTGTGCTAACCAAGTCACACGCTTAATAATCTCTCCATTATTGTGTGTTAAGCAAGTGTGCGCGTCATAACTTTAATAAATTTAAAAGCAAATTATATTTTAATATTACAATATCAATGCGTATGTATTTAGCAAGCCGTACGTGTTCTAACCTATACGCTGTTGTGTTTACGAAGTCGAGAGAGTATATATATATATATATATATATATATATATATATATATATATATACACTCTGTTGTGTTTTATTACAATTCCTTCACTAATTAATCGAAAGGAACTTCGTTCCATCCGGGTGTCCCTTGACACCTCTCAAGTTTTTTTTTTATTATTTATTATGTACAAAAAACCTGTATACATTCAACAAAAATGATCGTCGCGACACCACACTGTTCAATGTGAAATAGAAAGACGAAACGAAAATAACTGGCTTGCTTTCTATGAGAGAGAGAGAGAGAGAGAGAGAGAGATAGACAGAGAAACACGCGCACGCTGCACGGTTTACAACCATAGCGAAACTTGTTACAACTTTTGGTCTTAATTTATTCCGTCTAGCCCCCGTTCGCCACGCGCGATAAGGAACTACGTTCCAAAAACTAGTATTCAATATGTATGGTAACATTGGAGCATTCCTTCCACGAAAAGCAGTATTATTCTGCACCTTCTTTTCTGTAATGGAGAATATTCTAGATGGCGCGTTATCAGTACAGTTGTCCAAAGCATAGTCGTCGTTTTCCTGCTGCATCCCAGCAGACGATCCTTGTTCTGGTTCCATGAGAGCAGAAGACACTGACGACTCTATCTTTTTTGAAACTTCTATTTTATTTCTCAAAGAGTCATCAACATAGCCCTCTGCAATTGTACTGGATTTCCACCCTCCATGTCGTTTGAGGGCTAGCAGATCTGAGCCAGAATTCACTAACATTGAAGCCGATGAACGCCAGAAACAGTGTCCCGTGTAAGATTCTGAAAAAACTTGGCAATTTCTCTAACAACAGAAAAACAATGAAGGTTGATTGCTTTATGGGCTTCAACAAGAGTTTTGCACCTTCTGAGGTATCTCTATTCAAAATACTTCCGCTGGACATCTCTTCTTTTCTGTAATGGAGAATATTCTAGGTGGCGCGTTATCAGTACAGTTGTCCAAAGCATAGTCGTCGTTTTCCTGCTGCATCCCAGCAGACGATCCTTGTTCTGGTTCCATGAGAGCAGAAGACACTGACGACTCTATCTTTTTTGAAACTTCTATTTTATTTCTCAAAGAGTCATCAACATAGCCCTCTGCAATTGTACTGGATTTCCACCCTCCATGTCGTTTGAGGGCTAGCAGATCTGAGCCAGAATTCACTAACATTGAAGCCGATGAACGCCAAAAACAGTGTCCCGTGTAAGATTCTGAAAAAACTTGGCAATTTCTCTAACAACAGAAAAACAATGAAGGTTGATTGCTTTATGGGCTTCAACAAGAGTTTTGCACCTTCTGAGGTATCTCTATTCAAAATACTTCCGCTGGACATCTCTTCAAGAAATAGAAAACAAAATTCATTGAGACTAATACATAGATATAAAAATAAATTTGAAAATACAAAAGCGAAGTTTTAAATATAAAATGATATCAATGAAAATATTGATTGAACCACGGGAATCGAAGTGATTTGCTGTTTCAGTTCAGGAGGAACACCCGGAAAAACCCACAACACCATCAGAATTCAGATCATCAACTTTCTCATAGAAAAGGACACATGCTCCCTGGGAGATGAATGAATTCATCTTGGAAAATACACGGGAGTCATCGAAGAGGTGCCAACAGTTAGAATAAGGGTGTTTGCAATATGCCGTATAGTGTCCATTGGAAATGCTGCCGCTATGATTAGATATGGCGTAGATATTATAAGGAGTATGCATTCCATCCTGAGCAGAATATTGGTCCAAATTCAAATGTCGTGTGGGAAAATTAATCACATTGTACAATTTACTAAAATCAGTCGAAGAAACACGTTTTAAATGTATAACTTAAATTTTTGGAACTGTTTGTATACGAATCATAATTTTGAATTCCCTTTTCATT
The DNA here is from genome assembly GCA_018342105.1 of Gonioctena quinquepunctata. Lineage (NCBI taxonomy): Eukaryota > Metazoa > Arthropoda > Insecta > Coleoptera > Chrysomelidae > Gonioctena > Gonioctena quinquepunctata. Next base: position 805,200 of record JAFIRS010000088.1, read on the forward strand.
CCACAAGCTGAACAGTATGTGCTCGCATCGTCAGTCAAAGCCACGTCTCCTGTCAACAGTTCAGTTCATTGTGTTGAATTCACGTCTTCGTTTGGTGAGTCTGAAATAGGGATTGAATATACCCAGGAAGGTTCAAAAGTAACGGAGCAGTAATTACAAAAAGTACATCTCAATATAGACTTGAGCTGACCGGCAAATGTATCCACAATTTTGGAATTATGAGTTGACAGATATCTTGTCCAAGATATGAAAGCTTTCTGATTATCATTCATGATAACTAAATCGTTTGGTGTTGGATGATTTTCTGCACTCGCCTTGTTCAGATACTAGAAGGTATCTTAGAATCTCTTCCGAATCTGCTGGGTCGTTATGATTAAAGGACGGGGCAAAATTTCTGAATAGACGGACGAAATGTGAAGTATCCACTATTTTCCGAGAAGAATCAGGACTCCAGATATTTTCCTTCAAAGATATAAAGATTTCACTAGATTTCCTTTCATTCTTGATGTAGTAGTATTTAAATCCTCCATACAAAAACCATTCTTGAAAAATTCCAACAAAATCTTGGTGTTCAAAAGACACTGGATCATGCTATTCATAAAACAGGTATTTCTTACAATCTTCAATTCTCTTAGGCCAAATGTAGAAATGGAGTCTCTTGTTGTTATGGCATGCTCACTCATGTTCAACGAAGAATCCTCAGGTTCATTGTTCCTGTAATTCAAAGGAGGTGATAGAGAAACTGATATTGATTTTTTGAAAGGTACTGAGTGATTATCTTTGATAACTGATATGTATCTCGTAGGAAAATTGGGACGATAAAATAATTCATCCATTGGATGCGATGGAGGAATTGTACCCATTACAGAAGAAGCATTGTTATACTAATTCTTTGTATGAAAAATGACGTTGAACGTTTATCAATTTTGAGCAGCGTTCGTACAATATGAACGGAATTATAGTTGGTGGACCATATTGTGTCACTAGATCCTTGATACTCATTTCCAATTCATCTCTAAGTGAGTCCCATATCATTGCTGAATTCGCAAAAAAGGTTCATACTTGCTGAACCGTCCCAAAAGAAATAAAAATATTTTAAGTGAAACCTGGGCAGTATGAACTTCAACTGAAATCAGACTATGTGCTGAGCAAGGAACGAATCTTTCAAATTCATTTTCCTTCAAAATTCTAGTCTGAACACCTTTGAATTTGCCCGCTATATTTCCAGCATTATCATAGGACTGACTTCTGATATGTCCTATATCTGAACTATTAAGAAATATGAATAATGAAGTTCGAACTATTTAGTTGACTGTTACATACGCCATTCTAAAATCTAGAGCTTGTGAGTAATCATTTTATAATGGAAAATTACACATTTTACGCCGCCCTCAGGTCGCTTGCGCCCGTGGCAAATGCCACCTTCGTCTCACCCTTTAGTCCGGCTCTGATAAAAAGTGAAGTAAACATTTCAGAAACTATTTTTTTTCTAAGGATATGTTCTAATTAATTAAGGAGACTACGGATACTTGAGCGTATCACTAGTACAGGAACTCGACACAGTACTGCACACTATATAGAAAAATTATGAACCCGTGCTGAGTGAGTATTTGATTTCTTATCCACTCTGTAAACATGGTGAGTGGTTTCATCGTATGATATTATTTTTTCAAAGGCGTATCTAGTTTCTCTGGCGTTACAAGAATTGAAAACTGTTTATTAAAGTTTTTATTACAAAAACTAAATGCACGTTACCATGCAAGTAGAAACAGACTAATTGTAGGTGTTCAGTAATGAGACGCTGGGCTTATGACTACAAATGACTGCATACAAGTAGACCACCGTTTAGGTTTAACTAGTGTTTCTGAGTGCAATTCGACACTTGATGAAAAAGCGATGACAAGCGGAACTAGTCGTGGGTGGAGCAACAAACCAATAAATCATATAATGTAATCGAATTTACTTTGACGAGTATCAAATACAAAGTTATAGCCCGTTTCATTTATTAGCTGAACAGAAATCTTTCGTTCGCTAGAGAAAAACATTGAAAGAAAAATTGTCTTATCAACCTATCAAAATTGTTATTCGACATCCAGCTAAAAAATTAATATATTTGATGGCCAATGTTTTCTCAACCTATAAAAATTGATTTCCTTCACATGGCACTCATCACCCACTATATTTCTAATTAATTTTTTATCAGTAACTTCATCTTTTGCTTTTTAGTTAGTTCGCCTTGAGCTGTTCATTTCTAATAGAGCATCGTTATCAAAATGTCCCATCCCTGTAAGTTTTGAGCTGAAAGAAATCAGGATCTCCGACCCCAAAAACTCCCACACACCAATTTTGAATAGAATGTTACCATAATCACAAAACTTGTCCGCCATTCTAAAGTCGTCATCTTGAATCTATAGATTTTGTAAAAAAGTAATAATCTCCAAACCTGAAAACCCCCTCATACCAATTTTGAATAAAATAGGACCATAATCAGAAAACTCGTCCTCCATCTTGGGGCCGCCATTTTGAATTGATAAATTTTGACAAAAATTCCAAATTTTCGATCGCGAAAACTGCCGCATACCAATTTTGAATCGAATCGGACTATAATCACAGAACTCGTCCGCCATCTTGGAACCGCCATTTCGAATCTATGAATTTCGCCATGAAATTCATAATCTCCGACACCGAAATCCACTCCATACCAATTTTGAATCGAATCGGACTATAATCACAAAACTCGTCCGCCATCTTGAATTTATGAATTTTAACAGAAAATTCATAATCTGCGACCCTAACACTCCCATTTCATCAAATCGGACCATAATTACACCTGCCAAATTTCAAATTAATCGGACGACTAGAAGTCGGTCAAAATTAACTTGCAAGATTTGATCCAAACTAACAAACGAACGAACTAACAGGTGAAACTAAATAAAAGCTCGTAAAAATTCAGGCAATTCCCCCATACTTAGATCATTTTTGCATTAGGATTTAGCGGGGTCCTTTGTTTGAATAATTGTTTTGGATATTGATTTTCCTTTCTATACATTTACAGTTGCCATTCCAAGAAACTTCTGAATTTCATTTTTATGAAAAAATACATTCAGACCAAATTTCTTTTGAAAAATTCCCCTCCAGCTTCGGTGCCAAAAATGTCAAACTATACTTACCAAAATATCTATCACTTGTGATGTAACTACAAATTAGTACACATTCATATTATGGACGAGAAGTAGGTATGTTATAATTTTAACTTTCGAACCATCTTGGGAGGAAGTATTGTAATCGTTAAAAAATATATTTTTATAGAAATGGATCGTAAACCAAAGTAACTGAAAAACATAAAAATAAAAGATGTCTGAATGTATGTGTGTCCATCAATGCTACGCTCAAACCATTGAGCTGATCGAAATTTCAAAAAATAGGACTTATTCATATGATGATTTAAGTATAATTGGATGGCAGAATTTGAAGTCGTATGATCATAGCAATTGAAGTAACAAATGAAAAAATAATTAATAAAAAACCTTTTACAAGACAAGCTTTCATTGAAGCCGTTACTACACTCCATCACACCAATTTTGAATAGAATCTGACTATAATCACAAAACTCGTCCGCCATCCTGGAGTCGCCACCTTAAATTTATAGATTTTGACAAAAATTTCATAATCTCCGAACCTGAAAACCCCCACATACCAATTTCGAATAAAATATGACCATAATCAGAAAACTCGTCCTCCATCCTGGAGCCGTCATCTTGAATTTATGAATTTTGACAAAAATTCAAAATTTTCGACCGCAAAATCCGTTGCGTACCAATTTTGAATCGAATCAGACTATAATCACAGGCCTCGTCCGCCATCTTGGGGCCGCCATGTGAATTTATGAATTTTGACAGAAATTCCATGATCTCCAACCCTTCAAACCCCCACATACCAATTTTGAATCGAATCGGACCATAATCACGAAACCCGTCCGCCATCTTGGGGTCGCCATTTGAATTTATGAATTTTGACAAAAATTCCAAAATCTCCGACCCCAAAATCTCCACATACCAATTTGAATAAAATCGGACCGTAATTACAAATCTCGCAAACCATCTTGGAACCGCCATTTTGTTATTTTCTCTAACAAAAATTCCATCATTAAGAACACCTGCCAAATTTCAAATCAATCGGACGACTAGAAGTTGGTCAAAATTTGACTAAATAAACGCTTGTAAAACGGTAGTGATCCTGTACAACTGAGAAACTCCTTCAAAATTGAAGCTATGTTTTCTACTCAGAATAACAACAATGGGGACATATGTGGGGGAGAGAAAACCCAAGTAGCATTTTAAGTGAACAGAACGTAGCAGCCACGATTCTGGAAAACTTTGAAGTGTTTGGCCACAACCACTGCCACGTAATATACACGGTTCTATCACGCGGCAGCTACCCAAATGGGGAATACTTTTTTGGTGGCTGCTACGTTCCGATCTACGTTCCTGGATCTCAGATAGCCACATTCCAACCACGTTGTGGTCACCTGGCAAAAACGTGGATATGTAGTGGCCGAAACTAGACACGTTAAACAACTGACTGCGTTCGTGTAAATAATAAGTAGCTCGATCTCTGTTCAGCAACATATTTTTGTGATAAATGTTCCTCACTCTTTCATTTTGCCTGATTCATTTCTAACACTCGATCAACTTTAAAAATATATAGCATATAAACATACAAACGCTTAAGTGAGTATATTGAATTTGGATACTTCTGATCGGGATAAAATTAAAACGATTGAAAGTTTTTTGTGAAATATGGGTGTTGTAGCTTAATTGTGAGCACATCTGAATACACTTTATTTGAGGAAAACATTATAAATTTTGGAAATAACTCGCCTCTGAAATTATGTACTCAAATCCTTCAAACATCGTTCTATCAATCTTGGTTAGTTGAAACAAATATTTACTTAACAAATTACTACATTTGAGGCAGTGCTGATGACAAATATATCTTTATTGAATATTTCGATCATTTCTCTAATATTCCTGCATATTGCTGTAAATATGGCGGCTTTTGGAGAATATAACTTTAAAGTGGCAGAAAGTGTTAATATACCACTCTTGAGCTCCTCCCATCATAAAGTTTCCAGTAGAACTAAATTATTAACTTTTCCACCACTGGAAAGTGGCACTCACGTCGCAGGCCCATGACTCACCAGTTCAAAGTTATAACCTAAAAATTACAATAAGTCTTCTACCCTTGAAAGGGGCGAACACGTCGAGCTATTATAACCTGCCACTTCAAAGTTTGAACCTCGAAATTGTGGGTACATGTTCATTAATTGTTAAAAAAGGACATGTAGCAAGTATAGTGGATTTATCCAGCTCCAATCTACAATTATCAAGTAACAATTATCAATTAACAAGTAATGAAAATGATGGCATTTATGCAAACAGAATTGACAATTAAAGTATAAATATTAAGCAGGAGCACAAGTCAGAGATCCGATCTATTTAAATTAACCTTTTTTCACAAAATCAAGAAAAAATGTCTATTGAAAACACATAACCCATTTTATTTCGAATGGATATCTTTCACGTGATAGGTAAAACGAACTTTTTGTAAGCCACAATAATATACTTTCAGAAAAGTTAGGTTAGTTTTCGTCATCGCAGGGGCCTATCCACGATCATTTCAAAATCAAGGGAAATTAAACGCATAACCCATTTCATATTGAATAGAATCATTCATGTTTCACGTAACAGGTTAAACAAAGTTTTTGTAAGCCACAATAAAATAATTTGAGAAAACTTGGGTTAGCTTTCGTCATCGCGCGAAATGGTGAATTTTGAAGGTTATTCCAATAACTTATGGAGATAGCAAGAACGTGGCAACCATCACCACATATCACAATCAAGTGCCTGCCACATTGAAGATTTTATGGAAGTTACCAAAACGTCACCGAAACTAACATACTCTTTCGAAAGTGACTGTAACTTCTGAGTGATATTTGAGTGGTACATGATGGTTATCGCAACGGTTATTTTCCACTTTTAAGTTTGAAAACCTTTAAAGTAATTTGCTCAGTGGCCATAATGTTTCAGACACCTCAAATGACACTAATAAGTTATAGAACTGTGGAGTGGCTACCATAGATGGGAATTACGTGACTACAACCATACACATATATAATATTAGTTATTCTTACTGTACAGTGGTAGATTTAGTGGTGATCACGTGATAACCACCGAGTCGAAGTTGCAGTATCAGTTTCCGTCACTATAATGCTGCTTGGGAAGGGAAATAACGGTCAGGTGGGTAATACCGACCACCCCATTTTCCTTTCAAATAAGGCGCCAATATCCAGCACCTCTAGCGGATATAATTCCATGTTAACTATATTGTTCAGTTTATTGTTGAAATCGGCCATGTGAACACGCGGTTGGCAGTAAAATAGGAATTTCTCCAAAGGTGATATTTGTTACAAGTGTTTCTGTATGAAAAATATGTGAGTAAACTAAAATGTATAGATCAAACAATGTTTTTAGTCAGAGAGGAGCGTCGACATGTGGCTGTAAAATCATGTATAAAATCTAACTTCACTTAGAAAAAATGCGAGAGATTTTTGTTTGGGCATCTGATGTCATGTAAAAACGAACGATGGGTTTGAGCCGCATGTGTATCGATAGTACCCGCGAAATGTGTTAATTTTTTTATTTGTTACAGAGAAAAGGCCCTTTTTATACAAAAGAAAAATAAACCATGCATCATAGTCAACAGAAGATCTAAACCGGGCTATATCGGCAGTAAGAGTAGGTACAGGCATTAGAAAAGTCTCGAGATTGTATGGAATACCTTATGAGACCCTCAAGATCGTTTGAGGAGAAAGGTACCTGCTCGAAAAGAGAAACAAGGAAAAAAGGTAATAGTCACAGCCGAGCAGGGAAGAGCTTTGCGATAAAATAATTCGCCTTTCAAAAATATATTATGGAGTTTCCCCTCTCGATGTACGTAAAGCAGCTTATGAGTTGATCAAATTAAACACAATTTTAACTCCCACAAAAAAAAGTTCTATTACGTGATTCTAAATTCCAGAATCACGCCACGCAAACCCGATCATTAAATCGAGTAACGGCATTCAACACAAAAAGGAATTTTTATTCAAATCTTCAAACCCCATTCGATTTATAAAAAAATTCTACAAATAGAATTCATAATGTTGATGAGGCAGGGATCTCCAATGTGCATACTCCAGGACACATATTAGCAACTGAAGGTCAAAAACAAGTGGGAGCTATCAAAAATGGCAAAAGAGAAAAGCTTACCACTGTAATTTCTGCGATGAGTGCTTCTGCTAATTTCCTCCCACCTACATTCATTTTTAGCAGTATGAGCCAATCAAAAACGGACCCACTAATGCAATTTATAGAAAATAAAAAAATGGTTTGGTGAGTGAAGATATATTTTTTGCTTGGATAAAGCACTCCGCTGCATATGTTAAATGTTCTGTGGATGATAAGGTATTGCTGATTATGGAAAATCACAGAAGCCACCAAATCAGCAGAAGACAAAGAAAACGAAAAGTCCACAGAAAGTAAAGTAGTTGTGTTGCAATCAGAAACAATTGACAACCCTAAGCCCGGACCTTCAGGAATAACAAGTAGAAGTAAAAGTAAAAAAAAAAACCACTTCGCAGTTGGAACTGATCCTGATGAAACTGACGATGAAGACAAACGAGTTCCAACTAAAAGATAATTTCCAGCAAAATGAGAATCATTCCGCAAAAAAAAACTCCAAAAAAAAACATTTTTTTTTAAAATGCCAAAGAGAGAAAAGAGTGTTTAGTAAAGAATAAGCAAGTTAAGCGAAATATAGATCCAGATCAAGAAAAATCCACGGAAAAACAAGAAACTGATCTTCGTTTCAAATGCGAAGAATTTGGTAAAGATGGAGAATGGTTGCTGGAATGTATTAACTGTGAAATAGCTCCACATTCTGAATGCGCAGGGTGCGATAGGAGAGAGAATTATATTTGCGATTTCAGTCGAGTAAAATCGACCTATGACGTTTTTGTTTCTTTATTTTTCACCACAACTTTGTGACCTCAGACCTTAGATTTATAAACTAATATTGGCCTTAATAAATAAGTATTTTTTCTAGAGCTTGTATATTTTTTTATATTACAATTTAGGTGATCGGTATTCTCCGTCTCTCCCCTACACACCATTGTGTAGAATGAATTCTTGTCCAAAGCTTGTTTTCGCTTTCACTTGGGAAATGACGAAATATTCCCAAGTTTAATCTACTGCTATATGAGGACTCATAAGGTCAAATAATTAAACATCATAAGCACACAATACTATCCTGAGAATCCAATCAGAAGTTTTAATAATCCGTGTAATTGTATCCGTGTAATATCTCAAAGAAGTTTTCACTTGTTTGTGAGATGGTCATTTATGTGAACCAGCAAAATATAAAATATACATATACATACACATATATATACACACATATACACATATATAATAGTAAGTACATATAAAAGGATAGATAATATGAATTTCAAATAAGGTGAAATATGAAATGACAGATTGAAATGTATATACAGGGTGTCCCTGGACTTCCTATTTTCCTCTCGGGCTTGTATAGATGGGGTCAAAATATCACCAGTACTTCATATAACTTTTGTTCCTAAAAGCCTTCGTTACCAAGTTACGGGCCCTCAAAGTTACAAAATGATGATGATGTTTTTCTTTGATTACTTTCAAAGTGAATATTCAAAATCATCTAAATTTTGGTGATTGACTAAACAAATAAATAACTACGATGAGCTTCCATGCAGGAGTCAGTTGTTTTGCTACAAAGTCAGGAACGGACTACCCCCGATGGTCCACACCCCAAAACTTTGAAATAACAGATAATTTTTCAATAGTTTTCAACAAAATAAGGTTACGTAGACAATTTTCTGAATAAAAGTACTCGTGTGGGAAGTCGATCGGAGCAACGATTCTTAATAAAAATGCAGTTTTACTCGACGACATCAAACCCGATCGTCCACCATTATTTGAAATGAAAAATTTTCACAGTAGAAATACTAATGCTAACGTTAATTTAACAACATTCATAACAGGGATAATACAAAATATGCTAAAATAAAGTCGTAAACAAAAAGTACAGTACCTAGTTGAAAGTTTCATTCACAATGTAGATATTTTTTCAAATGAAATATCAAGTTATATAGATTCGTGGTGTTTTTGAACTAACAAGCTACTCCACTATGAAATATCGAATTCAGTCCATACTTTGTATGTACGTGTGGAATAAGCACGTTTCGTGTTGGATTATCTGAATCTCATGAAACTCAACATTTGGATGTTGCAAATTCGTATTCACAGCTTAAATGTTGAGGAGTTTCACTGATAAGTATAATTTCATGGGAGAAAATCTTTAACACGAAGATAGATTCAGCTGAAAAAACGCACATCGGAAGACATAACTAATAAAAATCAAACGAATGAACTACAAAAACGGCAGCACATTAATAGGTGGAAAATATCCGGTGAATAAATTAATGTTCCATTTCTTCCACAGATGTTGACGAAAACACCCTGTAGAAAGAAATCAAATAAGTGTGGATAAAAAATGACAACTGGAATGCGATTTTGTTTTGTTGAGTGGTGCGCTGTCATTGTATTGTCAATATTCTAATAGGACAGTTTGAAGTGTTTTGATATGGCCGAATAGCTTACATTCAACGAATATGCAGATATTTACGCATTGTATGGACGAACATTTGGTAATGCTGCAAAGGCCCGTCGTCTGTATGCCGAACATTTTCCCAATCGAACGTTACCAGCAAGAGAAACGTTCGAGCGTGTCGATCGCAGCTTGAGGGAGAGAGGTATGTTTAATGGATAATTAATTGGAGCCTGTTGTTTTATTCCGATATTATTGTAGGTTCAGTTTTGCCAAAACGAGGTGGTGAGGGCGCTCCTAGGGCTGTGCGTACCGTTGTATTGGAGGAAAATCCCCATGGGATATTGCAAACCAAACACCAACGGAAATTCAACGTGAATGTTTGGGCTGGTATCATAGAAAACCATCTTATAGGACCATTTGTTCTACATGACCGATTGAATGGAGTTCGTTATTTGGAGTTCATTCAGAACGATTTGAATGGACGTTTGGAACATGTTCCATTGCAAACCCGAAGAGATATGTGGTTTATGCGCCCCTCCTTATTTTAGTTTGATTGTGCGGAACCAGATTTTCCTCAATAGATGGATTGGTAGAGGTGGGCCATATTCATGGCCACCGCGGTCTCCGGATTCAAATTCATTGTATTTCTTTCTGTGGGGGCATCTAAAAAGCCTCGTTTACGCTACACCTATTCACACCAGAGATGCCTTGTTGAATAGAATTACATTACATTACATTGAGTGCAGAGAGGGTGTTTGCGCCGACTAAGAAAATATATTGAGAGAGACGGGGGTCATATCGAGCAGTTTTTGTAGCGGATTTTGCATTCCTGTTTGCTCTTGAAGCTTGCGATTGATTATTTACACCATGAGTTTTGTAAGGTAAACGTGTTTGCATGATAAAAATTCGTTATGAACATTGTAACTATCATTTCTATTTTCATTACGAATTGATCTTTTCGAATAATGGTAGACATCTCAGGTTGGATGTCGTCGAACAAAAATGCATTTTTATCAAAAATCGTTGCTCCGATCGATTTTCCACACGAGTACTTTTATTCAGGAAATTGTCCAGGTAATCTCGTTTTGTTAAAACATATTGACAAATCCCAGTCATTTCAAAGTTTTGGGGTATGGACCATCGGGGGTAGTCCGTTCCTGACTTTGTAGCAAAACAACTGACTCCTGCATGGAAGCTCATCGAAGGAATTCATTTGTTTAGTCAATCACCAAAATTTAGATGATTTTGCGTATTCACTTTGAAAGTTTTCAAAGAGAAACATTTTTCATTTTGTAACGTTGAGTGCCCGTAACTTGGTAACGAAGGCTTTCAGGAACAAAATTTATATGAAGTACTTACTGGTGATATTTTGACCACATCTATACATTCTCGAGAGGAAAAGAGGAAGTCCAGGGACACCCTGTATATTTCTAACAACACAATTTTAAAATATTGAAAAAGTTCATCCCTGACTAGAGTTATAGTTTCGTAAAAAGCAGTGAAGACATAATAAAGTGAAATAGGATGCATATAATTCGAATACAGAAACTAGGAACTGATATAAAATAAGACAAGATGGTGAAATACACGTATATTTTGTAAACTAAGAATTTGGGAATATACAATTCTCTATTCTAAAGGTTTTTCTTAAAATTCTTTTTACAAGCTTTTATTTAGTTTCACCTGTCCCGGTGTCTGTCTATGTGTAAAAAAATATTTCAAGTTACATTTGACCCATTTCTAGTTGCCTGATTAACGTGAAACTTGGCAGGTGTTCATAGTTCCCGCGACACTGCATTATGGAGTTTTTGTTAGAGAAAAAAACAAAATGACGGCTCAAAGATGACGGATGGTATGTGGAGGTTTTCGGGGTCGAAGATTATGATTTTTTTGGCAAAATTCATATATTTAAAATGGCGGCTTCAAGATGGCGGCGATCTCTGTGATTATCGTCCGATTCTATTCAAAATTGGTATGTGGAGGTTTTTGAGGTCGGAGAATATGAATTTTTTGTCAACATTCATATATTCAAGATGGCGGACGAGTTTTGTAATTATGGTTTGATTCTATTGAAAATTGGTATGTGGGGGTTTTCGGGGTTGAAGATTATGATTTTTTTGTCAAAATTCATGAAATAAAAATGGCGGCTTCAAGATTGCGGACGATCTCTGTGATTATGGTCCGATTCTTTTCAAAATTGGTATGTGGATGTTTTTGGGGTCGGAGATTATGAATTCAAAATGGCGGACGAGTTTTGTTACAATGGTTCGATTCTATTCAAAATTGGTATGTATGGGTTTTTGGGGTCGAAAATTATAATTTTTTGTCAAAATTAATGAATTAAAATGTCGCGCAAATTTTTCAGTTCGAATACATAAGTGGCATGCTTTTGAATCTATAACTCACGGAATAATCTACGTTGCACAACCAAAGCATTTTCATTTTTTACTTTTAACTCATTTGAGTAAATGCTCTTCTTTAAAAAAGTTTATTTTATTAATTATTTCATTTTGATTCTTTTTATTAACATTTGTTTTTGAATTTCTGTTGGCAACTTTCAAAATATAATAAAAAAACAGTTTTCAGCCGAGGACGAAACGTATATCTACAAATAACCTCCTTTTCAATTAAAATCCAAAAATCCAAAACCCTATAAATTTCTGTTCCAAAAATGAATTATTACTCCATTTGTTTTCCATTTTCTTATTTCAAACATATTCTTCCATACAAAAACTGAAACACTAATGTGGAGAAACATTCCACTCATATATATATTTCATATATTCCAAACATATTTCCTACATGTATATTTCAAATGTTTTATTTAATTTGAATTTAAATATTTCATTATGTGAATAAATGTATTAGCATAGTCCAGAATATAATATAACCTCAAAAGCATACGATGTGTATTTTTTGATAGTCAAACTCTATCAAAAAAGATTCTTGAAAAGAACGACCTGTTTTCTTTGACATTTTTCCATTAGGAACTTTGTTAGTTTTCAGATTATGAGGAAAATAAAAAAAAACTTCTCATGTTTTCCAACAGACTTATGCAACCTGAAATATATATTGACTATTCAATAAAAGAATTCGGTTTGTGATAAAACTGAGGAATCATTGTGGAAATTAAAATTTTTCTATATATAATTTCAACTAAATCTTCCTTTCTAGAGGCACAATTGAAATTATATATAAGAAAATATCTAATCATTTTGCAATCATCTTCAAAATTGATGTTTTGTATATATATATATATATATATATATATATATATATATATATATATATATATATATAAATATATATATATATATATATATATATATATATATATATATATATATATATATATATATATATATATATATATAATTATATATATATATATATATATATAACCTTGGAAGTTATAAAAAAACTTATTTTTTATTTTTCAATATCAACATCCCAATAAATTATTGGAAAAGTTTCACTCAGAATGTACAAAAAATTGGAAAAAAAAATCCAATTCAAATATAATGTGTCATAGACTAGTCGAAAAGTGGGTTTTCTGCGAAAAATGGTCCATAATAGTATATTAAAGTATAAGTGGATAAAAAGGGCTTTAAAACACGCGCGATTTTTCGAGCACGACGGCGCAGCCGGAGTGCTCGAAATAGAGCAAGTGTTTTTAAGACCAATTATCCACGAATACTTTACGTTATTTTTTTTTATTGGTGCACTTTGAAATCATATATACTGGTATTATTACTACAAATAATAGAAATAAGGACTAATAATGCAAGAAGGTTGAATTCGTGATGTGACATCAGTATACCTTTCGTTGTCATGGAAATGAGAAAAACATTCCTTTGCAATTTGTTACCAAAGATCAATATTTGTGATCACCAGAGCTCAAAAATGAATTATTCTAATATCGATTTTTTGAATAGTGAGGCAGAATCGCGGTTAATACCGCGAAAATCCAGTGATATATATAAAAAAGAATATGAAAAGTTCATCAAATGGATGGAGGAGCACATATAAATGAACGAATTGTGAGTAATATTTTGACTTTACAAGGTACTCCTGTCAGATCAATAATCAAAAATTTGTCATTTAGACTTCACGTTTCTCGATTTGTTGATGTTGTCATGGTTACCTTTAAAAAACGCGCGTTTTTTAAAGTTCGATTTAAACACGCTGAGGCGTGCTTTAAATGGGTAAAAAGGGGCACCAATAAAAAAAAATATTAGCAATAACTCATTCGATTCGGGATGCAATTCTCAGAAAGACATTTTTTGGTTTTTTTACTGACGAAAATTGCAATTATTATTAACAAAAAACAAAACAAAAAAATATCAATTTGAAAATTTGAATAAATTATGGTGTGTTTTTAACAAGGTCTCGTTGGTACGAAGGCGCAGAAGGGCCAACAATAAAATATTTTGTAAAAACATTTGGAATTGCCACTTTGAACTGACAATTGTCACTTTGAAGTGACAATTGTCAGTTTTAACTGACAATTGTCACTTCGAACTGACAATTGTCACTTCTAAGTGACAATTGTCACTTCAAAATGGCAATTCCAGATGTTTTTGTAAGTGACAATTGTCACTTCAAAGTGACAATTGTCAGTTCAAAGTGACAATTGTCACTTCAAAGTGACAATTGTCAATTCAAAGTGGCAATTCCAAATGTTTTAAAAAAAAATTGTTGTTGGCCCTTCTACGCATTCGTAAACGAAGGCATTTAATAACATTCGAAAAACATGTTTAGGACATTTGTTTATTAACAAATTGATTAGTTTAATATTTTTGAAAAACATTTTTTTGCCATATTGTTGTCTAGAGAATACAATGATTGAAAAAATTCTTTTTGTTTATTATCGTTTTTTTTACATTTCCATTATTTAAATAATTAGTTAATATGTTTTTTCTTTAGAAATCATAATTGGCCTTTCTCAATAGAATAACAAAAAAAATTATACCTATATTAAAAATTTAATTGTTTATTAAGTCAACAGATTGTTATTAACAAATTCCAAATCTCATTATATTTATTTCTGAAACTACTAAAAAGTAAAAAACAACACACAAAGTGTCGAATTTTTCATTTTTATTTTTTATAGTTTTTCTAAAATTACGGTATATAACTTTTGAACCATTTATTTTTTGAGTTATCAACATTTAAGATTATTTTATACAGCATTAGTTCATCTCTCAAATACATTTTTCACCAAGTCTGTATCTGTCATGATTTCCTGTTTATATGCATTTGTTTATAAAAAATTTCGTTATCTACTTCTTATAATGCTTATATCTTCTAAACTATGAAAGTTAGTTCTTTTGTACTTCAAGACGATTTTGTGTTATTTGAATTATTAAAAAAAATTTGGTTTCAGTCATTAACATTATTTGTTCATGAAATACACTGATTTATTCAAATAATGTCAAGCTTATCATGTATCCTAGCGGTGTTTAATCACACATTTGTTAATAAATACTCAAGTTTTTTTGGAAAATCATTCATTATCTGTTTTTCAACTATTTTAATAAAAAAATATATACCGTAATTTTAGAAAAATCTATACAAAATATAAAAAAAAATATTTTTTTCGACACTGTTGCATATGGGTTGTTTTTGTTATTTTTAGTTGTTTTAGAAAAAAATATAATGAGATCTGGAATGTGATTATAACAAATTGTGAACTTGATATAACATTTTAAATATTTTTTTTTTATTTTTTGTTATTTCATTGAGAAACGACAATTATGACTTTTAAAGGGAAAAAATATTCCTAAATAATTATTGAAATAATGGAAAGAAAAAAATATAAACAATGAGATTTTTTTTTAACATAACCTACATTCTCTAGACAACAAGATGGCAAAAAATGTATTTTTAAATAATAAAATAATCAATTTGTTTATAAACAAATGTCCTAAACAATTTTTTTCGAATGTTATTGAATGCCTTCGGTTGATAAACAGCAATGGCAAAACATTTTTTTTCAAATTTTAATTTTTTGTTGATATTAAAAAATTATAACAAAAAAATAAAAACTTTTAAAAACTTTTAAATATTTCTTTATATATATATATATATATATATATATATATATATATATATATATATTAAATATATATATATATATATATAAACTAGTTAATAGTGGGGAATGCAGCAATGTCAAAAAAAAAACTCTTGTGAGTTTGTAACTTACAAGAGTTTTCTTTTTGACATTGCTGCATTCCCCACTATTAACTAGTTTATATCCTAACTAGTCAGCAAAGACTACCCTTTCTATATATATATATATATATATATATATATATATATATATATATATAAAAGAAGGGCTCTAAGCAGCGAACAATTTTTAAAATAAGAACTAATTAACAAATGCCTAACTGGTTGAAAAATAATCTCTTTTTTTTCTAACTTAAAATTATAACTAATGGAGATAAAGTGGACTTTCTTATTTGAAATTTCTTCCTCTTTCAGAATCATTCTGATTTCCACTATCGCTTATAGTTTTTGAGATATTCCCAAAAAACTGAACCCCCTTTTTTTGCAATGTTTGTCAGCAAAAAAAAGTCTTTTTCAATATTGCATCCCGAATCGAATGAGCTATGCTCATATTTTTTGGAGATTTGGAACTATTTTTCGCAGAAAACTCACTTCTTGACTCACCTTCAAATGTCCAAATAATTGACAAAAGGCTTCAGAAAGTGATCTCTAAAAACTATTTTTTTATAGCAATTTAATGTGCGCAAAACGTTTTGGGAATGTTCGTTTGTGCCTATGAAAAGGCTATCAAAAAACTTTGGACAAGTCCTCTTTGTGACTTCCCAGGAACATCCTGAAAATCGCCATCTGCGGCGGACATTGGCTGTTCTATAAAAGTTCTATTCATGTATAAACAGAACATCGCAGTGGATGTTCAACGTTTCAAAATCTCGTACTTTTAACATCTCTGAGATGGGGATCTGCCATGTCGCTCAAATACATAAATGTTGCAGAAAACCCATATCAACACGAATATTACCAAACTGCTAATCCACATAAATCTCAAATTCAGCGAGCAATAGGTACAACACAAAACTTTATGTTCTTCCGACCATGGATATTGAGCAAATAAAATAAATACAAACGTGGAGATTTCAATGGAAAACACGAAGCTTGAATAAATTCTCTAGTCTCCGACAATGATGAGAACGAATATGCCCAAATGAAGCGAAGATTGCCAAACGACCTGCCCGTTTAAACCGCACCCTGGAAATATCCCAAGGGAATTGATATTGTTTAAGTTAGTCTCATCTTATTTCGTGTGCATCCAATTGATACCGCCCCCTAGTTACCAAAGGATTTCGAGGTTAATGCGGTTTTCCAGTCCGGTTGCATGTATTCAGCCGTCTTAATATCGCGATATAAACTCAAATATCTCATTCTATCCATATTATGTTGATATCTCTATTATCAAAACACCCGATTTTAGATATGCACAGTCTCTGGCACTCGATGTTATAGACTATCACTCGATGTCCTGACTCGTGATTGACTCCAGGATACCTACAACCAGAATTTGAATTTTATGAGTGAAATCCCAACGTTTTCAAGGATTTCAATTCGATTTCACTGCTACATTAATAAATGCGAGAAGTGATTTCTCTTGTCTTCTACTCAACGATAAGTCGGGACCCAGAGCCATCTTACGGCGTGAAGCTAAAATATTAAGTCTACCTACCCCTATCCTATGGTGAACTAACCCCGTTCTCCCCTATCATGTCATGTCTGGATTTTCATTTGTGCTCTCTATTGATAGAGTTGTGAACGCCATTGCCTGTAATTATTACAAATTCTTCTCAAAATGAAACTCATAATTTCCAAAGGTAAAATAATGGTATGTCAAAGTGAGCAGAAAAAAATTCGGGTATTGTTTTTTTATATGCGCTTTATTAGCTTCATCTGTATGTATGTAACGGAATTTATGAAATTAATGTTCACCCCCTTCCAGACGTCCGATTTATTTGAAATTTTGCACACGCTTCGAGGACCAATGGCAATACAATAATTTCATAGCTATGACCTGGTTTTTCGCCAAGATCACCAGAAAGAATAATTTTCATTGTAAAGATATGGTGAACGCACATTCACCAAAATTTTGTAAAATCTTCCATCCCATTTGGATGAAGAGACTGAAAAAGACTACGGTAGAAAAACATCTAAAAGTTTTTCTCTCGTAGTCTTTTGTAGCAATATGGACCGTAAAGTTAAAAATAATAATTGAGCAGCAAAATTCCTCTTTGTAAAAAAAGCGTGGGCTACTTTTTACTTACTTTTCATAATGATAGGTTTAACTGATAGCAAGCACCTAGCTATTTTAACATAAGAAGAGGAATTTTTTTAACCAATGAATTTATTCTCATTATTTTAAACTTTTCAGTTCTATTTGTTATATAAGCGTGTTTTTTGTTTTTTTGAAATATAATTTTTTTCAGTGTTGTTCAAAATATTTGATATTCGTATCGCCATCTTCATTCCATGCATTGGTACTGTCCGTTAGGAAACTTCGGTATACAATGCGGTAGTACCGACGCAGTTCCGATTTGGAAAGAGAGCTACAGTTACTCTGTCAGAGATGGCAGCAGTAGTAACGGTACTAACTTAGTTTGAAGTTAAAAAAGTTTCTCTATTAGAAATGGTACTGAACAAATGTAGATGGTCTGACTATAAAAAACAAAATTACTTATTGCAGAAACTGTGAACTCTCTGTGAATATTTGGAAGCATTTATCTATCCTTTATTCGTAGAAAAATGTTTGTATTGAGTCGGAATAGTTATTGTAACTTCAAACAGAAGGTAATTAGTACCAAGATTATTTCGTAGGTGGCATCTCTACAACTACTAATGTACTAATAGCATTCTCTAAAAACAATGGTAATGGGCATTATGTTTTTTCTCATAAAATTTTGTATCAAAAGAATTAAAACTCATTCGGCCAACCAGGAAAAAATACTTAAGTCATCATAGGTCGTCGGTATATATAACACGTGACCATTCAGTTAGAATGAACTATAAAATTGAGAAGGAAACCCGTTTTTGTCTGCCTAGTGGGAACTAGGCTTTCAACACAAAGTCCCAGGGATAGAGTAATGTCACAACTTCAGGTGTCCAGACGTCGTATATAGGAACCCAACAGTTTGACAACTTGGCAAAATGAGGTTTGAATGTCGAATACCCACAACAAAAAAACAAAATTTCTATAGTTCAACGAAAAAAGTGTGTCATATCCTTTCTGTAATAACACCTAGGTACCTACTTATGTCATTTCATTTCATTCATTCAAATGATTGTTTCTCTAGTGAGGAGAACGGGTGATTTAGAACTGAGTACAATGAACAAAATAATGATTTCTTCAGTTTTCATAATTTGGATGCTTCCACACCTAGGAACATTGAGGCATATGTGCGAAAGCCTCTATATTTTTTAAAGCAATACCATTATTTTTTTGTATCGGTATGGTTTTCCAAATAACTTGTAAGATCGTCTTGGAGAGTGTCAACGGGAATATGATAGAAAATTATCTAAAAGGGTACCGCCAAACGAAATAACCATTTTTGCAGTTCAACGGCTTTGTGACACCCCGTCTTGTTTACGAGGCCACAGAACACGTGCAGTGAATCGCCCTCCTGTTGCATATGAGGAAGACGTCCTAAAATTGCATTAAATGTGCTGTCAGAATATTTCCATCTAATTTATGCTTTGTGCTGTGTTGTTTTCTGCATTTTTTTTAAACAAAGTTCCTTTAAGCGGCTTGCAGTAGGCAGTAGAAAACGTCAAGTAAGAAAAAATTGTCATGCCTCCTCCATGCGACTTTCTATCTTTCTCTATCTCTGTCTCTTCTATTTGGGCCAAGTCCCACCATGGTGGCTAGGCCGACAGGGGGAGAAATGCCTGTTACGATCCCAGACACCGCTTGGTAAAGTCCAGGTTCCCTCTCGGTAACATGGTAGCGTGCTTAGTAGCTTCGGCGAACTCCTACGCGAACGGTAGCTCGTCACACATTTACACGAGCAGCATATGATGGCGAATGCCTGATGCGCGGCGGTCACCCAACATACGTAACCTAGAAGTCTCAGGCTGACGAAAGAGAAATCATTCCGATATTGGAAGTATCTTGTTGACATGGGATGAGAAAGCCCCACCGCTTGCGGTGCCTCATCAACAGGTGTTGTCCTTCTGGGGGCAGGGTTGCTAGATAGTGGACCAATGGAAAACAATACCGTAATTCGGTAGAGGGATGGGAGTCCTTCATTTCCCACACAGCACATGTACGTACAATGGATGAACAATGGACGTTGAATATGGAAGTTCAAGACATCCACCGGATGTCCAGAATTAGTCCAATGTAGATTCAATGGACGTTCAATGGACGGCCAGGACACCACTTTGGACGTACAAGTAAAGCCCAGATAACGTCCAATGGATGTACATTGTGCGTATTTTGGCCATCCATTGTATGTCCATATTTGGTGAAATGGATGTCCAGAACATATCCAAATAACAACCACTGTGGTCGTCCAATGTACATCCATTATGTATCCAAAATGAATCCAGAGGATACAGATTATACAAGGTGTCTTGTGAATAACGGGCAATACTTTGGAAACATATTGTAAAGGTAAAACTAACAGTTCTCATACATACATTGTTCTTGAAGTGTGCCCCTTTTAGACATTATTTCTACTTGAATAGAGAATCACAAAGACTTCTCGATGGAGTTATCACAAAAATTTCGGTGTTATTTTTTTACCTATACCATATGTTAGCAAAAGTATTGTCCAATATTTCAAGAACACCCTGTTTAAATTACATTTCATATCAGAAAGTTGACATTTGATTGTTAGAACCCAAAATTCCTTAGTGTTCTGGATCTTAATTAAAATGTTTACGAGCATGGTAAATCAGGATAAATATTCTTTGATAATAAATTTTTCATAAAATCAATTTTGGAAATATACATTTTTCAATTCAAAATTATAATTTATATTCCAAAAACTAACACATTCACAAAAAAATTGTAACAGAAGTTGTATCTTGAACCTATCAAACTTATGAACAATTTCCTCTATACAATTCCATAAATACTTAGATTTTAATGAAATTTGTCTTCTCACATATTTCAAAGGTTGAAATCCAACTGAAAATTGATACAACCAAAATTAAGCTACTAGAACTATCTAGTTTCATTTTTTTATATCTTGCACATATCAAAATTGACGACACTTTCAAAAACTAACTGTTTACAGATCATCCACCAGAGGAATTCATTAGATAACAACATAAATGTAAGGAAATACTCTAAAAAAAAAAAAAATAAAACAAAAGAATAACAACACTGGTCAAAAGTATAAATAAATAAAAATATTCTGAGAACAATTCATTTCCTTTCATTTGCTCTCCTCAACCATTTCATATTTGCCTCCTCTATTTCTTTTTGTTCGTTTTTTCATCTGCCTGTTCTGCAGCACCTGTATGAATATATTCAATAATAATCATCTCTTGTTCCACCCACTGATCAGGAAGTCGGCCATTTTCAAATCCTTGAATGATTGTTTCATTTTCGACGTGGTAACTATATTGAGATGCGAGACCTTTGCTTATAAGTCGGGATGAACACCTTTTCATATGTGCTCCCTCCTCCTGTTTTTGACATCTGATTTCACTGAAAAATTAATAATCAACTTAAAGGAATCACATTTGTCTTCAAAGAGTACGTGCAGGAAAGATTTGCCAAGTTTGAGTTCGTTATATATGATCATTACTCAAGACTTCTTGGAAAATTATACACCTTCATTTATTTCACTATTGACAGGAGATACTTGAGAGGGATTCAATCCTGTTTTTATTGTAGGCTTGAATGGAGGTAATTTGCCATTTGCTTCAGTATTGACAGGATACACATGAGAGGGACTCAATCCTTTTTTCCATTGTAGGCTTGAATGGGGGGCGTAGAGGTAATTTTCATTTGCTTCATCGGCCCCACTTTCTTCTGAAGAAAATACGTCCTTCATCTTTCTATATTTTTTAGACTAGGGATCATCATCATTCAGATCACTGCTGTATTCAGCCACTTTTGTTTTATTTCTTGCTTCCAAGATATCTGTAAATAGGTTGCATTTCTGTTGAAACCTGCAGCACACTCATTTTCATCTGAATTAGATTCACCACCATGCATCAGTCGCACTCTCTTATAATATTTATTCGAAAGTTTTCTAGAACCCATATTAATCAGTAATGGAAAGTATACTTATTTATTACAAACGATGAACGAACGAAACGGAGTCATAAATGGAGAGCAAAGACGCGGAAGCATTAACCTCACATTTCTCAACAACAATACTAAAGGCACGTTCCACTGAACGTTCACGGCGCTCACAACGACCCAAAAAATTGCCCGCGAATTTCAAAAATATTTCATAGGCGGCAAAAAAACTAGCAACCGGAAAAATAACGTTTTTCGATCCCGAAGTGGTTGAAGTATTGTTGAATTTAGAAGATGCGTGACGTACCCATATTGATAATCAATTGATACGTGATAATTTATTTGTTCATCTATCGTTTAATATAAAGGAAATTAATGATTGTATTTGAATGGGACGTATAATGGATGTTAATTGTTGAATGTACAATGAATATCCAGAAATGTACATAACTGGCCCAGTAAAATGTTCCATCACGATAGAAATTTTTGATTGAAGATACTTACGAATTTCAGATTCATTTGAAATAAAAATAAGATTCTTAGGGATCAAACTGAAATTCATGTAAATATTTTTGGACATTGAATGAATGTACAATGGACGAACGTTTTTAACATCCAATGGACGACCATGTTCACACGTACAATGAACATATATTCAATGTCCATGGACGTTTGGACTTGGGATGGACCTAAATTTGACGTCCAATGGATGTCGTGTGTTCTATGGGTTAAGGGTTCGGACGATTGAACTCGGCGGGGAGCGGCGCATATATCCGCACCGACATCCCAGAGTCAGTAGCCTGTCTTATCAGGTGTGGCCCTACCGTGGCTGAAATGCTTCGGTAGCTAGGATTACTTAGCGCGTTGATCCGGCGTATCCAAATCCTCCTACGGCCCAATGCTCCCTTTAGGAGGAAGATAAGACGAAAGTCAGGTACTTTCTCCGGAGGGGTGGATTGCTTGGAGAGAGGCACTTGGTCGGGCGACCGGAGTGAAACGCCTTCAGGGTGACTTAAATTGTCTCTTTCTATTATATACGAGACTGTGTGACAAGTGTCTAGCCCTTGCTCATACGATTCCGAAGTTGTACAAAACCATCCGAACTGCTGTTCTGCATGCGAGAAATTTAAAATGATACATGAGCGGTAGGATATCTATGCGAATACAAGTCGGATATTATCGTTGAGTGGTAATACGTGGAAGATATTTTTGTTTCTTTAATATTTCTATATGGGGAAGAAGGATGGGGGCATAACGGGGACGGTGAGGGAAATAAACAATAAAAAAATAAACATAAAATATTTTTTAATGAACACTAATAACAACTCTTTGGTTACTTATCAATTTATCATTTGGCACCGAATTTGGTGAAGTGAGAAATCAAATAATATTTAATTTAATTTCACAAAACCTTCCTGAAAACTCCATCGTGCCACGGGGTAGGGGCAGTATGGGGTACCCAGCGTGGGGCAGTACGGGGTACACTATTCTATTTGTCACAGAATTAGCAGATGTGGATTTCTTCTAAATCTGCGTCATCAACTCCTGCACAGGCTGTGTGGGCCTACTGTCCACATAGCTGGCAGGCCACCCAACGCTCCGAAGACTTCAAATACCTAAGTGAAAGTACACAAAATGGTTCAAGATATCTGTTTTACAATTAGGACCAGGTTTCCCTTCGGAAAGAACACCGTATTTACCAAATTTCAGCAAACTTTGGTGCTTGACACTTTGTTGACAGGTGAAGCTCTCGGACAATCTCTACTATGAAACACAATTTTCAGATACCAGGGCTTCGTGGTTGGATGGAAGTCTCTCTTTTATTTGAGATATTGGATTAGTAGAGAAATATTATAAGAAGATTGCTGTGTATCGTAGAAGTTGAAGTATGGTTCCTACGTACTTATAAAGTACCTAGATTTGCTTTTGCTACCTCCAAAGTTAATGTTATTTGCATCAGCTCAATGAACACAGTGTATTCATTCATGTAGGATGTCAAATCGGCAGATAAATATCATCGATACATTACAGGGTATCGTTGAAGTTGAGTTGAGTACCCCCATCTCCCAAAATTGATATTAACGCTATCAGCTCAATCAATGAAGTATGTATTTCCATGCTAGATGTTAAATTGCTAGGAGCATATGATTGGGAGATGGCAGTGTAGTGCTGAAGTTGAATCGTAGGAAGTACATACAACGTTACATATGAAGCGTATGGACCTCATACATATAAAGTGTTCATACTCACCTTGTTCTCTTCATACAGTCCTAGACTATTTATCAGTTGTGCTATTTCATTCGTGACCCCGGGCCAAACCCAAAATCTACAAAATTAGCTGATTGCTTCAACAAAAATATTCATTCAAACAAGTATTTATGTCGGATTGATGAGTTCAATAAAATATCAATTCAACAAAATGAGCTGATCTCTTCACCAAGAATATTTATTCAAACGAGTACTTGATCATTTTGTTAGTCCATTGAATTGACAGATATAGCAACCGAGCATGAGAGCCTACACCAGACATTTGAATCCAGAAGTCGCAACGATAATATGTTTGTTGGCATTGCATTGAGGAATCCATTTAGTCACCGCAATATAATGATTCCATCAATCGAATTTGGGAAAGAATTATAGTTCACCAACTCAAGAGCTATATGTTACTGAGGGAAGATCCTTCAGTTGAGAGGTGATCAAAGTTGACTTTCCAGTATTGATGTGAAAAATAATTCTCAATATTTATATCAATAATTAAAGAAAAATATAGAATCTTAATGAACTTACCATATTTACTATATTCATAAAGAGTAATGTTTCAGATCAGAGACTTAATTTCAGATTGAAATAAGAAAATACCCCTACAGACGTTACGGTTTATTGGGCCCAATATCGGGGGGGGGGGCAGAAGCATAAAAAACAAGTTTCGCAGTCTTGAAGCGGTATTCTTTGAGCAGCAGAGGCAGAGATAACTAATTTTATTAAGATATTTAAATATTAAAAAAATACGTTAAAATGAAAAAAATATGTCATAAGCGTGGAAGTATGTATTAATAGGCAATCGGTTCATCATAATTTCATTTTCCCGTGTTCGAAAAAAGCCATATTTTCCAACAAAACACAACAGAGCTATAGAATATTTTAAAACCGATTCCAATCTCAGACCGGCTTTTATTCATTCAGCTCTCCAAACACAAATATAACTCGTGATTCATTAGTTTTCTTGGCCTCCAGCGTATGGACACACCTACAAGCATTATCATTGGCTTGCGGACCGTTTTGATTGGCTCAGGCAAATCTGGTGTAGAACTAGACAGCTGTCACTCAAACACACGTTGACTGTCGGCTCTTTTTATCTTCTTTTGATCTTCTGTTCGGCGACGGGAATGTTTGCGAGTAGTAGACATTATCTTCCGTTCTGTTACTTCGCATATACGCTCGTGTAAGCGAAGTGAGTTTTTGATTTGCTCCTCATAGACACAGCTTCTGCAATTGAAAATGGTTGAACTATACTAGTTATACGTGAACTGACTGTAGAAAAATGCAAAAATTGGGATTAATCTAACAGCGTTTGTGATGTGCAAAAAGACAGAAGAAAAAGGGAAGGGCAAGACAGTTGTACCCCAGGTAACACAGACGTCTCCGTGATATGTCTGAGGGGTTATAATTAGGATCTTATGTGAACTCCTATTGCGGGGTCTTGGTGATCGCTATGTGCAACTGAGCGAAATTCTCACTGGTGTCCCCAGGAAAAATCTTGGAAACCTAACATTCCATTTGCCAGGTACCATCTTATTGCGAGTTCCTAAATATGTCCCGAACGCAACCTGAATAAGACATTCTTATAGCGAGCTCCTAAAGTTATTTCGAATGTAACCTGAACATGAAATTCTTAATGCGAGTTCCTGAAGGTATCCCGAGCGTAACCTAAATGAGAAATTCTTATTGCGAGTTCCTAAAGTTATCCCGTATGTAACCAGAACAGAAATTCTCACTGCGAGTTCCTAAAGTTATCCCGAACGTAACCTGAATAAAAAATTATCATTGCGATATTTATACATACATATATATATATATATATATATATATATATATATATATATATATTATATTATTTTTGTTGTTTTCCTGTAACACTGCTGGAGAGTGGAAAGAATGAGAGAGGCAACAGATACGCGAGACATATTATACACATCGCACATCGGGGAATTCTATGATACAGAGAGAAACAGACCGCGATCGGAAGTCGTGGATACTGGGTGTTTTTGTTATGTAGGCCCACTGATGGTGTAATATGTGTAAACTTGTTGAGGTCATTTTAGATTCATACCCAGCAACCGCCAAAAAGGAATTAATTCATTTTATTTTATATCCTTTCTCAAAACTCGAAAATAGTAGCTTTCGGTCCTCAGGGTTTATTTTTTTCATTGTTATTGTTATGGTACAGACCAAACTATCCTTAACCTTAAGATAATATAACTCATAACTCATTTTGTACGACACTATGATGAATTATAGAAGAATAATCCTACGAGAAAAATGTCCAATACAAATAAGAAGAAATCGCAATTTTTTTTGTATTAACACTTTTTTTTGTAAATCTAATGTGTAACGAGTTACAGCAGCGGAAACGTGAACATTCTTCCAAAAAATCGTCCAACTCAATCTCATCACAATAACATTGAATTGAAGTTATTTTACTAGTTGCCTTTTTTTTTACTGCCACTTTGGCTTGAATTCATAACTTGAAGGTGACAAAATCAATGTTGTATTTTAGATAATGTTGTCGTTATGATTCTTTCGGGTCCATTTGTGAGAAGTACGTTATGTCAATTGAAGCCCGTCTGATATCCATGCTGACAAAAAACAGGCTGCTTTCACTGTCAAGCAGGCTGAAGAAGATTATGTCTTGAGTGTCAATACAGCGATTTTCTTCTTCTAATCCTCCGATGCTGTTTTTAGCGTTGGCGGAGACGTCGATCTTTTAGTTCTACTGACAGTACTAGGATCATCCAAAACCCATATCTACTTTCGCAAACCAGGGGGAGGCAAAACTGCTCGAAGAATGTATTCAGCGATTAATTTTAAAATGAAAAAAGCAGCAAAAAACATCCTGTTTTTACAAGCGGTTAGCGGCTGTGAGACATCATCCCTCTTCAATCAAGGTGAAAAAATTATTCGCTTGTCCCAAAAAATGAAGGACTCAATTCGTTATTGGCATTTTCAATGATCAGAAGGCCAAACCAGGAGGCATCGCAGACGCTGGATCCTGCTTTCTCGTTGCTTTGCATGGTGACAACATGGAAGGAGAAATCTTGGAAGAAGTCCGCTACCAATGTTCTGCAAAATCGACAATGGAAAGCAGATTCCACATAGCTTCTTCACCACCAACAAGGACGCTGCATGGTACCATGCATTGAGGACCAATCATCACGTCCAAAAATGGCGTGAAATAAAATTATCCACTATGAACGGTCAATTTGCACAATAATATTGGTGAATCATTGGTAAACAAACACCAGATCGACCACCCAAAATTACTGAGAAAACCTCATTGACCCGATAACTAAGAAACATTCGCGGAAAACAATCAATTAATGATAAAGCAGCAGTTTGAGCTCAAACGAATTCACCGCCGAATAGTTCATGATTTCATCTAATATCAATAATTACTGTCAACCTCTGACAGAAATAGTCATCAAAGAAACTGTAAACAAGCATTTGATATAAAAAAACCAAACATATCTAAAAAGATTCAATTCGATTCGAGTCTATCGAAGATGTCAGTGTAGCATTCAAATCAGTGAAGTCGATGAAGACTCTTAGTCAAGTCTCCATCAGGGTATAGTTGAGAATCAGTCTAGTGTAGTTTTCAGAAGTTTTGTCACAGTGAAAGTTATAGTCGAAAAAGTGACTAATTGACAAAGCAAGTGAATGAAGCTACGTCTAGAGAGTCAATGAAACTACAACGTATTGATATGAAGAACCGTAAGTTACAGTCCGACAGACGAAACGTGTAAAAGTGAATAAAATCTCAGATCGTTCAAAACATTAAAAAACCACTCGGAAATTAGTTATCTGCTGCCAAAGCGATATGACTCCAAACAACATTCTAGGTAAATTGATATTGATTCTTAATTGTGGATGGTACTGATGGTTTTTAGTGAATGTAGTGTATGTAAAATTATATTCGTATTGAGGATATAACTATTGATGTTTATAACCAAATCGATGAGTGTGTGAACAAGATAACGTGTATACATATCGAAGTGTGCCCACCATTCACAAATATAACAGGTGGCCATGATCAGCCAAATGAATGTATTGAAACTTGTGGCATTTATCATCACTAATTTTAATAAACCGTGATATTACTACTGATGTATTTATAAGTGTGACTCTTTGATGAACTAAGGTGTATGCTCAGAAACTGAGGGGATCTCACGTACCCCCAGTCTATTCTCACCTCTTCTGCGAATTCGACGATAATCCTAGCCGCTCAGGATTGTTGAACGAACGCAGAATTAATCCATCAAATCAGGTGAGAGTGTGAGTTGCTACTCTTGCTTCTATAGGTCTATCGGTTCCTTAGTGGAAAACTGAGGAAATTGGTAGTATTGACAAAGGGTGGGCATCACACTCTACAGTAACGATATCAGAGAAACCTACCTTATTGAATGTCATTTCATACAATTGCGAAGAGGAATGCGGTGGAGCATGTGGCTGTATGCGCATTCTGTAGTGGTGAATCATGCGAGAGCTTCGTTGAAGATGAGGCAAGACATGGTCCAGATTATCAGTGAGGAAAATCGGTTAGAGGGTATCACTGACAACGAATATTATTATGAAGACATCAACATAAACCGACCAGGTTCATCAAAAAGAGAGAAATAATAGAAATATTCTGGGGACATGAAAATATGGTATCCAGATGGACGGAATTCGAGGGATTGAACATCAACTCTCGAAAGGCCACCATAGTATTATTTACTCGGAGTCGCAAATGAGAGGGGCTAGAACCTATGAAATTTCGAGGAGAAACAATACAGAGTAAGGGAGAGGTCAAATATCTCGGGGTGATACTGGACTCGAAGTTGACCTGGAGCCAACATCTGAGAAGACAACATTTGACAAGAAATGGGGGCTGAGACCACACATGGTACACTGGTTGTACAACATGGTGGAAATCAACACTCACTGCAGCCATGGAGACACTACTCGGATTGCCTCCCCTTCACCTGGTGATACAAGGAGAGGCAAGGCTAGGTGCCTTCAGACTGAGAAACACACTGAGCAACATAAATGTTGGGACAGCATCGTAAACAAAGACGTGCTAGACATGAGATCAGATCACATTGCGGAACGATTCTCATTTGGCAAGTCATACAGGGTATCTATACCAGATAGAACTGTATGGAATCACACAGAACTCAACACCATTCTACAAGGTGGCTGCTACACAGACGGATTGAAAATGGAGCAGGAGTGTACTCCAGCTACCCAAGAATCGAGCTCAGCTTCTTCCTAGGCTCTCACACCTCTCAGACATTCAGGCGGCACTGAAGGGTCTAATTAGTCAGGAAGTGACGTCCCAACTGATATGGAACTGCAACAAGGAACTGACAAGTCTAGCAGAACAAAACCGCATCAAGCTGATTTGCAGGAAATAAGAGAGCCGACGAACTCTCCAGAAGAGGATCGGAAAACAAATCAAGGACAGGGGCCAGGGCAAACCATTGGGGTATCGAAGCGTCAGTAGGAGACTGGATCCAGGAAAAACACAAACAATACTGGAAAGACATTCCAGGAAATAGACACGGGACAGATTACATCAAAGGCCCGTGTCGGAAAAAAACAGCAGACGTGTTAACTCTCAACACGGACCAACTGAAAATTGTTAAGGGGCTAATGACTGGACATATGCCAGTAAAAGAGCACCATAATAAAATGGGACTGTTCAATAGCGACCTAACATGCAGATCATGCGGCAAGAAATAGTATCACACATAATGTGCAACTGTGGGGCTCTGGACCGCGGAAGACAGTCAGTTATTGGGCAACCCATAGGTGAACCGAGACTGTACAGCACACATTCAGCGAGGGACCCGTACAAACTTGTGCAGCATACAACATTACTGGGATGGTAGCTGTAGAAGGGAACAACAGGCTAGATACAATGGGCCAGAGGGCCCAAATGTGGGTGGTTTTTCAAGTGGCTAACCCGGAGTGCTAGTCCCGCACTTTGTCCATGAATAATTCCTTACACCCTCCTTCCCCATCCCCCCCCCCAAAAAGGAATAAGAGCCGTATGCAATTGAAAAAAAAAACATCTGCGAATTAGTTCTACTGGGGAAACCACATTTTTGAATAACCTCATGATGGTGTGGAAATGAAGTACTTTGACAAACTTCAAAGTAATTCCTAACGATATTCTAATATGAATTGTCCAAATAAATATATGTCCGGAAAGGCTTCGTTTCCAAAATACAGGGTGTTGAAGTTTTATTTTTATTTTCGTTTTTTTTAAATAACTTTTGAAATACCAACCCTAATTGAACGAAAAATGGTATTGAGAGGTTTTTTGAGATGTCGAATTCGAATCTGATGTTATTATTGCTCTTACTCGTTTTTGAAGATCCATAACTTTTCTGAGCGTACTTCTAGCACATTTTTCAGTGAAAAAATCAATTCCTCCATCATATCTACGTAAAAAAGCTACCCTTGTTGCAAGTCGCTATAAGCAACCGTTTTCTAGATATTTGAACATGAAAATTTTAAGTCGATAATTTGATAATCGATGCGTGTTATTACCATTATTCTGCATTTTTCACAAGAATGCTTAGGAAATGAGTTTGACGTTTAATAAAGTAGTTTTGGTAATTACATATTATGAGACAGTTGAACGTTTTGTTGTTTTGTCGGAGTTTCTGTGAGTTTTAAAACACTAATTTTGGAAAAATGGATTATTCAAACAATAATGCTCATTTAGCCGATATGCATTTCGTTTATGGCCTTGCGGATGGCAATGCGCGCGAAGCAAGACGTATTCACCAGGAGCGATTTCCTAATCGAATACTGCCTTCAGCTCCAACATTTACCAGTCTCCACCGTCGTTTGGCAGAAACAGGTAGCTTTAAGAGGGCAGCTGATATTATTGGAGCAGTCCGAACCCCAGAATTGAAAGAAGCTGTTTTGAATGCTCTCGAGGAGAATCCGGAAACAAGTACAAGAATAATTGCTGAAGCTCCTAATCCTACTCAGTCCACAGTTTGGAGAATTATCCACTATCAACAATTTTATCCATATCACATTCAAAGGGTACAAGCTCTTTTGCCAGTGGTTTTTGAGAAAATTGGCTGGAAATCCTCAATTTTTAAGATATGTACTCTTCACGGACGAGGCAAACTTCTCCAGGAATGCTATTACAAACTTCTATAACAACTATGTTTGGGCTCTGGAAAATCCGCACGCAGTTAGTGAAAGCCATTATCAGTATCAATTTACTGTGAATGTATGGGCGGGTTGATAATTACTTGATAGGTCCTTTCTTTCTTCCGTTCCGACTGAATGGCGCAACTTACAGAGACTTTTTGGAAAATGAATTGTCGGGACTACTTCAGAATGTACCATTAGAAATTCGTATCTGCATGTGGCTTATGCATGATGGGGCTCCGGCCCATTTTAGCGTTGTAGCCAGGGAATTCCTTAACACTTTATCCAAATCGATGGATCGGTAGGGGTGTAGAAGAACCTAACCAGGCGTGGGCACCAAGGTCCCCAGATCTAGACTCGCTAGATATTTATTTTTGAAGATATTTGAAGTCACTAGTTTATAAAACTCCAGTAACGAACGAGAAAGATCTAAGAAACCGAATAGTAGACGCCTGTGAAACAATAAGAAACACACCAATAATTTTTGAGCGAGTACGAGATTCAATGACTAGAAGACTGAATGCCCGTATCTTCGCTGAAGGTGGACACTTTGAACAATTCATTTGAATACAATTTAGTTTCCTTTATTTTATTTCATTCTACATATTCAAAATTTCTTGAAATAGAATGTTGATATTTCTTGCAAATTTATTTGAAACAAATACAGATTTTGCACCCTTGATACAAAAATAACTATTTCAAACGAGTGAAAATGAAAAGAATAGGTGGCGCCCCCTACAAAAAACCAAAACTACTCACTTGAACGTCAGATTAATTTCCCAAGCATTCTTGTGAAAAATGTAAAATAATGGTAATAACTTCAACACGCATCGATTATCAAATAATCGACTAGAAATTTTCAAGTCCAAATATCTAGAAAACGGTTGCTTATAGCGACTTGTAACGAGGATAGCTTTTTCACGTAGATATGATAAAGGAATTAATTTTTTTACTGACAAATGTGCTAGAAGAAGAAAAAGTTATGAATCTTCAAAAAAGACGTGTAGGTGGCGTCCCCTACGAGTAAGAGCAATAATAACATCAGGTTCGAATTCGACACCTCAAAAAACCTCTCAATACCAATTTCCGTTCAATTAATGTCAGTATTTCGAAAGTTATTTGAAAAAAACTAAAATAGAAATGAAACTTCTACACCCTGTATCCTGGAAACGAAGCGTGTCCGGACATATATTTATTTGGACAATTCATATATTTTTTTTCAAAATTGAATTTATTTTTCATTTTTAATATATAAAGATGAGAGAAAATCAGAAGATTATTACTAATATACAACAAAGATAATATATAATGTAAATAAGTTAAATGCCTATTTCAAAGTTGTGATTCGGTGTCCTCTTGATCACAGAAGAGGACGTATGCTCCTCCACTCACAATGGATTTTGGTGACAGCGGTGATACTCTCGAGTCATTGTACTCGTGCCATGTGCCTGCGGAAGGGTGCCTACAGTAAGCCGTGTAGTGTCCGTTAAGAGTTGTTCCGCTATGGTTGGATACAGCATACGAGTTGTAGCGACACGGAGCTGCGTTATCTACTGCATAAGTATTCATATCTAATCCATCGAGAGGAAAGTCAATGAAGACATTTAGTTTTCCTCTGAATCTATCCTTCTGCGAAAATATTTTCAAGTGAATTACTAAAATTTTGGGGAATTTAAGTATAGATAATGACTTCGTGCATTTTCTCCTTTTATTACATTTAGAACAAGTGGGTTTTTCGTCATCATCCAAAATTTCTTCCCTAGTAAACGAGTCTTAACATTGTGACAGACTGAGCTTGCCAGTAATCTGTGGAATAGGGAGTAAAAGGTCCCAGAATGGGTCAAAAGTGACAGAACAATGGCCACAGAAAGTACATTTCAACGATGATTTTAGTTGACCAACAAAGTTATCGACAATTTTTTTGTTTTCCATTCTAAGATATTTCGACCAAGACTCCTTTGCCTTTTCATTATCGCTCAAAGTTTCATCGATTTCTATGAACGTAGGTTTAGGCCTTTCTCTTACTCTGTTTACATCTTCATGAATACCTTCCAATAAATATCTGAAAAATTCCTTGGCATCCTGTTGAGCGTCACCCATAAAACGAGGTGCAAATCTTTATCTGGTTTTTCAAAGAAACAGTGTTAACCACCACATCAGACGAATCTTCTGACTAAAGTTCTTTTACCACTTCTTCAAATGCTTTTATCAAAGAACCCTTCATAATTGATATGCTTGTGTTGATATCCTTCAAATGTTCGTTTTTTCTCAGATACTCGAGCAACCATCTGGTATTCGATAAACATTGTATTGCGCTATTCATGAAGCAATTATTGCCAATGTTTTTCAAACCATTAAGACCGAGAGTTTTGGAGCTTCCAAGCACAAGTGGTTTCATGGAGTTATAACTGAGGGAGATGCGCTCACCGCTACTGCTATCTTCAAAGGAATAGTATCTTATGCGATGATTTTCTCTATCATTGAAACTCGATTGGAGGCTGCTTGAAATCGAGTTGGGTAAAGATATGGCAAATGGCGTTATTTTTTTGGAGGTGGATGAATCCAAATTATACTTTTCAGGTATTTGGCTCCGAATATTAGACTTATGGATACTACTTGACATGTTAATTCTTTGTGGACGAATAAATATATCATCCAAACGTTGAGTAGCGTTAATAAAACCCAGAATTGACGAACTTTCACTATTGGATATCGAGCTATATTGAGATATGTTCTTTTTAGAATGTGGATTGTAGAAAAATTCATCCAAATGACGTCCAACTGGAATGGTTCCCAACACCGAAGCTGCATAACCTCTTTGAATGGCGATGCTGATGCGTTGGAGGAGAAAGCTGGTGGATCTCCTATCATTGGTCACTTGGAAAATCTTTCTACCAATCTCTTCAATAAATTCCGTTGCATGGAGGCCAAATATTCCGTAGGTTTCAATAGCTACAGGGTAGAAAATGTAGAGATTTCTCAGGTTTTTATATTTCCTCTCCATTTTCTGCAGCTGCACCCTTGCGAATGGAGGTTGAGTTCAAGTGTGATGTGGCCATAGTGTCCATACGAGTAAAATCCCATACCACTGCTTTACCAAATTTCCAAGGAATTAATCATTCCATCTGGTCGTTTTCCATCATCACGACTGACACCTGATGGCTCTAAGATAGCTAGAATTTTGGCAGTTATCAAAGCTCTCTTTATCAAGTCATTGACTGCATCATGGCGGGACCTACGACCAGCGCTAAATTTCCAACTCAAACCATGAACCCCAGATTCATCTACTTCAGCACCACATTTGCAATTGTGACGGACACAAATTGAAGAACTCAGCCGAAGTCCAACAGAAATTCTGAATGTTTCATTGTCAAGAAGATTACCCAAAGAAGAAACTGGTAATGCATCGAGCCACACACCTGATTCCTTTGAAGACACTGCATTGAGACGAGCCTTCTGAGATGTAGATACAGCTGTTTCGAACAGATTATTCAAATTCAATTTCAAGAGCGGACGATCCCATGCACTTTGCATTTTCTTATCCGTACCTTGCAGAGAGACATTGACTTTAGAAATCCACAATCTTTCGCCTTCTTCATAGAAAGAATCTATCAATCCAAAAAAATCTGATGGGAGTATCGAGTTCACCAAATGAAAAACACTATTTAAGGAAGATAAAAATGCTGGTAAGGTGAGTGATGATGCCAAACAAATACCCAATCCCCCCATTTTCACAGGAAGCGTTGCTTGAAGCCAATTCTCGTTACGAAATTGATTATTTGTTATCGATTCGAGAGTATTTTTCATCAATTCATCGAATTTCTCTAACTCTAAATTACCATGCCCTGTTGGAGAACATCTAAGTATATACATAAGTTTGGGTAATGCCAAACAGTTTTTTAGTAGGAAAAAAGCAGCATGAGCTGGAATTTCCGTGCCGTGAAGATATTAGTGAGAGAGAGTTTGTTCTATCTTTGATACATGTAGAAAGAGCCTCAAGAGTAACAGGTGCACCAAGAAGTACAAAATCAGATTCTATTAATAATTTCAAACCAGGAATGAAATATACGAACTCATCGAACTTTTTGATTTGGAACATCAAGAAAGAAGATTTCACATTTATTGGTATTCAATTCAATACCAATTTCGTTCAAATTGGAAATTATGTATTTCAAATCCTCCAAAAAATAACCTTTCTCTCTCCTCCTATGGAACCATCATCGAGATACCAACCGTTGAACTCGCTCTTGATCGACTCGGTCAAATCATCGATTGCAAGACAGAAAAGAGCTGGACCTAATGGGTCTCCTTGTTGGATTCCTCTCTCTGAGATGATAATGTCTTCACCAAAATTTAGAAAAGAGGGAAAATTATAACATTGATTTAAGAATGGAAAGATATTTGGTATTGAATCCTTCACCTTCTTCAATAAGAAATTTATGTCAACCATGTTGAATGCATTTTTAAAATCTAGCTTGAGAAACACTCTTGATTTCGGGTTTGATTAATATACTGTCGTGCAGCATGGGCAACAGCTTCGCACCCTCCAGGAGTTCCAAAACCAAACTGAGTGTGACGAAAAACTTCTCCTAGCTTTTCTTTTATACTAAAACACGCCAATTTTGCCACTAGTCGACGATAAAACATTCCAACTGCTATGGGTCGAATTCCACCGTCTTTCTTTTTCAAAGCACAAAGTGAAGCTCCATATAAAACTGTACAAATTTCAGGATTCACTCTGCCTGCCAGCGTAAAGTTGCATAATGCCGTCAATGAATTTAAAAGTTTTTCGCTCGCACAACCTGAGCTCTCACTGAGCATATCTTGAATATGAGATGGTCTGAGCGAGTCTATGCCACCAGCAGAACTTGTTTTAAAAGATTTCACTGCCTCATTAACATTGATTTTATTGACTTCTAGTGGTTCAATTTCCTGACGGTCGTATTGGAGAGGTTCAGATCTGATAGCAGCTGGGTGTTTTGACTTCAGTTGTAAAAATATTAGAATATTGTGAGGAATCACCTCCTGAAGTTTGTCAAAGTACTTTTGAATCACCCTGTATAGTGAATAGCTACAAATGAATTCTTAAAATGAGAAAAACGAGCAGTTCAACGATTTTTTTGAAGAATGCCTGCGTTTCCAGCGCTGTTACTCGTTACACATCAAACTTGCGAAAAATGTAGGGAATTTAAAATTTGACATTTTTGTCGTAGGATGAACCGTTGAGGAAATATTTCGGAAAACCCTTCTTTGTACCTTTATTCCAAAATGGCGAACCGCTATATTTCTAAACTGTACAAAAACTAATCAGTTTCTTCATTCAATCGATCCAGTTACTGGGGACACATACAAATCTAGTATACCTCTTGCTGATAGAGAATCATTGAAACCAACGGATTTTTTCAGGGATACTTGGATAAAGGGTAGCAAAGAATACACTATATCAGGTTTTTATTTTTGTCAGTTTTTACTTTTTTTTTCTTCTAAAAATCAACAAATACATTTGATATAAAAATATGTTTCACCACAAATCGGTTTTTAGAACGACGTTAATATATTTTAGTAAAAAATTCAACCTGTTTGACGAGTTACATTATCGGTTTTCAATATCAGAAAATCACATACAATCGTTCGAAATTATCAACTAATCAAACTTCTAGTGGATCCATGGAAGGTCCTGGAACTAGAGTCATTCAGTGAAGCAGAATAAACCGTGATTCACAGGACCAAATAACAGATGAATGGCACCTTGTTTGTTGAAACAACAATAAATTATCAACTATGTTAAACACTATTTCGAAATAAATTAGTTTCAATTACATCACATTTTTGTTACCTATGCTATGCACTGTCAGGGACCAATGATAAATGATCATTGTTGCATTACATCTCCCTTTATCATATATTACTTACTCTTCACCTAGTCCAATTAATTTGTCGAAATGTATTCATTTTTTATAGAGGACCAAAGGATATTCAAAATGACTAAGG
The DNA here is from genome assembly GCA_018342105.1 of Gonioctena quinquepunctata. Lineage (NCBI taxonomy): Eukaryota > Metazoa > Arthropoda > Insecta > Coleoptera > Chrysomelidae > Gonioctena > Gonioctena quinquepunctata. Next base: position 842,560 of record JAFIRS010000088.1, read on the forward strand.
GACGTTGATGCATTATTGTTGAATTATAAGTATTTTGTTTTGAAATTTATCCGAATCAAATTATGTCTGTTTTTTTGACCAGTTTTAATAACTGGAAAAAAATACAATTGTAAAAAAGATCGGGAAAAATAATAGTTTCATGTTCATTACACGTCAAAAATCTATGAATTATAGCCCAGAGAGAGCCTCTACAAAAAAATAAATTTGAAGGAAATATATTGAAAAGGAGGATTGAAGAACAGAAGCAATAACGAATGATGCATTTGGAGATGGAAAACAATGTAGATTTTGAAGGAAGTAGAAAACATGGATATTGGTGTTTATGGTCCACAAGAGGAGATAAAATGGTAAGATCACGTAACAAGAACAGAGGACATGTGATAAAAATCAGTTCCATTTAGAGGAAAACAAACCCAACAAGAAAATCTATTTGAAGGAAATATCTTGAAAAGTAGGACTGAAGAAAAATTGGAAATATAGAGTTTGATACAGAAGCAAGAACGAATCATGCATTTGGAGAATTTGTGGGAAGTAGAAAATATGAATATTGGTGTTTGTGGTTCACAAAAGAGGAGATGAAATGAAATGAAACATAAAACATGTGACAGAAATCAGTTCTATTTAAGGAAAAACAGTAGCCTTGACGATCACGAAAGGATAAAGTTGACGGATAATAAGGGATTTTGGAGAACCTAGTTGGAAGAATTTATTCGACATTGAGTTGTCCCTTTAATATATTTTTACGCCTATAGAAGGAGAAACATCGGAATTCAATAGCATAATGAATTAACCTATGATTAGAATTTATATCTTCCAAATAATCAAGAATTCAGTAGAGATGAAAAGGGAAATATTCTCCATTGAATATTGAATAGAAAGAGTTTTCTGAAAATTGAAGAATCTACGACAATAATGAAATTATATTTTTTTGTAATATCTAACAGAAAACGATGGAAGATAGTGACTTAAGTTAATCCTTCAGTCGAAGATGATTCCACATCTGATTTTATGAAAATCCTTTTCATTTTATCATACAAAGCAATCAGTAAAGATATTCCTTCTTCTGAGCTGAAGAAATAAAAAATCATATGATAAAAGAATCCACTTCTCTCTTCAATGATCGAAGAACCCAATAAAATGTGGTTATAGGTAAATATTTTTGAAATATTAATATTTAAGTTTCACTTTCAAAAATGTATGAATACCTTTCGGTCCTCAGCACTGACTATTCAAGAATGATCCTACTGTTTTTGTAAACCTGAATACCATTCTCAAAAACACGTAGAATAAACTTTCCCCAGAAATATTTCCAGAACACTATGTCTTAGAGACTGGACGTTTTGGGATCGTTCTTGCATAACCCTCAAAACAGACAGCTTTTCGTAAAATATCAATAAATACAGCTACAAATCTAGGGCATTATCAATATGGAAGTCTGTTTAAAGTTTTTCTGAAATAATCAATCTTGCCCAACAAGATTACCTTCAGTTGAACTGTTTTATAGGAAATTCATCAGAAATAGCTTTGAACACGAGTGTCGATTGGTCCCAATATGGCTGGTCCCTTTTTTGATTCGATGGAACAGAAACGTGTGATATTTGCATTAAATGTTCACCACAAAATTACCTACTACTGGCAAGACAAAATATATGGAATCATCACTACCTACACGCTCCACATCAAAAAGGTCTTGGATCATATGGAGTAGCTTGGAAACCTACGTATCTATTGTTTTTCCTATGCTGGAAACCTGAACCAGGTTCTGCATTATAGTAAATCACCCTTCGTATTCCGAAGGGATCAATATACCCAAAACTCCCAGAACGTTTATCTCCAGGTAAAGTCTGTTCTTCATGATATGCCCTTGGAATATAGTATCTGAATCCATCGTTGGTAACTGAAACCCCATCGTATGACGGATATTGGGGGTCATATCCATTTCCTAAATTATGTCCGCTATAAGGTTTTCCGTTCCTATCTATTGGATAAGTTGGGCCATTCTGGAACCTATAATCATTTTCCACTTGTTGTACATTTGGGTTATAGTCAAGAGAATTATCGATCTCTTTATATGGTTGAGGAGTATCATACAATGCCGGAATATACTGTTGTGATGGAGTTGTTGGCACTGCAGTTGTTGAATAGTATGGACGTTCAGTTGAAGTAACCACTGAAGGTATATATTCTCTTGAAGGAACCGGTGTTGACTGATAAGGATATTCTGGCGTAACTGTATTAGGTGAAGAGGGTATATAGTTACCGGAGACGAAGGTGAAATTACCTGGAGACTCCAAGTATTGTGAAGGAGTTGGCGATGGTAAGCGGTACGAATTCGGAGTTATTTCTACTAGAGGTACCTCAGTTGAGCTAATTATACCATATGGTGTCGTAGATACAACTGAATTTGGCGAAATGTATACATATGGTTTGGAGGAGGTACTGCTTATCGAGGCAGGGGTTGTACTGGGGAGGTAAGAAGTTGAAGGTAAGTAAGTAGTGGAAGGTGCTGCTGATGGGTATGGAACAGTGATGACTGGTCTCTGAGGATTTTTAACCGAGGTTCCAGCTGAGGCAGGATACTTCTTGGCTGCTTTAACTGCTTCGCCGACATTGGCATGCCTTCCCACGAAGACATTTTTCGATTTGACTATCCTGTATCCAGCGCTGTCTGCGACGTAGTCCCTTTGTCGCATGATGCCGTCAGCATCAATCCAAGCGTAAGTTCCCACTACGGTACCATCTTCCAGTCGTTTTTCTTTTCGGTACTGACCGCTGTCGGTTTGATATCGGAAGTATCGTTCGGGGCCTTCATCCGTCTGGATGTGGTATTGGTGAGGTGACGGAGTTTCCCATGCATTCGTTGGTGGTGTAGATATCCAACATCCTACCTGAAAATAAGAAAATTCTTTTATAGAATGGTTATGAAAAAATAAACAATTATAATTATGGGGTATTTTTTATGCGCTTCTAAAATGGTGGTTACAATGTTCTCTTTTTCCAATCTAGAACTATACTGGGTGTTATGTAAATACGTAGCCAAACACGAAGGGGTGATTTTTTGAGTGATTCTGAGATGAAAAGTTTATATAACTGAAGGTCCAGTAATGCTTTGTTTTCAAGATACAGGGTGTCAACATTTTCAAAAGAAATCGTTTTTTCCTAAATATCTTAATCTTGGCAGGATTATTTGAGATAGTAAGGAGCTGATCTAGCTCTAACTAGATTGGAATCATCATGTCCAGTGGCGTCCCGGAAGGCACCTTAACTAATATTTTTGACCAAAAAAATGTGCGCCACTGATTTTTAGCAATATTTGTATATTTATTTTCGCATTCGGCAACTGAAACTACAACTTTTTTTATTCCAGCATTTTTTTCGTATCTTGCTTTGTTTTTGAGAAAATACATAAAAATCACTTTACTGCATGTTCCTGGGACTACATAAAAAAAAATTTAACTACCAAACCATCAAAATCTGGGGTGTACTTGTTATTTTTTCCATATCAATAGTCTATTCTTGAAAATTGTTATCAGAAGTAATGCAAGCAATACGAAAAAATTATTAATTATTAAAAAATGTTTTTATTGTTTGTCCATGGATATGCAATAACGAGATTTTTATTTATGATTAAACAATTACAATTGCACGAAAGTCATCTTTTGAATTTTAAGATTAACTGTTTTCGATGAAACAAAGAACGTTAATTATTACTGCAGTGTTTCGAAAGTAAAGTTAGAGTGTCATGGAAGTGTCATAACCCCATAAGTACAGAAACACTTTCAAACATAAGGAAAAACAAGTTATTGATAAATATGAACTCTATGGACAGAAAACATAATTCACTGGTAATGAAAATAAATTTTGAAATCGAATACTCGACCAAACTGATAAACAAGGCACGTTAAAAATAGATAGACACCCGCACGCCCGGGAATGCATATAAAATGTCACCCTGTTACAACGGAGCTATTAACAACTCATCACCCTCCGAGTTACGCATATCTAAGGAATTTCATTAGTAAACAAAGAAACTATAAATGATAGGTTTTGACAGCGCATTAAATGCAATACGACCACGAAATGGATAATTCATTCATTTTTTATACATTTTTTCGGCTACTGTAACGAGCTATTAATTGCTAAGTTGGTGATTTATTATGACATGAAGAAGATAACTACCGTTAGGAATGTGACCCCGCGAGCCCACAAAGCAATACATGGAAGCGGAGATGATATAAAAGCGTGAAACTGCGGCAAAGAAAATGATTCGGTAAACAGAAATCGTTCACGTAACATGTCAACTCAGTTCATAGTACAATAGAGTCTATAAAACATGGCTATTCAGACAGTCATGATATTTTTTACGATATAGAAAAGTCAAGTGATAAGTCAACTCGAGAACAAAAACAGCAATTTCCAATAACCAAATTCACCAAGTTGCTAGCCAGTTTCGCAATAACAATTTATAATCAATTTAAATGCATCAAAACGAAACAACCATCCTGAGGTTGCCAAAACAAGAAATCATCCGGCATAAGATTATAACCCGAGATGTTTTTCTCTAATATACAGTGCGAGATAATAATTTAAACACGTAATTTCAGGAATTCCCAAAGAAAAGTTTATTATCAATTTGGATGGCGACAGTGAAAGTGAAACTGATCTTCGTGAGTAATTTTGTAGTTAAGAGAAATTATATGAATTGACTGAATCAGACCTTTATTCTGAGTAATTGAATATAATATATATGTATATATATATATATATATATATATATATATATATATATAATTTATTGATGATTTACGACCTTATATATCTAGACAGACTATACATATCTTTTATCAAAGGTTATTAAACAAAAATGTTTACTCAATGGAAAGTTGAGCAATTAATTAAAAAAATTAGCCTGTTTTTTTAGATTCTGAAATTTGAGGGGGAGGTGCCAATATGGCTACCAAATGTTGCAATTAGGTTCCGATTGACACAAAATTGATATCTGATAATTTTCAGAGTTTCGTTTTCGCTCTTTTTTTTTTCTTCAAAGTTTAAGACGTCAAATTGGCGGTTTCAATATGACTGCCACATTTTATCATCCATGGTCTCAACACAATGGAAATTTCAACAAGTATTAATTTTTTTTTTCAGATATTTTGAGAGTTCTCAGAGTTGCATATTAAATTTTTTCAACACAATTTGAAAATTCAAAATTATGATGCCAATATGGCTCTGCCAAATTTCATGATTCATGGTCTAATTTAACTCATTGAATCATTGAAGAATTTTAACTGTCCTTAGCGATCAAATCAATATTCGAGAGTATTCATATTTTCAGATTCCACATTTTTACACGCTTTATATTAGCTTCACTTGTATGTTTGTTTGTAACCGACTCCTTTGGGCGTGATTTTGACCCACTTCCAGACGTCCGAATACAATACAATACAATAGTTTATTCATCCTGTAAGACCACATGTGATATAGGACAAGTCAATAAAAGCAGTAAAAAGTCAATAAAAGCAGTAAAAAAGGTCTAACACTTACAAATATTGTAAGTCATAGAAACATACAAACATGCAAATAAAACTATATGATAATCTGTTAAATGTTGTATAACTAAATTAAAGCTAAATTGCTACTGAATTCTTGTGTTGTAAGGACATAGATCAACAAGAAAATTTTTTAGTTAGTTTTCGTTTAAAAATATGTGTTGATAAACTCTTCAACTTCTGTGGAAGTAAATTGTACAAGTACAAACCAAAAGTATTCGGTGATTTTTTGGATAGTTCCAGGTGCCTGAAAGGTACCTGAAAGTTCTCTTTTTCCTTGTATCGTGAGTATGCTTGTCACAGTTCCTTTTGTAGGTATTTTGATTACAATGCATCCCAAAAGTGCATCCCAAAAACTTGGTTTTTTGTTTCGTGCCAAGAGCTATTTCACCCCCACCCAGCTGCTTATGATCTATAAGGCACAGATCCGACCTGTCCTGGAATACTGTTCCCATATTTGGAGCGCGGCACCTAAACATATCCTGAGGCTATTGGATTCTGTCCAAAAAAGGGCAATTCGTCTCGTCGGTGATGCCTCGCTTACAAACTCGCTCACTTGTCTGGAACACCGTAGAAAAGTTGTCGATTTGTCTCTATTTTATAGATATTTTCATGGGCGATGCTCTTCTGAAATATCAACAATCGATCCTGCTTTGGCAGTCTCTTCGAGACTAACCCGTCAAGTTCAGTCATCACACCCCTTCGTGGTCACTTTGGAGACCTGCAGAACATCACTTTCCAAAGACTCGTTCATCCAACGAACAGCGAGGCTTTGGAACTCATTGCCTAGGGAGGTGTTCCCCGAGGCATACAACCTCCAGAAATTTAAGAAGAACACCAACTCCTACCTTCTTTCCCTTGGTTCCCACGATGTTCTCTGAACATTACAGGATATCCCTTTTCGTGGGAACCAGAACATAAAAAAAAATACAGTGATAAGCATTCCATTTGAGTTTTATCGTGTAAAATAAAAATACCGAGTGCATACATTGATGACAGTTGATGGTCTGGAGTAAGTTATCTGTTTTTCTGAACTTATGTTTTGGTCAAAGGATTCAAAATGACTGTTATTTTGGTTTTTTGGCATACATATATCTCCATTGTCCATGTTCATATAAGAAATTAGTCCCCAGTATTTTTCTAATGACATTTTTTTAATATTATTCATTTTTCGATTTGTATCATGTCAAGACTATACAGAAAGAATAGTTTTCGTTTTTCTTTATAGTTTGCTAATTCTGTTTTATAATTTTGTTTCTCTCAACTTGAGCCATGATTGTCAGGATATGCACCTATATTTAATCATTTTATATATATTTCTTATGATTCCGAGTGCATTATTGGTATAAACTTCTGAGATCAGTGGTACTTCTAGATGAACGCCCCACACTCCCAAGTATAGAGAGGAAGGGATATTTTTTGAAGTCGCTCTCTAGAAATAATCTCGGTTCAATTATTCCCAAGTAATTGATGCTCCCTACACATCAAAATAGTAACTTTGACGAGCAATTTTACAAAGAAGGATACATCAAATATAGGGACACTATATTTGAGATTTCCTCAGCGTTATTGGTTTATTAGTATTGAATATTTCTTCCGATAACCAGCCAGTGGCGTAGCTGGAGTAATCAGAGTGGTATTCATTTCAATACACACTTTTTAATACTATAACTTACCACGGGTAGTTAGTGAGGGGTTTAACCATATTATTATATAATAACATAATAGACCAGTGGCGTAACATAAGGAAAAACGATTGTTCAAACAAATTTGACTTTGACATAACTTGAAACAGTGCATACGTAATTATTTGATAGAAATTATTTGAAGTGTTTTTAAGAGTTTTAGGCTATACAATTCGTTACTGATATTAGAAAATGGTTCAGTTTACAAATGCCGATATGCATTTTGTCTATGGAATGGCCCAAGGCAATTCCATAGCGGCTAGATGCATTTATTAAGGAAGATATCCTCATCGCATTGTAGCAATTAGACAAACGTTTTTGAGAATTCACGAAAGGCTGTGCGAATTAGGCACCTTCCAAAGGTTGGCTGCTCTTATTGGAAGACCTGCAACGGTGAGAACAGTGGAGCTGGAGGAAGCAGTTTTACGTGAAGTTGAGCATAGCGCCGATACAAGTACACGCAAAATTGCACAACAATTAAACATTTCTCACTTTACTGTATGGAAAATTTTAAGGGACTATCAACTGTATCCTTACCACGTACAGCGTGTGCAAGCGTTATTACCTGCGGATTTTCCCAAGCGAGTTGTTCATTCTACTTGGCTTTTGCAACAACAGGCAGCATCTCCGACATTTCTATCCCGTATATTGTTCACCGATGAAGCGTGTTTTTCCCGAAACTCAATTATGAACTTTCATAACAATCATATCTGGGCTGAAGAAAATCCCCATGCGGTTATAGAACATCATTATCAATAACAGTTTTGTGAATGTTTGGGTTGGTATTGTGGGTGATTATCTCATTGGACCTCATTTTTACCCCCGAGATTGAATGGTCAAGAGTATCGTCATTTTTTGTAATTTATGTTACCTGTACTATTAGAAAATGTCCCATTGGCAGTAAGAGGAGCAATGTGGTTCATGCACGATGGGGCCCAACCTCACTTCAGCATAGTAGCACGTCAATTTTTACATGCAATTTATGGAGAAAACTGGATAGGTCGCGCAGGTCCACAGTCATGGCCACCTAGGTCACCAGATTTAAATCCCTCAGATTTATTCCTTTGGGGACATTCAAAGTCCCTCGTTTATAAAACTCCAGTCAACACTGAAGAAGAATTAATCCAACGGATACGGGATTCATGTGATCAGATAAGACATACGCCGGAAATATTTCAACGTGTTCGGCAATCGATGTTAAGACGAGGTAATGCTTGCATTGAAGTTGAAGGGGGACATTTTGAGAAACTATTGTGAGTTTTGTGTTACTTATTGATAAATGTTTTCTAACTGAACAAAATTGCGTACCATTTATTAAAGTGTGGTTTCAATGAAGGGTTCTTCTTATTTCATGTTTTTTTTTCAATTTCCGGCGTTACCACATAACAATAAAGTGATTTTTATTTTTTTTCTCAAAAACAAAGCGAGATACGAAAAAATGACAAAAATAAAAAGTTGTAGTTTTAGTAGCTCAATGCGAAACAAATAAAATTTGCAAAAAAATCAGTGGCGCTAATTTTTTTTTGTCAGAAATATTAGTTAAGGTGCCTTCCGGGACGACACTGGAATTTATATTTTCAATCTAGTTAGGGCTAAATTAGGCCTTTGCTACCCCAAATAACACTGCCAAATTTGAACAAAATCGGCTGAAGGATTATTAAGATATTTAGGAAAAAACTATTTCTTTTTTAAATGTTGACACCCTGTATCTTGAAAACGAAGAATTACCGGACCTATGTATATATGAACGTTCCGTCTTAGAATTACTCAAAAAATCACCACTTCAAGTTTGGCCACGTACTTACATAACACCCTGCAGGTATATGGCTAGCATGAATTTCAACACCAGTTTTCTTACCAATTATAATAATCATACATATTCTATGAGAAAGAGGAAGATTTAGGGCCTTTCGATTATATCGGATCGACTGGAATGGAATCATCGGATTGACTGGAATAAAATCATCGGATTGACTAACGCAGAGTTTCAGATTTTGTAGGATTTCCAATATTATCGAAAACTATCCTCATTTGAAATTTCCAATGAAAAAACCAAAATTACCGCCTGCCAGGGGAAAATCACGTTGAAGGCAGCGTAGTAGCATATTAATGAGCAGGAGACATAGCGAGGGGTATATATGTATGCCGATTTTCAGAGGGGAGGTTAAGTTTCAAGTACATGGATGTTGAACTCGTCAAAGGATCCCTACCTCTGTCTTATTTAAAAGTTTAATATTCATTCAGAAAATCCAAAATTCTTCAACAATTATGTTTTAAAGTTTTCTGTCACTAGGTGCCGCCGGTTGACAGTTATCTCTTCCGACGTACCTAAAGATGTTGTAAGCTTGATGGTGATTTTATTTATGTTGTGTCTCGCTTCGGCCAGAGCACTCCGGATCTCTGGCTGGTGACTCCTCCGTACTGATGAGGGCCAAAAAGCCTGAAACCGGTATGCGGATTGTTAGGCGGACACGACATGATTCAAACATAATCGAGCTTATCAGAAAGAAACATTTGCGAACAATTTCCATTTATATGGAAGTTTGCATGGATCGTCAGGTGAATATCATTCAACGTTCTGCTAGGAAAGTAGTTGTTTTCCACCTGTGGTCTACCCATTGTGTTTCAATTTATATTGAATCCTTTTGTGAAGACGACTTTGTGTACTTTATGCACTTAATTTCATAATTATGTTTTAGTAATTCGACAATTATATAATAAATTTTTGACTGAGAGGAAATATATTTAATTGACAATGCTGAACAAATTGAATTCCCGAATTATTCAAAATTTTAAAAGCAAACTTCTCAAAATTAGAAATGTATTGAGAACTAGCTGGTACCCGCGACTTCGTACGCGTTGAATTTGTTTTTTTCCAATATTTTTCTTTGTGTTGTTCCATCTAGTTTATATCTGTGGCTTTGCCCGGGTCCCATTATATCCTTATCTCGTTTTCCGTTATCCCGTTATTTTGTTGTCCCCTTACCGTTATCCCGTTATATCCTTATCCCATCATCACGTTTTGGTGACATAATTGATTTGACACCGAAAGTAATGCTTTGTGACAACTATTACAAATTCATCCCTTTAGGGACGGAATTTTCGAATGAGGTTAAACACGATCCATTTATTTGTAACATAGAGCCAAAACACCAATTTTCATGACCCTTACTTGAAAACTAACGGAACCCCCAGAAAAATGTTCACCCTCCATTTCACCCCTTTAGGAGTTGAATTTCTAAAAATACTGAAACATGTATTTCTTTATTTGCAACAAAGACCTCAAATACCAATTTTTATGACCATATTTTAAAAACTAACGGAACCCCCAAACAAACAGAAAATCTCTTAGAAAGATCTAAATGTTCATAATTATATTTTTCTATAGATATCAGTGCAATATTGGATAGTCTCTTTGGTGACATCGAAGGTTTGAGAAATGATTGTATTAACTCCAGTTAAAACAACAAGGTAATTTTTTTGAGTGATATGGAAAAATTTGGAAATGAAGACAATAAATAACTCATTATTCATCATGTAATCCAAAATAATTGAAGGCTGTCTTGGAGCGAGGATTTCTCTGAAACAAAATATTCCATTCTATGAGTCCTGACCTGGCCATTCGGGTATTTTTTCATTTATAGATTATCATCCAATTCCATTCTCTATTCTTTCAAATTGACGGAATTCATCATATGAAAACAATACAAAATACTGAATCTTTCGTTCAGAGAGGTTTTAGCTCTATCTATTGAATGAAAGTAAAAATTGTTTTCAACCAACGAAAAAAGGAAGAGGTTCTCTAGTCGACGCGTATTTTTTTTTATCGTTATTTTTTCATGTTTGACGCATAACTTTTCACAGAGTAGTCCGATTTTGATACCTCAAAGTTGATCCCATTGAAAAGGGTAGGAAAATAGGGGATTGATTGTTAATCGATATTACCACGCATAACTTTGTACTGGGTTATCCGATTCAGATGATTCTTTTTTATTGAATAGGGTATACCTCGAAGTTGATCCCATTTGGATTTAAAAACGAACATTCCTAAGGCTAGAGAAATAGGGGATGATTGATTTTTCACCTGTCAACCAATTCTGTTGAAACTTGGCACATATATTTAGCACTACAACATAATGGAGACCTGAAATTAATAAAGTAGGTAGTGATGAGTATATTTTTGCCACAAAATAAATGAAAAATAAAAACTTTTTAACTAAAAATTTAACCGACGAAAACAAGAACTGTAGAGCGAAAAATAAAATAAACCTTTTTAGTCTTAATAACTAAGCTCCTAATTAGTTTAGGAGCTTAGTTATTGAGACTGAAAGGGTTTAATTTATTTTCGCTTTTCAGTTCCTTTTTTCGTCGGTTTGATTTTTTGTTAAATGTTTTTGAAGTTATGTTCCGCGTCTTCTAGGACTCATCGCTTGATTTAAACAGAAAATATCTTGGTTTCTCACTAATTCCAATTCGGGATCTACAGGGTGATTCATAAGTACTTTGACAAACTTCAGGAGGTGATTCCTCACAACATTCTAATATGGATTGTTCAAATGAATACATGTCCGAAAACGCTTCGTTTCCAAGATACAGGGTCTTAAAGTTTTATTTTTATTTTAGTTTTTTTCGAATAACTTTCCATATACTGGCCTTAATTGAACGGAAATTTGTATTGAGAGTTTTTTGAGGTGTCGAATTCGAACATGTTATTATTGCTCGTACGCGTAGGGGGCGTCACCTACACGTCTTTATTTTGAAGATTCATAACTTTTTTAAGCGTACTTCTAGCACATTTTTCAGTGAAAAAATCAATTCTTCTATCATATCTACGTAAAAAAGCTACCCTTGTTACAAGTCGCTATAAGCAACCGTTTTCTAGATATTTGGACTTGAAAATTTCGAGTCGATTATTTGATCATCGATGCGTGTTGAAGTTATTAACATAATTTTGCATTTTTCACAAGAATGCTTAGGAAATGAATTTGATGTTTAAGTGAGTAGTTTTGGTAATTACATATTATGTGACAGTTGAACGTTTTGTTGTTTTGTTGAAGTTTCTGCAAGTTTAAAAACACTAATTTAAAAAAAAAATATTTAAACAATAATAAATTTTATTCATACCATATTCTTTTGCCACGAAACATTCCCCAACGCATTACTATGTGTCAGTGGTTTTTGAGAAAATTGGCTGGAAATCCTCAATTTTTAGGATATGTACTCTTCACAGACGAGGCAAACTTCTCCCTAAATGCGATCACAAACTTTCACAACAACCATGGGCTCTGGAAAATCCGCACGAAGTTAGTGAAAGACATTATCAGTATCAATTTTCTGTAAATGTAGGGGCGGCAATAATTGATAATTACTTGATAGGTCCTTTCTTTCTTCCGTTCCGACTGAATGGCGCAACTAACAGAGACTTTTTAGGAAATGAATTCAGAATGTCTCATTAGAAATTCGTATCCGCATGTGGTTTATGCATGATGGGCTCCGGCCCATTTTGGCGTTGTAGCCAGGGAATTCCTTAACACTGTCTATCCAAATCGATGGATCGGTAGGGGTGTAGAACCTAACCAGGCGTGGGCACCAAGGTCCCCAGATCTAAACCCGCTAGATTTTCATTTTTGGGAACATTTGAAGTCACTAGTTTATAAAACTCCAGTAGCGAATGAGGAAGATCTGAAAAACCGAATAGTAGACGCCTGTGAAACAATGAGAAACACACCAATAATTTTTGAGCGGGTACTAGATTCAATGAATGCCTGTATTTTCGCTGAAGGTGGACACTTTGAACAATTCATTTGAATACAATTTATTTTATTTTATTTCATTCTACATTTCCAAAATTTCTTGAAATAAAATATTCATATTTCTTGCAAATTTTATTATATTTTGCACCCTTGATACAAAAATAACTATTTCAAACGAGTAAAAATAAATAGAATAGGTAGCGCCCCCTACAACTAAAACTATTTACTCAAACGTCAAATTCATTTCCTAAGCATTCTTGAGAAAAATGCAATATAATGGTAATAACTTCAACACGCATCGATTAACAAATAATCGACTTGAAATTTTCAAGTCCAAATATCTAGAAAACGGTTGCTTACAGCGATTTGTAACAAGGGTAGCTTTTTTACTTAGATATGATAGGGAAAATGATTTTTTCACTGAAAAGTGTGTTAGAAGTACGCTCTAAAGAGTTATGAATCTTCAAAAAAGAGAAATACGTGTAGGTGACGCCCCCTACGAGTAAGAGCAATAATAACATCAGGTTCGAATTTGACACCTCAAAAACCCTCTCAATACCAATTTTCGTTCAATTGAGTTATTTGAAAAAACGAAAATAAAAATAAAACTTTAAGACCCTGTATCTTGGAAACGAAGCGTTATATATTTATTTGGACAATTCGTATTAGAATATTGTGAGAAATCACCTCCTGAAGTTTGTCGAAGTACTTTTGAATCACCCTGCATAATATGAAAAAATGATTAGGATTATTTTGGGCCTGGTTTGGATATTTGATAGATTATTATGGAGCAAACCAAGTTAGTTCTCATGAAAAGTTTATAATCATATCATGAAAATTTCATATACTATAGGCTGCAGTGCGGCCACCTCTTAATCTGACCTGCCTGTGCGGTCGAGTATTTTTTGTTGCCCTCATTTTGTTGGAATTCTAGGTTACCGAAAATAAACCAAGGCTTTTCGAATCAAGAAAACTGACACTAAGTGTGCAATAAGAGTAATCCATGTTCTTGCAGGTTCAACGCTGATCATTTAATTGAAATTCAAAATAATAATATAGTATTCGCATAAAAAAAAAGATGAATATCAAGACTTTTTCTGTCATATTTCATTTATGTATACCCAACACGACATTTCAGCATTGGTTTCATCTCTCCGGATTCAAGTGAGAGTTCACCAATATTGATTTCAGATATTTTCATGGGACTATTCATGATAAAAATGATTATGAACACATTTCGTATACACATTTATTAATAAAAATCGAACATGAATTATTATATCCTCAAAGTGGAATATTCAACAAATCAAAATATTTGCATGTGACATTTTCAATGTACAACAAACTGAAGAAGAAGGAAAGATTTATTCATACCATACAATAATGTTCATGTAACAATCAACTAACGACTGATGAATCTGAACTTGAGAGGTTTACTGGGAGATGCCAGTAATTTATGAGAACTCTTGATGTCACCATAATTGTACTCGATTCTGAATTTTCTGCAAATCTTGTATAAAACCATGGCGATTTCCGTTTCTGCCAGATCTTTGGCCAAACAGGCTCTAGGCCCATGGCCGAAAGGCATGGAAGCAAAAGCTTGAAATTCGTTACCAAATCCACCCAGATCGTCAGTCAGCCATCTTTCTGGTTTGAACCTACTCGCGTCTTCAAAATAGTCTTCTCCCATATTGTTCAAATGGGTGGCGAAAAGGATGTTAGTGCCTTTCGGGATACGATAATGATGAATGACAACGTCGTTACTCAATATTCTGCTCAAAATTGGCATGGGAGGATCGAGTCTGAGGCATTCTTTGATGCAGGCCTGGAGATATTTTATTCTCTTCAAATCTTGGATATGGATGTTTTCCCCATATGTTTTCACCTCCTCGTATAGTTTGATTTGACAACGTGGATTCCTCGCTAGGTGATAAAGGAGAAAAGCGACAGTATGCGCTATAGCATTCGCACCAATCAAATACATATCCAGCAGGATTGTCATGACATCTTCCTCCACAATGCCCTCCTTCAGGAGTAAACTTTCAAGTAGGGAAACCTTTTCCAAAAAAACGTTAGAGGAATTCTTCTCCTTCAAAGAATGCATCGCCTTCTCCACATGCTTGCTCAATACCCTATCGACAATATCACAATTTGACACCAGCGAGTTCCACGATCGAGTTTTGATGAATTTCCAGAAATGAAAAGCATATTCGCATTTTCTGATAGCCTCTGTAGCCCCAAATAATCCATCGAGTAGCTTACCTGGATCCGAAGTCGGACTGACACCACAAGGATCCAGGAATCCCAATTTCTTGTTCAGTGTCACTGCTGACAGACATTCGAGGGACCACTTGTATATTTCCACGTCAAAGTTACTCGGCATCTCTTCCTGTTTGTTTCTGATCACTAGCATTCGCTCGATGAGTTCGTCACAAATCTTCTGAAGCTTATCGTATTGGTCGGTGATAATATCCTGCATGGGCTTTTCTATAGATTGACGAATTTTCTCCCATTCGGGGCCGTATGCTAGAAATGGTCCAGCTTGACGATATTTCCGATATTCTCGTCGATACTTCTCGATAGAATCCAAGCAAGATCTAATGGGGTATTGCCCCTCACTTCGAAAAATAGCACAAGCATGTTCCGGTCTGCTTAAAAGAACAACGTCACTGCCGAAAGCACCATGAATTCTCACAACAGGACCATATACGTTGAAAAATTTCTTGAAAAATGGGGCATTACCGCCCCAGCTGAGGATTCCACTGAAAAATTTTCCGCCACTGAGTAAGTATTGGGCCATTCTAGTGATTACTTCTGACTCCATGACGGGAATCTTTGTCCAGAGCTTTGAAATGAGTCGCAGACTCACGGGTCCGGGAATGTCATCGAACGAGATAGTTTGTTGCTCCTCAACATTAACAAGGTTCGTTTTCGCATTCTTCGCCATGTACGGGGCTGTTTTTATCGGTTCCGGTGTGACAGCGCTAGTACTAGTCGTTGGCTTGCTTTCAACTTCGGTTTGTTGCTCTTGCTTCAGAGCCGCGGCAGTTGATTTCATTGAATTTGCATAATGTTTTTGTTGTAATACCCGTCTTGGGATATAAAATTGAAGGCGTCTGAGTTTACTTTGCCACATTTTCACCAATGAACTCGAAAGGAATAATTACTCGGCAATTCACTTGAATTCAATTTGACTTTTTACGAATCAACGTCAGTTTTGCCTTCAAAGCCTCCTAGACCATCATAGCACTGTTTTCATGCACAGGTTGAACGATACCGCGTGTTTCAAAACATCATTCATTAATCGAATACTCAACTCTCTGTGTATATATATATATATATATATATATATATATATATATATATATATACAAGGTGGGTCAGAAGTATGCATGTCCGCTAATATTATTCAATCGAATGCAACTTCCTGTAGAGTGATCCTAAAGACCAAGAAAATATATTATAATGGAAATTATGTACGGGGTGTAATATTCTTGCACAACCGCTAGCCAGAAAAAATATATAAAAAGTATGATTTACCTACCACCTGTTTTGAAGATCCCAAAATTTGAACGAATTTGACAAAAAAAATAATTATATTTGATTTGATATAAAATGGCATTATACCAGTCGTTCACGGGTGTGCTCTCAAGTTGATCCAAGCATTGTGAATGCAATTTTTGCATAATGATACTAATCTGACACCCCAAGAAGGTTCTTAGCCTATTTCCATATAATTATAAGCTTTCATTAAGTTTCCCCTGTCCCGGTTAAATTTGACCGACTTCTAGTGAAATTTGGCAGGTGTTCATAGTTTCCGTGACAATGCATTTTGGAATTTTTGTTGGAGAAAAAAATAAAATGGCGGCTCTAAGATGGCGGACGAGATTTGTATTTATGGTCCGATTCGACTCAAAACTGGTATGTGGGTGTTTTCGGAGTCGGAGATTATGAATTTGCTGTCAAAATTCATAAAATAAAAATGGCGGCTCCAAGATGGTGAACTATCTCTGTGATTATAGTCCGATTCTATTCAAGATTGGTATGTGGAGGTTTTTGGTCAAAATTCATGAATTCAAGATGGCGGATGAGTTTTGTAATAAGGTCCGGTTCAATTCAAAATTGCTATGTGGGAGTATTCGGGGTAGAAAATTATGAATTTTCTGTGAAAATTCATGAAACCAAAATGGCGGCAACAAGATGGCGGACGATCTCTGTGATTATGGCCCGATTATATTCAAAATTGGAATGTGGAGGTATTTGGGGTCGGAGATTATGAATTTTTGGTCAAAATTCATAAATTCAAGATGACGGACGAGTTTTGTAATCATGGTTCGATTCTATTAAAAATTGCTATATGGGGGTTTTCAGGGTTGAAAATCATTATTATTTTGTCAAAATTCATGAAATCAATGTATGTCGTGGTTTAGCGGACGGAGATTGAGAATTTTGTCGAAGATTATTGATTTTTTGTCAGAATTCATAAATTGAAGATGACAGGATGGCGGACGAGATGATTTTCAGATTGTCTTCCCATTGAAGAAGTAGATAGCTCAGAACTTACAGGAAAAAGGCCTAATAATAACGATGCTTCAACAAAAATGTATAGATAAAGGCGTACTCACTAAAAAAAACACAATAAAATAATTAATAAAAAAAACCTGTTTTAGGACAAGCTTTTTTCAAATGCGCTTGAAAGTAAAGAATAATTGCTTTGGATGTGCGACATAGGCTATTTCGTGAGTTATAGATTCAAAAGCTTTTGTATTCGAACTGAAAACTTTCCGCGACAAGCATTTGAATCTACAGTGCTTCTCAAAAGTCCCCTCCCGCCCTCTTATTTTTGGAACGATTATACATAAACAAGTGAAATTTGGAAACTGAATATTAAAGGTTGTAAACTTCCCTACTAGTGATGATAGATGACGAAATCGTCAAAGATGACGTCACAAGGCCATGGTGACCAATGATTTTAAATGGAACCCTACGGCAAGCGAAAAAAAAAACCTATTCAATGATACTAATTTTGTTTGTGTTTATGGCAGTTTTAATGGCTCATTAGTAAACATTAAAATTTAAATTCCATTCAGTATGATATTAATCACAGATTTGAGAATCAGTATCTACTTGAAAAAATTGCACTTCCTGACAGTGAAATATCCTATTTTTAAACTCTTCTCGTACTTTTGCGAATGTGTCTGCGGAAACAGCCTCACATTCTGCAACAATACGTTGCTTTAAAACCTCAATATTGTCAGGTTCAGTGGCGTAGACCTTCGATTTAAGCTACCCCCACAGAAAAAAATCCAAAGGTGTGAGGTCCGGTGATCGAGCTGGTCATTCCGTTGAACCTCGTCGTCCAATCCATCTACCACGATACTCCTCATCCAAATACCGTCTCACTGCACCGTAATAGTGTGGAGGAGCACCATCCTGTTGGAATGTTATTTCCAAATTGCCGAAATCATCTGGATTATCTTTCAAAATTTCAAGGATTAACGGTTCTATTGCGTTTTGGAACAGCTCCAGATAAACCTCAACAGTTAAATTAGTATTTGAAAAAAGAGGCCCAACGATGTGGTTTCTCAGGATACCTGCCCAAACATTCACCTTCTGGGGAAATTGGGTATGTGTTTCACGGAACAGGTGAGGATTTGCGTCACTCCAATACCTCACATTCTGTGTATTTACATTTACATTTAGGTAGAAAGTACTTTCGTCACTAAAACAAATTGTTTTGACATAGTCTGGCTGTTGGTTAATTTTAGTTTCCATATTTTCACAAAATTCTAGTCTTCGGTCTGGGTCGTCGTCTGAGACTTGATGAAGCATTTTTGATTTGTATGGATGAAATTTGTTTTTTTTGTGTACTGTACTTTGACTGACTTTACAGGTAGATGCAACGTGAGTTGTTGAAGAAGTAGGATTAACTATTACTTCTGCCAGTTTATCAATTTTTTTCTCATCAGAAATTTGTGGTCTGCCAGATTGTTTCGCATCATTAATACTATCCGTTGTTTCGAACTTACGGAGAAGCTCCCCCAAATAAGTCCTCGAAACGGGGCGATCGAGAAACCTCTCATTAAAAATTCGTTCTGCTGCATGAATATTTTATCCAGTTTCACCAAGAATTAGGATCGCTGCTACTTTATCACCTAAAGCACGTACCATTTCGCTTCTTGAAGCACTTAAACGTTCGGCTCACAACTTTAACAAATCATTAAAATGTACAAAAATATTAAAAGTAAAAGCTGCTAAAACAGTTAAACGTTCGATCAACAATACACAAATTATTGAATGTACAAAAACTTGGACAATTAGAAAAACGTCGAATTAGGGAGACTAACAAAAACCTCAGCTTATTTGACAACTAACCAGAGGCGGAGCTTGAATTTGGAATTTCAGTATTTACTGATTTAATTCATCACAGCTTTGTGTTTCTTGAAAGCGAGTTGCTAAAACTGCCATAAACACAAACAAAATTAGTATAATTCAATAGGTTTTTTCGATACCTTCTAAAAGAGGTGTCGCTTGCCGTAGGGTTCCATTCAAAATTATTGGTCACAATGGCCTTGTGACGTCATCTTTGACTATTTCGACATCTATCATCACTAGTAGAGAGGTTTACAACCTTTAATATTCAGTTTTCAAATTTCACTTGTTTATGTATAATCGTTTCCAAAAATAAGAAGGGGGGAGCGACTTTTGAGAAGCACTGTATAATTCACGAAGCACATCCAAAGATAATTGCTTTGGATGTGCTTCGTGAATTATAGATTCAAATGTTTTTGCTTTTTAGCGCATTTGAATAAAATCTCGTCTTTAAAAAGTTTTTTTTTATAATTATTTTATTTTAAATCATGGTGGGTCAGAAGTACGTTAGTGTTATCAATTGATGTGATTTTCTAGAGAACCTTTTGCTTGGTGGTCCTACAGATTCAAAAAAGGATCATAGCCTAGTACATATCATGTATATACAGTGTGACTAAGAAGTATGTTTATCAGGCTATGAAAACATCTGAAAGCCCTTAGCAACCACACAATAAGTTCTTAGTATTGCATATGTCAGTATTAAATTGATTTGAGTTCTTTGAAAATAAAAATGTTCATAAAATCAGATGTGGAATCATCTGCGACTGATAGATAAACTTTAGTCACTATCTTCCATCGTTCAAGATAATTTATTGTGGGGTATTCATGTTGAAAAGGGAAACATTCTCAATTTAATATTAAATAGAAATATTTTTCTGTGAATTGAAAAATCCACGATAGAAATGAAGTTATTGTTTGTGAATGTCTAACAGAAAACAACTACTTCCCCGGCTGAAGCCACGCTGGACATTGAACTACATCAGATGTACAGAGATTCACTACTTATTTCGGTTTAATACGCTTACAAACGTTTCATGGATTATTGCCAAGAAAAAAAGACCTCCCGATCTGGAAATGTCATGATTGCATACTTTTCCAATTTATCCACAAAGTTGAGAGCATCTACGTTATGGTCAAATTACTCCTTGCTGATAGCAACAATTAGTACAAAAGAAGATATTGATATCACAAAATATTCGAAATTACGTGCTTTCCTGAAACTGACAACTATGAGCCAAAGAAGTCAAAAGATTTGTCAGATGAACAAATTGAAACGTTTATTACTCAAGCACCAGATTATATATACTTAATGAATAGATATGTTTAAAGTGTAAGAATTTTAAATTTACCTAGATATTTTGTACTGTTTACTTTTCAGGTTGCCTTAATATTTGGTGTTGCTGGTGCATGTCGTCGTGATGAACTATATCAATTAAATTCGAATGACATAGAAGATTTTGGATCTAAGCTTTTGATTAAAATACCGGATAACGAACAAACCAAGATCATTTGTAATAAACGAAACTTAGATGCCATTGTATAGAAAATATGTTGCATGTCGTCCAGAAAATTTGCCGTTTTTTCTTTAAATATTCAAATGGGAAAGGTTGCAGGCAAGTAGTGGGAATACATCAGTTTGGCAAAATACCTCAAATTGTCGCAAAATTTTGAAATTTGCCATATGCACATGAATACACAGGACATTGTTTCCGTCGGTCCTCTGCGACAATTTTGGTTAATGCTGGGGCAGATTTAATTGCTTTAAAGAGGCATGGGGAATGGAAATCCTCAAGCGTTGCCGAAGGATATAAGTGGAATAATTTACAAATAAAGTAGAAATCGCAGATAAAATATTCAGAGAGGGAATTGACAAAGAGAAATCTGCTAATACTATTAGTATTATTTCCGAAGAAGAAAACAGCAATAACGTCGCTGACTATTCAGGTAACATAACAGATAAATTTGAAGGGAGAAGTGACAAAGAGCATGACTTTTCAGGTAGAGTTCAGCCAATGTTTAATAATTGTACAAACTGCAACATAACTATACATATACAAAAATAGTTATAATAAACGTTCCTTATGTGTAATAATATATTCAATAAACGTTCTTAATGTGAGTTGGTTGTTTGCGTGTATTTATTTACTGTCTAAAATGTATATAAAAAACCGGTAGGGACCGATTTTGACGGCCTAGGCCGGCAAACATTTTAACGGACTAAAATACTAGATTAGCGTATTGTGGAGTCTGAAGTTGCTCCAAAAAAGTAGGCATTCTTGAGCGATTTCAGAAAAAAACAATTTAGACTACCTAATATTTGAGTTGTTTAGGGAGCGTTTTGATTTTTTTATCAAATAGGACTACCGTCAATCATATTAAAAACTATATTACGTCTGTCTCTAAGGCTCTTTCGCAATTCGTGAAGCATGGAAGAGGAAACCCTTCTCTGATTAATACTCTGAAACAAGGAGACAAACTGATAAAATATGGCGAGAGCATCTGCCAGATATTTTCAGAATATTTTTTGTTCTAATTTCGGACCCCCAAACCTCAACAACAAGAGTAACCATACCAGAGAGTGGAAGCGTGAAATAGATTTTCGTCGAGAAAAATGAATTGAAGATCTGGTGATGCCAGATGCATCCATGTTACAAATGATTTGTACTCCTTTTTGCAAAATATTTTTCTCTGTCGTTTTCATCTCAATTAAGACTGGATCAGAAAATCAATTGTCACAAAGAATTATTCCATTTTTATCGTGGTTTCCTCTATTTTCAGAAAAATCTTCATATTCAATATTCAATTGAGAATGTTTCCCTTTTCAATATGAATACCCCCATGAGGTCTTGATTGATGGAAGATAGTGACTAAAGTTTATCTTTCAGTTGCAGATGATTCCACATCCGATTTTATGAGCACCCTGTTCATATTTTCAAACAAATCTCCACGATGAAGCTGCTGGCATTGACGTACTTCCAACTGGTTTTCTGAAATACTATGCAAATGGATTTTCAGAAATCATTTCATCCTTTTCAATAAATCACTCGGCGAGGGTCATTTTCTCAGAACTAAGCATCACTCGAATC
Source organism: Gonioctena quinquepunctata (assembly GCA_018342105.1). Lineage (NCBI taxonomy): Eukaryota > Metazoa > Arthropoda > Insecta > Coleoptera > Chrysomelidae > Gonioctena > Gonioctena quinquepunctata. The sequence goes on from JAFIRS010000088.1 coordinate 865,005, forward strand.
TATTCGAATCTATTGCAATCTACATTCTTTATATGGATGTCAAATCCGTTATCAATAACGAACAGCATCGTGGAATCTAACTCATTCACATGTACCGTCAAAAACATGAACATGCCATTTATACCGACTTCACCAAAACTGTCGATGAGATTGACCAAAGGTACTATTGAAAAAACTTGCAGATGTCGGTATTCCTGCTGGAAATCTTTTAGAACTCCTACATCGCTAATTGAGTACTCAAGCAGTAGTAATTAAGAACCTACCGATCTAATTTTTCTGTAATAACTCTAGGGATGCCACATAGTTCTCAGCAGAAAGCCTAATTCTGCTTTCAGCATAATACAACAACTACATAAAGACCTATTCTATTAAAACTTTTTTTCCAATGTATCGTGTTCACTATGTCAGAAAGCGTTCTCATCCAAAAAGACTTAAATCGACTTCTTCTTAACCCCAAAAATTGTAATTTTAGAATTTTTTCGGAAAACGAAAATGCCCTAAGCACACAGTATTCCTCAATGTAATCGAACAGTCTGTCGGCATATATTTCCTTCAACACTTTGTTAGCAATGCTCAACATTGATATTTTCTCCACCTCACTGACAACACTTAACAACAAAATGGAAAAAAATTACTTGTCCCATCTAGGATAGTACATTACTTTCCACTTACGGTAATAGTTTCATGTTAGTTTTATTTTTTGCTATGTTCATCTTTTCAAAAATAGTTATTTGGGCTCGTCCTGTCTGTATTCTTTTTCCTAAAATAAAATAATGAAATGAATATGATCTCATAGCGAAAAGGCGAATAAACATGTTATCATATTAAAATACTACTAGTTAGGCCATATTGTATTTGTTTTATTTGTCAATTGCAATAAATACACTAATGTAAAAAACTACCTCGATAGACTCCAATAAATAGACGGTACGCAACCTCAAACACTTAGGAAATGACACTTCCACAAAATATTGCTCTGTCGTTCATTAGTTCCAATTTAAATTCATAGGAATCCATACTTCCTTCAAATAGAAAGAATATTTTCCCCAATATCCGGTTTGTATTCGCTTTATAGAGATGATTTCATAAAGATTAGAAAAAGTTAATAATGTGAAAAAATCAACCTGAATATTAATGTCTTATTCTGAACCACACCTTTTGTATATAGTAACTTTCACTCTCGATGTGGATAATGAGATGATTAACCTTGAAAATTCATTTTTCCCGAAGGCAGTTGCCATTTCGTGAATAAACTGCTATATGAAAGGCATTATGCAATACCACGTTTTAGGCTGAACATATCGAGATCGAAACAGAATTGCGTCGCAATATTGATGAAATACTTTTTCTTCTCCAAGTTTAAGTCTAGAGGTTTCCAAATCTTTGAGTATAAAGGAATTATTTTCTTAAATAACGTCTTTACTGTTTTTGGAGGAGATATAAATATATTCCTTCCCCTTTTTGGGTTTTATACCCCCTGTAATAACGTGTCGTTTGAAAAGTAATTTGCTTGAAATATCTCAAAGCAATATTAATAACGATTATGATTACATTTTTGACTTATGGGTATACCAATTAGCCAGCCATTTTTATCTTTTATAATGGACTCTGACTCTGGCGCATTCATGCGGGTGTTCTTTTTTCTTCTATTTTTTTTTTAATTTTCCATTCTTTCTCTTTTGTTTTTTTCTTTTTAGCTTTTTTATTTTATTTTTTATTTTTTTCGCTTTCTAAAGTTTCCTAGAATTTGTATTTCACATCCGATTATCGGTTACAATATTGCGTTAGTATTTCGAGGTTATGCATTACAGTTTCATTTTACATGTCGTCATATGGTTATATATAATTCAATATGTTTTCCTATTATTGAGTGACAATGAATAATTCAAGTTGATTGGAAGGGGGATTTTAATTCAGAGTACAATTTATTTATACTTAGAGAATGGAGTGGGCACTCCACATTTATATGGTTAATATCGCCATACCGTCCACAATTACAATCTTTAGTAGACTCGTATATTTTTTTTAATTTTTTTTTATGTATGACCACGCATTACTTTTTACAGAGAAGTTTGATTCTGATTCTTTTTAAGTTGGATAGGGTATACCCCAAAGTTGGTCCAATTTAAATTTGAAAAAAAAACACCCCTGAGGGTAGAAAAATAGGGAATGAATTATTTCACACCTGTGAACCGATTCTGTTGGAATTTGCCACACATAAGTTCTGATAATACTACAACACAATGGAAACCTGGAGTTGATTGAGTAGGTGGTAATTAGTAAATATTAGCCACAAAATTTTGAAAATAAAAATGTTTTAACAAAAAATTAAACCGACGAAGAACGAAACTGGAAAGCAAAGAATAAAATAAACCTTTTGAGTCTTAATAACTAAGTTCCTAAACTAATGTTAGTAACTAATTTTGAGTCAGCGCGAAATCATTAAATTCCTTCAAAGAAATAATCAAAACGCTGCCATCATTTTACGTGACTTGTTTGCTATATGTTTTTGCAGCGAACCCTTATCGCAAATCTATTATTTTCCTCTCCATTTCAGCAATAATAATCTGTTATATTCGATAATGTTTACTCCAGAAATGATATTAGCTGAAAGGGAATCACTTGATGGGAATAAGATTCGATGGTCATCATTCATACTTAATAGCCGTGCCTCGGTTTTTGACTATGCTCCGAATATACAGTGCGGTCCATAGGTATGGATTAAATACATTTTTTGCGTTATTATGTATTTGTTTACAAAAACCTGAAACAGGTCGATTTCTATTGTCAATTTGACAATTCACAGTATGAAAATATTACCCCCTTCTTGAAACTAAAAGAATAGACATTTTAATTATGATTGGATGCGGTAAATAAAACAAGAACCCAAAATGAAGTTTGTGAAATGGTTAATAAATACCCTGGTCAGTACGTCTCACAGTCTACAGTTAGCAAAATAGAAACAAAATTTTGTGAAACTGGACATATGAAAACTATTCAAAAACCAGGTCGAAATGTTCAATTGGAAGAGGAAAAAAGTTAGATGTACTGTTAGCGATTGGGGAAAATCCGCATATGACAAGTAGACAACTTGCCGCCGATAATGATGAAGTAAATCATCGATATTGAGAGCTTTACATAAAGAAAAATGCCATCCTTATAAAGTTCAGTTGGTTCAGGAGTTAAATGAGGATGGTCCTGATAGAGGGCAACAATTCTGTGAACTGATGATAGATAGAATGGAAGCAGATTTGTAGTTCATAAACAAAATTGTTTTTCTGATGAAGCTACTTTTCATTTAAATGAACGGTTAATAGACAAAACTGTAGATATTGGAGCAGAGAAAATCATCATTGGATGTGTGAGGCTTACACACAATATCCTAAAAAAGTGAATGTTTGGGCTGGTATCATCAACAACAAAATTATTGGCACTTATTTTATTGAAAGCACAGTTAATGGTGAAATTTATCTAGATTGTTTTATGAACTTTTTACAGCCTACTTTAAAAAGACTTTCTCCTGATGTTAATGATCCAAATGCAATAGATAGATCTATTTGGTGCCAACAAGACCAAGCTCCACCGCATTACAAACGTATTGTTAGAGATTATTTGAACGAAGTTTTTCCCAATAGGTGGATTGGACGATTTAATGGCCGCCTAGATCCCCCGATTTGACTCCTCTCGATTACTTCTTATGGAGTTATTCAAAATCGAAAGTATATTTCAATAGACCAGACAATATTGCAGATTTAAAAGTAAGAATAACGGAAGAAATTAACAACATAACCCCTGAGGTCCTACAAAATGTTGAACATTTAATGTAATTGTGAAATAAATTGAAAAATAATTCTTAAACATTATGTGACATTATTTCGTTCATTCTAGGTGAAGTATTAAAATTTTACATTTTCGAAATAAATGGAGGTATTAGTAAATTATCAATTTATTATCAATTTTTTTTAAAGCGTCGTTTATAACTCCATCCTTTATAAAACTATGTTTCATTGTCTCAAGTAATCCATTATATAATGTCAGCATGATATTTTTCTTCCAAACGTCCCATTGAAACAAATATATGCCGACTACATTTCGAATACATTGGACAATCGGGCGCAAGGTTGATTCGTTGTACATCGATTTCAGTAAGTCAATTGGCAAAGCCGACCACAACCTTCCTAGCTTAAGTTTGCGAATGTAAATGGATACAGATCCGTTTGTGAATCCCACAGGGTTCACATCTAGGTCCTTTGATGTTTTCAGTGTTCATAAATGATTCGAAAAACTGCTTCAGGCATTCAGTAATGACTTGGGAATTTTCAGAAAAATTGCGACTGCTGAAGGAACAAGAAGATCTAAACACATTTTCAGAATATTGCAACCGCAACAAATCAAAACTCAATGTTGATAAATGTGCAAGTATATATTTTATCAGAAACAATATTCTGATATTTTGCAATATTCCTTAAGTATCAATATTATCAACAATATTATTGGAATAAATTTTGAAAAAAAATGAATATGAAGCCCCCTTTTTGATTATATGTGAATCCCTGCAACACCTACCTGGGGTTTTTCGTTAGAGTATGCAGAGACTTCAATAATAAGACGGCAATGAAATCTATTGATTATACTATGTACAGCAAACTAAATTTTGGGAGTATTGCATGGAATTCGTATTATAATATACATAAATTACGATTAGAAAGACTCAATAATAGATTTGTTGAGTTTCTGCACTTCATTATAACGAAGGTTTATGAAACTATTGGCTCAAGGGAAATCGTTTCATTAAAATATTCTGGAACAATGAAGGATAATGACTCATTAATTTATATGGTACATAAAATCATAACATAACGACTAGCCGATCTAATGTCAATTAATGTTCATAGTGTTCACCAAAGATACCCCGGAAATAGACAAATACTTGCCAGTTCTATAGATTGTAGGGGATCGATATCAATCTCCAGCCTCTCCGTACCTCGACCTATGAGATCTTTTGTACATAACCCTTCATCTATTCAAGACCTGGGATTCCAAGACGCCTCGCGAACGGCACAGTTCACTGCCTGATCTATCCAATTTTTTTAGATGATACCTCAGAGGACAATGTCCAGTGAGCTGTTACCAGTTTCAAGTCTTTCTTGTCCAACTCGAGAAGCTGTTCGGCATTCTTTGGCAATGTGCTCAGGAGCCTTTTTGTTTGTCTTTGTCCTGGAACCTTATCCCAATGGATGTTTATTTGATCAGCTTCCGAGCGCCGAAACTCTACCTGAATGTGGGTATTGGAGATCACAGAAGGGTTCTGTGCCAGGAAATTGAGTATTTGCCCCTTCCTTGGCTAGGCCGTCTGCTTCATCATTGCCTTTGATTCCCTTGTGACCTGACACCCACATCAGAATGACCTGATTTTTTTACGCCAGTTGTTTCAGGGGTAATTTTCAGTCCCAAGTTGGTCTAGACTAACAAGTGTGTAACTTCAAGTGCTATTTGGTTGTCTGATTGGATATAGATTTTTGTTCCCTTGGAGTATGAATTTATGCTTGAAAAATGAATCTGCCTAGGGGTTTTGAGAGCCTTAAATTAGGATCCGTTACTCCCACTCCAGCCCCTTTGTCCATCTTGGATCCATCACTATATCAAACTGATGCATCTCTTCAAAGTTGAGGGCCGTTCGTTATGCATATATGGTGGTTTTTCATAATGTACTTCGAAGTTGTTCCTAGCTGGCATAATATCTGATGGTTCGTACCTGGATTCTAGGGAAATATTTTCTGGAATCTTCAGATATCAGATTTTCAGCTTTCAAGTTTATTGTCCGGTGCAGTCTGGAGGCACTCATTTATTCTTCCTTCATTACAGACAGGTGCAGTGGTGGAAGGTTCAGTATTACCCCTAACGTTATAGTGGGGCATGTGAATATTGCCCCTCTGATTGCTAACCGCAGCACTTTTTGCAGCTGGATTTGGGCCGAGAACTTTTGAAATTTTGGCCACCATACTAATAGGTGACCTTGGGTTTGATGATCGTTCGATATGACCAATATATCATTTTCGGTTTCAAAACCCCTAATACTCTACGGCACGTCCCGATTGGGAAGAATGTAGCCTTGTGGCTGTTCCTCGTTAGTTCCTGCAGCCTCCCTCCAGGCTTTCGGTATGTATCTGTACATGATACTAGCTCTGAACAGCCTTTTCAGGAAAGGCTTCATTATTTCAAGGCTATTTTGTAGTGAGGCGGGAAATATTCCGAAATCAAAATTAGGGTTCAGGCAGCTTAATTTGTGTATCTTACTAGTTTGTTATATCATAAAATAGCAGCATGTTCTTCCACTTTGAAACTCACGTTCATGATCTTACTGGAAAATACTATATAATTCAAGTTGAATTGATATCTTGTGATGCTTTGTGTTGTATACCAGATTTTGTCAAATACTAATTATTATTCAAATTCTACGAAGGGGGTGTATTTTTATCACAAAATTTATTTTTAATTTCTGAATAATATTATAGGCAAACCATTCTCAAACAATACGTTATAATTGGTGAACTGACCTCTTCATTTGAACTGAGGAACTGATAGCTCTATCGACAAGTCACCCAATCCAGGAGAAAAATGTTTTGGTATCAAAATTTCATGATTCCCTTGGTTGAAAACCTAAGTGAAATCGGTAAATGTCATGTCCACCTAGTGTCCTCAATATTTACTACAAGGTAGGCTTGTTGACAAGGTGACCAAATTCGAATCTATAGGTATGCCTCACAAAACCTATGCTGAAGTGGTTCAATATATTATAAAAGGAAATTTTGAAATATCCTGTCAAAAAAAAATTACGACCAATCCAATGACACATCATTTATCGAAAATGGTCCATTAGATAAGACGCTGATCACAAGCCTTATTTGTTTTTTCATAATTCGCCAATTTCCTTTGCATTTGAACATTTACATATGAAGTGAACTATCGAAATAGATGGGTTTACATACTCAAATGAAATTCAAAGACATGCAGGTTCTACGGACGATTTGAAAAAACGTGGCAAACGAATGTGTCGCAATGTTATAATAAATCAAGAGTGCAAATATTTAATGGAAGTTGTAAACGTAAATACATAATCACTTATATAATTATCAATGATCTACATTCTGAATCAAAATAAGCACGTTTTCTAGACGACCCTCACAGAACTCAATGTAAATGTCAAGATATTCAGGTTCAAACAACAATTATGTACAATAATAATATTGATGGAAATGACCTAATTCCGTGAATGCATGACATAACTAGCAATGTAGATACAGTGTGACCCAGGGGTGCGTGCAAGCGACAAAAAAAGCGGGAGGTTCTCTAGTCGACGCGTATATTTTTTTATGTATGACCACACCTAACTTTTAACATGTAGTTCGATTTCCATGATTATTTTTCCATTCGATAGGGTATACCTCAAAGTTGGTGCCATTTGAATTTGAAAAAAAAATCACCCTAAAGGGTAGAAAAATGGGGGATATTTATCGTTCACCCACTGAATTTTTACCAGTTAACCGATTCCACTACTCATAACTTCAATAACAATAATGATTTATTGACCACTTTGGTACATCAGGGTACATATGGTAGGTCAGATAAAAGGTATACAAATATATAAAACAACGTAAAAACCCATTGAAAAAAAATCACCAGCTTTACATACAGAATTATAAAGGAAGTACATAAAATTGAATGAATAAATCAAAAGTATCATTCAAATACTCTTGCAAAATATAGTAGCACCTGTCAATCAATAAATATTTAACTCTATTACGAAAAATGTTGTTACTTTCAGAATTTATCATCTCATTCGGCAATTTGTTGTAGAGAGACAAAGCATTGTAAGCCGGGGAGGGGAGCTTTTGTATTTAGAAGTTTTATGTTTTGGCAACCGCAGCTGTCCTCCGAATCTTGTACTATATGTATGTGTTGAAGCAATCGTTTCGAAGGACTCGAGGTTATTTCGTGCAAATTTAACACATTTGAAAAAATATAAATACATGGAACAGTTAACAGTTTTTCTCTCATAAAAACCGGTTTGCAACTATCTCGATAGTCTCAAAATACGCTTTTGGCACACAAAAACTCTATTTGAGTCTGTACCGCACCCCCATGCCATTGTGTTGAGTGATATATGTGATAAAATTGAATAAATAATTCAAAAGTATCATTCAAACACTCTTGTAAAGTATAGTAGCACTTGTCAATCAATAAATATTTAACTCTTTTACAAAAAATTTTGTCACTTTGAGAATTTATTATCTCATTCGGCAATTTGTTGTAGAGAGACAAAGCATTGTAAGCCGGGGAGCTTTTGTATTCAGAAGTTTTATGTTTTGGCATTCCCAGCTGTCCTCCGAATCTTGTTCTATATGTATGTGTTGAAGCAATCGTTTCGAAGGACTCGAAGTTATTTCGTGCAAATTTAACACATTTAAAAACATAAATACATGGAACAGTTAACAGTTTTTCTCTCATAAAAACCGGTTTGCAACTATCTCGATAGTCCATGTCGAAGATGAGTCTCAAAATACGCGTTTGGCCCACAAAAACTCTATTTAAGTCTGTACCGCGCCCCCATGCCATTATGTTGAGTGATATATGTGAAAATACCATGGCAAAATAAATGCTTATTGAACTTTCTTTTGTTGCACATGATTTCATTTGTTTGATTGCAAAGAATGCTGAATTGAGTTTATTGCAAACACTATTGATGTGCTGATCAAAATTCAGACGTTTGTCTAATAGAGTTCCCAAAAACTTTACTTCTTATGACGTAACTATTTCGTCACTGAAGACTATTTGTTTTGGTATATTATCTTTCCTATTAAACAATTTCATAGATACTGACTTCTTAGGGTTCAGAATGAGTCTGTTTCGGTCACACCAAGATGCAAAGATCAATGATTTTGGTAACCTTAACAAGTAAATTGTCGATATTAGAACTTGTAACTGTGATCGTAGTGTCATCAGCAAACATAGTTGAGTGGCAGTCTTTTATGTGTTCGGGTAAGTCATTAACAAATAGCACAAAACCGAACCTTGTGGTACACCCATTTCAACATTTTGTTCACTCAACGTTACAGTATTATATTTGACAGTCATACAACGGTTTTCCATATATGATTCCAACCAAGTTGTAATATTTTCTGGAAAACCAAGTTCAGCTGTCTTATGGGTTACGAAATCGAAGATACCGTGTCAAAATACGATAGATCGAAAAACAGACTGATAACAAGTTTATTAGTGTCAATTCCTGCATGAATGAAATTGAGAAAATGGTAAGTTGCTGTTTCGATAGAATGGCTTTTTCTGAATCCATGTTGATTATTACATAAGAGTTTGTTTGCTTCCAAATAATCAACTATACTGTTAGCTACTACTTTTTCTTATAGCTTGGACAAGGAACAAATCAGCGAAATTTGTCTATAATTATCAGTCTAATTTTTATCACCTTTTTTATAGAGAGGTATCAGTGGGTTATCCGATTTAGATGATTTTTTTTTGATAGGGTATTGGCTATGTGTGAAGTACTTGGTGGGGACAGTCAAATTTATCGGAACTGTCAAATTTATTTTGATAATTCCTCGTCAAATTCGTTGTTTTATATTTTTATATTCGTTGTATTATATGTTTATGAGCTCAAGAGGAAAATGGGTCACAATACTTGTTGTGTTGTGAACTGTACAAATAATGGAAAAAATAGTTTGTGTAAATTCTACAATTTTCCAAAATCGGCCTGGAAATTTGAGCAAAGAGAGAAATATAGGATAGCTGCTATAAAAGTGACATAATAACTATTTCACTAGATATGATATATGATTATATGTGATGATAACTAGCGCAGCGCGAAATTCAAATTGCACGGTCTAGAACCTCGCTCATTAGATAGCAAATTAGTGCATGGATTTGGTTTATGGGATGATATTTGACGCAAAAATATGGAGTTGCTTAGGGAAATTTGATTGGAGCTCAATCATTGGTACTATTATCGATTGCTGGATTCGGTTTTCAGTATTCATTGATATTTGACATCTGGAGGAAATTGGCTCGTATTGAATAACTTTGGCCGTTAATTCTCATTCATTCAAATATCGACAATGTTACACATTTCTTCAAGTTTTCCACTTGTCTTATTATCTAACTGTGGAATAATTCACGGTTCCCGGAATGTTGCGGTCGCTATGCGGCGCCAGTATCGTGCACGCAGCGAATACTTCAGAGTTGGTCATATTTGAATTTGGAAAGAAATAATCCACTCCCTGAGGGTAGAGAAATAGGATATGATCGAATTTTATTCTGCGAACCGATTTTGTTGAAACTTGGCACACATATGTAGTTATGATGACACTACAACGTAATGGATACCTGGAGTCAATTGAGTAGGTAGTTATCAGTGGATTTTAGCCACAAAAAATTTAAAAATAAAAACTTAAACATAAAATGAAACCGACAAAAAAAGAAACTGAAAAACACAAAATAACAAAATAAAATGAACTTTTATCTTAATAATAACTGAGCTCCTAAACTGATGTGAGTAACTTATTTTCAAGTCGGCGACAAACAAACTAGCAATTGAATTTGGTAGAGACACACTACTAGTGAAATCAGACCGATCTCTTAACTTTTGGAATGAAGACACCCGTGGAGTTCTTGCTTCTGGATATTTTTTATGGTAGATTCTGCTTGCTTATAAAGTATTTCTGTCAGCTTCGCCAATACAGTAGACCATATTCACTAATTCTTCGCGAGTGAAATTCATTATCAATAATTGGACAACAGTAATTAGTACAATCATTGCGAGTACGCGGATGTGTCAGATCTTACGACAGCGGTCTACACGATTCCTTTCTTTTAAACCATCAAACATTTTTATTTTGAAATGAATCTCGCAAACTTTACGAAGTAGACCCCACAAACCCTATATCGACAAAAAACAAAAATATTGAGTGTTGCATTTGAAAAAGTCGAGTTTGTCGATTTGTTTGATGATATGAACAGGATGTTCATAAAATCAGAGTTTGACATTTTCAAAACATCGTAGTAAGCGATGGAATGTGAACTCCAAGCTCGCATGCATCTCAAAACATGCGCTGTAGCTTGAAGAATCGAATGGAAAAAAAGTTGGTTGAGTTATCGTCAATGGTTCTGAAGTTTTGCATTTTCATGTATGCACGACGCTATTTTGACCCATGAATTGACAAAGTCAAAAACTATTGCAGATATGTCTCAGAAACCTAGGTGCGTTATATCGACAATTCCAAAAACGTAACAGAAATGGGGGGTTGCCATTTTGTAAAACAGAACTTAGTTGTGTATCCTATTTTGTGAAATTCTATATATAAATAGAAATATTTTTAAAATGTGTTCCATTGTCGGACCAATGGTTTGAAGATAGCTTCTATAAGAAAAAAAAGTTATGGAGCTTACACCCACACATGGGTCAGCCTGTATATATAAGATAATGCAGAAAAGTATATTGTGCCACTGATGCACTCAGAAAATTGTCCTTGCATAATTAACAGAAGTACTTCTGTAAACAGATTGAAGTATGAATTGTATTGAGATGAAATGAAATTGTCTTGATTATGAGAAAATACTATGCATGCAACAGAGCATTCGATGTCTTATGTTGTTTCTGGAACAAATGAATTTATATTGCAGGTACAGAACTTTATCATATAAAAAGTATTTTTTCATTGTCGGAACATAAAGCTCATGTCAAATATTGATAATAATTCCATTAATCAACAGAATATCATCGATATACTTAATAGTAATAATTTTAATAGAATATATTGCAGTATTGGCTACATAGTGGATGTTATTCTCCCTTCAGATATACTGATGAATGTTATATAGGTGAAAATTTATTTCTTTATGACACCAATAATATTTACAATCATTGTATTCCGAAAACAACTGTTGCTGTTAATATTGAAAAATGTAGACTATTACCATACAAATAATCTTCCTGTTATATCAACGAAAAAGTCATTGTAATTATGGTGTATTTTCAAGTAACGGTAGGTGTACTATTAAATTTACAACATTTAAGATCTACCAAATAGAGATCTTATGATTGTTATTTCAACCAATTTTTTATTGCATTTACTAATGAAATTTTCTGGGTGTGGTGCGATGTATGAATAAGCTGTTTCCTCAATAATAGCCATTATGCGATACAACAATAAAATGATTTCCCCAAAAAGATTTTATTGAAAACGGACATGAAATTATACTAATTTCCTACATTACTGCTCATTTGACCACATTAATGAGATTATTAGATTGTGAAATCTACCTTCCCCACTGGCCGCGCCTTCGCTTTATTTACTTTGTATATGGGTTCAATCAGAAATATTTTGTCAATTTTATGAATGCAGCTGGAATTATCTAATTTTGGACGAACCTGATGAGTTCGCCATTCAGTAACGTTGAATGATTTCAATAATTTATTTCCAATTCACCAACCAATGATTGAATAGAAATAACAAAATTTCAGTCAATACTTAAACTTGTTTACTTTTCAATACTTAAACTTGTTCATTTCAATACTAAATAGAAAACAATACTGTCACCTGCTACAACCATTAGAAATTGTAGCCATTTAATAGTGCAAGTTTTTATCCATTCCTATCTATATTAATCGAATTATTCCACTGAATTATAATGTCGTTATGCAAGTCACGTAATCATATAGAAATCGAAATAATGCCCTGCATCGTGTCTCTGAAGAATAAGGTCTCGATGACAAGGAAAGTTGTCAGGATCTAATGAAGTAATTACTTTTACTCCTTGTAGAGTATAAACATACGAGAATTGTTTTATGATTCCGCTACCTTGCGCAAAAAAACTTGAGAAAGTATTCTGGAAGCTCTGAATATGAATGGATTAATTGAGTTTTTATATGTTCGAAATTATGAACAGGGTGTTCCTAAAATCAGATGTGGAATCATAGACATTTTCATTTTTCGAAAGATCAAGAAATTTAACTGTGGAAGGGTAATTGCTGTTTTCATTGTGGAATTTGGTAGGATTTTTAGATCAATAGAAATACACTTTCTTGTTATGAACATGAAAGAAGATTTTTTTAATTGTATTCATGACAGGTGAGCCATAATAAATTTCATTGAGGTGATTCATCATATCAATTTTGATTCCTTGTGGATCAGATCCACTGTATATTATTGTTGCGTATCATCGGCAAACATTGTTTTTCTATTCAATTGCAAACTAGATGTTTTATCCATATTCTTCATGGAGCGAGCACTCATCTTACTTCTATCATTTTAATAGGATAATCTGTTATTGTAGGATATTCATAAATATTAATATTTGTCTTAACAAGTTTCTACAAATATTTTCAGTAATTTCTCCAGCTATAGATGAAATACTGTATTATGAATACTTGATATTGAATAATTTCTGTTAATGCCTGTAATCAATTCCTGAATGGAGTTGTTTCTGATAGTAATATGTTGGACAACCTTTATCTGATGCTTCATGATTGTTGTTATGCTTTGTTCTAGAGGACACGTTTGAAAACTCCCAGTTTATACATTTCATTATTAATTCTTCACAGTTTTTTTCTTCATATTTTTTTCTGCATCGAACACAAATAAACACATTTTAACAGTTTTTTGCAGAATGATTAAATCGATGACATTTCAAATATTGTGATAATTCATTACTTTCGTAAATTTGTGAATTTTGTCAATTGACGGATAACTTATGTGATCTGTAACTCATGAAATAACCTATGTCACACATCCAAAGCAACTATGTTTTACTTTTTGAAGTAAAAGCTTGTTTTTGAAAAAGTTTCTTATTCATTACTTTATTTTGTGCTTTTTAGTTAGTACCCCTTAATCTATACATTTTTGTTGAAGCATCCTCATTATGAGGCCTTTTTCCTGTAAGTTTTGAGCTTTCTAAGTACTACAACTATCGAAATTTTATAGAAAAATTGAAATCGGACCACCTATGACACATCCAGGTCTGCTGCAATGAAGTGCATTGAAAACATCAAATTGCAATTATTCCTGAGTTTTTCACACATGAAGTACATATCAATCACTACTATGTCGTGGAGAGCCTGCTTCAAAACTTGAAAAATAATTCGATAGTATTGTGTTAAAGCTCATTTTCTTTGCATTTTGATTCTCTACAATTCGTCCATTGAAAGTATCAAGATTGCTCCATTAGTTTTCAAGTTACAAGTAAAAAAAAAATGCTTTTAATTGTTTATAACTAATTAAGCAATGACATTTGGGAGTAGGGAACATAATAGGATATAACAACTGATGGTATGATGGCACAGTCGATTTCCTGGTAGTATTTTTGTCACGAAAAAATCTCTATTGATTGGTCTATTAGTGCTTGACACCCTATAGACATCCTTGTGTGCTGGTTATACTTCTTTCTTTTGATTTGAGAGTCAGAAAACATAGAGTAGAGTAGAGTTTATTGGTGCATTTCAATTAATTTCATCACACAAGTCAAGTTAGCATCTAAGTATAGATTAAAATATGATGGACAATAACAGTAATCACAAGTTAAAATAAAATAGATCGATGTAAAAAGACGGCGTCTCACGGCGCGAGACTTGATGAGCTTGGCTTGGGGGATTGTGCTCGGTGCACAGGAGTGAGGTTTGTGCAATCACGAGCCTGATCGGTCTCACGGCGTGCATAATTTCACCGACTCGTCGTCTAGCAAGTGGCAAGAAGTTGGTACATGAGCCTAGGAAGGGATACATTGTCCAGTGCAGTAGCTATAGATAGCGCCGATGAGTGCAGCAGCGTATTTTTATATACATATTTTTTCTTTCTCATATCTGAGAATTCAATAATTGCTTCTGAATTCCATTCCATGTTAATACACAGCCAAAACAACACCCAACTAAGCTCTGCCACCACCAAACTTCTTCTCCAAAGTGACCGGGTCCCGTCGTAGCCGACACTGTGGACAGACCCCCTCGCGCCGTGTGACCACTCAACAAGCGATACAGCATGAGCCATCTAGTCGAGTCTCACGCCTTTGATGTTTGAGAATTCACCAACATTTCTTGGAGCCACCTCGAGCTTACGCTTGACAAGTCTCGAACTTATGCGAGTCGACCGTTCTCACGACGCGAGACTCGACAATCCCCAAGCCTAGTTCGTCAAGTCTCGCGCCGTGAGTCACCGGCTCAAAGCCGGTTTTTCCTAAATCCATATTGTTGGTCATTCATGTAGATATTCAAGCGGAAGTACGTTGTGACCCTTCTTTTCATAATGATTTCGAACACCTTACCAATGATTGGTATTATCGATATTGGCCTATGATTCTCGGACCAACCTTTTTTGAATACTGGTATCGATTTGTTCATTTTGAGTTCGTCATGGGAAACTCCTCTACGAAAGCAAGAGTTGAACAGATCCGTGAGTGGGTCTGCGATAACATCTTTTATATTTTTGATAATTTTACTGTTTAGAATATGGACGTCGTAGCAGTATTTTTTTAATGCGCTATTGCTTCAATGACTCCAGATTTGCTTACAGGGAAGAAGAAAAATATTTTTTTGTTATTTGGCAATGATTTTAGAAAGTCATTGGCGTCAGTAGGCGTAAGGTGTTCAGTGATCAGTTTGACAGCGGACGAATAATACAGGATGATATATTAATACAAATATTAGGAAGAAGTTAGGGAGATTTGGGTCCCCCACCAACTTTTGATTGAAAACTTGAGGTTTATACAAAAATAGATTTACTGTTTTTGATTCCAATGAAAAAAAAAAATTTTTTTCACATGATTCGCTAGCTTGATTGGTAGCAATATCGGAATAAAAAAATAAATTATCTACCTTTCCGACTGGCCGCGCCATCAGTTATTTTTTGTTATTTTTCCGAACTTTGTCATAAACATAGTGTTTATATAGTTTACAACACTTTTATCAATAATTAATATGAATATTTTTGTAATAAATATGAACATACCATCTGGTTACATTCTGGGTTGGATGGAAGAGCAGTCACGATTATCTCCGGATAGTGGCACTTGAATTTTGCCCTCACATATTGTCATCCTAATCAATTGTTTACTTAACATGATATTGGTTTTTTCTGGCAATATGAATAAAGGCATATTATTATGAAAAAGGAAACATTTCCAATTGTATATTGAATAGAAACATTCTTAAATGAGTTGAAAAATCCACCTCAAAAATGAAGTTACTTTTGTGAAAATCCAACAGAAAACAACTACTTTCTTGGCTAAAGCCACGCTGGATAATTTAATTACATCAGATAGATATTTTGAAAGAACGCCAACTAAAAAGAAAAAATCTAAAAGTGAAAATTTGCATTTTTGTAGAGTTTGTTGTTAGATTTTTTATTACAGACTTAATTGTTAAACCTATTTACTGACTTTTTTATTTCCTAAGGAGTGTGAGGATGTAATTAGGTTAATGTTTACTTCAAATTCAATTATTATTTTTTTCAAAGTTTGTGGCAGTTAACACTGGAAGGTACCTATGATACAGATAAAAATACACCCATGTGGTCTGCGTCTACTGTTCACTTAATTGTAAACAGAAACGACGTCATGAAACTCTTTTTGAATTTCATCATCAAGAGGCAGTTTGTCAAAAACTTTAATGGACGTAAGTTAACGCACCAGGTTATATTCCCTCAAAATTATGTATTTAGTTAAATTATTTATTTTTATCTGCCAAACAACCAAAAATGCTTTCAAATTTCGATAGATGTTGAAAATGATAATATCAATATCAAGTAAGTTCACTAAAAAAATATATATAGGAAACTGGTGTTGAATGTGTAACATTCACTCTCGATAAATCTTTATTTTTTCTCTGAATGGAACACCTTTCACGGATCATTGTTAGTTTCACATTTCATTGATATTATCGCTCATTAGGCGTATAATACTAGTAGCTGAGGTCTGACCTAAATTATGAGGAGACTCCGGCTGTTACGGAATATTTCATAACTATCGAACGAAATAAAACGAGTTGAATAATGAATAGCATGCATGACTTTGATTTTGTACTTTTTTGTTCTCCCGGGTACATGATTCTGGCGGCATGCTTTCTCCTCTAAATCGTGATCTACTGGGTGAGTTTCGAAATATTTATCAACAGTATATGAATAACATTTTAATGATTAAAGAAATCAACTTGGTCTGAAATTTTGAAAGGATATTCAGTTTATGTTATTCTCCCAATATCTTTTAAACGACAATATCAAGAAATTTTGATTATTCATAGTTAACATCAAGTGAAGAATAGGTTAAGGCAATTTGACTTATGCCTTCCACCAATTGGACAAAATGTCTTGTTATACTACTTTTCAACTTCAAAATAACCCCCATTGTTCCCATAGTTGATATTACGTGTAATTTACCTCCGCTAAATTGGGCGAAATGACGAAATTCTTCCTATAATATTTGTTGAGAGATCTTTTGTGAAATATTTTGAGGACCATGAGATTTAATTATTCTGGAATTATATGATAAAGTTGAGAAGTGTTCTCACATTTGGTACTAGATATACAGGATATACATATTCAGCGCCCGTGGGCTACCAAAAATAATGCGCCCCTCTTCATAAGAAAACACACGGGATGACTAACAGGAGAAAATTCACAGGATGGCTAGCGGGAGCAGGGTAACCGGCAAAGTTAAACAAAAATGTCACAACTAGAAAAAGTCAATTTATTATATTGTTTATTATTATAAACTAAATTAAAACATAAAATTAACTATATAAACAAAAACAAACTTTATAGTAAACAAAAAATAAAATTAACTTATATATTAATTCGCTGTGTCCCAAAGAACACCGTTGATGATTTTTCATCTTTTTCTCCGCTGCAATTTGTTGTGGCAATACAAAAAATGCGCAGTGCTATAGCTACGTTAGGAAATGTAGACTCAATTATTGTCTTCGAAATAAGTACGGCAATATTTATATTTTCTTCATTTCCTAATAAATATACGTATTCAAAATGGCAATCTTCAATGAAATTATTTTCTAAATCGTACATATACATGGAAAAAAGGATTTGTTATTTCAACCAAATTCATGTGGTCACTCATATTGTCTTGATCCGACTAAATGAAATTATTCACAAAACACAGGTGTATTCGATTGATGGATTCATAATATTGCGGTGAAAAATGGATTTTTTTTTTTAAAAATTTATAATATTGTATTTGAATCAAACAACAGAAATGGATTGAAGAATATTATATTGCTTGAATTATATGCGTTAGATGGCGAAGCTTTCGCACAAATGACCCTGACTCAGATAATGTTATCGAATAGCAAAGCCATCTTATCATCGTTGCGACGTCCGGACTCAAATGTCTGGTGTAGGCTCTCATTGCCATATTTGTCAATTTAGTGGATTAACTAAATGAGATTACTCACTTAAATATACATTTTGTTGAATTGACATTATATTGAATTCATACATTCGACATAAATACTTGTTTGAATGAATATTTTTGTTAAAGCAATCAGCAAATTTTGTAGATCTGATTATTCGATTCAACAAAATAATTATATGGTTGAAAACATATATTGTTTGATTCAAATAAATTTTATTTGATTCAACAATTTTTTTATCCAATTTTGACATTCAAAGTGACACTTTTCAAAACTCGTTGACGTTATCAAATATTTTACTTTTCATCACCGGTTGCGAAAAGTAAAATTTTTCGCAACTGGTGATGAAATAGTTATTTTCCTACGACCACATAGGAAAGTAACACATATCGCACTCTCTACTCCCATGGAAAGTGACCTTTATTCTCACGCGTGCGGAAAGTACTTTCTGCACTAGTGCGGAAAGTAACTTTCCGCACGGCTGTCAATAAGCCGTCAAACCCGTGAATCCTGTAAGATTTACAGATGTAATTATTAATTCTCACACCAACAGAATGAACACTGCCACTAAAATTGTCAGCGCTGTACGTAGAACTTCGGAAGACACTGATGCTCAATCAGCCATATTGGAAAACATAAATTTAGAACCCTCAACTTCTCCGATGAGCACAATATTTACAAGCAGCATCCGAGAAAATTTCGAAACGAATCTTTCGCAAACACCGTTACAATTTACAAATTGTAACAATAACCAATTTACTTTTGATTTTTATGGTTCCAAATAATTCAATTTGTTCCCCAGTTGTATCTAATAAGTACTAACTTATTGTATTTTTTTAAAATAAACGTTAATTATCGTTATTTCTTTATTGCACTATAAAAGTAATTCTAAATTCATGTGCACTTTTTATAGAAACAATATTCAAACATAGACGAGACATATAAAATGTAGGATTAGTCAGGCAACTCAATATACACGATCGAATATTCACATATTGTTTAATAAAATAGGTGGTCATAGGAAAAATAGCGTACATTACTCGCGCGAAAGTGCTTTTTCACACTCGTGTGATTGCCGCACTCGGCTTACGCCTCGTGCCACAATATTTCCCACTCGTGTGAAAAATGTTACTTTCCGCACTAGTAATGTAATATACTATTTCCTTACAAGTGCGGAAAGTGATACTTTCCCGCACGTGACTGCCCTTAACCCGAACGACGCGGAGCGGAGTTTGCAATTCAAAACTGCACCATTGAATCATTATTGTTCATTTTCACAATTTAATTGTATCATATAGTACTATTGTTTTACTGCTTTAGAAGTTCACATCAAATTCTTCAACAAGAATATATTTTGTTTTTGGTCGTTTCCCTCAAAAATAACCTGGCGCTCAATTTATCTTCATATCTTTTGCATTCTTATCTTTATATCTTTTGAATTTCAGACTTGTTGAAGAATCTACCAAAATTTCACTGATAGTTAACGTATCCACGACCTCCCGAATCAATCTGAGCAGCTCATGGGCACCGCTATATCAAATAAACATAAAAGTTTCTGAAAAATCAATTTTCTTTCGCTTTCCTCAAAAAGGAAGGGAAATTGAATTTTGTAACTTTACATTTTACATGTACAAATTCTGTACGATATAACTCAAACCGAATATGAACGGGATGTTCATAAAATCAGATGTGGAATCATCCGCGACTGAAAGATAAACGTTAGTCACTAACTTCCATCGTCAAGATAACCTTTTGTGGGGTATTCTCGTTGAAAAGGGAAACATTCTGAAATGATTATTGAATAGAAATATTTTTCTGTAGATGAAAAAATGCACGATGAAAATGAAGTTATTTTTTGTGAATGTCTAACAGAAAACAACTACTTCTCCGGCTGAAGCCACGCTGGACATTGAACTACATCTGCTAAATATTCTGGAAAGACCCTAACTAAAAAGAAAAAATCTGAAATTGAAAATTCGCATTTTCATTCAGATAGTTATTTGATTTTCTATTCCAGTCTTGATTAAGAACTCATAAAGATGAATGAGGCAAAGAAGAATGTTTTTCAAAAGATAGTACTCACTAGAAATCATTCGTAACATTGACGCAAGAGAAGCATCGCATTCACTAGGTCTTCAATATATTTTTGTCGACGAAAATCTATTTCACGCTTCCACGATCATCAGGAAGACCGGAAGAAATGGAAAACACATTTTTAAGAAGCAATTGAGATTGTTTCCCTTTTCAAGATGAATAAACTTACTTCCGTAATGAATGTTATTTTCACTGGAGAAAAAATCAATATTCAACATAAAATCACCTCACTATATCCTGATATAAAAGTGAGTTATGCCCGCACTAGTGCGGGAAAGTAACACTTTTAAAACTAAAATGCGTGCGGGAAAGTGGGTTAAAACGCATGTTCGTAGAAAAAGTAAATTTCACCACCAGTTGAATAAAATACAGGAATAAAATTTATTCTAATTTTGAGGCTATATACATAATATGTATGGTGAAAACTAATTATAAATATTAATGAATCAATTTGAACAATAGGTGATATTGACCCCAGCTGACAAAGTAGTTTTCTAATAGCATTAATTTCTGTTTCTTCCATGGGATTCTCTCCAAGGATGAGAACACGCTTCTAACGCACTAAAAAGTAAAAAATAATTTTAATATCCAATGACTATGCCAAAAAGCGTGGGGTGCTTTGTCGAAATCAATTGAAATAGTCCAAGAGCCCAGAGCCGGCAAACCTACGTCATTTTAGCAAGGCTGAAATTTTTTGTATGAGTAGTGTGATATGTAGTTGAGAACGTATGCATACTTGCTAGTTCGAAAGAGGGGCCCTTTTACCGGGTAGCAGGTATAAAAGTACATAAAAAACTTTCTCACTTACGTTGAAGTATGGTAATGCGTTTGACAAATAATATCGTCCAGTTGGCCAAGCGGTCTAAGGCGCAAGATCTAAGCTCTGATATTTCGAATCCCCACGCCTGACGATTTTTTTTTATTTTTCCCATTGCAATTGAGAAATGATTCGATTTTTTTCATTTGAATATTCATCACCCCATGCTTTTCGGCATAGTCGTTGAATATTTAAATCATTTTTTTATTTTTAGGTCGTGAAAAGCGTGTTCTTCAGTTTTTTTAAATATTTTTTACATGTATAACTTGAATTAAAGAGGATCTCATATCAAAATTGGAAAAAATATTGTGTGAAACACGTGGGAAAACCCTATTTTTCGTAACTCGCTTTCTTTTGCGGAACTCGCTTCGTTCGTTCCGCAGAAATTCGCTCATTGCGAAAAATAGTCCTTTACTCCAACTGGTTGTACAAATAACTATTTTCCTGTGTACGTTTCGCACAACTTTGCAGCAATATTTTTGATTGTGTCTTTACTTAAATTCTTCAACTTGACCAGAAACCCTAATTTCTTTTTTTAAGTACTTTTGATAGAAGTTTATCAATAAGAGCATAATATGTATTTATGCGGAATTTGTTCTTGGCATCAATTTTAACTTTTCCGAAGTGTTTTCGTCGTACTGTTTTTTTTATATATAATTCTAAGAACACACATAATAATTACAAAACTCCAAAACAAAAGATTCATATAATATTTTGTATTTCATTTAGAAAAGGTTATTCGGTTATTATATAAGTTGTGGAAGCTCGAGCTTCACGCTGATTGATCGAAGTCCAAGCCAGTATCACATAGACAAAATGCAAAATATTACCAAACTATTTTTTTGGGTGAGCTGACATTTTTATTCTGGCATATACAATTGATTTTCCTGGAAATATATTGAAGGATAATTTATGGAAGTTATAATACTCCATTTGGTCTATTTTCTCTCGAAATTAAAGAAAGGTATATGAAAAAAAAGTACAAACATTGGGCAATCTTCCAAATTAATTGTTAACGTCGTCTGAGGCCATTGCTCGGACTTCTAGTGAACATGCAATTCAATAGTGCAACGTACTCGAATAACATGCCGGCACGTATCTGAAATAACAATTTCACTGCCATTGTTCGTATTAATGCCCAATAAACGTAAATGAGGTTAACTTTTTAGGGGCCATTTCACAGTGGCATACATTTCCACTGAATCATTTCCATTTTCATCCTGTTACAGATTCGAAATTTAAAATTCACGTCACAGTTGTTGTTTCTCATATTGTTGTTTGTTTCACAACCATTTTTGCTCAATTGTCGCCTGTCCTTATACGTTCACAGGAATTTTGAAACGCATCCCACACAGCCACCTACGTATTACATACGGTTACAGATTATGTCAGACCAGTTCGCATTTTTTGTTGTTGATGAATTACCATTTTCACTTATTGAATCGTCGAAGCGTCCCAAATAAATTAGCTCACGTACGGGGGTCAATTTTATGTGCTTCGAGATTCTAGAACAGAAAAGGAAGACGCTGAAGAATACCGAACATCGGTGGCTCTGGGGAAGACAAAAGATATCGTAATTACCATATTTAATTCTCAAATTTTTATTTTCATACAAACATTGGCAAATTATATGTCGTTAGATTGAGCTTTCTGAGCTCCACAACGAATAGAGAAGTTGATAGCGGTGTCCAACGCAGACGTTTCTGAGACGCTGTAACCTGGTCTTATTGATTCGAACAAAAACACATATTCAATTTGTTTTAAAAAAATGTTGATTTCTATGGAAAAATATCCCTTTCATTTTCCTAACAACATGACTCATTTTACTCTTGGGGTGAGTAGATGTATGGAGTGTTGGTGAAGTGTTCCTAAATATGTTTTTTCGGATGAGATGTGGAAAAATATAAAAACTTTTTGACAAAAAATTAAACCTACGAAGTACGGAACTGAAAAGTAAAAAAAAAAAGAACCTTCTTAGTCTCAATAACTAAGCTCCTAAACTAAGGTAAGTAACTAATTTTGAGTCGGTGCCAAACAAACAAGCAAATGAATAAGATAAGGCGTGAAATGATGGCATCGAGTTCTGATAATTTTTTTGAAGTCATTTATTGATCCTCGTTGATTGTTCGTTTGGCGCCGACTCAAAATTTGTTACTTACATTAGTTTAGGAGCTTAGTTATTGAGACTAAAAAGGTTTATTTTATTTTTTACTTTTCAGTTCCGTATTTCGTCGGTTTGAATTTTTGTTAAAAAGTTTTTTATCTTTCAATTTTTTGTGGCTGAAATTTTCTAATTACTACCTACTTGTGTTTTGATTACTTCCAAAATACTTACTTACCCACCTTACTTCAACTATTACCAGTTAAATAATATGATTATCTACTTTTACTATTTGTTGTAATATAAATTATGTTTGTTGTTCTGGTTAGTTTATTTCATTACTTTGTATATCATTCCATCCTCTCATAGAATGAAATTATTGTGACGGATGTAGGAGAACAAAAATAATGACATTAGCGATCTGTCATTGTCAACTATATATGTGTGCCAATGTTCACAAGTGAAAAATCAATTATTCCCTATTGTTCTACCCGTGAGGGTGAATAATTCCATTTGGAATCCAAATATGATCAACTATGAGGTATACCCTATCTAATAAAAAAAAACATCCAAATCGAAGAACCCAGTACAAAGTTATGCCTGAGAATCGGTTAACGGGCCAGAATTCAGAGAGTGAGTGATCAATATCCTTCATTTTGCTACCCTTAGGGGTGGATTTCATCTTTCAAATTCAAACAGGACCAACTTCGAAGTACAGTCTATTCAATGAAAAAGGAATTATCGGAATCGGACGTCTCAGTGGAAAGTTATGCGTGATCAAACATAAAAAAAAGAAAAAATATACGCGTCGACTAGGGAACCTCCTCCTTTTTGGTTTCGTCGGTTAAAAACTCCCGTTTTTTTTTCTGTTTTTCCTGAACTACCATCTTTCTTATGTAGAGGAATGTGTCCAGGGCGGGCAAAGTAGATATTCGAGTTTATTCCGCTGGAAGCTGCTTCAGCTGTACTTAAATCATGTGAACTTGTAGCAACCGATGGCCTCAGTGTTGTCTGTGACTTTAAAGTATAAATCATAGTTGTTTTTGTACATCGCGAATTTCACGTTTTTCTGCATGTCAAAGTTTTGGTAAGTGGCAAATATTTATGATTATAACTGAATAATAAGTAGGGGTAGAATTATTGGCCATAAAGCTTCTAGATCACCTTGATTTAAGCTTCGAATTGATATTTGTTTGAAAGTGCTTTGTCATCCGGTTTAGGTTCTAGATTACAGTTCATGTAATGGCGTCATTTCGAAAAATAGCCACTGTTCATTATTTCTTTGTGCGATAACTAAATATCCGTTGACTTTCGCATTTATTTCTTCGATGTATCCTATCCCATTTGATATTGTTACAGGTCATATCAAGATTCCAAAACAATACAAGAGAACCTCGACCTAACAATCTTGGGACCCAGAGGCAATGGAACACGCTATTCTAGCTGTAAATAGAGATAACATGCCATCCGCAACAGCAGCAAGACAGTATGACGTGCCTAGAAACACCCTGAAAAGGATCGATATGTAGTTGATGATGAAAAAATACTTTTTCTGTTAACATTGGACAACGCTTCTACGAGACTTACGCTGCATGGCGTATAGTCTCGCAACGAAAAACATAATATTTCTCATACGTTCAACAATGAAAATAAGATGGCTGAAACGGATTGGGTCGCTGGCCTTGAAAAAGGGATTCAACAATCGTTTTAAGAACGCCATAATCCACATCCCCAGCCAGAGCACGGTTTCAACAAAACCAACGTAACCAGATTCTCTGAAATTCTCAAGACAGTCCAAAACAACCACAGCTACTCTGCTCATCAAATTTATAATTGTGACGAGACGGGTCTGTTTACGGTTCAAACCAGAAACTCAAAAGTATTCGCTTTGAAAGGAAGGAGGCAGGTCGGAGCAATAACATCAGAAGCTTTCAACGTTGGAAGTTTGGAGTCTGCAGTGGTGAAATTTATCCATCCCTTCATTATATTTTCCAGAAAGAACATGAAGGCCGAGCTTGCAGATAGAGCTGGGCCAGAGTTTGCTTGTACTCCCAGTGGCTGGATGCAAACAAAACCATGCCAAGCCTTTGGCAGAAGCTCCAGTCCTTCTAATTTTAGATGGGCATGCGATACATACAAGGCAAGGGAAAATCACACAACTGTGATATGTTTGCCTCCACACTGCAGCCATAAGCTGCAACCTCTTGATGCAACCTTTAAGGCTTACTACATTCAAGAGTGTGAAAAATTCCCCAGAAATAACCCTGGGAGGGCAATAACTCAATACCAAATTAGCAAACTTCTTGGTGAGGCATTTTTACGTGCAGCAGTACCTACAAGAGCTATCCACGGGTTTCGCGACATTTTTCCTCTCAACCCCAACGTGTTTTGTGACGCGGACTTTCTCACTGCAGAAGTGTCAGACATTCTGATGAACGATGCCAACAATGACGAGGGCCTAAGTGAAGGTGAAAATGAAGCAAACCATATAAATGCATTGGAGAAACATGAAGATGGATAAGCAGCAACATATGATGAGGCCAATCATAGCCCCAGTGGTGGAGATTTTGTTAAAAAATATAGAAATGATAGTTGCTGGACCCAGTGGTATGAATCAAAGTCCAAAAGACATTTTCCTTTGCCAAAACAAACCACCTTGAAGTAAAGAAAATAAAACAGAAAAAAGGGAAATTGGCTATTATTACATCTAGTCCATACAAAAAAGAGTTGTTGGCAGAAATACAAAAAAGGAAATGAGGGGGAGACAAAGGAGAAGGAGAAGGCAGAGGGAAAAATACTCTCCCTAACAAAAAACACAATAAAAAAAAACAAAAAAAATATGTTCAGCCAAAGAAACGACTCAATTTTGAAGAAGAAGACGAATAACAAAGACAGGAGAGGTATGTTTTTATTGCAGCGAACCTTATTCTTAATCGAGAGATAATGAAGACTGGATAAGGTGCTCTTTTTGCATGGAATGGACTCACCAAGATTGTGCAGGATGTGAAGAAGACGACGATTATTTTCAGGGTGAATATTTTACAATATAGTCTATTTAGCTTTTACTAATTCTGATTTATTTTCTCATAGACATACTTTCATCAGCTAACAGTATTGTAGTTGATTTGAAACTTCATTTTGTATTCATGACAACTCTCTAGAAGAAGATTGTGTTATATTAGTTGTCTATTAGTTTACTCTCAGTTTAATAATTAGGCTGTTTGATTTATACACTGAGCCAGATACGATCAATTAAGTTATGTTATAAGAAACGATATCGATTAAGACTATATCTGTATTGAGTATTCATGAAAACTTAAACATAAATATATTAAATACTAACCTTGAGCAAGTGTAACTCGTTGACTTATTCATGCGGGTAAAGTGACCACTTTACCACACATGCAGGCAAACCACTTTGTTGTTTTTTTTAACTAACATGTACCGTTTAAAACATAAAACAAATCAAAAACCCGATATAGTCAGAAACTAGTGTTGTTAAAAAATATATTGGTATTTTTGGTCCACTTTACCCATCCTTCCCCTGCCTTCCTCTCTTTTAAGTGAATTCTGTATTCATACTACACATAATTTTACATTTTTTGTAGCCCTGAAGAAGGCGAGATTCCTCTCCGAAACGATGGCATCAAAACTGTAGACAAGAGTAGTGTTTTCTAGTGCTCGACTGCTCGTGGAAACTGCAACAACATTTAATGTGTCTCACGAGAGATTTTGTACAATGATTCATTATACAATATGAGGCATGCAAAATGAACAATAGTACATTGTGTATCTAGTAGTAAAAGCGATACATTCCCGGACGACAATGTAAATTGTTGGCCGCGGCGTTAAGCCGAGGCCTACAAGCATTGATGTCTGGGAATGTGCTTTTACTACGAGGTAAACATACTATTTTTTCTGAAATCGCAATCAACATTATCATAAATCAAGGAATTTTTATAAATGCATAACAATTTCTGATTACCATCTTATTGCCTATGGAATCGTTTCCTTGACAATCACTGTTTGTTTATTGTTGTGACAAAAGTCAGAAATTCACTACTTATTCTGGTTAAATACCTACTTATCGCTAAAAAATATTTAAAAATATGTAAAAATATTTGAAATGGACACTGATGATGATGCCCAGGTGTGCAGGACACCACCAGAGTTGGTAAATGCTGCTGAAAATATCATCTTAAATTTATTGCCAAATAAATCCAAGGCAAAATATGAATACGCTCAAAAACGTTTCATGGATTATTGCCAAGAGAAAAAGACGACCTCCCGATCTGAAAATGTCATGATTGCATACTTTCCCGATTTACCTACAAAGTTGAAGGCATCTACGTTATGGTCAAATTAGTCCATGCAATATTCGAAATTACATGCTTTCCTGCAACGTCAAAGTGACAACTATAAACCAAAGAAGTCAAAAGTTTTGTCAGATGAACGAATTGAAACATTTAATACTTAAGTACCAGATACTTAACCAGATTCCAGATAATTAGGTACGTTTAGAATGTAAGAATTTTAAAATGACCTAGATATTTATGTAGTGTTTACGTTTTAGATTGCCTTAATATTTGGTGTTGCCGGTGCATGTCGCCGTGATGAACTATATCAATTAAATTTGAATGACATAAAATATTTTGGATCTGAGCTTTTGATTAAAATACCCGATAATAAAACGAACAAACCAAGATCATTTGTGATAAACGAAACTTATATGCCATTGCATCAAAAATGTGATGCATGTCGTCCAGAAAATTTTGAACGTTGCCGCTTTTTCTTTGAATATTCAAATGGGAAAGGTTTCAGGCAAATAGTGGGAATACATCAATTTGGCAAAATGGCTCAAATTGTCGCCAAATTTTTCAATTTGCCATATGCACATGAATACACAGGACATTACATTACATACTGCAGATTTAATTGCTTTGAAGAGGCATGGGGGATGGAAATCTTCAACCGTTGCCAAAGGATAAATAGATGAATCTTTCACAAATAAAGTAGACATAGCAGATGAAATATCTAGAGGGAGAAGTGAAAAAGATAAATCTGCTAATACTATAAGTTTTATTGCCGAAGGAGAAAACAGCAATAACGTCGCTGACTATTCAGGTAACATAACAGAAAAATTCAGAGGGGGAAGTGACAAAAAGAATGACTTTTCAGGTAGAGTTCAGCCTATGTTTGATAATTGTACAAACTGCAATATAACTATAAATATACAAAAGATAGTTATAATAAACGTTCCATATAGGTATGTAATAATATACTCAATAAATGTTTTTAACGTGAGTTGGTTGTTTGCGTGTATTTATTTACTGTCTAAAATGTATATTAAAAACCTGTAAGGACCAATTTTGACGGCCTTGTACTACGGAAAGTTCGTTGCTCAGCAACGGACTAAAATACTAGATTAGCGTATTTTGGGGTCTGAAGTTGCTCCGAAAAAGTAGGCATTCTTGAGCGATTTCAGAAAGAATAGTATTGTGTGCCCCCAACCAAATCTGAAGGTATCATGGGTAATTTCGCATGGAACAGAGTTCATTAGAAACCCTTGAAATCTTAACAAACCACGTAAATTATTCAATCCAATGATATATGCTCAACATTCATATTGCAAATATTCCATGAAATCGTTATCTAATTAGCGTAAAATTTCTGTAGAGCAGACTACTGATCCGTTAAACCCACACATAGATTAAGCTCAATTAGTGACATTGACATTGAATATAATTTTGAATATCATTAGTATTCATGAGGAATATGAACAAAATGATTATTATAATTGTCAGAAATTAGATACAAGGTCACACGTTTCGAAACGTATGTGACATTGCTTTCAATATCAATATCGATACAAGATGTATCATACCTGAATCATTGTCACTTTCTGGTTTACCATATATAGCCCGCAGCCTGAAATTTGAACGATGTGCGATGAATGTTGAGGAATTACACATTTATTTGGCAGGAAATGATTAATATTATGTTTACGAATGTACTCTGTACGGACACAATCGGTGATAAATATTTATCCAACACTTATGCATAATGTATCTACTATACATGAAATTTTATGTTCACTCAAGCTTTTCTATAATTCTATACTAATTTTTAGATTATCATATTTGTATGATAATTTTGTACTGTCATAATTGTGTTATATTTTTGGACTTTTTTGGCATGTTTTTTGGGTATGATAACCTTCCACAATATGAACATAATTATTCAGAAAATCTTTGGAGGCGTAGAAAGGCAGAACACAATTAGTTTACACTGAAATGTTATTACCTACGTACACCAAATTATTTTTAATAAATAGAAAAAATTGTCAGTAACTTCAACCATCACATTAGGGAGAATCAAGTAATGGTAAAACCTATACATATATAAATAAGTCCTGACTGACTTATCTAACTGCAGGCTAAACGGATTAACTCACCAACTTTGAATTCGGTATGAAAATGATAGGGGCGTACTAACATCTGATTCAATTGGAATTCAGTCAAAAATTTTGTACAAAACTGTCTTGTTGAAAGTAGTGGATGACATACACACAGCATTAGATGAATGGCGATCCACAATTTGAGTATTATTGGACAAAGTAAAGCTTTCGACTTTTGTATCATTAGTTGCAAAACTACATTATGGGTTTTAGTAGTGTCACCTTCCACTAGTAGCAGTTGATACTTTGATATCTGACGAGGCAGTAAAAGCAGAACTAATGAACAAAGGAGTGGGCAGAACTATATCCAGGTGACTGAACCAACTGCTGACCACAAGGGGTTGGGGTGGGGTACTGTCACCCTCGATGCGGAGCCTAAGGGTGGACGAAGGAACCCTCTCATTCTCACATACAGAAGTTTTGAAATAACTAAGAGAGGTTGAAAACCAACTCAACAGAAAAACCACAATGTACCCATCACTAGACAAAAAAATACTTAAGGCCAGTTCACCTTGATGGAGACCAAGAATGGAAGCGGAAAGTAACGAACCCCAGACTGATCTGAACTGTCTGGAATCGATACGTCGAAAGGGTCACTAGCAAGGCAACCCCCTCGCCAATTATATGCAAAAGAAAGCAGGTGAAACGTGTGTCTGCGGCGGATGTATACCATTATAGTGAGACCAACGATTGCCTACGGAGCAATTCTATGGCACGGCAGTAAAACCTTGGAGAAAGTGCAAAGTTTCGCATGCCTCTGCGTTACAGGAGCAATGAGATCAACTACAGCAGCAGCACCAGTAAGTCTTTTCACATTGTAGCAGAGAGAGCTGCTTGGAAAGCTTATTTCAGGCAGGTAAAAACTTGAAGGGAGAATGCACCACGTGCGGCTACCCCCTACTAAAAGTGCATACCTGGTTGACCTACCAACACATGAAAAATTGTCAAGAAAAATTTCCGCATCGAGCTAAGCAATAAAAGAGAGTGGAGACAGTTTATCCACACACTAGGAGAAAGTACCATAATATTGTTACGAAAATAAATACAGTACATCCTGTGTTGGTCATCTTTCTCGCAAGCGCTAGACAGTGTAACGGTCGGGGGATTCCGAAGCAAACATTGAAATTCTAGGAATGTGATGACGAATGATGTCCATGTTCCCGAACCGGAAGATTCTGGAAGCTAAGAACGAGGATACAAGTCGGGCATAACGCCGGAGAATCAGTTATTCAGTAATCCGATTATAGCGAGTTCAAGAATAATTTCTCAGTGCGGTACATTTCAGTAGTGAATTGTAGCTGAGTATTTCATTGTCAGAGTGCATTACTGAGTTATATTTTCGAAATGTAATAAACGGACCTTAGATTGATCGAGTATTTACAATAAATGAATAATGGTGGAGGTGAAAAATGGAACACTCAAACGTGTATGGGATTCAACTGATGGAAGGTTGTCAATTTCCCAATTACCCAGGAAGAGAACAAGTGAAGATTTGAAGGAAACTCATGAAGAAAAATCAGGAGGACATCTGGAAGTCAATAAGAATTTGAGCAAGATCAGGCAGAGGTTCTACTGGATTAAATGTCGATGTGATGTGCAGAGGATATGCTGAGTGTGGCGCCACTCAAAGTCAAGACAAAATCCAGGGGTGAAATGAAGGAATACAATGTAGGTGTACCATTCGAACGGATTGCCATTGATATAGCTGGGCTCTTTCCTGTGACGGACGATGGCAACAAATTCATGCTTGTTGCCAAATGGGTAGAAGCCTAAGCCACTCCAGACCAGGAAGCATCCACAATTAAGATTTGGAGTATCAAAGCAACTACATTCCGACCATGGAAGGGATGTCGAGTTGTAGTTATTGAAAAAAGTTTATGAGCTGATAGGTATCAACAAGACCAGAATCACGGTGCGTCATCCCCAGTCAGATAGCATGATTGGAAGATTCAACCAAACTAGGGAAGAGCATATTTCCAACGTAGTAGAAAAACATTAAAAAGACTGGGACAGACGCCTTCCAATATTTCTGATGATATACAGAGCAGCTGTCCACGATTCAACCAAGCTTACTCCGGCTAGCATACTCTTAGCAAGAAAACTTCGATTGCCCTGTGACTTGGTTATCGGATCACCAAGCAGCCAAGAGGTGAAAGTACATGACTATAGAAATAAACTGGGGGACAGCCTGCTCAAAATCCATGAAAGCGCTCGAAAGAGGTTAATGCTGGCCAGTGACAGGATGAAAGCTCGTTATGATTTGAAAGCTAATCCAGGAGGATTCAGAGAAGGTGACCAAATTTGGCTGTACAACTCACGGCGGAAGAAAGATGTACCCCTCAAATCGACACCGTCTTGGGAAGGACCATACGAAGTGAAGACGACGTGTTTAACAGAATCTAGAGCAGTTCTAGAACTAAGAAGGAGGTTGTTCTCTTCGGAAAACCCTTCATGGTAAACCAACTGCTTTTGAACGAGACGATCAAAATAGATATGGCACAATGTTACGAAAATAAGTAAAGTACGCCCCTGCATTATTTATTTCTCTCGCAAGCGCCAAACAGTTAAATGGTCGGATGATTCCAAGACAAACATGGTATTGAATGAATGTGGTTTTTTGTGGAGGAACAACGTTTCTTGACATGATTTTTGGGTAACCTTCCACAGTCTGAAAATGAAAATATAATCAGGAAAATCTATACAAGTGTAGAAAGGGCAAACTGATTAGTTCACCCCGATAAGTTATTGCGTTCACCAAATTATATTTCCTATGGAAAAATGATTCAATTTGTCAATAACTTGCCGTTTTCTGAATTTGCCTATCAAAAAATTTTTTAAAAATTCAAAGATACTTCTCTATATAGTTTTTGCTTGACGTTTCGGGGACTATATCTGCCCCGTTCTCAAAATCTTCTAAATCTCCTTTAATTGTTTTATAATTTGGATTTTTGCTCGCAGAGTCTTTTTGCTTTTCAACTGACGGATGTCAATTGAGATCCGTCAGTTGAAAAGCAAAAAGACTCTGCAATCAAATTATAAACATTAAAGAGATTAGAAAGATTGAGAACGAGCAGATATAGTCCCGAAACGTACATATATGAAAGATCTTTAATTTTAAAAAATTGATACGAATTTAAAACGTAGTGAACAAATTGAATATTTTCCATAGATATATTATTTCGACGAATTTTGGTAACTAACATTCACATACAACATAGTATTCCAGGAATGTGAGAACGGCTTTTCCGTCGAATGATTTTGAAGTTCCACGAACCGAAAAGGAGGTACCGGAAGATTCTGGAAGCCAAGAATGAGGATATGAGTCGAGCGTACTGCCGAAGAATTAGTCACTTAGTAATTAGGTCATAGCGAGTTCAAGGTGAATTTGTGCAGTGCGGTACGCGGTACATTCTAATAGTAAACTGTGATTGACTATTCATTGGCAAAGTGCATTATTGTGATGTGTTTTCCAAGTGTAATAAACATATATTGAGTTTATTCGGGTATTTCAATAAACGAACCCCAGTTTCGTAACAAAATATCCCCAAAGTAATTTTCCTCTGGGTGCCAGGGTATGTGGAAGAAGAGGAGAACGAACAAGCGGCTGCACT
Source organism: Gonioctena quinquepunctata (assembly GCA_018342105.1). Classification (NCBI taxonomy): domain Eukaryota; kingdom Metazoa; phylum Arthropoda; class Insecta; order Coleoptera; family Chrysomelidae; genus Gonioctena; species Gonioctena quinquepunctata. Next base: position 898,506 of record JAFIRS010000088.1, read on the forward strand.
GGCATGAAAATGGGTATCAACACTTCTGATTGGGCCAGAGCCATTATGCGGCCTGGAAAACCCGTATTTTCAGAGGATGAGCTCAACACAGAGAAAGAAGCATTGAGAACAGCACAATGGCAAAGACTCAGTGGACTTCATTCAAAAATCATCCAAAGCATCTGTGGTGACCAACATTCAACCATCTCCCAGTACATGGGAGAAGGACAGATAGGGACAAAAATAAAAGACAATTGAGATTAGATTGATAAGTGAAAGTTTGAATAATCGAAGGTTAAAAGGTGAACGATAAAGTAATAGTTATATTCAAGTATTTTATTCAATAAAACCTACAATTAGTGACCCCGAAGAAGAAACTCAAAGAACATGGTGGAAATACTCCAGCATCTCGATAAAGAAGAAATAATGAAACAAATTCATCTTTTTGACATTGATGACAATGGAACAGTGTCAGATATGAAAATCAAATTAGAAGCAGAAATCCTCAACACCCCGAACTCATCAACTCAAGTGACTTCGATTTCACAGATCTATCAGACCAACTACAATAAATCAAGAAAAATGCGATTTCCGATCAGAATGAAGACAATATTTGAAATATTACAAAAATAATAAATAGAATTGAAATTTTATGTCTTATGGATCAATTGGAGGAAACAAATAAGAAATTAGAAGAATTCAGCAACCACAAACAGGAAAGTAATTCACAAACTTCAGAAATAATTGTTACGATTACTAATGACTCAACTAGGACAATACAAGAGCCTTCGAATAATCAAGATAGAGAATTTAATCGAGCAAAATCAGTTATCCCCCCCTTCTTCTGGAAAACTGAACCAGAGTTATGGTTCAATGCAGAAGAAACCCCTTTTCAATATTAGTGGTAACCACTTCAACAACCATATTCTGGTTCATTCAAGGTTTTGAACAATAAATATTTCACCATATTGATGAATAACAACAAGAAGAATATTTCTATAGAAAGACTGAAACCAGCCTTCATGGAATGTCAGGACACAGAATACAAGAAGGATGATGTTATTTCAAAGTATCCACATGATAAAACGAATTCTAAACACAATGAACATGAAACGGAACTTTTTTATACAACACGTTATGGAAGAAGAGTGAAATTTGTTAAGGAAACAAGTTAGTTTTTTTTTACCAAAGGGAGTAATGTGGTAATATTCAGTACATGGGAGGACAGATAGGGACAAATTGAGATTAGATTCATTAGTGAAAGTTTGAATGATCGAAGGTTAGAAGGTGAACGATGAAGTAACAGTTATATTCGAGTATTTTATTGTATTTCAATGAAAACTACACATCAGTCAGCCTTAACAAGAAGAAACTAATGAGGCAGTGCAAACTCCGAGAACGCCTCAGGTTTTGCGAAGAGGAACCAGAAACACCTCTCCACATCCTGGTCATGTACACAAAACAAGATTGAGGAACCTGCTGACACTGGGAGACATACCATAATATGAACCCCTCAAAATTCTTAGATTCCTCAGTGATTGCGTCTCGAGAGGCTGCTATGAAGAAGATCAAAGTAGATCCAATCAGGTTGTAATGCATCTATTACTATTCATTATCTCTCTGATATCTTTCAAATTATGAGCAACAATTTGGTCTGAAAACCATTTTTCATCTACATGAAATGCCAAAAACAACTCAGTTTTGATTTTGAAGGGGGCCAATTTATTAGAGGACAAAAATATCCGTGAAGTTGCGTGTTCGTTTGCGATGCCATACATATCGTGTTCAAAATATCCTGTTTTTGACGTATAACCCCCATCCAAACCGGTCACCTGAATCAGTCAAATTCATCATTGGAATGATTTAAATGGACCACCCTGTTTATAAGTTGAATGATATGTGAGAATGTAGCTTTCGTTTGTTAGTAATTATAATTTTCACCTGAGGTAATGGTATTATTTGGAAACAACTTTTCAATCAAGTTAATAACTTATTATTGAATACTGCAATCAAAACATTCATCGTGTGAAAAAATGATTCAGTATTGCGGGCCTTTTCAATGATATAATTACATATATTGGAGCTATACATTTTTAAAATATAACAAGAGGTACAAGAAGACGACCTTGGAAGTAACGAGTTCAAGTAACTTCTTTATTGCATTTATTTTTTCATTAAAACTCGTCTGATGAATCCGAAGGCTTCTGCAAGCCTTGCAGGATACGAAAGCATTATTATTTCTAAACGAATCTGAGAAAGTTTTTCAGTTCTTATAACCATATAACATAGAGTAAGGTCTCGATACATGATACATATTTCCAAAAATAGTATTAATAAGAAAATCTCTTGTATGCCAAAATATATGCCTGTGATTTGACGTCATTGATAGTTTTTTGTGAGTGACATTTTATTTGAATGGCGGCTTGATTTTTTAAACACAAATTGGGTAAAAAAATTACACACTTCGTTTTGAACTGTCTAATAAATTCAATGAAAAACAATAAACAGTATGTGTTAGTCGATTCAAGAAAATTGACAAAACCTTAATATTAATTGTCATTATTCCTTTCCGTAGGGCATATTGTGATTTCAAATAACTCCATAGTAAAGTATCTATTCATGAGATATTTGATTTTGATTCTAATTAACACATTTCGTTGTTTTTTCTAGGGAATGACTTAATAGATGGAATGGCCAACAGGATCTCCAGATTTCACATCTATCGACTATTCTGAACCGAGAAGTGTTCACCAACAAGGGGACGATGAAAGTCATAAGTAATAATAAATACATTGATTAAATTATGGTTGAAATAACATTTCATTCTCCGTCCTGTATGTTTCAAATGAATTGAAATTTTTGTGGTCAGGTTTAGGGTTAGGGAATTGAGAAGAGATATAATGCTCAATCCCTGTTGCCAATTGAAAATTGTCTCAACGACGTCATAACTTTGACAGGTAATATATCATAGAAAGGAAATGCGGGAAAATGATCAATTTGATATCCTTCGATCACACTGCATATATACTATATTACTAAATAACAAAAAATTAAACCGACGAAATACGGAACTAGAAAGTAAAAAATATAATGAACCTTCTTAGACTCAATAACTAAGCTCCTAAACTAATATAAGTAACTGATTTTGAGTCGGCGCCAAACAAACAAGCAAATGAATTAGGTAAGGCGTAAAATGATGGCATCGAGTTGCGCGGTGACATTCTGATAATTTTTTTGAAGTAATTCAATGATCTTCGTTGATTGTTTGTTTGGCGCAGACTCAAAATTAGTTACTTACATTAGTTTAGGAGCTTAGTTATTGAGACTACGAAGGTTCATTTTATTTTTTACTTTTCAGTTCCGTATTCCGTCGGTTTAATTTTTTGTTAAAAAGTTTTTATTTTTCAATTCTTTGTGGCTTAAATCTACTAATTACTACCTACTTGTTTTTTTATTACTTCTAAAATACTTACCACCTTAATTCAACTATTACCAGTTAAATAATATGATTATCCACTTTTACTATTTTTTGTAATATAAATTATTTTTGTTGTTCTGGTTAGTTTATTTCATTACTTTGTATATCTTTCCATCCTCTCATAGAATATAATGATTGTGACGGATGTAGGAGAACAAAAATAATGACAATAGCGATCTGTCATTGTCAACTACATATGTGTGCCAATGTTCACAAGTGAAAAATGAAGTATCTCCTATTTTCTACCCGTAAGGGTGAATAATGCCATTCGAAACTCGAATATGATCAACTTTGAGGTATAACCTATCTAATAAAAAAATAATCATCCAAATCGAAGAACTTAGTACAAAGTTATGCCTGATAGAATCGGTTACGGACCAGAATTCAGAGTGATCAATATCCTTCATTTTGCTACCCTCAGGGGTGGATTTCATATTTTAAATTAAATTGGGACCAACTTCGGAGTACACCCTATCCACTGAAAAAAGAATTATCGGAATCGGACATCTCAGTAAAAAAATATGCGTGGTCATACATAAAAATAAAATATACGCGTCGACTACAAAATGGTTAACAAAATGATGGATAGGTTACTTCGAATGCATTTGCGTTCGAGTTATTCATTGAATTTGACTAATCTCTGGATAAACAATGACAGTGTTCATTTGGTCATTTTCACTGCGGTTTTCAACCACAAATAATAAATTTGCTATTCTTAGTACTAAGCCCACGTTTAACAACTTCAAATAAATCACCGAAGAGCAGCAATAGTCATGAAGCTTATCAGTGGAGAGCCTTCAGACCGTAAAATCAGGAAACCTCAACCCAATTCCAATTGATTGATTTCAATATAATTTTCCGAGTCGTATAGTCGAGGTGCGATATTAAGATCATATTTACATTAAATAAACAAGCACTTCATTTTAGTGTTGATAACTACAAATAAGTAAAGGATTATATTTTCAGGGGTAATATAACTCATCGGTGATCCGTGATAGCAGCGAGTTAAAACCAAAGAACGACTGCGCGGTTTTAAGGGGTGCTATCATGAATAATCATTGCACGAGTTATATTTGGTGAGGAAATATAATGAACATTATCAGATAAAATGAAATTCTTAACGTCAAACTGGCAGTCTACAATTTTCATTAGAAACAGTTGACTGGTGCGGTGATAATGGAAATATCATCGATTTGATAGGCTCTTACTACTTACTATGTTGTTTTATCACCCCAGCTAATCACATTAGTAGAAAATGTATCATGTAACAAGTGAATTATATTCTCGGGGGTAATATAACAAGTGCAATGATTTTGATCGATGATAACAGCGAGTTTAAACCGACGAAAATAGAAAGATTGCGCAGCAACAGTTCTATTTTCATTGGTTTCAACGAATGCTATCACCGATAAATTATCAAGCCAAATACCTAGGAGTCACCCTGGACAAGAGATTGACATCCAGGCAACACGTGGATCAGAGGCTAGAACTAGCGAAAGCAGCCCGAAGGAACCTCAACCCCCACATAGGACGCAGAAGCAGCATGGACCTCTAGTTGAAGCTGATCCTCATCAGGACCATCCTCCTCCCCATCATCCTGTATGCATCTTCCGCATGGGGTCAATACGCAGAAACATAGGACCAAGATCCAGCGATTCTTGAACGTGAGCCAAAGAATGGCAGTGAACGCTCCCAGATACGTCCCGAATAGATTCATCTACAGGAACCTGAAAGTTATTCCAAACTTCATAGGCGACCATCTACGGAATCACGCAACGCAACGTTCCAGAAGACGGACACCCACAGGAACCCGGTGATTCAAGACATCGCACACCTAAACCTGGACGATTCCGGTTTAGAGAAAGGAAAGAACCGAAAACTACCAAACCCCACCAAAACTCAACACAAAACACGTAAGATCCACACACCCAAAGACATCACACCTTACACTTACGCACCCGTCAGGTACATCACCACCATGCACACACAGCACAAGTCAGGAAAACTCACAAAAATCACGACAACAAGGGGTTTGAAGCACTCAAAGGCTGACTTCATACCTCAGGAGGTACGATTTCAATCTTGTAAACGTGCCAATTTGAGAGTTGAAGACCGCTCCAAGGAGGAGCGGGGGAGGAAGGCAAGTGGAAAGTAAATCCCGTTCACACATAATGTGGAGGGGATTTACTATTCATTGGCACTCAACCTTTAGGGGATAAATTATCATTGCACGAGTTATATTGTGGGAGAATATAATGAACATCAACTCATGCGGGACATGTAGTAGAGTGTAGTTTGCCTCATTAAATATTTTGTTGACAAATATTATATGATTTTGCCAAGTTAACTTTTCATCAACAATAATCCCTAAAAAATGTTTTAATTGAACTACTTTAATTCAACGCTAGGTATTGTTTTCAAATCCTATTGTAAATGTTGTAGAAAAATGGAATATGAGTTTATTATCGTTGCACCAGCTACCAAGTTTATTGTTCTGGAAATTTGTTTATTTTGACGTTTCGGCTCCCATTTTGGAACCATTTTCAAGAAAGTTAGGATTTTGTGACCTGACGCCGGGGTCTCAACCTGCCTACTCCCCAGGTCTCGACACTGGTGCTGTCTAAGGTCTCAACCTGGCTACTCCTTCGAGAGAACTGAGGAACTGACTGTAGTTCAGCCGTATTTATACGGGAGGGGGAGAGGGGAAGGAAGAGGAGGGAGATTGGAGGTTTCCAGGTATTGGGTAAGCGACGTCCGTCATCCCGCTTATTGAGCCATTCGGGCGTTTTTCTAACCCAAGAGCTTCTCGAATGACTCTCACCTGTAGTGTTTTCTCAGAAGCAATGGTTTTGGTATGTTCGAAATCTATCATGTCATCTGTTTCTTCGCGGTGTTTGGAGAGTGCCGATGTTCGTGAATTCGGCTTGTCACTAATCTGTTAGTTTGTCCTATGGATGTCCTAGGGCATTCGAAGCATGGTATTTCGTAAATTCCTTGAGACTCGTTTGCTAGAGTGTCTTTGGGTGATCTGAGATTATTGGAAATTGTATTAGTTGCCGTGAAGATTGCCTTCATATCGCGTTTCTCTAGGATTCTGCCAATTGTATCGGTGACACCTTTAATGTAGGGGAGAAAAGCCTTGTGCAATTGGGTATCTGTTGGTTTTTGGGGATTTGGATTTGTAGAACGGGTTCGTTGATGGTGGAAATTTACATATTCCAAATATATTATTTCATCTTTGACGCATTATGTTGTATTATCGACGTACAAAATCAGGTTGGCTTTGGTGATCGTGTTAGAAATATCAGGAGTCCCAAAACACCTCCTAGTGGTGGTATTTTAACAAATGACTCAGGATACTCGGCATATGCTTACTTATAATTGTGTTACGAATTTCGGAAGCTCAAAAAATTCATAAAAATAAAATGAGTTTTCATGGATATTGGGTTGAGAATTCATTTATAGTCCCAGAAATCTGCTTCTCATTCGTTTTTTCGAAAACATTTCAACCGATTCTCAAAAAGAACTAAACAATTCTTGATAGTAGGCGCATACGGCATACTCAGAATAATCAATACTATTTGTTAATCACGTCGCAGGATTGTGGTGATGTCATCAATCGAAAGATTTAAACTGTTACTTTCGATACCATTATAATAATTTACATATAAATCCGTTAGCATCATGATCTAATATTCATTTTGGTTCCGAACACTATTCATATATGTATTTCACACTTCCGGAAATAAAGGCAGTCAGTTAACTTTCACTGATTTTTTTTACCATTCTTGGGTACTATTACGTGAAGTTACACTGGCACCGCTCGATGGATTCATTTCTAGACGATAAACATGCCATTGAAAGATTTTAGTTGGGAAAATAGAAGAATAATGTATTGGAAACGAAAAGTGTTGAATCAAACACTAGTTACATCTTCAACCTAATGGAATATTATCGTCCACATAAAAATATTTTTGATAATTGATAAAAAAAACAAAATAATAATATTTTTTGAGACGTTATGTTGAATAACGAGAAGGAGGTTTTTTGAAAGAACTAGATAGCTAGATAGATTTATTGGCCACACTCGGTATGTTTGTAGCATGGCAGTACATGGCAGACAGGAGGTTATTCAAAAATGAGTATATGTAGCGGATGATAAGAGTGTCATTGATTTAAAATGAAGGATCTCAGTTTGAGCATGTTCATCACCAAGAGAACCAGAGGTTTTTGCTCTATTATTGTTCCAAAGTTCAGTAGTCGACTGATATCAACAATGCTGTATAAATGCGTGGAAAAATCATTTTCCCGTATTTTCCTGTAGATTGGGCAAGCCAGCAGGACATGTTCTAGAGATTCGATTTCATGGAGGTTACACATTGAACAAGTTACTTCGGTATCTATTATGTAGACTAGGCCACTAAATGTGAATCTCAGGGATTTTTTGCCGCACCTCCGTAATTGGTAGATCGGTCTGACAACATACATGGGTAAGGAGGCTTTAAACTAAGTCTGAACGTTGATTCGCAGAGAGAGGTCTTGGTAAATGAGTGGATAGAATGAGTTTGCGAGTCTCTCTAAATCGTCGTTCAATAGCTTACTACGATACGCCTGTAGAGCAAGAGTATCTCTTTTGAATGTGTTGACCAAAAAATTTTGCCAGCGTTGGGTTTCACTAGCTGTCAAAAAGCAGTCCTTAATTTGCCCCACCCAGTTGTCTCGTGTACGAGATATTCAGTCCGGGCAGATGTGAGAAGCATAATTTTGGGAGGCGAGATGCGTCCATAAGTCTAATGTTATTGAGCCATGAAAGAGCAGCCTTCAAGATAATATTACTCTGTTTTGTAGAGGAGGACCCCAGGCAAACGATATAGTCAGGAGTTTTCCTTGGCAGAGACAGTAATCGTTTAAAAAATCCTACTTGAGAGCGCTCCAGTATGTCCGCATGTCGCAAGCCCCAAACTACAATACCATGAGACAGGGAAGGTAGAACAATTGATTGGTATAATTTTATTCTAGAATCCCAAGAGATCACTTCGGAGCTAGTCAATAAGTTCATGACTGCTCCGACCGATTGATTGGCTTTCATAGTAGCTGTTTCCTAACCTGTAAAGCTTGTACCACAGGATTCGTGGTTTACGGAGTCGAACGCTCGTTTGAAATAAACGGAGGCGACGTATAGCTTTCTGCTTCTCAAGCGGAGGTGTATCTGAATGATAGATTTAAGAATAAATCACGATTGAATTTCGGGCAATACTTTATGATCGTCACACCATGATGACAGTCTATTTGACAGCATAGATGTAATGAGTTTGGCCGAAGGGTTCATCAGAGCGATGCCTCTATAGTTAAATGAATCATGGCTGTCCCCTTTTTTGTGCAGCATTGTTAGAATTGTTTGGTGCCAAACTAGGGGTATCTTTCATTGGTAAAAATATTATTGAATGAAGAGCATAGATACAGAAGCCAGTTTTTGGGAAGATTTTTGATAAATTTATAGGTGACGCTGTCGTTTCTAGGTGCTTTGCCCTTCTTACATCGAACTAGGCAGGTTCTAAGAACTAGTTCAACTTTGAGATTTATTCATGTTATTCCAATAGCTAGCAGAAATTTTTCATAATCCTGCGTTGGTACATATCCGGGGAAATGGTTATTTCCTATTGTACAAATACTAAAACAAATTGTTTTTTTTTTATCGTAAATATTTTCTGTTTTCGAAAAGGATCATTTTTCGATTTCAAATTTCCAATTGGGAGTCATTCCTGTTCAGCATGGATTCCTTATGGAAGATACTCTTGAACGATGGAAACCTGGAAACCTGAAAGGCGAAGTTCAGCTACAGTGAAAGACACCGTAGTTTTGTTCTACAACTGGCCAAAACACCAAGGCACGTTAATATAATTGAGCATCGATAACAATATTAACAAACTTTAACAAATATAATATCAAAAATCATTAAATCAAATTTGATTATTAAATAACTGTCATTTCAATTTTGTCCGGAAGGTACCTATCATCAAACTTTTCAATCGAGAAGGCAGTTCATTGTGAACATTGCATGATATCTGATACGATAATGGCAGCTTGAAAAATTCGTGGATGTGCATTGAAGCAGTTGATAATTTCTTGTACCGAACATTGAGATTATGAACATCGGTAAGGAAAGTAATCGTGTTTTACAAGTAAATGGGCATTTTGTTGTGGATAATATCTTGATTAAGCTAGGCTGAATATAAAAGCCCGCGGTTTTCCATATTGAGTCAGTGAGTTTCTAATAATTTTGTAGAGATTATGCTCCATCTACACACTCTACAAAAAATCCGAATTTGAAGAGAACTCATCCACTCCACAGGTCACCCACTCGCATACAACAAAGAATACCATGTCGAAAGATTTTTTATCCTCAGTCCACAATCGAACAAGCCAAACCTAAATGACTATGATCTATCAGTACTGCTATTGAACATTCAGCCTCTTAGACACAAAGCAGATTAATTGTTTTTATTCTTTGAACAAGTAAATTCTTCCGACATTGTTCTTATCACTGAACACTGGCTCAAAGCTAACGAATTGTTTTATATAACCAATTATGAAACTATCTCTATTTATTGTAGATCCAATTCAACACATGTGGTACTCTTATAGTTGCAAAATCAAGTTTTCATGAAAATAATTCATTTCTAAAAATTGCTAAATTTGATATTCATATTTCAGAAAACTGTTTTGTATTGTCGATGATAATTTCAAAAAAACTCAATTTATACATTTTATGTATTTATCGCGCTCACTCTCCTCTTGTGTGACAGAATTTTTGAATAAGCTTGAAATAATTTCATTTGATCTGCCAAATCGCGCAAAAATTATGCTAATGGAAGATTTCAATATTAATTTTAGTGATAATAACATTATTACACTAAAACTGAAAAATCTGATGGAGTCTTATAATATTTGTATGTTGATGGTCCTACCAGGTTTTCTCAATTCTCGTCTTCAACTATAGACTTCATTTGTTCGAATATCGAGAATGTAACATGTTCCGTGATAAGTGCTGGTCTATCTGATCACGAGGCAGTATTAGGTAAGTTTTCCATATATCCAAAGGCAAGCAATCCTCAATCAAAATGTGGTAAGATTTTTAACAAGGCCATTTTAGGTAAGTTCCATCAACAATGCTCTGTTACTGAGTGGGAGTCCATTTCTACTGCCAGAGATCAAATTCACGCATTTCACAAAATATTACTTGCTAAATTCAACACGGCCTTTCCTGTTCATTGAATCCAAACGAAATAAAATAACCAATAAAAAATCTTTACAAAGACAAGCTTTCATTTAAGCCGTGTACTAAAACGTATAAAATAAGTTTAAGTCGTCGCTGACAATAATTTAATAATTTTTTGTCGACTTATTTGTTTTCAAAAATTTTGTCGCGCGGATTGTAATAAAATTAATACTTCGACAATTGTTACTTACCAACCATTCATTGTCCAATGTAATTAATTTGTATCTACTTTCATGAATACTTTGTAAAAATCAAATACTTCGACAAGTTCATACTTACCAACTAATCAGTGCCCAATCAAATTAATTGGTATACCTACTTTTATGAATACTTCGTGCGACAATTTTTTTAAAACCAAATAATTCAACAAAAAATAATTAAATCATTGTAAGCGATGACTTAAACTTATTTTATACGTTTTAGTACACTGCTTAAATTAAAGCGTGTCTTTAAAAATGTTTTTTATTAGTTATTTAAGTTTTTGCTTTTTAGTTAGTTCGCCTTGGTCTGTTCATTTTCAGTAGAGCATCGTTATTACAAGGTCTTTTTCCTGTAAGTTTTGTGCTGAAAGAATTCATAATCTCCGACCCAAAAAACCCCCACACACCAATTTGAATAGATTCTGACCATTATCACAAAACTCGTCCGCCATCTTGAATTCATAGATGTTGTCAAAGAATTCATAATCTCCCAAAATACCAATTTTGAATAAAATATGACCATAATCAGAAAACTCGTCCTCCATCTTGGGGCCATTTCGAATTTATAAATTTTGACGATAATTCAAAACCTCTGACTGCGAAAACCGCTGCATACCAATTTTGAATCGAATCGGACCATAATCACAAAACTCGTCTTTCATCTTGGGGCCGCTATCTGGGATTCATGAATTTTGACAAAAATTTCATAATCTCCGACCCCGTTAACCTCCACATACCAATTTTGAATCGAATCGGACCATAACCACCAAACTCGTCCGCCATCTCGACTTTATGAATTTTGACAAAACGAACGAACGAACTAACAAGTGAAACTAAATAAAAGCTTGTAAAAAACCTTGGATCACAAAAGTCCTGAAGACTTCCTCTGAAAAATTTCGACAAAAATTCAAAACCTCCTACACCGAAAACCCTTGCATACCAATTTTGAATCGAATTGGACCATAATCACAAAACTCGTCCTCCATCTTGGAACCGCCATCTGGAATTTATGCATTTTGACAAAAATTTCATAATCTCCGACCCCGTTAACCCCCACATACCAATTTTGAATCGAATCGGACCATAATCACAAAACTCGTCCGTTATCTTGGAGCCGCCATTTTGACTTTATGAATTTGGACAAAACGAACGAACGAACTAACAAGTGAAACTAAATAAAAGCTTGTGAAAAACCTTGGATCACAAAAGGCATGAAGACTTCCTCTGAAAATTTTCGTTCGCTGCACTTGAACAGGAAGTTCACTAATAACATACATTTCCATCAATACTTATATGGAAGTAGAAGAATATAGAAGTTTGTACAGAAAACTCATTAAAATCTTGAAGCAAAATTATTACAATGAAAGACTAATTGTCACAAAAAATAAACAGAAGGAATGCTGGAATATCATAAATGAAATTCGTTAAACAAGTCGTAAGAATCAAGTTGACCTTTATGGCGATCTTTCTCCAAACCAACTCAATGATTACTATTGTAAGCAAAATAACATCCAAAATGATTTCTTTCACAGACCCCATGAGTTATTTGAATACTGAAACCCCCAAAGTTTCCTTTTATTTTATTCCTGCCAATCCCAGGAACTGAAGGAAGCCCTGCTAAGCGTCAGAAAATTTTTGCTGGGGAGGATGGTATATCGGTGAATATTTGCCTGATTCTGCATTAGGTGCACTAGCTTTCGCTATCAACAACTAATGTCAATCTGGGCATTCTTCTCCGTGTCCAAGACCGAATGACTTTCCTTTAAGGCTATGATACACTAGAACGTGAACACAACACCAAATTTCGTGGCTTAATTATTGACAACGAACTGAAATTCCAACAACACATTTTGTCTTTTAGTAAAAAACTGGCCTCAGGATGTTACCCCGTAAAAATGGTCACAAGCGAGATTTGTTTTATGTATTACGCCCTCGTGGAGTCTCACCTCAGATATGGAATTGCCTTCTGGGGCATGTGTAGCCAACAAAGGCTTGATAACATATTCATTCTACAGAAGAGAGCGTTAAGATACATGTGTAGGGTATCTCCCAAACATTCGTGCAAACCGCTCCTTGTCTCTGAAAGAATACTCACTCTATTCTCTTTATTTATAGCGTGTACTTAGCTTTAAAAAACCGTGATAATTCAGCAAATTCTCAGATACTCCACAGAACACGTAGGAAACATAATCTAAATCTACCTCTGCCTAGACTCTCCTCGAATTTGACCAGGAAATCAATTATATATGAAAATAAAATAATTAATAGAAAAACCTTTTTAAAAACAAGCTTTTATTCAAATACCCTAAAAAGTACAAAATAATTGCTTATGTGTGACGTAGGTTATTCCGTGAGTTCTAGATTCAAGAGCTTGTCCCGCAAAGTTTTCATTTCGAATACAGATGCGACAAGCTTTTGAATCTATAACTCACGGAATAACCTACGTCACACATCCAAAGCAATTATTTTGTACTTCTTAGGGTATTTGAATGAAAGCTTGTTTTCAAAAAGGTGTTTTTTATTGATTATTTTATTTTATGCCTTTTAGTAAGTACCCCTAACACCCACATACCAATTTTGAATCGAATCGGACCATAATTACAAAACTCGTTCGCCATCTTGGAGCCGCCATCTTGAATTTGTGAATTTTGAAATTCATAATCTCTGACCCCAAAAACCCCCACATACCAATTTTGAATAGAATCGAACCATAAACACAAATCTCGTCCGCCATCTTGAAGCCGCCATTTTTTTTTCTCTTTTAAATGCATAATGCATTGTCACGGAAACTATGAACACCTGCCAAATTTCACGTTAATCGAACAACTAGAAGTGGGTTGAATTCAACTTGCAAGATTTGATGACAAACATCGGGACAGGTGAAACTAAATGAAAGCTTGTAATATATAATCACCTACCCTTTCACATAAAGCTTATTAACTCTTTAAAAAAAAATTCGGAAGTATGTGTGTGTTTTTATATGTTTATATCCTATGTGTATATTTGAAAGAAATGTTGTTTCATAAGCTCCTTAAGCTATGCCTCTACAATATGGAACCCTCACGACATTATCTATATAAAACTACTGGAAAATATTCAAAATAAATAAATTGTGATATGCTCCATATTGAAAATAATTGTATGAAAAAAAAACAATTTACTACCCCTTGAAAACAGAAGAAACAAAATTTTCTTTCAATATGGTGAATAATATGATAGACTCAGTGCCAATTAATAACTCCATCCACTTTATCACTCCGCAATATCCCACTCGTTGTGGACTATTATTTCACACAACAATGGCTAACACAAATTATTATTTGAGCTCTTCTCATCATCGTTGTTTCAAAAACTACAATTCCATATCAAAATTGATCGACATAGATATATTTCGTAATTCATTCACCACCTTTGTAAATAAACTAAAATCATATTTTTTTTTCGATCTTCTGAATAGTATTAGCATTATGCAGATTTTCATGTTCTCACATTGCCTTTAGATTGTGTAAATGTATCAATACCCCACTGAATTTCTTAGTTTAGTACTCATTATTATACCATGTTATATCTTCCTGTGAATACTGTTTTGGGTTCGTCCTGTTTGTATTCCTAAATAAGAAAATAAAAAAAATCCCATTGCCTGGATATAAGACATATCATAAGAATTCACATCCTGATTTGACTTTTGACCTTTAATCGTGTGTTTTTATTGTTTTTTTCTTTTAGTTGCAGCTATTAGATTTACTAATTATTATCATATTTGGGTTATTATCAAAGAATTCATATTGGAATTCCCATATTTTATAAATATAAGCTACATGATTACATAATTTTTCAAACATCCTGCAGATAAATAAAAAAAGTACATGAAAATTAAGTTATGCCTGAATGTTTGACTTAAAGTATAATTCCGTTTCCAATTCACTTGGAAATAAATCCCTATATTACAAGAGATTTGACGCCATGTGTATGTAACGTTTGAATATTAATTGAGCATGTATTACTGATGCACTGTAGAAATACCTCATAGCCTTTTAACTCATTACTTCAGACGTATCGTTCGATTTTCTGACCTCCTTCGAAGTTGCGTACGAGCATAATAGTTGTTGATCCAGTTTCGCCGTGACTTATGATAAATACATGCATTATGTAAATGTGAATGGAATCACTTTTCATAGCCCACTTTCAGATATATCAAACAGTGGAACACACTGTTCTCATGAAAATACTATTAGGACATTCTGAACCGAATAACTATTTGAAATAGGCTCTTTACTGAATAATGTCAATGCACCAAACATACCTGGATGTAAGACAGTTAACATTCACGCTTTTGGAACGATGTTTCTTTACGCGTCTTGCGGTAGGTGTTGACTGGTAGAAATCGTCACGTAAGAAAAAAGCGTTTTGTCCCCTTTCTCTCTGTCTCTCTCTCTGTCTCTTTCTATTATATACGAGTCTGTGTAGTCTAGCCCTTGCTCATACGATTCCAAAGGTGTACGAACTGCTGTTCTGCTTGCGGGAAATTTAAAATCATACTTGAGCGGTAGAATATCTATGGGAATACAAGACGGATAGTATCATTGAGTGGTAATACGTGGAAGATATATTTGTTTCTTTTATATTTCTATATAACGTGTGTTTGATTATTATATCCTTTTTTGGAAATAATTTCTTATGTTTTTGAACGGTTTTATTCAGCTTGCGTTGTATGTGTCTTGTGTGGGTCAAATCTAGTAATGGAAATTTTACTCCCTTCCTGTTGACCAATTGATCTGAAATTTGGTACACACCTTCAGTTCTGATGACAATACAATTATGTGTATTCAGTATTATCGTAAATGGCGGATTACATATTTTTTTACAACCCCCTCAATATGGATATCAAATGAAAGGGCTTGACTAGTAAATTACAGTACACCATGGAAAAATTCCAAATACAAGATGGCGTCCGAAACAAAATGGCGGATCATAGAGTTTAGACAGTCAATACAAACCCCTCAATATGGCTATCAAATGAAAGGGCCTGACTAGTAGAATACAGCACACCATGAAAAAATTCCAAATCCAAGATGGCGTCCGAAACAAAATGGCGGATCCTACAGTTTAGACAGTCGATACCACCCCCTCAATATAGATATCAAATAAAAAGGCTTGACTAGTATAATAATAATAATATATGCTTTATTGTCCAAAGAAAGTAATCTTATTGACGAAGTAATTTATCGTTAAGGGCATAAGTGGTTATTGAAATTATTTCTGGGAACAGTATTTCGTGAAAATTAAAATTGTAGGGCACAGAACAACACAAAAGAGAAAAAAGAAAGACCATGCACTACAACGTATAAAACGGTAATGTCATATAAATTATAAAATATAAAAATATGATAAAAGAAAAGAGTATAAAGGTGAAGAGGTATGAATATATTTTCAAAAGCTGTCTCTGTAAAACTCTTGCAGACTATAATAGTTTTCAAGTGATGTGGTAGATGATATACATCTTGAGGGTTGATGTAGGTAAAGGTAGTCTGAGATCATTGGAATGTCGGGTGGCATAGGTAAAGGTGGCAGAGGCAAAAATTTGTTTTATGTTTGTGTAATCGACAAACTGATTCTAAAATGAAGATAGCATGAACCGTTGAAATATTGTTAGTAGAATACAGAACATCATGAAAAAATTCCAAATCCAAGATGGCG
This sequence comes from Gonioctena quinquepunctata, assembly GCA_018342105.1. NCBI lineage: Eukaryota > Metazoa > Arthropoda > Insecta > Coleoptera > Chrysomelidae > Gonioctena > Gonioctena quinquepunctata. The sequence goes on from JAFIRS010000088.1 coordinate 915,139, forward strand.
TCCGAAATAAAATGGTGGATCATAGAGTTTAGACAGTCATTACATTTTAACTGAAATCTAGGTATCAAAACAAAGGACGTTGTCAACTTAGAATCGTGATTCAAGCATGAATCCCCCCCAAGTCAAGATTTCGTATCGTGTCGAAGACTGTGTGTTGTTAGGGTGGCTAAAAATGATACGTCGTGAGAGGTACACCGCCCAGGTTCAGGTAAAAGGTTGAAGCGCGCCAAGGACTGTAAGGCATTAGGATGGATAAAAATGATATGTCGTTAGCGTTTTCTCCTCAAGACTTGGGCACATCTTGCTGTATAAAAACCTTGCCCCTCTATTGGACCCCTGGTGGTCCCATGGGGGGTCGACCGTTATAAAGTCCTCTACTCGTGGGAACAAAATGTAAATGAAAAATAGTAATATTTTTTTTTAACGTTTTATTGTGAAGAAACACAATAATGATGCAGATAATGTACTGAAAGCTAAAAAATAATTAAGTAGGTACCAGTCATCACACCACTCTCCTCATCAATATAGGGCATCGATCAGTCTAAACTAAAATGTGGAGCGCGTCGAATTTCTATTATCTACAGTCAATCGCTCATATCATTATATGCTTTGGATGCATCTTCTCAATAGACAACTTATGCAAAATGTGTGTAAAAGTAAATCCGTCACTATCATCGTGCGATATCACAGAACGATCATTCACATATATACTCAGGTTACGCTACGCCCCACGATTTTATTTTAGTCTAATCAATGCTCTATATTGATGAGGAGAGTGGTGTAACTGGTACCTACCTAATTATTTTTTAGCTTTTAGTACATTATCTGCATCATTATTATGTTTCTTAATAAAACCGTTTGCCAAAGTTGGATTAATGATTTACATCAAATATGTGGCACGTCAATTTGATATAATATAACGAATAGTATTATCAGGAATAAAATACCTTCTACTGTGGCAGAGGAGTTTGGAAAAAGGAAGAGAAAACGTCAACTTTCAAAGGGAAAAATATTGAGACAAAAGAAACACAAAATGGTGGATACAAGAGATTGATGGCAACATATTCTGCCATAAAGGAGACAATGTTCGTGCAGGTGGAGACGCAATATACCATAACTATGAAGATACCGTCCACATTTGTACAGAAAATATGAGAATGATTTTGTCAAACATTAGTGATTTGAGTACTAGGCATTCATCAATTGGTGACATTTGTTAAGTTGTTTGTGAAATAGGAAACGATGATGAAGTAGTTATTGTAGGGATTTATATGTCCCCAAATCAAAAGATTGAGGATATCACATTATTTATTCATCGATCGTTGTTAGAATATACTGAGGGAGGTTCTAAATTACTAAACCAAAATTTTCATACACGTCCACTCATATTGGTTGGAGACTTCAACGTTAACTTCAAGAATTAAGAAATATTTGAAGAACTCACATCCTTTTTATCAGATACATTTGATTTGAGTATTATAATGATGATACAGCGCAGTTCACAACAATACTGTACTACAGTTGATGCTGTTTTTTCGAGATTCTGAGACAAAATTGAATCTCAAACATATGTATCTCATTACAGTTACCTCAAGCCAATAATTTCCATGACACAATAGATGAAAGATTGATATTCTTTAATTGAGCATTTTTTTATATGATTTATGTTTTTCATCTAACTTTTAATAATCAAAATATTAAATTATTTTTTGATTTGATTCCTCACTTTGAATTATTTGCATTGAAAAAAATGATAGAGAATAGGAAATAAGAATATACAGATTACAGAGAGAGAGAAATATATATAGAGAGAGAGAGAAATATATATAGAGAGAGAGAGAAATAGAGAGAGAGAGAGAGGGAGAGAAAGTCGCATGGAGGGAGCATAACGCTTTTTCCTTACGTGATGATAAATCTCAATATCGAGTTATATTCGGAGTTGAAGAAAAAGCGTAAGAAAATTCGTTCTTGACGGGGGTCCCCCGACCGCACACGATTTTTATTAAAAGCAATAGAAAGAACAAAATTATCTTTTTTCGCAGAGTATATTCAAACGTGTGCGGGGAGGTCTGTCCTGGGGAGGTGCGGTGGTAAGAGCATTAAACTTCGTCCAGGAAACATTAAAAATTAACGAAGTCAAAACTTTTTATATGCAAACAACTTTCTAACTAAATACTTCAATAAAAATTCCTATAAAAGCATGAACAGGCGGAGTAGGAAATAATATTTTAAATACTTGATACCAAACATTGGACTAACATTACCATCGGGGTGATGACCGTCTACTGATCCCATTCTGGGAGAGTACGAGGCGTTAGGAAATAGGTAGGTAGAGCTTATTCGTTTCTGACTGGCGAATTTTTTTACCTAATTCACTTCCCAGGTCAGTAGAGGTCAATGATAATGCGTCTTATCTTAATGTACAAGTAAGTGAAAACCACTACTGATCTGGGAGGTATATTAGGGGAAAACCGTTTAAAATACCCCCACATTATCCCCCCTGCCTCATTTTCACTCATAAATCGCTGCGGTTTCTTTCAGAATAATTCAACATATTTATTAATGAAAATTATATGTTACCGAAAATCTATATAATTCAGGTATTCTATATATTACCCAGTCATTCTGTATAATACCATGCATATGTAGGTGAACTATGTTATTATACAATATTTATGTAAATATTACATATTTTGTCTCGGTAATGTATATAATGCCTAGTGGTCGGAGAGCTGGCTACGGAAATTAAAAATGATAAGGTACAAGGAAAATGTTTACAAAGAAACCTTCCTTACTAGCTGACAAGTGTGAAGCTCTACAGGCAGAAGTCAGTCCCGGGGCTGAAAGCAGGGGCGGGCGGTCAAAGATTCTTCCATAGTTCCGCCCGGCTCCAAACACTTTATTGATTCAACAAGGCCTGGGTAGCCCATCAAGATAAACGCTAGCTTCCAGAGTGCAAGGACCTGGGTTCCGAGCTGGGTCACACAATTTTTTATTCTTTTTATTTTCTGTTACAGTCACCAAAATATATTACCTCAGAACATTCACCCTCACAACCCCTCAAGACACAAAACCGCATTTTCACAGAGCATGACTTGCTCCGCAGAGGCCGAAGGCTACTGAAAATTCCTCTGAACCTGGTTTTTCAGAGTACTTTCTCCAGGAAATACCTCTAATTTGTTCATCGAAAGTATTATCCGTAAATTTCAATTGATCTGTCATGATTAAATTGCAGATCTTCCTCATAAGCGAATATCAGGAAGGGATATAAAGCTTCATTTGACTCGAAATAATTTATTTTTACACAGGGTATCTCAAAACATCGCGAGGCGACCTCCTACTGCCTCTTCAAGGGGGCATTTCCCCATTTTATCCTTGAAATACAGAATTAAATGCATTGTAAATAATAAACTATCGTTTTTATAAAAATATTATTTTATGTTCAAGATGATGAAACATATATTGATTATTTCAGCGACGAGGATGAAGATGATCAGTCAGTTTACTAATGTTGATAAAAATCAAATTTCTCAATTAATAAATGAGAACACATTAACACACGATTGTAATTAATGTATTTATTCTCTGTTATTCTGTTATCCTCCGTTTTGTCTACTTAATTCATAATTAATTCATAATTCATTAGAAATTTCAATAATCAAAAAAAAAATTGCCAATACTGCACAAAAAAAGTTTTGTAGCTAACTTCAAATCTCATTGGTTCATCAAAATGTTCTCCGTTTTGAAGGAAAATTGGCAGCAGTCAAGTTACAATCAAGACTAGTTGTTTGTGTTTCCCAAATTCCTCCGTCCCTGAATTTTCGTTATTGTTTATGATTATTGTACTTGTAACAAAATGCATTGTGGGGGCAGCAGGAGGTCATACAATTTTCATCCAATCCTGAACCTATTGAAATGCCCATGGTGTTGATTCGCGAAAGAAAATTCCTTTCCACAATATTTACAAAGGACTCCAACCACAGGTTATATTTACAATATCTATATCTTCTTTACCGTCAAATAATATTTCCTCAACTATTTTCAATATGTCCATTTTGAAAACAAAAAATATTGTCAAAAGTTCGGATTGGAGTTTTAACCTAGGTTTATGAGAAAAGTGACGTTTTATAGGTTTCGGTTAACGAAAATCTTCAGTTTAAACCCGGCAATCCATTCGTTATTGTTAACGATGGAATAAGCACTAGTTGAACTTTTAGATTGAGATTGAACTTGCGCATTGAGAATCAGGATCGACAATTGTGGCAAAAGTAAGATCTAGTCTAGTAGAGAAAATTAATAGTTTCAAAGATTGAGGTTTTTTTATTTTAATTTTTGAAAAGGATGACTCTGTTTTCGAAGAACTTTTGACAGGAATGATGTTATTGATATTGTAGAAGCTCCCCGAAATGCAAGGGAAATCCGAACCATGCTATTTCACTTTGATATCTGGAACGATCTGGAATTTATAATACGTTTCAGTAGGTATTTCTAAACAATCCGTAGTATATAATATTACTCAGCATATAGGTCATCCTTTGAAACGGACAACAAATCAGTTATGTATTTCAGTACAACCTTAAATATATATTTCAATATATTTTTTTTCTTCAGTTTTAGTCATTTTATTGATATCAATTTTCCAATGATTTGAAATATACGAAAGGAAATAGGAAACAAAAAACAAGCTTATGAAACACTAGTGTTTTCTGATCGACCGTTGTCAATTTGCGTTTATTTTATGTGCCAACATAACCCAAATACGAATAATTTGCTGTAATAAACGGAACCTATAAAACGCTCAAATGCAGAGTTATGGTTAAACCGAGTTTAAACTCAAGTTTAAACCGAAGATTAAAATGGAGTTTAAACCGAACCTATAAAAGTGGCCCTTAGCTCCCGATCGATTCATTGTTGCGTAAAAATAAAGAGTGCTGCTCTTTAGGTGGTGCATGGAGTTAGTAACTCGACCCACACAGAATATGTAGGGGATGTGAAGATATGGTCAGGGTTATCAGTGAAGAAATAGGGTTTGGAAAAACAGCCAGCGGAGCGTGGGGACGGTTCTGTGCTGTGCTTTTAAGAGCGGCTTGGATTGAAATAAGGTAGCTAGCAGAAACTTGATTTTATTTGATACCAAAAATAAAAGTGGAGACGCCCATAACTGTAAAATTTTGATGAATTTTTCTTTGAATTTTTATTCGACATTTAAAATGAGAACCTAAATGAATAAATTCTATAACAATTGCAAAAATTAAGAACAATGGTTCCAATGAATAATCATGCAATGGGTTTTTGATTGTTACTGAAGATCAGCTAAAATGATTTTTATTCTGTGAAACATTGGTATTGACCCTTCTGGTTTGTGAACCAACCCTTTCACACATGAATTTTGGAAAGTTCTCTTTACGGTTCGGGGTTAGCTATGAAAATACCCGAATCGTTCGGCGACTAGATCGCATTTACCTACTATTCTTCTTCGAAATTGAATATAGCCTGTGACCTTTGTATCGAAGTGATTTTGTAATATGAAGGAATGTTCATCAAATAGTCACGCAGAACACTTGTTGAGAAAGTACATATACATTTGTTTTTATCAGTATAGATTTCAAAAATACTCGTGAAAATTACTCCTAAATGGCCATAATTTCATTTCATAATATTCAAACCAAAAATGGAAATCTTGAACCAAACAAGTTAGCAAAACGATGTACAAATTTGGCAAACGGGGTCTTCATGTCGAAGCAGCGTTTCCATGAATAGAAGACACAGCGATAATCGCCGGAGATAGAGATGCAAATACATGTTTTTCACTACGAATCTCAAATGTCGCAATAAAATTCCTTTTTGCAGTTGCAAATCAATTGAAAAAAAAACTGTTTCAACCGCCAGCTTAGACGAAGGCCTTATTTCTTTAAGCGTGATCCTTACTACTTACTACTGGGTTTAATGATACGAGGACAATCCGAGGGATAAATATCTCCTCCCGTTCGACTATATAACCCAAAAATGCCTTTCTGTCTGAGATATTTCCGATCTGCGGGGCGGGGCATCTCGTCGTTCATCGCAGTGGAGTATTTGTGGCAAAACAATTTTTTTTATGTGTTTTGATAAACTATTGCTGTTGACTTGATGATTTTATCTATTTTTTATAAGTTTATATTCAACTCCACATTTATATGTATGTATTATGTATGAATGTATGTATCTTGCAAGTGAATTTTGCCCCATATAATTCCGGTGACAATGCATTATGGGATTTTTATTAGAGAAAAAAATGGCAGCTCCAATATAGCGGCCGAAATTTGTGTTTATGGTTATGATTCGATTCAAAATTGGTATGTGGGGGTTTTCGGGGTCGAAGATTATGAATTTTTTGTCAAAATTTATTAAATCAACATGGCGGCTTCAACATGGCGGACGATATCTGTGATTATGGTCCGATTCTATTCAAAATTGGTATGTGGAGGTTTTTTGGGTCGGAGATTATGGTTCAGTCGAAGATTATTGATTTTTCGTCAAAATTTATAAATTGAGGATGTCACCTCCGGGAAAGCTCTGGATATAATCCAGATTAGTATGAAACTGCGTGAAAGCCCTTCAAAGCGTAAGCAGGGACAACAGAATAACTGCTATGGGTCCCTGGACATAAAAGATTTGAAGGTAATGATAAACACGACCTTCTGGCAATAGGAGGCACTATGAAGGAGTTCATAGGACCAAAGCTCTTCTTCGGAATATCAAAGAGCATAACCAAAGAGGTATTTTCAGACTGTACCGAGCGGAAAAAACGCGAGAACTGGTATAAAACACTCCAATCCACTCGAAGGCATTTATACCAAATCCTTCGAAAAGAAGAACAGCAGCCCTGTTAGAAATGAATAGAAAAAACCTGGGGATTATAACTGGGCTACTGACAGGTCACTGAAGACTGTGAAAACATCTTCAAAGAATCGGACATGCGGACGAGAAAGAAGCAGCAGAGCACATCTTGAGCAGATGCAAGGGTCTGGAACGAAGAAGATTCTACCTTATGGATTACGGGCAGCTAGAGCTCAAAGACCTGGAGAAGGTATCACCGAGCGTCATCATTGACTTCGTCAGAAGTGCGGGACTTGAAGGTGAACTCTAATTTAATTGGGTGGAAGGGGCGGTTATCGCCCCACTCGAAATGAATCTAACCTAACCTCCAGGATGGCGGACGAGTTAATCTTTAGATGGTATCTCCATTGGAGGATCAGTAATTTCCGGCCTTATTATCAAAGATTGAACCACTCAAGCTTCGGTTTCGTGGTTTAATCAGATAATAGGAACCCAAATCGCACTCAGTGAAATTTCCAGGTGAAGAGCTTTCACGAAAATTTCAAAAATTGTTGAGCGATAAAATCACTACCACTTATGATATTACTCTCGATAAAATACCTAGCATTTATGATATAACCCTCGATAAAAATACGATAATTTCCTCTATTTCAGGGTGAACTGAAAAAAATTGGAATATTTTGTTCCAATATTGTTACTGTAGACGAAGCAACAGTTCACTATACTCTGGACATGGAAAAAATGTTCCAATTTCAATGGTTAAAAAAAAAGTGTTATTTTCTTGAAAGCAAGAGACGGAAATTCATTCACACGACGTGTAGTATGTGAGAAGTGCGGAAAAACAAATCTGAAATCACATTTAACACCCTATATTATAATTTTAACTTCATTTTGTGATTTGTTTGGAAAAAAATCAATTATTATAAGAAACTTCAAGTTTCATTCGTACGATACACATTTTAAATTAGTATCTCATTGGTATTCGAAATCTGGCCCTCAATTATTTTGTTAAATTGATAAAAAATTGTGGCAAGTAATTTCTGATATATTTATTGAAATTGTTTAGTCTGTCAAGCATCTTGAACGGTATCTTTTTTTTTCAAGGGGCATTGACCCATTCTCTACCCACTTCACCTATGACGGAATATTGATTATTCTATTGAAAGTTTGTGAGTCATATTCACACATATTACTATAAATAGATGTCTGTAGTCAGTTGAAAACTCGGTACATGAATTATTACAGGTTTTTGATAAAATCACAGACAATTCAGACTGTTCACAGAACCAACTCAATCCCATGACCAATTAGCGGAACTTTCCAAACATGTACTTTAGATGGAAAATTTCTGAAGACAATCTCCCTTTAGCATTAAAGCCATTACAGAAGGTGTTTTTTTCATAGATATTGTATGGTCATATAATCTTCACTCTTCAACATGAAGGTTTAATTTCGTGACTTGATTCTTCTACTGAAATTTTTATTTATCAGGAGCAAGATGCATCTGTGCTCGATCGGCGAAATAGGGATTCAACCCCGGAATGAAAGATAATAATTTATAAACTTATAAAAATCTTTGTTTTGACATTTTATATGTTATCTCAATAGGCTCATAGAATCCCGTGTACGCGATTCAAGATATTCAAGGACAAAAGTCACAAAAACTGTTTATTGTGAGCATCTTGTTCGTAGAGCATAAAATTCTTTACAAACTTCATACTAGGCAATATTTTATACAATTAATCATTCTTGATATAGAGCGCGAAGGGTGGGGAGCGTTAGCCATATGTATGTTAACGCTAGCTCAACTATAGAATCCACTACCTTGTAAATATTTGATATTATTCATAAATAAATGATAGCTCAAAACTTACAGGAAAGATGCCTCATAATAACGATGCTGTAACCAAAATGCATAGATTGAGGCGTACTAACTAAAAATCACAGAATAAAATAATCAATAATTATGGTTACACTTCTATACATACTGCTTAACAAATAAACATAGAGAAACCCACAGAAGCCAAGGCCGTGCATGGGGTTTTCTTTGTTCCATTTATGTTATCGAGAAAACATAGTGGTTCATAAACCAAATAAAAAATTTACTGAAAGAGAAAACACAAAATGCAATGAAATAAAAGTAAAATTAAAATTGCGATCTTTTTTTTTTTCTCCTTTCCCCCTTCTTATCATAGTCCTTTTTTCTTGCATCTACGTTTTGTTTGTTATGATTTATATTTATACATTCAGAGAGAATGATCAAGAAAGCAAATTGCTGATGGTCATGAGTTTGGTGCTGAGTAGGAATCTTAATTTTTTTTTTTTATGTTTTTCATAAACATGTTTTGTTTGATTTTCAGGAAGATGATTGAACTCTTTCAGAGTAAGATAGCTAAAGCTTCTTTGTAATTTTTTTTTCAACAGGGGTATTTTAACGAAGTTCCTGGTTTTTGTCTGGTAGAGTATTGTTGATCGATATTTTTCAAGAGACTTTTGTGGGTGTGGAGATGCATGATGAGATTCGAAAATAAAATTTATCGAATGCTCAGAACTTCAGCATAAAGAGATTCGGTGGGGTAAGTAGGTTCCTTGGCGAGTATTATTTTCAGGAAGTGTTTTTGTAGATTTTCAAGTTTCTGAAGGTGAACATTTGCAACTCCACCCCATGCCAATATCCCATACTGAATTCTTGGTACAACAAGTATATTATTTTTTTATAGTGTGTATCCAATATTTTACAGAAATATTTAAATATGTAAATAACTACGGGTTTTAACGTTGATAATATGTTTATCCCATCTGAGATGGCTGTCTATTGTTATGCCTAGGTATTCGATTTCATCCGTCGATTTGATTGATATGTTACTATTATCAATATTCAAGGTAACGTAGGATGATAGATTGTTCTTATATGATGCAAAGGAAACGAAGGGGGTATTTTCGTTATTGACTGTCAGTAATCTATGATTGATGTTATTATTTGAGCTGCTTTATTTTTCAGGTCGACCCAATTATCATTTTGATGAAATATTGCAGTATCATCTGCGTAGCTGATCATATCTCCCAAAGTTATAATGGTAATTAGGTTATTGATAAAGACTGTAAATAGTATGGGTCGAGCACTGTTCCCTGTGGGACTCCGAATTCAACTTCTTTTTCACTGCTCAATATTGTTTTCATTTTCATTTGTTGCTTTCTCCTTTGAACGTAGCATTCCATTAGTTTGTGACTGACAGTGTCGAAAGCCTCGAATAAGTCAAGGAAAACGCACAATGAAGGTTTGCATTTACCCATTGCTCCGTAAATATTCCAGGAGATCATTAGCTAGATTCATTTGATTATCAAAAATAAATATACCTTCAAGACGATTTTATCAAGTGATGAAATAGCAATCTAAATAATTTTTGAAAAACTAATATTTTAAAGTTTAAAATAATTGGTTTATTAAATTTTAATAAAAAAAATAATAATTATAAGAGATAATTATAAGAAAAAAAAACTACTTGAATATAAAACAAGTATATTCTGAAATATACAGTAGCAGCTGGTTAGATCGGAAGCTGATTTGAAAGGTGCAGAATAAATAATACATATTTGATAAAATGATAAAATGAAATAGAACGGGATTCAAATCGCATAATTGTTAATGAAATCAGATTTTTATTTTCACACAATATTATTTTTCCTTCTCTTCATAGTGTTGTCGGGTATAAAACGTGATTCTCTGATATTGTCCTTTTTCCCATTTTTTTTTAACTCGAATAAGGAGGCTGACTGATGTGGAAGTCCAAAATTCAATTATTCGTTCCCTTTCAATCAAAAAAGTTCTTTATACTCTCCAATATTTTAGAAATATACCATTGACCTTATTTACGAAAATTATAAAAAAAATATGCAGATGGACTTTGAAACAAGATAATGCCCCTCAAAGTTTCTCTTTACCATTAATGCCATTCTTAAATGCAAGATTTCAGGAGACATGGATAGGCAAAATAGAAAGAAAATGGTATGATTGCTTGCCGTCTACAAGGCACCGCTTGGGGATATTGAGGACCATAACATCAGAATAACATAGTGATATCGAAGAATAAATGAATATCCCGTGAAGCTTTCATGAAATAATTTGACACTGCCTTGGCATCCCCGGTGCCCATTTTGAGAATTCAATGGAAATGATAAAACAATTTGAGTTATCAATTTGTGAATATCAAAAAGAAAATGCACCTACAATTGAAGTCAATTTTAGAGAGAAATGAACACCGTGTGTACCCGGATTATTTGAAAATGAAATGGAAAACCCGATACAATCTCAGAAGGTTGGCGTATGAAATTCGAGACATCACTTTTTGTGGTTTGTCGGATGTTTGAGTGTTGAGTAACGATTTCCGCTTCTCATTGTTGTCTTATACTCAAGTTCAATTCCATGGCTATCTGATTCTATTGTATACTTCGGTATTGTTTTTTCGCGCGAACTTCATTGAATTGAATGACGTAATTTTTAATTAATATGAATATTTACTATTTCACCTACAGACATTGTGATTTTTTACGCATTTTCAGGAATATTCTCCTTGTACTTTATTAAACAACGTTATTATCATAAGGCATAATTTTACCCAATCAAATCTACTCAGGGTCGCTGTTCCACGCATTGTAGTTAATTCAATGGAAGATCGCATTCAAATAGTGATTATAGATACTTCAATGATGATATCCGAAACATCATCTTCTTGAGATTTGAAAGTAAAATCTACTGACTGAATGACTCATCACTGTATTCCCCAGACGATTAGTCCTATTTATCTGACATTTGGCATTCCATATTTTAGGCGCAATACAAGTAATTTTGTTTTCACTTCTTACGTTTGAAACATTGGTTAATTGTTTCCCCAATCACTCTCCAGTGGGTATGAAATAGATACACGAATGATAAAATAACAATTAATTCCTCAAGCAGAAGCTCAGTGTGTATAAATGGAAAGTTGCTCATGTTAGAGTCTGAATAGGAGATGAAAGGCGAAATTTTATTTGAATAACAAGATTTTCTACGTGTACGTACACTGGAGTTTTCTGTGAATTAGCGTCATGTGGTGAAAAGTGCCCCTAATCTATATCTATATACTATTATAAAACTGTAATGGTCCGTTTGTTTGTTCAAACATCACGCAAAAACTAATGGACCAATTTTGATGAAACTTATTCCCACGATGCCTCTTTTTTTTTAGTACAAACTACACACACTCAATCACTATTTTTCGGCACAATGGCCAAAAAACACAGCCGGTTCTATCGACAAAATTTTCTTCGTCCAACAGTAATATAAACACCCAAACCTTTCATCCCACAAAAAAAAACAACCTAACCACAATCTGAGTCAGATATGAGAGGTGAGGTTGTTTGTGTTGAATTGTGTGTGAGAGGTTATGATAAGTATTGAAAACTGAGTATTTCATCTAGCTACGATGACGGAAACTGAAGATATAACAATAATAGTATATTTTTTAACGAGCGGTAATGTAGGTCATAACTCCCGCATTGTAATTACTCATTTTTTTTATTAATAAAAATAACTATAAAGTTTGAGCAACCAGTAAACTGAATATGTGGGACTGAATTATACAAGTTTATTGTTTAATTTTGGGTTTGTTGCATATATGTTGTTGATGTACTAACAGGTTGAGGTGTTATAGAACTGTATATTTTATTGCAGTATCTGTCTAATTCTTTTCGGAATCATCAACGTATCCCTCAGCCACAGTAGTAATCGTTTTGGGATTTTTCTGGAAATAAATTCTGTATGGTAACATTAGCTACTTGTCTCATTTCTGGAGGTGTACATAATAATTCATCTTCACTATCTGAATTCGTCTTTTTCAGCACAAAATTCAGAGAATGTCAAAATTATTCAAGTGACATTACTCCCCTCAATAACAATAATGGACTGTTCCCTTTCGGCCAAACGGCTTGTACAGAAGAACAGAGCCACCTTGATATTCGGTTCGTAAATAATTCCAAGAATCTTTTCCGATTTATTATAGTGAGTTATAGTAGTTAGTTATTATAACTCACGTTGTTTGTTTATAGATACTATTAATTGCTCAAAAGCAGTTGAATAATCAATATATAATTTAATAGGAGTAGATAAAACCACATTTTTTCACAACCAAGTGCAACCATTTGTGATTGCTCGATAGATGGCGCGGAGAGGCACATCAACTTAAAAATTTCGAATAGCATGAGATGTCAAGTGGCACATCGTTGGAAAGATAACTCAATTCTCTTTTCAACCATATATTTTTTTTTTAATTTCCTCAATACGTTTTTTACAATATGCATTCGAAATGTCAAGTATAACAAAATGTAAAACGAATATTGTAAAAAAAAACTGGACAAAAATAAAAAAAAATCAGATGGTTGAAAAGAGAATTGAATTATCTTTTTAACGATGTGCCACTTGATCTCCTATGATATTTGAAATTTTTAAGTTGATATGCGCCCCCGCGCCATCAATCACGATTTCTTCCATTTCAAATAGTAGTATCGGTGATATCATTGAAAATAGTTTTGGTCCCGCTATTCTATGTCGAATCGTTCGGAAGTTAAAAGGGAAAGGGGGACTATAAAAAGCCTTACTCGCAATTGTGATTCCGTTGAACAACCATAGTTGAAAGAGAAAGTGAATTACCTTTTCAACGATGTGCAACTTGACCTCTATGCCTTTCGAAATTTTCAAGTTGATGTGTCCCCAGCACCCTCTGTCTAGTAATTATAATGTATCTTCTCTCAAAAGTAGGAATATAATTCAATATATTTCCATGTTTCATTATTTCACATCAAACCGTTCAAAAGTTATCGAGGAAAGGGTACCATTCAGATCCGCACATTTCACATGCATATTGTGAAAAAACGTTCGAACGAAATTCGAAAAAGATGGTTGAAAAGAGAATTGAATTATCTGTTCAACGATGTGCCACTTGACCCCCCATGCTATTTGAAATTTTTAAGTTGATGAGTTATCTTTCAAGCAATCAAACTGTCTTCAATTTCAGAAAGTAGGTAGTATCGGTGATATCATTCAAAACGATGTTTGTCCCATTGTTCTATGTCGAACCGTTTGAAAGTTAAGAGGGGGGGGGACTATAAAAAGCCGCACTGTATATACATATAACGTGAATAACAGGAAACTGTTTGAGGGGATAACGGGAAAACAAGATAAGGAAGTAACGGGCTAACGGGATAATGTAATAACGGGAAACAGGATAATAGGATAACGGGAAACGGGATAATATGATAACGGGAAACGGGATAACTGGATCAAGGAATAACGAGATAAAACGTGATAAAGGGATAAGGGAAAAAAACGGGATAACCAGAAAACAGGATAACGGGGTAACGATTTTAACGGGAAACGGAATAACGGAAATGGCATAATGGGATAACGAGATAACGGAAAGCTGCATAAACTAGATGGAACAACACAAAAGACAACATAGGAAAAAATACAGAATCCACGTGTACGCGGGTACCAGCTAGTATAATATATTATCGTAGAATTACCAAATAAAAAAATATGAGTGCGTGTTGAAGTAAAACTTCTTTGACTCTGTGGCAGATATTACGTTCGAACCAAAAATACATAAGTCATAATGGAATTCAATAGGATATATTTATTATATAATTACGTATTCACATCGAGCATTACAAATGAATCAATTCTTTTATTATTAAAATTTGAATATGAAATTGAAGGTTTATGATAACTAAAACGAGAAACATAAACTCTGCTTTGCAAATATTCAAAATTTCTTGAGAAAACTGCATCAATTGTATTACCATATCTCGTTGTTGATTGAAGTAACAGGGAAACATTCACTATTCAATTGAATTTCTCTCTAAAACAAATTAATGGTTGAGGATTTTCTGAACAGAAATTGACATTGAAATTTCCAAAAAAATAGTAATTACTATTCAAAGACCTGAATCTTCAATAGTAAAGTGGAGTAATTGCTTATCAATAAATTTTATAGTGTGTGAAATAATTTCAATTGGAGAAATGTAAAGAACAACGATAATCAAAGTTGATCATGTATATTGACACACCAAACAACAACAACGTCATAATTTTTATTATAATTATTTTGAAGATATATTTTTATGACAATTTCATGATTGACAAAGAGATATATAATAATTTTTTTGACAGTCTTGTGGTGGTGACGTCCTCAGTAGGTATTATTTCTATCAACATCTACCTATAAATATACGGAGAAAAATCCCTTCACCAAGATTCAGTTAGAAATTGACTTCTAAAATTTTGGAATGATCCCAATTTCATACACTCTCATCAAATAATCATTCCTGATGTATTTAAGTGAAAAACTATTTAAATTCAACTTCTCCAAACACTATTTCTCTGTAATGGGGACCCCCCACTGTAATACCAATTTGACTCTTATGTCATATTTTTTTTGTCTGGAAATACGTTGAGGATAGTCGATTCAGTTTGTCAATGTTGTCAAAAGTTTTTAGTCTTCTAAAGGTTGAAATAACCCTCCGCCGACGATGGAACCAAAGTTTGAACACTGAATATGTGTTACTTTACGACTTGCGCAAATAAAGTACTTTATATGAAATCTCCTCTTCTGTGGGTGCAAGGAATGAAAATCAACTTATTTATATAGGTTGCACAAAGGCGTACTTTGGACGCCCGTCCAAATACCTCCCTCCATACTGACCACCCTTCCCCCCGAGAGAGTACCTATCTTTCGACTTAGCTCCTCTTGGGGTCAGGAGAGTCGGAGGATCCGGATACGCCGGATCAACGCGCTAGGCAATCCTAGCTACCGAATCATTTAAGCCACGGTGGGGCCACCTGATGAGACAGGCTTCTGGGATGAAAGTGCCCGAGCGGGTTGATGCGTCGCTCCCCTCCGAGTCAGCAGGGGATACAATCACCTATGCCTATGTTAGGTGGAAAGACTCCCCCGTCTCTACATAATTAGGGTATCATTTTCCATTGAACCACTATCTAGCACCCTGCGCCCAGTGTCCAACACCATGTGGCGAGTCATCGGTAAACCGTTGGAGCTATCCTCTCATCCTGGGTACCCATGTCAAGAACAGAATTCCAATATCAGCAAGATTTCTCCCGCATCAACTAGAAAACTCCAGTTACGTTTGATGGGTAACGTGTGACGAGTCACCGCCGCATACGTTTTCGCAGAAGTTGGGAGGGGACCTGGACTCTACCCAGCGGTGTCTGGGATAATCACAGGCACTCCCCTCCCCCTTCCGATGGCCAAGTCACATGGCGGGCCTTGGCCCAAGGTATATAGGTTAGTGTATTCCTATTAATTCATATCCGTTTTCTTCAATTTGATCTGTTTTCTGTGCTAAACCTCGAGGCCAAGTATTTTTTAACCAGCCAATGGACCTTACACAATTATTATGAAAATTCCACACCAGTAATTTTTAACCAATCAAATTGGGTTTTTTTGGCAGATCACCATCGCAACGTATGTATTTTAGTGGAATTTTTTTCTCTTGGGTACCCAATTTTTTGACGTTTTAATGACTTTGAATTGAATGTCTGTCTAATAAAATATATATAATATTTAGACACATTTTTATTCACCATTTTTCCATTTAGCACTTTGAATTTTGAGTAGTTCAGAAGCAAATATTCCTGAACAATTCGAAACAAATTTTCTTTTTTTAAATAGAAACCACAGTCTTCTATTAATGCGGGTAAATAAGACATAGTACGATGATTCATCATTACATCAGACAATTTTATGTATATTTTACATACAGCATGATTTTCAAATCGATATATTTTCAAAACAAAAAAGTTTGCGATCGTTCTGACTGCACAATATTCTTTTTACTACAAAACACGAGTTTTTGCTGACGTTTTGTACTGTCAAAATACGATGATCACAGCCCCCTATGATGTTCGCTGACGCTGGTTATAAATGCTATGCAATAAGCGCGTATAGAAAACTAATAAAAACGCAAAAAACAGTTTTTTACCACTTGTAATTACTCAAAACCTATGTAAAATTGAAAAATGAACTATGTTCAATCTTAAAATGTTATTTCCATGCAACTACAACAAGTAGAAATCAACAATTTATAGGCTAAAATCGCTGCCGAAACTGTGACGCAAACTGAATCTGTTATGCACCTACCTTTATGAAAAACCGTTAAGATTATAATTTTCTAACCCTTATAGTAGCTCTAAGTAACTATAAAATAAAAGAATATAATATTTTACGTCCTAAAATAGTGATTTTGTACTACTACAATAAGTAGAAATCAACAATTTATAGGCTAAGAATCCATTGGTTACGAAACTAAACCTGTTCATGTACCTATATAAAAAACTAATAATTTTTTTATTTTCTACCACTTGTAGTAGCCCAAAGTTGATAAAAAATTCAAGAATATAATATGGTACATTGTAAAATGGTATTTCCGTGCAACTACAATAAGTAGAAATCAACATCTTATAGGCTGAGAAGCCATTGCTGCCAAAACTGCAAAACACACAAAATCTATATATGTACCTATATGAAAAATTGATAAAATTCTAATATTCTACCACTTGTAGTAACCCAAAGTTGATATAAAATGGAAGAATATAATATGTTACATTCTAAACTGGTATTTTCATGCAACTACAATAGGTAGAAATTAAGAATTTATAGGCTAGGAATCTATTGGTGCCGAAACTACTAACTACTTATTTTCTTTAACTCGTCTGTTGATAATGCGGATGAACTTGTCTTTCTCTTGGCTGGGCCCTTTTGAAACTTCCGACGCTCTTGCGTTTTCAAATTCTATATAAAAAATGGATTAAATTTGCGATTGTACCTTTTAAAATGATATTCTCGCAACTGTGGAATTCCATGAAACTTTTACTACACTCTCCTTGTAGTCTTCGGAGTTCTTTTTCCGCATATTGAACCCATAGTCTTCAAGAGTAAGCGCCAGTTCCTCCACAGGTATATCCGCTCTATCAAAATCATACGATGTTTCTTCGCAAAAGTTTGTAAACTGCATCCATAAGCTTGACTTGGATTTCTTAGTATTCGCGGGTGTTAACTGCTGAATCTCCTGACGAATACTTTCTTTACTTTCTTGACCGAAGCGAAACATTTTTTTTTCACGTCGTGCCGCTTGACAGATTCGGAACTCAAGTACATTTTAGGTTAAGGATTCACCTAGTTGCCATGGTAACTGAACAATTAAGTCAATCAAAACATTCTATGTTTTGCTAGTGTCTTGTCAAAGAAAAAAAATTGGCATTGTTGAAAGTCAAAAAATGTATTCTAAAATTATTTAATTTTCAAACACAATCTGGTGTGGAATTTTCTTACCGAATACCACACGAGGTTAAATTATTTCCGAAAATTTTTCATGAAAATTTTAAGAAAATTATCCTTCATCTTCGACTCGGGATAATTTTCAAAATATTCATGAGCTCGAAACAATTTCCGGAAATAATTTAACCTCTAGTGGTATTACAAGTGATAGTACAAATTACATACTTTATAACTACACCATCTGTGTTTTCATTTTCCTTTTCACCCTTGTAATGAATAATGTACATGGTCTCGTCGTTCTCATTGATCGTAAACGAGTTTATACTTTATTCAGTGAATAACAATTACAAATTAATTGACTCTCAAGTCATAAATAAATGAAATAAAGCGTCCGAAAAAATACGTTTGCGAATGATGCTGCTATAATGGCAGTAATTAAAGTTGATCAGTAACATTGCACGAATTGAAGAGTTGAACAAAAATTAATTTACGGATGTAGGAATAGATTCATTCGAATGAAAAATTAGCTTAAATAAGTTTTTTACTTCAATTCATTCAATTATCTTTAGTTATAAGTCATCTCCGTCTTCCAAATGTTCAATCTACATATACCAAGGTATACTGAATCCCGCATTCGCTATTGGCCGATCGGCCATAAAATCTCCAACAAATATCCGATCGCAAAAAAACAAAATCTATGAAAAATACATTTTTATAGATTCTTATCGTATCAGTAAACTGGTCGACCATCTTGGTTCCGCAAAAAACCAAAATATCTGATCCCAAAAAGTCTGAGATAGGTACCAATTTTGAATAGATTCCGACCTTAAATCACTAAATAACGTCTATGAGCCTCCGCACACGGGGCTACTCGAAAGAAACTGATTCCTAACTCAAGTTAGTAACCAATCACTCGGCAGTCACTTCCTATGTCGTTCTGTCGAGTGCCGCACATGGCGCTACCAGTTAGTAATCAGTTGGTAATCGGTGTGTGATTAATTCTTGAGGAACTGCATTGCAGCCACTTCAGTGCCTAGTTTCCAAGTTCCGGGAAGTAATAAGATAGTTTTTTGTAAAAACAAATGTCTCGTTAAATGATTTCAAGATGAACGAGCATATATTGGATGTGAATTTTGTGGCAACGGTAGAGAAGAGGCCTCTACTATTTGCTGTGTGCATTAGGCTAGAGAGGATAGATGAAACTATGACAGCGCCCATGGTGGCAGAAGTAGGTATTGATCCTGGTGATGACAAGCACAAGCTAAAAACTTCCAGTTTCTGAGTGAGGTCTTCCCGTTTATTCATAAATCACTTAAAAATATTGTACCATACTTCAGATGAATAAACATTATTATTATCGTAGTGGCAACGGTCACGGTTGGGTAGTATAATAACAACATACGTATAATAACAATGAGCCCTCGCTATTGCTGTGTAGATTGCAAAAATAGTACGTGTAAATTTTATACATTTCCAACTGCATCACAAAAACTGCAGCAAAGAGATGAGTGTTCTGTTATTCCACGATTTTTCAATCTCTAATTCCGGGACGTGAGGTTTTCATTCGATAAATATCTGAGATGTTTTCCGTTTTCTATTTGATCGTCTAGAAGTGGATAGTAAAATAATTCAACCAAGTTCCGTGGGACGGTGTAAGCCGGTGATGAAAAGCAAATAACGACTTAAACTGCGAGTTCGGGAACGCTTGAACGGTGTTGTAAACTGATCAATCAGCCTTATGAAGAGAGAACAGAGATACTTTTGATATATTTCTGAGTTGTCCATCATACACGGCATTCTATCAGGACAAAGTACCTCCCAGAATTTGTGTTTTAATTTTTACGAACTGGTTTCGGTTACAAAAGCAATTGGCCTTACATGTGAACTAATGTTGAATGTAATGCAGTCCAAGTACTAAGAGTAAACATCGTTACTTGTACTGTATAAGCAATACCCAATATTTTGTTGACAATTATACGTGGAGAGTGTTGAACCTGTTTGTATTATTTAGGGACCGTTCACCGTTCTTATATCCTTGCAAGGGTAAAAGTGGGATCCCATATTCAGGTACAATTGTGAACCTCATTCCTTTTCTGATTATTATATTATTTGAGAATTGCATTGAATAGTTTTGCGTTGAAACTGATGTTATTTACTGGTTTCCCGTCAGGTTAAGCTAGCCAGGGTTATATGGGTACTTTTTTAACTTGTTAAACTACTTGACTCCCTCACTTATTTATGTTCCCAAGACCTTATGAACCTGCGACCTCAAAAACTAACGAGCAAGCACATTACTTGCCGTACCTGAAAGTGCACAGAAGTAGCATTGCTTTATGATATTCAAAATATCATAACTCTACATGGATAACCTCCAAATGCGGTGAACTATCGTATCAATACACATATTTTTTACCATTTACTTACTTTTATTCTTTGGCAGAAAGAAACTTTGATTCATCTGGAACTAGTAGTGAGCACAAAATTGTTACATCGTGGTAGATTATTGAGAAATTGTTAAAAAATTGAAATTGTTACATAGTGAGTATTGGAAATAAAACAAGAAAACTTCAGCTCTCGGGTCACTAGAGGGCATTACCAGTCTTGCACACAGCGAATATAACTATATGCTTTCCGAGTACTCCCGGAAAGATCTTAAGGAGAAAGCCTGGTCCGAGGTAGCAAGGGAATGTGATATAACAGGTAAGTGCCTGTGTATCGTTTAAAGCAATATTTATTGCGTTATCAGATATATGATGAATGGTATATAGGCCATATAATAGCAATATTCATGCAAAAGATGTACAAACAACTGAGAACTATCAAACACATTACTTTCACTGCCAAGGAGACTGGGAGAAAATTACTGGTGAGTTACTATGCAATAACTATAGAGTAGCTCCGTGTGCGGAACCCGGTTACTAACTAGTTAGCGATCAGTTCAAATTTCCGTCACAAACCAGTACTGGTTTCTTATGAGTAGCTCCGTGTGCGGAGGCACTAAATGTTTCTCAGGGAGGTATGGAAATATTGTTTTCCTTATCTTGGATTTTCTCTTCCCCTGGAAGTAAAAACATGGTAATTATCTGTTCTAAGTAGAGCGAATTACTGGAAGTAAATTTATGGGTTTCAGCACTTCGGGCTTACTAGGTTTATTTATCTTCAGGGCTGCTGGTGGAACATCAGTTTGAATTATGAAGACTGAACGAACATGTTTTCAATTTCAATACAAATCGAATGATTTCTTCCATATTTTTTCACGAAATATACCCTTAAATCACCAAAAACCGAGGAATTAATTTGAGAAGTGGAAAGTGTACTTCTAATTTGAAAACTGAGCACACACTGTTGTGTATATTTTGTTGAGATCATTATATCATTACCCATAAGTTATTCTCAATTCGTGGTAGTATTGAAAAATAATCTTTGACGTCGCTAAAAGGGGGCACTCACCCTATTTTAGAGCTTCCTCTCTACCTCAGATTATAGTCACTTACCTGGAAAGAAAAATATATCAGTTGTTTTTTCTCTAATCAGAAATAAGTGAAATGAATACATTTCAAAAACCAAAAATTTACCAAAGAAAAAATATTTACTAAGAACGTATGTTACATGATATGGTGAATGTGGTGAATGTATTGCTCAAAAAGACAAATAAAAGAAAGGGCTCATTTTATAATCGATAATAAGTAAAAATAGGATTTTTATATGAGGACAGGAATTTTTTATTCTACTTCCAGATATAATGATTTTCTACAAAAATAAATTTATAAATATATTAAATATAACGAGAACTACTCCAAACTTCACCAATATTATTATTGGGTAATATATGTGACAGCATTACCAATTTGGCAAACTTACATCGTAGAAACATCAAGCCCGCTAAGAATAAGAAAATATGAACACAAGAATAATATAAAAAATTATAAATAAGGACTAAAAAATTTCATTTTATATTAAAAAGCTTGAGGTACTTGATATCAGTTATCTTAATATCATTATGAAAAGTGAGTGAAGAGCACCCCACGCTTTTTTTACATAAAAGAAAACTTTTTGGTCAATGACTTTAATCTTATTATCTTAAATTTTTTCGTCATATATGCGTGTTATTTTTAGTGTTTTCAAACTTCAATTTTATTTTTAACTTTTTAGTCCATATTTCTACAGAATACTAAAAAAGATCATTAATCAAATAGATTGCCCCGCTCTGATAAAAAAACTAGATTTTCATATTCAAAGAACTGCACATTTTTTCTCCCAACAGTACGTTCAAACATTCTTGAGTTTTCACCAGTACACAATATGCTATCGCACTACAACTCAAAATGTTCTCATCCACCAACTTGTAATTGAAAAGTTTAAGGTTTATCCAAAAATGGAATTTCTGTTTTTTTTATTTGAGCCATATTACATAAAAATATTTGAAGCGTTTTCGATTGTATAGTTTGAGGTTTATAGAAAAATATAAATGCTGTTTGTGTTTTCCAGTGACTACTTCCCTCATTATTTTTGAACCAATAAAATTGCCGAAATTTCAAACAGATCAGTTTCATAGTGATAAAACGTCTACTCACTGTATTATAATGATAAAACCACTAGTAGATTTGATATTGTTCTGCGATAAAACCACACTATGTCCTGGCATTATATGTCAACGCATTAAATTAATATATTATATATGATTCACTTCCTAGAAGAAACAGGAAATGCAAAATTGATTAAATAAGGGATTTTGAACTCACTAGATACAGTGATTTCATATTGGAATTCAAATATATACCTTTTCCAGCCTGCTAAATGAGCCAAGTAAGGCAGTCAATCATATGATTCTCATATTCTCAGATAGTCAAGCAATGTTGTAGAATAGAGTTTCAAATGAGTATTTTCACATCAGAATACTAGAAAGAACTTTGCCAACTCCAAGCTGAGCTCAAAAATTACCGGTGGAAAACTAAGACTAAGAAACTAAGGCAGAAACATTTGTAGGAGGCCTATCAACTTACAACAGAAAACCAAAGACGCCTATACTTAAGGTTACCGGTTATCATCAGCCGGGACGCCCTGGTTCTCTCTGCCTGGTCGGAGTTCAGGGGCGTTAGGTCGCGCCCGGCGCAGCGCCCGCACATGCTTGCACGGGAGGTATACAGTTGTGTGCATAAAAAAGTCGTACAAGGTTTGTATGGTGTCAACCTGCCTATGATGTTCCAGATTTCATAAAAAAGTAGTACATGTACACATTTGACAAAAATAGTTTCAATTTTGACAATACTTGTCAAAGACTTGTCAAAGTCGATAAGAAGTTTAATTAAGATTGACAAGCCTGACTCACAATAGCCTATAACTGCTGTACGACTTTTTTATGCACACAACTGTACTTCACCACAGGGGGAAATGCATTCAATTGTGTATTGTATTCATTAATCTGATTTGTGAAGCAAGTTTATACCGATCCGGTCGAATGTACATACTGAATTTATGAATACCCTATTTTTGAATGGAATTGAATTGAACCAGACTGTCGTTACCACCAGAAACCCCATATACAGGGAAAACCACAAGCAAATATCAAATACGGTCAGAAGACGTATCAAAGAATTCAACGATAACTTGTGGGCAAGAAAACTCGAAAATCTTGGAGTTAGGGATAATTCTCTATGGCGCATGACCAGACGTCTAAAGAGACGATTCGAGCCCATGCCCGCCATAGAGAATGGTCCAACACGGGCTATGTCGAACCATGAGAAAGCGGCGATGTTCGGCGAACATTTTCAGAGCGTTAATACAACAGACGCTGACATTACGGAAGAACAGAGACAGACAACAAATATTGCTAATCAAATTCATGAAATGCTACCAATATCAATAAACCCAAAAACTTTTGTCAAATTAATTACGAATGTAGATGAAGTCACAGACACAATACACAACTTACCGACAAATAAGGCGCCAGGACAGGATAAGATTGATGCCTTCTGCTCAGGAACCTGCCAAGGAAGCCCCTAGTGCAACTGGTATACATAATCAATTGTATAATAAAATACCAACATTATCCTAATATACTTAAAGAAGTTGAAATCATACCGATTCCTAAAATGGGTAAAAATAAAACACAATTAAAAAGCTACAGACCCATCCCACTGTTGAGCGCTGTAGCCAAGGTGATTGATAAAATTCTTCTGAAGCGTTTTGGCAAAGTTGAGGAAAGGATGAAACTCATACCTAATGAGCAATTCGGCTTCCGAAAGGGGCATTCCACCACTTCACAGGTAGCTAGAATTGTTCATGGGGTGAAGGAGTCCTTTCATCGAAAACAAAATACTGTCATGGTCCTACTTGACGCCGAAAAGGCGTTCGATAAAGTCTGAATAGGGGGGTTAGTCACAAAAATGCAAAGGGCAGGCATGCCTTTATATATGGTAAAATTATTAGATTCCTATCTCCATCAACGGACTTTTAGGGTTAGAATTAACGATATTAGCTCCGAAGAGTATACAACCGAAGCAGGTATCCCACAGGGCTTGAGTCTATCTCCACACCTTTTTTCTCTATATACGTACGATTTTCCAAAGTTCGAGCGAACGAATGTTGCAATATATGCGGACGATACCGCCATATATGCGCATTCGTTTGCTAGTGAGGTTGCAGCCCGCCAGCTGCAGATTCACTTAGACAGGAAAATCATCCCGTATATGGAGAAAAATAAAATAAAAATAAACCCGGACAAAACCGAAGTTATTAATTTCACAAGAAAATTCGTAAACACCAAGATATTTAACAAAATCAAAATTAAAAATAATACTACAGAAGAATCGAGCCCCGTGAGTTACCTGGGAGTGCAACTGGACAAGCGTTTAACATTGCATAAACACGTCAACCTGGCCATACAGAGAACCTCAGCGGCAGTAAAAAGTAATTACCCTCTAATAGCGAGAAACTCGAAAATGTCAACCAGCAATAAACTGTTAATTTACAAAACCATAATAAGGCCAGTAATGTTATACGCTTGTCCGGTGTTCTGCAGCCTGCCCAAAACAACCCTGTTGAAATTGGACAGGATGCAGAGCAAGGTACTCCGTATAGTCACCAACAGCAATAGATACATTCGGCTGGATGAGCTTCGTGAGCTGGCAGGCGTACCTTCTATACAAGACTATATTAAACAAATATCATATAAATTTTATAAATATTTTATCCCTAAAAGTCCATTGACACGAGACATTACCGGCATTAGAGCTCATCACAACCAGCCCCGCAGGCACGGAGGGCTGATTTACCAAAACACAGCTCTATTTCATGAAAGATAGCACATACTAACCTGGGCGTACAGTTGCACATTATGGGTGGCATCACTCAATTTCAACGGTCGCAGGCTAAAGCAAATTTCTCTCTACCTGGTTTTTTACCTACCCACTTTTTCCGGGAAACATACTAAATAGTAACACTCCAAACTTTATTTTCTCAATTATCTACCTCAATACCTTCACTTCAGTTCCCGTATAAGCGTTCAACGCAGGAAATAGGAACATAGCTTAGATTTTAGAAAGCATTTCACTTAGATATAGGGCAAAGTCGCTAAGACCAGCGCGACGTCCCCCTACTGCCCCTGTTCTGGGGCGTACGAGACGTTTGGAGGTTGGTGTAACCGTCTAACTTATATTGCACCCACAAATTCTCCCCGACCCCATTTCCATATCACAAATCCCTGCCGCCCACTAGACCTTCTAGGACGACAAATTTGTGATATAAAGAAATGTACATATATAAATGAAATGTAGATGTCCCGTACTAGTAACAGTTTAATAAATTATTTGAAGAAGACTGTCGTTACACGAAGTCAAGCAGCGTCCGTCGCGGTTCGTATTTGGATGGGTGACCGGTTGGTAACAGCGCGTGCCGTTGTTGGCTTTTTCCCATTTTTTTTAATGATCATAGATAAAAAAATTATCTATTCAATATTTCGATAATCAATGAGAACCACTTTTGAACATACCTTTTTTTTCAGACTGTCACGCGAAAGGCTCTGATTCGATTCCTAGCAGTGTATCTTTTTTTGTCAAAATCAGTTCCAGCTACAATAATATTTCATTTCATAGTGAAAAAATGATATATATTTGAAGTTTTTGAGTGAGTTCAAGAGCAGTGAATAATCAGAATAAATGAATTAATCTGTAAAACGATTCCTTCGATTTGAATTGTTGTAACTTTCCACGTCGGATATAACAGGAATTCTGGTAGTTGTATTCAGTTTTGAATGTGATTTGAGAAATGTTCTCATCAAATATCATTCGTGTTGAAGGATTTCATCCCAAATTTTTTTTATATTTTTCCTCAAGCATTTTTCCTCTAGGAAATTTAACACGTGCAATTTGCGGCCGAATTATATAAGATTAAACCACTCAAGCTTCGCTCTCGTGGTTTAATCAGATAATAAGACCGCAAATCGCACTCAGTAAAAGAACCCCGCACGAAAACATGGCATATTGGCTCTCGGTCAAATTGGCTGAAATATTA
This sequence comes from Gonioctena quinquepunctata, assembly GCA_018342105.1. Classification (NCBI taxonomy): domain Eukaryota; kingdom Metazoa; phylum Arthropoda; class Insecta; order Coleoptera; family Chrysomelidae; genus Gonioctena; species Gonioctena quinquepunctata. Next base: position 941,796 of record JAFIRS010000088.1, read on the forward strand.
TTATTTTATAGTAGGATGGGTCATTAGAAACATTTTTGAGTTTAAATGATTTTGTATGTTTAGTTTCTGAGATATAAGCGGCCAAAGTTCGTAAAAATGTATATTGGGGTAGGATTGACAAAGAAAAAAACTGTTTTTAGTCGAAATAAGTCGAAGTAAGGTTGAAAACGTATTGATCGGAACTCATAAACATGTTTAATTATAATCTTATTGTTGATAGTACATTAGGGTATATACGGGGCATAGTAAAAAAACGTTTTTCGGGATTTTTTTTTCAGCACTATTTCAAAACCAACAAGTTATATTTTGTTAAGATATCATAGTTTCAGTCTATTGTAGGCGTAAAAACGTGTTTAGTTTCTTGATGACTCTCTGTTTGAAATATATATTTTTTTTAATTTTCGAGTATACCCCTATAAAACAATTGACAGATCGTTTTTTATTACAAAAAAAGGAATTCATTGCTACTGCCCATTGAATGAAAGATATGGTAACATTCTGATGAACTCAGTTGTTCAATATTACCTTTCATTTAGATACAGGGTGCGTTACATTTTTTTTTAGGTCACTTACAATGTTTTTATTGAATATCTAGAAAAGTGTTCCGTTAATTTAGACCATATTTTACTCACAATATTTTGAAAATATTGACTATTATATACGATAGTTTTATCAACTTTGATTTGAATTTTTAATATATCAATTTTAATTTAATATTAAAGGGAAACCAATTTAAAAAATTTTGGAACCTTTACACATTCCATTCTATTATAAAACTTTTTGGAATCAATTATTTGATACTATAAACAACACAAACCACACTCAACAACAATTTGCAACTCAACAGTATAGACTAAAAAAAATCGAATTATAAATAACGACTTCTAACATAAAAAGTCAATTAATATTATGGAAATTATAATATAACAAATCGAAATTGAAACTATGTAATTAGTTATAAACAACATAATCAACAATGTAAATAATGAAACTCTCAAAAAACAAACAATAACCAAAACCTAAATTCAAATAAAATTATTAATATTGTTATTGATTGGTCTATTTGCGCAATCTGAAACATTTCTCAATAGTTTATGGCTAGGGTACTTTATTGTTTCTATTTAAAATTAATATGCGTAATCCTGAACCTGGAATATTACGCTGCCGCATAGCGTCCAGATTTAGGATTGCTATAAAGTATCAACTGTGGATATCCTTTAGTATTATTCCTGATGCACCTGCAAATTATACGTATTCTAACTGTACCTGCAAAAGTGGAGCAAGAAAAGTGGGATGCTGTTCCTATATTTGGAGGGTACTTTGGTACCTAGGATATGCTCGTCATCAAGAAACAATAAAGTACCCTAGCCATGAACTATTAAACAATGTTTTAGATTGCGCAAATGGACCAATAAATAACAATATTAATAATATTATTTGAGTTTAAGTTTTGTTTATTGTTTGTTTTTTGAGAGTTCAATTATGTAAATTGTTGTTTATGTTGTTTATAAGTAATTAGTTTCAATTTCGATTTAGTGTTCACTACTACAATACACTATAAGATTTTCACTACCTAAGGGTTCACTAAAGCACGACGCGTGTTTCGCTATACAATAGGTTCATCAGGTTCATTTCGATTTGTTATATTATAATTTACATAATATTAATTGACTTTTTATGTTAGAAGTCGATATTTATATTTCAATAATTTTTTTTGTGTCTACACTGTTGAGTTCCAAATTGTTGTTGAGTGTGGTTTGTGTTGTTTATAGAATCAAATAATTGATTTCGAAAAGTTTTATAATAGAATTGCATGTGTCGAAAGGCTCCATAAAATTTTGTTTGATCGATCGGTTACCCCATATATCGTAATACCGTAAACTTCAAAAATGCATATCTTAGAAACGCAACATACAAAGTTGATAAAACTATCGTATATGATAGTCAACATTTTCAAAATATTGTGAGTGAAATATGGTCCAAATTAACGGAACAGTTTTCTAGATTGATTTGTTGAAAATATAAACAGGATGTTCATAAAATCAGATGTGGAATCATCTGCGACTGAAAGATAAACTTTAGTCACTATCTTCCATCGTCAAGATAACCTCTTGTGGGGTATTCATGTTGAAAAGGGAAACATTCTCAATTGAATATTGATAGAAATTTTTTTCTGTGAATTGAAAAATCCACGATTGAAATGAAGTTATTTTTTGTGAATGTCTAACAGAAAACAACTACTTCCCCGGCTAAAGCCACGCTGGACATTGAACTACATCTGATAGATATTCTGAAAAGGCCCTAACTCAAAAGAAAAAATCTGAAATTGAAAATTTGCATTTTCATTCACATAGTTATTTGATTTTCTATCCAGTCTCAATCAAGAACTCATATGGATGAATGGGGCAAAGAAGAATGTTTTCCAAAAGAGAGTACTCACCAGAAATCATTCGTAACATTGACGCAGGAGAGACATCGCATTCACTAGGTCTTCAATACATTTTTGTCGACGAAAATCTATTTCACGCTTCCAGGATCATCAGGAAGACCGGAAGAAATGGGAAACACATTTTCAAGAAGCAATCTCACTTTGCAAAGATGGAAAAAGTTAGAATCATTTCTTTTGGAGAGACACTTTGAAATTAGTGTTTTCTGACATTAAAACCTGTCATGGGGTATGATAGATTGATTTGTTGAAAATATAAACAGGATGTTCATAAAATCAGATGTGGAATCATCTGCGACTGAAAGATAAAATTTAGTCACTATCTTCCATCGTCAAGATAACCTCTTGTGGGGTATTCATGTTGAAAAGGGAAACATTCTCAATTGAATATTGATAGAAAGATTTTTCTGTGAATTGAAAAAATCCACGATTAAAATGAAATTATTTTTTGTGAATGTCTAACAGAAAACACCTACTTCCCCGGCTAAAGCCACGCTGGACATTGAACTACATCTGATAGATATTCTGAAAAGGCCCTAACTTTCTATCAATATTCAATTGAAAATGTTTCCTTTTTCAGTTTTCTAGATATTCAATAAAAACATTGTTAATAACCTAAAAAGAAAATGTACGCACTCTGTATCTAAATGAAAGGTAATATTGACCAATTGAGTTCATAAGAATGTTACCCTATCTTTTATTCAATGGGCAATTTATTCCTTTTTTTGTAGTCAAAAACGATCTGTCAATTGTTTTCAGTAAAGGGGTATAGTCGAAAATTAAAAAAATATATATATTTCAAACAGAGAGAGTCATCAAGAAACGAAACACGTTGCCTACAATAGACTGAAACTATGATATCTTAACAAAATATAGCTTGTTGGTTTTGAAATGGTGCTGGAAAAAAAACCGGAAAAACGATTTTTTTGACTATGCCCCGTAGGTATACACCCTAATGTACTATCATCGATAAGATTATAATTGAGCATGTTTATGAGTTCCGATCAATACATTTTCATCCTTACTTTGTCTTATTTCGACTAAAAAAACAGTTTTTTCTTTGTCAATCCTACCCCAATACGACGTTTTTACGTATTTTGGCCGCTTATTTCTCAGAAACTAAACCTGCAAAAAATTCGACCGAGAGCCAATTTCCCATATGTTTTCGTGCGGAGTTCTTTTTAGGCAAAATTCAAACATTTTTGAGCGATAAAACCCCTAGCACTTAGGATATTACCCTCGAATACATGTCCTATTTTTTCCGACACATGATTCGTAGCTTGACTGATGGCTTTTTCAGAATCAATAATTCAATTCTGAAATCCACCTTTCCGACTGACCGCGCCATCGGGTTCTATTTTACTTCCAGGAGGAAATAAGACCCAAAATATGGAAAACAAAACTCAAATCACTAGACTGGTTTGCCATCTTGGGAACGTCATTTGAATTCTGACAAAGTAAAACACCATATACCCCGAATTAAAATGATCAGCTACAGAAATGTTTTTGTTTATATTGATTTAAGAAAAAGAGAAACGGATCGGATTTCCTGGAGAAAGTCATCATACAAATGAAAATCATGTATGTCATGCATCTTTTTTATGACGAAGAACATAAAATAACCTGTATGAAAATGATTTAGTGCACAAATACATATCCACCTATTTTGAGATTACTCATTAATTCACATTCACGAAGTCATCTGTTGTTATTCATTAGTCGGTAGTACTTGAAGTAGAACAAACAAAAGTGAAACCTTATTTCATCTAGAAATAATTCTTTTCATTGACTATTACGTAATCCAATTCGATAATTGCACGACTCATTAGTTTTGTTGTGAAAATGCCTTGAAATGAAACTCATTTACATTTAAAAGCATGAGAAATTCTTCAGATTCCACAACAGAACATTAAAGTTGAGAAAAGGATGACCAAAGGCATACAAATTTCGTCCGAAAATATGGGAATGTCTTTATTAAATTATAATATTTTTAAAGGAGAATGTTATTTTTGATTATTATAACAATAATAAAATTATTCATAGAAGGATTATTAAAGCTGCCAGAAAGAATAACTAAGCTAATAATAAGCAGGAAGAAATCAGGAAAATAGTCAATAAATTCCAAGAAGAATTTAATACATATTAGTGTCCTAGAGACCAGCTGATCAAATAAGACTTGAAGAAAATTATACCATTAAGACTATTGCATCTGCTTATCCTTATATTATACAGGATACACCAAAATTAAATCCTAGGTGCCACTGTTCCATCAGCTGTCTTAGTCTATTCTAGGAAGAGAAAGACTGATGAGTTGTGTATGTCAAAGGAAGGCAAACTCTCGAATAGCAAATAATCAATACGAACAAACACACATTACAAAAGGAGTGTACAGGGAAAATGATAATTTCATTAAAAAAATATCAATGGTTATTAACAGAGATTTTCTGTTTGAATTTGCCTGTACATCTCGAAAAACTTTTTGAATATAAGTTTTGGGACTATTGGAAAGCTCTATTAAACAATATTAGTATCAACATGAAATTTTAATATTTTTTTCAATCTTCCAACAGCTGTCATTTCGAAACTACGCCAAAGGTTTGGCGCATCTTTGAACTTTATATATATATATATATATATATATATATATTATATATATATATATATATATATATATATATATATATATATATATATATATATATATATATATATATATATATATAAACAAAACAGAATATTTAGGATTTTGTGATGACGCTTGGGTCTCAATCTGCCTACTCCTACTAGTTTTCTCAATTTGCCTACTTCTTCGAGAGAACTGAGGATCTAATTTTTACTCATCATAGTATAAAAAACTCCATTGGAGCTGGAAACTTGCATTTTCAATGAATTATTTCTACTATGGCGGAGAAAATATTTACTTCTCTCCAGATAGACCTTTTATTCATTATATTAAAAATAAATATAATGATTGGCTAAAGCATTCGTATAATTTGGCGGCTAATAATTCAAATTGAAAATTTTGCTTGTGTTTATCTAACCTAATAACTTTTCTATTTATGCCTAATCTAGGTTTTTGGTTATTATATACTTATTATGTTTATAGAAATTGTAAAGAGTACTTACCTACTTCACTTTTAATTAAAAAAAAACATTCAAATATTCGTATTTACAACTGAATAACAATAATGAATTATGATAATTTTATATTTGTCCAGTGAATAGAGATTTCGATGTCTTAAATGTGTATTTTTGTTATTGGCAGACACGGATTGTTAACAAAAATCAATCATTCATTTTTTCAGCTAAATAAAAAAAATTCATAATTAGATAGGTATTAATTTTATTTTAAATCATGTCCAGTATATACAGATTTCGATGTCTTAAATGTGTATCTTGTTTATTGGCAAAGATATAGAGACTTAAGGTTTTTGCAATATTGAAGGTATTTTTTGCGTGAAACGAATGTTGGTTGTGACAGTAACAATTTTGTGTATGCGTTGTTTGTGGCCATTAAGTAATTTTTTTTTAATTTATTTATTCAGTACGAAGTAGGGATACAAACAGATGAATCCAACGAGCATCTTCTTTTTAGGTAATTTAATAGTAATCGAATAGTGAGCTAAAATAACTTACAAGATAAACATTATGAATGATGCATTATAGAATAAATATGAACAAATATGAATAAATGTGAACAAGTATGAATAAATTGAACAAATATGAACAAATATAAATAAATATGAATAGAGTGATAATATACCTATGTACAATGTGAACAACATATAAACAATATATAAACAATTCGAATGAGATATTATCTGTATATTGAAGTGAAAATAATCATTATTAGGTTAAACTAAGGCAGAACATGGATTTCACGTAGTTTTTGAACCTTAGAAATGAGAGCCTGAATATTGCGATGTCATTACAGTGGCTATTAAAAGTTCTCACCATTCTACAAATGGGAGAGTTTAATCCTGAATTTGTTTTTCTAAATGGTGTATTAAAAGTTTCGTGCTTTCTTAAATCTCTGTTGGGTATACTTAAGGATATTTTGGACGATAGTTCAGAACAATCAATGCGGTTATTGAATATTTTGTAGATCATTAGAAGGTCGGACATACTTCTTCTATCGGTGAGAGATAACATGGAGTACTTTCTCAGAATTGGACTATAGTTGCTGTTTAATATTGGGATATCTGATTTACGGGCTAGTTCTTTCACAAATTGGTTCTGTATGCTTTCGATTATCTGCTGATATGTGGCATATTAGGGATTCCAAACAATTGATGCAAAATTTAATCTACTATATATGAATGCGTAATATAGGTTCAAGAGAGTTTTGGCGTTCGTGAAGTGTCTAGTGTTCCTTATTATGAATCCCAATAGACGATTACAGTTGTTGACCATTTTTTCGATTATAGAAGCAAATTTCGTTAAACACATGGTACACATCACACCCGACATCGTTACCGGTGGAGATCACACGAGGTTGATGGTTCTTCTGGTGTTATTGTTATTTTCTTGGTGAATACAGATATGGAAAAATATGGTTGAAGGTTTATAAAATATTTCTTCCTTTGCTAATGCACAACACAGGAATACTGTGAATAATAAATAATTATTGTTCTAAGGAACAGATTTCAATATGTGATTATTTCGAGAAATAAATTTCGCAAATCATAAACAGTACACTTAGAACAGAAATGATACGGAAAAAGCCGCCAAAATATTTGAAATATCAAACGTGTCACGTAACGCGCATATCTGTTCTGAACCAATCACAGATTCGTTTCAAAGTAAAATTCAGATTGCCAAGAGAATTATAAATTCCATCACAGCATACGCTTTTGGCACAAAAAAACTATTACCATCGGAACATCTGATTCAGAAAGTACCAGATAAATAACGTTCTATGAATATTGCTTATTGTACCAATTGTAGTTTCAACTTCAAATCAAATTGAGTTCGTATTGAATGTGAATTTTATTGAATTTTGGATATGATAGGGTTTCAGTTATTTTCGTGATATTTTACGATTTGTTTTGAGGTTTAAAGTGTATTAGAGAATATCCGCTCATCTCTATACTAAAAATTGACCTTGGTATATATAAATGAAGCCACTGAAAAAAATGCCGAACGTTGGTTTGCAGCAAACAGTTTGAAACTCGACGCAAGCAAAACGAATCATGTAACATTTTCTTCACAGGCAACAAGAACCAATGAACCCACAAAACTTTTAGGAATTGTTTTAGATCCATCTCTAAATTGGTCGTTTCACATCGAGAAGCTCTGCTCTAAACTTTCAAGTTCGATTTTTATTCTGAGACAACTGAAAAATGTAATAAGTTCTGACACACTGATGAATGTCTAGTATGAGGTTTTTCACTCGCATATTTCTTATGGGGTACCTCTATGGGGTAATGCATCTGACTCTGTCAAAGTATTTAGGCTTAAAAAAAAGCCATCCGAATTATTGCTAATGTGGCCTTCAGAGACCATTGTAAACCTTTATTCCAGAAATTCAAAGTCATGACACTACCAGCTCTTTATATTTTCCACCAAGTACTAGAAATTCATAATAGAAATAATGAACTAAGTACAAATTCAAACTTTCATGAATATAACACTCGCGGTGCTGGGCATCTCAGACCACAGAGATTTAGATTAAACAAATCTGCAAAAAACTCCCTAGATATTGCTCTGTAAAATAAATTACCATCCAGTTGGAAGATTCTAGACATGACTTACTTTAAAAAAATATTAAAAAATTTTTTTTCAGAAAATGGGTTCTATTCAATTCAGGAGTATATGGACACACCTGTCAGTGATATGCGTAGTTGTAGTAATACCTGAAATAGTAGGAGTGCACACTAGTTTATATGTATATATATATATATATATATATATATATATATATATATATATATATATATATATATAATAATTTTATTTTAATATATATTATGTGCAGTAGTATACATAATATGTTATTGATTTTATGTGGAGTTAAGACCTATTACAGGACCTTACAAATGTTCATTTTCCTGGACCTGCTACAAATATACATTGTATTTACGTAGTTAAATGAAGTTATCTATCTATCTATCTATCTATCTATCTAGGTGTGAGATAAATAAAATCCGATCACCATGAAAGTTGACACATCTAAGTGTTTTTTCATAGGGAATATTTTCATGGTATCCATTTTACTCCAACTCGCCACTAGATGGCGCTGCAGCGCATCAACTTCTATATCGTTCAACCGATCGCAATGAAAATTGGAATATTCACACAGATATTTGAACACGGAGAATATTTTGGCGCTGTGCATTTTTTTATAACTCGCATAACAGGAAACGGGTTAACGGGATAACGAAAAACGGGTTAGGGGGATAACGGGTTAACGGGATAACGGAATAACGGAAAATGCGTTCATGGAATAGAAGGAAACGGGATAACGGGAAGCGGGCAAAGTCACAGCAATAACACAAAGAAAAACATAGGAAAAAAAACAAATTCTACGCGTACGAAGTCGCGGGAACCAGCTAGTACAATATAAAAAAACGTTTTAGTACTCTACGCTCATCACTTGGACTATACCGAGCCTCGACTCATGAATATTAATTATATTTTTCTGACGAAGGATATTCACTAGTTGGAGTAATTTCTTCAGTAGGTATCTGTTTCATAAATTTTGATATTTGTTGAATATTCATGCAAGGAATCGAAAGTCATTTGGAATTATGAACAAGCTTGATATTTTCACTAAACATAACAAATATAACGCAATAAATATAGGAAACAAATCATTCCGAAGAAAAAAATATCCCTTTTAAGAAACAGTTTGTTGAAAACTGCATTCCTCCGATGTACGCGGGTTGCAGTGGGATGTTTAGTAAACAAATAACAAACAATTCGCAATGATTCAATCAGTGACAACCTACGCACCGCTCTTGAAATATTTTTTCTGCCGGTTTTCAACATTCAATACGTTTCATAATAAACCATGCTGTCATTCACAAGGATGATTCAGTTGCATACAAGAAAAGCATTCGTCTATGATCTGACCTTGGTCGCATTCTAAAACTCACGTGACAGTTCATGAATCGATTAAGTTCTATTTCTATCCCAAGAAAAATTAATGTTTATGGCAGTGATAAGACAGATAAAAAATATTTTAAAAATGTAATGAAATTTATGTTCAATTTGTTTTTCAACGTTGGTTATGGAACTGAATAGGCGCAAACAGTTTTCTATCTAGTTCCATGACTATATATTCTATTCATTTCTGAAAAATACAATATGGGATTTTTCAAGATATATCGAATGAAGTGGAATAATAAACAATTGTTCAATCTGCGAAGAGATTTATATAAATGTATCGTTAGTTTTAAGCCGCGTACAGACCAAGATTCCAACTCCAAGCCACCGAACCCAAGCATTTGTCCATTGGGGTTTGGCGTTGAAAGGGATTTGAATGCGTACGTCCACACCAAAATTCAGATTTGAGTTCGACAGCGTTTGGGAGGGTTCGGTGCGACTAGAGCTAGTCGAGCGACGAGGAAGAACTATTACTAGCAAGTGCGTGGTTTTTGATGTTACATTCTGTAATTACAAAGAGATAGAAGAAACGGCAGCCTAGGCGTTGGTGGCTGACAACACCATTTAAAAACATACTTTGGTACAGTGGAAATGGGAAATGGGAAAATTATACCAAGCAGAGAGTAAAATGGCTTGAAGAAGTCTGAATTTACATATTTCTGACCAAATATTCAACCTTCAACTACTAACTGACTCCAAAGTTATAATTCGAGTTATAAAAACCGCAACTGAGACCACCGAATCTCCTTCAAAAACCATAAACTTAATAGGCGTAGTGCATAGTATGAAGTTACTTGTTATGAACTCCAAATATACCTTTACAGCCTCATGGGTCAATAGAGTTATTTATTACGTTAAATTTCACCGAAAGGTGAGCAGCAAAATATGTTCAGAATACTTGACCTTTCAGGGAATACTTTCTAGTAAATATTAACCTAATTATTACCTCATGTATGTTCACATAGTCAGGGAATAAACAAGTCGGTAAACAGGTCTACGTTTCACTCTATATTACCTATTTTGGCACCAATTGAGTTGCCTGAGCATTTTTTGTCCTAGTTTATACCTACTGTTCCACAATGAGGGCGTGATTACTACAATATTTGTCTAATAAGACTAAATGTCTACAACGAAGTTAAAGTTAACAAAAATGAATTCCTCAAAGTAACTTGGTCTATTATCAGATATTGAAGCCCCAATCGATTTGGATGAGGGTGACATGATACAATTTACACTCTTCAAATAATTTATTTTGGAGCTGAATTTTAGAAATCTATAGAATGACAAGTAGAAATTCGAATAGAATTAATAAACCATACTGGTGTACCACCAACTACTATCGATAAGCTGCCAGAATGAGAATATTATCCGAATCTATACTTTCCAAAATCCAAAGATCAGAGCCATCATGTTCGCACTTGAGAATATTCTACTATGTGTCCACGTCTTTTGATGACGGTAACTATTTCAAAACATTCGTCATCCATTTTTATGAATGAAATATGAAAGCAAATAAGTGTTAACCATCGACGGAGACAATACAAAATAGGGTTATGTTAGGTTATGCCGGTAATGGATGGATTTACAGAATGGACAGAATGAATAAGCTGCGTTCAACAAGCTTCGTCTGTCTCCAGCGGTAAACTACTGCCGTAACGTTTTCGATGATACGACAAAATGAAATTTAATGAAGTTGGTCTAGCTGAAGCAAATGGGTAACACAAATGTATTGAATGAAGTGCAAGAAAACGAAAGCAAATAGCAGAACAATAAAAGACTGATGTGCTGAAACGATGACTTCGAAAATGACAACACTAATCATTGCGGCGTCCGGAAACGTCGAATTAAAGTTTTTAAGCAAATCATGACATCTTTATTTTTTGAGAGGTAGTCTCAATTGGCAAACAAATTCAATTGGATATTTCCGAGCACGGCATTCTGCAAAGTTAGCATTCTAAGAGTACTTTCAGACTATGTGGAACGCGGACATGTCAAACTACAATTCTTGAGCCAATCACTACACACCATTAGATAATTGAAATGTTTGATTGGTTATTTCTCTTCGGATAGAGATTCCCTCCTAACACTGAGATAACATTATCATGGATATTATTATGGCAACATGTGCACTGAATACAATTATCGCGTACTATTTTCAATACCACATATTTTATGTTCAATTCCAGAATAAACACTTCAATTTCAGAATAAATGCTAATTACGGGGTTTTGTAGTATATATCGCTTTCTTTGAGTAACTAGGTATATGCTAGACAGAGATACTTGGTTTTACCATAACAAGAAGTAGAAAATAATGTTTATTTTTTCTCCGTATTAGGAATTAAAATGATCATTTTAGTGTTTCCGCTCAGAATATCGAATAACAATATAAATTTATTATCTACGATTCCAATCCAACTAGAGAACGGAACGTATAGACATATCGCATGCAAAAACAGCCCATAACAAATTTGTATTTCATCACGTGACCACAATGTGAAAGGGTCTGATATCCCAAGATAAGGAAAATGGACACAGTCAGGAAAAAAGATCACTTTCGACTTTGCATAAAGCCTATGTGTTCTCAAAGTTGAAATTTTAGGAAAGCGACTTAAAGGTCCCATATGGGATCGACGCCATATTTTTTGGCTTGAAGCGTTTTCGCCATTGCAAAAATGATATTTTTCTTGAACTTCATCTATGAAATTAGTTTCTGTAGTGTTTGATGAAAAAAATTGAGGAAGTACTCTTAGTTTTGAGAATTTTTTTCATAAAAATTTGATATTTTGAAGGGTCCCACTTGTTTTACATAAGTAAAATTCAACATTATCACAGAAAAGTTTGTATCGCAAATAAAATCCGAACTAGATGTGGATGCGAAACCATCACTTGCTGTACGTTCCTTGTCAGTTCTTTTTTCATACGCCATGTTCATCTCTTCAAAGCTTTTACGAATAAACATGTAGGTTAAGATACACAATATGTGGTAAACTTTTATTATCTTCTTCTAACCTTCGACTGTTTGTTTTAATATGGTGTTTATAACCTAAAATAGGTAGAAATGACTTAATTTTTACCATCAGTCGGCTATTCTGGAGGCAATTTCACCTAATCATTCCTTCGACTTATTAGGCAAAATGTCTTGATTGCCCAATTTTCGACTTCTGAATTACTTCCATTTTCTTCCCCATATTGGTGAATTTGAGGTAATTATAACGTTAGAATTACCTTCGCCAATTTGGGCGCTGACCTATTCGAAGGTCGAAGTGACATAAATTTCACTTAAAATGTTTGTCGGGTTATTAGAGCAACTTCAAAGTGAAGATAGTGGACATTTCAGAAATTTTTGCAAAATGATACCCGATAATTTTTAATACATTACTATTCCTCGTAAACCCAAAAATTTAAAAGCAGAATACAAATTCAGTCTTTAGTCCACTCCATATTTTTTTAATGCAAAATCAAAATAATTTTACCAGACGATCACAACGATACGTCCACCAAGTACGCGGCATAATTAAAATGATAAGATATCGAAAACTACTCCACAAAAACAAGCAAGTAACAAATCCTGTGCCGACCAAATCAAACTTTCTTTGACGTACCGCTCAAGGAGCGAACGCAATCGAACGCCAACGCCAAGCTTGGAATCGGTTGGGTAGTGTTCGGTGGCGCCGTACACACCGGCTCCAACGCTGAGCACATGTGCCCTGGTTTGCGTTGGAATCTCGGTCTGTACGCGGCTTTAGAAAATTGTACAATCAAACTTTATGAAATCTAAAGCCGCGTACAGACCGAGATTCCAACGCAAACCAAGGCACACGTGCTCAGCGTTGGAGCCGGTGTGTACGGCGCCACCGAACACTACCCAACCGATTCCAAGCTTGGCGTTGGCGTTCGATTGCGTTCGCTCCTTGAGCGGTACGTCAAATGAATGTTTGATTTGGTCTCGACGGGATTTGTTGCTTGGTTGTTTTCGTGGAGTAGTTTTTGGCATTTTATCATTTTAGTTTAGCCGCGTACTTGTGGGCGTATCGTTGTGATACGTGGAGTGGACTGAAGTGTTATATTTGAGGTTGATTGAGTGCTATATATATACAAAATCCCGTTTTATGGGACCCAACTAATGAACGTTTCAAACTCTCAAAGAATAAAACAGATTTATGGAAAAATTTCGTACAAGAAAACCCCCCACTTGCTAATAATAAATCTTCCTCGTCGCTCGACATTTCTACGTATGCATTCCAATCCCTTCCAACGCCAAACCCCAACGGACAAATGGTTGGGTTCGGTTGCTCGGCGTTGGAATTTCTTCCTGTACGCGGCTTAAGGCGAACTCTGACTTAAGCTGGGACAGACCTTAGAAAAAATGCTACCCAAATATTATCAACAAATATTTCTAAAGAAGCGTTTTTTTCCAAAAATATATCCGAAATTGAGGTATTGAAAATATCTTAGGATATTGTAATAATACATAAAATTGTTCAATTCCTTATTTCCTTCAAACATTTCGCTAAATTGCCAAATACAGAAATTTCCTTGATTTCTTGTAAGAGCATAAGTACTTTTTGGAATAATTAAGAATGTTTGAAAAAAAATTATAATCTCGAAAACCTGGTTAAGACAAATTATAGCACAATCAATATTTCAGAAAATTTCAATTCATTTTATTGATTTATTTTTGTCAACTTCCTGAATTCTAATTCCTCAGAAATATATTAAGACAATGATGATGAAGGAACTATAAATTTGACTGACTCAATTGTTTTCCTGCTATTTTATTATGACTGAACACACCCAATATTTGATAGATTGATTAATCCGAACAATAGACGTATTGACCTTACAAAAATTTCAAAACAGCTCAAATTCTGGACTCGGGAATTCGAAATTATGAAGTATCTATCTATTAAGCCATTCTTTGCCATGCCACGGCGCTAAGAATACAAAACAAAAATACAGTTTTTTTTCCAATTTCCATTTTTTGAGGTACAACTCCAGAAGTATTGGTGGTATGAAAGAATGTCTTGTAGTTCGTTATCTTCCCTACAAAAATTTGTTCAATAAATTTTGCGATAAATCATGTCGTAAGGGAGATAGACGCGATTTTCCACTTGTAGTCTAAAACGCCCGTTTGAAATTGAGCGGGAATGAAAAATGTCCCCGATTTTTATATAATATAATATAGAGAGAATCCATGTTCTCGCTACTAAGAGCTGCTTTCAAAAAAGCCAAAGCACATGAAATTTAGAGAAAACTCCCTTATTTCACATGAGATGAATTTCGAAGTTCATACATAATCCAATCATAATACAAAGATTTCCGATTAAATTTCTGTGAGTGAGTACACATTTTGGTAGATAAATTCGTAAGGAATCATTGCCACGTTAATTTCTTGGTGCTTTGTGCTGTTCGAGTTGGATGTATTGGCCCCGTTCAACCGAATTACCTCGTTTTTTTTGGAAGGAAGTATTTTGACATGTAATGCGGGAGAATTATTCTTGATAAAGATAAAGCTTAAATTTTGTTATACATTTGAAAATTTTATCGATAGCGCCCCTTATAAAAAAATAATCGACTGGTTTATAAGTACATTGAAATATGATCTCTCGAATGGCATTCGAATACGTATTGTACTTTTTGAATTATTTCTAAATTCCTGGAGACATGTACAGAATCCGACTTTTTTCCAGAAAGTTTCCAAAACTTTTTTGTTTCTGTAATTTTCTCAGGTATATTGTTCCAGGGAAAATATAAAAGTCTTACAGCGCTTCTCCGAAACACGCGCTTTCCTCTTGTTCTAAAAACATGGCACTATTTAGCAGTTAGCGTTGTTCTATGTATTACAAATGTAACATTTAGGTTACAACCGGCATGTGATATTACGGTGGTGCTACATCTAATATGCCTAATATGTTACATTTTCTAGCGGGTAAAAAAGACATCTCTGAAGATAGAAACTTCCAGTAAAAATGTCTGCTTGTTTAGTAATTTGACACAGTTTTTGTTAATTTTTTCATTTCTATCGCCTATTGGGGTTTCAAATTTAACTTGGCCAATATTATAAAATGTACACAAATATGTTTCTATTTTTACCATTGGTAAGAGTTCATTGGTCAATGATCGTTCGTCTCCCTCTTTAGCTGTGTAAAAATCATAAAAACGAGTATTTTTTTAAAACTGCAACCAGAAGGAGCGTCTTAAAAGAAACTTCTGCTCTATGATAGGAAATAAAGAATTTTTTACTTTCGTAATTTGAATTGTCTGCTCTTCATCTCTTTTGCCAACTTTACCCTACTTCTCCTCGTTCCACTGCACGGAAAATTGATGGTGAGTTACTGAAGATTCTCCAGAAATTTCGGAAGTAATTACACAAGTGCATCAAAATTACCGATAATTTTCCATGAAAGCATGTTTCTAAAAACTGCATGAGTTTATTTTCATATTTTAACAAAATATAAAATAACCGAATGCAGTTTTTTACATGCTTGAACGGAAAATTATCAGGTTTATATTGATGCACGAGTGTAATTCAATAGAATATTTCCGGAGTTAAAAGAAAAAAGGTATGTGCTAAGTTTGAAATTTTATTCACATTCACATGCAGGTAGGTACATACAAATTATATAAAAATTAACAAATTAAATACAACCTTAAAATTGCATGAATTTCAGTGGAATACACAGTTGTAAAAATTTGTATTTTTTGGGCCTGGTGCACTACTTGTTAATGTATTCGAGTTTGCTATTGAATTATAACTTAAAGAACTTCTAGTGGGCACATTAGCTACATTAGTTTCTTTATTAAGGTTAGTAGTATCTCTCATTTTCTCTCCTATACTTGCATGGTGGAGTTGGAGATATGGCTTTATGGACTTTGGGTTTGAATGTCCAGTCATTTTAATCAACGTATTTTCTTCAACCCCTTCCTTTGGTGAGTTTGAAACAGCTGTTGCACGTAGTTGATGATTGGTTATTTTAACATTTTCAGTCGCCAAACCTGACTTTTTTGCGTCCACTGAGAGATCATGTTTTTTCCGACAGGAATGTTCTTGTACCACTTGCCCAATTTCCAAAAAGTATTAACATTTAAGAAGAATCTTGGAATATTTATATAATTTCTCTTCTCCATAAACTTTCTGAACAACCTTACCGGACACAAATCTGGGTTAACTATGTTTCTAACCAGCCACTTGGAAGGAGCGCAAAGTTTATTTCCTCCTTGAGTTGTATTGTCAAATATTGGGTTGTATTCCAGTCTGTTAGTTTTTTCCCCGCGTTATTAATGTCTATGGTGATCATATTTTCGCTAGAACACCATCTTTGCGCCTACTCAAATAAGATTTCACCCAATATCCTCAGAGACAAAAACGCGTTTTCACTTAACATGATTTTTATATACTCGATTATTCAGATTTTCTGAGAGCTATCCACCCGAAACGAAACTGAAACTGTAATCACCGTAGATAAAACAGGGCTTCTGATTTGCTCGTATTCAATGTGTTATCTTTTTCTCAATGTTACATAACAAAACGTAGACCTGTTTGTCGGTTTGGTGGAAATTTGACTTGATTAATATTATATTTTTGCTTCATTAGCAATAATAATAAATCGTCTTTATTTCAATAATTCAATTAATGGAGATTATATAATTGAATTGAAGAAATTAATATGATATTAGCAATCGGGGCTAGATTTAGCTGGAGCTATTCTTAAATCTCACCCCAATTCAATTGGAAAATAAAAATCAAACATACAGGATAGGTGACCAGTGAAGTAGCTTATTCAGAATTGCACAAACGAAATTTTTTACAAGTTTTTTTTGTTCGCTCGTTACAGTGATAGCTAGAACTTTCTTGTGTGGAAAAACGTAGAAATGGAAGGGAAAAAACGGCGCAAAGGAATTACGTAGCTGGCCCATCAGACATACAGCGGCCAGCGACAGTCAAACATCTGCGGAACATGTACAGGCGTCGCGTCGTTGGAAGACAATACAGAAAACAGTGATATTATAGAGATCGATGGCAACGTGACAGCGCCATACGCGCCAATCAAATACCGTCTTGTCAACCGACACCGACACGTCGAGAATTAATTTGAGTACATAGATGGAGGGTGCTACGGTAGACTATGATGTTATTAAGCAACTGGGGAGATTTATAATTGAAAAACATATTAATATGAAACACTTGTTATGATTTTATCCCGATGTTTTCACGAAAAATGAACTGCGCCTTTCTAATTTTTATGATTTCAATGAAATTCTACACGATCTGAACTGATTCGGAATCAGTACTCTTTCAATTTTAGGAGATTTTATATTGGAATTTCGGATATGGCACTGGGTTGTATATTTTATTAAAATTATAAATAAATAGGTTTCCATATTTTTGTTTCGTAAAGAAGTAAAATAAATAATAAAAAAATCTTTTTGAAGACAAGCTTTTATTCAAATGCGCTAAGAAGTAAAAAAAAATTGCTTTGGATGTGCGACATAGGTTATTCCGTGAGTTAGATTGAAGAGCTTGTCGCGCAAAGTTTTTAGTTCGAATACAATAGCGACAAGTTAACTATCTAGTTCTTCAATGAGGAGACCATCTAAAGATGAACTAGTTTGCCATCCTGGAAGTGCCATCTTCAATTTGAGAATTCTGACAAAAAATCAATAATCTTCGACTAAATTCATAATCTCCGACCCCAAAAACCTCGACATACCAATTTTGAATAGAAACGGTCCATTATCACAAAACTTGTCCACCATCTTGGAGCCGCCATTTTAAATTTGTGAATTTTGACAATAAATTCATAATTTCCGACCCCGAAAACCTCCACATACCAATTTTGATTTAAATCGGAGCATAATCACAGAGATCGTCCGCCATCTTGGAGCCGCATTCTGATTTATGAATTTTGACAAAAAATCATAATCTTCTATCCCGAAAACCCCCACATACCAATTTTGAATAGAATCGAACCATAATACAAAACTCGTCCGCCATCTTGAATTATGAATTTTGCCAAAAAATTCATAATCTCCAACCCCGAAAACCCACATACCAATTTTGAATAGAATCGGACCATAAACACAAATCTCGTCCGCCATCTTAGAACTGCCTATTTGTTTTCTCTAACAACAATTCCATAATTCGTTGTCATGGGAACTATGAACACCTGCCAAATTCCACGTAAATTGGGCAATTAGAAGTGGGTCAAATTTAACTTGCAAGATTTGATTACAGACAGACACCGGGACAGGTGAAAATAAATAAAAGCTTGTAATGACTACAATTTCAAAAGTCGGAGTATTCTTAATTTAGACATGGGTCCACTCAATCTCGTGTAAACTGTTTCTAGTTCAAGTGCGAAGATTGAAGTTCAAACAAAATGAAAAAAATTGAATTGTTTCAAATGGTATGTACTATGACGTTCATTTGAAAATTCGTTTTGGGTAGAACAAAGTGGCTCAAATATATAGAGGACAAGCACGGAGACATATGTATATCCAGGAGCATACATGATATTTTCACTGTCATTCATAATAACTACAGAAAATATGGAAGTTTTTGCACGTTGAGAATATCTCACAGTAAATTCGTCAAGTGACTGGTTTGGAAATCAGGAATTTACGTCGCGCTAACCTTATTACATCATACATTTCACAGAATAGTGAATGTGTTCCCAAATCCTTGGAAATCCAATAGTTCTTTTGGGTATGTAATTAAACATTTGGATTAATCCAAAGACGACAAACAATTATGAAGGAATCCTCATAATCATGGATACCATCTTCGGTTGAAAGTTTGTGCGATTCGTGCTACATAAGTTGGCTATTTTTAGTAAATTGCATATTCTGAAGAATGTTGAACAATCAAAGGTTGATACTGGTCGCGAAGAACACCTATTGGCAGATACACGGTATAATTGTGTAACGGAAAATTTATTTCTATTTAAAAATATAATAATATTGTATTTATTCAGCATCAGTGCTACATAAAAATTACAAAATTTGGAATCAGGATTAGTTACGAACATTAATATGTATAAATAAAATTGAAATTAGATACAAAATTATAAGAATGAAATAGAAGATTTACGCTAACATTTAGTTATGAAAAAAGTTTCTCAAATATTCCTGAACTGGTTTAAATTATCTCAGTTTTTGATAATCACAGGTAGTTTATCAAACTCAACCAAGCCTTTGTATAAAAAACGGAGCTTAGCATTTGGGAGGTGTAATATCTATCCAGTACCTAAAATAAAGTCCCTACAGTTTCTAGTATTATAATTATGTACATCTCTAAAAACTTTTAGTTTATCACAGATACATTCAGGTAACAGATGATGTTTCAGTTTCAATATAAACAAATTTACATTAAACAGAATTCTTTGTTTAACAGACAACATATTCAAGATACTCAAGATGGATTCAACAGGTGTATAACGATTATATTTTAAAATCGATCTCACAGCTCTGTATAGAACTATAAATATACTAGCTGACCGTGTCCAACGTTCTTTCTTGTCCTATTGCTATTTCTTCATCGACTTGATACAAAATATCGCGTTTTCCACAGAAATCCTATATTTATCAGATGAGTAAACTTTCTAACAATACGAAATATCATAATGTTCCTTTATAATATTAATTCAATGCCGAAACGATTGCCAATAGTGTACCAATCGGTCAAAAGAAAACTGCTCACTACTATGATTAACCTATGTACTTACTCGTATGCATATTGTTATTTTGCTATGCGGAAGCAAAGTCAACTACTATGACATACATATTCAGTTATATTATTTTTTTGACATTTTGACCAGAAAACGATTAATCAATTTCTTCAATTTTATTCATTTTGAACAATTACAAGACAATAAATTCCATATAATGTTTGGTTTTTGTTTCTATTCCATTCAAAGCCAATGCAGAATTTCGTAGTTATGTTAGCAGAGTTAAATATTGCAACAAACGGAAATTTTTTTCAGGTAAAACACTGGATAGACAATCAAAGTCGCGTCTTTGATCAATAATATGTTTTTCTCTTGACGCATGCCCATCCATTTATGAGGACTTGTATTTAAAAATTGATATTCAACTGTTTTGACTATCAATATTCGTAGTTGATAAATATATAATAAAGTAGGTACCATTTTATTTCTCCATTTCGCAGCAAGCATCTGCAGAGTACCCTTGTAGAACTTTGAACGTTTATTCATAAGATGTAATCCAATGTTCATCGAGGTATTAGCCAGGAAATCAGGAAAATAGTTGTTTTCTGATGGAAAGTTGATACAATATATACCTATTGTAGAGGTTAGTACTGAAAATTTCAACCATACAAATCCCCATGGGAGGATGGAATATATCCTATCCCACTCCAAAAGGGGCAGGAAATATTAATCCCATTTCTATTTAAAAAAATTAAGACTTGTATAGCCACGCGATACATACCTACCGAGTGGCAGAAAGGGAGAGTCATTCACATACCCAAGGTGGGGAGACTCAATGACAAGTCATACGTCCCAATCAGTCTAGTGTCCTTCCTGCTGAAAACTCTGGGGAGACTAATAGAAAGATACATAAGAGACAAGGAATTATCAACAAACCCTCTCAACGAACGCCAATACGCATATCAGCCAGGTAAGTGAACATACTTGGCACTGGATGATCCCAACAGGCTACTAACAAAATCCCTGGAGCACAATAAGATCGCCTAGCGACCTTCGTCTACATCAAGGGTACTTTCAACAATGCAGCTACAAAGTCAATCATCAAAGCTCTAGAAAATAAGGGGGTCCCATCCCTCCTGTGTCAATGAGTAAACGCCAGTTTGGTGAAAGGGGTAATCATATCAACGTATCAACCATAGGCGAAACCACAGTCACAGCTAGAGCAGGTAGGGGATGCCCAAAAGGAGGAGTAATATCGCTTCGCCTGTGTGCTATCCTAGTAGATGAACTACTGGTAAAGCGAACATCCAAAGGCATGTATTGTTCAGGATATGCCGATGATCTTGCAATCATTGCAAAAAGCAAATTTGCAGGAACCGTCTCGGAGCATACGCAGACTGCTTTAACTTAATAAATATGTGGTTTCAGGGGGAGGAACTAACTGTAAACCCACAAAAAAATACTATAGTTGCTTTTACAAAAAAGAGGGTACTGAGAGGACCCTCCACCAGTTCTGAACGGGGTAGAAATTCCAATTGTACAGGAGGCAAAATACTTGGAAATCATCTATGACCACAAGCTAACATGGAATCAACACCTAAAAAAAAAACAAAAAAGCATGGTATGCAAAAGAATGTGTGGAAAATGCTATATAGCAGGGACATTAGACCCATGATAGCATACGGTTCGGTGACATGGTGGCCAAAGACTCAGCAGGCTGGGGCGATCCGAAGGCTAAGAGGCATCCAAAGGCAAGCCTGCCTGGCTGCGACGGGAGCTATGAGAACCACCCCAAGAGCCGCCTTAGAAGTCTTGCTGAACCTACCAGCACTACATGGCAAAGCCAGGTCAGTCGTCAGCAGATTGACCAGAGGGCGAGTGCACGGCAAAGTGTTCAAAGATCTATGCAAAGAGTTGGAAACCGACCCCAAAATGGGAATGCCATCGGACGAGATGCTTCCCAAGTAAAGCTTCGAGAAAAACTTTGAAACAGTCATAGCAGAGGGGCATGGAAGGAAGGACCTCCAATCATTGCACAAATTGTCTGCTACACAGACGGCTCAAAAACCAAAGAAGGTGTACGAGCAGGAATATATTAGGCCAAGCCAATAAAAATGGCGTAAATTGTCATTTTTTTCTCCCAAATTAACAGATTTGTCGAAAGAAATATACAGAGGGGTAGTTTTAACCCTTTGAAATTCTAAAAAAATACGTATTTTGCTATTTATCGTTGAATTAGTAGTGTCATATCAACTATATCAAATATTCAGGGAGTAGTTTCAACCTCTTAGTATTCGAATTTTGAAAAAAAAAATCTTTAGTGGAGCTCTACATTGAAGGTTATAACAAAAAAATGAAAATTGTAGAATTATGTCGAATCGCAAGTGTGAAGTATCAGAAAAAATATTGTGTTAATTGTTTTAATCTAATTGGGCAGAGCGGAGGTGACTGCAGATATGAAAAAGCAATATAATAAAATGCATCATTTGATCAATAGTTCGTTGAGCTCATGCAAACATATCCCAGGCAGAAGTTGCAGCAATACATCACTGCGCAGAGAAATTACTAAGGCGAGAGTTCAAGAAAAAGACCATCGTCATATACTCTGACATCCAAGCAGCTATTAAAGCAATCAGCTCCAAGCAAGTTAACTCCAAACTTTTCTGGGACTGCTTGGAAACCCTACAAAAGGTAGGCAGTCAAAACAAACTATATCTGGCTTGGGTGCCAGGCCACACAGGCTGCAAGGGCAATGAAGAGGACGATTTATTAGCCCGAGAAGGAACACGACGTGCCCCAACTGGCCCAGAACCATTTTGTGACACAGCGAAAGCGCTGCGAACAACACGAAACAGTACATGATTGAAAGAGCAATCTCTAGAATGGTAGAACAAGGCGCTGGGCATGAGACAGGCCGAAGAGTTCATCAAGGAGCCATCTCCAAAATTCACAGAGTATCTTTTTAGTCAGAATAGGAGATCAACCAGGATCATGGTTGGGCTGCTTACAGGGCACTGTAGACTCAACAAACACATGAATAACAGACACAACCACATGTAGGTTCTGCCAGGACGCAGATAGATGAACACCTTTATGCTGAGAAGGGAAACATTCTCAATTGAATATTGAATAGAATGTATTTTCTGTAAATTAAAAAATCCACGATAAAAATGAAGTTATTTTTTGGGAATGTCTAACAGAAAACAACGACTTCCCTAGATAAAGCCACGCTAGACATTGAACTACATCTGATAGATATTCTAAAAGGACCCTAACTCAATCAAAGCAAACTGTATGCTATTTTCCACCAAACACATTGTTTTATTTCTTATTGAGAAGCGAGTAGCGTTAACAGCGCGCTATTTATAAAGATTACTTTTATATATTTTCTTTCTTTTTCCCTTATTATTTTAATATTGTGTTTCAACTGTCGCAAAACCATGATAAAATAGTGGATGAATGGATGTTTGTGTTCGATTCATTATTTGGTAACCTATTCACATATACTGTGCTACTGTGAAGGCCTCACAAGGCTAAAGTTAACGATAGGGGTGGAAAAACCACAACCTCCCAATATATGGATTACTCAAGGTCTGGCCTATGGAGTCTAGTAACAAACACGGTCGTACTTTTCGTACGACCGGACTATTGCTATATACCACATCTATCTTTATCACAGTAGGTTGGGTTTATTGATTGCTAAGCCAAACTCGCCGGTAAGTGAATTTATACATTTTGAAGGATAAGTACATGCAATTTTAGATTTTTTTTCAATTTTGGAATTATTGCTGATATTCCGATATTCCATGCCTCTTCTAAGTCCGTAATCACGCTTTCCGAATCACTCATATATTATTATTGGAACAAATAACTTTGATTAAATACCTAACTTACCTACCTCAACTACATGACATATTGAAAAAAATGCTAATATCAATAAAATCAAGTTTACGATTTTCATAATAACACGCCTTGTTGGTAAATTGCATTGAACACAATCGATTGAAAATATATTATATTTTGGTTTATACGAATTTTTTTGTACATATATCGGTCGTAAACAAATTGTATAAGCATCACGAACGAAAAGTATCAACTTAGTTTTTATTTACTTTCAGGTACCAACAATTATTGGGTTAGCCGGTGCGTTTAGACAGGAAGATCTAACAAAAATGTCAACTGATCATATAAATGACTGAGAAAACTTTTTTTGTAATTGGGCAAGAAAAGTTGGTATGATATGGACAATATTTATCTTTAGGGCTTTCCCTACCACAGATTACAAAAAATCAAAATGTTCGATTTAGCCTGTTGGTGTCCACAGTTTTGGAAATCTAGGACTAGGGCTTGCAGAATTTTTAAAACTACTCAAAACTAATATTATTAAACAATCTTTATGTACTAACTTTTTCCTTTTATTTTTCTGAGACGTGAATAAATCCATACTTGTGACGTATCTTTAACATTCATTAGCGTTAGGTATTATAATAGTGCCCAACTCGACAGATTTTCGGAGAGTTGATTCTGAAATATAGCGAATTTTATGGAAAATTTCGGAATATGACCATTATCTGCATCAAATTAGCTTTTTGAGAGTCAAAAACTGTCAATTTCAATATTATAAATCTCAGTATCTCTCATGTTATAGCTCGAGTTCTCCAAACGAAAACTAAGAGTTGAAACTCTCCCATTATGAATGATTTTCAATAATATTTATGAAATGTAGACAAAAAGTATTCGAATCAAATTAAAAGTTCCTATTCATCTGTCGGATGGGATGACGCTTATTCTTAAAAACTTTCACGTTCCATTTTTGGATATGGTAGTTTGTAATTCGAACAAAATTATAAATTTCTCTTTCGTATTGGCAAAAATATTGAATTATATAACATATAAGCCCACACGCATCCAATTTTTTGGAAAACGCATGAAAATCCTCATAACACATATTACATTAAACTTTCTCGATTACCTAATTGATTCAATTGTCATGGCATTTCAAGGTCATTATACATCTGAGGAGATGTGCTAATTCAAAATAAATAGTAATTTATGTGCCTTGAATTTAAATAATGAATCGAACACAAACATCCATTCATTCACTATTTTATCATGGTTTTGCGACAGATGAAATACAATATTAAAATAATAAGGGAAAGAGAAAGAAAATACATAAAAGTAATATTTATAAATAGCGCGCTGTTAACGCTACTCGCTTCTCAATAAGAAATAAAACAATGTGTTTGGTGGAAAATAGCATAAAGTTTGATTTGATTGAGTTAGGGTCCTTTCAGAATATCTATCAGATGTAGTTCAATGTTTAGCGTGGCTTTAGCTGGGGAAGTAGTTGTTTTCTGTTAGACATTCACAAAAAATGACTTCATTTTTATCGTGGATTTTTCTATGTACAGAAAAATCATTCTATTCAATATTCAATTGAGAATGTTTCCCTTTTCAGCATAAAGGTGATCATCTGTCTGCGACAATTCATTTTTTCCCAGGAAGACATAAACGCGGCAACCTTAGAAATATTTACTTTTTATAGAGATTTCGTTAATATAACTTCTCATTTCAGTCCAAGTCCAAATATTAATTGTGTGGATAGCTTTAATTTTGCTGGGTTCCTTTGCAAACAAAATATTTATATGCTTCATGGAAAATAATTAATTATCTCAGAGAGTGTTTCACCCCTTATGGGGGAATACTCACTTGGTAATTCCTTTCCAAGGGCTTCCGTTCCAGAAGATATCATTCATGGGATTAATATTTACTTGCAAAGGTCTGAATAAAAAAAATCAACCAACATACAGATGATAAAATTCGCGCGTTTTTTGAAAAAACATGATATAAATAAGGGGGTGTGTTTGACCCCCTGAGATATGGAAAATCTCATCTCATTTCTCTCCAGAACCTGAATAATCCTTCCACCAAATTTTGATTTGAGAAAGATTACGATATTAATCGTAGGGGTGGTTTTCATTCCTTGCCGCGCCTTCTCGTTTAAGCATTATATGAAAATTTTCATTGTATGAAGTGATAATAAATTTTCGGTCGGCTGATTAACACCTCCGCTCTGTGTTCTTTCGAAATTTATCGGGAAATCACTGCTTAACAAATTTGAAATTTATATCAAAGTGAACCTTAGGGAATAGTGATCAAAAATTGTGTGTTCATGTCATTGTAATCATCAGGGTGAGTTACGAATAGTGCTAACTTTGATGTCATACTCATACAACCAGAGACACCAAAACGAAACACATAAAAAGTGGCTACTAAAGAACTCATACAAAAAGGGAACTGATAGCGCCAGAATAATAATAAACTCTGGGAGTGTATACTTACACAACAAAACAGATTTTTCGAAAATAACATATTGTATTGCACAAAATTCGTACTGACACTGCAGATGCCTTCAATTATTTCGACTTGCCTAACACACAGAGGACATGTCGAAAACCATTGATGACCTTTTCGAATTAATAGTGAAAAGCAACCAGGAAATTAAGAAAGAAATATCAGAGCTGAAAACCATCATCAGTGCTGATTTCGTGACACTCAGGACCAGAATTGAATGCTTGGAGGGCGAGAATGAAACTTTGAAACAGCGCCTCCTTGAAACTGAAAGAAGATCAAAAAAATTTAATATTATAATCCATGGATTAGCTGGTGAAGAAAACAACACTCCATCTGATCTGGTGAAATGCATCAATAAGAAATTGAGTATTGTCTGTCATAATCACGACTTTCGCTTCATTACCAGGATAGGAAAAAATAAGGGTGACAAACCAAGATCAATCATTGCAGAAGTAACTAACTTCACTTTGAAAACCCAAATACTCACCTCTTCTCGAAACAAGAACGCCAACCTGAAGCAACTAGGTGTGCTGTTTTCTCAAGACTATGCCAAAGAAGATTATATGAAGCGTAAATGTATGTACGAACAACTTAAAGTGGCTAAAGTCACTGACCCTAATGCCAAAATTGTCAATAATAAATTATTGATCGATGGTACATCTTACTCCTATGAACAATCACTCAAAGAAGACAAGCATACTGAAAAAACAGAAGAGCGAAAGAGGAAGTTGGAAAACTCGCCTGTCAGCAGCTTCCTTGAAAATCCAAGAACAAGACTCCGTTCTCAATCCATACGTCCAACTTAACTTGTACTTGCAGGTACCTCTTACTCATGTATTCACTTTTTTGTTGCTTTTTCTTGTTCTCATTTTTTTTTATTGTGATCTCAATGTTATTATACTTACATTAAATGCTTACTAGTATGATAATCAAGATTTGCCATATCAACTCGCGATCGCTAGTAGCACATTTTCAGCAATTTGAAGATTGTGTCTATCTGAAGTTTGATATAATACTGGTCACTGAATCATGGCTCTCTGCAGAAATACCAGACGACCTGATTGCACTTAATGGGTATTTATTGTACAGAAGAGATCGTCTGATAGGGAGAGGTGGCGGTGTAGCAATATACTTAAAAATCAAATTTAAAAGTAACTCCTGTGCGATTAGAACCTAGTAACACCGAACAATTATGGGTATCGTTCTCCGTAAAAAATGTCAAATACGCACTTGGTGTTCTTTACCGTCCACCCAAGCAAAATATAAACGAATTTATGAATGATTTTGAAAGCTCTTTGAGTATGATTGCTCCCAAATACGATCACACTTTATGTGCCTGGGACTTCAATATAGACATGTTGGATGTAGGAAGTAATGCTACTATACTTTTGAGCAATACCATATCAAGTTATGATCTCAAGAATTTGATTCTTGAACCAACTAGACTCTGCCAAACCAGCGCCAAAGCCATTGATTTAATTTTATGCACTGAATCTATCCTTGTCAACAACGTACTGGTCAGTGACGCCTCTGACATTTCTGATCACTGCCTTGTATCCTGTTCGATCGGTACTGGCGACGTGTCCTCTAAAACCAATCTACGTACATTTCGCGATTTCAAAAAATTTAATCATGACTCTTTTACAACTGATTTGATTCACACTGATTTCTCCCCAATCTACCACCTTGAAAATATTGACTCTAAAGTAGAATGCTTCAATAATACACTCATAGCCTTATTTGACTATCATGCACCTTTTAGAACTGTCAAAGTAACCAGGCCACCAGCACCTTGGATCACTGATACAATCAAATTGATGATGTCATTTCGAGATAAAGCATTGATTAAATATAAGCGTACCAAGCTAGAGCGTGATTGGAACTACTATAGAGATCTCAGGAACCTAACTAAACATGCAATAGTTCGCGAAAAAAGGGCGTATATCCAATTCAGAACTAGAAATTGTGGAAATGACAGTAAGTCACTATGGAGAGAACTCGACAAAATGAATATCCACTCTAAAAACAGAAACCTAACAATCCCAGCAAATTTGAAAAATGCTCAAGTTATAAATGATTATTTTACCAGCTCTTCACAGAGCGACTTACAACTAGAAGCTGATACTATCAACCACTACTCCAACAACAATCTGCCCGGTGCAGGACTATTTAGATTCACACCTATCAGTGAAACTGACATCTATAAGCACCTTCTTTCTATCAAATCGCGAGCTATTGGTGCGGACTCCATAAGTGTGAATATGCTACTTGATGCTTGTCCATCTGTCTTAGAGCATCTCTGTCACATTTTTAACTACTGTATAGAAAAAAGTACCTACCCATCTATTTGGAAACATGCTGTTGTCCTCCCTTTACCAAAAATCAGTAATCCCACTGAACTCAAATTTCTAAGACCTATTAGTGTTTTTTCCAATGTCTTTGAGAAGATCATACATGCACAAATGAAAATCTACTTAGAAGATTATAATCTCCTACCTCCGCACCAATCAGAATTCAGGACTCATCACAGTTGTAACACAGCACTTTTGAAGGTGACAGACGATATTCTCAAATATTTAGACGATAAAAAGTTGGTGTTACTTGTATTTCTAGACTATACTAAAGCATTCGATAGAATTAAACATGACCTATTACTAGCCATACTACACTATATTGGTTTCAGTGATTCTTCAGTTATGTTTTTCAAAAATTCTCTATACTATACTATCGTTTTCAAACAGTCAAACTCGATAACCAACAGTCTGATTTCGTACACATCAAAAATGGGGTACCACAAGGATCAATTTTAGGCCCGTTGCTCTTCATTTTGTACACTATTGATTTACACAGAACTTTACATTATTCCAGTAGTCATTTTTATGCAGATGATGTTCAACTATATTTTCCCTCAACCGAAAGTAACTAAGCCCTCTCGGTTCAGCATATGAATGATGATCTGACTGCTATAGTCGACATGTCGAGCAAACTATGTCTTTCTATCAATCCTTCAAAATCAAATGTCATACTGTTTAGCAGAAACAAAGACGTCCGAATTAGGTGTTTACCACATATCAACCTCCGAGTCAATGACGAACTCATTCCATTCATAGATACCGTTAAAAATCTAGGCTTATTTATGGACTATACTCTGAGGTACACGAAACATGTGAATACTGTCATCAGAAGAACATTTTGCAATCTGAAACTTATCTACTCTAACAGATCCTTTCTAGACAAAAAAAGTAAAATAATCTTATGCGAAGCCCTAGTCTTGTCTCACTTGAATCACGCAGATGTTGTCTTCGGCCCAGCCTTACTCAAATCGGATATAAACAGACTACAATTGGTACAAAATTCATGTGTCCGCCTTATCTGTGGTTTAAGGAAACGAAATAATATATGAACCCCTTTGAGCGAGCTGGGTTGGCTAAGTGTTCAAAAACGCATCTTTCTGCATTCATCTGTGCTGTATCATAAAATCATCCTCGAGAAGAAGCCACCATACTTATTTGAAAAAGTATCGTTCCGAACAGACGTCCACAATATTAATATCAGATTCAAGTCCAAATTGACACCACTTTTGCATAAAACCTCTCTCTATCAGTCTTCATTTTCCTACATGATATCACGGCTATACAATAAGGTACCAGATGCTCTAAAAAATACTTCCATTGGACTCTTCAAGAAAAAAATGAAAAAACTTTTGTTGATGGATGATATACATTTATAAGTATTCCCGCTGTATATTTACACTTTTAAATAAAATAATTATCCATGTTTAATCTATCCCCATTCTACGTGTTCTGACATACTAACATATCATTACTTACATTGTTTTTTTTTGTACCTTACACATTATTATTATATAGATAAATTGCTAGATATTGTAATTCAGCTTTTTTTTTCTTTCATTTCTGTTCTCCATTAGCATATTAGAATAAAGGTTGAGTGTAAGAAAGTACTTACCCATCTAACACATGGGTAAACGCTAACTCTGCCCTTTGATAGTACTAGAATCACATTTCATGTATGAATTATGTCTCACTTACTATCAATATAAACGATTATTATTATTATATTATTATTAGAGGTAATGTTCCATAGCCTTAGGAAAATGCTCGAATTTTCTATACCGGGTGACACAGGATATCGGGCCACCCCTGTAACTTCTGCATTCGTGAAGGGATTTTCCTGAAATTTGGTACAGGTATATAAGCAACCATTTTGGATTTGATCATATTACAATTCCGGTTTTTCTGGAAATGCCAGCAACTCTGTTTTTTCAAATGGAACACCCTGTATATTTTTACATATTTCAAGTTCAACAGTTCAAACAAGTCCAAACCTTATGTCAAATGTCATTTTTTTTAAACACTTGAAATTTAAATTGTTTTTTTATTTTACTTAGTGGATGAATGAGATTTGGTCGAAGCTATTCACAATGAGTCGCAAATAACAGAGAAACCAAATTTTTTCTGAAAAATTATTTTTTGTGTCATTTATTGATGAATCAATTCAGTCACATCACATTTTGATCAAAAATTATTTTTTTTCAAATGGAACCCCTATGGGCCACCTACCTGTCTCTCTAGAACATACATTAAGGAAAAAAATTACGTATCATTTTTGTATTTCGGTGCAGTAACAAATTGTATACATTCAGAAATCTACAACTAGTTCATGAGTTCCCTTGCAGTTCGAATAATTTTTCAACTTAGTAAGCTGTGGAAAACAACATTTCTGAATCTTGTCAACTAATTGTGTAAGTTATACTTATAAGCACGATAATGGTGCTTTTTTTTTAATTCTGCTAGCGTTTTCTCGACTTACATTGCATTGGTATTCCAATTCCCGCGTCGAAGCGGTTGGATCAAAATTAACATAAGCAAAACGTTCATTTCTGCCTCCTCACTTATGATCATCTTCTCCTTTGTTGGGTTCTTTTCTGTGTAGGTATCGTTCAGCGTATAACTGACAAACGGCGACACTGTTTAAAGACATTCTTCGTAAATTAATAACATATCAACCTGTTCACTTTGAACCTATATTTTCGATTTTACATTTCTACTAAACTAATTCTCGGAAGTCAACTAATTCTCGAGAGTTGAGATGAAAGATGACAGCGAAACACAATTAGTTGACAAGATTCAGAAATGTTGTTTTCCACAGCTTACTAAGTTGAGGAATTATTCGAACTGCATGGAAACTCACGAACTAGTTGTAGATTTTTGAATGTATAAAATTTGTTACTGCACCGAAATACAAAAATGATATGTAATATTTTTTTCCTCAATAAATGTTCTAGAGAGACAGGTAGGTGGCCCATAGGGGTTGAAAAAAAATAATTTTTGATCAAAATGTGATGTGACTGAATTGATTCATCAATAAATGACACAAAAAATAATTTTTCAGAAAAAAATATGTCTCTCTGTTATGTGCGACTCATTGTGAATAGCGTTGACTAAATATCATTTATCCACGAGGTAAAATAAAAAAACAATTTTAATGTCAATTGTTTCAAAAAAATCATATTTGACATAAGGTTTGGACTTATTTCGACCTGTTGAACTTGAATATGTAAAAATATACTGGGTGTTCTATTTGAAAAAACAAAGTTGCTGGCATTTTCAGAAAAACCGGAAGTTCGCCAAATTGAATTGTAATGTGATCGAATCCGAAATGGTCGCTTATATAACTGTACCGAATTTCAGAGAAATCCGTTCACGAATGCAGAAGTTACAGGGGTGGCCCGATATCATGTGTCACCCGGTATAGCCTCAATGTCATTTTAATTCAGACACAACACTTAGTTATCTTCATTTTTAATGGGGCTTTTAAGGCTTAGTGTTCAAGATTATTTTTCAAGGAGACTAATTATGAAATTGAGAATTATGAGCCGATTTCGAAAGTGGAATAATATTCGGGGTGTTTTAAAAAAAAAAAAAATATTGAAGATGTCGCTCAGCCGCCATTTTGAAACTTTTAGTGTAGTAGGTTTTTATCTCCCATTTGAGCCCTCCAAATTTCGCTGCGATATACCAGGTGGTTCAAAAATTAGTAGGGGGGAACGGACTTCAGACGAGCACTGTATAATATTTTTGTTTCGTTGAATTGAATGCAGCAATTATGAGAATAATATTCAAGCTTACATTGTTATAGAAAATAAGTTGAAAAAAATATAGGGTGTTAGCAAAATCCACTTTCAACCTCAATTCAGAAGGGGGAAGTCATGCAAAAACTGATGCAGAAAAAAAGGTTAAAAAAATTATGGTATAAAAAAATTCGAATTTTATTATAACCTACGAATAGATCATTCCAGATATGATTCATACTGTATAAATAAGTTTTTTGGATATACGGAGTTTAGATTATTGCATGTTTGCTCTTATTGTCCGCTCAACCTACCCTTTACCGATGAGGAGCATTTACCTCATCGGTAAAGCCATCTGCAAAGTAAACCTTGTAGGACTGAACGATTTTCCATCAGATGTAATCCAATTTTCGTCGGGGTATTACCCAGGATAGTAGTTGTAGTTTAATAACCGCAAGTTTGATAAAAACAAGATATTCATCATCAAAATCGTTCTCAGTGATCATCGTTTATAGTATTCGAACAAAATTGTATAGTTCATTACCATTAATTTGATGA
Source organism: Gonioctena quinquepunctata (assembly GCA_018342105.1). NCBI lineage: Eukaryota > Metazoa > Arthropoda > Insecta > Coleoptera > Chrysomelidae > Gonioctena > Gonioctena quinquepunctata. Next base: position 975,021 of record JAFIRS010000088.1, read on the forward strand.
AATTGATCATTCGACCATCAGCTGCAATCATCTTCCAACGCTCGTTGAGTCATATTCATGAATGGATATAGGTATGGGTGATTTTTCCCCGTTATAAATTTTTGCGCGGGTTGATATTTGTGTAGACAACGGAATTCGTTTCAACAGTTGTTTTCTTGTTGATGTAGGTACACCGCAATAAACAAAAATACGTCGCCAAGATATACTGATTTGTATATAAACTGCACAAGTGAAAAGTTCACTGTTGAATAAAGAGTTCTCTTATTTTCCACTCTTGCATTTGAATTCGAATGTTTGGTCCCATAATGTTTATTATTTGCTACCAACAAACTGTATCACTGCAGAAACGGGGGTAACCAACATGTAATTTTTATTTTCAATTTCAATTATTATTCTATAAAATTCATAGATATTCTGCATGTTCATTCAACTTGATGCAAAAAAGAAACACTTGTTCCTTTTTATTATGGGAGTCATCGTTTGCGAATTGAATTCTAAACTATGTTTACACTCTATCATATTTCAGTCACACTGACAGATATTCATTATTTCGTTATTTTCACGAAATTATACTCAAAGCAACCCAAATGAAATGTAATTTTAATGAAAACGTTTACCTCTATACATAACTCAACATTCATTACAAATTATGGTTTCCAAAATACTCAACAATGGATTTCAAGTTGAAAAGGGAAACATTCTGTATTGAATAGAAAAATTCTTCTGAAAATTTGAAAATCAAGAACTATAATGAAGTTATTTTCTGTAATATCTAACAGAAAACAACTACTTCCCCGGCTAAAGCTACGCTAGACATTGACCTACAGTTGCTAGTTCAACTCCAACTGATTTCAAAAAACCACCCCAGAGTTATTAGATAGATAGTTGATGGATTTTTATTTTATCATGTTATGTATGCAATACATTTATGACAAGTCCAAATGATATACAATTTTTAGTAAATATAATAAATGAGTAACAGCTAAATAAGGTGTAGATATGACGATAATGTACGATTAAAAATGTAAGAATTCATGTCTAGATAAACAATTATAAAGACGATGAATAATACGTAAAGACATATTCATTCGTATAGTGTAAAAACGGGAACACAAGCGTAAAAATAGCAGGTCATAAACCAGTTCACATAGAGTAATATAATATTTTTATAAACATATGATTTTATATAAACCAAATAATTTTTTGTTAGTCTGTATACACAAACAAGCTGTCAGGTGTTGGAACAAATTGTGAGATGAATCATGTAGCTTTGTAGTCAAAATAAGGTATCATGAACTAAAGTCAGTAGTTAGGTATTCCTCGATTGTATAAAAACCATATCTCAATAACAGGTTTTTTATAGCTGTTTGGAATTGCTCAAACGTATTTTTTTTTAATATGGTCTGGTAATTTATTGTAGAGTCGTAGGTTGGGAGAGTTCCTTGCAGTTACTGCTAGGCGACATCTAGGATTCAACAGATGATTATTATTTCTGGTATTGTATTGATGTATGTTATCATGAACCGTGTAAGTTATATCAAGGAGGTGTTGATATATAAATACTGTCGGTAGGGTCATTATTCTTAGATTAATGAATATTGTTTTGCAAGAGTCCCTGAGTCCTGCACCGGCAGTTAACCTAACTGCTTTTTTTGCATTATGAAAACACGTGAAGCGTGGGTTGAGTTACCCCATAATAAAGCTCCATAACTCATATGGGAGTGAAATAGTGCAAAATATTACACTTTCAATACATCGGGGCTTACTGATTTTTTCAATCTTCGTAGAAGGAAAATTTGGCTTGATAGTTTTTTGCACAAAGAGTTGACATGGGGAGACCAGTTTGATCTATCATCGAGTGTTATCCCAAGTAATTCAGCAGTATCACTTTTATTATTTGAGAAAACAGTATTTTCTGTGATTTGCTTACATTTTGTTTGAGCATATTACTAACTAGCCACTCATCAATTTTGATGAGCGCTGTGTTATCTTTTGTACTAAGGTTTTGGATATCTTTACATGAGTGATGGATTGTTGCATCGTCAGCGAATAATATGCACCTCGAGGAGTTCATATTCACGAATATATCATTTATATAGATAATGAATAAAAGGGGCCCAAGCACCGAACCCTGCGAGACTCTGTAATTGATTAGTTTTGGTGAGGATGTACTTTCTTTAAAAACACAGTTTGATTCCGTTGGCCCAAATAAGATTTTAAGAGATTTTGTGTTATTCCTCTAACCCCATAATATTCAAGTTTGCATAGTAAGATATTACTTCAAACTGTATATTACTATATATATATATATATATATATATATATATATATATATATATATATATATATATATATATATACATATATACATATATACATATATATATATATATACTATTGGATTAGGACCAACTGTTTTTACCGGATTTGGTTATTTTAAATGGTAATGTTGGTAGACATAACATTGTTGTCAACTTTTGGTTCAATGTCTAATGACAGGTTCATGCCGGTTCGACTTCTGGCCATCATGGGAGACAGAGGTCGACCAAGTCGAGTTAATGTGAGGTATTGCATAGCCGTTCAACGTGCATCGCAAAGTTATTCAATTGTTATGAAAGTTTCGGGCACTCGTGGTTTCCCTTCGAGTGAGACATCCAGTTTTTTCACCAAAGTGGGGTCGAAGTTGTGGCTATAATCTCCGATACTAACATATTGGCCGTAGTAGGCAGGCAAAAAAAACAAGAAAGCAACTAGTAATGCCACATAGAGTAGACAACTCATTATATTCATAGGATTTTGAATAATTTCAATGTGCGTTTTTACTAACTTTAAACTTCGTTTTACTATAATTTACTTCCTTACTATAGTATCCATAATGTAGGAAGAATATGCTGAACATCATTGAAATCAACCTCAACTGAAATGTAAGTAGGACAATGTTCGTTACTTATATATTTACTACTATTGGTTTTCTTCTATTATAGTTTTCCTGATGATGGAAATAAACATTTCCGAAAGCTTGGATATATATATATATATATATATTTGTATACGAAACCGATTAAGTTCTAAGATGGGTCAAATCGGTTGTGTAGTTTCAAAATGTTGAAATATTGAGAAAAATTTACAAACTCTAATTATCATGCAAATAAAAAACTGTATATATTTCCAAGTTCCAACTAAAAGGTTCCTTCCTGTACACGAATGTTACATTATAATAAAAGTGTAAACTCAAAATTTTAGTGGAGAACAAAAAGGTGATTGAGAAACAGGGTTTGGAAGCATCAATTATAATGGTGCAAAGAAAATATTGAGGTGTTATTAGTATATATTGATATGAAACAGAGCCAGCATTATATCATTTGCAGTAAACGTGATCGTATGGTAGTCAGTCCACGAATGTTAATCCTGATATAAAATGTAGAAAATCAAGGAATAGCTCCCAATATTCCAGTGAAGTAAAAGTGGAATATTTATCTGGCAATGACGATAGATGAAATAATCATTGAAAGTGTCCATCAATAATTAGGTATATATTAAAAGTTCTAATTAATCTTCTGTTATGGATACCCTGTTATTTTATCTATTATTGAACACTGTGTATCCTTGATCACCAACGAGTCATTTGAAAAAAAATGATTAGTCATAAATGTTCTACTGATTTTTTAGATGAATAGGGAATATTTTGCAGTGACCGAAGAAATAAATATTTTGCATACTACACACCAAAATCGTTCCGCCACTGATCTGCAGCGAGGTTTTTCAAAATCTCAATTTTTTTTTCCTATACGTTTCGAGGAAAAATGTCTAAAATATATTTATGACACAGCTTTCGAACCTGGCAGTTGATCGTACCTGGCATTTGCAACAATTCATAAGAGTCGTTTGCTGCGCCTCTATGATTTCATCTATCTGACATTGTTGAGAGGGTCATCTTATATCTCATATAGCAAATAGATGTTAAACCGGTGTTGTGAACTTTCAATTTATCAGTGCGTTAATCAATAATTATAAAGATGAAAAGAGAAATATTCTCAATTAAATATTGATAGAAAGATTTTAATTAAGACTGGAATATAAAATCAAATAACTATCTGATTGAAAATGCAAATTTTCAATTTGAGATTTTTTCTTTTGAGTTAGGGTCTTTTCAGAATATCTATCAGATGTAGTTCAATGTCCAGCGCGGCTTTAGCTGGGGAAATAGTTGTTTTCTGTTAGACATTCACAAAAAATAACTTCATTTTTATCGTGGATTTTCCAATTCACAGAAAAATCTCTCTATCAATATTTAATTGAGAATGTTTCCCTTTTCAACATGAATACCCCACAAGAGGTTATCTTGACGATGGAAAATAATGACTAAAGTTTATCTTTCAGTCGCAGATGATTCCACATCTGATTTTATGAACATCCTGTTCATATTTTCAACAAATCAATTATAAAGATATAATGAAAAACATAAATCATCATGACTTTAATTCCAAAGTCGCTGATTTTTAAATTGTACTTTTTTAAACTTGCGAAAGATCATTTTTAGTTCAAATTTGTGCCTTGATTCAATGTGCTCATTAACTTTTTTTTATTTGAAGAGTATATAGCTTGACCGAAAATATATAAGATCGTTTCATCTCAGATACAGGTTAATTGGACTTTCTAATATGCGCAGCTAACACTACTCTGCAAAGTGAATCTAATTGACTGGAGGGTAAAAGTCTCCAACATGGGCTCAAAAAACCAGAAACAGCCCTGCTTGAGATCAAGAAGAAAATAGGCCCCATTGAATATTATGGTAAAGCCGAAGAGATTGGAACCATCATTATATTTCTCATATACTAAACAGATACTAAACCGGTGTAATTAACTTTCAATGTATCTGTTAATTAATGGGTAATTATATAGATATAACGAATACAGACATTATCATGCCTGTCATTCAGAAATCACTGATTTTTTATTGTGACTTTTTAAACCTGCGAAATAACGTATCGTCTGTTTGCATTTGTGCATTGATTCAATGTGTTCATTATAGGCCAGTCATCATAGACATCAGAAATCGAAAATTCCAAAAGAATTGAAACTTAAAACAGAATGTATGCTTAGTCTCATTTTTCAACCTCGCGCAAGGTACGGATCACTGTTAAAATCGAATTTCATAAAATTTCGCTTCTATTCTGCGAAAAAAAAAAAGGAATTGGGGACAAGGATAATTGTCTCATTTTATAAATAACCCGGTCAAACAAATAACAGAAGTTTAGCAAATTTGAAATATACCTTGGAAAAATATTCCGAAGAGACTGATAAATTTGCCACCTTAAGGTTTGTACGAAACACATTTTCTTCAATATTTAAACTTTTTAGCCATTATATGGAACAAAATGGTTTCATAATAACTAAAAACATTAGGAATTTCGGTTACATATCTTACGATCGTCGATTACGCAACTTTGTTTAAATCGACAAAATCTACTCTCGTAAACATTTCAATACCTCTGCAAATTTAGCAAAAGATTTCATTCAATAATATCGAAAACATTCTCAGTTGAATATTAAATAGAAATATGTTTTTAAAAATCTAGCATAAAACAACATACCTTCCCGGCTAAAGCTACGATGGGCTAAATCACATACATATTTTGAAAGTACCCTGATCCAAAAGAAAAAATCTGAAAGTGAAAAATTGCATTTTTATTCCACATTTATTTAAGAACTCATATAGATGAATGCGACAAAAACACATTTTTACAAGAAGGAAAAATAATGTGTAACATTGATGCAAGACTGGCATCGCATTCACTAGGTCTTCAATACATTTTTATTGGTACGAAAATCTATTTCACGCTTCCACGATTATCAGGAAGACCGGAAGAATTGGGAAACACATTTTTTAGAAGCAATCTGACTTTGCAAAGATGGACAAATGTTAGGAACATTTCTTTTGGAGTGACACTTCGAAATTAGTGTTTTTGACATTTATAACCTGTCATGAGGTACGATAGATTGATTTGTTTGAAAATATAAACAGAGTGTTCACAAAATCAGATGTGGAATTATCTGGGACTCAAAGATTAACTTTAGTCACTATCTTCCATGGTCCAAGATGACTATGACTATGGTAACGCGGAAAAACCCAATATCGTCATTTCTTTCCATTATCTCATAGAGGCGTCGGAAGCAAGGGTTTTGAAGCCAGAGAAATAACGTAACAATTTCCGTAAATAGGATTGAATACATTTCTATATTTAAGAAGCGGTTGCAAATTGAAATAGCCTCATTATTTATTCGATGAAACCCATGGGCAGATTTGCAAGAAACTGATTTTTGCAATTCACAAAAATATCAGTCTCTCCAAATTTTTCGAAAATAGGATACGGATTTTAATATTTCGATCTCAAGCGTAATTACATGAAAATTCGTTATTTCTGTGAATATAACCTATGGTTTACCACTTTTTTACAGGACGATCCAGGACCCATTACACATTTTCAGAGAAGCATTCAGAGCATTTTTACCTACTTTACCTCGAAACTTGCGAATTATATTTTCGAAAAAACTGGTATGATATTATCGAAAAATGTGAAGCACATCAGTGGCGTAACAAAGTCACCTGTATATAGCCATTTCTCTCGTTTTATCCATATTTTTTGTTATATCTCTGTATATAAGTACTAATATTTCATAAAAATAATATGGAAGCATTTTTATAAAAAACGTTGATATCTTGAAAGAGTTACATATCTCCTAGAAATATCTGTCAACAACCCAGTGGCAATATGTTTATTCATATTCATGTTAACTTTTTTAATTTTTCATGTGACCGATTACGGAAAATATTCTACGGTAACCGCTCAACCTACTATGAGCATAGTGTTCCAATCATTAGAGAGTAATTTGCAAATATTTTTTATTTGTCTTAGAGAAAAACCGGAATAAAAAATGTGGAGCTCATGAAGCTCTATCAAGAGACCTATTCTTTGGTGATGTTGGTATAAAGATGAAAGTTTGAGAATTACCTGACCGATTTGTCCCAGCTACAAATGAAAAGTATATTTTTTTGCCGAATTTCATACCATTTGTTATATCTCATATATATATATATATATATATATATATATATATAATATATATATATATTATATATATATATATATATATATAATGTTTTCCGCCTAGATGAGTACGTACTTATGGCGATTTGATATTTCCAAAACCACTAATTGTAAAAAAGATGTTTTTCAAATGACAACATCTTTTAGACACACCTTCCTTACATTCTAATTTTCACGACGAATCTATTGATGGTTTCGAATCGAGAATCGAATGGATAACAATTATAATACACTAATTAATTGTCGAAAAATTATGAGGAAATTGAGGTATATCGCTCATCAAGAAATAATTTGTATTATTGATGCAAGACTGGCATCGCATTCACTAGGTCTTCAATACATTTTTGTTGACGAAAATCTATTCCATGCTTCCACGATCATCAGGAAGACGGGAAGAATTGGGAAACACATTTTTTAGAAGCAATCTCACTTTGCAAAGATGGACAAATGTTAGAAACATTTATTTTGGGGTGACACTTCGAAATCAGTGTTTTTGACATTTATAAGATGTCATGAGGTATGATAGATTGATTTGTTTGAAAATATGAATGTGGATACAAAATTGAATGGAACTGAATTAAAAAACATCAATTTTCACATACCAAAAGTTTATAATCCATTTCAACAAAAAAAAACTACCTACCCATAATACCTGTATAAGTTGAAGGGAATTAAATGTTCGAAGTGCATTCCACCAACTTCCTGACATTTTCTGGCTCTATCAATTGTTAGTCTAATCAACAAGTTCAAAAACGTGTTAAATAGATATTAAGCTCCTAAAAATATGAGCGATAGCTCATTCGATTCGGAATGACGTCTAGAAAAATGTTTTTAAAGGGACTTTTTTAATAAACAATGAAATTATTCATAAAAAAATATTATTTCTCTGTTAATTCATTGAAAAAGGTCAATGATGATTTTTAAGAATAAAATAATTTCTTAACTAATTATTTAAACAATTGAAATATAAAAAAAAACGATTACAAACAATAAAAAAAATTATTTGGGGATTTTTTTTATCATAATTATACCTATGCAATAAGATATTAATTTTTTTTTTTTTAATTAAAATTAAAAATTTTAAAAAAAAAATGTTAATTAATACCTCTATTAGATGCAAAAACAGCAATAATAGATATTACTAAAAAAAATTTTTTTTGATCATATTTTTTTGAATTTTTTTTTTTGTTAATTTAAAAAAATTATAATTAACAAAATAATAAACTTTAATATTTTTTTTTTGCATTGCTTTATTAAGTACCTAAATAAAAAGAGCTCCACGAAGCGAAAATTCTATAGACCAATTATTTAAACTTTTATGTCTTAATTTATAAAAACAGAGATTGGAAAAAAATTTGTTAAATAACAATGGTGTAACTTTTTGAAAAATCGACATGAAAATTTTTTTTACCGAGGTTTTTTTCGTTCAAGTGTCCAGATTACACCATAATTTATTCAAATTTTTGAATTGTTATTTGATACTATAAAAAAAAATATTTTAGGTGGTATAACGGCTTTTTAGACGGTGCGCCTATGCCGTAACGACCTCGCGGAGCCCTTTTTTCAGCGTTAGAAAAAAATTATAAATAATAGAAATATAGTTATTGGAAATTTCCTCCTCTTTCAGGATCTTTTTTCATAATTCCTTAAATATCATTATTTTAGAAATTATTAACAAAAAACGAAATACCTTCCTTTTTTAATCTTATTTTGTTAATAACAATCGCAATTTTTTACGTGCTAATAAAGCCTTAAAAACATTTTTCTAGACGTCATTCCGAATCGAATGAGCTATCGCTCATATTTTTAGGAGCTTTATATCTATTCAACACGTTTTTGAACTTGTTGATTAGACTATGTGTGTCGCATCACATTTCGCAATATAGCGAGATTTATGGCACACACACACTTCAAGAATGCGATTTTGTGAAATATCAAGTGTTCGAAGCGATGTATAAAACACTCGTTCTTCCAATCCCACACAGAAAAGTCTAGAATATTGAGATCAGGTGATCGGGTAGGCCAACGTACAGGACCATTTGTTGCAATTACTCGCTCATTAAACCAGTCCATTGAATGGTATTATGAGGCGGAGCCCCATCTTCTTGAAAATACAACATTTCAGAAATAGCAAGTGGTAAGTCCATTAACATTTCTTCAATATCATTCTGAAGGAATTCTATATACCTCACCCTTGTCAGCTGATTTTACTCAGAATTTTTCCTGAACATTACTTTCCTTCATTAAATGCTGATTTTCTTGCGCCTAATATCTGCAGTTTTGTCTGTTAAACATTCCATTGTTCGTGAATCTTTACTCGTCGAAAAACAATATCGAAGGAACAAAGTCGGGATTAGCAGCATTATTCTGAAGTAACCAATAAACTAATCTTTGATTTCCATCAGTTTCATACAAGTGTTGGTGCACTTGCTGTTCCTTGCTGACTGATGACTAATTTGTAACTCACTAATTTCGCTAGTAGAAGCGGTAGGATTCACTTTTACAAATACTTAAACATTGATTTCTGTCACCTCATCAATGATAAAAGAGGTTGGGAGTTTTCTGTCCGAGTTGTTTCTCCACAACGGGGACTTATTGAAAACATGGATGATATATTTTGGAATACCTTACAACATACAAAGTTGCTGCGTTCCTCGAACTTTTCTTGCATTCGACATAAATTAATAGCATGTCCACTTTTTCATCTCTTGTAAACGTGTTTGTTGAAAAATTTAATGACTCAAAGCACACTAGGTATACGAACTTATTGGGTTATTGATTCACACTAATTTCGTATTTGTCAAAGTTATTTTTTTGGCAAATAGTCCATCTTTTCGTAGTGGAGTTCCAGTAACATCAATAACATCCCCTTGTCACCTAACCCCCAAAAATTTTCAATTTAATTTTTTTTTCCCCCATAGGTGAGTCCTACATTTTCATTATATAGTAGAGTTTTTTTTTTTTTTTATGTTCTGGTTCCCACGAAAAGGGATATCCTGTAATGTTCAGAGAACATCGTGGGAACCAAGGGGAAGAAGGTAGGAGTTGATGTTCTTCTTAAATTTTATACAGAAAGTGTCACTAATTAGAGAACACTGAAGATGAGGTTGCAACCCTCGAAATGCATATGTTGTAAGAAGATCAATGTACCTACCTTGAACTTCAATAAATACTCATTTTTGTGGAGACAGACATAGAGTTTTTCCCCAACCCAAAAGTTATTTTTGTTTCCATAGCACACTTTTGATTTTTAAAGATTTTTCTATTTGACATTCCCAAGTTGAGGTCGTTTCCGGTGAAACCGGAAGTGATGGGAGATTATGAAATATTGAAAAGTATTCCAATACTTGAATACAACACCGCTGCCAAGTTAAGATCTGATTACTATCGTTTCGGACGTCCATCGTCTTAATGTATTCGAAAGGTTTTCACAACGTTTCGAATGCTTGTATCTGCAATCGTCTTCAGGTGAATACAGTATTCACCTGAAGAAATAGTAATCAAGTTACCACATCGTCTACAACATTCAAACAAAAGTTAAGATCTCATACCCTCGGAACTTTAGAAACCATGGCTTATCTGAAGAATACGTTGACATCCGGAAGTAGTATTTCTTTGAAATCTACCTTAAACGTCACCGTGGTGATGGCTATTGAAATTATGAGAATTGTCTTCAACATTTGAAAATAAATATTTTTTTACAATCCTAAGTAATGCGGAACTTATTGATTCCTAGGAAAGAGGAAAAATAAGTAAATAATACACCCTTCCACTACCCAAAGTGGGAAGAGAACTTACAGGAAAGTCGGCGCAAAAAATTCACATAGAATTTGCGCAAAATCATAGGGTATGCTAGGACCACTTACTGCTTTTTTATGTACACCGATGACTTCCGGAATTGATTTGATTGTTTTTAAGTGATATTGTGATGCCGATTGATCAATTCTTTTTAAACTGGATTTGATGAACAAATGCATCGTTTTACTGATATTTATGTATTCAAAGAACTACTAAAAAATAAAAACTGTTTTCAATAAACATTCAATTTTCAATACATAGGCAGTTTTCTGCGTTTGTTTTATTTTATTTTTTCATATATTGCCGGTTGTGTGTACAAAAAATTATCAGAATTTCAGACATCACTGTGATATTTTTTTGCAACCTCTTATGAAATCACTTTCACTGAAATTCTATCATATCTTCGATAAATAAACTATCAAGGAAGCGCTTAAAAATTATTCAAGATAGTCACATACCAGAATGAACAGGTAGTAGGACAACATAATATCACTTGCGTCAAAAGTGGCGCACTCCGAAACTCACTGAAAGGTGCACATAAACACTGACTGACCGGCGTTGGGTATGTTTCTGGTGTTGCGAATTCTAGTCCGGGCTCTCGATCCGGTGGCTGCAGAGGTGGGCGTGCCCCGCCACCAAGAGTCAGAGGTCGAGCACAATGCAAGGTTGTGCGTGCGTTACGTGTAATCCACTTATTTTATTATCTAGCGTGTTCATCGGAATGAAGGGAAAACTGTGGGAAACGGAGACAATAGGTGCTAAACACTATGGTAAAGCTAATTGAGTTTGAAGTTCGGACATATGTAAATAAGAGTAAATAAATTCCCAATATTGGAGCAACCGCAAATAGGGTTTATGTCTATTTAATTCAACCTAACAATAACCCACTCAACCAGCGATGTCACAGTAAGTTGCAGGGAATTCAATATATATCTCATTGTAGATCATTATTTGGTAGTGACATATAAGTAGGTACTAGCGACTTCGTTTAGGAGACAATAATATGCACAAAATGTTAACCTTGCGATCTGCAAGGCAGAATTCCATAGCAATTAGGCAATCCATACCACATGACCCAATATGGCGGTTGTTGGCACACAAACTGATAATCGCCATTAGAACATCATTGTCAGTGTGCACTTTTGGCTTGTAAAAGTGTATTTTTGGTTATTTTCGGAGCTTTTGTGTTGTTAATCAATAATATTCAGATGGAGAGTGATTACCCGAAGACACTATTGTTGAAAAGCAGAGGCTTTGGTGAACGGTATGCTTGAAAATACTTCCCCATCTTCTGTTTACATTTTTATCAATGTATTTTTTACAGGTATAAAATGAAGTTGAGGATTGATCAGTGATTCAGATCCTTTTACACTGAATATTTCTGAACTGAATTGTTCAATTGTTGGTGCTCCTCCTGTTACGTATTTGGTTTTCACTCAGCTTTCCCAAATGCAAAAGAGGGCTTCATTTGCATACAAGTTTAGAATTCATACATATTTTGAATCTGGCTTCGTTGTGAAGGTGGCTGCTACCTTTCTTGCTCTCATCATCTTTCGTTGAGCTCCCGAGTGTTTTGTTTTCTCGAGATCTATATTTTATGTTATTATTTCACCAGAAGCCTTATTAACTGGCGATTGCTTGACAGGCCCTGCTGCTGGTGCTGAGATGAGGTCTGTGGTTTCCTCATCTCTGATGATTTTACTGATAGTGGCAATTGCTTTCACCCCAGCAGTGGTAGTTCCTGAGTCCGAGTCAGAGCTCTCCTCAGGATTTTGGTATTTATTCTCTGGTTTCATGAATTCCCCGGAGTTGGTTTGAATTGGGCGTGAAACTCACAGGAGTGTATATTGCTTAAGAAAATCTCCCGAACTTATGGTACGGCATAATGTTGCGCGCTGTTATATGGCGACCCATGTAGCACTGGTTATTGAAATGACGTCCTAATGACGTCTTATTTGAGTCACTGTAGGTCCGTGACGTCCTCGACCACAATGAGACCCAAAAATGATGTCATATTTCATGACGTCAAATTGACGTATTTCAGTGGAGGTCATAATGACGTCCCTGCGAAGTCAACTATTTGTCATTTGAAAATTGACGACAAAAAGAGTCCGTTTCTGATTACCCCTCCTGTCAGCAATTCGCGAACAATGATTAAGGGCCGGTTGTATGAAGCGTTCTTTGATATCAACAAAGGATCAACTGAGCTAACCCATCAGTCTTACCAAAATCTCCACCGACGTATATAATGATAAACTGAAAAGTGAATCTGACATCTGCGTTCCCTTCCTCATTTTCTACATCTTGGAAAAAGTTTGAATCCGATACGTAATTCCGTGCTAACAGTTGATTCGTTTAAACAGGGAATTCCATCTCCACTAGCATTGGGCCTGCATGAGTACCATGAAAACACCACATATCGAAAGCCGTGGAAATGGACAACGTTGCCAATACTAGAAAAATTTCCCCAGGAATGCGGAATTCAAAATGACTTTCAATTTGAGGAACAGAGGAAATTTAATGAATTCTTGACGGAATATGGAGAAGAAATAGGCTGATCCAGTTCCAGTTCAAAATTTCAGATTATCGTCAATAATCAGTACCTACATAGTGGATGACAAATTCCAATGAGATGAGTAGTCTTGTCATAATTCACAATGTAATAAATTATGAATTATTTGTGTCTGGAAGTGTGAATGTTCTCGAGAATGAAAACGAAAGAGTTGGGGTGGGCTAAAAATATACGTGATATTGATACATTTTATGTTTGTTTTGTCACTAGATGGTAGTCAAATATCCTTTGTTTAATTTTGTCAAGTAAAATTCTCATAACAAAAAGCTTGTCAATCGGTCAAGCCCGAAAAAGTTATTAATAGGTTTTCTTCAAAAAGTTTGTTGGAATAAAATAATATTTTCTTTGGCCTGGCAACTCTGGTACGGTAGCGTAGGTTAACGGTCGGACTCGGCTGAGTTCGATCCGCCGGTCGTGTCGGACAGACGTCATGCCACGTCACCGGCAAAGATTGTAGCTCTACGAATCGGCACCTCTTGCTGCTTTTGTTGTTCTTTTAGTTTGGTGGTTCGATGATAGTTTATTTGTGTATACGGTGTTTCTTGGTGTTACTCTCTCGGATTCATCAACAAATAATGTCCTATGTACAAGCAGAGTTCTCATAGAAGGACAGGAAAAGGGTCGCCATTATCAGCAAAAGTTGGCTAACGCCAAGAAAGCAGGAAGTGTTGTGGGCGCCATTGAAAGACCAAATAACTTCCTGGGAATGACTTCTACAGGTAAAACTGGTATCCTCGAGTATGCTCAGAGAGAAATATCGAATTTAATTCAGAGATACTCTACTCTTTGTAGCGAATTCAACATTTTTTGTTTTTTTTTTATTTGTTAATCTGGATATCCTGTTATTTTTTTGATGTTTTAAATGTAATAAATTCAATAATATATTTCAGTTTATTATTATTCTAGATCCCTAAAACTACTAATTTCCTCATGAAAACTCGAAGCTCCTAGATGCCTGGGAGTGTCTTTTGGATGACGTAATTTTTTCGTCATTTGACTGACGTCTTCTAATGGTCTTGTAGGTCTTTAAAATGTCGACTTTTATAAGTCATTTTTCAGACGTCAGAGTGACGTCCTGCTGATGGCGTCTTGTGGCTGTGACATTTCGACGTCTTTTCAAAGTCTCTGAGACGTCACTTTTTGACGAAATAAATTCACCAAATATATATATATATATATATATATATATTTGGTGAATTTATTTCACAGATTATAATTTCTGAATCCCTTTCATAACAAATAAAAAACTCAGGCTTACCTTTCTCATTTTCAACCTCTTTTATCTTATCCCAGCTCAGTCAGGTACGCCTATGAACCTGAGTCACTCCTTCTCAGCAGTCGATTCCTGCGATCTGTATTGCCGACCTGGCACTAACGATTCGATGAGAAAAGCTGTTCAGTGGAGAAAAATGAGGTTAGAAATTGAAAAATAAACACCAGTTGCAGAGAATAATCATATTGGTTGGTTTTTTATTCAAATCAAAACTTATAAATAGCCTTCTCTGCGATAGCTACCTTATACTAGCAAACAATGACATAAAATGGTGCAATATGGATGTTTGTGACAATGAAAGTATTGAAGAAGAAAGTTTGAACTTATTATCAGTCCTTTGATTTGGAATTGTATATGAAAGTTCAACCCAAAACAAAGTAACCAGTGGTTTAAACACGTAAAGTTATTGTTTTAATGTGAAAGTTGCACTTTGATGACTTCAGTTATTGAATACCTTGTGGCTGCTTTTCTGTTGAAGTTTCCAATCCCGTGGACGTATGTTTGGGATTTCAATGACAGCTTACATGCACTCCTTCCGAAATTAATCTTCTAGACCAGGTAGGGGGAATTTTTATTTACTATGTACTTCTTCTGTTCAGCCTTTCAAGAATTTTTCCTCGTTCGGGAATTTTAAAGTAGGTTTTCTTATATTATCTATGAAAGCTTCTTTTAAAATTTTGTACGTGGCTTCACCTTCAGAACTTTTTTCCAATCTCTTCCAAACTTGTTATCTCATCCCATGGTAACACTCACAAATTTTTATTTTTTCACATATTTCCGAATTTGTATCACTTCCTACCTAATTATTTGCTGTTCTGATTAATATTAATGACTTTATGAATGATATCTAATTCTATTTCTTACATACTATTTACAAATTCATATAAAATAAAAAAAAATCAATTTCTGCCATTACATTTTATTGTATATCATCACTTTTCCCACACAAACTCTTTCGAATCCCATTGGTGGGTTAACTGTTGATGTGAATTGTCATACAGGATGTTCAAAACTTACATCTATACGTTGATCTTACTTTAATTCAATGTTTGCTATAAATTTCAATTTTGATATGATTTAATCGTGGATTTTTATTAGATATATCGTTGGTTATATATTTTTCATGATAGAACTACTTCAGGAATGCCCCTCTTTATACATATGTATCGACTAGAGCATAGTATAAGGTTCTATAGTCGTGAAAAAAGGTAAAGAAAATTGTAAAATAACATAGCATTAACAATGATAATAAAAATAACTAATAATAAAAAATTATAATCATAAGTTTAATTATTCAACAACATTTCCTAACATGACAATATATATACATTATATATATATATATATATATATATACATATATAAATATATATATATATATATACATATATATATATATATAGAGATGTACACGGTCATTGTGAATCCCGTGAAGCATATAAACGAGACGCAGTTTAGCCCGGAGTAACCTTGTTAGTCCCGATATCGGGCTCAACAAAGTATCACCCTGTATCTCTTCACTGGGTGATCAGAATTGAATGCAGATCATTTCCCCACGTTTTAGTTCGGGACACACAATATACCATTTCCATAACCAACATACGCGATATAGTTCTTTGGTTTGAACTGTAGGGGGCGCTTTCCGTATATAGGGATATACACTGCAGAATTATATACTTCTTTGTAGAGCCCACAAACTTTTGTAGCGTTGTGTAGCCCTAAGTTTGGCAACATCGCAATGGCTGCCTTCATTAATGTAATATATATGAATTGCTGGATCCGTGATCTGTCCTAGCGCAAGGAGTAGTTCATAAATCAATATAAAAAATATTTATCGTTCATTTTTCAGATTAGGGAATTTCCTACTGAGAAGGAATCTTTTATTTAGAAACCTATCGAGGTGGGAGATTTTCGGAGTGTTTCTTTCTGTCACTAGGTACCGCCAGTTAAAGTTTATCTTTTCCGGCGTACCTATAGGTGTTACAAGATCGATGATGGTTTGTTTACGTTGTGTCTCACTTCAGCCAGAGTTCTTTGGACTTTTGGCTGGTTGACTACTCCGTACTGATGAGGGCCAAGAAGCCTGAAACCGGTATGCGGATTGTTAGGTGAACGCGACTTAAATTAAACATAATCGAGCTTATCAGAAAGAAACATTTGCATTCAATGTCCATTGATATTTTATGGAAGTATGCATGGATTTTCAGGTGAATATCATTCAACGTTCTGCGTGGTATTTGCCAGGAAAGTAGTTGTTTTTCACCTGAGATCTACCTTTTCTGGTTCAATTTTATATTGAATCCTTTATGTGAAGAAAACCGTTTAAATTCGATTTTTCTATTCATTCCACTTCACATGGCACTTATCCCTCAAAATTGAGCTTCTCAGGAAAGTGGCAATTGTTTTTTTTTGTGCATGTTTTTCGACCATAGATATCTTGTGATGTGGGGAACGAATCAGAACCAAACAAAAACTGAACTATTTGCTGATGAGTACTTTATATTTTTTGGGGTATTTCAATCACATGGAACCTTTAATTCACTTGGCATAAAAACAAAAAAATCTATATTTTCACAATTATTATTTCCATGGAAAACTGTCTAGAACAATCAACGGCAAATTTTATGTGAGCAGCAGTTCGTAGAGTAATATTTTTTTCTTTTATCGGAAAGTTTTTATTATCTTTTGAGTATTGATATTAATGAAATATTGAACAGAAATTTATTATCCACTTTTTTCCTATTTTACTTCCAAATTAATATTTATAACTCCGAAATTTCAGAACTATCAATTTCATGAATATATGAGATATAGAATTTGTTGTTCCACCTCTTCCCGCTAAGGAAGCGATCGACTATACAAAAAGCCTGAACAAAACAATGCGATGAGAGATTGGTCATCTTATTTTTACTCCATATTTGACCCTGAATGGAAGTAACATTATTTTCTCATGAAGTTCTGATCGGTGCTATTTCATGAATTATTCATAAAAATAATGTATATTATGCCGAATAGGATTCAATCATTCAGAAATACTTCCCGAAAATTCGGACCTGAAACAGTAATAGGTGTTTCTTTGTAGAGGAGAAAAACACAAGGAGTTGAATATTCCAGTTTCTGATGAAGGTACAGATTTTTTTTTGATTCTCCAAACTTTCAGAGAATTTTTCATCTATTGATATTTTATTGCAAAATTATGGAGAAAAATATTCGTTTGGGAGTAAAACTGGAAATTATCGAAAAAACAGTTTTGGTTCAATATTTTTTTCTCGGAATCATTTGCCGAATGATAATGGAAAACCTCATTGAAAAAAATAATTATATATCACTCTATTTTTTTTTATTTGAGAATTAGCGCATCAACCACTAGAGTTATTAGCGCAACAATACATTACATTTAGATTGAGTGGAACATATTAATATCTGGAGTGTTTCTTTCTGTCACTAGGTACCGCCAGTTGAAAGTTATCTTTTCCGTGCGGTGAGCACCTAATGCTAATCGTAGTGCTGAATTGTGAATGACGTCAAGTTTGCGTAATGTAGATTGGCCTGTTGCTTAAAAGAACTCCTTCATTGACTTTTAGAATTTGACTCTATTGTTAGATCATTCAATATTTTTTCTTACTTGAACTCCCCTGAATGGGTTCATTCTTGGAGTATATAAGTAAACAATTAGCACAGATGATTTTCGAACAAAAATCTTATATGAAATGAGTTTTCAAGTTAAATGAAATGATTTTTCTATCATATATTTCATCAAGAATTATGTTTTATGCGATATTATACACTAATGAAAATGGTAGCTTTTGGTGGTGGCACTTTCTTCTTGCAAATTTAAAGTGTGTTAATATTGTTTTTCTCAATATTGTACACACAGTGGAAAAACTTATTTATAGTTATGATTTTTGAACCCGTAAAATGAGGAAGTCACCTGAATAAAAAACACATTCATTATAAGAACACATTTATTGAATTTGAATTTATTGAATATTTGAATTATTAAAACAATTCAGACTGAAATAAAATATTGATTTGTTTGAAAATATGAACAGGATGTTCATAAAATCAAATGTTGAATCATCTGCGACTGAAAGATAAACTCAAGTCACTATCTTCCATCGTTCAAGATAACCTCTTGTGAGGTATCCATGTTGAAAAGGGAAATATTCTCAATAGAATATTCAATAGAAATATTTTTCTCTGAATCAAAAAATCCACGATAAAAATTAAGTTATTTTTGTGAATGACTAACAGAAAACAACTACTTCCCCGACTGAAGCCACACTGGACATTGAACAACATCTGATAGATATTCTGAAAAGACCCTAACTGAAAAGAAAAAATCTGAAATTCAAAATTTGCCTTTTCATTGGGATGATTATTTGATTTTCTATTCCAGTCTTGATTAGGAACTCATAGAGATGAATGAGGCGGAAAACAATGTTTTCCAAAAGAGAGAACTCACCAGAAATCATTTGTAACATTGACGCGAGAGAGGCATCGCATTCACTAGATCTTCAATACATTTTTGTCGACGAAAATCTATTTCACGCTTCCACGATCATCAGGAAGACCGGAAGAAATGGGAAACACATTTTCGGAAGCAATCTCACTTTGCAAAGATGGAAAGTTAGAAACATTTCTTTCGGAGAGACACTTTGAAATCAATGTTTTTTGTCAATAAAACCTGTTATGGGGTATGATAGATTGATTTGTTTGAACATATTAACAGGATATTCATAAAATTAGATGTGGAATCATCTGCGACTGAAAGATAAACTTTAGTCACCATCTTCCATCGTTCAAGATAACCTCTTGTGGGTTGTAAAGGGAAAAACACTCTCAAATGAATATTGAACGGAAATATTTTTCTGTGAATAGAAAAATCCACGATGAAAACTAAGTTATTTTTTGTGAATGTTCAACAGAAAACAACTACTTTCCCAGCTGAAACCACGCTGGGCATTGAACTACATCGGATAGATATTCTGAAAAGACTCTCAAAAGAAAAAATCTGAAATTTAAAATTTGCTTTTTTACTCATGTTGAAAAGGGAAACACTCTCAAATGAATATTGAATGGAAATATTTTCTGTGAATAGAAAAATCCACGATAAAAATTAAATTATTTTTGTGAATGTCTAACAGAAAACAACTACTTCCCTGGTCGAAACCACGCAGGGCATTGAACTACATCTGATATATATTCTGAAAATACTCTCAAAAGAAAAAATCTGAAATTTAAAATTTGCTTTTTTATTAACATAGTTATTTGATTTTCTATTCCAGTCTCAATTAAAAACTCATATTGATGAATGAGGCATAAAAAAATGTTTTCCAAAAGAGAGTACTCACCAGAAATCATTTGTAGCATTGATGCGAGAGAGGCATCGCATTAAATAGGCCTTCAATACATTTTTGTTGACGAAAATCTATTTCATGCTTCCACGATTATCAGGAAGCCCGAAAGAAATGGGAAACACATTTTTTAGAAGCAATCTCAAATTTAAACCTATCATGGTATATGATAGATTGATTTGCTTGAAAATATGAACAGGCTGTTCATAAAATCAGATGTGGAATCATATGCGACTGAAAGATAAACTTTAGTCACTATTTTCAATCGTTTTGTAGTGCAAGAGCTGATGATATATTTTTCCGAATTATCTGAGCAATATGCAGACTCATGTAAAGAAGTGAAGGATAGGTATATAGGAGTGTACCCTTGTTGAACATTCAAGGAAAAATACTCTGTTTGCCTAGTCTGATCAATATTCAATTGATTTACGTTTTATCGAGAGTAATATCATATGTGCTAGGGGTTTTATCGCAATTTTTTTTGAAATTTTACGATTAAATCCTCTAGCACGATGATATTTGGTGGGAATATTTCCCAAATAACATTTGAAATTGGATAAAATTATCAGAATTCATGTTATATTTGAATTTTCAACGGGGAAAATTACAATTCTTCTCGTTCCAAAAATTGAAGGGATCGTGTGTCCGTTTCTAAATGCTTGACCCTTGACTAATGTGGCCATTCCATAGTTATCTTTGGTCAATCTATCTTTCCAACAATTAATTTGAGAATATCGTAATTCATTCAGCTATTTTTAGTTTCGTAAATAAAAATCTATTTTCTCAAAGAACTGCTGTGCTATTTGTTCATTTTTATTGCATACTTGGGAGTGTTTATCCACCCATACACTGAACACTGAAATATGTATGTCTCCATTTGTAACAAATACTCAAATTCCCATTTTTATGATCCTAACTTGAAAAGTAACGAAACCCCCATAGAAATTTCCAACCCCCTATATCACCCCTTTAGGGGTTGAATTTCGGAAAACACTGAAATACGTATTTATGTATTTGTAACAAAGACCTATAATTCCAATATTCATGAACTCCACTTCAAAAAACTAACGGTACTCCTATACAAACTTTCAAACTCACTAACCTAACCTAACCTTTAGTGTTGTATTTTAAAAAATCCTGAACTTTGTGATTTATATTTAAAAAGATAAGCCCAAATACCAATTTCCTTGACTTTCACACATCTTCTCCCCTCCTCCCCTCTAAGGATGGAATAAGAATACGCTGAGGTTTATATGAAATACTTCATAATTCTCACATATCTAGTTTCTCCAGATACGAGAGTTTTCCTGAACCTGACGAAAAATCCACATTTTTGGAGCTATTAGGTTTCCTCATACGATAATCAACTTGATAATACAAAAAAAAATATATTCATCAACTTCAAATCGACTCGCTTATTATTAAACATAAACATCATACTGAATATGAATTATGTGCTCACTTTTTTGCCTTTTCTCAAGTTATAATTTTGAAGGGTCATCGCCACAATCTGTTCTCCTCTGCTGGACATTTCCGCAAGTCACCGCACGCTCACTGATTTGAAATCCCTAATAAATATTTTGAACTGGAAAACGCGCGAGGTAGTAGAGGCAACGCCGCCGGGACACACAGAGGCCGTTCTAATATAGGCAATATACGTTTGGGATTCATAGCGTAGTGAAAGCATAATTGGCTCTACAACGTTTCAAAGGAGTATACAAATGTTTAAATATTGAGAATTGTTACCCCTCTAAGTGTGCTTCGACAAAAAATTATGGAATGATGTGATTGCACTGGAATATACTCTTTGCCCATTCTGAAAAGTGCGGGTTCAAGAGCGTCCCGTTCATTTGGTGGGCTTCACAAGCTACCGTGTACAACTATATATATATATATATATATATATATATATATATATATATATATATATATATATATATATATATATATATATATATATATATATATATATATATATATATATATATATATATATATATATAATATATAAATAATATATATATATATATATGTGTGTGACTCAATGCATTGACACATGATTAGCTGCATTTTTATGGGAAAGTAAAGAAACAAATACGACCTTTTTCAACCGGGTCAAACTATTGAATAGAGTACCTCCTCCTGATAACTACTTTTATTTTAATGTATTGTTATCGAGCAATTCTTGTAAAAATGTATATACATCTTTTGAGTTTTCATTCAATTTTACTACCTTTTCTCCTAAGAAATCCGATTGAAGTTGAAAATTTTGATATGTCAACTACAATGTTCATAAAGATTGTAGCTTCAAAGCATTGAATACTGTCCATAATTTGGCGAAAATGTAACGAACCTTAACATCTCTATACGGAGGAGTGCAAGCCAATTATGAAAACAAAAATGACTATTTATATAATTTAATTTAATAAATATCTTATTTCATGTCTTCTCAGAACTTACTTCGTTAGTGTGCGTTGATGTCGGAGAAGATGATTTTTTAAGTATAAGCTCGATTCCCATCGTTTGTGGAGTTAATGATTATATTTGTTATTTTTGCAATGCAAGGTTACGTAACCAGTATAATAAAATTTAGTTTTTCTATTGTATAACTAGGTCAACGGAAAAGCCATGGGAAATGTCTTTGTTTTGTTGATGACAACGTTTCATAACGAAATAAAGTTTAAACACCTTTCAAAGTGGGTGTGAATAAGCAAAAATCATTTACCAAGAGAAGGCACCATAAATGTTAACTGTGCTTCAATCGAGCTCATTCAGTATTATATGTTCATTGGATATTGACTTACGATAGGCCTTGTAGGAAAATACAAATTTATTCCATCTCGGCTCTGGCTTGCTCGTCTATTTCGGTCCATCGTACGTGATGTCAAATAAGGACAGGACCGAATTCCGAAATAACAGTTGCTGGCGAATTGTGTGTGACCATAGAAAAAGCGAGAATTTTTGCCCATAAAAATTATCTTTGTCAAAACATGAAATTTTGAAAGGAATCTATGTTTATTTTATGAAATGAACAAATTTTAAATACATCTCTCTTTGTTTTCAGTTACTTCCTAGGAAAGAAATGAGAGCTAAGAGCAGACTTCAATCTAGGGCAACACGTTTGGTGCATGGGCCAGTCCTCTAGAAGGTTCTCATCGATTCCTTATATCTATCGACAAAGAAAATCTTAAAAATAAATCCTATCAAAACTTATGACCGTCAATCGAAGACCGAGCGATGCTCTGGAATGCCCACGATTCACTGTCACCTCAATGGCGTGTTTTCCTCGTGGAAAACTACCATCAAAGAGAGGGTAGACCTCCGATCTCGCTGTATTCTCCTAGGAGAATACGGGTAAAGAGCGGGCGCCCTGGTGGTTATCTACCCAGCATCAGGAAGAGATGTCCAGTAGGATTTGGGAACCACATAGGTAGTTGACACGGTGAATATATTGGGATTGAGGGGTTGAAAATATGTATTATTCATTTAGCAGCCGAATATTTCCGTTGTACCTGGAGCAGCAGCACCACAGTCACTATAAATTTTTTGTAAGTGAGCTTATTGCTCACATAGACGAAGAAACAGTATGAAAATCGATCACGATATGAAGTGCAGGACAAAGATCCCACTTTCGGGAAAAATAATGCATATTTCTTCTTGTAAATTCGACATAATCGCTTCCAATAATTATCTCCAATTCCCGAATGAACAATCTGGAATTCTGCTAATCGGTATTTCCCAAATCTCCCACTGGAGTATCTTACCAGCATCATATAATGGTTATAAACTCTAAATATATCCTCGAATACGAGAGTAGTCTGAAAAGTTTCCCTGAATATGAAGATGGCAGCACAATAGGTACTCACCAAAATTGCAGCCATTTTGGACGAGCAGGTGTTGTTTAACAAACGTTTGGGTCAGTTGCAGTTTGAAGCACTGTGCCCGAAACGTTGGCAGTTATAACATTGGCAGGGGCCTTCTACGTTAATCTACGTTGATCTTGCATTTCGCCGATATTTGTAATGTCCTTGATACCTGTTTCATGGCTGGGGACAATCACCAGGATGATTGGCATCGGTTTTCTATCTTTATATTTGAAACGGGCAACTACTCTTGGATGGTAGCCTTTAGCTTTTAGTTCCTTGGCAATTTCTCTTGGATCTTAGTCTCCAGCAACACCTCTGAAGGTAGCTCTTATCTCCCTGTTGTTCGACTTGCTTTACGTATGGTATGGAATTTTCCGTTGATCGAAGATAGCTATCAGTTGATCGTATTTATCCATAGTTGAAATGAACATTTGTATATCATCTCTGGTATTTATGTTCTTATCTGACTTGGTTCCGTTAGCTTGCTTTTTGTTTGATGGTGGGCGAGCGTCTTTATGGTTAATAGTATTTTCACCATGCTCCATCATAGTTGAATACGTTTCAACTATGATTGGGTCTTCTTCCATTTCTGAAAGTACATCGAAGCTGTTTTTAATAGGGACTGCTGAAGCTTGGACTGTTTTCTTTGTCTCTATTTTGGACTTTTAAGTATATCCATCACTAGATTCGCCGGGAAATTGTACATCCATTGGTCGTCCCACCCTCGAACGTATTCGTGACTTTTTGAATTTGACATTATGCACTTTGCATTCAAGAACTGAATTCTTCACAGCTCACAGCGTGCTAGCTTTGCAAAAATTGTTTTTCTTTTATGTGGTCACCTCGGGGCCTGAGAGAAAGTGCTTCCTAGTTGGAGAGCGGAGTTCAAAAATTCTAGTTGAAACAAACAAAATTGAATTTAATTTTTCCGATATGAAAATTTTCGAAAAATTTATTTATATATTTATATTATTAATTTTTTCATTCTGCCATGTTTTTAGGCCATATTGAAGAATACTCAATAATATAAACAATAATCGTATATCATAGAATAGAATCCTTACCGCAATGTCGATTAAATAATTCCTGAATCGAATATTAATTTAGTTTTATTGAGGTGAGGATTCCAAAACACGTTAATGTGGCGATTATTGGATATCAACCATCCAACGTACTTCCGAATATTGTCACGGAAATCACGAAAATACCTTGTGCAATTACAATCGTCGGCCAGCCGTTGGGAGTTCCAATGATGTCATGCTCCAGATATTCGATAACCGCCATTCGAAGACTCGAGAAGAAATCCGTCCGTTGGCGAAGACGTTATGGAACATTCCCGATTACCACTGTTCTGGAAATTTCGGCCGTCCTATATATAACGGGTCATATGCGACAAGCGAGTCAGTTAGAAGTCGGCAGTCAGTCAGTCTTCGGAATATTGTTGAGTATTGTAATTGTGAACAAGTATTGTATTGTTAAAGTATTGAGTTGTGTTCCAAAGTGGAATGAACGGATTAAATTTATCGGGCCATTTTTGAACCCCAGTCTCGTAACAATATTTTCCATACTCTTGTGTTATACTGTGTTTATATTTCGGTTCTACGTTTGATTTGCAGTTTCATGTTATAAATTTCCCGTGATTAATTTACCTGTTGATAGTTGAATACATGATTGTTTTGAATCACTTTCCATTTCAGTTCAAATACCCCAAAATCAATCAAGAGGTGGTCAGCCCGAATGAGGAACTTGATATTCATCCATTTGGCAAGAAACATTTCCAAAGTCACCTTGTAGAA
Source organism: Gonioctena quinquepunctata (assembly GCA_018342105.1). NCBI lineage: Eukaryota > Metazoa > Arthropoda > Insecta > Coleoptera > Chrysomelidae > Gonioctena > Gonioctena quinquepunctata. The sequence continues at coordinate 1,000,792 of JAFIRS010000088.1, forward strand.
CGATCATCATCTATCGTATGTAATTCAATGTTCGTTGAAACATTAGCCAGGACGGTAGTTGTTTTCTAATGGATATTCGGCTCAACATACACCTATTTTCAACCGACGAAACCAAAAAGGAGGAGGTTATCTATTCGACGCGTATATTTTTTTTAACCGACGAAACCAAAAAGGAGGAGGTTCTCTATTCGACGCGTATATTTTTTTTATGTATGATCACGCATTACTGAGACGCCCGATTCCGATAATTCTCTTCTCAGTGGATATGGTGTACTTCGGAGTTGGTCCCATTTGAATTTAAAAGATGAAATCCACCCCTAAGGTAGCAAAATGAAGGATATTGATCACTGACCCTCTGAATTCTGGTCCGTTAACCGATTCTATCAGGCATAACTTTGTACTGGGTTTCTTCGATTTGGATGATTCTTTTTTTATTAGACATGGAATTATCCACTCTTACGGGTAGAAAAATAGGAAATGATTAATTTTTCACTTGCGAACATTGGCACACATATGTAGTTGACAATGACAGATCGCTAATGTCATTATTTTTGTTCTCCTACATCCGTCACAATCATTATATTCTATGAGAGGATGGAATGATATACAAAGTAATGAAATAAACTAACCAGAACAACGAAAATAATTTATATTACAACAAATAGTAAAAGTAGATAATTATATTATTTAACTGGTAATAGTTGAAGTAAGGTGGGTAAGTAAGTATTTTGGAAGTAATCAAAAAACAAGTAGGTAGTAATTAGTAGATTTCAGCCACAAAAAATTGAAAAATAAAAACTTTTTAACAAAAAATTAAACCGACGAAATACGGAACTGAAAAGTAAAAAATAAAATAAACTTTCTTAGTCTCAATAACTAAGCTCCTAAACTAATGTAAGTAACTAATTTTGAGTCGGCGCCAAACGAACAATCAACGAAGATCATCAAATTACTTCAAAAAAATTATCAGAATGTCACCGCGCAACTCGATGCCATCATTTTACGCCTTATCTAATTCATTTGCTTGTTTGTTTGGCGCCGACTCAAAATAAGTTACTCATTGGTAGTTGACAATGACAGATCGCTAGTGTCATTATCACAATCAATATATCCTTTGAGGGATGGAATAATATACAAAGTAATGAAATAAACTAACCAGAACAACAAAAATAATTTATATTACAACAAATAGTAAAAGTAGATAATCATATCATTTAACTGGTATAAGTTGAAATAAGGTGGGTACAAGCAGTTAGTAATAAGTAGATTTCAGCCACAAAAAATTGAAAAATAAAAACTTTTTAAGAAAAAATTAAACCGACGAAATACGTAACTTAAAAGTAAAAAATAAAATAAACCTTCTTAGTCTCAATAACTAGGCTCCCAAACTAATGTAAGTAACTAATTTTGAGTCGGCGCCAAACGAACAATCAACGAAGATCATTGAATTACTTCAAAAAAATTATGAGTATGTCACCGCCCAACTCGATGCCATCATTTTACGCCTTACCTAATTCATTTGCTTGTTTGTTTGGCGCCGACTCAAAATCAGTCACTTACATTAGCTTAGGAGCTTAGTTATTCAGACTAAGAAGGTTTATTTTATGTTTTACTTTTCAGTTACGTATTTCGTCGGTTTAATTTTTTATTAAAAAGTTTTTTACTTTTCAGTTCCGTATTTCGTCGGTTTAATTTTTTGTTAAAAAGTTTTTATAGGTGGTAGTAGAGATCAGTCTTGAGGAATGAGACAGTTTTCATGGTGTAGAAATAGGAAAATATAGTTATATATAATGAACTTGAAACGAACATGAAAACAACCAAAGAATTGCTCTGCTGAATATTAACAAGAATTTGGAAAGTACTCAGACATATATATATAGAGAGGAGATCATATACGGGATGAGCCAAAGGAAATATGTTATATTTGCCTAATATATAAGGAACTTGAAACGAATATGAAAACAACAAAAGTATAGCTCTGCTGAACATTGCCAATAATTTGGAAAGTACTCTCCAAAAGTAGTTCTTTGCGGGTAGAAATCCTTAAAAATCTAAATCATGGTCAGACGTAATAGATACACAAACGAAAATCCACAGGCTATATATTCTAACGAGCCAACTGAACACTGAGGTGAAAATATAAGATCAGGAACATATTTGAAAATAAAAAATATAACAATACCAGTGTTTCTCTTATTGATAAGATAACAGAAGTTGACGGCAATAATAATGATAGTAATGATATTTATCTTGGAATTTTGTTTATCAAATTGGAAAAGGCAGTATTTAATCCATCGATGTCTCTTCTAGCGTTAACGCTGTCATGTTTGAGAATTTGAATCCTTTCACTCAAAAGTCTCTTGGAAAGATATGGTTGAATATCAAGAACAACTGGGACTGTGGAATCAAAGTTATGGTTATTTTCTCTGGCGTGTCTAACTAGAGCGGTAGGATTGATGAAGCCTCTCTCATATTCAGACATTCGATTTTTCTGGTACCTACCAGTTTGTCCCACATAGCATTCATTACAGTTTTATATACAGAGTAGGCCATTGAAAACAAAATAGCGGCTCTGTAGGTCGACAGAACCGAATTGTATAAAAACGCTCGGACACGTCAACTACATTTTCGAGGGGGACATCGTTCGCGATAAAATTCACCCGAAATACATTCCATCCCTCGGAGCTGTGACCGCCACCCCTGAATTTTTAAATGGCACTATATGGCAAGTGATATCTCATTTGAAAGGTATTCTCCTTCTCAATATCAAACAACAAAAATAAATTAATTCTATCGATTCGTTTTCGAGATATAGGAATTTGAAGTTGGGAAATCACTTTTTATTCACTCAATCAATGAAAATAACATCTAACAATGCAACTGTTTAAAGATAATTATCATTGTCAAGGAATTAAACGATCTGTTTACCAACAAATAACATGCAATTCCGTTTCAAATTTTTATTTCATCCTCATTTACTTGATCGAAAAAAATTTGAGGTTCTTAAGAATCGATGAAAAGACGTTTTCTCGAATTCGACTCAAATGCGACTACAACAAAAACATGTATGAGATAATTTTTTTCGCCAAATCGCAATTGTGGGTGTCTATCTGTGTCAAACTGATCTTTGATTGAACGACATTAGAGTGAATTACTTGAGTAAAGCTGCTGAATATCTTTCCGCAATAATGGTGTATACGATTGCGGAAAGAGTTGAAATAATAACATTTTTTTTTAATGATGAGTGCGGTAACCGTACAGCTAATTTGTTCACTGAAACGAATCCAGATAAACCTGTTGCTAGAAAATACGTTCTAGAATTAGTGCAAACATTTCGTCAAACTGGATCAGTAGCCAACAAGAAACGAGACCCAGAACGTGAATTTCCGTTGAGAAATGAAGCTGTTGAAGTTGCACTTTTAGGACCAGTTCATGCAGACCCAACATTGAGCACAAGGAAATTGACTAGTGTTATAACCAATATCAGTAGAATCAGTATCCGCCGAATCCTGAAACATCATAAATTCCACCCCTACAAAATACATTTGGTACACCAATTGAATGAAGATAATTTTGATGGGCGACAGCAATTTTGTGAAATTATGACTACGAGAATAGATGCTGATGAGCATTTCCTTTTCAACATCTGTTTTTGTGATGAGTCTACATTCTTTTTGAATTCGACTGTGAAACGTCATAATTGTCGTTATTGGTCAGATGCCAATCCACATGTTTTCCACGAAGTCCATACTCAAACTTCCCAAAAACTCCATGTCTGGGCCGGTATTTTGATTGGACCAGTATTTCTCGACGGTAACCTGACAGGAGAAACTTATTTGGAATTATTGAATGAATTTGTTTATCCACAATTAGTAGATATCATTGAAAATGACGATCGTTACCATAAAGACCACTTGATATTTCAGCAAGACGGGACACCTCCACATTATGCACAGCCTGTTAGGGTGTTTTTGGATAGAATGTTTCCTGGAAGTTAGATCGGAAGAAGAGGCTCTATAGAGTGGCCAGCCAGATCTCCAAATTTAACCCGACTCGACTGTTTCCTGTGGGGTCACTTGAAAAACAAAATCTTTGCAACCGAACCAGAATCTCTGGAAGATTTACGAAGGAGAATTATTGAAGAATGTTTTGAACAGAACTTGTACTATTGTATGGAAAGGGGTGGTAGACAGCTTGAACATTTAGTTCATTGACAATAATAATTATTGCGACAGTTGCTTTATCAGATATTGCTTTCATTGATTGAGTGAATAAAAAGTGATTTCCCAACTTCAAGTTCCTATATCTCCAAAACGAATCGATAGAATTGATTTATTTTTGTTGTTTGATATTAAGAAGGAAAATACCTCCCAAATGAGATATCACTTGCCATATATTGCCATTCAAAAATTTAGATGTGGCGGTCACAGCTCCGAGGGATGGAATGTATTTCGGGTGAATTTCATCGCGGACGATGTGCCCCTCGAAAATGTAGTTGATGTGTCCGAGCGTTTTTATATAATTGAGTTCTGCCGACCTACAGAGCCGCTGTTTCGTTTTCAATGGCCCCCTCTGTATATATATATATAAATATATATATATATATATATATATATATATATGTTTATTAGCAGGGATGGAGTCGCCTTGGCCCATGTCACTATGAGCACAGTGGTCAATTCTATTTATAGACAGGTGCGTACGTCGCTGAAACAATGGCGCGTGGCATAGGTGAGCGGATGAGTGTTGGCCAGTGGCTGTGGATTGGGGGTAAATTGGGGGTTGGCCCACCTGGGGAATGTGTTCCATGACGTATTCCTGGCGGTGTCGGTAGACGTCAAAGGTCAAAATGACGACGGCAGACTTCACGACACCGTTGGCGGGTCGAATGGTGACGGAATGTATACTTCAACGGTCGTTGGCGGGTCGTAGACTTCAAAGACACGGTTGGTGGGGCGGTCGAAGACTTCAAAGATATGGTTGGCTGTGATGGGATGGGCCATGGTTCATGACGGGGTGGCCGTAGACGGCGGTGGAGGTTTGGTGTCGGATTCGAGGATTGATTCTGCTAGTGGGTGCGTACGTCGCTGAAACAGTGGTGCGTGGCATAGGTGTGTGTGGAACGGGGAGAGAAGACACCGCCAAACGGCCTGTGCTGAGATAAGGCGTTCGGTTTGGCGACGGAATGTGGACGTCAACGGCTGAATTTCGGCGATTGGTCCAGCTAGTGGGGTGCAAACGGCCGTATTTGGGTTGAGTTGGGCTGTGTCGGGTTGAGTTGGTCAACCGTGACGCTGACCCAGAGGGACATGTGAGGGTTGGACCGTGGCTTTGGTCCATCGAAAACGACGAGAATGCCGCAGTATTGGTATCGAAAACGACGAGAATGGCGCAGTATTGGTATCGAAAACGACGAGAACGACGAGAATGGCTCAGTATAGGTATCGAAAACGACGAGAATGGCGCAGTATTGATATCGAAAACGACGAAAACGACGAGAATGGCGTATCGAAAACGACGAAAACGACGAAAACGACGAGAATGACGTATCGAAAACGACGAAAACGACGAGAATGGCGTATCGAAAACGACGAAAACGACGAGTGCCTGACGAAACGACATAGAAAACGACGTAACGGTGACGAATGGCGAGTTGGTATCGAAAATGCACGAGAATGACGCAGAGATGAGGCAGCAGGTCGAAAAATGACGGAACGCAGCGCAATGAAACGAGGAAGGAAATGAGACGGTTGCATCAGTCTAATGTTATCGGTCCTATCAGTAGCCGGTCAGATGAGAGGCTTATATCGACATTGCGAAAGAAAATATCGTCGAGGCGATCACGCCGTTGTAAAGAACATGTTTACCGCTCGAAAACAAAGATGCATCGAGATGTTGCTGTATCGTTCGCATTGAACAAAAAACACCATTGTCGCCGTCATTAGACCGTGCCAGCCAGGAACATAAAAGAAAAACATGGCGGTGCTTTGAAAGAAAAGGAAGTCACGATCACGTAAGCACGATAAAATTACGGAAAATCTGAAGAACATATCAACACATGAAATTACGAATTTCATACATTGGCGGCGCGCAGGGCGCAACTTCGATACGGCACTTGTGCGCTGTCCTGGCGAAGCGGTAAACACTATAACACTTCAACTGCAGACCAATAAATACCCAAAATTCGATTGATCATTGATACCGTATCGATATCAAGACACCGATTTTCAGGCAACAGCGGGCGTAGAGAATCAGCCAGAACCCATGCCGTTTCAGCAACAAAACGCGAATCGAGCATTTCATAAATTAAATGATCAATCACATAGGTATCGAAGCTGTAATCCCCGTTGACCGATATCATGGAATTCGAAGTCATATGAATAATACGATAAAATCACTTTCGAAAGGAACACACCGGAATTTCAGGCTGAATGAAATACTTTATCGGACGAATATTAACGAAGCGACCGAGGCGTCATCGAAACGTTTTCTCCGCACGAGCCGTTATCAAATGGAAGTTATTTCGTTGTCGATAAGCGAAAGTTATTATAAAACAAAATCCGCGCACCCTTCGGTACCGCCAGAAACGAAATCGAATATATTGAAGTACCGGATAACCCGCCCATCGCCGCTTCAACGATTTAAATTTCCCCAGATAAGGCCGAAAGACGGGAACCTGACCACGCGTTGGCGATATCGTCACGAAGCGCGAAAACAGTCGGTAAAGACGAATCGAGATCATGAGTGATGGCGTTAAGATATCAATGTTAGCGACCTGAATTAAACAGCCGACGAATGTTTCACGCATCCACCATCGAAAGGGTTCTGAAATGGCAACAGGATATAATAATAATCTTCGCTTCAAATATCGTGCCGCAGCCTGAATCGTCAACAAAATTTTGGTTCTCCTTCCGGGATAAAATTCGGTATTGTGAGGGCAATAAAGATCCGCGCGTAATGGTAGCGGCGTATCGAGCGTTTACATGTGGTGATAAATGAACTGACCACTTAACGAAATATCAATTATAAACAATCGAAAGAACGACACCGAAAAATAGCATCGTTGTTGCCGATATTGCGATAGTTTTGTGCCGTCGGCATGATTTCGTCAAAAGTTAAGAATGCCATCGATGAATTCCCCACAGTCGATCAGCCGAAATGAAGATATAACGATACCGTGACGAATGTTATCGCGGCGTACGAATGACATTGTCTTCGCCATTATTCATGACACTTTCTCGTCGACAAGGAACGACACCGAAAGCGATCTTTGTTAGCATCGAAGTTCAGGTACCATAACGATTTATTAAAACAAACATGCGTCATCTCACCATACGGGCATAACAACTGCCGAAGAATCGGGTATTCGTTAACGTTTGTCATTTCGCGGAAGAGGACCGGGAAAAGCAGGTTTGAAGGTTGAATCCTCGTTATCGTTATTTATACCAGTTCCAGGCATACGATAATAATATCAGTATGGAGGGACGATTTCTGTTCTCTTTCGATATTTCAACAGCATGAATACAGGCTTCAGCGTATTGCTGAAATTTCACGAATTTAGCGAATCCTTAATAGCATGTTCACTTTCGTAGTCAGAGATTCTTTCACCACATCATTATTTGATTACCGAGACGTCGAAAACATCATTATCTTCGAACCGTAGCTTGTGGTTGCTGTGAATAACATTGAATTATTAATTTTTCATAGCACCAGTGGAAAGTTACCGGAGAACTGTCTTTTGCTGGACCGACCTTTGTTCATTGAATCCGCTCAAACAGAAAGTTATTGAAGTTCCGTGGTTCTGGAGAAATTTCGCGTCATCAATACTGGTCGCCATTCATCGTGAGAATGGCGCCATCATCTCGAGAAGCGATTTGGTGATCACCTTATTCAGTTCTGCCTCAGGACGTATTTTGGACTCATTAATATCAACGTTTTGCTCTTTTTCGGTAATTAACGGTGAATGTTGAATAGACATGTAGTACTTTAAGATCATGAGATTCGGATACCAGGAATGCGGTAAGACCGCACAAACTACCTGATGAAGAAGCCGTTTGTATCACGGTTGAACATTGAGCCGGACCCCGGCCATGCGTTTAGGTATTAAACGAAACCGCCCGCCAACCGTGGTCTTTGGAAGCCCTACGCCCGCCAACCGCTCCTGCTTGCCGCCCCATCAGTAGGGTGCTTCTTCCGAAGCGTACATGTACTGTTCGTTTCTGGTCGCTATCGCAGCGCCAAATCGTACCCTTTGGAGGTCACGGCCCGCCATCGGTGTGTCTTTGACGGCATACTGCTTCGTTAATATGGCGCAAATGGCGAAAGTACCCAACCTAAAATGTGGTTTCAACCGTGTCTTTGAAGTTACGGCCCGCCATCGATGGTGACTTTGACGGCTCCATTAAAGGTGGCTCTCGGTGCATAAGTACTTCCATATGCACTTCTTTGCCAGGCCTCCTGGGAGCCACATTTTGAGGCAAACGGGGCCTTTTGGGTGTCGAAAGGTTCTAGTCCTCCTGGTCTACTATTAAGGTTTTACTTCTCTCTTATATACATTGCACCGCTGATTTCAGTCTGTTTTGTTCCAGGGATCGGCTTTCAAAAGGGTCTAGGACTCCAGTCTGGTGGTGGAATGTACTTTTGTAACACGGATGAAAAATTCAAGAATAAAGATACTTGTGAAAATTGATTGCTTGGAATCTAGGTAGAATCAGAGTCTAAAATTGCGAATATACTCCCATGTAGGTGGAGCCTAGGTGGGTGAGGGATGGCACCCAAAATTATTCTCAAGTTAGAACGGAGGAGGGTGATTTCAACCTGGATCGATTATTTCACTTTCTTGTCTCCAAATCGATTTTGTGGATGTCAGCCTTCGCATCGGAGGATAATCGATGATGCGGGTAGAGTATTTCGCCATATATCAATCAAATTCCACAGGACCATAGGGAAAACTTTCTGTTTGAGATAAGTCTCCAATGCCCAAAACCCAAAGAAAGGTCCAGTTCCAAGAACCGGGACCCTAAAAGAAGCTTCCGATCAGTAACCTTTGGGAAAAAATTAATGAATTGGAAAAAATCTTCCCTTCAAAACCGACCAAAAAACAAGTTTGAGATGAATGATGACGTCACCAAAAAAAAACAAAAATTCGCAGGGGGTAACAAAACCCAAAGTGAATATTTTATATTCTAATTCCTTAAAAAAAAAGTCCCCCAAACGAAGAATTATTGAACCGTTTCTTTAAATTAGAACGTGGTCGCTTGAAAATTTAAGAATAATGAATGCCTCCAAATTGAAGCCGTATTCATCCCCTTGTTTGAAGAAAAAAAGAGGCAAATTATCAACTGCATTAAACTAATTGTTCCAAATGGTATTTTCCATAAGATCGAATTGATCTGTAAAAATAAGATAACAAGGGATTCCAAAGGGTTTTAAAACCCCTCATTAACGAGATGCACACCCAGTCTTTGTAGACCCTCCGGCTATGGAAAACGTGGTTTGTATGGGTTTTCCAATTAATCAAATAGGGATGACGCCTTTTGAATAAATTCTTTAAAATAGGGTTTGATAATTTAAAACCATGTAGAGATGTACCAATTATTTTTTTTTATATATAAGATAAAATTTTTCGAAAAGGGGCTTCAATTGGTAAAGTCCTGGTGGGAAAATTAGTTAAATTTTTCCCCCGCTGAGATTTTTCCCGGGGTGAACCCTTTTTATATGTAATGTATCTCCGAGAAATAAGGGCCCCACCGATGACTAAAGCCCGGGGTTGGATGCCCGGGGACCCCCTGGAAATGCCAACATCGGGGTCCTCATTAAAATGTCTTGATTAGGGAATTTAATGGGGTTTTGGCTAAAACCAAACCAATATTGGCCCCCGTTCGTTTGAAAAAGGCATTGTTTCCCGGGTTATCAGACATCCGGATGTATATGTTCTTGGGACCGGGATGATTTCTGTAGAAGTATTTGTAACACGATTTTATTTTTTTTCCTTCGCTTTGATAAATTTTTGGAAATCGGGGGCCGTTTTACTTTTTTTTTTTTTTAAATCCTTTCCCTTTAACCCTATATCCTTCTTAAGATTTTTAACACCAAAAGGACCCTGGATGTTTGTTTTGATCCTGCTTTCCCAGGGTTCCCCGGTTTTTTTTTCATTGGTCGAAATAGTCAGTAAAAGGGGCCCATAATTTAAGATCTGGAAAGGGCCCGTTCGAAACCCAGGTTTCCCGACATTTCGTTTTTCTTAAAACCCGAAAAGGGTATTTCGAAACTTTTCATATCTTTTTCTTTCAAGTTGTTGATAGAATACTTCAAAATGTACCCCAAACCCCCTAACGAAAATTTGCCCTACCGGGCCCCTTTGGGAACCCGGAAAATTTTTAATTTTTTGCTTCTTTGAAATCGGGTACGAACAATGATACCGAACTTCCCCCCAACCCAGGGATTTGACGGTCGTAATCTGAAACCCCAATTTTAACATTTTGTTTTGATGAATTTCCGTTCCACCGCTCCATACGAATTGAGATTTTTTCCCTTTTATTTTAAAAGACGAAGGTTTTTTATGATTGGGAAAATCCGAAACATCGATATTTCTTTTGAACCTTTTACAAAGGCCATCTTTGAATTCAACCAATAGGGATGCTACCCAACCTCCGGATTCATCCAACATGCCGTCTGACCCACCAATAGGGGGGCCCCCTTTCCCCCCCCACTTTCCCCATTGGGGTCGTTCCCCCTCCACCGACATAAAACGTCACCACGGCGCGACCCGACACTAGCGCCCCCAGCAGCCGCAAAAACATAAATGAAATGTCCTTTTTTTAATGCCCGAAAAGGTCGGAGTTAATTCATCCCTTGAAAAAGAAAAGCGAATGACGGGAAAAAAATCCATTTTTTTAGGGAAATTAAAAAATTCAATATATTCCGGGGAAATTTTTAAATTTTGCGAAAAAACAAATAAAAAAAAATTTTATGAAAGTGGGTCATTGTTATAACTTTCCTACCCTCACAAAAGAAAAAAGTTTTCCCACTTGATAACCGCCTTTTTTGGTCACGTATGATTATTTTAGAAAAAAACGTTTAAATGGAAACGCGTCAGTTATTTTCACCCCTTCAACCGACTCTCCGTGAAGTGCTCTTATCAAATTTTTTGGTTCTTCATCGAAAAGTAAGTACATTTTCTCCCCCCTTCGGCTTTTTTTCCCGTGTGTTCTTTTTTTTTTTTCAATTGAAAGTGATTGTTTTAATATCGCTGTGAACTCAACAAAAAATTCGCCGCTTAGATCACTAATTTCCTGAACTCTGAATCTATGATGATATATCAGTCCAGCAAGTTTTATATTTCGATACCTAGTAACTTGTAGCCCCTGATCCGTTTAATTTCCAAAAGTACATAGCTTCTAGAGTACCTGTTGATTCTAACGTTTGACGCAAGTACACGAAAGGGTATCCATAATAATGTATAGAACATTGACTTTCCTCTCCTCGAGTATGCGCAGAGGTTGGCTCCCAATTATAACGAAGTTCTTTCCCCTACTGCCCTTTGACAATTTCAGAAAATGTTTAATTGCATCTTGACATCGATAATGAATCCAATGATACCGAAATTATCAAAATCAAATTTTGAGATTTGACTGGTCGGGTTCGAAACCCTCAATTTAACATTTCTTGTTTTGATGAATTTGGACTGTCCTCGATGCGTCCAATATGAATTGAGTATTGGTTTTGTATTCCATGTAATTTTAAGGCTATCAAATGGCGATTTATTGTTCTACGATGAAGTTGGAGGCTGAGCTTGATGAATTTAATTATATGGGTGTTCTCCTTCCATTTGACACTTCACTTGCTGCGATAGGACGGAAACTGGATTTTTTATTTTTTTATCGATTTTCGCGCCAAAATGGGTCGCGTACCATCGATTACATACCTCGTTGAAAATCAGCTGAATCGGAACATCGACTTTTGGTACACCTGTATACCAAATGTATATGAATTCATGTATTTCGGTAATTTGAGCACTCTGTACATTTTGATTTTTGTTTTTCTTTCCAATGACCGGCAACCAGGTTTTTCTTTCCAATGAGAAGTGGTTATGTTTTTTTTCTTCACAGTGGTCATGTTTTTCTTCGATGACAGGTGGCCATGTTTTTTCTTTCAAAGCCGCCATGTTTTTCTTTACAAAGCGGCCATGTTTTTCCGATGACAAACGCCACGTTTTTCCAATGACAGGCGACAATGTTTTTCCAATGACAAGCGGCCATGTTTTTTTAATAACAGACGGCCATGTTTTCTCCAATGACAGACGGTCATGTTTTTTCGATGACAACCAACTATGATTTTGTTTTTCTCTCCAATGACGAGGCGACCATGTTTTTTTTAATAACAGACATGTTTTTCAACGACAGGCGGTCATGTTTTTTTTTTTACAAGTGGCCATGTTTATCTGATGACAGGTGGCCATGCTTTTGTCTTGCCAAGTGCTCATGTTTTTCCCCGAATGATGTCGGCCTATGTTTTTTTTTCGATGACAGGTGGCTGTTTTTTGTCTTACAACGGGTCGGTTTTTCTCGCATGATGTCGGCCATGTTTTCCGATGACAGATGGCTCATGTTTTTTTTTACAATGACGACGGCCAAGTTTTTCCTTGAATTATGTCGGCCATGTTTTTTCTCTCAGCTGCAGAAACACCCTGTCTATCTTTATACTCTCATATTTCTCTCTTTCTCTCTGTCTTTTCTCTTGTCCGAAAGGAGTCCCATGAGGTGGGTCAACCCCAAATTTTCGGATCTCGCAGCCGCACCCTACTGACAGGATCAACCCCCGAATTTCCACGGGGCCCAAGCCACATTGTATACTTATTTCTGTTGATAGTCCTCTGTTCAGCAAACTGACACATACAAGACCATTCTCGTCGTTTTCGAAACCAATACTGCGTCATTCTCGTCGTTTTCGATCGTCGTTTCGTCGTTTTCGTCGTTTTCGATACGCCATTCTCGTCGTTTTCGATACGCCATTCTGTCGTTTTCGTCGTTCTCGCCGTTTTCGATACGCCATTCCGTCGTTTTTGATATCAATACTGCGCCATTCTCGTCGTTTTCGATACCTATACTGAGCCATTCTCGTCGTTCTCGCCGTTTCGATACCAATACTGCGCCATCTCGTCGTTTTCGATACCAATACTGCGGCATTCTCGTCGTTTTCGATGGACCAAAGCCACGGTCCAACCCTCACATGTCCCTCTGGTCAGCGTCACGGTTGACCAACTCAACCCGACACAGCCCAACTCAACCCAAATACGGCCGTTTGCACCCACTCAGCTGGACCAATCGCCGAAATTCAGCCGTTGACGTCCACATTCCGTCGCCAAACCGAACGCCTTATCTCAGCATCAGGCCGTTTGGCGGTGTCTTCTCCCGTTCCACACACACCTATGCCACGCACCACTGTTTCAGCGACGTACGCACCCACTAGCAGAATCAATCCTCGAATCCGACACCAAACCTCCACCGCCGTCTACGGCCACCCCGTCATGAACCATGGCCCATCCCATCACAGCCAACCATATCTTTGAAGTCTTCGACCGCCCCACCAACCGTGTCTTTGAAGTCTACGACCCGCCAACGACCGTTGAAGTATACATTCCGTCACCATTCGACCCGCCAACGGCGTCGTGAAGTCTGCCGTCATCATTTTGACCTTTGACGTCTACCGACACCGCCAGGAATACGTCATGGAACACATTCCCAGGTGGGCCAACCCCAATTTACCCCCAATCCACAGCCACTGGCCAACACTCATCCGCTCACCTATGCACGCGCATTGTTTCAGCGACGTACGCACCTGTCTATAAATAGAATTGACCACTGTGCTCTATAGTGACATGGGCCAAGGCGACTCCATCCCTGCTTTTATTATTATCTCATTTGCTGAAAACTTCGCAATTTACATATCACCTACCATTTGATGTAAATCCTAATTTCTTTATATATATATATATATATATATATATATATATATAAAAACTATATATATATATATAATGAATGACATGGAAATTTCGGGTGTGGTCCAGAAAAAATAGATAATCTATGCAGATGATAGGAGTAAAATATCAGCACAGAAAAAGCTACCGCTCTCTATAAAGGCAGCAAAATCTGCTGCAGAAGAATTCGCCAGATGTTGTGAACATAGTGGCCTAGTAATTCACATCAGTAAAATACTCTTCTTGGTTTTTCAACAAAAAACATTTCTACTGTCCCCCAATGAAAGTTAATCACAAATCCATAGAACAAGTGAGTCTACTCAAGTATCTAGGAATGACTATATATCAGAAATTAACATGGGAGAAACACTTAGAAGGACTTGTCTCAAAAATGAGCAATGTATGTTTTGTAATGAAGCATTTACGTAAGACAGTCTCACTACATGTACTGAAGCTGACCTACTATGGACTTCTACAATCCATACTAGCTTATGGACTACCGTTCTCGTGGAACTCAGCCCATACAATAAAAGTTTCCAAACAACAACAAAAAGTGATGAGACTACATTACAAAGAACCGCAACCTGCTTATATATAATAATAATAATAAAGAAATTGAAAATACAATAATAAAAAAAAACAATTGGAGAAAAGTTGTAGTTATTATAAATTACATTATTATAAATAACATTTAGGTAAATAACATTTAGATAAGTAACATTTAGATAAATAACATTCAGATAACATTTAGATAATCCTAAAACTAACAGACAATAAATATACAATATTTTAATTCGGTTTTAATAATTTTATGATTTCCCAATGAATAAGAGTAGTTATGGTAATAACTATATATACACATATATACACATATATACATATATACACATATATATATACATATACACATATATATACATACACACATATATACATATACACACACATATACACACATACACATATATACACACACATACACACACATACAGGTTTGTCAATATTAGTGGAAACCATGCCACAGGTATATTTTTGGTAGCATCCCAAATATTCTCTGTTCGACACCAAGGAACACGAGCTGATCCCAAAAAACGTATCCAGTAGGCGATACCCTCCGAGTTAACGGAAATATTAGGGAAAAACTATTGTGGTAACTGAAGTCACAAATATTATTTCCTGGTACTGTGTAAGTGGTTGCCAGTAATATATGTTAGCTGGTTTGTGTATCGTCCGTTTCCACAATTATATATATTTCAGTATTGTGTATATGAGTGCCACTAATATAGAACAACTGGTAATTGTGTAATGTATCATTAGTTTTCACATATACTGATTAGATGTCGAATGAATGCCACAATGTTGTAATATGTGACTCGAACCACCCCTATAACAAAAAAGCATATTTTTGTCATGGCAGTTCGGCGATTGATTAGAGAGAATTCTCATAATAAAAAATTAATATTTAGTGAACCGTGTAGCTTTCATTTGAATGTACTAAAAGGAATAATTTCTTTAGATGTGTGATGTAGGTTATTCTGTAACAGATTGATACGCAAAATTTTCAGTTTGATTACAAAAGCGACAAGCTTTTGCAACTGTTACTCACAGAATAACTTACATCACACATCTAAAGAAATTATTTTTTACCTTTTAGTACATTCAATTTTATTTTGCAGAATTTATAAGACCCGCCATCTTGATTTTTTGAATGTTGAAAATGTACTCATAATATCCGACCCCAAAAACTCTCCGACCCCGAAAACCCCCACATACCAATTTTGAATTAAATCGGACCATAATCACAAAATTCGTTTTCCATCTTGGAGCAGCCATCTTGAATCAGCCATCTTGAATTTATGAATTTTGACAAAATATTCATAATCTCCGACCTCAAAATTTCCACATACCAATCTTAAATCGAATCGGACCATAATCACAAATCTAGTCTGCCATCTTGGAGATGCCATTTTGTTTTCTTCTTCAACAAAAAACCCCTATTGTATTGTCACCGGAATTATGAACACCTGCTCAATTTCAAGTTAATCGGAAAACTGAGAAGTGGGACAAATTCAACTTGTAAGATTTGATTACACACAAAGCTTGTAAAAAAAGATTTATATTCCGTACATTTTTTGCTGAAAAGTGATGAAAGGAAAATAACCTTGAACTTTTATTTCGTTCCACTTGTCAGTCCGTTCGTTCGTTGGTTAGGGCCAAATTTGCAAGTGAATTTTGACCGACTTCTAGTCGTCCGAATAATTTGAAGTTTGGCAGGTGTTCATAATTCCGGTGACAATGCATTATGGAATTTTTGTTAGAGGAAAACAAAATGGCGGCTCTAAGATGGCGGACGAGATTTTAATTATGGTCCGATTTGATTCAAAATTGGTATGTAGGAGTTTTCGTGGTCGGAGGTTATAAATTTTTTGTCAAAATTTGTACATTCAAAATGGCGGCTCCAAGATGGTGGACGAGCTTGTCGCGGTAATTGTAATGAAATCAACACTTCGACAAGTTGTTACTTACCAACCAATCATTGTCCAATAAAATTAATTGGTACCTACTTTCATGAACACCTCGCGCGACAAAGTTCTTGAAAACAAATAATTCAACAAAAAGTAATTAAATCATTGTCAGCGATGACTTGTACTTATTTTATACGTTTTAGTATACGGCTTAAATGAAATCTTGTCTTGTTTTTCATTAGTGATTTTATTTCACCATAGTAATTGAGAGCGACCAGTAGAATTTGTCACAAAATACTTATAAAGAAGTAGTTTTAAAGTTGTTATTCTTAGACTGGGACTTTTTTCACATCTCAACGTATGTGCCCAAAAGCATTAAAAAAAAATTGTATTTTGAAATTACTTCCATCACTTAAGATAAATGATTTTGTACCGTTTAAATGAAACAAAGTGTTAGAAAGTGTTTTTTATTGAACTTAGGTTGACAACAATGATGGAACCATTCGCCTATCATTCAATTGGAGTTTTTGATTTTATTTATCTTTGAGATATAATTTTTGACATGATACTTGATATCTGTCCACTTTCGATTTCTCAAAAATGAATATTTCTGAA
This sequence comes from Gonioctena quinquepunctata, assembly GCA_018342105.1. Lineage (NCBI taxonomy): Eukaryota > Metazoa > Arthropoda > Insecta > Coleoptera > Chrysomelidae > Gonioctena > Gonioctena quinquepunctata. Next base: position 1,017,853 of record JAFIRS010000088.1, read on the forward strand.
TGCATTTTTTGCATTCTATTTTACCTGGTAGTGCCTTTCTTTAATCATATTTTGAATCCATTCAACACTGCATTACTTTCTTTTTTGCTCCCATGTTCTTCTCACAAAGTTCTTTTCATTTCAAAGTTGGATTTGGGATTCATTTCATTGAGATCTCGTGAACATCCGACATTTTTGCCACCATTGGGTCTAATGATTCATCCTGTTCTTCGGTTCTTCCCTATGACCCCGTCACCATGAACTGATAATGACAAATTGAAAATATTCATTAATCTAGCTTTATTTTGAAAAAAATATTTGACCCCGTCACCATGAACTGATAATGACAACTCAGTTGTTTGAATTTATTTCAGGACTGATAGTATTAGTGTTTGATAAATGGGTAATATCTACAATTTTTTATTGTCTGACAGCTCAGTGCAAAACGAAAAATATATGTTTCCGTAATAGAGGTAATTGTATTAGCACAGATAACATACATATATTGAATCATATCTCCAGTTAGTGAGTACATAATTATTATCTTCGTTTTTGCAATAGCAGAACTCATGGTGATATCATAGGAAAGATATGCATTATTTAAATATTTGTATAATCAATATATTATCGTGTGTCCACGAATTGAGTCCGGCAGAGGATTTATTCATATTTCTAGGAGAACAAAAATCTGCTCCACATGGAACCACTATTTCAAATACCAAATATTTAAATGCTATACCGGTACATCAAGTTTGAAATTTTCAATTAGTGGAGTTTCCATTTCTTTTCAATTCTTAAAACTATCTTGAAATGGAGAATAAAGATAAACTTCAATATATTATTATGATTTTCACTAACTTAGCATCAACTAAACCACGGCACGGTGTGTGTGGTTGAACTCTACTTGATGAAGCTATAGTACAACAAAACACGTGTCGTAGTTTAGTTAACTTTAACTTAGCGAAAATGATATATGATAACGTTATTTAGTTAGAGTTTTTTCAGAATATCTATTGGATGAAGTTCAACGTCCAACGTGATTTTTGCCGAAAAAGTTGTTCTCTGTTAGATATCACCAAAAAAATTGCTTATTTTTATTGTAGATTTTTCCATTTCCGAAAAAATTATATTTTTAAATTGAGATTGTTTCACTTTTCAACATATAGTTCATCTCTATTCTTCAATTATGGATTTTCATGAAGTATCTGCCGAGTCTATCAAAAATATCTTGAACGTGAAATATAGACGAAAAACTCTACTAAACATATTTTCTCAAGCGGTTTATTTCATAGCTAGATACATATACTGGAGATTATTCATCGAGATATTTTTCTATCATCACTAATATGACAACAATTGAGACTCGTGGTTGAAACCAACTACTTCAAGAAATATGTTTATTAGACTTCTTTTGCCAATTTCGTTTCAATTTTACTTTACTGATGATATTCTCTCAAAATTGATGAAAAATGGAAACCGAACTGAAATCACATATTTGGTACTCCAAATGATGTTATGAAGTAAAGTAGATCCTTTTTTGTTAATCCACAAATTAAAAACTCTCCTTTAAGCTTTATTCGTGGACACATTGTATGTAAGAGAAATAAATTTCCTTTCAATATGAAATATATTTACCTGACAATTCAATTTCGTTCAATTTTTTTCCTGCGAATCTGTTAGCTTCTCCATTATCCACTGCCATCAGGAGTCTGCTAATTTTCGTCAGCTCCACAGCGCTTCCATGCAGTCTGTAGAAATCGCGATGCACCCGAATGTCGTGCCCCAAATGTCGCGCTGACCAGTCTGTTTCGTTTTCAGTTGAATTAATGATTTGGGTTACAGTAGCTACGTATTTTGAAGTTTGGTTCCATTTATGTTCTCCGGAGATTGCAATGTAACATTTGACAAACATTTTCTCAAACAGTCGTGTCCCCGCATATATTCCAGAGGCGAACCAGTTCTTGCAAATACATACGGGTTTTCCTTTGAAATACCAGCTAAAGTTCTGGTCTTTATCAATAAATCTACAGCGTGTTTCATATCAGGTGTTAAAAGTACTGGAACTTTTTTACCTCGTTTGCCATATATCTCAACTACGCAAAAATGTTTCGCAAGTTATTTTTCAACATCAGTCATTGCATTCTTCGACTCTTCTGTTGTTTGTTCAGACCATAGGGGTCTCGTAGAGTATTGCTCAATAGTCATTTTGGAAGTCTCACCAGATCTTCGCTTATTGAAAACTACTATCTTACTGAGGGTTATTGAGGCTAAATGGTACCATATATCCCGTGATGGTTGAAGATCTACTTCAATTTGTTCTGTCAGTTTTTTCATTTCAGTCTCTAAGTAATTATTTAGTTTGATCAATTCGCTCGTGATTGGTAAGAGCTGAGTACAGTTGAACTCTCTAACGTGTAGAGTATTAAGAGCATTTGATGAAATCCGTATACTCCATTCTATATCCATCAATGCTAAGAACGATTCTAACTCTTTATTTGTTTTAATATCACCCCTCCTCAGAGCATTACCTCTTTCAAAGTTGGCACATTTTTTCAAATAATAACCAATTTTCAGTGTCAATGAGGGTATTCCAAATTGTGGCCTATTTGTGACAGAAGAAAATGTCCAGCATAGAGATTTGGTAGCATTGATCACTATCAAAATATCTTGGTTGTGAGCACTGGCTCAAGGACTTGATGTGGTTATTATTTTTTCGAATTTCCAGCAACAATCTACCGATTTGTCTCATTGATTGTCTGATCAACTCTCTTTGGGTGATGTCATATCGTTCATACAGCATATATCCCAGTTCCACAATGAGTTCATCTTCTCTACAAATTCTTGTGATTTCATCACTCCTCATCTTCAAAAGGACGTTCTCAGTAAATTCTGATGAAATAAAATTTCCGAGCATTCCTGCCAACATGGCGTTGCTTTCACCTAAAGGTTTGCGATATGAAGAATCTGTTTTTTTTCTCAGTACAATTGAACTTTACGTGATGTGTGATATTTGTTTTCAACATGAAGCCAAGGCAACCTGGACAAGGTGCATAATCAGAGTAACTATATTTCCTTTTTTCTGCTGAAGATCAGCTCACCATTTTTCGTTCGTAGTACCTCACAGTTGTGGTAAAAATTACCCTCTAGTGTGATCTTGGAAAACTCTTTCCGACGCTGGAGTGAATTTTTTGGTGGAGCTAATATCTTTGCAACCAACGTATCACTAGCATGAAGTAATTTCAGATTTCTTGAGATATTTATAACGAGCTTTTGACATATGTAGCAAGAGTAAGATTCATTCCTAATGCGGCTCCCAGAAATATTTTTCCTTTGTGTATGTGTTATTTTCACCCCCTCCTCGTCACATGAATCGTCTGATACTTGTTTTTGATTTCTTCTCTCATATTCATACGACTTTTTCGTCCTGTTCAATTTTCGTTTTTTTTGTTGTTTTTTTTATTTAGAAAATGAAATAAAATCTAAGTTTTCTAGGTCGGACACTTCAATATCATCGTGTTTTTTTTCTGTTTGTTCATCTTCATTGAGTTGTCGACGTTTGATTTTGTTGCGTTCACAATTCCTGGTACACTTTTTTCTGCAGTTATTTGAAGAAATTGAATCGTTTTCATTTCCATTGCTCGTCTCAATTGATGAATTAGAATTTGATGATGGGACGCAAGTAAGTAGTAAGTAAGTAGCATGAGATGACTAAATGAGGTGAGGAAGGTACGAGTAGTACTGAGTAACTTAACCAACCGATACATGCGAAATGATAAGCTGATAACATTTCCACAGCTTAGAATCAGTACCTATTACTGAGTAACTGAACCACTTGCATTTCCACATATTAGAATTTCACGAAATCATCTGAAGGAAACCTAACCTAACTCCTCGATATAATATAATAATCAGTAGAGAGGACTTACCTTTTCATAGATACAGATCAATACTAGGTCCAGTAAACAGATTAGAATTTGTATCGGTCCCAAGTTCCACTAATATAGGACTTCACATCTCACTTTCACACTGCGGAATGGAATAAAAGACGTTAAATCAGAGTATCCACAAATAACAAACACAATAGTTCATTTGACGCCACTGGGGGGGCGCTCAACGCAGCAAAATCGGGGGTTACCATAAATATTGGTGTGTGAGATAACGGGCATTTAATACATTTGAGGATACTTACACTCGAAAAAATCCGATTCTAGCCGATCTGGTCAAATCTTATGCGCAGAGTCCGAAAATGTGGTCAGAATTTTGTGGTATACGCGTGTATGTATACCACAAAATGAATGTATACCACTAATACTGATTTTGCACACACAAGTTTCCACAAGTATGGGAAAACGTACACACACACACACACACACACACACATACACACACATATATACGTGCATATATCAGATGCATGCATAAAGCGAGGAGAGCGTAAGTGCACTTATGTTGATTTGTTGAAAATATAAACAGGATGTTCATAAAATCAGATGTGGAATCATCTGCGACTGAAAGATAAACTTTAGTCACTTATGTATAAAATAGAGTATGTATCTCAGCACGGGGTATAGAGATAATATATTTTTTCAGTTGTTTTTTGAACGCATTTATGTTTTTGATGTTTTTCATGATATCCGGTAGATTGTTGTATAGTTTCAGACTCTGATATCTGTAACTTTTTTGCCCAATACTTTTATTCATGAATGGTGTTTTGAATTTGTGCTCTCTGCTTCTTGTATGATATTTATGATCTATTCTATGTAATATGTGCTTATTTTTGTGTAACCTTATGTTGCTATAGTGGAAGAAAAGTTGTATTGGGTCTAATATTTCTGTTTGTTGATAAAGATCATCCGACGGATGGGTTCTCTTTTTGTTGTATATGATTTTTAAAAAGCGCTTTTGAGTTATTAATATTTTGTTCATGATTGTTTTACCTGTCGACCCCCATGCTAGAATTCCATAAGATATATGTGACTGAATAAGGGCAAAATAAAGTGTTCTCAGAGTTTTTTCATCAAGTAGATTTCTCAGTGTTATAAATCGATATATCAAATATTGGAGTTTTTTGACTACGTGGTTAATATGTATATTCCATTTCAAATTCGAGTCTATAAAAATTCCCAAGTACTTTATATAAGAGACCGGTTTTATTTCAAAAAGGTTAGCAATATTCAAATTTTCCGATGGGGGAGAGTTTCTACTATTTGTGTATATTGGTAAGTAATGGGTTTTTTCGAAATTAATGGTTAGAAGTTTATGTGCGAACCATTCTTTAATACCCAAAAGATCTTGTTCCACTTTTGCTTTTAGGTCGGCCCATGATGTGTGCTCATAGAAGATGGCAGTATCATCGGCATACGTAAATTTTTTTCCCGTGGTTGGTATTAGGAACAAATCATTCAGATATATGTTGAATAATATTGGTCCCAAAATAGTGCCCTATGGTACACCGTATTCTATTTTTTTTAAAGTCACTTTTAAAGTGTTCAATTTTAACGCATTGATGTCTATCTTCCAAATAGCTACTGAACATTTTTAACGCGGTTCCTCTTATGCCAATATTTTCGAGTGATTTTAGTAAAAGTGGGTGACTAACGGTGTCAAAAGCTTTAGAGAGATCCATGAAGACACAAAGAGCAGCTTTATTGGTATCCAATGCATTGTACATTTCTGTTGTCAAATCCAGAATTGCATTTTGTGTTGAGATTCCTTCTCGGAATCCATATTGTCTATCTGAGAGAATGTTATATTTTTTCATATAGGTAGATAGTCGAGATTTTATTACTTTTTCAACAAGCTTTGATAATGTTGTTATCAGTGATATAGGTCTGTAATTGACTATTTCATCTCTATCTCCACTTTTGAATATTGGAAGAATCATTGATGTTTTTAATTCTGATGGAAAAATTCCTTCAGCTAGAAACCTGTTTATTAGGTAAGTTAAGGGTTCTAAAATATTTGGTGAGACATGCTTCATGAGTTCAGCTTTGATTCCGTCTATTCCCACTGCTTTTTTGTTTTTAAGAGATTGTATGAGCATCGCTAGTTCTGTCGGATTTGTAGGAAATAGAAACATGGACCCCGGATAATTTTTTTTTGTTTCGGGCTATTGTAAGAGGGATTGTTGACAATTTTTTTTGCAAATTTTTTACCATATTTATGTAATGTTCATTGAAAGCTTCAACAATTTCATGCATATCATTCGTTTTTTGCCCTGTGATATTCATATGTTTTATGTCAGTCGTGTTACGCTTTTTCCCACAAATTTCTCCTACTGTTTCCCATAATTTAGTGTTGTTTGTTTGATTTTTCTCAATTTTGACTTTGTAATAATTTGCTTTTGTTTTTCTCAGGAGATCATTAAGTTTGTTCCTATAGAGTTTATAGTTATTTCTCAGTATATCATTATTAGGGTTTTGAATAGTTTTTTGGTACATTGTGTCTCTAGTATTGATAGATTTGATTATTCCGTTAGTAATCCAGCATTTTCTTTTTCTATGTCTTATTTTTGAGGTATTTGTACAGCTAATGATGTTATCATTCAGTATTTTTACGAATTCTTTTGTTGCCTTTACTAGATTTGGTATTTGATATATTTCTTTCCAGTTTAAATGTCGAAGTTGTGTTTTTAATTTGGAGTAGTTAACAGTTTTAATAACTTTATTTTTTTCATTGGCACTAATTGTATTCTTTTCGATCATTATTTGTAGTAAAGTACTGTAATGGTCAGTGAGGTTGGTCTTTATTATAATTGGTAGAAGTAGTTCAATGTTTACTTTGGTTCTGATAAATATGTGATGTAGGCAAGATTTTGAGTTCTGAGTTACTCTTGTGTAATCATTTATCAACGAGATGAAATTTAATTCACTCATAGCATTTAAATATTCGATAGTAGTAGTAGTAGTAGTACATTCACCAAGTTAGCCATACTGACTTTACCAAGCCTGTACATTTATAAAATAACTATGGATGTAAAGAAACGAAACACATCATACCAAAAATAACATGATTCACAATTACATTACTAGAAGAGGTAATGAACCACGACTACCCTATTCTCGTCTGGCTCTGGCACAAGACTCTGCGAGTTATCAAGGTATCATCTGCTATAACCATGCACTCAAACTATTTGGATACACTTATAGCTTGGGAAGCTTCAAATCAGCTCTATACAATCATCTCATCCAAAATGCTTTCTACTCTGTTGAGAAATTCTTACTATCTAAATGACTTTTTAATATTCAATATTGACAATTCTCAAAAGTTTATACATTTTAAACTGTTTGTATCTATACATGTATTGGTACTTTTGTTTGACTGGTATGATAAGATTTTATAAACGTATGTTATACAGTTGTAGAATTTTCAATGATGAATCAATTTTTATTCATTGGATTGTAACTCTAAAAAAGTTCAATCGTTTTCCGATAGTGTTATCATTGTAAAAGCAATTCTGATTAGTTCTGCATTCGAAACATATGGTATTTTGTTATATTTAATCATTGTTCTTGTTAAATGATCTGTTGCGATGGATGGTTTGTTTTCGTTAATAATAGGCGAGATCACAAACTTACAAATTTGCTTCATATATTCTTGAAGTTGAAATATAGTGATAAAATATTATGTATGCATAGTTTTTCCAGGAAGATATTGTGTAATATTCGAATAAACGCTGCTCTAAAACCCTCAAATTCAGTGAGACATTCAAACACAGCGTTATTGCCGCTTCTTTTGACGTCATAAGTCTATTGATTTGACATTTTCCCGAGTTGCCAGTGTCACTATTTCGCGGAACTTCTGAGAAAATGTTATTCTATTTCATCCTATGAATAAAACAGAACTTGTGTGAGCATGTGTTATATTGAAATGAATACTCCGTATTTGATAGCTGTTCTTGATTCAGTTATTCTTGAATAATATTTATGTATACCGAGTGCTGTCATCATTTTTTCGGCCTGCTCACATTGTAAAGAAATATTATGAATAACGCTTGGCAACGCTGTAATTCCTGGCACACTCGGCGATCGGCGATCGGCGAGTTGCCAGTGTCACTATTTTGAGGAACTTCTGAGGGAATGCTATTCTGTTTCGTAGTATGAATGAAACAGAACTTGTGTAAACATGTGTTATATTGAACTGAAGACTTCTCATTTGATAGCTGTTCTTGATTTAGTTATTTTTGAATAATAGGTATGTAGGTATAACAACGCTTAGCAACTCTGTTAATATCCTACGCTCTTACGATCGGTGATAGATCTGAACTTGTTATGTTACAGCCTGGCGCGGTTTTCGCAGTGTTAAAACAGGAACATTTCTTTAGGATTTTTTTTAAGAAAATTGAAAAAAATCCAACCACTTTTTTTTCGTTCTGGAAATTGTGGTATTTCTTCTAGAAATTATGATATTGGGTTATTATTCTTTACTGGGTATTATTTTATCAATTCCTAATTGTTTTTATGTTATTCTGGGTCTGTCATGGAAACTGCTCTGGTATATAAATTTATATTAATTTTGTGTTGATATTATGTTGTGAAAACTAGTTCCGAAATCTCTTCAAAAAACTAGGTTTATGATAATAATCTACCTTAAATTTTTATGATTTTAGAGTCAAGACATGTTATGGAATTATTATATTCAACTTCCAAGGTGAATTTTAATTTCGAGTGGAAACTCTGGAATATATTTTAAATTCCACTTCTTCATCCCTAGGAGTGGCTGTATTTATGTCATCAACATATCTTTTGAAAAAAGGTACTGAGAAGGATATTTTTCATACATTGTTGTTGTAATTCTGACATAACAAGATCTTCACAAATGGGTGACATACAGTTTCCCATCCCTAGAGCATATATTTGTTTGTAAAACACACCACTGAAATTAAAATAACTTGATTCTACTTTCCAAATATTTTACGAAACCGCTAAAAACAATAATACATCGTGACAAGTAACAACGATTTTTTATACTTTATTATATGAGAAACCATTGTGACAGAGCCTTGAGGATGAATTTAATTGAATTCGAAACGTCGGCAAGAAAACAATAGTTTTCATCATCAACGTATACTGATCCCAATCCCAACTAAACTCCAACAAAAATTACTATTAGATCACTATTTTCTCAGATTCTTATTGCTTATCTGCACTGAGATTTCTCAGATTCTTATTGCTTATCTGCACTGAGAGAAAGTTGCTCAGCAACTAATAACATAGTTTATCAGATTTTGAAATGGTACCCGACAAAGTAATTCGATAGGAGCTCTGTGAGAAATTGTGATAAAATAATAACAGGTAATTTCTCTGATAAAAGTGACATTGACACAAACCGAAAATAGAAGGAAAAAATTGAAGTCATTTACGATAAATTTCAATTGCAATCCTTTAGAAAATTCAAATTGAAAATTATATTCAGCGACAACTTTTTTTGAACAACTCTGTCAAAACACGCAGCTATATAACGATAATTTTTATACATGTGATAATTTCATAATAGTCGTTCAAGTTCTTGGTGCATGATAAATATGCACATAATAGATGACCTCAACAGTGATTTTGACGGCCATTGTCAAATTTCGTGTGAGAATTTGGTATTTGTTACGAATAGGAAGTATTTGAGAGTGTGGGTGACAGGTAATGATTAACTCGTTTAAAAAACTGCTGTAGGTGAACCCTGAACAAAAAAATACGTTGAATAATGATTCTATTGTTCAGATGAACACTTTATCTCATAGGAATTCATTTGTGATAATTGATTTCAAGGAATTACATGGGTTCATGAAATATTATAATAATCAGAGTCCTTGCTTCACCTGTTATTGAAATGAAAAAAACTTTAATCGTTCAAGCTCCACCTATAATTATTCTCACTAACGATACCAAACAACCCATTGTATTTTTTTATAGCAAAACTAGGGAATTTTTCGAATATAATTGAAATATATAGTTCAAAGAAGTGTATAGTTAATATTTCCAGAATTGCGGTAATCCTTACAATAATGTCTATGTGAAAACAATATGGTAAGGCTCGTATTGAAGTATATATACAGTTATGAGGCGTTATAATAAGCGACTTTAAATCATCGATATGAATTTCTGCAGTTATTAATTGAAAACATTAAATAAAAAAAAGCAGCCTCCTGGAGAATTCTTTGAATTTCTTACTCTTCTACGCATCCACATGTGGACATGTAATACAGTGATTTCCATCATCATTCACGAGTGGTTTATCGCTATTCATACTGCATTGAAAATGATAAATTACGAATGTTAATTAATTTCTGGGCCGGCCCTCCTGGTAGTCAAGTAATTTAATCGTGCGAAAAAAAATCTAGATATCGACGGAAATATCCATTTTGAGGTCCCTCGAGACAATTGAGACCATTTCCAGTCTGTCTGTCTGTGTGTGTGTGTGTGTCGGTGTGTCTGTTTGTCTGTCTATAATCTTTGACGATAACTGCCGAACCGTTTGACCAATCGAGCTGAAATTTGGTATGAAGATACAGTTCCTGTCCCGAATGCTTCCATTAGTTTTTGGCTGTCATCTGTCAAACGGAAATGTCACTATTAAAATATGACAGAAACTTTTGGGAATTCAAAATAACGGATATTCCTCTGGTGTCAAATTTTGAAACTACACATTGTCTACTTTTCGAAACATTAATGGGTATATGATTCTAGCCATTAAACTTGTCGAATCACTTGTGATTGTTGACATTTAATGATATTCTGGTTTATCTGGTGAATGTTCTGCTGACTATTGTACGTCCTCGAGTGAAAAAATTATTCAAGTTCAAATCATTATTGTTGTGAACCTCAATGTGACTCTTGGGCAAAACGATACCGTTTTACTGGAATGAGTTATCATCATTTTCCGTGACAAAATGAATGTAACGTTCTAGTGCAGACTAATCTAGGATTGAGTGAGTCTATAGACAGAAGTAGGGATCTTGAAGAAGAATACAGTTCCTTCCCAAAATCTTCCTGTATCGCCGAGAAAAAAAGTGGAAAAGAGCACCTTCAAAGAGAGTAGAGAAAAAAGAAAAGAGAGTTGGGAAGATAAAAAAAAAATAGATATTATTCAACATACCAAAGATTATTCCTACAGTATGGAAAAAGAGTGACTATATATGTATATCTAGATGATGAGGACACATTTTCACACCATTCACACCATCTTGTTTGCTTTAGATGGAATATAAAACCTGTTTTTCGTTAGTTTTATTTTCAATTCGAACATTCACAAATATTGGGTAACATGTTTTCAAAATAATTCATAATAATAATTCCAGATGACTTCACTAAGCTGTCCAGGTACTTGAAAAAAGTTTTTTTTTGCAAGCAAATCAGATCATACTTTGTCTCCTTCAAAGTGAGTTTTTGGAAATGATATTGTCTTGAGATTTGAATACGGCACTTCACTAGAGTCTTGAAATGAATAACTACACAGAAAACTTGAAACGAATACAAAATGGAAATATTTTAGGAAGAACTCTAAACACAAGTGTATAACCTCTGAGAAAAGAGACAAACAATGTACGTATGTCTGGTTTGAATTTTCGCCACTGGCGCTGGCATCTAATTTTGAATTCCCAATAGCGCACGGAATTCGAATTGTAATATGTCATTTGCAAGCCTTCGAAAAAATGTATCCAGAACAGTCAAACTTATTTCTCCAACTGACATCTGTCAAAAAATAAACTACGGCATATTTAAAAAAAATTCCATTCAATTATTCAAAATCTCTCCGATGGATTAGAACTAAATTCAGCAGGGAGAAACACAACAAAAAAATCAAATCGAGTCTGCAGTGCTTTCAACCGTACAGCCCTAAAAAAAATATTTCTAAATAACCCCATCCTCCCGAGGCTCAGGCCGGTCAAGTTCTTGGGTGTCCCACAGCTGATTTTTTACTTGATCGGCACCTAAGGGTCCAGTAATGTAATCGTATCAAAAATAGAGATATCGACGAAAATATCCGTTTTGAGGTCCCCGAGACGATTGAGACCATTTCCAGAGTGAAGTCTGTCTGTCTTTCTGAAATACATATTAGAGGATATAATGTGGACCCGCACAGCTCGAAATGCTCTTACTGACTTCTGTTGACTCAATTATGAACTAGTTGTATTCTATTCCCGAACATCGTTTTTATACAGGAATATATCGCATCAAAATGGACTGAGGTCAAGTTCAGAAAAACAACTAGATATTATTTTTTATCATTCTCATATTAATTTCGTCCAATCGATGGGTGGTTGCAGCGAGTGAGTAACAGTATTGTTTCTCATCAATAAATTAATTTCCTTCGAGTTTTCGATCAATTATATTTTATGACTCTGCTCACCCGGCGAACGACTATCCGTTATAAAATTTATTCATTATTCATATTTCGTCATCCTCTATAATCTTCATTATAGTTTGTTAACTGCTCTCAAACATATCAAAGCCGCTTTTGTTACTAGTATTTTAATTATTCCATATCATTTATTCACAACGGATCGCTTAACCCTAGTAATCTTAGCTTGGTGATATCGTGTATCGATTCATTCGAATGTGCTTAGAAATACCACCCAAATAAAATAACATATTTATATGCGTTCAGGTTCCAGAGACTGATTACAATATAACGTATATCAATACAGTTTCAGATATTCTCATACTACTTCGCTAAAAATAATTTCTCATAACTAAGGTACCAGTTGATAATTTTATTCCTTTCATTGGTATTATGTTATGAAATGTATGTGTGTATGTTTTGAAATGAACAGTTCCAAAATATCGATTATCATTTACTGAGAAATTGAAAAATCCTCCAAATAATTTTCCAAAATTATAATGGAGAGTGATGAAAAATCTGCTCAAGACTGCTCCTATAGAACACTCAATTTATCCACTATGCTCGGTGATTTCTCTGCCTGAACTGGAAATCGTATACTCTCTCCGAGTGTTAACTTAGAACCTTACTTTTGGAAACCACAGTTAATATTGAAAAATCATCCAAAGTTCAACATATTCAAATTTGCGTTATTCACAAACCCAAATTGAAAATGTATAACCTAAACATTTAAAAAATCAAAATTCGAAAATTCTATGGGACAACAAATATTAAAGACGAAAAAAACAAATATTAAAGATAAAACTAAACATCCTACAAAAAATTCGATTTCGATTGACCAAAAGGATATTGTGAATACATTCAATAGAACTTTTGTTGAAAGGGGTGGAACTTCAAAAGTTACTAAAGCTCATAGACCTATCTAGCTCTCAGTATTTAGAGGATACTGGAATGCGAGTTAACATTACGAAATAATCAAAATATTATTTAACAGGAAGATGCTAGGCAGTGAGAATAGATGATGTATTGAGGACTGTGGTGGTACCTCAAGGTTCCGTTCTCGGACCAACATCATTTAATTTAGATATATGTATATGTATATATATATATACATATATATATATATATATATATATATATATAATCTACCCTCTTGAACACTCGGGAATGATGAGTGTATAATGCCATATTATAACGAATTACAGTGGTTAAAAATCTGAAATAAAATGGAAAACATGTTTTGTTCTTTGTAAAACTCGACATTGTCACCTGTAATTCCTCTTGTACAATTTTGAATAGAGCCACTCGCCTAATTTCAATTGCGAATTAATATTTCCCTTTTCAAGAGTGTTTGTGTCGTTTGTTTCTTATCACCGACTGTGATAATTATGATAAGTGCCTCAAAGCAGAGTATGAAGTCAACTAGTTCTGAATTCATCATCAGTTTGGATAAAACAAGGTTAGATGGTTTCTTCACTTTGAAATTGAATATCTATCTCAGGCAGGCTGCAATGTATACATTTAACACACCTTCTTCTTCAACCATATCCAAATGTCGAGTTAAATGTTCATTGCATTCGGCAATTGCTGAAGTTTTCCTCTAAGCAGGTCCCCTGAAATTAGGCGAGTGGCTCTACCAAACATTTTCTCGAATTTTACAAAGAACGAAACATGTTTTCAATGTTTTTTTTCAGATTCTTAACCACTGTAATTTGTTATAAAATGGCATTATAGACTCGTCATTCACGGGTGTGCAAGAGGGTACATTACTCCGTGTATATAAAACAATTATCAATCAAAATTAATGAATAAATTACTTTTTAAAGAACAAGACGAAAATATTATTGACACTATTTTGGGATTATAACCTTCCACAATCTAAAACAACATTTAATGGATCAGGAAGGTTACTATCCCTGAAAAAGTGTCAGGGATGAGTTTTCTCCACAAGAAATAAGCGTCAAACAATGAGATAAAAATATTTACAAACCACAAGGCGATCCAATTTTTCTCAAAATTCCATACATATCAGGTCTCTCAGAAAAGTTGAAATAAATATTTACAGACGTCCCTCTTTGCAATATAGTTTTCAAAAACGAAAACACTTTGAAAAAACACTTGACCAATTCAAAAGCGGAAACACCAAAACATTTCGGAAGTGGCATAGCCTACAAAATACCGTGTGCCGAATGTAACAAAGTGTAAATTAGACAGACTGGACGATACTTAAAAACTAAAATTGTCGAACATAAATGTAGTATAAATTCTGAGAACCTCCTCAAGACAACTAATAAAACAGTCCTGGTAGAGCATACAGACAATATTTCACACCAATTTTATTTTGAAAACACAGAAATTATTGGAAAATAGCAAAACTATGAAAAAATCTAGAAGAAATGATTATTATAAAAAAAGTCAAAAGCAAGACCATTCAAAAATTAGACACCCAATTTTTGCCCAACGCCTATGTTCATCTAATGAACCAACTAAAAGTACGACAGTAAGTGATTTCCGATACTCAATAGAATAACATATTTTGGGCGCCTTATCGATTGAGAAAAAATCGAGAAGAAATAATTGATTCAGGAAAAATCTAGCAATATCTTTCCAAATTCTGGTTGTTAGTTTCATTTAAGAACAATATCTCCTGCTACAAATTAATCAGAGCCCTTTTATAACATAATATACATGTGTGTAGGTAAGTATAAAGGAGCCAAGAGTATATTATTGAGTACCTTTGGTGACTATATCACTCAAGTATATAATAAGTTTAGTGTAAAGAAGAAAACACACTTGAACATAATATTTTCTGAAATCACAATTAGACATTATAACCAATCTCTGAGTTTGAAGTTTGCAAGTATGATTCTACTGGAGTATAGCTTTTCTTTCCAAAGATTTTCTGGTGATAATGAATGTGAATCTGAAATCTTCAGCTCATGCCATTGGTGCCAGGCATTATTCTGATGGAATCATTTTAAAAAAATGAATCCTGTATTGATCACATAAAAGAAACCAGAAAAACGAGTAAAAGACTTAGAATGGAGAAAAAATATATTTATGAAGGCCCAAAATATACAGCTTTAAAAGAAAGCATTGTTCAACTGAATACTTCGAAGTAAAAATAAAAGATGTAAGAAATCCCAGAACGCCTTTCAAGAAATCCAACAATTGATAACAGTTCACAAAGGGATAGTGCTGAATCAGAGTGTCAATATTGTGGTTTATTTTTCAAAAGTTTGTTGATCCATATTGCTAAAGTACATCGTGATATCCAGAGACAAAAAATAACGCAAAATTATATTGAGAATGAAATAAGCGATAATGATGGTATAACTGTTGAGGTAGTTAAAACTGAAAAATCCATTTGCGATAAAAAAATTCAGGAGTATTACCCATTTACAAAGGAGAAAGATGTGACTGTCAAGACTCCAGTGGCTGGAGACCGATTTCAATGTGCTCAATTATAAGACGCGTAATAGAACGAGTACTGGATAAAGATCTCAGATCATTTGTAGAATTCAATATCAATCAGCGTGGTTTTACCCAGTTACCAGGGAATTCACCTCAATGCTACTCTTCTCAATAAGAGTGATAGTGTTGTTGTGTTCCATGATATAACAAAAGCTTTCGATTCCATTGGACATCAACATATCATTAGGACATTACAATGCTTACCATTACTAACTAATCTTAGAGAAGCATTAGTGAGCCTCCAGTCAGGAAACTCAACACGAATTCATACGAATGGAAATCAATCGAAGCAAATTGTAATGAAATGGGGAGTTTTTCAAGGTGCCCCACTATCTCCATCTCTTTTTAATCTATCAATAGAATATGTTCGAGTGAACTCAGTGAACCAGAAATTGCTGAAGAATGCGGTTATGGAATGAATAAAGATTTGAAGAATCTAGCAGTATTAGGATTTGCCAATGATACAGTTTTGATTGCTAATTCCATAGACTCGGCACTTACTTTAGTTAAAATGGCCATTAATCTTTTTGCACAAACAAACATTTTCATCAACCCAAATGAATCAAAAGCAATCATTATTGAAAAAGGAGTACTTCAAGAAACAAAATTGCAAATCGATTCGAATACATATGGAAAAAAAACTCAGAGTATTGAGTATCTTGGAATGACCTTTGACAAACATTTAACTTTTGATGAGAAAGCTACAATTACTAATCTCAACAAAATCTCAAAACTCACTTGAAGTTACATTTTGAATCCTGAACAAGAGTTAAACATATTGAATCAATACCTTTGGCCACCACAAACCATTACAAACTGCACCTTTGACAAAATCAACTCAAACATTTTTGGAAGATAAATTAGAATTTATGTGAAAGAGATAATGAATCTTCCAGATGACACACCAACCTCTTTTATTTATGCTTCGAAAAATCATTCGTGCAACGTGGGAAGAATTTTACAGCAGTATCGTTGACACATTTGGTTCTACCTTGAATGGTATGATTTCGAACTTCTTTCACTAAATTATTGTGTTTCCTGGAAGTTTTGTGACCTGATTATAGAACAATTTGTTGGGTAAGGACAATACTGGAACCTATTTGATCTGCTGATATTTTGACTTTTGAAAGTCATCTTCGGACTATAATGTAAGATGGAAATATAAAATACATAAATTAAATGTTTCACAGATTAAAATGGTGAAACATATTATTAGATACATATACAGTAACAGAAATGTAAGAATAAAATTACAGATGGTAAAATATAAATGAATATACATAAACATACATAATACACTATATTACAAAAAGATGTTCTGATTGCCAAATGCAATTTGCCACAGGGACACGGGATTAATTCCAAAAATTTCCGGGGGGTATCTATCAACAATATTAATGCATAGCAAGAGTTAAATAAAATTAAGGGATATAAAAATAAGCTAATTATTATTAGAAAGATGATCATTTAGTATGACCACCGAGTCCTTGATTACTGCTATCACTATTTTGTTTATTAATGTTTTGAGTAACTTGAAATCTTTTGTGAAATCAATGAAAAACGTTGGAATTGTTCCAGAGCTCCAATCATTAGTCCTATCACTTTGATTTCACCTAAGCCATATTTGTCTGTGAAGTAAGGAATTGTGGATTCATAAATAGTTTTCTTCTCCATGTCAACTTCTTCCGGTTGGGTATCAGACATTTCATACTGGATAGTCGGGTCGAAGATATAACTATTTTTATCTTCCCAATTCAGTGCAATGATAGCAACTCTACGTGTTGAACCATCAATTGCAAGACAACTGATCTTTTCGTAAACTTCCATTTTCTTTTTCCTTAATTCATTTGCAATCAATGTTCTTACTCGATGATGTCTCGCATTTCGTAGCAAACTTTTTTTTCTACAGAATCCAAGAACGTGTGCTAAAGTTTCAATCTCATTGCAATCAGGTGATCTACAATGGCTTCCGTTGATCCGTGCTCATCTTCACTGCATTTATCCACTCTGACAATGACAGACCATCTCTTTTCAACCGACGAAACCAAAAAGGAGGAGGTTCTCTATTCGACCCGTATATTTTATGTTTTTTCATCATATTTTTTTATGTATGATCACGCATAACTTTTTACTGAGGCGTCCGATTCCGATAATTCTTTTTTCAGTGGATAGGGTGTACTTCGAATTTGGTCCCATTTGGATTTAAAAGATGAAATCCACCCCTAAGGGTAGCGAAATGGAGGATATTGATCAATCACCCTCTGAATTCTGGTCCGTTAACCGATTCTATCAGGCATAACTTTGTACTGGAATCTTCGATTTGGATGATTCTTTTTTTAATAGATAGGGTATACCTTATATTTGGATTTCGAAAGAAATTAGCCACCCTTACGTGGAAAAATAGGGATCATTGATTTTTCACTAGTGAACATTGGCACACACTACGTAGTTGACAATGACATATATATATATATATATATATATATATATATATATATATATATATATATATATATATATATATATATATATATATATATATATATATATATCATATATATATATATATATATATATATATATATATATATATATATATATATATATATATATGACACTTTTAAAAGTCGAACTTATTAACCATATTCGGATATAAAATCAAACCTATTGATAAATGATAATTAAACACGATAAAATAAACACAATAAAGAAACCTACAAAGGGAGCGTGTATTTGTTAACTGGAATCGACTTAAAGCAAAATGGAAAGGTACATCATTATTCAGACAATATCCTCATGGAAACAAATGGATTTACATAAAAACTTTTTAACAAAAAATTAAACCGACGAAAAAAGCAACTGAAAAGCAAAAAATAAAATAAACCTTCTCAGTCTAAATGATAATTGAGCTCCTAAACTAATGTAAGTAACTGATTTTGAATCGGCGCCAAACAAACAATTATCGAATCTATGAAAGAAGTCATTAAAACGCAGCCGTGCATCTCGCTGCCACCATTTTAGCTAGTTTGTTTAGCGCCGACTCAAAATCAGTTACTTACATTAGTTTAGGAGCTCAATTATCATTTAGACTAAGAAGGTTTATTTTATTTTTTGCTTTTCAGTTAATTTTTTCGTCGGTTTAATTTTTTGTTAAAAAAATTTATTTTTACTTTTCAGTTCCGTATTTTGTCGGTTTAATTTTTTGTTAAAAAGCTTTTATTTTTAAATTTAAATTACCACCTACTTGTTTTTTTATTACTTCCGAAATACTTACTTCAACTATTACCAGTTGAATAATATGATTATCTACTTTTACTATTTGTTGTAATATAAATTATTTCCGTTGTTCTGGTTAGTTTATTTCATTACTTCGTATATCATTCCATCCTCTCATAATGTCAGTAGCGATATGTCATTGTCAACTACGTATGTGTGTGCCAATGTTCACTAGTGAAAAATCAATGATCCCCTATTTTTCCACCCGTAAGGGTGGCTAATTTCTTTCGAAATCCAAATATAAGGTATACCCTATCTATTAAAAAAAGAATCATCCAAATCGAAGATTCCAGTACAAAGTTATGCCTGATAGAATCGGTTAACGGACCAGAATTCAGAGGGTGATTGATCAATATCCTCCATTTCGCTACCCTTAGGGGTGGATTTCATCTTTTAATCCAAATGGGACCAAATTCGAAGTACACCCTATCCACTGAAAAAAGAATTATCGGAATCGGACGCCTCAGTAAAAAGTTATGCGTGATCATACATAAAAAAATATGATGAAAAAACATAAAATATACGGGTCGAATAGAGAACCTCCTCCTTTTTGGTTTCGTCGGTTGAAAAGAGATGGTCTGTCATTGTCAGAGTGGATAAATGCAGTGAAGATGAGCACGGATCAACGGAAGCCATTGTAGATCACCTGATTGCAATGAGATTGAAACTTTAGCACACGTTCTTGGATTCTGTAGAAAAAAAAGTTTGCTACGAAATGCGAGACATCATCGAGTAAGAACATTGATTGCAAATAATTAAATAGAATCGAATTAAAGAAATAAAAAAGTTATATCTTCGACCCGACTATCCAGTATGAAATGTCTGATACCCAACCGGAAGAAGTTGACATGGAGAAGAAAACTATTTATGAATCCACAATTCCTTACTTCACAGACAAATATGGCTTAGGTGAAATCAAAGTGATAGGACTAATGATTGGAGCTCTGGAACAATTCCAACGTTTTTCATTGATTTCACAAAAGATTTCAAGTTACTCAAAACATTAATAAACAAAATAGTGATAGCAGTAATCAAGGACTCGGTGGTCATACTAAATGATCATCTTTCTAATAATAATTAGCTTATTTTTATATCCCTTAATTTTATTTAACTCTTGCTATGCATTAATATTGTTGATAGATATCCCGTGTCCCTGTGGCAAATTGCATTTGGCAATCAGAACATCATGTTGTAATATAGTGTATATATGTATGTTTATGTATATTCATTTATATTTTACCATCTGTATATTTTATTCTTACTATTTCTGTTACTGTATATGTATCTTAATATGTTATCACCATTTTAATCTGTGAACATTTAATTTTTATGTATTTTATATTTCCATCTTACATTATAGTGCCCGGAAGATGACTTCATAAAAGTCAAAATATCAGCAAAGGATCAATAGTGGTTCCAGTTATTGTGCCTTACCCCAACAAAATCTTCTTCTATAATCAGGTCACAAAACTTCCAGGAAACACAATAATTTAGTGAAAGAAGTTCGAAATCATACCATTCAAGGTAGAACCAAATGTGTCAACATTTACTGATCACTTTCAACTAATTTTGCATTCAGAATTTATATAAAAAAAATATTTGCGCATAAAAAAATACATACCAGCAACTAACTTCTACAATTAAGCATATTGTCTTTCTTTACTTCCATAATAATTCAACCAAAAACTAATCATACTCGAGAAAACCTACTCAACCAACAAACAAAACAGCTGCCATCACGTCAGAGCTCGAATTGGTCAAATATATTATTTGTGAAATAAATGCAATAATAAAAAAATTTCAAAGATGCGAAAAAGAATGTTGATCTCACATTAGACTATTATGTATTTTGTTTCGACTTATCATTATTGCCATATGCAGAAATCAGTAATGAAATTAGCTCAGACAAAATAACTGGTGCGTTCGTTATCTATAATATTGATTAGATTTTACTGCATACTTTGTAACAATTGGCAATTATCTGGAAGCAGCTAGACATTTTTTCTCTATGGACTCCATGTTTATTTATTTGCAATTTTCAAAACATAATGTTCGTGGGACTATGGGGTTTGTTTTTTGCTAAACATTTTCAGTCTAATGGCAAAATCCTTCAGTTTTAACGAGTATACGGAAGGAACTTTCTTATAATCGTAACTGATACAATTGGCTATAATAATTAGTGTTCGTGTTTTATACCTTTCACTAGGTGTTTCTATTCAGATCCTGGTCCCCAAACGGTTTAAAAGCATGATTGTGAGTAAGGTAATGAAATAAGTCTCATAAATATTGTTTCATTCATTTTTTTATGCAAAACATGATTCCATATTCGATTCAGACAACTGCAGGCTGATTATAATAGTCAAGATACATGCAGATATTACATAAAATGTAGGCAGACATTGTAAGGCCAGATCCATTTCATTTTCCCACAACAACAACATTAAAATAAAAAATAACTAAATTCTCATTCATTCAAACCGATTAAAACAAAATTTGAAAAGAACCCTTATTATGTTAAATGAGTTTTGGTATTCTTTTAAAATAATGTCGTCCACGTCCAATTCTCTGAATATAAAGGTTTTGTTAATTCAATTATAGTTTTCGATATTCTGAATGTCATCAGTATTTTAGGAGATCAAAAATCTCCTTAAAATAACCCATATATTAAATTCTAGTTATTGGATACCTATTCCTTGGAAAATGAAGGTGAAAATCCGTGGAATTTTAGAACGGGAACACAGTATATTTGAATGAAATTGATTCATTCATTTTCACAACCCTGTACGATCATGCTGTCGAATGCAAATCGATTTTGTTTTCTTCAATAGAACAGTTTTAGCTGCTTCTTCCGTTCATGATGGAAAGGGATATTCTATTTTCTACTTGGAATTTTTTTATTTTCTATTCTTTGAGTTGATAAAAGCTTATATTTTGCCAATTTTCTTTATTTTTGGCATCCCATTTAGTTCCATACCCGCTTGAACATCATAAATAAATAACTTCCCGGACCTCTTGATGGTTGGGGCATATAGCCTGTGGTCATGATTCACAAAACGAGACAGAATCTGTCTCATCCGTAGAACTATCGTCAGATAATGGGTATACAGAATAACTGCCACAAACTCCTAAGAAGCTACCTTTCTTCCAGAAATCAGTCTGTGAAGGTCGGTGACTCACTCAGTCGAAAGGAAAAAATTAGTTACGGTGTTCCTCAAGGCAGCGTGTTAGGTCCACTATTATTCAACATCTACATTAACGGCCTGTTCTCACTCCGGAGTAGCGGAGAAATAACCGGATTCGCGGATGATACAGCTATTTTCTACAAAGCACACGACTGGGATGAGTTAAAAATGAAAGCGCAAGAGGACTTCAACAAAATCAAAAAGTGGATGGATTATAAAAAAATAACGATAAATTTACAAAAAACTAATTATTTGCCATTTACATGCAACAAAATTAATACTCCGCCTTTTAGCATGGTTTAAGTGAAAACCAAAAACACCTCACTGACAATTATGCCCAAGACAAACATTAGGTATCTATGGGTTATAATAGACACACATCTCAGATGGGATTGTCACATAGACTACGTAATAAGAAAACTGCGAAGTATTTTGCACGTATTTAAATATCTGAAAAAATATTTACCAGCACAGTACCTCAGAACTCTTTATTACGCACTAGTGGAGAGCCATTTACAGTATGGTATAGCAGCATGGGGTGGAGCTCTGAGAAGCCATATCAACGCACTCGAGATTTTTCAAAAAAGATTTCTGAAACTATTATTGTCAGAATCACACAGATACGGTTCAAATTTACTATACTCAGAAGCCAAAATATTTGACATAAGGCAATTATATTTTTATAAAGTCAATTTAAAATACCATCAAAACAGACACTCAGCCAAAATACCTATCCACACCTACTGCACACGAAAACGGCATCTTCACACAATCCCAGTTGTACATAAGTCGGTTTCAAAAAGATCATATTCATACATGGCCCCCAAGCTGTATAATTCGCTACCTGACACCGTCAAAACATGGAATGGCCTACTACCATTCAAAAAAGAATTAAAAAACAATATCCTCCATAAACCCAGGAAAATGATTAAAAACTTAACGGAGAACGCATAATATTTCGTGTGACTAATGACTAACTGTACCTCTTATCAACTATTATTATTATAATTATTAATCAACAAAATACTTATAAACGTAACCCATTTTGACATGCACTCATTCTTGTTTATACATACTGCGAATTACAATATTTATTCTTTATTCTATGTTCTACAAATACCTAGTACAAATAAGTCCTACATGTCCTCTATACATATATGTAAAAGTCCTACTTATGTTTATTTCTCGAAACAAGTATTAATTTACTTATCGAGTATCATTTATTGTTAAACTATATGAATCCTTAGAATAGATATAATCTAATTTCAAACAAAGACAGATATTTCATCGATTTTATATTTACTATATCTTAGAATCTTGTACCTTATTATTATTATTATAACTATTAACAATAAAAAAAAATCTGCTCAGTAGTTCATTGAAATTCGTCGAGAAAGTTGGACTTCAAAGACCTGACGAGGAAATATATGATAGGAATAACCTGTCAAATGAACGTTTTGGTTTCTGAAGAGCTCATTCTACCGTTCTTCAGATCTTGAGGCTGATGGAAAATGCCACCCGCGAGTTGAATAGCAATACATGCGCTCAAATCTTACTTTAGAAAATCTCCAAAGCAGTTTCCATCCAGATAAAATAAATATAAATAGAGTTACTGCATACTTAATTTGGAAAGCCTTAAAATTCAATTCCAAAATTGAGCAAAACAAACAATGCGCCTATTTTTCTATCTGACTCAGTCACTGAAAAGGTGACGTCATTAGTTGAGTCAAAATATGGTATAACACACTGCTGTGTTTTGATTGACTTTACCGAATAACTCTCGCATATGTAGGTTGGCCCAAAGTGACTTCAATTTTTGAAGAATACCAGCGAATTACCGAATACAACCTACAATAGATGGACTCGACTTAGCATCGGAAACTTACTAGGAATTCCTTGATTACTCATTACTCAGCTCGATAATTTGGGTGAATAGTCGGTCGTTATCTCAGCGTATACCCCGAGGACATTTTTAATAACATATATAATAACATACCTCTCTCAATCTTCTCCAAAAGAGGCCCAGATCCTCTCTCTGCGTCTGGAATGCTGGGAATCTTAGGTTTTTCTTCCCCGGTGTGTTTTCGGCGTTCACTTATCACCAAAAGTTGCCCTTAACACAGGTAAGACTTTCCCAATTTCTCAGTATTTCTCAAGAAAACGAACTGATTCTATAGATGGCTTTTATTGAGGAAATTAATTATGTGGATGAAATAAATACGTAAAGGAAATTAATTTTGTGACATTTTGTGACTCAAGACTAGATAAAATGAATAACACTACAAAATAAATTGAGTGAACTAAGTTAATTGAGTAACACTATGCAACCAATAATTTATGATATTAAACCACACGAAACTCAGCTACTGTCGACAGTTGTGAAATTCTACTTAGAACAAAGAATTCCACGATTTCTGGTGAACGAAATTTGGTACTTATCTGAAAGGACTCCCCCGTGAAACCGACTAGTTTAAATGACCGAAACACTAACTCGCACGTAGGCACTTATCTCAATACGGAGCTAAATGAATTTTTGACTTTTCTCTATCCCAACCGAAAAGAAAAAGGAACTACTGACTTTCTGGTTAGTTAGTTTAACCCGGGCCACGATGAAATATCAACTGACTATTTTTCTACGGGAATTTCCTACGTAAAATTTATCTTACTAAGTTCTTTGAGAACCCCCCACTTGAGTCAAATTTCGACAGATAAAAATAATTTCAGCCCCTATTTTACAACGTATCCGTACTTGAGTAATTACCTAACCAATGGGGTGGGATTTTGCAAAACTATAAACAAATTCGTAATGACTCCGTCGACCAATCCCGAGTCTACTCGTGGGTGGGCTACTGCTTGATCTTCGTCATCCGAGAGGTGGCGCCTCCCGTTATTTGCGCGGTACTACTTCGCACTATGTAGTTATCTGTACTACTTCAGTGGTTTCGAACAATCATTCCTAATTTTCCTCTGAATTCTGACAATGCCCATAAGTGGTCAGGCTTCGAAAGATCAACTTCTTGGGAGAAGATTGACCAAAAACGTGCGCTCTCGAAGCTCCTGGGCATGTCATTAAGCCCTTATGCAAAATACATAAATTCGTAAGGGTGTCGACCTCTTCGCTGAAGAATCTAGATATCACGCATATTCGTATATTATTGCTGAACATTGAATATAGACTTCCCATGGTCTGACTACCCCAAAATTCCTGATTTATGGTAGGGAAGGAAGGATTTCAAGCTTTTACGAGCGTTCATGGTTCTCGTTGCGCGTATTGCTCGCAGGTGTAGAGATTTGTTTTCAAGGATTTCGTCTTCGACTTCTTACATAGCTAACCTGCGTTCCAGATGTCAAGGTTTCCCAAATCTGTGATTGTTTAACTCACTCAAATCCAACTGGTTATGGCGTCGGATTTCCACCCTTAAAAAAAAAGTTTTTAGGACCCGAGTATGGAAATCTGCTATTGAACCCGGTGATATATTCTTATAGGGTGATTCCTCCAATTTGGTTACAATGGAGAGCTTTGCTTGTTTTATTAAATTTTGGAATCAAATCTTGAAGTATAAATTTTTTTCTCCGTTTTTTTTCTTTTCGACAAACTCTAGCCCTAAATGGTATACATCCAAATGTATAGTTGCCTAATTTGTACGGAGCACTCATTATATTGAACTTGTACTTCTCAGCTTCCATTCATAATATCGTTGATGATGGAAATATTCATGAATGTATGCAATATACGAAGATTAACCGCAGTAAGAAGTATACTAGAAAAGTAAGTATCCGCAATAACGCGCTGATTTTGGGAAGATCTGCTTCAGAATGTTTCGCTGAGTGGAGCCAATGATCAGTTCAAAAGAATTTCATTCAATATTATATAATAATAATGATAATAAATTATTGAATTTTTCAATAGTTCGGTACAGTTTCTGCAGATGGTAATTTTTATAAAGGCACATCTTTTAATGATAATAATAATTCTAACCAAATGAACAGAAGAGGAATTGTGTAATATACAGATAGTTTCATTGTCTGCAGGAGATGGGACCTGTGCGTAGACTCTGATTTATATTAGGTTTTGAACTAGATAAATTGTGTGTGAAAGGATTCGTTTCTCTTGGATTTGCTAATCTATGAATCTCTGGTCGAGACTTTGCAAGAATCCATCTGTTTTTTTTTAATATGTTTTTTGTTATTTATGTTCTTCATATCCACTGGGAAAGCGTTATGAAGTTTTGATCCTAAATCCTCTAGGGACCGCAACACCAGTTTTTCTGAACAATGTGTTGTGACTGTGGTTGATATTGATCAGTTTATATTTGTGTTCGTGTTGTCGCAGGATATTTTTCAGAAAGAGTTGCCTTATATCAATTTTCGGGTTTCATTATAGAGCTAGTCAGTGCTATATCTCCATGATTTATTCAATACTATTTTGAATACGTTTTTGTACTAGTTCTAGGTTAATTAAGTGTGTTTTGTGTGCCCCGCCCCATGCTATGTTACCGTTGTTCAGGTGCGTCTCTACGAGTGAGTGGTAGATTATTTCCATTTGTCGAGTCTCTAAGATATATGGAAGCTGTTTTAATTTGAATGATAAACTGCTGAGTTTTTTCGTGACATATTGTATATGTTGGTCCCATCTTAGTTGGTTGTCAACAAAAATTCTCAGGAATTTAAAGGTAGGTAGGTACCCTTTGAATTTCCACGCTTTCATTTTTTATTTGTAGGCTTGTCGTTGGAAGCTGGTCAAGTTTGACGCGTTGGAAGTGAAAGATTTAAAGTGTTTTTTTTTATAATTTACTGACAACAATTTTTTTCTGAACCATGTAAATAATTCCCGTTCTGCTTTTTCTTTCACTTACTCATTACACTTCCTGTAGAGAAGAGCTATGAACGAAATAAGTACCAGAAATCTTGATCTGAGACTAGAGTTTGAATCAATTTCAAAATGTCCCTTTTGTCCAGAGCCTGCCTATTCAAAGAGTTGCAAACCGGGATTTTGAGAAACTTCCGATCCCTTCCTTATATAGAAAGTTCATTGAGTTCGTAGAGTTCGAGTACTTCTTCAGAAAGAAAGTAATCGATTAAGTTGGTGAAAGTGACGAATGGTAGGAGAATTTCATATTTTCATTGGTACACTCGTCGAGAAAAGAATAATCACGATTCGAAACACTGGAACATAACGCGACTCATTTGGAATTAGTTACGTGCTTACAGCCTAAGTTTCGTACGTGATATTCATATCTAAAAATTGAATCTCACGACTAGCAAGGCAATAAACTGAAAACATGGAGCCCAAAGTTTCATACTAGAGTGTTTGCTTTTTTCCCGCGTACTGAAAATATACCATTTGACTTCGTGAAATCCAATGCCTATAGATGGTGGTCCACAAAAAGCAGTCTGAATAAAACCAATCGATATATGTAATTCTTTTCCCTTTGCAGGATGGATCAATGCTTTTCTGACTTGAGGAATCTCTTACTTTTTCATTGTTTCCAAAGCTCAGTGAGGTGAGTGATGATTCTAGTCCTATTTGGAACAATGAAAAGTTCTTTTTCCGCCAACCATTCCTCTGCTCTGTTTTATGAAGGTTTTTGAAATGATTAATTATAGAAGAAAATCCTCAAAAATTCAAGAATATTGTACATTTCGCCCCATTTTTCAATGATGAATACATTTATATCACTTAAAAAGTTTGTTTGGAGTCAAAAGAGGCTTTTTAGGTGCTATAAAAATTACCGTAGTTCGATTCGATAGTCATGTGGTACAAGTTTTATTTTCGATAGACCAAAGGAAAAAGAAAGAATTGTAATAAAAAAAAATAAAAATAAAAATTGATAGAATCGATTATATACCACATATAGCTTAAAGCACCATGAAAAAAAGTTGTGTGGCTGAAGAAGCTCTATCATATTGGTCTATCATTCTTTCATTGTCGTTCACTATGGCAGGTTCACAATCTCAAAGCTCTCTGACCATCAGTTATAAATGTTGTTAAAATAAACCTTTTCTGCAGTATGTCTGCACAAAGTGTTCAAGTGTTTTCCATGAGACCTGCCTGTAAACAAACTTCAAGAAAAAAGTAGTTTTTGTGAATGGAAACACAATAATCTGCTGTGAAGATAAGAATACATCTGCCCAGGACGAACAGACCAGCATATTGGAGCAAACAATTAGTGAATTAGCTGAAGAAGGTGAGATAAATAAAAATTACATCAAAAAACTGATTAAAGGAAGGGATCATTTTTCACAACAAGCTATGGACATGGAAACTGAAATCAATTATCTGTTAATAACTCAAAAAAAGACAGTGAAAGAAATGGAAGATACGATTAAGGAATTGCAAAAACAGATTAGGAAAACAATTCCACAAAACGCTGTTAGTACGCAAACTGGTCTCATGTGTAGTCATAAATCGACAATAACGGAGGAATATACCAGGGGCGTAGATAAACAGGAAATAAATACATGTGATCAAGAAACACAGGTTTTGCTGTTTCGTGACCCAGATTTCTGTCCTGTCGTTATTGAAGAACTTAAATGAATCTAGGCGAAATAAAAATAAGATTCTTCTTATTTCAAATTATCATGGCGAAAATATGGCCCAGAATCTTAATAATGAAACACTTCAAAATTATGAAATTCAGTCTCTGATAAAAACAAATGCTAGCAACGACGAGTTGCTTAAAACTGTAGAGGAAAGTGTTAACAACCTGACAAAGTCAGAGATTCTGTTGTTATGGTCCGAAGACACTGATGTAAATGAAATGAAAAATATATTAAATAAGATAACGCACACAAACATCATTGTCATGACTGAACCTTACTGTTACAATGAGGGCAAAAATAATAATAAGATTTATGAACACAATTTATTTTTGTCAAAAGCAATTCATAGATTGCAGTCACCTACAACATATGTTTTTGAATGCAATAGTCACCTAAGAAGATCAAACTTTCATAGAAATGGTTATAACCTGAAGGAAACCGGTATATTCTTCTTGAGCAGAGCTATAGTGAACTATATCAAAACCAAAGTAAAAATGATAAAAACTGTGAAAAAAACTGGAAAGAAATCCAGGGAGAAATAACACTCGGTGAGAAAATTAATTTGGAAGTTTACGTCACATCCGAACATCTACAAAATGAATCTCTAGTACTAAAAAATGACCCGTAATGACCCGCAGAATATTTTTATGATCCCACAGCTCGCTCAGTTGGAGGAAAACCACGATGTAACCAATACACAAAATTTTATATATCCCCGTCTGTCCCAAATTCAATTTTAGCTGAAAATTCACCGATTCTTCCATAAAAAAGTCTTCTTCATCAAAACATTCAGTGCCTAAGAACCAGTACGAACGAATTGGAAAGACTACTAATGGACTATGAAATTAACTTCTTGTGTATTACTGAACATTGGTGTTGTGAAGAAGAACTTAAAGTTAGTGGTGTCAATGGTTATAAACTAATATCAAATTTCTGCCGTGAAAGAGGTAGACACGGTGGTACGGCTATTTACTGCAAAGAGGGTATTGACGGTCACTTAAGAAAAGACATTTATGACTTATCAGTTACTAATAACTTTGAATGTGCTGGCTCCGAATTTTATCTGGATAACTCCTTATACCTTATAGTTTGTATATATCGCCCCCCAAATGGGGATTTACCGTTGTTTTTTGGGAAAATGTCTGTCCTACTTTCCCTACTTTTGAGAAGTAACGGCTTGTTTATCATAGCAGGGGATTTTAATTTGAATGTAAGAGCAGAATCGAAAAAAAAATCTGAATTCTTAGATATCTTAAACTCTTTTGATGCTGTCCTAACCATTAATGAACACACTCGTGTTATAAACAGATCTGGAACGTGTATTGATAATATTATTGTCAGAAAGGAACTTAAATATACCTCAAATATTATAGACACTTGCCTCTCAGACCATCGAGCCCAACTCATAACTATCAAACAGCCTATATCGACCAGAAGCAAAAATTTCATTCATAAAAAAATATTCTCAGATAAAAATATTGAAAGTTTCATATCAGAAATTGGACGACTCACCTGGCATGAGGTTTTGAGCGAAGCTGATACTAACTCGAAATGGAATATATTCTTAAGTAAATTTTGTGATATTTTCAATTCGTTTTTTCCTATTAAAAAAATCAAAAATAAACCAAAAAAAAACGAAATTTGGATATTCAATGAAGAAATCAAAAGAATGAAAGAAAAAGTTAGCACCTTGCAGAATTCATGGTTTGTTTGAAACAAACCATGAATTCAATTATGATCAAAGTAAAATTTTGGTAACTGAAACCATTACAAAAAAAAAGAGAATTCCTAGAAATGATTCATATAAAAAAGAACCCAAACTCCCTAGATGATAAAACCGATATTAGACAACTAAGTAAAGTATACCACAACATTATATGAAACGTCACCCTTTCATTCAAAAAAACAAGAGCATCCCAGCCTCCTCTCTCAATTTCAAACAGCTTAAGAAAATAATAGTCCAACAAAACACCTCGAACACAAAAGTGTACAACCAAAAGACGAAACGAACAAACCAAACAAACGAATAAACCTCGCAGAAATTCGACAACGAAACATACAAACTAACCACCGTCCATTTTCCTAAATCCAAGCGGCGCATGGTCATTGTTGAAAAGATAAACCAAACTACAAGTGAATACTCAAAGAATAACACAAAAATGTGTAAAATGAAACGTTCCAATCATGATGGCCTATTTGGTCAATTTATTGTCTACCTGTTGGAATCTGTGTTATAAAAAGGTAACATAACCCCTCCACTTTACATCTCTAAAATGTATTTATATTGTTTAAATTCTATTATAGACTTAAAAAAAGCCTGGAGGCTTCCAGGAGAAACGTCGTGAGTAATTAAAAAACACAGATTCTATACTGGGTTTTATTTTTATATTTATACAGAACCAATCCCCAAGAAAATACCCCTATGATATATATATATATATATATATATATATATATATATATATATATATATGAAGAAATAGTTTTGTTTCGACTTCAAGGGAGCTTACCATCCGCCTGACCAACCTGAAACAAACCTCTCAGAGTGCTAATACCTACCGGCAAGGATAAAAATGTGAATTGCACGAAATTTCCTACCTACGAACTCCACAACACAATGTTGAGTTTCACTCCGCAAATTATAGATGTCGCATCTATAATTTTGTGTATTTCACGTATATATATATATATATATATATATATATATATATATATATATATATACCGGGTGTCCCAGTATACCTGTTCCAATGGATTATCTCAGCCATTTCGAAAGATAAAAATATGAACATTTCATGATCTACAATTCGTTGAAGGAACCTTCAACTGAGAGGAACAAAAATTGAAAGTCACTTCCTGTTCGACCGAAAGTGACTCTGACTTTTTTATTTCAAATAGCACCCTGTATATTTTTTGCAATTTTTTATTTCTACTCAAAATTATCTTTCCAACGATGTATCACACTTTGTATTTTACATTTGATTTGATGGAGAAAACGTCAATTGAAATTTCAAATTGAAAGAATTGCAGTAGGCTATGATATTTTGTGTAATCTTCGTCTGTAGCATTTTTTCTTTCGAAGACAATACGCTCCCTATGAAATGATCCACTTGTTGCCAAATTCGAAGCCAAGCGTGTGAAATACATAGCGCTTGGCATTCGTGTATCAGGGTATTTCTCTCTGTATGCACGTAGGGAATGTTGGTTTCTCTGACACGCACACAACTATTGAGAATAATTAACTGTCAAAGTTATAAACAAATGTATTCAAATGTTTCCATGTCACACTAAGGTTTTCATTAAGAATTATTAATTC
This sequence comes from Gonioctena quinquepunctata, assembly GCA_018342105.1. NCBI lineage: Eukaryota > Metazoa > Arthropoda > Insecta > Coleoptera > Chrysomelidae > Gonioctena > Gonioctena quinquepunctata. The sequence continues at coordinate 1,049,956 of JAFIRS010000088.1, forward strand.
ATCCAGTTCTACTACAATTCTAATAATTTTAAATTTGACATTCTCTTCATCATCTCGAATGCAAAATTATTCATGAATTATCAATCATTATTGAAGTCAAAATCAAGAATACACAAAATATCATAGCCTACTGCAATTCTTTCAATTTGAAATTCCAATTGACGTTTTCTCTATCAAATCAAATGTAAAATACAAAGTGTGATACATCGTTGGAAAGATAATTTTGAGTAGAAATAAAAAATTGCAAAAAATATACAGGGTGCTATTTGGAATGAAAAAGTCAGAGTCACTTACGGTCAAACCGGAAGTGACTTTCAATTTTTGTTTTCCTCAGTTGAAGGTTCCTTGAACGAATTGGAGATCATGAAATTTTCAAATTTTTATCTTACGAAATGGCTGAGATAATCCATTGGAACAGGTATACTGGGACACCCGGTATATATATATATATATATATATCTAGGGTGACCCAGGTTATTTTCAATTCAATAGGATGTCATGGAAACAAGAATTATAATTAGATTAAATGTCAATCTGACAAAACGTTCAGTTATATTTTGTAAAGTTCCAATTTACAATAGTAAAATGAGTCTGCAATTGAAAGAAAAATTCAAGCCGCAGAAATTACAGAAGACATCCGCATCCTCAGCTGCGAATCCACGAGTGAATACCGTCAAGGAGGCGATGAAAAGGATAGATTATTGCCATTGGGCAAAACAGTAGCTACTGGGTTATAGAAAATTCTTATTGGGTTACTAATTGTGAAGATTAGTATTCAGAGAAAGTTAACAACGTATGGTGCAGAGTTTTAGGGGGCCAAATAATTGCTGCTTTTATTTTAATAACTTTAAATATTTAAGTTAACCTTAACAATATGGAATTATGGGATGTAATTGAAAAATTTTCGCTTACTGTGTGACAAGAGATGTTTCACCAGCTTGATGGTGCTTCAATCCATAATTCCAGAATTGTTCGACAGTACTTGAACGAGCGTTCTCCAATGTGCCAGATTGGAAGACATAGTTATGAATTCTGGCCTCCTAGGTCCTCCAGTATTACACCATTAGATTTTCATTTTATATCTGGGGAACCCTAGACAATAAAGCTCAACAAATAGAGTTCAAAAATTGAGAAGAAGTTTATGCCAAAATAAGACGAGCCTGTCGTGGAATCGCCATTCCAGAGCTGAGAAGAGTAGCCAAATTCATACTGTTGTCCTTTCACTTATTTCAATAACCAAAAGTTAACAGTTTGCTTTGTTCTCTCTTGAAATGTATTTTTTCCAAATCGAATTGTTTCCATTTCCATAGCATCCCATTGAATTGGAAACCAAAATTGTAATCGTATGGATATTGAAAAAATTTATGCGAATTTTGTAATTAAATTTGGTATTGGGGCTCAAAATCTTGAACAACTTTTTCCAATAATGATATTTTCAACGCGAAGCAAAACATCAGAAATGGACCCCATTTGGGCCGTGTGTCAGTTGGTAACTCAAATTTGAGTTGGCTGTTTCGAGATGTACGCCTCATATAGGACTACAATTGTGCCAAAAATTGTGGATTTGGACTTATGAAGAAAAGTGACTCTTGAAGGAGTAGGCTGACTGAGACCTCAGTGTGAAAATCACTCACGTTCTTTACCGTTATCGATATTTTTTAATTTTTTCCAGCTTTCAAATTGCTCCAAAATATCGTGGAGCCGAAACATCGGAATTTCCAGACGCCTTTCAACCCGAACTTTGCATATTCAAAATAGTATTCATAATAGATGACTTGAAAGTGTGAAAATACAAATGACAATAACTTGACTGATTCAAATGCACCATCCTATATCTCAATGCATCATTGCATGGCATTTCTCGGGAGCTTTCCGATGATATTGTCAAAAGACAAATTTCCAAATATATGTCAATTTCAAAATTGTGAATTTTACCAACAGAGCAACTGGAAGCATTCACATTTTCATTTTCTTTTGTTGGAATTGATTTATTTGGACCTATGACTGTTGCAGTGCGACGAAGAATTGAAAAGAGATATGGTGTATGGTGTAGCTGCTTCTTCAGATACAAAGTTTCCAAAGGGAAGAAATCTCGAAACAAATTGGAGCTTATTCATTCAGATCTCTGCGGACCAATGTCAGAGGAGTCATATGGTGGAGCAAAATACCTACTGACGTTTATCGATTATTGTACCAGGAATATTTTTGTATATTTTTTGAAATCCAAAAATGAAGTAACAAATACTTTCAAAGATTTCAAAGCTATATCAGAACTGACAATGGAGGTGAATATGTGAACAAGGATCTCCAAAATTCCTTGAAAATTAATTGTATAAGGCATCAAACCACAATTCCATATTCTCCACAGCAAATTGGTTTAGCAGAACGGACTGATAGATCTATTTGCGAAATGTCAAGATCTATGATGCAGGATGCGAATTGTTCTGAAAGTATATGGGCAGAAGCGTGCAACTCAGCTGTTTACCTAAAAAATCGATGTCCTCATAGTGGTATAAATTATCAGTTACCAGAAGAATCATGGACGAATCAGAAAGTGGATTTGAGTCATCATAAGATATTTGGTTGCAAGGTTCATATACCCAAACAGAACACTATACCAGCCATTCGGAGATTTATGTGCAGAAGACGTCAACCAAAGGAATTCAGGACCGATAATGGAACTAACTTCGTTGGGGCAGAAAGGGAACTCGAAGAGTGGATTCAAGGGTGGAATCAAAATTCAATTTCTGAAGAACTCACTTCAAAAGGTATCATCTGGAAGTTCAACCCTCCAAGAGTTCCACATATTTGTGGAGCGGATGGTACAATCTGCCCTACCCTGAAAATTAGTCTGAAAACAATCAATACGAAAGAAGATGTATTGACTTCGTTTTTGGCTGAAATCGAATATATTGTCAATTCAAGGCCGTTGACACATATTTCTGTAGATGCAAATAAACGAGAGGTAATATCACCCAATCATTTTTTACTGCTAAGACCTGGTGATATGAAGTCTTATGGTGATGTTGCACTCTCATGCAGAAAATAATGGCGAACTGCCCAGGCATTGGCCAATAGTTACTGGAGGCGTTGGGTCAGAGGATACAGACCCACTCTCATTCAGAGGCAGAAGTGGCACGATAAAACTATTCCTATCAAAGTCGGAGATATAGTTCTGGTTATTGACGAGGAGGCACCAAGGAACCAGTGGATGATAGGACGAGTTGAAGAAACATACCCTGCCAAAGATGGTATCATAAGGGTTGTCCAATTAAAAAATATTGAAAAAACTTTTTTGCGACTAGTAGCAAAGCTCTTATTCTTCCTGTGAAATAGAACTTGGTTCAGTTTTTGTTTTGGGGTGGAGAATGTTGAGGACGAAATGAATATTTTATACCCTGTATTTACTTTTTATGTAAGAGAAGGAAACAAGTTGTTTTAGACAATAATCAATGTCAAGTGTTTTTTAATTGTGGAAGGGTTTCAATGAAAAGTAAAAATACAGTCCAAATAACCATAATTATCGAATAATAGCAATTACAAGCAGCCTTTGTAATTACTTTTATTTTCGAAGAATCAAAATGCACATACATTGTGGATCATAACAATAATCAAAACTAATGTTACCATAAAAAAATTACCAATATTTCATCATTTTCAATAACTAGTCAATAATTGATACAGTGTCATACATATTAAATTGTGCCCTATTTAATTCGATACATTTATCGTATCGTCTTCTGATGTTAGCCATAACATTTGATAATTGGTATGGTGTTTTATTTCCGTGCAAGCCTGCCTTATGCTTCCACCCAATTCTTCTTCGTTGGTTGGACGGATTTTGTAGACTTTGTCTTCAAAAAACCACCATAGAAATAAATCGAGAGAAGTCGGGTGACCTGGAAAAATTCAATCAATCCACTATCTCGCCCTATCCACTCTCCCAGAAATCTGCAGAATTAAGTAACATTATTATAAAAAATGTGCCTTCTGCAAAAATCCCCCTGTATGAACTCATTACTTCAGAAATATTTTTCATATCGACCCATATTTGGGAAAGTGCGAGTGGTGCTGCTTAAACTGGGCCGCACTGTATATTAAGATTACTTTTTGTAAATGAAATCTACACCTAATTATGAATTCGACGTCATTCATTTGGAAATTTTCTTTTTGTAGGCCGGATTGTTTCCGTCATTTTTTATCTTTGGATTAAATCGAGTATATTACTATTAAAAATGTATGACAAATTCTTATTTTCGGTAATACGGTAATCAGTAAAGAAGATTTCGCGGAAAATTTATTGGGAGTTTGATTGCGTGAACAGTTACTTAAATCCGTGAACTGAATTTGCTAATCAATAAACAATGATGATGTGATTTATTGACTCGGAGAAAAGTTGAACAAACATAGGTAAGCACCAATTGTTATTTCGAAAAGTAGTTATGGTGAAATTGATATTTGTTTTATTAGAATACTTTTTAGGATATAAGAGAGATCGTATGATAACTATGAATTATTATTATTCATCATACTACTATTGTGAAGAGGTGAATCGCTAACAACAACCAGTTCTGCAGGAATCCATCGACTGTTAATCGAGTTGAAACCTCTAAGAATAATATTTATGGTCTTATCAGAAAACATGAAAAATAGTAAATCATTGAAACTATTGAGCGGTTTCAGAGGAAACACATCCAGTCTCCTGGGAATCTCGATTGTCATACGGGGAAATTGATGAAATAATCAGTGAAAGAAGGCTTCTGCAGTGCCTCCTAATCATAATATACATCAATAGTGTACTGAAGTATGATACTTGTGAAATGCTTGTACTGTAGTGCTGATAGCTGAAACGCCCCTATGATCAAAAGAAATACTATAATATAAATTACGGAAACACATTTTCATAATTCTAGTGCAATGTTAATGCACTGCCCCAGTAGTGATGTGGATGAGAAATAGGTTATTGGTGTTGGAATACCAAATTTATTATACCACTCTGTCATTGCCAATTTTGATATATAAAGTTTTTCTCAAGTTACTGAATTCAAAATGAGCTATCCAGAAAGTACTGAAGTTTATTATAATTGAATTAATCAGGTTATGGGCCCAGAGTACATGTAGTTCAGTAATATCGTTAATTTCATCAGTTGCCACCATGAAAAATATTTTTATTTCAACGTCTCACTGATTATGATTGAAAAAATCTAAAACACAAGATACCATTATTCGATAGATCAAATTTTGATAATTGGAAGTTTCGCATGGAAATTCTACTGGAAGAGTTGGATTTGCTCGTAACACAGCTGTAAACTAGCGTGATGATCAGTATAACCCCAGGAGATGATGAAGATACGAAAGTAAGGCAAGAAAATGAGTTGTGAAAACTACAAAAGGCTGCCAGCAAATGTAAATACCAAATGATTAAACTAATATTGGATGGCCATTTAGAGAATATGATATTTGGAATGTTCTGAATAGTGCATTCAAAAGGAAGGGAATGCTGAGAAAAACGTTGTTAACAATGGAATTCAAACCAACTGTTGAAACACTCAGTGGCCAGTTCCTGATGTTTGATAAACTTATTCGAAATTTCTATCAAGTTGGGCGACCTTGCAAGAATCAGATATATGCAATTTACTCCTAACTGTGCCTTCTGAATATGGGGTAGTTGTTACTGCCCTAGAGACGATATGTACTGAAAAATGTTCTCGAATTCGTCAAAAATAGACTTCTAGATGAAGAATCTGAACGTTCAGTCACCAAAGACTCAAGGTTTGTCGCCTCAACTTCCGAAGCATTTTCGGACCCTTTGAATAGGTACAGTAATGTTCAGATAAAAACCAATAAGAGTAGTGAATTCAGAAAACATCCTTTTGCATTTAGATGACATGGATGTGGTTTAATGGGACATAAACAAAGCGAGTGTAGGAGAACTAGGAAATTTGGTAGTTGAGAATTCTAGGTGGAATAGAAAATGATAAATTTTGTTTTTCAGTTTTCACCGACAATCAGCACAAAATAAGTTGGTTCGTAGACTCTGGGGCGTCGAAGCATATGGTAAATGAGGATATGTTTTTAACTGACATTCAAATACCAGAGGAAACTATGAACATTCGAATTGTAAAAAATGGTCAAATAAGAGTTCTTTTTGTGTCAGGATTTGAATCGAATATATTGTCTGTGAGAAAATTGGAAATGATTGGTTTTAAAGTGAAATTTTTCCAATAAGAGGGTGTTTTTTTCTAATATTGTGGCTGAAGCAAACAGGAAATGAAAATTATACGAACTTGACTTCATCTTAAGGTGGTTTCCCCACGAGACAGTTGAATAAGGCATACGTATTGTTTAACATGTGAACAACACCTCTATAAAATTTCAACAAGTTTCACCATCCCGAACCCGAAATATATATAATTGAAGTTGACTCGATTAACACGTAACATATGGACCATGTATAGGCAAACAGTACATTAATTCTACCGTTAGTACTAAAATGTTTGAACGAAGGGGTGGAGGAAAATATTGTGAAAAAAAAAAAGTGATTGACCATCTAGTTTGACAGATATAATCTCGAGAAGTACTAAGGTTTAGACTGCATACGATATATTTTGCAAGCGAACGAGCGAATGGTGGGGAACGGAGAGACGGAAAGTGTACGCACGGCCAGGCGCTAAGTGATTGACCATCTAGTTTGACAGATATAATCTCGAGAAGTACTAAGGTTCAGGCTGCAAACGATATATTTTGCAAGCAAACGAGCGAATGGTGGGGAACGGAACGGAGAGACGGCAACAGTGTACGCACGGCCAGGCGCTAAGTGATTGACCATCTAGTTTGACAGATATAATCTCGAGAAGTACTAAGGTTTAGGCTGCATACGATATATTTTGCAAGCGAACGAGCGAATGGTGGGGAACGGAACGGAGAGACGGCAACAGTGTACGCACGGCCAGGCGCTAAGTGATTGATCATCTAGTTTGACAGATATAATCTCGAGGAGTACCAAGGTTTAGGCTGCATACGATATATTTTGCAACCGAACGAGGAATGATGGGGAACGAGACGGAGAAACAATAAGGGGGGAAGGAAAGTGTACGCACGGCCAGGCGCTCAGTTCGAACAGCTCACATGCGTCGTCTGTATAGGCAACATTTTCTGTGTGTTGAGGCATAGCCCGGATAGTTCCGTCAAAAAGTTTACTCGCAATGTCAGATCAAAAATACTTTTAGAATAAATTTTACGAAATCAAAATCAATCAAATCAATCAAATTTTAATAATTTCCTAATTCAACTGTCTCGTGGGGGAATCACCTCAAACAATGAAATTGCCAATTTTTGTTCCGCAGATGAAAGTATGGAATTGTGGTACAAGCGAATGGGCCACATCAATCATGATACTTTGAAAAGATTAAAAAACATTGTATTGTCAAAAATGTATCGAACACCCCGTAGAGTAAATCAATGAGTATAATTTCCAAGTGGGTCACAATGTTGTTAGTCTGCAAAACACGAATTAGTGTCAAACATAAACAAGAAGTTTTAAAAGTGACGACTGATGGTTTGATCGGAGAGTCGACGTTGGGCTTTTGCCGTGCCCAAAAGGGCAATGGGGGCAGTTAGAGAACTGAAAGGTTAAGAAGCCCTATTATCAATTGAAGATTATGGTTTTTGGAATTAGTCCACAGTTATTTCTGTAAGTGAGTAAGTAAGCTCTATACATTTGTAATTGATAACTAGGTACTAGAAGGGATTCATTGTATCGTTTTTCATTTATAATTCATTTAATTCTTGTAGTGCTTTTGATAAATATTTTTCTATATTTTTTTACAACGTGTTTTCAATCATTAAAGGGTCAGAATCTACCTAGTTAGTCGAGAACAAACCCCAATTCACGACAGTATATCGAATGAATTTTGAAGATGACAATAGTCAACAAATTTGTTCGTATTGTATAGAGGGAAAACAAACTAGACAGCCTCACAACCAGCAAAGAATAAGGGCAAAACAGCCTCTTGAATTGTTACACAGTGATTTATTCGGCCCTATCAATCCAGTTTCATATGATCACAAAAAATTTGTCTCAACTTTCATTGATGATTATACACACACCACAATATTATATCAGTTTCAAGTATTTGAATCCATGGTAACAGCACATTTTAATACAAAGCTCAGCCGTTTCCGCTGTAATAATGGAGGAGAGTATGTTTTGGATGAAATGAAACAGACCTTCGAGAAAAAAAGCATTCAGTTTAAATTCACCATCAGATAAACGACAAAATGGATTTGCTGAAAGGATTAACAGAAGAATCATTGAAAAGGCAAGGTATTTATTCTTAAATTCGAAAATGGACAAAGGTTTTTGGATTGAAGCAGTGCTGGCAGCTGTATATCTCATAAATCGCAGTCCAACAACTGATAAAGTTCCTTCTGAACTATGGTTTGGGGAGAGACCAAATATTCAGAAATTGGGAGTTTTTGGGTGTGTTGCTCATTTACATATTCCAAATAAAATCTCTAGAAGTAAATTTTATTCTAAATCTAAAAAATGTTATATGCTGGTTACTGCCCCAATGGTTATCGGTTGTGATGTCCAAAGCATCAGAAGATATTGAAAGGAAAGGAGCTTATTTCTGATGAGAGGAAGTTTTCACATGTCTATGATAATGTTCACGAAACGGAATCAAAAATACCATTGAATTTAATGAAGAATATTCAGAATATCCAGAAGGAGAAAATGAAGAAAAATCCATTGAGAATCAGAAATAGTAGAAAATGAAATCAGATATGAAGTAAGGAAGGTGAAATATCAGAAGAATTGAGTAATGAAGGCGGAGAAGTACTGGATAGTGAATGCGTACGTAGGAGTACCAGAATTTTGAAAAGGTACTTGGAAGAATATACTGTGTCGGCAAATTCATTTCTTTCATTTCTTATGAAGATATTGCCAGAAAGGATGAAGATAAAAAGTGGTACGAAGCAACAAAGGAGGAAATAAAAGCACTATCTCAGAACGAAACTTGAGATTTAGTTGAATTACCCCCTGGAAGACACAAGTAGGTTTTTTAAAAAAAAAAAAGAGATGCAAATGGCGATGTGGAAAAATACAAGGCAATCACTTGTAATCGAAGGATGTTCACAGCAGAAAGGTGTATGAAGAAACCTATGCTCTTGTTACCAGGCTTGCTACATTGGGAATTCTATTGGCAGTGATCAATAAATTGTGTAGTTACAAAATAGGTAATAGTAGCCAGGAATCAGGTGGTATTATTTTTTCGGCGTAAATTGGACGTAGTCAGAATATAAAACAAACAAGCCTTTTTTTATATTTCTAGGCACCTGAGTTGGAGTAAACCTGAAACCTTTTCCATCTTGCACCTTGAGAGTTGTGGTGTAGGAAAATCAGTTCCCAAGACGAAAACCAGGTCATAGAATTTTTTTAGGTTAGATTGAAAAATTCAAAATTGGGCAGTTTGAAGATTTAGTAAATTTTCCAAATTTTCAAGGAAAATGTCTTGCATATTTTTTTCTTATTCTTAGACATTTGAGGAACATAGAGAACCAAATGCAAGAAGTTTTTACCCTTTGGAAAATTTACGAATTTTCAGATAAAAAAATAGGCTTTTTTACTTACAACATGAGTAACATTAGAGAACTTGTCGTCTGAGTACCTGGATAATTCACTAGCCCAAATTTTGCTTCTCTTTGGAGGGAATTAAACTGGAAAAAACACTTTATTGAAATACAGCAGCTTACCTGACAGTTTTATTCAAGTGAATTGTATGTCTTGGTATCTGAAATACTCATCTACCAAATTGACCTCCATTCGACTGAATTTTGAAATAAACAGGATTTTTCTCTCTACAACCCTATTTTATTTTAATTCTTCTACTATAAAATTTAAAAATTGATTCTAAAATTTCCTTTCTTATAATAAAACTTGTTGAAACAGGGTGTGATTGATTTTTTCTAATATTATGATGAAATTGTTGTTTTTTCATATTTATAACATACCTAATGAACTCCAGTAAACTATGAGTTCATAAGAAAATAGATTACCTATTTATAATCGACCCTAAACAAAGAAGCGACACAGCTCGTAGGAGAGACAGTGTAATTATATTAAAAAATAAAACAAAGCCAACTTGGGATTTATAACTGATTATAGAATTTTTCCTGCATGTGGGAATACGAGGATATATAAACCGTTTTGTAACAATGAGAGTCATTTCTTTCGGATATTCATTTCAATTCAGTTTGTAACTTATGATGCGCATTGGCATCTTGAATTGAGTTATTAACCGACGAAACCAAAAAGGAGGAGGTTCTCTAGTCGACGCGTATATATTTTTTTTTATGTATGACCACGCATAACTTTTTACTGATACGTCCGATTCCGATAATTCGTTTCTCAGTAGATAGGGTGTACTTCGAAATTGGTCCCATTTGAATATTAAAGATGAAATCTTTCCCTAAGGGGAGCAAAATGGAGGATATTGATCACTCACCCTCTGAATTCTGGTCCGTTAACCGATTCTATCAGGCATAACTTTGTACTGGGTTCTTCGATTTGGATGATTCTTATTTCATTAGATAGGGTATACCTCATAGTTGATCATATTTGGATTTAGAATTGTAATTATCCACCCTTACGGGTAGAAAAATTGGGGATAATTGATTTTTCACTTGTGAACATTGGCACACATATGTGGTTGACAATGACAAATCGCTACTGTAATTACTTTTGTTCTCCTACATCCGTCAAAATCATTATATTCTATGAGAGGATGGAATGATATACAAAGTAATTAAATAAACTAACCAGAAAAACAAAAATAATTTATATTACAACAAATAGTAGAAGTACAAAATTTCAGAATATATTGACAAAGCACAAAAGAAGTTATTAGAATGTATTGCTACATTTGATTATGCTACAATTGATTGAAAATACATTGTTCATTGCCTAAAAATTATAAAATATTGTAACTGATATGATATTGATTATTGCTATGATTTTATTGAAATTTTTATATCCATATTTTCTGGTTATATTATATGTAGTGGTTTTATAAGAATTATTGATTTATGGTTTCGTGTAATGTTTCTGGAGATTGATCTTAATTATATCTCTTAAATTAACAACTATATAATTATTTCTTTGATTTTTTTGTTGATAGCTTGAGATATGACCGAGTACATAGATTAAAACGAACCTCGAGCATATACTGATTGAATTGCTTTAATAGGCCGCTCTTGAGGTGAATTATTGTTGTCAATAATTTTTAATTGCACAACCCCCAGAATAGAACCTCTAACGACTTTTTATAAGACACGCTTTTGTACTGTCAATTGTGTGAAAAAGATTTAGTATTGAGTAGAGTGAATCCAAATAATACAAGTATAGTTATACATCATTTGGCGGTATTTGTAAAATCCTTCTATTGGGGTTTCTAAAGTGTTTCTTTGCTAAAAGTAACTGTGAGGTTCGACAAACACTTGTTTTTTTAGGAGTGGTGTGTGATTTCATAACACTCTGTATATAGCCAGAGTATAACATCTGGGACAATTCGGGATTAGAATGTGACATTTTGAAAAGCTTTTACGCCAACTTAATATTTTGATAGTCACTTTTAATATTGCATCTAGGTGGCCATGACGCACGTAAACTAATCTGAGGACCTCAGGTGATGTCAGAAAATTACAATTGCAAGGTTTTAGTGACTAGTATGATAGATAGGAATGAGACAAGTTGGCAAAATTACATATTCGTGTCTAATTATTATTTTTCAAATGGCGACCATTTTTTGACAGGAACTTTCCGAAAAAATTATTTTTTGACGAACCTAACGATACTAATTTATTTGCGATTGGATTAAAAATAAGAACATAAATTAAATATTACGAAGGAAAATACTGGATAATAATTTATTAACTTTTGTCAAGTGTGCCATGGATAGCCATGATGCATAATATTTTGTAGTTATTTTTATGAAGTCTTCATTGGAAAACAAAACATAAGCTTCATGAGCAGACAGTAAAAGTTTCTTAATTTTCGTTAAATTTAAGTTTAATTTTTCTTCAAAATAATGTATACTCAAAGTGAAAAAGTGGATATGTCATTAATATTTGGAGAATGTCATAGAAATTCAAAGAATGCTGCTGAGTTGTATGCTCAGAGATATCCCCATCGGCAGCATACAGCCCATCAGTATTTTCCGTAAGTTGAGAATAGTTTTAGCCAAGAAGGAAATCGAGGGGCGGAACAGAGGTTTATCATAAATGAAGAGACTGAGATTAACGTTCTCGCTATGGTTGAGGTTGATAAAACGGTTTCTTCAAGAGAAATTAGTCAAGAAATGCAGATGTCACGAATCAGCAAAAAAAAATACTGAAAAAGCACGGATATCGAGCATTTAAATATCAGTTACATCAAGATTTGTATGCTGACGATGGTGGGTAGTGTTCAGTTGCTTCAGAATCATAGAGTTAACCCAAATGTCATCAACTTTATTCTATTTTCCGACGAATAACGATTTACAAATGATGGTTTGTTCAATAAGCAAAATACTCGTACTGGGCCCAACAAAATCAACATGGATTGAGAGAGGGCAATTTTCAAGAAAGGTTTGGTGTCAATGTCTGGGCTGGTATCGTTGGAAACAGAATAATTGGGTTAATGTTTCAAGGCCTGCCCGCTCACCGAATCTCACTGTGCTCGATTTCTTTATTTGGGGATATGTTAAAGAAAAGATTCACTATGGAACAGCCCCAGCCACTCTTTGAATCTAAGAAGAAAAAATTCTAAGGGTATCTAGAAGTATAACGCCCCAAATGTTACGAAACGTGTTGAGAGGAACAATTGAACGAGAGAAATGTGTCTTGAACAAGGAGGAATGGACTTTGAAAATTCACTACAATGAAAGTTAATAAATTATTATCAATGGTACACTTGACAAAAGTAAATGAATTATTATCCAGTATTTTCCCTAGTAATATTTAATTTATGTTCTTATTTTTAATCCAATCACAAATAAATTAGTATCGTTAGATTCGTTAAAAAATCCTTTCTTGGAAAACGCTTGTCAAGAAATGGTCGCCATTTGAAAAATAATAGTTAAACGCGAAAATGTAATTTTTCCAACTTGTCTTATTCATATCTATCATAATAGTCACTAAAACTTTGTTATTGTAATTTTCTTACATCACCTGAGGTCCTCAGTTTAGTTTACGTCCGATCATGGCCGATCATGCAATATTGAAAGTGACTCTAAAAAAATGAAGTAGGCTTAAAAACTTTTTGAAATGTTACATTCTGATCCAGAATTGTCTCAGAAAGGGGTTGGTACACAGGTACTCAGACATCAAATTGAGTCAAATGTAACTCTCGTAAAGCATGTTGTTTGTCAAAGAAGTGTATTTTTTTCTACTTTGACGATTCATAAATTTTTCAAATTTTTTAAGGTTCGCCAAAAATTTTCCAGGGGGTAAAACATCTTGCATTTGGTTTTCTCCGTCTCTTGAATGTCTAAGAATAAGAATAAGAGTATGCTAGACGTTTTCCTTCAGAATTTGGAAAAATAGGCGACCAAAACTACAATCTGCAAAATTTTGGATTTTTCAATCTAACCTAAAAAATTTCTATGACCACGTTTCCGTCTTGGGAATGGATTTTTCTACTCCATGGCTCTCAAGGAACAAGATAGAAAAGGTTTCACGTTTACTTCAACACAGGTGTCTGAAAATAAAAAATTAAATGAATATTCTGGTCTATACAGGGCTTTTCACGATGAGCGTTAATTAGACGTTTCTGACAAACCAGAGAACTGATCAACCTGAAAATTCCACAGTATGCATAAACTGATATGATCTACACGCCTAAGATTTCAGACGATGCGGCGTTGCCGCTTCTACTATACAGTAGCGGCTACTTTGATTTTTCAAACGGAACACCCTGTATATAATATCATATTATGATTTCTCATCACTTTGTCAACAGCTCCATGTACTATTTCCCTATACCTATCTGTTACCGTTCAGAAGATATAAATTAATTTTGATTTTTTTTTACCAAACATGTACTTTTATAAACGCTGATAATCTTGAACTCTCTGGTACTAAGATGATCAAATTCGAAATGGAGTGGAGTGATACCATGAGGATCTTAACTTCGAGTCATATTTCCATTTGCCTCATACAGGGTCTTTAAAAAATGCAGATACTTTGTTCACATGAAAAAATGAGTAAAAGTCATTTTTTTCAAATGGAACACCCTGTATATTTCCTCATTTTTGAGCTCTACATCCAATTTCAGATTGACTCTGTTTAGATAATCCTATTTCGATTTCGAACCGTTTTCGAGAAGAACTGTTTCAAACAGAAACTGACGTGGTTTCCTTGTATTCATCACTTATTTTTGAAATTTAGTGGAATCCGTTTTATGTTCCTTCATCAGTCACATATAATACAATGAATAAATAATTATCAAAATACTATTCAACCATGAAATGAGACTTCTCTTCAAACAATAGTTTCATTAACGCTGACACACGAACTGAAAATAATTTCATGAATTAGTAAGTTAATTCAATTGTCAAAGTATTTCAGAATATGTTCGAACACATCTCCACCTCTACTTAAACAAACATGTAATCTTTTCAAAAGATTTTCATGTGTAGCGCTTCTGATTGAGTCTGGAGTTAAACTATCGAAAGCAGTTCTAACTCTCGATTCCATATCTTCCATTGTTGTTACTGGGTTGGAGTAAACCATATTTTTAATGAAACCCCATACAAAATAATCTAATGGATTGCCATCTGGTGTTCTAGGAGGCCAACGAAAAGATCCATAACTACCAATTCATCTGTCTTCAAAGATTTCAGTTGAAGCTTCGCTTACTGAACGAGAATTATGGGGTGGAGCACCATCCATTTGATACAATACACGTTCTCTTCCTATTATTTAAAATCATTTGAATTCCATTTCTCAGTAATTCTTCATATTTTGTTGCATTCAAATTATCATCATAATACTCGATATAAAAAATTGTCCCATTCTTTATGGCACAAAATACATTAAATTGCCATCTTTCTTGAAAACCCCTTTGGCGAACGACATGGGGATTTTCTGGCGCCCAATAATATCTATTGAAAGCTCCATTTTTTGTAAACTTGGCCTCATCTGTCCATATGATATTGTCAAGGAAATGTTCATCCTCTTGAGTCTTGACAAGTAACCATTCAAAGAATTCCACTCTACGAGGCAAATCAGTCTCTTTCAGATGTTGGACACAGTAGAATTTATAGGGATGCCATTTGTGCTTATTAAGAATGCGATAAATTGTCACGTAGGGTATACCTATCTCCCTTTCAGCCTCGTGTAGAGAAGCATTTGGAAATGCATGAAAAAATCCCAAAACTGTTATGCCATTGTCATCATCATCCACTTCAGGCTTTCTACGAATGATTTTTGGACGAAAGGTTCCATTCAACCTACAGTTTTTTAGTAGTCGATTTATCACATTATTATTCGGCTTCGGAAGTTGTGGATATTTTTCATGAAATACTCGGCATATTCTACTTGCAATTCTATTACACTCACCATAAATGATTGATAAATTCAAGAAATCTTCATTACTGTATGTAACCTAATCTTGACATTTTTCTATTATAATTGGTATCACAATCAGTCAAAACCACCAACGAAAGTTTGACGTTTCAAAATTGGATCATTCATTATTCCAAAGCACACTATTAAAAAATATCAATTTGCAATGTACGGTAGAGACCATAGACAAATTAAAAATAAAGAGACTGTTTGAAACATTGGCGATCTTGACCACCAAGTTTTTGGTACGGCCAGTCGCGCATGGAGGCGCTGCCCGCAATAAACAGACGACTGACATGATAATTTTCCAATTTCGACATTTGTCAGAAAATGACAAACCACGTAATAATTTCAGAATAATTCCACTGTTTATTGTCATCGAAAAATCAATTATAGAAATTATACTATGGACTTGAATTATGAACCCAAAGTCGAAAATGGAATGTTTTGTTATTCGAGTTGACGCTGAAATTCCTCGAAATATTCTTTCACAAGGTAAAATATAAGCTGCTTTTCACAAACTGATACTTATTTCCATCCATCAGTTGCAGTTTGTTCACAAACTGATACTTATTTCCGTCCATCAGTTTCCATTTCCTATCACCATTTGAGGAAGTACGAAGATTATCATCAAACTGGAATATTTGTTAAGTATACCTACTCGTTCTCCTTTGTGCTAATAAATCAACAAAATTATTGAAGGTTTGTTGTAAATGTAATTTGTTTTTATTTTGGTTGATTTGATGAAGACTGAAGAATATTTCTAATTTTGTTGTATTTCGGAGTTTTATTATTGTTTTGTCTGTAGTTGTACCTTGTCCTAGATACAATAAAATGTGTTTTCATAGTGTTCAACTTATTATTCTTGTTTTATAAGATCTTTAATTTTGTTCTTGATATCATGAAATAAAGATTTACTTTGAAACTTTATTTTAACCACGAATGAACTAACAGATTCTACGAATCGATTACTGTATATATTTTATTAGTGATCGATTTGCCATTCCTGTATTTCATATGATACAACCATTCATATGGAATACAAGAATGGCAAATCGATCGCTTATAAAATATAAACCATATCAATCATATAAAAGTAACACATTTGAAAAACCCGCCTTATCTCAATCAGTTTTACCAACTGTACTTAGTTCGGCCAGTTGCGAGATATGTCGCCACTGTCTAAACGTGGTGCCAACTTTTACTGCAGGTTTGACAACTCTCTTTATTTTTAGTTTCTCTATGGTAGAGACACTCAATACCTCAATGCATACAAATTGTAACTTTCTCTAAGGTACATATCAATTTTGAATTGACTGATTTGAGACTGTCGAATAACTAAATCGAAAAGAAATATTACGTAGTATAAAATAGATGTTAAATTAAAAAAATAAGTGATGAATACAAGGAAACCATGTCATTTTCTGTTTGAAACAGTTTACCTCGAAAACGGTTCGAAATCGAAATAGGATTATCTGAACAAAGTCAATCTAAAATTGGATGAAGAGCTCAAAAATGTGAAAATATACAGGGTGTTCCATTTGAAAAAAATGACTTCCACTAATTTTTTCATGTGAACAAAGTATCTGCATTTTTCAAAGACCCTGTGTGAGGCAAATATGAATATGAGTCGAAGTGAAGATCCTCATGGTATCACTCCACTCCATTTCGGATTTGATCGTCTCAGTACCAGAGAGTTCAAGATTATCACCGTTTAAAAAAGTACATGTTTGGTAAAAAAAAATCTAAATTAATTTATATCTTCTAAACGGTAACAGATAGGTATAGGGAAATAGTACATGAAGTTGTTGACAAAGTGATGAGAAATCATAATATGATATTATATACAAGGTGTTCTATTTGAAAAATCAAAGTGGCCGCTACTTTATAGCAGAAGCGGCAACGCCGCATCGTCTAATGACCATGATTTTTGGAAAGTAGAAGGAGTTCAGACAAATGACACGTACCTGGGGGTTTGGGGGGCTCGGGAACATGTTTATCAGAATGCAAGACTTCCTACAATACAGGTTGTTTTTTGTTATTACAGCTCTCCAACTAATAGGTTTTCTCAAGATACTGAATTCAATAAGAGTTATTCAGGAAGTACTAATTAGAATAATATCACTAGCAGGAGGGCCTGCTACATGAACATATTTTCGGAAACTGGTGCTGTATCGTATTTATCACGAAACCTAATAATAATGATATTAATTAACTTGTCTGTTAACCATACTTTTCAGTGTGACTCGCTAATGGTATTTGAGAGTTGCTCCAAACAACCTGAACATCGTTAGACATGGATAGCTGGTAGTGCATATCTTTCAATGTAATTGAATGAACTTGTATGGTCACAAATAATCTAATACTAATAATAATTTTTTACATTTTTTCATTGATCCAAATTGCTAACTGTAAAGCTGACCTAAGGTTAAATGCATTGCCTGGTAGGGTTATTGTAGTGATAAAATAAATACATTAACTACGATTTATGATAATTGTACAGAGAAATAGATGTCAATAAATTCGCTAACTGGTTTATTTATAGAGGTACGCTTCCAGTGCCATATTCGCAGTGCCAATGCAAATATTATCATTCACGTAGGGACCTACAGAATATTGTTCGTTCCGAACCACGAAAGATGTCCTAGCCCTTTGGGTCACGGATTCTCATTTTTGGCCTGATATCTTGGAATGATTTTTTTAGATTCTCACTGATTTGCCACTTCGCTTTACTTGCGAGTTTGGTTCGACTCTCACCTACTCCCATATATCCGATAACTTCGGTTTCAGTGAGAATATACTCGTGAGGGTCTCGTTGTAAAAAAAAAGACTCGAATGTAGTTAGTAGAATTTATTAGTGTTACAGGTTTTTCTTTTGAAGGCTTGTTCAGGATCCCTACTCATTTCATTTAATGAGGTCAACATGTGGCGTCAATAATAAAAATCTTTAAATCACGGGAACATTTCATTTCAAGAACCCTCAGCTCATGAGAGATATTTGAACAAACTACCTTCACTGAATAGCTCGCTAGAATGTACTCAGTTCAAACGAAAAACCAACTGAGAAATTCAGTAAATTATAGTTTCAGAAGCTTGAATCGCAAAGTTTTCAGTTCGAATACAGAAGCGTCAAGCTTTTGAATGTATAACTCACGGAATAACCTCGTCACACATCCAAAGCAATTATTTTTTACTTTTTAATGCATTTGAATAAAGGCTTGTCTTTAAAAAGTTTTTGATGTGAAACATATATTGGCGCAGCTTGGCAGTAAAATCGACCAGTTTGCCGGCACGGCACGCTCTCATGCCGTGACGACTCCCTTGTGTGTGCGCATGCATACTACACACTCCGTTGCTTCTCTGTATGAGCTGCTTACTATATCTATCCGACTATAGTATACTTGACATGTTTCCCGCTCGTATGCACGCCTTTTTTTTAAGCGCTTGAATGAATTCGAATCAGTGATAATATTATTGGATCAAAATATGAGTGACAATCAAGTGACCAAAAATAAACAAAAAGTCAATTATGATCAGAGTGTAGGCTCCAATAAAATGTTTAATATGTGTGCACAACGTTTGCTTTACGAAACACAATCTACCGACTCAAACCAAATGTTAGTAAATCATTTATCAATATACTATTTTATTGTATTACTATTTTATTTGTTCATTTAAGGTTAGAAATGTACTTACTGATATCAACAAGTGGTTCTTTTTCTGCGCATGCGTAATATATATATATATATATATATATATATATATATATATATATATATGAAAGAGAGGAATATCGAGGGGACTTGTTAAAAACAAAATGGAAGGAATTTAGTGGAATAAAGTGTTAACCGTAGGCACGTGTTTCGGGCTCTCGGATATATATATATATATATATTTATATATATATATGTATTTTTGCCAATGTTTTTCAATGTATCCAAAATTCCAGTGCCAAAAAAACAACTCTTTTTGTTTGTTTTTTCCTATGATGTTTAAGGACATGCATCAGCTATTTTTTTATACAAACCTCACATTAATGTCTTGAAAAATAAAATAAAATTTTCGAAAGCTCGACAAGTTAAACAAGAGTTTTACTTTATCAGGCCAATATATTATATGACTGCAACCCCAAGGATAATCTTCAGTTACTGAAAATTTCCAAATTCACCTTTTTGTGCCAATTATCCGGTCAAGATACTACCTTTTTCGATATATATATATATATATATATATATATATATATATATATATATATATATATATATATATATATAATAACTATGAATTTGAAATAAACTTAGTAGAAAGGTTGCAGTCAAATTTAATGGCCAGTGAAAGAAGAAAAACTCTTTCTTATTTTGTCAAGCTTTCGAAAATGTTCATTTCCATTATCAAGACATCTGTGAAAAAAGGAAAGACACCATTTGTGACATACGATTTTAAACAAATTTAGATGAACTTACTAAGGTGAGGTTGAGTGAAGACAGCGATGTAATCATCATTGTGTGATTACATTTTTTTTTTCAAAATCATATCACTATAAAGCACTACTAGTAATATAGATAAAAATAAACAATTGTAAAGCACATATTGTTTAGGAACATAATTTAAAATAACTATTTAAAATTTGACAGGACAAGTACCACATGGTTAAAGCATGACTGAAAATGAAATGGTGGATGACAGGAAGTGCAAGACAGAAGGTGTCAAGTGTCATATGTCAATGTCAAAACTGTCATGGGAGAAACATGTGTTTTGTCCACAGGACACAAGGAATAGTACCAATCTATATGACAAAAATTGATAAACGAGAGAAAAAATCAAAAAATAATAAGCAGTTTTTTTAGCTTTCAAAAATTCAGTTGGAATCAAGTTTTAACAAGTAATTGTAAATAACACTCAGGTTGGAAATATCAGATCGTTTATTCATGCTATTAGGTTCATTTTTCATGTATATCATTTCAAGGAAATTCCTTCTATGGTAGTTATTCTCTAGTGCTAAAATAGAAGGGTTGTTGAAATTACTGAAATGATTAGAGTCAATTTTATGTTCAGCTAAAGCACAACTATTTTTTTGTTATTTTACAATCACTCTTATGAGATGCTAAGCGGCCTGTTAAATTCCTACTCGTCTGACCGATATAAACTTTATCACAGTTTAGGCAAGGAATATTATAAATGAAATTTCATTTTTCATAAATCGTTAAAGGGGCTTTAGTTCTAGTGTAAAGACTAGCAATAGTTTTAATATTTTTTTTGGCAATACGTAGTTTATCTAATTTAAACACGTTAGTCAGTTTGGAAGTTAATTATTTTACATAAGGTAATGTTTTATATATAAATTATTCTAATGGTTGAGGTTGAGAACTTGAGTCTATAATTGGAGCATTTAGTGTTACAGGTTCAAAATTAATATTTGCATTTCCAGGTTCTACACTAGTAACGCTGGGTTGACGATCAGAACTAAATAATAATTTCCACAAAGTAGTATAGGAAACCAATATGCTCTAACAGATTCATAAGTTTCCATTCCTATCATGCTCCAAACATGAAAACAAATATTGTTAAAGGTATGAAAAACAGAGTAGTGTGTTTATCACATCCAACGTTCCAAAATGAATGTTTAAATGAATTAAAAACTATTTTAAAAGAAAATTCATATCCTATTAAATTTATTAATAAATTATTATTTAGTTCTGATCGTCAACCCAGCGTTACTAGTGTTGAACCTGGAAATGCAAAAATTAATTTTGAACCTGTAACACTAAATGCTCCAATTATAAACCCAAGTTCTCAACCTCAACCATTAGAATCATTTATATATAAAATATTACCTTATGTGAAAGAATTAACTTCCAAACTGACTAACGTGTTTAAATTAGATAAACTACGTATTGCCAACAAAAATATCAAAACTATTGCTAGTCTTCACACTAGAACTAAAGCTCCTTTAACGATTAATGGAAAATCAAATGTCATTTATAGTATTCCTTGCCTAAACTGTGATAAAATTTATATCGGTCAGACGAGTAGGAATTTAACAGGCCGCTTAGCATCTCATAAGAGTGATTGTCAAATAAAAGAAAATAGTTGTGCATTAGCTGAACATAATATTAACTCTAATCATTTCAGTAATTTCAACAACCCTTCTAGTTTAGCAGTAGAGAATAACTACCATAAAAGGAATTTCCTTGAAATAGTATACATAAAAAATGAACCTAATAGCATGAATGAACGATCTGATATTTCCTACCTAAGTGTTATTTACAATTACTAGTTAAAACTTGATTCCAACTGAATTTTTGAAAGTTAAAAAACTGCTTATTATTTTTTTATTTTTTTCTCTCATTTAGATTGGTACTATTCCTTGTGTCCTGTGGACAAAACACATGTTGCTCCCATGCCATTTTGGACATTGACATATGACACTTGACACCTTCTGTCTTGCACTTCCTCTCATCCACCATTTCATTTTCAGTCATGCTTCAACCATGTGGTACTTGTCCTATCAAACTTTAAATAGTTATTTTTAAATTATGTCCCTAAACAATATGTGCTTTTACAATTGTTTAATTTTTATCTATATTACTAGTAGAGCTTTATAGTGATATGATTTTGAAAAAAAATTTAATCACACAATGATGATTAGATCGCTGTCTTCACTTAACCTCAACACTTAACGAGACTACCCTTCTTCAACTCTTCAACTCAACTTCAACTATATATATGTATATATATATATATATATATATATATATATATATTGTTATGTTAGTAAATGTTTATGAAATAATGAAACTGACAATTCATCATTATTATTGGGTATTTAAGTTATCGTGGTTCATGCTATGTTTGTTCTACAATTTTTCTATACTTTGTACTGTTCTAGAATCTTATGCCATGTTCGAGTCAACGCATATGTCTAAAAAAAGTCAGTACTGAAGAATCTATATTGTAATAAGTATGTTACCAACAATACATTCAATTTGCACAAACAATAAAAATAATATGGAAATTTAAATTAATGAAAAACTTTGGATCTCAAGTAGACGAAATTGTATACAAGTTGGAATATTCTGTATGGTAAATCATATCAGGAGAAAACCCAACAGCGAGATGTCAAAAACAACATGAGGCAAAGAATGAAATATAAAAATTATAAGAACAGAAAAATGTCAAAGAAAAAACCACTCACCTTATTAAGATAACAATAGTCCATGCCATTGCCAGGAACAAAAAGGGGGCTTTCTGCAGTGTAGCTGTACTTTTCCAGTGAGCACGAACACTTCTAATAGTCAGGAAAACACCAAAAAGGAGAAATAGCAGGTATTTCGAAAGCAGAACTAAATAAAGTGCAACATATCAGGTCCAGACACTTATATTGGTTATTTGATCACGTGTGTCCATTCATTTGAACATTTAATGGTTTTTCTATGCTCACAGACTGTTCATAACATTGAAACGTTTATTCCCAAGTATTTTATCATCCATAAGCAAGTTTTATCATTTCACATCACTGGTCTGAGTTGGATAAGTTAGATATCGCAGAGTAGGTCAATTTTAAGAATTTATTTCAATAAAAACAATGACGATTTTTCTGCATTCTTTGTTTATCTATTGAGCACCTAATCATAATCTTTCCACGAAATAGCATATTTGACATCGAGCAGAGCGTCAAGTTGGTATTACTGGATCCTGCCATGAGAATAAAGATGACTCATACTCCATAGGCGTACCGACTGAGCTGGGATAAAGTGGAAAAGGGTTGAAAAGGGTGAGAATAATGTGTGAGTGTGTGTGAGGCTTCTAATTGTACAAAAATTCAAACTAATAAGATCAGTCCATATTTTTTATTGGTTTATGATTTGTATTTTTTTTATTAATTATTTTATTTTGTGCTTTTTAGTACTTAAGTACGCCTTAATCTATGCATTTTTATGTAACGAAGTTACTATTTTCCCACTATATTTTATAAGACAAAAGCTCCCTGTAAGAAATAAAAGCCCTATCTCCGTTAATAATGATCGGAAAAATATCATTCTTGTCCGACATAAATTCGCGAAGCATGAATGACACATGTCGTAATAAATAGCCCTCCCGAATCGATTACGTAAAACACCTCGCATCTCATAGCGAAACAAAGCAATCGTACGTCACCCGCCCCACTCTGGAGCAAGCACTGAATCGAACGCAAAACTCGAGAATCAAAGTCTCCACGGAAGATCGCATTCATTCACGTACGAGCCAACAGTCCGATCGCCACCCAGCACAGTTGAGTCTAGACAAAGACGCGCGCACCGAGCTGACGTCACAGCCGTCGCCACCGAGAACATGACACTGTGTCCGAGCAGCCGTTGACGTCACGAAGGAAGGGAGGCCGATATTCTGGGTAATTATTCTGTGAAGGTATAATTTGTATCGCAAACGACAGAGTCCACAAAACGGCGCGCGCATATAAGTCGATCGGGAGGTATTCGGAAAAGAGGGAGAAGCCGGCCGTAGTTTCGTTTCGACATATTTCAAAGATTCAGTAGCTTGCCCAGCCCAGCAGAAGCAGCCACGCGTCCGACTAGAGTCCAGAGTGAGAGCCAGAGACCGAAGCAGTCCACGACCGTTCCGAGCTTTGCCGAAGGAGTAGGATCGGAGTTTGGGTAAATATTGTATATCGGAAATATTTTGTAAGTACCCCAGGTCTGATTTGCGCATGATCAAACAATAGCCGTCAGAGGCCCATGTTCACTTTATTGATGCGCTGATAAAATTAGTCGTGTTTGAGAGCCTAAACGAACCACCACGTACGCCGAGTGATAGCCCGTGACCGTCAGCCCAGTATAGCAGATCTGTGTTCTTTCATTGATTGTTTTGAGTAGAATTTGAACATCTAGTGCGCAGTCGCCACCCAGGTTCGAAACCCAGTTAAAGGTAATTAAAGCCTGCCTTGCTGGCCCTGTTACAGTGTCACGACTATATTGACCCCTGGAGTGTCTTTCTTCACTGAGACTGCCCGGAGCACAAGTGGCCTTTTCCACTATAAAGCTAAAGGTGGCGCCCGAGGAAAACCGAGAACAGTGAAAAGCGCCAAGGTTTGATAATAGGGGAAGTAACCCCCTGACAAATTGGCGCCCGAGCAGGGACCGTTTTTATATTATACCGAGACCTGTCATTTTTGACAGATGTCAACTTCGACTCAAAAGAGAGTTAATATGCCGAGTGACCCCTCGTTTAGTAGGTTTCCGGGGGTGTAGAACCGATTACCGTCATCCGTTTCCTTTTCAGGTTAACCATTCACGAGATACGTGGGTGAAGAGAGAGAAAGCAGGCTCGTACGACAAGGACAGTTGGAAATCCGTGAAGCTAGTTCCGCAGAGTGTATAGAACCGAAATCGTTGAAGGCTACCGACCTGTCATCTTTGACAGATTGTCAAACTCGGCTCAGAAGAGAGCCAGGCGTCCGTGCGATACCTCCTCAACGAATTTATAGAACCGAAATCCGTTGAAGGCTACAGACCTGTCATCTTTGACAGATTGTCAAACTCGGCTCAGAAGAGAGCCAGGCGTCCGTGCGATACCTCCTCAACGAATTATCGAGTGCGCAGAAGCGCTCCCCGCCATCCGTTCTCAATAGGAGGTACGGTGCCCAAGATACGAGCACTAGACGGGAGTTGAGTGCCGACTGTGAACCAAGTAAGACGTGCAAATTGAGAGTTGAGTTTCGACTGTGAACCAAGTAAGACGTGCAAGCTGAGAGAGTTGAGTTTCGACTGTGAGACAAGTAAGACGTACGAGTTCCGAGTATCCGCCTAAGATGCCGACAGGACTAGGAAGCCCCATCGCCGTGCCAGTGACCACCACAGGCCCCGCCGGATGCCCCCTACCGCTGAGTCCAGGTACAGGAAGTGACCCCAACGACACCCGCGTCGGATGGGTATATCAACTACGGAAAGAGGAGCTAGACACCGAGCTCGCTAGATTTCGCTTGGATCCAACCGGCACCGTCGACGAGAAGCGAAGGAGGATCATAAAATTTCTCCGAGAAGGACGAGCAGCATCACCCGCACCGACCGTCATCAACCTGTTTCCGTTCCCCACGACGACCACGACAATCGCACCGCCGCCCGTATTACCCACCATTACAGTGACGAGCACTGGAAACCCGATCATGAGCAACGTGCTCACAGGGACCCCAGTGGGAGCACAGGCCGCCCCACTGCCGCCTACTACGAGTGTAGGGATGGCACCATTGAGAGTAAAGGACTGGAGAGTGACCTTTAATGGGACCAACGACCCCGCCGCCTTCCTCGAAAGATTGGAGGAGATCCGAGAGTCCCAAGGCATCACCGCAGACCGCCTCCTGCAAGCTATGCCAGAGTTACTGGAAGGGATGCCGGCCCTCTGGTTCAGAAACAACCGGGCATGCTGGCCGAGATGGGAAGGCTTTTGCACCGCCTTTCAGGACTTCTTCTTCCCCGTCAACTACCGAATTGACCTGGAAGCGGCTATCAGCAGGAGGACACACAGCCTGAGAGAAAGTACGGCAGCCTACATCACCGACCTGCAGACGCTGATTCGCCGCCATGGTGGAATCCCGCCAGACCAGGAGTTGAACTGGCTGTACCGCAACCTGCACCCAGAATTCCGGCGAGAAATCAGAAGGACGGACTTCAACGACGTGCAGGAGTTCGCCAAAGCTGCTAGAGAGTACGAGCTTTTGCGAGCAGAGATTGAACAAGCTCAGAGGACGACTCCAGCGCCGCTTTTGGCACCATACAGGACCCCGGCAGCCCCACCAGTGGTCACTAGGCTTGCCCAACTAGCCACACCGCCCCCTAGGAGCCCAGTAGTCCAGCCAGTCATGAGCCAAGGCAGCCCAGTCAACCGCCGCCCCATCGAAGAAACCGAGAGTGTTGGCGATGCGGGCAGACAGGGCATTTTAGGAGCCAATGCCAATCAGCCCCAAGGATATTCTGCTCCCGATGCAAGCGAGACGGAGTAATGTCTCGTGATTGCCCATGCCCACGGACGGAAAACCATTAGGGCGCTGCCACGACTTGAGGCACGTGCAGCACCGCCCCCAGGACGCCTCACCCACCACCAACATCGCTACCGCCGACCACCGACCGCATCTTTCCGTCAAGATTCCCGGTGGTACTGCTGAAGCGTTGATTGACACCGGTGCCGTAATCTCCTATGTCGGCGACAGGATAGCCAGGCAGTGGAATCTGCTAGGAGTACCGAAAACTCCAACTGCTACGAGTTCCGCCCGACTGGCCAATGGAGAAACTGTTACTGTCCCCGCAACGTATCACGTGGAGATCCGATTTGGAGAATACCGCTTCAAGGAATCTTTTGACACCTGAGTGGACTGTCATCCGATATGGTCCTAGGAATGGACATATTGAGGAAAAGGCAGTTTGACTCGACCTAGGAAGTGGGCAAATCTTGGTAAGAACCAACCCCTTGCAATGGAAGCTCGGCCCGTACCATGCTTCCCCATTGGAGTTACTGAGCCAAGACCGGCCCTGACACTTTCCAGAGAGGAAGAGGACCACTTACAAGAATTCCTACAGGACGAATTACGCCCATTCGAAGAAATTTATGGGGTAACGCCGCTGGTGGAACATAGGATCCGTCTCCTAAATCCAGAGCCAATAAAGCAGCGATACCGTCCCCAGAATCCCAGAATGCAGGATGTAATCAATACAGAAGTTGACGAATGCTACAGGAGAATATCATTGACCTCCGGGAGCCCATGGAGCTCACCTGTAGTCATAGTGCGGAAGAAAGATGGCAAGCCGAGGTTCTGCATCGACTTCCAGAAAGTCAATTCCGTCTCCATGAAGGATGCCTACCCGTTGCCGTTCATCAACGCTATCCTGGACAAACTACGCCGTGCCCGATATATTTCCAGTATCGACTTGCGACAAGGATACTGGCAAGTCGCACTATCCGAGGACAGTAAACCGGTGACCGCCTTCACAGTACCTGGCCGAGGACTATTCCAGTTCCGAGTTATGCCGTTCGGCCTCCACGCCGCTCCTGCAACATTTCAGCGATTGATGGACACCATTATCGGACCGGAAATGGACCCATATTGCTTCGCATATCTGGATGATATCATCGTGTTAGGAAACACGTTTGAAGAGCATCTCGCTAATCTGCAGGAAGTGTTCCGTCGCCTTCGTGCAGCTAACCTGCGAGTCAATCCAGAAAAATGCCAGTTTGGGAGGAGATCACTCAAGTATCTCGGACATCTAGTGACGTCAGAAGGCATCAGGACAGATCCCGAGAAAGTGGCCTCCATTGTGGAACTAACAGCTCCCACCAACGTGCGAGGTTTGAGACGGTTCCTAGGAATGGCATCATGGTACCGACGATTTGTGCCGGCATTTTCTGAAGTAGCAGCACCGTTGCATCGGCTACTAAAGAAGAATCGCCGCTGGCACTGGGCACCGGAACAAGAGGAAGCCTTCCAGAAGCTGAAAACCTGCCTCACGGAAGCTCCAGTCCTGACCTGCCCCAACTTCGACAAACCGTTCAGCATGCAGACCGACGCATCCGATCAAGGCTTAGGAGTGGTCCTGACGTAGGCCACAGAGGACAACGAGCACGTCATCGCGTATGCTAGCCGATCCTTAACCTCCGCAGAGAAGGCCTATTCCGTGACCGAAAAGGAATGCCTAGCGATTGTATGGGGAATCGAGAAGCTACGCCCTTACTTGGAAGGATACCACTTCACGGTCATCACCGATCATCAGTCTCTCCGCTGGCTGCATTCCATCAAAAGCCCCGCAGGACGCCTCGCCCGCTGGAGCATGTTCCTACAGCAATATGACTTTGAAGTCAAGTACCGCCGAGGAGGGCTGAAAAAGTGGCAGATGCTCTATCAAGAGATCCATTAGGCACGGAGACCGGAGAACATGTCGAAGAGATGACCGCCGTCGAACCAGTAGCTGTCTGCACATGGTACGACAAAAAGAAAGAGGAAGTACAACGAAGTCCTGAGATGTTTCCAGACTATTGTATCCAAGAAGATCGCTTGTACCGCCATTTCTGGGACTCCAACGACCTGACAGAGCCAGAACTATCTAACCCATGGAAAATGTGTGTCCCTAAGCCGACAAGGGTCAAAATACTGCAGGAGATGCACGATGCACCCACCGCCGGCCATATGGGCATTGCCAAGACAATAGCCAGGATTGCCGCTCGCTATTACTGGCCAGGCATGTTCCGCGACGTAGCCAAGTATGTCCGGAGTTGTGATTCCTGCCAGAGATTCAAGCCGTCACAGATGAAACCAGCCGGCAAGATGCAACCCTCGACTAACCGCCAACCCTGGGCATGCGTCAGTACAGACCTGGTTGGCCCGTTACCCCGCTCTACCCGAGGAAATACGTTCCTGGTCGTGTTCCAAGACCGATTCACGAAATGGGTTCAGTGTCGGCCTATCCGCAAGGCTACCGCCAAGGCCGTCACCCAAGCTCTCTACGAGGAGATCATTACCCGCTTCGGATGTCCGAAAGTAGTCCTCAGCGACAACGGAACCCAATTCACAGGGCACCTGTTCGAAGATATGCTGAAGGAACTTGGAATCAACCACCGTAGAACACCGCCATACACGCCACAAGCAAACCCAGCAAGGGCCAATAAGACGCTCAAGACGATGATCGCCAATTCTGTGACCAGGACCACCGAAAATGGGATTCCACTAGCCGACCTACTGTTTGCCATCAATACCGCCCGCCAGGACTCCACCGGATATTCTCCAGCATTCCTGAACTTTGGAAGGGAGATGGAAGTACCAAAGGCGATATACAGACCGCTGGTACCACCCACGAAGGACGATGAAGGAGAAATTAACCAAGCCGAGGTCACAAGTCACACGGAGAGGCTAAAACACCTGCAGGAGACGTTTGAGATGGTCCGAATCAACCTGGCCAAAGCTTTCACCACTCAGAGCCGCCACTACAATCTCCGGCGCCGAGAATGGCGATGTCATGTTGGCGATCAGGTGATGAAGAAAGAGCATCACCTATCATCAGCCGAAAAAGGTTTTGCCGCGAAACTGGCTCCAAAATACTCCGGTCCATACACGGTGACCCACGTATTATCACCGGTGGTGTATAACCTGAAAAATCAGGCAGGCAAGCGGTTCTTACGGATCCATGTTAAAGATCTGCGCCCGGCCCATAGCCCAGATACCGAGGTGAACTAAGGGACATGCCTAAGGTCCAGTCCAGCCCCGCCCAGAGAGTCCAGCACAGAGCCAGCCGCCCAGAAGGACGACCCCGTGCAGCACCAATGTCAGTGACGTATCCGACCCGCATGTCCCCGATGGTTCAGACCCATTTGATGTCGTATCCTGACCCGCATATCCCCGATGCGGATGTTCAGCACCCATGTTGATGTCGTATCCTGACCCGCATACCCCGATGCGACCCGCATACCCCGATGCGGATGTTCAGCACCCATTGATGCCGTAGGCAGACCCGTAGGATCAGGATGCGGATGCCAGCATCCAATCCAGGAAGATTTTTTTTACTTCATTATTGTGGTATGACTATTTTTTTTCTAATTTTTTTTTTGACTGGTAATGTTTTCTTGTTGTACAATGATCATTGTACACAGTAGTCCTGTTTGTTGCTCTACGGCAACCAGGCAAGAGTTTATTTTGTTATTCATTTGGAATAATTTGAGGTCCACATTTAAGTTTATTTTATTCCGTATTTTATGTATCAGGTGGACCTACCCCGAATAAAGGGTTCGTCTACCAAGGGGTAGGCACCTGGCGGGCACCTGATGTAATATTGAGTTTTTTTGTGGGTAGAGCTAATATTTTTGGGTAAATGAGAGAGATGAAGAAAAACCGCGAAGTTTAATGTAGAGATTGTTTGTTCAGATTCCGTCGAGGGCCATCCGGGCTCACAGGTGTTAACATATAAAAAAAAAGGTTTTTTTTTCCCGAAGTAGGAAGGTGTGTAACGAAGTTACTATTTTCCCACTATATTTTATCAGCCAAAAGCTCCCTGTAAGAAATAAAGCCTATCCCGTTAATAATAGATCGGAAAATATCATTCTTGTCGGACATAAATTCGCGAAGCATGAATTACACACTTCGTAATAAATAGCCCTCCCGAATCGATTACGTAAACACCGAACTCATAGCGAAACAAAGCAATCGTACGTCACCCGCCCCACTCTGGAGCAAGCACTTGAATCGAACGCAAAACTCGAGAATCAAAGTTTCCACTAAAGATCGCATTCATTCACGTACGAGCCAACAGTCCGATCGCCACCCAGCACAGTTGAGTCTAGACAGAGACGCGCGCACCGAGCTGACGTCACAGCCGTCGCCACCGAGAACATGACACTGTGTCCGAGCAGCCGTTGACGTCACGAAGGAAGGGAGGCCGATAGTCTGGGTAATTATTCTGTGAAGGTATAATTTGTATCGCAAACGACAGAGTCCACAAAACGGCGCGCGCATATAAGTCGATCAGGAGGTATTCGGAAAAGAGGGAGAAGCCGGCCGTAGTTTCGTTTCGACATATTTCAAAGATTCAGTAGCTTGCCCAGCCCAGCAGAAGCAGCCACGCGTCCGACTAGAGTCCAGAGTGAGAGCCAGAGACCGAAGCAGTCCACGACCGTTCCGAGCTTTGCCGAAGGAGTAGGATCGGAGTTTGGGTAAATATTGTATATCGGAAATATTTTGTAAGTACCCCAGGTCTGATTTGCGCATGATCAAACAATAGCCGTCAGAGGCCCATGTTCACTTTATTCATGCGCTGATAAAATTAGTCGTGTTTGAGAGCCTAAACGAACCACCACGTACGCCGAGTGATAGCCCGTGACCGTCAGCCCAGTATAGCAGATCTGTGTTCTTTCATTGATTGTTTTGAGTAGAATTTGAACATCTAGTGCGCAGTCGCCACCCAGGTTCGAAACCCAGTTAAAGGTAATTAAAGCCTGCCTTGCTGGCCCTGTTACAGTGTCACGACTATATTGACCCCTGGAGTGTCTTTCTTCACTGAGACTGCCCGGAGCACAAGTGGCCTTTTCCACTATAAAGCTAAAGGTGGCGCCCGAGGAAAACCGAGAACAGTGAAAAGCGCCAAGGTTTGATAATAGGGGAAGTAACCCCCTGACAACACAAAGCCAGAGAACCCAGAGGAAAAAATTTGCCAGAACCCGAAAGAAATCTTCTAGTTGCGATGCAAAACAAAATGAAGAAAATCCAACTAAGGGTCATTCTAATCAATATATTCGGACCGAAAAAACAACTAGATGAGTACTTGCATTTTGTGATGAAGCATCTACCGTTACGCTGATCGACGAGATAGTTGCCGGATTCGAAGAATCATTATACATTCAGTGGACGAATGACGAAAATGAATGTAAGAGAAATCTATCAGAATGGACGAGAAAATACCAAGACCCGGTGGACTGAAATATTTCACAATGTTGGAAGTCAGAACTTTCAAAAATCCATCACTGGCAATACGAAATATCATAATGACAGAATCAGAGATATAAATGAAGAAAAACTGTGTGGTTTTGACCAGACAAAACAGCATAGATCTGATTATTGCTCGACAAGATATGATGCGGGCCCCAAAATTTGCCAGCAGCAACCAGATCCGAATTGGGAAAGGCACTTCACGGACATAGTTACGGAAAAATGCACGGTGAAGGTACTGTAGAAGCTCACATGTTGCATAAAACCTGAAAGAAATGGTCAGAAAATCGTTTTCTATGGAACATTTTGGAGTGTTAGTGACGTCAACCATGCATTTCTAGAGCTCTGATAATTTTAGAAAAAACAAGAAGACTGAACAGGTACTGAATATTTTTAATATGTTTGTATCTATGAAATCGATGAAATCGTACCACGCGCAAATTGGTTTCGTTGTTTATTCATCTTTGGATGTGTTCACATTATTTTTTATATCATTTCCGATGAATGTGACATATAATAACATTAAAAGCTTCGTTGATTTTTTATAACATTTATTTTCAATTTGCATATTTTGTTTTTTATGTTTCATTATTTTATTGTATTTGGGAAATTTATGAAATGAACATCTACGAAAAGTTTGTATTTGGGCAGTAGGGCACAAATTGAAAATTAGCATGATATATCATCGTAGTCGATAGGTATTGCTTTGAATATTAACGTTTGAGACTTGAAGTTAAAAATTCTGATATTCCTGTTTTTTCATCAAAACAGTTGTTCCTTTGGAGACAAAGAAAACACAACTGTCTTGATGAAAAAACAAGAATATCACTAAAAAGCTTTGATTCTACTCCGAGGTCAAAACACATATGAACTCCTAACGAAAGATCCTACTTTCAGTGTTCAATCTAAATACAATAAACTTATTGAAAATTTATATAACGATAACAGTTTTACTGAAAGGGAAAAATATTTGAAATGTGATGTAAAATGAGTTTTCCCCAAGATGTATTTTTAACCCAAAATACATAAAAAATATTCCCCTAAGACCATTTTAAACTCACAACATCTCAAAATATCTAAGTAACCTCCTCAATCGAATCTTTGGAAAAGACAACTACCACACCAAAAATTCATTCGAAGTGGTTCAGGACCTTCAAGATACCATAATTGCAAAAAACTATATAATAATCTCTCTAGATGTGGTGTACCTTTTCACCAATATCCTAACAGATTTAGTAGTAGAATTTGTCAAACAAAAGTGGCACATAACACACATGAAACTCACACTTGAAAAATTCTTAACATTACTAGAATTCCAAATTCGAAGGCAAATTCTATAGACAATCATATGGTTTGGTATGGGAAACAGTCTCTCTGCAGTTTGTGCAGATATCATTCTCTCTGAACTCCAGAACACTTTCATTAAAACATTATTTTTTGAATTGTAATTTTTTAAACGCTATGTAGATGACATAATCACCTGCGTACCCATAGACGACAAAGTAAACAAAATCCATCGAAAACTTGAATAACTACCACCCACGTCTCCAATTCACAGTCGAGAGGGAAAAAAATAATCAATTGCCTTTTCTAGATATCTCAATCATAAGAAGAGAAGAAAATAAAATTATCACAGATTGGCATCACAAACCTACCTTCTCCGAAATGTTTTTGAACTTCAATTCTCAACACTCGTTAACACAAAAAAACTAACATTATCCTTAATCTCAAACACAGGGCTCTTTAACTTTCACATCCATCCCTCCAACATAAAAACTTCGAAGCAATCGAAATATTTCTCTTGAAGAACAATTATCCAACAAAATTAATAAATGAATTCTTTTCCAAGATCAACACAAAATCACCAAAATCCCATACATCTCGGGCCTTTCAGAAAAGATAAAGAATGTATTTACAGACGTACCTTCCACAATTGCATTCAAAAATGAGAACACAGTTGAAAAATACTTCACCAAAGTGAAATCAAAAATCCCAAATGAACTAGAAAGCAACATAATCTACAAAATATTTTGTGCAGAATGCACCAAAGTATCTAAAAACTAGATTATCTGAACATAAACGGAGCATAAGACCTGAAACCTCATAAAAACAGCAAATGGTCTGGCTGAAAACCTGGGAGGTATGAGATCTCCCATGTTTCTTCTCCGGGTGAAGGGAATTAGTGTTGTTTCAATCGGATTTGCCCTTAGGCTCTCTCTGTTACACCATTCCTCTACTGTCCTCAGTACATTTTACATTAGCTCTGAGGTTGTTCGAAAATTCTTCCCTTTGATGAGGATGACCAAGTCATCTGCATACCCTTGAGAGTAATACCCTTGGTTATTCAGAGAAATTAGCAGTTCATCTACAACCATGTCCCACAGAAGGGGGGAGAGTATGTCCCCCTGTGGGGTACCTCTGGAAATTGCAACAACCTGCTCTGTTTCCTCGAACATGTTGGCTTGGACCAGTCTATTGTGAAGCATTGAGTGTATTCACCTGCAGGTGGTTTCGTCAATGCCTCTTCGAGTGGCCGCAGAGACCATCCTTTCAAAGGAGGTGTTGTCGAAGGTTCCTTCGATGTCTAGGAAAGTGCATAGTGCAATTTCTTTGTTTGCTAGAGACTCTTCAAGCCTTGAAACGAGTTGATGAAGTGCTGTCTCGCATGATTTTCTTGTTAGATAGGCATGTTGGTTTTGATGTGAAGGCCGTTCTACAAGAGCGGTTTCCCTTATGTCTCTACCTATCAGTTTTTCTAAGCCTTTCAGAAGAAATGACGATAGGCTTATTGGTCTGTATGCCTTTGCCTGGTCGTATGAGTCCTGTCCAGGTTTTGGAATGAAGACCACGTTTACAGTTTTCCAGGTTTGAGGTAGCCATCCCAATGCTAGGCTCAGCATGTACAGTCTGCACAGTTCTGGTGCTAGATATTGAACTCCGCTCTGAAGTAGTATGGGAAATAATCCATCTGGGCCAGGAGACTTGTAAGGCTTGAGGGAGTTTATTGCCCCACTACTTTTGAGTGAGTTACCGTTCGTTCAGCCACTTCCCAGTCTGCCCTTTTTGCCCTCAAATGGAGGTTTGCAGGGATTTCATATCTGGGGTTTGGGTTTGTGGTGACAGTGGTATGGAGTGGGTATGGAGCAAGAGTTCTATAGTTTCCTTCCCAGTGTTGGTGTGATTGCCGTTGGGTTTTTTGAGAGTCCCCAATGGATTGATGGGGTCTTTGGAAAGGATGCGGTATTAAAACAAAGTAAAACAAAAAAATTATATATTTTGTTATGATGTCTGGTTGTGGAAAAAAAAACAAATATAAAATAAAAATAAAACGAACCGCAATCATCGCATCATAACTATATATATATATATATATATATATATATATATATATATATATATATATATATATATGTGTGTGTGTGTGTGTGTGTAAATGTCCCTTCAACAATTTTTATTACGACAAAAAACCTAGTGTTCTTGTGAATATCCTGTTATTGTATACATTTTGTTCTGTTTAGGTATATTGTTTTTATATTTTCAATTTTTTTATTTTATGCGCATTAATTTAGAGCTGTTTACAATGTTTGTAATTTACTAGCTTTTTTGCATTTTTTTACCATGTATCTTACAATCCACTGTTCTTATCCTATTATTCATTTTGAGTGATAATCACAATCCCCTTTGTAGTGCCCTAAGGATGACTTTATAAAAGTCGAAACGTCGGCAACAGAACCATAGTGGTTTTAGTTATCTTGACCTCCCAATCAACCCCAAGCTACAGCAACCATCAAGATCACAAAAGTAAAAGGAGACTATGTAAATAAATTAATTTTTTTTTTCCCAATTTTTTGTGTTTTCTTCGTCAGGTCGTGCACTCCTCGTATATAGGTTCAAGACAGTCAGTGATGGCATGAGTTGAATTCATTTCTGGAAGTATTTGAGCACATAAAACATGGTTTTATTTGCGCACATCTCGTTTATAATACGTATTACATTGATCCTCTGAGTAGAATAATAAATATCGCATTTCAAAGTAAAATATATATTTGCAGAAGATTGAATGTTTTCTCGAATTCCAAATCAAACTCCATGTTGAGATTTCAAATACACGTTTTTTTTTCTTCAAATAAGACTCCAAAAATAAGTTGATTATACCGACTATTCCCCTCGGTATTTTTGAACCAATTTACTGACCGTAACTTCAAACAGAGAACCAATCAGATCAGTTTCAAAATGGTACATGTCTTGCTGATAAAACAGGGATTTGATATTGGAATTGAAATATACCTTTTTCAGTCCGTAGAATGAGTCTCGGGTTGTCAAGCAAGGCATCGTATGATTCAATTGCAGTGTATTCAGAAAATCACGAAAGGTTGCGGTGGAACAGTGGTTAGGTATGAAAACTGGCTGAACGCTGTGGTGTCACACAATTAAAAAAATCTCCAAGTAACCCCTTCACCATACTAACTCACTTCACACCTATATGCGCAATTCGGTAACTGAGTTATCATGATCAGTAAGTGTGGTGAAGTGGTTAGGTAATCAGACTGTCACCCGAAAGGCTCAGGTTCGATTTCTAGTAGTGTTTTTTTGTCGATATCAGTTCCAGATACATTTTTGTTAATTCATAGTTAAAAGGTATATATATATATTTCAGATTTTTTAGTGAGTTCAAGAGCAGTGAATAATGATTATGAATAAATGAATCTATAAAACAATGCATTCGATTTTGGATCGAGAAGAATCGTTGTAACTTTCCACGTGAAAATTCGAATATAACATGAATTCTTGTAGTTTTTTTCAGTTTTACATGTGATTCGGGAAATATTATCATCAAATATCATTCCAGCTAGAGGATTTCATCGAGATTCCTATTTAATTTTTCCCCAAGCCTTTTTTTTCTAGGAAATTTGACTCGTGCAATTTGCGTCCTTATTATCAAAGATTAAACAACTCAAGCTTCGCATCCATGGTTAAATCAGTTAATAAGACCGCGAATCGTACTCAGTAAAATTTCCAGGCAAAATGCTTCCTCAAAAATTTGAAATTTGACTATTTCCCCTCATTATTTTTGAACCAATCAAATGGCCAAAATTTCAAACTAGAGAACCAATCAGGTCAGTTTTATAGTGATAAAACGTCTTCTTGCTGTTTTATACTGACAATTCAACTCATGTATAAAAAATCGCATATGCCACAGTGCAATTGTCAGTTTGACAGCGGCAAAAGTTAGCTGCAACTTTTACAGCGACAAATGCACGAGTGGTTTTTTCACTTATTCATTTGTTCATCAATTATCACCGTGTTGGTTGCCAAAATAAATAAAGTTTGCATTGATATGGTTCTCAATTTCTTATTCATTAAATTGTCCTGCCGAATTACACTCGATGTTTGTATTGATATCGGGTAAATTTGTGTTGTTCAAATTCTAAACTGTTTCCTTTAGCAATTTGACTCGAAAAACTGTCAACCTAATTATAATAATTATTAGTTGACAATTATAAGTGATAAAACCATTAGTAGATTCGATATTGTTCTGAGATAACTCAGATAACTCATTTTTAAAAATAGTCTCCGATGGCATTGAAAAGTGTACAGTTACGAAACGAATACCAAATGATAAACAAAAAAGAAAACAATGGATAACACCTGGAATCGTAAAATCAATTAACCACAAAAATAAATTATTCTCATTGACAAAATTGAACCCAAATAATCTAGAACTTAAACTAGAAATAATAAAAAACTGAATACTACAGAAAACCAATAATCGATAAGAAAAATAATCAACTCGGCATTTGGAAAGCAATAAATACATTGCAATCAAAATCTTCCAACAAAACGACTATTACCATGATAAAAAACAACAAAAACGAACTTATAACAAACCCACTGGATGTATCAAAAGAATTCAATGAAAACTTCATTAACATGGGCGAAAACCTCGCAGAAAAGATAACTCCAGATGTAAATTATAAAACACCAAGGAAACGCGTAACACATTCTCTCTATCTCTCGCACACAAATGAAAATGAAATAAAAGAAGTGATTAAAGATCTAAAAAATAAGAAAGCCACCGGTTATGATAATATTAAGGCAGAAACACTAAAACAAATTTTACATTTCATTGCAGAACCACTGACATTTCTCATTAATCTTATAATCGATACTGGAGAAGTCTCGTCAATCTTCAAAATCTCAGTGGTAAAACCAATATACAAAAAAGGTGATAAATTAGCTACAACAAACTACTGACCTATATCCTTAATATCCAGGTTTGCCAAAATATTCGAGAAAATCATCAAACAAAGAGTCTGGTGTTATCTAAAAAAGCATAAAATCATATCTGAAAAGCAATATGGATTCCAAGAAGGTATCTCAACCCAAGACCCAATAGCACGACTGATGGAAAAATTCTATTGTGACCTGGATGACCAGAAACCATCGCTAGCCGTATTTCTAGACCTAGCGAAGGCTTTCGATACAGTGAGTTTTTCGCTTCCAATCAAATCCTTAGAGGATATTGGAGTAAGGGGCTTACAACTAGATCTATTTCGGAACTATCTAGAAAACCGAATACAAATCGTGAACATAAATGGAACCTTCAGCACTCCAGGAACTCTAAAATACGGAGTACCGCAGGGAACCGTTCTGGGTCCCTTGCTATTCATACTATACGTGAATAACCTATTTCTTCTGGATACAGCTGGAGAAATTATCACCTTCGCAGACGATACGGTCATATATTATAACGATGTGGATTGGGACAAGCTTAAAATTAAAGTTGAAAAAGATTTTCTTCAAATTGAAAAATGGTTCAAAAATCAATTGCTCACCATAAATTTTGAAAAAACGTTTTTATACCTTTCAGCTCATATAAAAAAAACTTACCATATTTCAAAAAACTACAAATCGTGGACAATCACAAAACTATTGAGATAAACTCAGCCACGAGCGTAAAATACTTAGGTATTCATATTGACAGCCACTTAAAGTGGGATACCCATATAGAAGATATCATGAAAAAACTACGATCGGTAATCTATTTATTCTATAAATCCAGAAATTTTCTCCATCAAAATGACCAAATTACCCTGTATAATGCCTTGGTAGTACCACACCTCAGTTATGGAATAATTGCATGGGGTGGAATACTGAAAACTCATCTACTTCCGCTAGAAAATATACTCAAGCGTTTTTACAAAATTATTCTAAGAAAACCCCATACATATTCTTCGGAAAAATTACTCCAGGAAATTAAGCTCTTTAATCCAAGACAAATATATTTCTATAATGCTGCCAACCACCTATACAAAAATAAATACACTCTAGAAACCGCTCACAACTCCAGATACGACACCAGATCAAAAACCCTCTTTTCTGTTCCACACATGAATAAAACTATTGGACAAAGAAGTTTAAACTACTTAGGCCCCAAAATTATAAACTCGCTTCCGTTCGAAATTATAAATATACATTCCACAAAAAAATTCAAAATACTCCTAAAAAAATTCGTATCAGGAAATAAAACAACAATAGAAAAAATTATAGACCCCAAAAATAACTGAAAACAAAATATTTATATCCCAAACTTTTATACTTTTATATTTTAGATTATGTTTAATATTTTTAACTAAATTTTCCATTTTACATCCTATACTGTGTATACGTATATATTTATTGTCATTTTACTTTTCGTATCATTTTATATTTTATATAGCTTGTACCTTATACTTATATTATCAACATTTACATTTATATATATATATATATATATATATATATATATTTATCGCACACAGTGACTAGTGCTCATTCCTTATAAGTGCTCGACACTCGCGAATATATTCCAACGTTAAATTGTAAACATAGGAACTTGTGAGCCTTGTTCAATAAACGTTATAAAAAAAAAACGACATTTAGTTCCTGTCAGAATTGTATGTGAACAAATTCAATTCCTATATAGGGAAACTGGAAATACAAAATTGATTGAATAAGGGATTTCAAACTTACCATTACAGTGATTTGATAATTTAATTGAAATATACCTTTTTCAGCACGTTAAAAACCTCAGATTTTCAAGTTAGGCAATGAATAATTGAAATCAGTAATTTTCATATCATCATCAATAATTCTCATGGACTAGTGGATACCGCATCAGTCTCTCACCCCCTCTGATTGCCAGAAATTCTAGACTTTCCATGGAAAACAAGATATCGATTTACAAGCAGGTCATAAGACCAGCAATGTTATTCGCTTACCCAGTTTTCTGTAGCCTGCCCAGTATTCTGCAGCCTGCCTTTGATGAAGGTGGACAGGATGCAGAACGAGGTACTCCGTATCGTCACTAACAGTGATAGATACATCCGACTGGATGCACTACGAGAAATATCCAATATTCCTAGCAAGTAATAGAAAAAATACTCAAAAAAAATATAAATAATTTTTTAAATGAATATGGAGTCATTTCGAACAGACAGTATGGATTCAGGGAAGGTAAATCGACGGAAAATGTAATACTTGATTCAACCTCTTACATTTATGATGCTCTCGATAAAAAAACACTTTGTGCATATTCGTCGACCTATCCAAAGCATTCGACACTGTCTGCCATCAGAAACTTCTGAAAAAAATGTCATCCTATGGACTGAGAGGGAAAGTATATAATATACTAAAAAGCTACTTATCTGGAAGAGAACAACGAGTAACTATTAATGGAACAACAAGCGAGACTAGGACTGTATCCTACGGAGTCCCACAGGGAACAGTACTAGGACCATTGCTGTTTACAATTTATATAAACGGACTACTCGAAATAAAAACAGAAGGAAACATCTTAAGTTTCGCCGACGACACAGCTATTCTCTATGAATCTAATACATGGCAGGAATTGAGAACGCTGGTAGAGAATGATTTTCTGCAAATAGAAAAATGGTTTAGATCCAATAAACTGACGCTGAATTTCGATAAAACAAAGTACTTACCATTTTCCTCTTATACCAGCGGCTTACCGAATATGGGTCCGCTGAAAATATGAGAGAGCTACGAAATCCCAGAAGGCAAATCAATGAAATATCTTGGGATTGTAATAGATCGCCATCCGCGGTGGGACCTACAAATTAGAAATATTGTGGGAAAGGTAAAGGGATTATTACATAAATTCAAATACCTGAGAGATTTTCTGGATATTGAAAATTTAAGAACATTATACCATGCACTAGTCGAGTCTCAATTACAGTACGGAATAATTGGATGGGGCGGAGTGACTGATAATAACGTAGAAAATTTAAACATTATACAAAAATATATTCTTAAGATAATGTATCGTAAAATACCTACTTACCCTAGCGACGACCTGTTCGAAGAATCCGGTGTACTCGACGTGAGACAACTATTTTGTTTGATTGATTTGTTGAAAATATAAACAGGATGTTCATAAAATCAGATGTGGAATCATCTGCGACTAAAAGATAAACCTTAGTCACTATCTTCATTCACAAAAAATAACTTCATTTTAATCGTGGATTTTTCAATTCACAGAAAAATCTTTCTATCAATATTCAATTGAGAATGTTTCCCTCTTCAATATTTTGTTTGAGTTTATTGAAAAATATCAAAGAAGGCTGTATAGCTTTACAGTCTACAAACCATGGCCATGACACGTGAAACAAAAAAAATAATGTAATACAGCCTCGTTGCGAAAAATATATAGGTCAGCGCAACGCATCTTACCTAGGTCCTCGTCTTTATAACATCCTACCAATACCTATAAAAGATATTGCAAACAAAAATTGATTCAAGAAAAAAGCCAAAATATGGATAAAGGAATCAAATAGATCTTTTTTTGGAAAATTTATAAATCAGATATGATTCTGACATTCATAAATGTTCGCAACTTATCGCTTATCTAATTCTAATGTGTTATATGTATATATGTGTGTATGTGTATGTATATGTGTATATATGTATATATGCATACATATGTATATGTGTGCTGATGTATATGTATGTGTATACTTGTTCGTCAAATGGCATGTATGTGCATATATATGTGTGTATGTATGGGTGTATATATGTATATATGCATACGTATGTATATGTGTGCTGCTGTATATGTATGTGTATACTTGTTCGTCAAATGGCATGAGCAGTCACGCACAAGTGGTATATCAACTGATAATTGATATGCACACTTCAGTGACCTATTCATGTTTATTTGCCATGAGAACAGCTTATGGCTTTTACATTCATTTATAGTTGTTTTTACTATTCTTAAACATATTATAAGACATTTTATTTACACACAAAATTCAGCATAGTGTTATCGCTAATATATTGATTGAGGGTTATATTTCAAAATAATTCATTTGTTGTATCATATTGAATATTATGTCATTTTCAAATCATCATGATCAATCTTCATGTATCATAGGCAAACATAGTCACGCACACTTGAAACTGTTGTACACTTCTGTAGCTTTCCTATGTTTATTCATAATACTTTCAATTATATATGTTTTTTCTTATTGTTGCTCTTACAACGTTTCTCAACTGTCTTGGTGTAATTCTATGAATAGCTGCCCTTACTTTGTCCTCTGATTCATGTCGTGTGGCAGGAGGTACATCATTAACCTCGTTTTCACTAGATCCCCATAAAAAAATCTAGAGGCGTAAGGTCGGGTGACCTGAAAAGTTTTGTAAAAAGGAATAAATGAAGTTATAAATTGAAAACAACCCTATTTTACCTCGCCGGCTACCTAACTGGACCCATATTTGCAATCTAGTTTTTGTTGTATGTTTCATGCAGATATTCCGTAACTGCCCTCAGGTTGTGTGGTGGAGCACCATCTTGTTGATAAAATAATCCAACTCGATTTATTAATGGAACTTCGTCCAAGAAATGCTCAATTTCTTGTCCGTCCGTCCGTCAAAAATTATAGGGCCTAAAATTCTGTCCCCTAGAATCCCAACCCAACAATTGAAACCAAACCGTTCTAGGAAATTTCCTTCCTCCATCAAGTGTAAATTTGCAGCGGACCAATATCGCTTATTATTTCTGTTGAAATGTCCCAAATTAGTGAAACGGCTTTCGTCAGTATACAGAATTTCATATGGAAATGCGTCATCTCCAAATATTTTCCAAAGAACCAATTGCAATCCTCAAGTCTCCTTGCATTATCGTTTTGGTACAGGTGCTGGTGTAGTTGATATTTAAATGAATGATATTTATGTTTCTTCAAAATGTTAGCTGCAGAAGACTTCGAACTGTCACATTCTCTTGCGATCTCCCTGAGTGACGTATTAATATTTACTTGAACGTATGCCAGAACATCTATTTCTTTTTCTTCACTCACAACAAACGAATCGTTCCCATCATTATCAGGCTCATTTCGCATTTTTTTAACCAGTTTTGGTCAGGTTGGGTGACGCCGATCAGGATATCTCTGTTCGTAGACACGTCAAAATATGAACAAAAAAACAGATATCGAAAATCTCAGCCAAATATATAGTTATCTTTTACAAGTGGATTAAAACTGATGATTCTCAAATAATATAATAAAAAAATTAACACATCCACTACATTTTTTTATATTTTACTGACGATTAATCATAGGTTGTCATTTCAAATCCTTCAATGTCACTCGAAACGTCAGAAATATAACACCATTCCGACAAATATTTACATATTTTACGTTTTTTTTTTTAAGTTAATGTTCATTAATCAACCACTCAGATTATTGTGAGTACTTCCTTCATTTTAGGTATTTTTTTCTCAATAATGTAATTTACATATTTTAGGACCCTGAAGAAGTTTCAAAATTGAAACGAAAGCTCGGTCCAACGTATTAGAGTTTTTCATAGTTCAAAACTTGTGCTGACTGAAGATCCCCGTTATTCCATACTGTTCATACCAATTTTCAGTCGTTATTTTTAAATTTATATATATATATATATATATATATATATATATATATATATATATATATATATATATATATATATATATGTGTGTGTGTGTGTGTTTAAAAATTTTTGTGCATTATATTGGTGAACAAATCCTTACATGTAAATTAGAAGAAGAAATAAACGCATTTTGATTTTTACTTTTTTTTTTATTGAGTCTCGCACCCGGGAGACTCGAGTTCGATTCCGTATCCAGGAGCTTTTTTTTAATCGGTTTCAGATACAAACATATTTGATATTGAAAAATGTATATATATTTTAGGTTTT
Organism: Gonioctena quinquepunctata; assembly: GCA_018342105.1. Classification (NCBI taxonomy): domain Eukaryota; kingdom Metazoa; phylum Arthropoda; class Insecta; order Coleoptera; family Chrysomelidae; genus Gonioctena; species Gonioctena quinquepunctata. The sequence continues at coordinate 1,094,246 of JAFIRS010000088.1, forward strand.
TGGGCGAGTTCACGAGCAGTGAATGATCACTGTGAATGAATGAATCTGTAAAACGAAGCATTTAGAAACGGGCACATGATTCCTTCAATTTTGGAACGAGAAGAATTTTCCCCCTTAAAAATTCAGATATAACATGAAATCTGGTAATTTTATCCAGTTCCGAATGTGATTCGGGAAATATTCTCATTACATATCATTCGTACTAGAGGATTTTATCGCAAAATTTTTGAAATTTTCCCTCAAGCATTTTGTCTCTAGGAAATTTAACTCGGGCAATTTGCGCCCTTATTATCAAAGATTAAATCACCCAAGCTTCGCTTTCGTGGTTCAATCAGATAATAAGACCGCAAATCGCACTCAGTAAAATTTCCAGGCAAAATGCTTTTATGAAAATTTAAAAAAAAAAGCGATAAAACCCCTAGCACATATGATATTACCCTCGATGAAACCCCTAGTACTTATGATATTACCCTCGAAAAATTTAACGATTTTCGAAATTTTTTGCATTTGAAACGCTATGTTCCTAAGTAATCCCATTCCTAAGTTACTCCGAAGAAAAAACGCATTTGTTGCAAATTTTATCTACTTAAGCGGATTCTATCGAATAAACTAATGAGAAATATATGATTCAGCGAAACGGAGCTTTTAACAGAAAATCCCACGTATCTACGACCTTGGTGATTTCTTGTGGTCAACAACCACTCAGAATATGTAGCAGCGGTAAAGTTGTCTTGATCATACACCTTATATGTTCAGAACCCCACTCGTTCATTATGCGTCTAGATACCTACATCTTATGACGCCAAGTTATCTCATTATTGAATAAGTAGTTTTAATTATTTTTTCAATTGGGACTGGAACACAGTTGGGATGGTCCACTTAGAGAATTTTAATTTAATTATTCAATTCATGTTTCCAATAGCTTATAATATCGGCGATCGAGTGCGAGTTTGACCTCTACACCAAGGGTTCCGTAGCATGTCATACTTTACGAGACATCCAAATCAAATGTGGAATCATCTGCGACTGAAAGATAAACTTTAGTCAATATCTCCATCGTTCAAGATAACCACTTGGGGGTATTCATGTTGAAAAAGGAAACATTCCCTGCCAAAAATACCACATGAAATCTCATGAAAAGATTTAGACGAATTATGAGAATTTGTAAGGATCTTTGAAGAAAGTCTGTAATCTATACGTACGTTATCACTGGCACATAAACTTTTTTAAAGTGTGAATGAGGTATAAATGAGTAATTTACAAGCATACCCGAATACATGGTATATGAGTTTGTATCAGACCGTGGTTTTTTAAGGATACTATGAGATTTGATGAGGTATTCCACTTTCAATTACAACGATATTATATGCTCATTCACAAGCTTGTGAACATATGAGAAATGTATGGAAATTCACAACTATAATCTTATTGGGTAACTTGTGGAGACAGTGGGATCAGGATTTGATGGTTTGCATAAGGAATTCCTTATTGAATTTTTTGGTTCCTATAAGTTTAAATTAAAATTAAAAGAGAGTATAAGATTCGATGAGGTATTTCAATTTCAATTACAACGATATTATATGCTCATTCCCAAGCTTGAGAACCTATGAGAAATTCACAAATATAATCTTATTGGGTATCGGGTAGAGAAAGTGGGTGCAGGATTTGATCGTTTGGATCAGGAACTCCTTATCTAATCTTATGCAATTCCTGTAAGCTTTCATATGACTCAGAATTACTGAAAATTCACAAGTTTCAATAGTAAGAGTTTTTATTAGGCAGTGATGGTTCGAAGATACTATAAGATCCACTTTTGATTATAATTATATTCTATGCTCATTCAAAAGTCTGAGAAAATATGAGAAATGTGTGAAAATTCACAATTTATAATCCTATTGGGTATCGTATGGAGAGAGTGGGTTCAGGATTCAAGGTCAGTATCAGAAATTCCGCATCTAATTTTATGCGAATCTTTTAAGATTTTATGTGGCTCGAAATAATTAAGAATTCACAAGTTTCAACGAAGAAGCTCGACACAGAGTATTTATAAGAGAATCTATAAGGCAGATTTAATTTTAGGAGGCTATGAAGTTCAATTACAATAATATCATATGCTCATTCACAAGCTTGAGAACCCATGAGAAATGTGTGGAAATTCACAAATATAATCTTATTGGGTATCTTTTGGAGAGAGAGGTTTCAGGATTTCATGGTTTGGATCAGGAACTCCTCATCGAATTTTATACGACTCCTATAAGCTCTATATGTCTCAGAATCACTGAGAATTCACAAGTGTCGATAAGAAAACGGGGAAACTTTATGACGTTGACATTTTCAATGAAAAAATAACTGGAACCCATTTCACTCAAGAAATTGCAATATCAAATAATGACTCGAGAGTTGATTTGTTGAAGACCTAGTGAATGCGATGTCTCTCTTGCGTCAATGTTGCGAATGATTTCTGGTGAGTACTCTTTTTTGGAAAACATTCTTCTTTGCCTCATTCATCTTCATGAGTTCTTAATTAAGACTGGAATAGAAAATCAAATAACTATCTGAATAAAAATGCAAATTTTCAATTTCAGATTTTTTCTTTTGAGTTAGGGTCTTTTCAGAATATCTATCAGATGTAGTTCAATGTCCAGCGTGGCTTTAGCCGGGGAAGTAGTTGTTTTCTGTTAGACATTCACAAAAAATCGTGGATTTTTCAAATTCACAGAAAAATATTTCTATCAATATTCAATTGAGAATGTTTCCCTTTTCGACTCGAGAGTTATTTCAACATTTCGTTTGAACACTAACTCTCTTCACAAAATGATAGCTCCCTCTGTATGATTGGATGGTATTGTAAAATGTTCTTATTTCCAAAGGTCCCGCCATATACCCGAAAGATGTCTTGGGCCAATCCCAAAGCAAAGATTTTGTCTCCTATAGGGGTATAGATTATTGACAATCTTTGTTATGCTGTCTGAAGTAGATTATTTGTGCTTATTTTTGGTGCTGGTTTGAGCAAAGTGTGGCATCGTGCCTCGTAAATGAAAATGTTAAAGTTTTTCTCTCATTCATCTCAGGTAAGCTACACTTTACGTTATATATTATAGATATAAAATAATATGTGTGAACACTTCCTCAAAATATGGGTGTGATACACTTTTTCAAGCGTATATAGTCTATTAACTCGAATTCACGGGCGTTTTCTGGCTTAATTCCGGCGTTGAATAGTAATAAATAGGATTGATGACAAAATTATGAATTAATGACCACAATACTACACAAAAAAAAATCTAACCCAAATTTTTTTGTTGGGGCCGTTGCGGGCTGTTATCTTATTTTCTGTACGCAAAATCTGTCCTAGCTGTTTTGCAGTAGATACATGAAACTTGCCAAATACCTACCTCTATAATAGACTGGCATAGAGTGTATTAATTACTCAAATAATATATGATTGTTGATTGAGTACAAAAAAATATATAAACTGATATTGTTGGTTTCAAAACAATGGTTTTATGATTTAGTTGGTATTTGAAATGCACATTTCAAATACTGCTCGGTATCATGATGGCTGACCACATATATATATATATATATATATATATATATATATATATATATATATATATATATATATATATATATATATATATATAAAAGCATCAAATTATAGATAGTGACACCTATAATATGTACGGTGAAGCTCAGACCTGATATCGTGGAATTTTAATGACACGAAATTTCGTGCACATTAACAGGTCACCAACAGATGTCAACATAGGCCAACCCACGACATCAATAGTCGTACTCCTAGGGCGTTCAGAGTAACGCAAAACAAATAACTAGATAAAGAGAAATTTGTTATGAATCCAAGAGAGCACCACCATCCGACAACAGCTGTTTCATGGTTTCCCAATCATCACGACGGCTTGTGGTCCCTTTCAAATTCGTATCAAATATCTCGTAGTGTTAATACCTACCGGCAAGTACGAAAATGTGGAGAGCATCAAATTATAGATAGTGACACCTATAATCTGTGCGGTATAATATCGTGGAATTTTAATGGCACGAAATTTCGTGCACATTAACAGGTCACCAACAGATGTCAGCATAGGCCAACCCACGACATCAATAGTCGAACTCCTAGTGCGTTCAGAGTAACGCAATACAAATAACTAGGTAGAGAGAGAAGCACCACCATCCACCAACAGCTGTTTCGTGGTTTCCCAATCATCGGGACGGCTTGTGGTGTATAGTGTATTATCAAAAGATTTGTTTGTGTTGTTTCACGTGTCCTTTCCTTTTAACATATTTTAAATATCATCACGAAAGATCACTCATTGTTTATTACTCCAATCCAATCCACACCATACTGTGTATATGGATATGTACGTTTATATTTATACTTATATTGAATAAAGTGTATTATTATTATTCTATGTATTGCTAATATGGACGTTCCGAATAATACCACTCTGTATCATCAATGCAATTCAAGCAGAACTTTTTCTCTGTTACACCCAAGATAAGAACCATCTTAAAATTATAGATATGTAAATTTTAAGTAATAAATTTCAAGTTGTTATATAACTCACTTCAGTCATTAAACTTCGATTGTTTGAGTTACTTGTACTTAAATTATTTATGGTCAGTCTTTTAAAGAAACCTTAACATTGCTTTCGTCAAAGAAACATTTGAACACAAGGTAGGGTGCTTTGAGAATTGACCTTTTCATTGAAATATGCTAGGAAAATGTTTTTAGTAGTTTCGGTTTCCCTTTGATTATGAATAAACGCACTTTGTTTTCTATATTTTCTTCTCAATTTAATTTGTCTTTCCTGAGTCTTGTTCAACATTGCAATTATTCACCCTATCAGTTGTATAGATCAAATAAAATGAGATGAAGTTTTTTAAATCTTTCACTTTTTTGTATAAAATATTTTTAATAGATTAAAATCGAATTTGTGATCCCATTAAAAGTTTACCGTAATAACTCAAAAATGTTTGGATGTATTGATTTCAGATAACGCCTAAATGTTCTTTGGGAGAAGTATAGGAATATTGCTGTCTATATGTAGGCCCCCCCCTCCCCCCCCTCCCGGAAATTTACTGCATTTTGGTATTCTGAATTCAAAAATATACTGGGAGGATTTCTAATTTGTCAGAAACTTACCGCTGAAAATGATTCGTCTAAAACATTGAACAATGAAAATAACATTGTAAATTATTTATATTAAATATACTTATAATAATAATATTTATTGACAGTAGTGTAAAAAAATCAACAAAAGCTTCTACGTTTTGGCAACACTAAGAAATATTTTAAACATAGATTCATTATTGCATGTTTACAATGCATTTGTGTATTCTACAATTTCATATGACATTATAGTATGGGGTCAGGCATCAGATATTACAAGAATTTTTGTTGCTCAAAAACGAATCATAAGGCTTACTTTTAACATTAGCAGTCGCCAATCATGCAGACAGTTCTTCAAATCAGAACGGATCCTCTCGGTTACATCAATTTATTTGATGAAACTTCTAACATAAATTTTCAATAACAAACATTAATTTCCCATTAACAGCGATTCACATTCTTACAACACCAGAAATAAAAATAATATCAAACTGAACAAGCCCAAACACTGCCGTTTTTTCAACTGTCTGCCGAATAAGATGAAAAACGCGGGATCCCCGGCTGTATTTAAGTGTAGACTTAACCCAGCAAACATGAATGAGCGGTAAATAGACGGGCCGATGCTGTTAACTGCGGTAAGATGACGACAGCGGCACACCGATGTCGGTAAATAATTGGAATGATAACTGTTTTGCCGCTTTGGCTGAACATACGCATATTTATTATGGATGTTTTGAATTTAGCCAGAAATTACCCGTTGAAGATTTGCAATAATCGCGCCGATGTCGTTTTTACGCAGTATGTGGCATTACGCGCTGCACCGCTGCGACCTCTCTAATTAAACTGCAACATTGGCATTGAATATCACGTTCGCAGTTGGCCCTACTGCTGATTTCGTGTAGGATGTCAAATCGGGTATTTTCCATTTTGTCTGGTCATTATATGGTCATAAAAAATAATCACAGTGGTGGGAATTTTTTCAGATTTGTGTGTTGTCATTCTATCTATTCGGTGAAATATTTTTCCAGGCCAGTTTGAAATGCAATATCTGGGAAACATGGATGAGTATCTTGGAAACCATTTGAGTTACAATAAAAATGGTTGAAATGGAGAAATAGTTGTCTGTTTAGGTAAATAGGAACAATCTGGCTCTACAGTTTCAGAAATCTTCCACAATTAGTGGCTTTAGAGATTGAAAACAGTAAATTGTATATATCTAGTCCATGAGTCAGTCGATTCTGAATGTTCGGTGAATTAATTGTGTACAATAATGACCTATCTTCATTGAAGTTTCACTGTTTTCGAAGATATAATGCTAGATTGTTCTTAGGCGCTTATATGGGCCATTTTGTTTACATTGAAACCGTCTTTATGCTAATTGCCTTCCAAGATACCCTATACTTCCATGTACTGCATTTTGAATTGGACACCCCTGTATATTTGCATAGATCATTGATGAAATCCCAACAGTGGAATGACGCGGTTGATTAGTAGGATACCCGCAATCGCACCATAATCTGTACCATGAAATATCAGTTCATCTTAACTCTGTCTGTCCGCTGGAGTCCCGCTATGTGATAAAGCGGATGGTAGTCTGGAGGCCTACTGATGTTGTCTGTCGGCTGTTTTTGAAGTGCCTCTAGAGGCCCACGCCTAACATGTTTGCTGGGAAGGAACTCCTTGTCAGAGAATGCTTTTATACTGTTGAGGAATTTGATCCCTACTTTTCAGTCTTGAAATAATATAGAAGTATTTCACAGTTTATGTTAGTCATCATTGTAATTGTTTCGTCTTGTTTTTATCATTTCTTTCCGTTTTTGTTTGTCAGCTAAACCTTAATAATAGTGTCCTTGTTCTTTTATGACATTTAAAATTGTAACATTGACTTATCCTATCTATTGTTATTGATAATGAAGTGATTAATAAATATTTTATTTTTATTTTGTTATTATTTTTTTAATATCAATTTTGAATATCATCCTAAATCTCAGGATAGGAATATCTGCAATATAGAAATCTGTAATATTCTTGATAGCCAGCCATAATTTCATTAAAAATGAAAAATGTATAATTTCTCAAGACAGCTGACTACAAAAATATATACAATAGGTGTATGCTGGTCATTAATCATTTTCTGCTTGGCCCACCCTGTACTGATGAAGAGCAAATACCCCGAAATCGGTCTACAGGTGGTCAGTGGTTACTATTGATCCATTTTGCAACAAACATTTGCAAAGTACCTTGTAGGACTTTGCACGTTTATCCATCGGATGTCATTCAACGTCCGTCGAGGCATTAGCCAGGAAAAAAGTTGTTTTTTGATGGATATGCGATCAACATCCTATCGTTTAGGTTTCTTTAGTCAGCTGGCTTGAGGAATAAGACATTTTTCATTTCTAATCTACAAGTAATCACACCACAATTATACCCCCTGCGCCCTTTCTGATATTGAACAAGCATCTTCATCGATATTCCGATAGACCCTGTAGCAAAATCGATCAAGATTCCTCTGCAAAAGTAGAGCGATCCAGTATGATGACCAACCATGAATACAAAACTGAAACTGAACCACGAGATTGTATATCACAAATATTGCACCTTTTAGAAGAAGCGTGTCGCCATCCAACTGCAGTATCGATCAACGACACCCGGATCGAACAGATAACATCGGCCCATTATATCTATATTTTTCTAACCAAAAATATTTGATCCAGTGTTACACCACAGGAATGTTAGTCCTGTAGGGAACATTCCCCATCAAGTTGCCGCTAGGATGTGAATTTAGAACAGGCGAACTACGTCAATTCCAAAGATCCATTTCAACCCTTTCCAAGAAAAATACGTCACCGATCTAACTAGACAAGATCCCGCTTGATGAACTCTGGAAAGAAGGGAGCGTAATCCAACCATTACAGATCGTAAACATTCCAAAAGATCTCACACACTTTTGGACGATCCCCGTATTCATCATAGCTGTCATCCTATGCCATGTCAGAAAGAACCTCCAGATTCAAGTGGTACTCACCCCCAGAACTTACGTTTTGTCAATTTAAGTCTAAATTGAGATTTTGAATTTGTTACATAGTTAGTTTTTTCAATAATGTATCTTAGAAAAAGTGTTTTTCGAAGAACCACCCTAATCTCCTAGCATCATAGTTCTTACTGTGACGAAATATGTTTTCATCATCTAATTAAACTGGAATAATTAACTAGTATGACATGAAGATTTGTATGAACCTCTGGTTCAACTAAATATTTCTACTCACATAAACATCCACTTGATGCCCTTCATACCACATTTGCGGCACATGTCAGGATTGACAATTACCTCCAAACTTTCTTGAATATTGCGTGATTATCATAAGTAATTGCACAAGTGCATCAAAATTACCGATAATTTTGCATGACAGCGTGTTGTCAAAAAAATGCATGAGTTCATTTTCATTTTTGGAGAAAGAACCCGACACCGAAGGTGGGGGGCTCTTTCTCCAAAATATGAAAATGACCGAATGCAGTTTTTGAAAGACATCAAGCTGGAATGCGAAATTATCCGGTTATTTTGATACACGAGTGTAATTCGGGGGACTATTCCACGCACCTTGGAATTTTCACAAAATCTGACCAATCAAAAACCAGAGACAGCTTGTATTATCGCGAAAACACCAGCTGTCTTTCAATTCTGATTGGTCTATCAGCATGGTGTTTACAACGACGTAACCATGGATACGGATCGCAATGCAAAGTTTGACAGTTTGACCAAAAATAATTGTAGCTGCAAACGTCAAAATGAGTCGCTTCGGTGCTACTTCAAATGAAGTATAAACCAAAATTTTGAAGTAAATATACCCAGTAACACAAAAAAATCAAAATCTTATATATGGAGACAATTTATGACGTTCTGTGCGGAACGCAACTACAAATTAGATGCAGAAAATAGCAACGAAAGATTAGCATTCATTCTAAAAGACTGGGCATTCAATATGCGAAAAATTGATGGTAGTGATTACAAGGAGAGTGTTATCAAAACCATATGGAACACTACTGCAAAATTAGTACAAGAAAAATATTTTTGTGAGTATCAGAGACATATTGATCCCTTCAAAAATGTTCAAGGAGGCGAGGGCGGCTCGAGATAGCAAGAGAAAATTGTTGGAAGCTGTACCCGAAAAAAATAAAATGAGTTCTATCGCTATGACTACAGATGAATATAGAAATATGTGCTTACAATGGGACGAAGACACGCCAGAGGGACTCCAAAAGAAGTTTTCTCGCATAGCTGCGTAGAACTAGCTTGGAGAGGTAACGAAGCAACGTTTTCCAAGTTACATTTTTTTAAGGGAGAGACTGACAACAAAGGCTGTTTAACAAACAGAATTGCATATAACCCGATATTCTCCAAAACCCGTCACGGTGGTGATAAAAACTGTGCAGATACTAAATGACTTACTCAAAATTTGAAAAATCCTGAAATGTGTCCTGTGAGATTATACCGGAAACTTATATCGAAAAGGGGAATTATTACCAATGACAGACTTTTTCTGACAGTGAATGGCAAGTGGAATAAATATAATAATAATGATTGGTACAAGAATTGCCCTATTGGTATTAATACAATATCAAAACTATCTGCAGAAAAGATAGGATTAGATACTAGAAAACTAAAAATAACAAATCACTCTAATCGTGCCACTGCAGTTAGACAGTTAAGGTAAACGCACCAGTTATTGACAGTGCTCCAGTAATTGACATTGGTTGATATTTTTTTCAAAATTAAGGCCATTGAAGTGAAGTGAAGCAATTTCCATAGATAATCTGTAAGATTGGAACATCTGGCAAACTTGTAGCTATTGGGCGGGAAATTGGGTTGGTCATAGTTTGTTTATAGGTGATGAACGTTCAACGTGTCTGATTTTCGAAATAATTTTAAGTACATTGTTAAGGTAGGTCCATTCAAATTTTGTTTTTTTCATTTTCGGTGTGCATGTTTATCGAGTTTCAACTATTTGTTAGTATTCAGTAGACTGTAAAGTTGATTTTGTGTATAATATTCAATCACAATAAATCACCTGACCCCACTCTTTCTGGAATGTCAATGACTGGATCAAGGAATGCATATGTGTACCAGTCATTGACATTGGGTGTCAACGACTGGTACATTGGTAAATTTCGAAAGGTGAATGCCAAAAAGCACAAGAAGACATACATAAGCTCTCCTAGAAATATGGGCTTGAACAAATTTCTGGTTCCAGTTCTTTGACAGGGGGTGTCAATTATTGGAACATACGAGTGTCAATTACTGGAACATCAATTGTTACAGATTGGGCCAAGGAAGAAGTATAGTCAGGATCAGATGAATGCAGCTTTAGAAGCTGTAGCAAGAGGAATACCTGTAGCTACAGCTGCGAATGTATAAATCGTCAGGTAGGCTACCTACGGAGTGTAGAATAGGGCCGAGTACCGTTCTTACCGCCAACTAAGAGGACCTTTTAGAGAAGTGGATCCTTTCACTGGCTAAGGTACACCACCCAGTCAATAAGGAGCAGTGTGAGTCTGATAGTTAAGGAATCCAAAAGACCAAACCCATTTGCCAACTCTCGTCCTGGTCGAAAATGGTACGATTCCTTCATGAAACGTCATCCAAATCTGAGTGAGAGGGTCGCCCAAAATTTAACGCCCGCTCGCGAAAACGTTTCTGAACCGCAACTTCGACAATGGTTTCGAGAAATAAAGGAATATTTTATATCCAAAAACCTATTTGCGATAAGAAACGATTCCACACGAGTTTTCAATGGTGATGAGAGCACTTTTTTTCTTCAGCCAAAGGGCGACAAAGTGCTGACAAAAAAAGGTCATAAAAGTGTGTATAATGCAGGAACAAATGACGAAAAAGATAATTTTACCGTTTTGGTAACTGCTAATGTGGCTGGAGAATTAGGTCCTCCCATGATTATTTTCAAATATGAAAGGATTCCGGGTCATATAGCCCTTAGTGTTAATAAAAGTTGGGGCATAGGACGGTCCGAAAGTGGTTGGATGTGTGGCTCCACATTCTATATTTAAAGCCTAGCTCTTTCAAAATGTGTTTTGATTTTTATTGTAATTGTTTTTCTTTGTAAGAAGTTCATTTCCAATTACTGATTTGAATAAATGTACTTTTTTTGCGTGTCAATCATTGGTGTGTCAATAACTGGTACATAGAAGAAATCTGGGTGTCAATAACTGGTGCATCAAACATATATTCTTGTTAAATTTTTACAAATGAAAAATATGTTTCATTCAATGAATCTATTTTCGTATAGTGATTATCAAAGTACAAACTACAGGAAAAAAAATATAAACTAAATCTGAGGTCATAATTGTGACCCATGGAATTGTTTCAATGCAATTTATTTCCTAAAAGTGTCAATAACTGGTGCGTTTACCTTACTACAATCCGGCGTTAGTGAACAACAAGCTATGGAAATTACTGGACATGGAAGTTCGAACTCGATGAAACCGTATTTACATCTTAGTGCTGAAAATCATCAGAATATAGTGAATACTTTTAGGAGTACTTCAAGTACATCAAGTAATAATACCAACAATACATTGTAGCCACCTAATAACGGTCATACTATTCAAATTTTTTCAATTGCACCATTTATAATAATTATAGTCGAGAATAATATATTTTGTTCGTGTTCATAAAAAATTATTTATTGTTATAGGTAACAAATTATAATTGAAACAAATCGTTTATAGTTTAAATAAATATTTCATGCTTATAATTAAATTTGAATTATTTATTATTATTAAATTTTTTCCTCTCATTCTGCCGGATTTACATTTTTTGACCTTTCATTTTGTTCGTGAAATAGTCTAATAAAATACCACTAGTGATTGAATTTATCTTATAAGTCTGTCTTTTATTTCTAAACTCAACTGAGTTGCTTGAAGAAAACACTCAATTTCGTTTAGAAATAAATCGACAGACTCATCGCGAAAATTCAGTCACTAGTGGTATTACTACTGAATATTTCCCGAATAAACTGTCAACTTGTCAAACTGACGTTATTGATTTATAAATTCTTCGCTTGTCATCAATAACCATCCGTAACTGGAAAAAAAAGAAGAGACGCAGAAATACGTTTGTTTCAATATTTTTCATTTATACATTATGAAAGTATACGCTAAAATATAATGAAACTATTTATTCAAGGTTAAACTAAATCAAAAGTTGCAGGAACTGCAGCGAAATACACAATTCATTTTTTCTACGGCTATAATACTAAACTGCATTTTATAAACTGTTTTCGATTAAACAATGAAGTACATTGTATGTTTTCAATTTCATTTCCTTATCTGATAACACAACAATGGAGTCATTGTGTTATTGTTGGTCATTAAATCACGTCTTCCATGGAAAGCAAGGAAAACTGAAGACACCTGTCAATTCAGTTTCATCAAAACTGTCAAAGTTTAAAGGTATGATGAGCAGTGAAATTGACGAACTAACTCCTCCAGACATAATTGCAGCCGCAAATCAGGCATGTATATATTCGATTCCGGAAGTATCGAAAGAGAAATATGAAAAAGCCTACAAATCCTTCATATAATGGCAAAAGGAATTCATATAATGGCAAAAGGAAAAGGTCACCGCGTCAACTTCAGAAAATGTATTATTTGCATACTTTGATGAATTGTCTCAGAAATTCAAATCCTCAACTTTATGGGCGCAATATTCCATGTTAAGGACCATGATAAATATCAACAGAACTGTTCCAATTGGCAACTATTCAAAATTCAGAGCATTCCCAAAAAAAAATCAAACGGATACAGGCCGAAGAAATCGAAAATTTTCTCCACTGATGAAATCGATAAGTTTATAAAAAACGCTACTGATGACATTCATTCACTTGATAAGGTAAGTTATTATCTTTTTGAGTAAATTGGCTCAGCTTGAAAAAAATCACAAATACATCTTCATTACTTATATCATGTCTGCACCCTCGATGACATTAAGCAAAGTAGCTCAGCGGTACAACTCGCGCATTTTTTCCTTTTACTCGAAGTTGAAGGTTCGAGGCCACGCAGTGTATTAATTTTTTTTATTCAATTATTATTTAGAAAAAAATTAGGTCCTTTTAATCATGGGGATTGTGGGTGCTTCTAGAAGGGATGAACTTTACAAAATGAAAACAACAGATTGTAGAGATTTGGGTTCCACAGCAATTCTTGTACAAATACCAAATACAAAAACCAAAGTTCCAAGAAAATTCACAATAACAGGTGTTTTTTATGATATTCATAAGAAGTACAGGGAGCTTCGTCCTGGACACGTTGGACAGGATGATCTTTTTCTGAATTATCAAAAAGGAAATGCTCAGTACAAAAATTGGTTATACGGGAAAACGAATAGCTGAATACTTGAAAGTTCCAAATCCTGAACTTTACACTGGTCATTGCTTCAGGAGATCATCAGCAACAATCCTAATAGACGCTGGCGAAGATATCACCTCACTTAAGCGACATGGAGGTTGGAAATCAACCGCAGTTGCGGAGAGTTATATTGACGAGTCAATGAAAAATAAATATGACATCGCCAATAAAATTGTGAGTTCGATTGATAAATCTGAAAACCTGCGATCTACTTCAATGTCATATAATTTTGAAAATGAAGAAATATCAAATGTGCCATTGCAATTCTCAAATGCTTCATAGATCACATTTAATTATTGTAACAATATAACTGTAAATTGATTTGTTGAAAGAATCTTTTTATCAATATCCAATTGAGAACGTTTCCCTTTTCAATAACTGTAAATATTGCGAATAAGTAAATTTAGAAAAAATTTAATCAGAATACTGTGCAGTTATTCAATATGTTACCAATTTGTCTGTAAATGGAAATGTTCTATACAATTAAAATTGAAGTTCAAGTTTCTGTTGTAAATTCATTTCACTATTTTATGTTAAAGCCGTAGAAGAAGTATAGTGTATAACTCACACGGAATGTTAATTTCCCACTCGTATGATTTGCAGCACTCGCCTACGGCTAATGCTGCAATAATCATACTCGTGGGAAATGAGTATCATTCCGTGCTTATTAAACAATATACTAATACAATGCAGCTATCGGTGCATTAACGGCTGAAAAGGATGTTTGAGAATGCTGTGCCTGTTGTACGTCATTGCCACGCATTTTTTTGACAATTTCTTCTTGGTGATCTTCATCCATTTGAAGTTATGGCGTTATTGATTTTGAATTTGAATGGCCCCTGATTTTTATAAGTTGCTGCTCGCGCACCCCCTTTTTTGCGAGATTGGAGACAGCCGTAGCTCGTAACGGATGGTTAGTAAGCTTGATATTCTCTGTATTTAAACCAGAAGCTTTGGCTTGAAGAACAGTCCATTTGCTTACTGTATTTCGTCCAGCAGGAATATCTTTATACCATTTTCTGTTCAACTTCCAAGCGGGATTTACAGTGAGACAGAGTCGTTTTGTTTTTATGCCAACCCGCTTTTCTAGGAATTTTTTGTACAGTCGAATTGGACACAAATCAGGATTGATTTTATTGTTCATTAGCCATTTCAATGAAGCAAATGGTTTTTCCCCTCCTTGCATCGTTTTAGTAAACACAGGATCGTAAATAATCCTTCCTGTTTTTTCACCTACGTTATTTTCTTCTTCTAACTCAATATTAGTAAAAGGGTTGAAATTGATATTGTATTCAGTGAAATGTTTTTCCATCAGTAATTTAGCGGTTACGTTCCAACAGTAAATTTTTTGTACTCGTCGCCATTCTGCTTACGCATATTGAATGCCCAGTCCGTTACTATTTTTGCCAGAACATCAATTTGTATTTTTTCATCCAAAGTATAGTTTTTCTCAGAACAGAAGCTCATAAACTAACGCCACACGTATTTTCTGTTCTGTTTTGTGTTATTTGGTTCGTTTTCCAACACATTTTCTTCAATAGCTTGTAATGAAGCCCGACCGAAACAAGACATTTTTAATAAATAATATTTTTGACATTACTTGTCAAACTGACGTTACTTATGAATTGTCGCTGTATTATCAAAGTGTACAATGGAATTACCATGGATATGAACTGCGCAATTATCGGTCTACAGTGCAATTATCGCAAGGCTCTTTCGCTCTCTACAATGCAATTATCGGGGGTAATACCACAAGAGCTCAGATTTAGCAGGATATTTTTTGCGGTTGTTTCCGAATACTTACTTTCATTGGCAATTTAACGAGAGCTGTTCTGACAAAATCACGAGAGCGTAGCTCGAGTGATTTTATCAGAACAGATCGAGTTAAATTACATATATGAAAGTGAGTATGAGAAAACCATCGTCAAAAATATCCTGCTAGTTCTGAGCTCGCGTGGTATTTGGTAAGATAATTCCATGAATGGAAAACTCAATTCAATTAAACTTTATTTAACAAACTGAAAGAACAATAAGTAGAAGAATACTGTTTAGAAAGAACAATTGTTAAAAATACAATTATTATATACAATTGGTCCAGTAGACATTTGCTCCTTTACTGATACAGATTTTGTTGTTGACATTGACATGGATGTTGTTGACACTGTGGCTAATTCATTATCCGAAGCTTTATCTCGGAAATTTGTTACAAGATGCGAATGATGCTCATTATCAAGTTGTAAATAAGGCTTTATAGACTTGGAAGACGAATGTCCAGTTATTTTGATTAATTCTTGTTCATTAATACCTGCTTAAGCTAAAGTTAACACGGCGCTTGAGCGTATTTTCTGGAGTTGATTTTTCAGTCTCCCTTATTATTTCTGCCTCGCAAAAATCTCTAAATTTCTACATACTTACTGGAATATTATTTGCTGTTTAATTCTGTTTTTGACATTAACAATTGTCACACTGATGAGATCCGCAACGCTTGATAAACGAACAATAAATGCTAGCGTTGCTACGGTAACGTAATTTGTCCGATTTTTTTATCCACTTGCATTTCTGTTCCTTCCTATTTAGCCGATAGTAAACTACGATTTTTGTACTCACAAATGGGAATCATTATACGTGAGTGGAATTGTTGCTGTGATTTTGCGATAATTGCAATCCATTTACATGGGATTTTTGACAGGAGGGAAATATTCTGTTAGACGTATTCCAATGTTCGTAAGATCCAGATCTTTTCTCTAATTTGCAATATTCATGAAATTAAAATACATAATTCAAAGAAAGAATTGTCTTTTTATCATTAGATTAAAACCTAGATAATAATTAGAATCAATTGGTTAGAAAATACTGTACGTTGAATTAGGTGAATAAAATGTTGTTTGTATAAATATTTTAACTTTTACTTCATGAATACTGTCTCATAGCCTTAGCTCAAAATATCCTAACCTAAAGTATAATTCTATACAATTCATTCATCTTTAAATTCCAAGTAAACTTAATATTTACAAATATTTGTACGATATTCCTATTTCCCTTATATCATTCATTCAATCGGATACCAAACAAATTCGAAACTCTTGAGACCAAAAGTTTTCTCCGTGTCTTCCTTCGGTGTATCGGATGAGTCCAAACCAAGATTGATTAACTTAAATTTCGGCCTGTATCCATTCTCATCAGCCACATAGGTAACAACCCTACTGATTCCATCTCTTCCATTCACGAAATATCCTCCTATCTTCGTTCCATTTTTCAGTCCTTTCTCGTAGTGCCCATGGAAACCGACAGTGTACTTGAATTTGTAGAGTATGTTCTTCACGTCGGTTTCTTCAACGCCATTCGGCAATCCGTTGGCCATGCCAGGGAATTTATCTTTGATTGGTATATCCATAGGGTTTTTGCCCCCTACGTGGATGGCATTATCGGAGATAGATATTGGGGGTAGTTTCGATGTTTGCGGTGGAGGAGCAGTTCCTGTTAAACCATTGGATTGGGCATTGAGTTGTGCTAGTTGACCTGAAAAATGTGAAGCTATTTCAGGTATTGGCTCATAATCTTGAAATCTACAATAGAAAAATTTCTATAGTTCGTTATTATTCATCTACTACATACAGGGTGATTCAAAAGTACTTTGACGAAGTGATTCCTCACAATATTCTGATATGAATTGTCCAAATAAATATATGTCCGGAAACACTTCGTTTCCAAGATACAGGGTGTTGAAGTTTTATTTTTATTTTCGTTTTTTTTTTAAATAACTTTCGAAATACTGACTTCAATTGAACGAAAATTGATATTGAGGGGTTTTCTGAGGTGTCAAATTGGAACCTGATGTTATTATTGCTCTGACTCGTAGGGGGCACCACCTACACGTCTTTTTCTTTTTTGAAGATCGATAACTTTTTTGAGCGTACTTCTAGCACATTTTTCAGTGATGGAAATCAATTTCACTATCGTATCTACGTAAAAAAGCTCCTTCTGTACAAGTCGCTACGAACAACCGTTTTCTAGATATTTGGACTTGAAAATTTCAAGTCGATTATTCGATAATCGATGCGTGTAGAAGTTATTACCCTTATTTTGCATTTTTCACAAGAATGCTTAGGGAATGAATTTGACGTTTAAGTAAGTAGTTTCGGTTCATTGTAGGGGGCGCCACCTATTCTATTCATTATTACTCGTTTGAAATAGTTATTTTTGTATCAAGGGTGCAAAATCTGTATTTGTTTTAATGAAATTTGCAAGAAATATCAACATTTCATTTCAAGAAATTTTGAAAATGTAGAATGAAATAAAATAAAGGGAACTAAATTGTATTCAAATGAATTGTTCAAAGTGTCCACCTTCAGCGAAGATACAGGCATTCAGTCTTCTAGTCATTGAATCTCGTACCCGCTCAAAAATTATTGGTGTGTTTCTTATTGTTTCACAGGCGTCTACTATTCGGTTTCTTAGATCATTCGCTACTGGAGTTTCATAAACTAGTGACTTCAAATGTCCCAAAAAATTAAAATCTAACGGGTTTAGATCTGGGGACCTTGGGGACCACGCCGGTTAGGTTCTTCTACACCCCTACCGATATCGATTTGGATAGACAGTGGTACAACGCTGAAATGGGCCGGAGCCCCATCATGCATAAACCACATGCGGATACGAATTTCTAATGGTACATTCTGAAGTAGTCCCAGCAATTCATTTTCTAAAAAGTTGCGCCAATTAGTCGGAACGGAAGAAAAAAAAGACCTATCAAGTAATTATCAATTATTGCCGCCCATACATTTACAGAAAATTGATACTGATAATGTCGTTCACTAACTGCTTGCGGATTTTCCAGAGCCCAAACATGGTTGTTATGAAAGTTTGTGATAGCATTTCGGGAAAAGTTTGCCTCGTCCGTGAAGAGTACATATTTTAAAAATTAATGATTTCCAGCCAATTTTCTCAAAAACCACTGACACATAGTAATGCGTTGGGGAAAGTTTCGTGGCGAAAGAGCTTGTACCCTTTGAATATGGTATGGATAAACTTGTTGATCGTGGATAATTCACCAAACTGTAGACTGAGTAGAATTGAGAGCTTCAGCAATTATTCTTGTACTTGTTTCTGTATTCTCCTCGAGAGCGTTCGGACTGCTCGTGGTCTTCCAATAATATCAGCTGCCCTCTTAACTGCTGCTAAACCACGGTGGAGACTGGTAAATGTTGGAGCTGAAGCAGTACTCGATTAGGAAATCGCTCCTGGTAAATACGTCTTGCTTCGCACGCATTGCCATTCGCAAGGCCATAAACGAAATGCATATCGGCTAAATGAGCATTATTGTTTAAAAAATCTATTTTTTCAAAATTGGTGTTTTGAAACTTACAGAAACTTCAACATAACAACAAAACGTTTTACTATCACATAATATATAATTACCAAAACTACTTACTTGGACGTCAAATTCATTTTCTGAGCATTTTTGTGAAAAATGCAAAATAATGGTAATAACTTCAACACACATCGATTATCAAATAATCGACTTGAACTTTTCAAGTCCAAATATCTATAAAACGTTTGCTTATAGCGACTTGCAACAAGGGTAGTTTTTTTACCTAGATATAATAGAGGAATTGATTTTTTCTACTGAAAAATGTACTAGAAGTAGGCTCAAAAAAGTTATGGATCTTCAAAGAAGGAAAAGGCGTGTAGATGGCGCCCCCTACGAGTAAGAGCAATAATAACATAAGGTTCGAAATTGACACCTCAAAAAACCTCTCAATACCAATTTTCGTTCAATTAATGTCAGTATTTCGAAAGTTATTTAAAAAAAAACGAAAATAAAATAAAATTTCAACACCCTGGAAACGAAGCGTTTCCGGACATATATTTATTCGGTCAATTCAGATTAGAATATTGTGAGGAATCACCGCCTGAAGTTTGTCAAAGTACTTTTGAATCACCCTGTATATTTTTGAGAGTAACATTAAAATAATAAAGAGATAAATCTTTGGTAGAAATTCATTATATCTCAAAGTGGAGTGCTGGTGATAAAGAGGGAAATAATCTCAAAATCGTCTCCACAACATTAAATTAACATTGAATGTTGTATAGACTATTTTGAGATTATTTCCCTAATGAAGAGATTGTCAGGAATGTTGATGTTTTTTTAAACGGTTTTATTTAGCTTGCCTTGTTCGTGTCTTGTGTGGGTCAAATCTAGTAATTGAAATTTTACCCCCTTCCTGTTTGACCGCTTGATTTGAAATTCAGTACACACCTTTAGTTTTGATGACAATACAATTATTATGTGTATTCAGTATCATTGTAAATCCAAGATGGCCACCGCCCCCCAAATGGCGGATTACATATTTTTTACAACCCCCTCAATATGTATATCATATGAAAGAGGCTTGACTAGTAGAATACAGTACATCATGAAAAAATTCCAAATCCAAGATGGCGTCCGGAACAAAATCGCGGATCATAGAGTTTAGACAGTACATACATCAAAACTGAAATCTAGGTATCTAATCAAAACAAAGGATTTTGTCAACTTAGATTCGTCATTCAAGAATGAATCCCCTACCCAAGTCAAGATTTCGTATCGTGTCGTGGACTGTGTGGCGTTAGGGTGGCTAATAATGATACGTCGTTAACGGTACACCACCCAAGTTGAAATAAATGGTTAAAGTGCGCTGAGGAGTGTATGGCATGAGGATGGATAAAAATGATATGTTGTTAGCGTTTTCTCTTCAAGACCTGGGCACATCTTGTTGTATAAAAGCCTTGCCCCTCTATTGGACCTCTGGGTTATAATGTCCATTACTCGAGGGAACAAAATGGTGAAAAATAATAACAAAATGAAAACAAAGCACAAAACTGTTTTAAGTTAAACGGTTTCATTGTAAAGAAACATAATAATGATGCTGATAATGTATAATGTACTAATAGCTAAAAAATAATTGGGTAGGTACCAGGTACCAGTCATCACACCATTCTCCTCATCAGCATAGGGCATTGATCAAACTAAAATAGAATCGTGGGGGGCATCGAATTCATATCATCTACAGTCAACCGCTCATATAATTATATAATAGACAACTTATGCAAAATGTGTGTAAAAGTAAATCCGTCACTATCATCGTGCGACATCACAGAACGATCATCCACATATTTACTCAGGTTACGCTATGCCCCACGATTTTATTTTAGTCTGACAATGCCCCATATTGATGGGGAGAGTGGTGTGATGACTGGTACCTGGTACCTAATTGATTATTTTTTAGCTTTTGGTACATTATCTCCATCATTATTATGATTTTTCACAATAAAACCGTTAAACTTGAAAAAAAATCTTACTTATTTTAATCATTGTATTATAACTCCTTCTCTACTAGAGGATAGAGAAAGTACTGTGCAACGAGTGTATACCCATAGATCCTCAATAAAAAGAAATAAAAAAATATATATTTGTGTGTGTGTATTTGCTCTATCTAAACCATCGGACATATCTATATAAAATTAGAGATTTGAGCTGTTTTATGAATTTTTCCAGATATTCCTTGACATTTTCGTTCTACAAAATTGGTGCTACTACAAAAAAATCAGAGCGATTTTTTTTTATAAAAATATTCTTTCATTTACTCAATAATATGCCACAACTCATTTTATCAGAAAAACATCATGTAAGGAAATTATGTGTTTCTTTATTAGTACCTGGGCGACCGAGCTTTGCTCGGTGCTTTTTTCTGTAAAATCGTGTTTCCTCGGAGATACGAATCACATACTTATAACATATGAATATTTTGCAATATTATCTGGTGCACAGGCTGGCTACAAATACACATTTCAAATAAACCGAATTCGGATAATGTCATATAGCGCCATCCCACAAAGTATATGTATAGCGCCATCTCGTAAATTTTTGAGGTATTTGCATTGTTGCTAATCTACCCTACTGGTACCTCTAAACTTTGTGAGATGGAGCTATATGACATTGTCCGAATACCAATGTTCGATATGTTTTTCTTTGGTTAGTCCAAGAAACTCATACGGTTTATTACTATTCACTATTCACCTGGCTCTATCATCAAATCAGCTCCAATATACCAAAGTAAAGTATTGTCATCCAAACTACATATACCAAGGTTCATTTGGATACGACAATAAGAAGTATGTTAAAAAATTGACTTTCAAGATTTGATTACATTATTTGTTATTTACAAGTGAAGCTAATAAAAGCGTGTTGATAAAAAATATCTTCATATGAACCGATTATGAATCGATGGCAATTTCATTCGGACAATTTTTTCCAATACCTTTTTGAACACTGAAATCAAATGACTTCCAAAACGGCTAGGTCATTCACATATCGGTAATGATATTTTGCAATGCATATTTCACTTGATTAACTTGAAATTTGAATATTCACATGTGACAATACACTGACACAATTTGTAAAATGTTGGAATTTTATCACATTTTTTTTTCATATTATTCCTTGAAGAAATAGTTTTCTAATGACCACCCCGCCAATGCTCAGGAACGCACACAACAATATTCATAGAAAAACCATCAGGTGCATTCAAAATGAAGGACTACACATCGAGTAATACGAAAGGAGTATTACAAGAACCATGTATTTATGAGATGCAAGTGATGACATTTGGAGCGACCTGCTCACCTACTTGCGCTCAGTATATAAAAAATATTAATGCACAAGAGAATGCAGAATCCGAAGATGTACAGGTAGCAATAACCAAACGGTTTTAGGTCGATGATTACTGCGATTCGAAGAATACTGATGAAGAGGCAATGGAGATGATTAAAAATGTCAAAAAGGAAATGCAGATGGGAGGTTTCGAGATAGTTAATTGGATGTCAAATTCCCAAATGATAAGAGCACAAATTCACGAAGATTTGGCACCAATGAAGAATTTTGAATCTGATTCGTCAACACAAAGAATATTGGGTATTCTTTGGGATCCTCAGACAGACGAATTCAGATTCAAACTGAAGCTGAATGAAACAAATTTCATGAACCCTACAAAAAGAAAAATCCTCAAGTTCGTCATGACAGTGTTCGATCCTCTTGGAATGCTGACATGTTTCACAATCCGATCCAGACTACTTTTACAAGATATATGGAGAACCGGAATCGGATGGGATGACGCTTTGCCCACGAACTTACATGAAATTTGGAAGAAATGGCTTTCCGATTTACGACATATTTCTGATGTTAAAGTACCAAGATGTATTCACAGAAAATTCCTCATGCTAGAAGAATGGAGCTCCACATTTTTTGTGATGCTGGCGAAAAAGCGTTCTGTTCAGCAGCGTATTTGCGAGTTGTAACCGACGAAGAAATAGAAGTTTCTCTAGTTACCGCAAAAGCGAAAGTAGCACCCATGAAGCCATTTTCCATTCCCCGATTGGAACTACAGGCCGCAGTAATGGGTTCCCGTATAGCTGTCACTCTGAAAGATGAACTTGGACTACAGTTGACAGCAACGTACTATTGGTCAGATTCGAAATGCGTTTTGAATTGGATACGAGGGGATGGCAAGAACTACAAGCAATTCGTAGCTCACCGGGTTGGAGAAATACAAGAGAGATCTAATGTGGCACAATGGCGATGGGTTCCTACCAAACAAAATATTGCTGACAAAGCTACCAGAACAACTTATGGAGATACACACATCATCCCTCCGAACTGGTTCACGGGCCCAGCCTTTTTGAAAAAATCAGAATATGAATGGCCGAAAGAGGAAGTTGGAGAAATCAAATTCAGAGGAGATGATGTTGAAATGAAGACTGAATTCGTTTGAAAAATAACAGAAGAAAAGCATGAAGATGTTATAGATTTGAAGAGGTTCTCAAAATGGCACAGACTTATCCGGTCAACAGCTTGGGTATTGCGGTTCTTGGAAATAATGAGAAGAACGACAGAAAATGGCGAAGAACTCGCAAAACAAAGAAAATTAGGTGTTGAAGAAATCGAAGATGCTGAAAAGTACTGGATAAGATCATCGCAGCGCCAGAGCTTCATGGAAGATATCACAATGTTACGACAAGGAAAACCAGTTGGAAAAAGGAGCAAGTTGAAACAACTTAGTCCCGTCTTTGAAAATGAATTATTGGTTCTTGGAAGCCGTCTCGAATTCGCCACAGTTATGGAAGAGAGAGCAAGAAAACCATTTATTCTTCACCCAAAACATCTATTAACCAGACAACTCCTGCAACATTACCATGAAAAATTTGGACATCATGGTAATGAAACAATTCTGAATGAGATTCGCAGAAAATATTGGGTGATAGATGGTAGAGCTGTCGTGAAAGCGATTAAGTATTCTTGTCAGAAGTGCAAAAATGAAAATGCACATCCAAAACCTCCACCAATGGGACAGTTGCCACCAGCAAGGGTAACACCAGGAGTTCGTCCATTTAGCAATACAGGTATGGACTATTTTGGACCCCTCTTGGTGATTGTTGGCAGACACCGCGAGAAGAGATGGGGTGTAATCTTCACATGCCTTGCTGTACGAGCAATACATCTAGAAGTGGCTCATTCTCTTACCACAGGATCAGCCATCATGGCGATCAGAAGAATGATCGCAAGGCGTGGACAACCGCAGAAAATTTTCTCCGATAATGGAACCAAGTTAAGAGGAGCAGCTTCGTTGTGCCCTGCGAGAGCTGGATGAAAATGCAATGAAAGATTCCATGACAACAAAGGGGATTGAATTTAGCTGTGTTCCCCCCGCAGCTCCTCACATGGCAGGCGCTTGGGAACGTCTGGTGAGGTCAACAAAAACTGCTTTGGGAACTGTCATCCACGGTCAAAGCATTCGTGATGAGACGCTGCTGACTTTATTTGCAGAGGCCGAGAATATAGTAAACTCAAGGCCACTCACTTATGTTTCAATGAGCCTCGATGACCCTGAAGCACTAACGCCCAATCACTTCCTCACAGGGTATCAAAATTTGGATGGACCACCAGGTAATTTCAATTCAGGACTCCATTTGAGAAAGGAGTGGCGTAAATCACAAATGCTGGTTAACAGTTTTTGGAAAAGATGGACGAGAGAATATGTTCCAACACTTTCTCGAGGGAATAAATGGATTGATATTGTCGACATAATGGATGGAAATCTTCCTAGACACTCCTGGAAATTAGGAGAAGTCGCAGGAGTATTTCCAGGGAGTGACGGAAAAGTAAGAGTCGCAGAGGTGAAAACGGCAAATAAAACCTATTGACGGCCCGTTACTAAGCTGTGTAGACTGGAAGTGAACGGATGAAGAAACACATTTCTTAGTGGGGAGAGGATGGTCCATTCCCATCAAGGGACAATTGAAATAATTGAAAATGACATGTTTATTATTTTTGTTTTTTGAACTTAAGTCAGTGTGAATTGTAATTTTTGGAGAGATACGTCAGTTTTCTTTATGAAATAAAGATAAAACAGAAAAGTTAACAATTCCTTCAATTTTGAGCAAAGACAGAGTTCCGTATTACATTATATTACATATTGTTACGGAAATCACGAAAATAATCCAAGTACACCCCTGTGCTGTTTACAACGGTTGAACTACATTCGTCGACCGGGCCGTCGGTACTTTCCGATGACGTCATCATCGAGAAAAAGGCAGGCGGTTCTGGAAATAATATTCTCGTAAATTCTAGAAATGATGGTTTGAATATATAAGCGGTAGGCACGCAACAGAGTTTCAGTTTATTCATTGTGTGGCCAGTAAGATAGTACAGTGTGAAGAGCGTATTTGGAATAATTGTGTTTTGTGAAGTGAAATAAACGAACTAGTCATTGGAGTATTTCGTTTTAATAAAATCAACGGACCCCAGTTTCGTAACTTTGCTTCCTGGATATTCATTTATTAAAAGTGAATTGAGGATAGTTCTGAGTTTTCCACAGATCATTTATTTCCCACCATTTATTGGGACGACCTGTCTCTTCAAGTTAGTTGCAACAGAGTTCGATGGCTTTCAATTGACTTTGAACTGCAGATGTCATCTGTTGTAGCTGTTTATGAAAAATACCTGTTTTTCCTCAATGGCCACAGGAAATTAGGTTTTTTCAGCATTACGTTCACTGTTTTGTAATCTGTATATAACAAAAAGTATTCGGAAAAAAAAACAATAATGGTTTGAAACTCACCCGTATTAGTAATAACCCCAATGCCTGGTATATTCGTATATTCGGCATTACCAACATTTTGATATTCTGGTTGATTACCACCAGAAACAGGCAAATTTTGTCCCTGGAAATTCTGCCCATTCTGACCTTGAATAAGTGTATTCTGGTTCTGTTTATATCCTTGACTAAAATCTTGCTGTTGCGTATCCAAATTTTGGTGTGTATTGGAGTTTTGCTGTGTATTTGAGTTCTGTGTATTCAGGTTTTGATGGGATGTTTGGAAGTTATGGCTATCTTGGTGACTCTGAGAGTTCGCTTGGTTGGGAACGACATTACCATTTTGATAATTTGGATTTACAAAAGGTTGAGTCTGAGAAGTACCTGGAGTTTGTGAAAGATCTATTGCTTCAATCTGAGGCTCCCCAAATCGATTTGGAAATTGGGACTGTTGAATCACGCTTGGTCCCTGTGGAATTGGTGGAGGAAGATTTTGCTGCTGGGGGTTCGGTTGTAGCCCAACATTAGGGCTGACACTACCACCTTGAACACCTGGTGGTAGGAGTTCAGACCCAGGAGTGTTCTGAGAAGGAATTTTATTTGGGATATTTTTATTCAGGCTCGGTTGCTGGAGAACGTTGCTAACGGGCTTCTGGAAAGCTGAATTCTGGAAGGGAGGAAGTTTCCCATTGATAGGTTTGGCAGTGGTGACGTAACCACAACCTGCACACGCAGGTTTTAATGTAGGTTTTGTTGTGAATACATAAGGTGCTCTTGAAGTTTGTGTGGTAATGATGTTCTGTGCTTGAGGTCCTGCTGGAAGTTGCTGAAGTTTCTCAAACTCCTGAGGAGGTTGTGGGGCTGCTGGTTTCGGTGTGCTCACTTCATTTGGCTTCTTGAGGTACTTTCCTGCTTCCGGGGATATTGGACCTGTTGCAGGGGATCCATCGAGTGCTAAAAATAATTCATTTGGCTTAATATCGTGTGTAAACGTCATCAGGTGATTGGCTGTTTATAGAATGCATGGAGAAGCTTGTTCCGGGTAATGTCAAATGTGTTCCCAAAGAATGTTTTCAATTATTCATGAATCCATACTCTTACCGGTTGAGTAAGGAGTATGATGGTATGACATCAAACTTCAATGTAGTTTTATAGGTAGGGATATGAAATTTGGGATATCGTGATGGTGCTTATTTCGACAATACCTATAACCATAAGTGATTTCAACTTTTATTTTCCAAATAATTTTTATAATTTTTAAAATTGTATTGAAAAGCGCCTCCAGTTTATATTAACAACATTTTTCTAAATTGAAAATTCATTGAAAAAATTACGAAGACAGTCAATTGTTCAGTTGAACAAATTCGGTCATAAGTTATCAGAGGTTCAGAGGTAACTTCCAAATGCTTTTTCAATTCATTCTTCTTGAAAAATGATGAATTAGTAATGAACAAAATCGATAAGAACTCAAATACAAGCTGTCAAAAGTGAAGACCGCTCAGAAAGGCCCCATTTTTAACTTGATATTCTCTTTATGTTTTTTCTGATCACTTTAAACACAGCTGAACTCATATAAGTATGACCAGAACATCTGCCATCTTCAACGGATTTATGATTTTGGCATACAGAATGGAATGAAGCGTGCATAAATACAGTATTCTGATAGTTTCATAAGCTTAGTACTATGTAGAAAAAGTATAATGAATCCTTATTTTCCAAAGAGCCTAACAATATTTAAAAAACAACATTTTTACTCCAGTATATCTTAGGTGTCACTCAAAAAGAAGTGTTCACAACTGAAATTCAAGGTCTGTTTTTTATATATGAAAATAATAACTTCGGTAGAACACATTCTCCTTATTCCAAAGGTTTATGAACACCGTAAAACATGAAAAAGATTTGGGCAATATTAATTTCACCGGCACACAAAAAAAAAAGTTGTCTGTGCACCGGGCGCCACCTATCTACGGGCATGTTTTTCGACCCGCTGAACACGAATTTCAAGTCAGTTTAGGCCGTCCGGGCTTCAATTTCGAGTAAATTGCAAAAAACCCCAAAAATAGCGAAAATTCGTTATTTTGACAAGATAAAAAATTCTGATTCTGCAATAAATTTGGCCCATAGTCCCCTCAAACATTCATAAAACTGCAAAAAACCGATAAAATAGCAGAAAATTGCTGCTGAAAAAATGGATTTTTTTTTTAAACACAATTAAATAAATTTCTTGTATTTTTTATTTCTAAAATACAAGATTGAGATCCAAGAATGTACACAAATTGAATTTTTAACGGTTTTTCGAGGGTATTGTACTGTTTCATTCTCAAATGATCTACGATGTGGATACCTCTTTTTCCACCTTTTCCTTTATTTAGTAAAAATTTGTCATCGTGTTGGAATTTCAACTTCTTCGAAGTGCAGACTTCATTTCATTGCATGATCGCTTGTACTTGCAACCAGGGCACCTCCTCGGGGTGACTGTGGGCAACAGAACCATCTGGCAGAGTCCCTGGGTTAACGGCGTGTGTGCCGTCATGGCAGGTAAAAGTGATGAGTACTTTACGATGCAGGGATTCGGAAACCCAGTATCGGCGTCTGGTCAGGGTGAGAAAGCAGGCCCGCAGGCGTCGTCATCCAGCGACTGCAGCTCTTCAGTAGTTGAAAACTTGGCTACTGGAGAGTATACTATTACAAGAAGCAATTCCCATCTATGCAATAAGAGTCCTGATCAATTTTGTTACGTTTTTGGGGATTTTCAGCCGGTAAAAAACCGCAGAACGTTTTCAGATAGATTAAAACAAAATCCCAATTTTCTTCGATTTTTGTAATTTTTGATGATTTTTTACAATTTTTTTAGATTTAAAACGGTTTATGATTGAAGTACGATCGAAATTAGTATTTAACAGATCAAAATACATGAAAATTATGCTTGCATTAGATCTCAAAAAAAAATTTCTTGCCAAAACATCGAATTTTCGCAATTTTTTGGGGTTTTTTGCAATTTACTCGAAACTGAAGCCCGGACGGCCTAAACTGACTTTAAATTCGTGTTCAGCGGGTCGAAAAACATGCCCGTAGATAGGTGGCGCCCGGTGCACAGACAACTTTTTTTTTTGTGTGCCGGTGTTTTCAATGATAGAGATATAAGTGTGGATCATTAAAACGTGAATACAACTGCATCTATAAACTATCAAAACACTGTTTCTTCCATCAACAGTGATGAAGTAATGAAATAAAAATACTTTTGATGTATGTTTTATTTCTATCACAAAAAGAAGAATAAATGATTTTGCTGTTTAAGCAACTATAATACGGCCATATAAAATCAAACTCGTTTCTCGTTTTTATAAAAGAGAACAGATATTTGAACTTTCAATGTGGAACATCAAGAACTATGTAATAAAGAATACTTACGTGCGCTTATTCTGATATTCTTCATACTCAGAATTTTAAAATTGCCATTTTCGTCAGTAGCGTAAACAGTGACGTGATAAACTCCATCAGCTGTTATGAATCCAAATTCCCCTTGAATTATACCATTTTCATCTGAAAAAAAAATTTATTCATTGGATTAGTCGATGTAAATACACTAGATCATTATTAGAGCAGAATATGCATTGAAAGAAAAAATACTGTTCGACACCAGTATCTCATAGGACTACAAAAAAAATTATCCCAAACTCTCCCCCTGCAAAATGTTCTAATAGATTTTGTTTGGGTTTTGAGTATAATTACCGCGACAAATTTTTTTATGTCGAACATTCTCTAAGGAGAGTAAGATATCTTATACAAAATTATTTTTCATTTTGATGTACAGAACTTTGAAAATAAATATAATTACGTCTGTAACCAAATAATCGAAAGGGTTTATAAATATCAGGCCCTACAGTTGTATACGATTCGGATTCGTTTTCACTAAATCAAATACATAGATTCGTGTTGAACTTCATTCACTGACATACAAAAAAAATCCATTATCGTGACTAAAATATGACATATTTCAAGTCAAATCAATGAGAGAAGTTGTACTTTTGATCACTAGTGATTAAAAATATTCTATTCACAAGTGATTAAAAGTGTGATAGTTTACCCATTTTCAATTGCAGAAGCTAATCAAAAACTCACTTCGCTAACACGAGCGTATATGCGAAGTAACGGAACGAAAAATAATGTGTACTACTCGTAAACATTCCCCGTCGGCAAACGGAAGAACAAAATATACGCCTGTAGTTCTGTAAGCCTAAGTTAAGGTCAAGTACAAAATATTGAAGATGTAATGAAAAAGTTACTCCTGATGAAACGCCGAATTTATATTATAAAAAATTCTCAATAGTAAGGAACCAAAACCCCAAAAAGCCCCCAAATATATTTATATATATAAATATATATATATATATATATATATATATATATATATATATATATATATATTGTTATGATTGGTTGGTTATTGATTTTGAATTTATATATATTTTTGTGAATTTATTTCACAGATTTTAATTTCTGAATCCCTATCATAACAAATGAAAACTTCGGTTATGTTATCTACCATTCTCTTTCTAAACCTCTTTCTTTTTTTATGATATCCCAGCTCAGTCAGGTACGCCTATGAACATGAGTCAGCTCCATCTCAGCAGTCGATTCTGTGATCTGTATTGCCGACTTGGCACTAACGATTCGATAAGAAATTGTCTATTAATATCTCTTTCAAATTTTCGTACGTGGCTTCCTTTTTTGTAACTTTTTTCAATCTCCTCCAAACTTGTTATCTTCTCTCATGGCAATACACATCCTTTTTTATTTTCTCACAGATTTTTGAATTTTTTGTCACTTCCTACCTACTTATTTGTTATTCTAATCACTACTAATGATTTTATGGATCAAAGCTAATTCTAAATCTTACATAGTATTTACAAAATGGTATAAAATTATATTTTTACAATTTCTGCTATCACATCTTTCATATATCATCACTTTTCCCACACAAACTCTCTCGATATCCGATTGGTTTCCTGTTGATGTGAATTGTCATGCAGGATGTTCAAAACTCATATATCAGTTGATCTTACTTTAATTTCAAGGTTTTCTATAATTTTGAATTTTGACATGATTTAATTGTGGATTTTCATTAAATATCTCGGTGGTCACATACTTTTTGATAATAGAACTACTTCAGGACTGCCCTCTTGATACATATGCACCGACTAGAGCATAGTATAAGATTATATAATAGTAAAAAAAGGTGAAGAAAATTGCAAAACAACATAGCATTAACGACGATAACTAAAATACCTAATAATAATAATGATAATTATTAGTTTAATTATTTTACAACATTTCCTAACATAACAAATTATAATATATATATATATATATATATATATATAGTTGTGAAGTTTAGACGACTGTCTAAGTTAAAGAAGAATCCTTTTTAAATTCGGGTATGCAGTCAACAGGGGTATGGAAAAAAAGTGTACTCTTTTTTCTATTCAAGCTTTCGAGTCATTTATTGTCTCTTCATCAGGAACTAAAAGTGAGGTTAAAAATCCCTTTCACTTGCAGCAATTTATAAAATACCATGTCACAACAGACAACACTCTTGGTAAAGTCATATATAGTTAAAACTTTGATCAAAATTGATCAAGATTACTCAAACATAAGTGTATAAACATTTTAAAATTCCAAATGGGCTCTTATGGAGGACATGTATATATATATATATATATATATATTTATATATATATATATAAGAATTGCTCGCGTTTACAGTAATAATATTTCACCCGAACTTTCAGTTCATCTTCTAATACGCATAATTAGATTTCTCTTATACTCCACAATCGTTTAAGAATCCTTGATAATTACAGGTAATTCATTATATTCCTTTAAGCCCTTATAGAAGAGGGAATTCATTGTATTACCCATTGCACGAGTTATATTTGGTGAGAGAATACAATGAACTTTATCAGATAAAATTAACTTCTTAACGTCAAACTGACAGTCTACAATTTTCATTAGAAACAGTTGTCGGTCAACATGCGGTGACAATGGAAATATCATCGATTTGGTAGCCTTTTCTACTCTGTTGTTTTATCATTCCAGCCAATCACATTGGTCGGAAATGTGACACGTGAATTATTTTCTCGATAATATAAAATAAAAGTTCAGAATGTCAAAGTAACGAGAAAAATACTCCAACAGTCAAGTTTTTCCAGAATTTTTAATACTTTGCCCGAATAAAAACCAGACTCATTCCTTTTCAATCAATTATACTTATATCGTGGCCAATATTGTCAGCAAAGTTTTCAAAAGCATTGTTACTCGCCTGCCTAACATCGCGAAACCTTTTTATCAAACAATATCTCGACGGAAATCAATATTAACTCTATAGACCGAGATGAATGGCACTCATAAAAGGTTTATAAAAGCTTTGTTCGAATGGAAATCGTGGAGCGTGGTAAAGATTTTTGCTTCCCCCATTGTTCAGCATCAGTAAACTGAAGTAGGTGGCATAGAAGGTCAGAATAATAATGAATTGGAAACACTTCCTAAATAATAATCCTTTGTTTAAAATTCATTTCAATATTTCTCTCTCAGGAAATTCACTTCTGGGGAAGGAAGTTTTCATTGTATTTGAGAATTGCGTGCGATGGATATAGAGAGACTGGCTGAAAACAATATTTTCTTCCATAACGCAACCAAGAAATCTGTTTTTATTTATTATGGAAAATGTGATATATCGATAGATTACTCTGACAGGTAATGGAAGATAACTATTTTTCACCACGTGTACAAGGATTAATGCAGAACAAAAACAATATAACATAATGAGCCAGTCAATAGGGAAGAGAAAAAGCCTCTGCCCTACAAAAGGTGGGCTATAAATTATTTTGATAAGTGTTATTATATTAATAATACTATAATTTGCATATGAAATTGTAAATATGTATAGTATATACAGGGTGAGTCAACAGGATTCCCCTGGTTCACTATTTCGATTTCTCATATTTTTTGTCAAAGGAACCATCTGAGACCACCTTCCAAAATAATTTTCATTCATACAGGGTGCATCATTGATGCGTGGCTAACCAAAGTTGTTCTTTTCAAAATGAAACACCCGGTATATTTTCATATATTCCGATCGGCTGTTCCATTGACTGCTCAACGATTTTTTCAATTTTGAATTCCGTTGCGGCGTTGCCGAGTTATTTAAAAGAAATACATTTTGTAGACTTCTTTTCGAAAAATTACTTATTTCACATTTCGAAATATTTAGTAGAGATAATTGGGGAATCGTTGGTCGATATGATGATGTTCATTGGGAACACCAATAATTTGGAATAAATTGTACAGGATGTTCGATACAACAACACAAACTTAGCCATTTTCAAACATCGGTATTTTGATTTTTTCAAATAGAACACCCTATATATTTTCATTTAAATCAAGTCCTTTTCAATAACTCTACACTTTTCTTTCTCCATCTCATGTACCTAAAACAACTCGTTTCCGAGATATTCTACATCCAAAAGATGGATATTTTTCCACAGAAAATATTGACAATGTTCGCCTTTGGTATCATATTTGGAATTAAACTTTGCATAAAAATCAAATTTATTCGAATCTAACAGAAAATAACAATAATTAATGCAGCAAATGTTCAATGTGCCTGCCATTTTCACCAATACACACTCTCAATCTGTTTCGGAAATTAGTACCCACATGTGCCAGCATGTCCTCTGAAATTTCCCTGAAAGCAGTACGAATTCTTGCTTTCATATTTTCCGGAGTTGTAGGCGGAGTTCTATAGATAACCCATTCAATGTATCCCCATAGGAAAAAATCATTTTTTGTTAGATCCGGTGACCTTGGAGGCCACTGAACTGGCCCTCCTCTACCTATCCATTTTTCACGGAATTCATTATCAATGTATTCCCGCACATCAGTGTGGTAATGGGCAGGCGCGCCATCTTGTTGTAGCCACATTCTCTGCCTTATTGCCAATGGAATATCATCTAATAAATTTAATAACTGACTCCGCAGAAAAATTTTCTTCCATTGAGATGACCGTTGGAAAAAAAGGGCCCAATTACACGCCGTCCAATGATACCTCCCCAAACATTCAGTTACCAACGTTGTTGGTGATTGACATATCTTACAACATGAGGATTTTTAGTTGCATAATAGTGCATATTATGCCGATTCACATGGCCATTGTTGTAAAACGTGGCCTCGTCCGAAAATAGAACATTCTCAAAAAAATCAGGTTCTTGGTTGATTTTATCTAGACCCCATTGGCAAAACCGCATTTGCTTTGGAAAATATTTTTCAGTCAACTCCTGCATTAACTGCATATGATATGGATGGTAATTGCATTTTCTCGCCATCCGAGAAACACCACTTTGAGATATTAATATCTCCCTACTCAAAATACGTGTAGTCATATGTGGATTCTCGGTAATATGCAATGCAATATCAAGAGTATTTTCATCATTCGTTACAGGACAAGCACGTTCAAACTTCTTGTGAAATACTTTTCCGGTTACCTCAAATCTTGTTTTGAGGTCTCGAAAAGCTCGCTGGTCTGGATGTCTTCTCTCAGGAAACTTTTGTTCGTATAATCTAGATGCCAGTAAGCAATTGCCATCACTTTCCCTCAAAGCATACACCTTATTAACCATGTCCTCTAAATGATAATTCATAATGACACAATATTTTTAACACAACTGGATTGTAGTTTGACAGTTACCTCTATTTACAAATTTCGATAGTAATTTTTTCAGCGGAAGTCATGAATAACTAAACTAGAAAAAATAGTTACATTTGAAAATTTCTTTTGCTATGCTAGTTATTCATGAGTTGCCACGAATGCTTTTGAGGATGGAAAAAAATAATTGAAACACCATTCAGGATCAGTATTTTCTATGAACAAACATGTGAATAAAAAATCTATAGAATTGTTGATTTGATATTGAACAATTCCTTCAAACCAGAATATCTCGGAAACAGGTTGTTTGAGGTACATGACCTCAAGGATGAAAAGGGTAGTCATTGAAAAGGAATTGATTCGAATGAAAATATACAGGGTGTTCCATTTGATAAAATCAAAATACCGATGTTTGAAAATGGCTAAGTTTGTGTTGTTGTATCGAACATCCTGTACAATTTATTCCAAACTCTTGGTATTCTCAATAAACATCATCATATCAACCAACGATTCCCCAATATCTTTACCAAATATATCGAAATGTGAAATAGGTAATTTTTCTAAAAGAAGTCTACAAAATAGATTTCTTTTGGATAACTCGGCAACGCCGCAACGGAATTCAAAATTAAAAAAATCGTTGAGCAGCCAATGGAACAGCCGATCGGAATATATAAGAATATACCGGGTGTTTCTTTTGAAAAAGAACAAATTTGGTTAGCCACGCATCAATGATGCACCCTGTAAGAATGAAAATTATTTTGGAAGGTGGTCTTAGATGGTCCCTTTAACAAAAAAAACATAAGAAATCGAAATAGTGATACATTAAGGAGCAATGAACCACGGGAATCCTGTTGACTCACCCTGTATAATTGTAAAAATTATAAAATTAATAATATTATCATAACAATAACATTATATAGCGAAATTAACTTCAAATTGAAGTGATTTTTCTTGTTACGTATAATAATAATAAAAGGAAGTTTATTGAACCGAAACAAATTCAATTCAATAGGCTGGCGACCGGAGTCCTTCTGCCTGGATGTTACGTATACATTTTGTTACTGTAACTGTGGCATGAATTCTGAAGAACGATTTTTGGCTGATGAAAAAAATAAAGGCAGTCTGACTTCGATGCCGACAAAACAATTCAAACAGGCTGCTTCTACTCTTAAGCAGGCTGAAGAGGATGCTGATGTCTTGATTGTCAACACAGCGATATCCTTCTGCTCATCATTCGACGTTGTTTTTATGGTTCGCGAAGACGTCCATCTTTCAGTTCTGCTGACAGTATTAGAATCATTCAAAAGCAACATCTACCTTCGCAAACCGGAGAGAAGCACAACTGCTGAAAGAGTGTATTCCGCGAATAGTATGAAAGTGAAAGAAGCAGCCGAAAATATTTTGTTTCCATATGCAGTTAACGGCTATGACACGACCTCATCCAATAACACCTAGAAGATAAAGAAAAAGTGCTTCCGCGTGACATCATCGCCCGGAGGCCTACGAAATACTTATGTTATTACTGGCTTTGTGTAGTTATTTATGTCTGAAATCGTTTCAATGTAGTTTTGGCGATTAATATAAAGATCCAAGTAAACAAAAATATTACGGCAATAATCTTTAAAAAACAATTTAAATGATGATTAACTGTTTCGAACTAATCTCGGGAATACATGTGTCTATATCGAGGTATATACAGGGTTTTTCTCAAGTACGTGTAGAAAATTTAGGAGCATGTTGCTGACGTCAAAATAAGAAAAAAAGTTCCTATAAACATATATCAGCAAGTTATTCGTTTGTGAAATGCAGGGTGTCAAAGTTGAATTATTATTTTTATTTTTTGTGATTACATTTCAAAATAATTGTGATATTCTCGTCCCTTTCGTGGGGGTGGCGCCACCCGCATGTATTTTCAGTCATTTGAAATGTCATAACTTTTTTGTACGTACCTGTATCACGTTTTCTAGTGGAGAAATCGATTTTTCCAACATTTTTGTGTAAAAAATATATTTTTGGCGAGCAACTGTTTTCAAGTTATTGGGATTTGAAATAATCGATACATTTGAATTATTTCCGTGAGGCTCGTAAGTCGCCTCTAAGTAGTTAATATCGGAAAAGATACGCCAATGCATATCATTCAATGGTCTCCTACACTCAACACTTGAATGTAGTCAAGAAATCATTCTTATTTTTTGTTACATAGTTTTTTGGGCTCTTTTCCGATTTAAATAAATAACATTCAGGTGAGTACTTGTCATGTCATTTCAATGCGATCTTGTGACAGTGAAATTGTTTTCTGTATTTTTGTTTTAATCTTTTTCAAATGGCAGCATACACGAATAGCGAAATGTCTAATATGATTTACGTATACGATCTTGCCGATGGCAATTGCTACGAGGCTAGACGTATTTATAATGAAAGATTTCCTAATCATAGAGCGCCGAATCACCAGACATACAGAAACCTTTTTCAGCGGCTTATGGAGTCTGGTTGACTACTAGGACAACAGAAGTTGAAGAAGCTGTTCTTCAGGCAATCGAAGAAGATCCACAGACAAGCACGAGAAAAATTGCGCAAAATCTGAACGTACATCACAAATTAGTCTGGTTGATTGTCAAACAAAATCAGTTGTATCCTTATCACATACAGCGTGTCCAAGCATTGTTGCCCCGAGATTTCACAAAACCCTCAATTTACTTCAGGGATATATTATTCACATTTTTTCAAAGAACGTTATAATGAACTTCCATAATGAACATTTGTGGGGTGACGAAAAGCCTCACGCAATAGTTCAGTCCAGGTTTCAACACCAGTTTTGTTGGGGATTATTTGATTGGTCCCAACTTTTTTTCAGGAACTGTTAATAGAAATTGTTATTATGATTTCCTTGAAAATGTTTTGCCTGAATTACTTGAAGACATTCCACTTTACTAAGAAAAAGAATATGGTGTATGCACGATGGAGCGCCAGCGCATTTTACTTATTAGTTCGTGAATTTTTGAATCAGGGATTTAGGAACAGATGGATGGCCTCCGAGGTCCCCGGATTTAAATCCAATCGATTTTTTTGTGAGTTCACTTGAAGGTCCTAGGTTATACGGTGCCAATAGAAACCACAGAACAACTTCGTCAACGAATCATTGCTGGATGTGACGCTATCCGAAATACACCAGGTATAATGGAACGTGTACGAGGGTCCATGAGACGACGAGCCGACGCATGCATAATGGTGCAAGGTCGCCAATTTGAACAAATACTTTAATTATTACCCTCAACTAACTGTTTTAGTATTAAATTGGTCTTAATTAGTGTTATTATTATTATTATTTGATTGTAATAAAATCCGATTCCTATTTTGAATGGAAATTAAAGAAAAATAATTCCTTCAACTAAATTAATTTTGAATTTAAAAATCTTGTCATTCAAAATCACCTGCATCGATTATTTCAAATCCGAATAACTCGAAAACAGTTGCTCGCAGCGCTCTCTACCAGGAATATATTTTTCACACAAAAATGTTAGAAAAATCGATTTTTCCACTAGAAAACGTGATACAGGTACGTACAAAAAGTTATGACATTTTAAATGACTGAAAAGACATGTAGGAGGCGCCACCCCCACGAAAGAGACAAACTAACATCAAATTTGATTTTGTCATTGAAAAATACTCCCAAATACCAAACTTTACCCGAATATCACAATTATTTTGAAATATATTCACAAAAAATAAAAATAAAAATTCAACTTTGACACCCTGCATCTCAGAAACGAATAACTTGCGGACATAAGTTTATAGGAACATTTCTTCTTATTTTGAAGTCAGCAACATGCTCCTAAATTTTCTGCACGTACTTAAGAAACTACAGGGTGTTTCTAGATATTAATTGATGCCTATTTTTTGCAATCCTCTTATTACTTATTACTTTTACCTAACCGGTAATTTTTTTGCCGCAGTAATTTTTAATTAGCGTATATGAAGTAAGATATCAATGGTGGATTTTATGGAGTATGTATTGCAGCCATCAAAATATATTAGATGTTTCTGTTTAACGAGAAATAAAAAAATTAAGATTGATTAAACTGTTATTTCAGAAAAAACATTTAAAAATTAATTTTCAAAGTCATTAAGTACCTTTTGAAATAAATATACGAAGACCATTTCGGTTTGAATTATTTATGAGGTTAAAGTTATCTTCGACAATGAGTTCTTCATTGTATATTAATAAATTTTTGCAGTAATTACATTTTGATATCTTTAAAGCGATATGACTGCAATAACCCGCTAAATAGGTAATAACAGACATTTCGCCTTTTGAATCGTCTATATCGGTGTCTTCAATGAAAATATTATTGATTATTTTTCCGACCCAAATATCGACCAATAGAATTGCACCATTCGACGTCACGTGGTACAACCTACATGGTATTATACTGATAATTTTTTGAAAATTTTCTCTGGTAGTTGCTATATATAAAAAACAAAACATGATCCAGTCAAATTAACCACACTTCAAACTGACAGGTTGAATTCAATTGTGACAATTGGAGATTTTGCATGAAAATGAGTCGATTTGGAGTTTGTTCTCTGTCCACCATCGATAAAAAAGTCAAAGGAAATGTTCCCATTAATACGGAGAAGGCAAAAAAAACAGTTTGGAACCAATTTACTACTTTTTTGGGACGGAAAAATAATCTCCGAATACAGAGCTTCAATTATCTGGCATTTCCCTCAAGGTTCCCTGCAAACAAATAAAGTCGTCAAGTTTTTCAGGAAAAATCACTCGCGCTTCGCGCTCGTGATTTTTTAACCTGAAAAACTTGACTCCTTAATTTGTTTGCAACGAACCTATCGGGAAATACCCGATAATTTTGAAGCTCTTGTGGTATTATAAGTGAATATTTCATCGATTTCATTAGAATGGTTCTCAATACTGTCCTGTGTTCGTTATGATCAGGCGGTTCCTGGCGTGATTCATAAAATTTATAAATGTGAAAATTTCCAATATTGCGAGATTTTAATGTTAATATTGACTGAATTCTAAGTCTTTTCTCGGATATGATAATGCCCTCCAGCTAATTGTAACGTCAAAAACGATTTTCTAATGGGTCAGTTTGCAATTTCCCCAGAAAAACATACTTTAAATTTAGTTCTTCGGAACAACATTTAATAATTTCGAGCATTCCATAAACATGGTGAGTCTGTTTTGTTGGTTTATTAGAAAAAAATCCGATTGCCAAGTGTCCAACCAAGCAACCACTCTTTCCAAAAAGTCCAGTTTTGGGTCATTTAATTACAACGGCCCAAGTAATTGAAAGCCCCGGTGTGTGTTCTACTCTAAGTATGGTTAAGCCATTCTGATCTAATTGTATACCACCCCTCACCCAAATTAAAAGACTGAAATAAATGCTCGAGTTCCTCGAAAGTTGTATAACCCGTAAATTTCATGTGTGTTAAATATTGTTGGTTTATGGAATTTCTTATGTTATGTCTATTTATTTGTTGTTTTAATCACCATGTATATCAAGTGATTTGTCATTAAAAAGATTGATTTTGAGTTCACGTCAATATAAGGGAAAAGTTTAACTGAATTATCCCAATATTATCAAAAAATATTCCTGTTTACTTTCTTCAATCGGTTGTTGAAAACGAATTTCATCTAAGTTTTTCGTCTTTGCTTTTTCGATATATCTTTTTTACTCTTTACTTGGTACGTTAGTTACTTTTAATCGTGGTAAAGTTAAAATAACGATCTCACCAGTTTTTGTATCCTGTTGGGAATTTTTTCAAATAAAATCTACCTTTTCGAAGTGGTACAAAATTTTCGCGGGGAATTGCAGTTAGCCATTTTCTGCGATATTTTTCATCTTTAGGGAACCGAAACACTCGCACTTTTGTAACGCTCGCATAATTTCCTTTACAACCGGGGACGTAACACTTTCGGGGCATCATGATACAGTACATAGGGAAGTTCACCATCGAAGTTTGTTAAAAGAACAAAAAACGCAAACCGTTCCAACGTTTAACAATAAATTAAATTGACGTTTATTGACAGAACATGAAACACCAAGTGCAGCGTCCATACTGTCACTGTGCGATACCGTAACAGAGTTGCCAAATACGTAGGCCTCCAAAGCGTGACGTCACTATTGTTTTTAAAGAAAGCCCTTTGTCCTTATTCTAGGTGTTGTTGTCCTCTCCCTCTTCAACCAAAGAAACAAATCGCTTGTCCAAAAAAATAACGGACTTCAAAGATTTATATTGTGGAGGCCCCTATCTTCTGGAGGCCCCGAGGCTGCAGCCCTGTTTGCCCCCCTCTTAATCCGGCTCTGTGGAAGTTCCCAACAAGATAATTTTGAACTAGGTCTTCTCTTGATGTAGGGCTCAATTCTCCAAGGGAAGAACCATCAGACAAATTTTCAGAACTTGATTCACATTGATCAATTTCAGGAATATTTTATCTGAACTTGTAGAAGGTAATGTTATATGAATATAATCATTTACATCCATTAATCGACTAGTAGAAGGCCCACTACACTCTCAAGATTCTTCATTTTGTCTTCCAAGTTTTCTTGTCCTTTTATAATATTTACCCAGTGTATTTTTTCTCTCAAGCCTTGAGGATACCTCCCTCCTACGATCCATTATATTAATATGTACCTATAATAGACTAATAAATATACTATAAACATAGTATTCAGAATCGAATAACCATATTATTCAATATTTTGATAATTATTGTTTTACCAACCTTAAACTCAACTTATTATTTCAATTTCTCAAATATGATATACACGACACTATAACTGATAAAATGCTTCAAATGCTCACAAAAATCGTCAAACACAATAAGGATGCCGCTAATCTTTTTACATCGAACAAAGAAAAGTTAGAAACTTGAACATTATGCAAAGTGAGGTTAACCTGTTGACAGATCACCAAATAATTCAAACAATGTTGCCAAAGCCAAACAGCACAAAACCACAGATACCGAAATGCAAGTGTGTTTGGGATTTGGGTATAATTTGAGAATTTAGATTAAGGGTATATTATGCATAAATAATTTTCTGCTTGCGAAATGGTCACTTCCCAGACATTTCTGAAATATATTTCCATTTTCTTAATAATTATTTTCCAGAAGAAAAACAAACATTTTCAAAACAAAATATCAACTTTGGATTTTCAATGAACATTTTGATTAGTTTCGACGATTCTTATATAGATGGATATCAGAAATACCAGGGACATGAATGGGACAACCTATGGATATACCAGATGGGATGTCCTCTGGATAACCTCTGCGGGACATCCCCTGGATGTCCCAATCATGTCCCTGTACCGAGGTACATAAAAAGGACATACCTAGGACATCCCTGTGTTGTTAGGGCCGATATCGGGTCCGATAAATTGGTACGATTGTATGCCCCTTGAGGCACCTACAGACGTTACGATTTATTGTATCCGATATCGGAGGGCCGACGTCGGGCCTGATTGGCTCGACTGTACACACGTTCCGATTTCAAACTTCCCGATCAAGTTACCAGATCAGTTATCATTTGAAATATTCAATGAGCCCTTCGGCGTGATCCTACCATTCAAGAACATAAACAATTACACGAGAAACGAGAAGAAAATTAAATTAAATGAAGAGGGAAAAGAAATCGTGTCCCGACAGCTTCGTTCACCCGATATCGGGACCCCAATTATCAAGTCGGCCGACAAGTCTACACACGTAACGATTTCGAGTCTCGATGTCGGCCCCCCGTTATCGTGTCCGATAAATTGACACGTCTGTAGACCCCTTTTTTCAAATGACTAGGGGAGAAAAACTCTTCGATTGATTCATCCACATGAGATATGAGATGGCTAAATTTTGGAGAATGTGCTGAGTACGACCAGTGCATTCGCCATATCTTTGGAATGTCATTTTTTTTTCTGACGACATAGGTGAGAATACTAGGTCATAGCTATGAAATTATTGTATTGTCATCGGTTCTTAATACTTGTGCAATATTTGAAATAATGCGGGCGTCTAGAAGTGGGTGAAAATTAATTTCCAAGATTCCGTTACCTACATTCATATATACAGGTGAAGCTAATATAGCGTTTATAATAATAGAAATGGGATAGAGAATTGCTGAAAGTTAATTAGTTAATTGCGTATTGTGGCAAAACACCTCCACCCATTCTGAATAATGTAGATTATTTCCATTGGATTCCGGATTCTTCCTGATACGATATCCAGTTCAAACAATAAGTTAAAAGCGACAGCATCATCCCTTTGTTGTCCTTCATCTACCATTCAATTTTTAAATATTCACTACTCCTGCCGACTGTCAGCGGCAACCTGTTATACTTGTAGTTGTATAGTTGATTGCGTAACTTTTGAGTACCTTTCCGCAATTTCAAGTCCAACGCGCTTTTTAGTTTGTATTTGAATTGGAGTGTCGACTGGATGAATAACTGTTTTGCTGTATGAATAATTTAGTCCAATATGAAAGAGTTTTTGCCCTACAAAAGGTAGGGAAGAAATATGTTATTTAGTTCTGGACCCCGACGAAAAATTTTCGTCATGGGGGGAAGCGGAAGGGTCCCAAAATTCATCTAATTGGTCGTTTTTGAAGAAATAATTTGTAGCTATTCATTACATTATTATAATTTGTAAATTCAAAGTAAACTCATTTCCACACCATCATGAGGTAGAGTAAACGGCACCTTTTTTTAAATTGTGGTATCTTCTGTAGGCTTAATCCGCAGATGTTCTTTGCAATCGAGTACGGCTCGTATTCCGTGATTTTTGTCCCCGAGTATGTTTCGATTTTTTCTTTATTCATTTTTGATGGGAAGGTCGGGTTGACAATGATCCCTTCAAAATCGTTTTCGTTGCCAGTGTTATCCTCCTACCCATTTTCCGCACTGAGAATCTCCATGCCATTGCCTCTTCTTCGCAGTTGCTGTCGATGATGACCTCTGGTGCATTCTCGCATAATTTGTAGTATTCCACACCATTTTTGGACTTCTTCCAAGGTTTACTCTTCCATGTTGCCACCATACAAAGCAACGACATATCGAGCTCCATCACTTGCGAGGTCTTCTGGTTTGGTATTCTGTTTTAGGTAAAATTTCCTAACAAATACCGAAGGATATGCAAAATTATATATAAAAAATCTGACAACGAAAGAGCAGTTCTCCCATTTTTTCCTCTCATTTTTCGTTTTAAACATTCAAAAACATGTTTCGTATTCTTGTCAAAATCCATCGTTAATATTAATCTTCGATCTGATGAATCATGTGTATTTGCGAGAAACAATCACCAAGTAAAACATCATACTATTATACAAAATATTATATCGTATCGAAATTAGCTGTAAAAACAAGAACAATTGAATTTAAAAAAATATATACATTTTTTTTTAATTAAATGAAGGATTTTCTGTCGATGTATTCTTCGAATGACACAGCGATCTAGATACACGATGAAATTCAATAATCATAAGCAAAAGAAAATAATATTTCAATTTATGAATATGATTGCATCAAATTATTTATAAGAGCCCTGTGCGCATTCCATAATAGAACAAAAGTTCAAACTCTGTTGACTATTTTTCTGCCGATTCTACAAAAACTTTGCCCGTCTATACCTGTTTTTCCTATTTATTGGTGTTGACAAGTGTCCGCTGAGTGGCGCGCTTGTAGCAGAGAAATCCCCGAAATCTGAAAGTGTGAGTCTAAGAGAAGGATGACATTCCGCAACAAATGTAAATCCTTCTGAAAAAGAACTATCAAAAAGACCAATCTAAGATGTTCTACTATCAAATTCTTGAAAACCAAAATTTCAGAGCTACATTCTCAAACATTGAAATTACAGTTATTATTTTTTGACATTGCTAGAAACCAATGGAAACGTTCAATTCAAATAATTCATATACGTTTTGGCCAATCAATAGTGGGAATATTCTACCTAGAAAATTGTCGCGGGAATAATTTGAGGTATTTTGTTTTTATTGTCTGACAAGTAATATTTTTAATTTGGCGTCAGTCATCAATTTGCATGAAAAGTGTGAAATGAATCAAAACCGGTTTAGTACATTATATAATTTTGCAAGGAAATGTGTTTATGATCGTAACATCAAAAAATAATCTGAAGAATACCACACGAGAGTTCGATATAGTAGAAAATAATTATCTAGATTTCTTTATCAAACTTGTTGGCAATAGCCACTCGAGCCAGTTGGTCTCTCTTATCTGTTGCCTGGCAACAAGTTTTCGAAAATCTGTCGAATTATTTTCACTCTCTTATGATATTACAACTAAAAATGTAATGATGTCAAAT
The DNA here is from genome assembly GCA_018342105.1 of Gonioctena quinquepunctata. Lineage (NCBI taxonomy): Eukaryota > Metazoa > Arthropoda > Insecta > Coleoptera > Chrysomelidae > Gonioctena > Gonioctena quinquepunctata. The sequence goes on from JAFIRS010000088.1 coordinate 1,138,960, forward strand.
TGCACTGGAAAGCGCTCATTTTCCAAAATAAAAAAATAGGAGAATTACGATGAGACAAAGCCGCCTATCAAAGTTATCGCTTCTTAGCATTGAGAATGATTTTCTCCAGATGCTGGATTTGACCGAAATCATCAATGATTTTTCGTCGAAAAAAGCTCGCAAGAATCCATTCGTTTATGCTGTAATTTAATTTATTTCTTGTATTTTATTATACCTACATATGCTCGTGTCGAAATAATTTGATTTGTTCCGCAATAAATAAAAAAAACAAAAAAACTTGTTTGAAAAATTATTAGGGGCCTCCACTCATTTGTTGCCCCAGGGTCTCCACACCTTTTAATCCGGCCCTGAACTTCCATGAAAATGTTGAAAATTCAAATGATAACATAAATTCAAAGTTAACTGAATTGGCCTTGAAATACAATATAACACATGCAGCAATAATACTTGGTGAGTATTTTTATCTATTACTGTAAATCCCAAAAGAGCTATAACATGATATCTGTAATTTTTTTCATTGTCAATTCAATCTGCGATAATATCTTTGTTAGAGGATCTTCTGGAGCCATTGGCAATAAAAACAGATTGAGGAGACTTTGCAGAAGATTTTCAGGAGGACCAAGGAGAGAAGCCACAGAGGAAAAGATAATGCAATGCCTGCTATAAATGCAACGCCCTAATATGTGTGCAATTTTCAACTGATTCACCTAGTCTTTTTTGTTTGTCATTTGAATTTATATATAGGATTCGTTTTTATTTGACGTTTTTTGATCATATTTCTACACAATATGACATAATTAATTTCTGAATTAAACCCGTTTTGTGTTGAGAATCTTATTTGAATTTTTTTTTTCCAAATTTTCCATGAAATTTTTTAAATTAAATGAATGGAAGAAAAGGACGTCTAGGGGATGTACCATATGCCCCTTGAACATCCCTAGAGTATCCTTTTGATGTCCCTTGTCGGGACTTGCACATGGTACATCCCTGGGACGTACCAAAAAGGACATCCGTCCCTGGGACGTCCCTAGTATGTACCATGTCCCGACAAAGGATATCCCAGGGACGTCCTAGTAGCAAATGAAGGACGTCCCTGGGATGTACAGAGGATGTACTTGTGTTGTTAGGGGGGGACAACGTCGGGACTGATTGGATCGACTGTACACACATTCCGATTTTAATATTCCCGATCAAGTGCTATCAGTTACTAGTTATATGTGAACCGGCAGGGATGGCTCCTGCTCTCTCGAAAAAAAAAAAAGAATTGGGATTGCTCTAACAGCGATTGGGTCCCGAAATTAGTTATGTTGTTTCCAATATTCAATTAATGCAATCATTGCACTATTATCACTTACGCGTTTCTTGAATCTCATTAATTTCCATGTCGTTAGTTCAATAAGACAAACAGAAAAACGAGAAGAAATAAGTTAAGTGAAATGAAGAGGGAAAGGAAATCGTGTACCTAGAGGCCCGATCGTGCTACACACGTTCCAAGGGTGAAAAGGTGAGGGGTCGGGCCGATCTACTTGGTCGGTAGGTCCGGACCACCCAACAACCCGATATCGGGAACGCAATTATTTAGTCTTTAGTCGACCGACGAGCCTACACACGTCACGGTTTCAAGTCCCGACGTCTATTGTAGCAATATGAAATAAAAAGTTGAAAATAATAAGAATGAAGTTATGTAGCAAAACATTTTGTCCTATGTAAAAAAGCGTTTTGTGTTCTTTACTTACTTTTCATGATGATTCCAATGATATTGAGATAACGGATATCAAGCACCTCGCGCTTTTTTACATAAGATACAATTTTTGGATCAATGACTTTATTCTTATTATTTCTAATTGTTTAGTCCTTATTGGCCACGTTTATACCGTGTCTTGGTATGCTGACTAATGATTATATTCCAACCAAATTCTGTTAGTCAGTGTGGTATAAACTGTGCACTTGGTCAAGTAACTAGCTTGGTTTGGTACCGAAATTTGTTGTATACCAGACTATAATACTAAGTTGACTAAGATGGTGTAAGCAGTATGATAAGTTTTACCAACCGTGACTGTAAATTTTGGTTTGAAAGATTGCTAAGCGTTCTGTTGTGGTGTGGTTATCGCACTGGCTGAATGCACCGAATGGAAGCAATAGCCATAAAAAAGAGAGCGAGAGAAAGTTAGTGAATTTCGTGATTCTTAACCTTAGTTTCCGCATCATTACCTCGGAAATTGTTTTATATATTTTTGTTAGTATTTTTTATATAAAATGAGTTGCTGCAGTTCAGAACCTCCTACAAAAAAGTCCAAAGGTATTAATTGGACAGATATCAATTTTGGGTGGCAAAAAATTTAAACACCTAGACATTTACAAAACTGCTGAACAAATGAAATTAAAAATGACTGAGCCTGAGCTCACTGACTTCCAGACATTGTCATTGACAGATGACACAATTCCGAATTAGATAGCAGAGTTTCAAACCTTTCTCTTGGTTACATGACTAAATAAATACCAAACCAGAACCAAGTTGCTTAATTAATCATTCAACAAAGCACGATGTTACGAAGGCGTAGAAGGGCCAACAACAAAATATTTTTCAAAAACATTTGGAATTGCCACTTTGAACTGACAATTGTCACTTTGAAGTGACAATTGTCAGTTTGAACTGACAATTGTCACTTCGAACTGACAATTGTCACTTCGAACTGACAATTGTCACTTGAAAAACATCTGGAATTGCCATTTCAAAGTGACAATTGTCACTTTGAAGTGACAATTGTCAGTTAGAAGTGACAATTGTCACTTCGAAGTGACAATTGTCAGTTCGAAGTGACAATTGTCAGTTCGAAGTGACAATTGTCAGTTCGAACTGACAATTGTCACTTGAAAAACATCTGGAATTGCCATTTCAAAGTGACAATTGTCACTTTGAAGTGACAATTGTCAGTTAGAAGTGACAATTGTCACTTCGAAGTGACAATTCCAAATGTTTTTGAAAAATATTTTGTTGTTGGCCCTTCTACGCCTTCGTACGATGTAAATAAACGATTACTAAAACATTTGGTTTGAATTTGGTCACATACACTTGGTAAGGTTACCAAATTCACATACGGTATAAACCTGGCCATTGCTATCTATGCGTGTTTTTTTCGTTTTATTTAACTATAATTTTATTGACTTCTACCTTTGTTTGAAAATGACTGTCTTCGTCAGTTTTTTTCTCAAGAGAGAGTCGCAAATCTTTTTTTTCGCAATTCTCTGTCTAACGGATCCATAAGTCACACGTAGGTACAATTCTTTTTTTTAATAAAATTCATTCAAGCTGTACTAATTAAATAGTGAGTAAACAAGTATCGCACAAAAATTCAACTTTTATAAAATAAAATGAACCTCAATGCAAAATAATTCAATGCATCCTCAACTACTTCATTTGATGACCAAAATCACAATGTAATCCGGAATCAATCATTTCAGGAATGTGGCGCCATCTCACATCGAAATGTGTAACTTGATTAATAATCAACGCAGCAAACTCTTATACGTCTAGTACACATTACTCAAAAGTACAGAAGTACACTTATAGATGGCAGAGACGTCGAAAAACCAAAGCTATAACATTGTCTAATATCTTTAGACAATGGCTATAAATATTAATTTGTGAAAATTATTATTTCATTGTTATTATCAGGAACTTATATCAGATGTCTTGGCAAATTTAAATTAATATTTCAATTGATGAGATCCGTCGTAGTAATTAATCAAATCCAATTCCCAAAAATATTTTTTTTCTCAATTCAATGGAAAAAAATAATTCCATTCAAATATAAATCTATTACAATGACCTCATATTGGGTTTACAAAATCATTTTTACATTTTATAATTCCGTACCAAAAGTTAAAACGGTATCTGTCCGTCCATCTGTCCCATTGTAAATATTTCAATAATGAGATACGGCGCAGTTATGAGGGTAGACCGTGTGCACAACCACAACTCGAATTTATTGGAAAACATTCATTCTATTCAAAAATCTACTACAATTACCTAATATGGGGTTTGCAAGTCTGGCCCGGTCTCTGGTATTATTCCAGACCAAAAGTGAAAACTGTGTCTGTCTCAGACACCTGAACTCCTTGACCTAGCGAATTAAACTTTGTAATTGTTTGATAACCATTCCATATGTGTACTTTTTAGGGTAAAATTGTATCACCAAAAAAAATATTTTTCATCTGAAATTTCAGCGATTCAAAAAATTAAAAAAGCACAATCAGCCACCAAAAAATATTTCTTAAAATCAATCATCGCACATGAGGTATCAAACTGAATCCAATAAAAATAAAATCACATTGAATAACGAAAAAAATATTAGTCGGCGAATACTCGAGAAAATACTACAAAAACAGAAGAATCTTGCATCTTGAGATCAACATTTAGTTATTATCACATATAATTTCGAAGAAATTGGATATGTGGGAACCAAAGTGAATTCTTATATGTCGGAGACTCCTAGTCGACAATTATAGTCCATTTTTTCTATATGTGGTTCGTGCCTATCAAAAATATTGACCTAATTATTGTCCGTTCATTTACACTCCACAATTACAACATAATAATGCACTAAATAAATCAGTCATGATCCACTCAATAAGATATCGCGCGAACACTTTTGTTTTCTTAACGAATAATAGCACTGTACTCTACTATCTTCTCCGGTTAGGCTGGCTCTTATATAGGTCAGTAACGACGAGAACATTCATAACGGTCATTCGTCGTCCTTTTTTGAAGTCGCTAGATATTTCCAGACAGTTTGCTTGCAATTTTGACATTTCAACATGCTGTCCCTCATTTTGTCTGCGTAATCCTGCAACTCTACCTCTTAGTTGCTTGGTGAGCTGAACACCAAATCATAGGACAATCGAAGTTTTCTTCCGAAGATAATGCTATCCAGAGTAAACTGGGTTGAATCATGGACAGCTGCTCGGTGTGCCATCAGAAATAATGGTGTCTGTCCCAGTCCTTTTAATGTTTTTCGACAACCTTGAAAATATTGTTTTGTTGGAACTTATGAACAGAGTGTTCATAAAGTCTTCGTATTCAATATTCAATTAGGAGTGTTTTCCTTTCCTAACTAGGAAAGATGTTTTTCCATTAATTCTTTCCACCACGCCATCCGACTGGAGGTGGAGCGCAGTGGTTCTGGTCTTATTGACACCCATCCGCACACAAACTTTCATGAATAACTTCCATTCAAAAAATGTCACTTGTTCACGTATAATCGTTCCAAAAATAAGAGGGGGGGAGGGGACTTTTGAGAAGCACTGTATATACCCAGGAATCCACAGACTAACAATGGTACGTGTTTCCCCTAGTATTATTATATCTGATTGTTAAATACAAAAGTTTCTAGAAACACTAGGAAATTACCAAAAATTTGTTTGCACTTCTAATATTTAAGTGTATGATTATTTTTTTTATTATTGTGGTTGTTATATCTTATTTTTCCAGGATTTTGTCTACATCATATTGCATGTTTTTGTTTAAATCTATCTCGTTTTCTTCACTTTCAATCTCATTGAAAATATTTATCTCAGCTATTTCCATGAAAAAAAAAATATAGAAAAAATTGTTACTACAAAATGGAGATATGCTAGAAAAAAAATATATCATATTTTGATAGTTTTTCTTGTTTTACAATATTGTTTGACTTCCATAGTCAGTCCTAGCTTTTTGTCCCCTTATGTGAAATAGATTTCTAGGACACTCTCTGTTGTTTGCCTCATGGTTGTGTCCAGTTTGAAATGTTGGTATTTATTGTTGGATATTGTGCAACTGATGCACTTTTTTCGTTGTTTTGGGCATCTTTTACATTGTGGTCCTCTGCACAATACCTACAAGCTACTTTTGTAGCACAGTTTTCACCTTTGTGGCTGTAGGATTGGTATTTATAACATCTTGTTATTCCAATAATTGTTCCTTGAGGGGTCACCTATTTTTATAGTTTGAACGTCATTATATTTCAACATTGTTCCTCTTACTCCATAGTGTTCCACATTTAGTAGCTGTTTATGAGGTACAGTGTCGAAACCCTTTGCTAGGTCGATAAATTTGTTGTTGACATCCAGACCCCTTTTAATAATGTTTGGTATCATTTCGTACTTGGCATCGCAAGTGATTATTCCTTTCTTGAATCCGAATTGCTCTTCATTTTTTTAACTCTTTTCAAAGATTGGGGTTACTATTGGAATTTTAAATTCTTCTGGTATCTTACCAGTTTCAAAAATCAGATTTATTTTATGAACATGGAGCTCAAGTATGTGTTTATGGATTTATTTTATCACTTTCGAATTTATTTCATCAATTCCATCCAGGACAGCTGTTATTTTGTAAAGATTTTATGTGACCTATTATTTCATTTTTATTAACATGGTATAGCTCCACATTGAGTTTACTATTGCAGGGTAGTTTATATTTATATTATTAACAGAGTTGCTCATTTTGTTTGCCATGTTTACACCTATTTGAGAAAAGTATTAATTGCAATAATTTGCCATTTCCTCATCATTATCGAATTCTTTGTGTTGGAGTTATTGACCTTTATATCTCTATTTGATTTTTTGTTTGTTCTTTCATAGATTTTTTAATGTTATTAATACACCCCCTTATTCGATCTGCATAATAATCATTTTCTGCTTTGTATTTATTTTATTAAGTTGGTTCCGATATTGTTTATATTCTGTTATGAAGTTGTTGTTATGTTTATTTTTCAGCACATGATTTTTCAATTTATTAGTAGTATTAGTATTAGTACTTTTTCACTTCAAATTTGTGATTATGTCAATAAACATTTGAAATGCCGATGTTGGTTCATTTTCCCAGTTAGTGATTTTTATTAAATTTGTCAATTTATTCGTGTCAAGATATGGAAATATTACTTCCTGTTCTTGGGTATTGTTGTTGCTTGTTGGAATGCATATTCATGAAGATGGGAAAATGGTCAGTTAGATCAGCATCCAATACCAGAGCAATTCCTAAGAAACTTACAAAAATTAGATCAATACATGTGCTACTTTCAGTTGTGACACGAGTGTAAGGATTTATGTATGATTCAAAGCCAAAATAAGAGAGCATAGCTAAATATCTATTACCAGATACATTTGTTGAATTGAGAATGTCAATGTTAATATCACCAATTAAAATATCTATGTTTCTTCTTGGAAGTATATCTAGAAAGTTTTCAAACTCATTTAGAAATAGGATATCCGATATGCTTGGGGATCTGTAACATGGCATGATTTTGAAAGCTATATAGATATATATACCGTGTGTAACAGGATCATGGTACACCCCCCGTATCTCCTTTAGTTTTGAAGGTAATTGATTGAAATTTGGGATATCCCATATCATAATGAGCGGCACTTTTTGATCTACAAATGATTTTTTTTTCACTTCCGGTTTCGCCGGAAGTGATACCAACTTTCGATTTTTGAATAGAATACCCTGTATATTATTACATTTTTGAAATCTACATAATTTTCTGAATCCAATGATACCACATAAGTGTTATTTCAAACGTCAATATTTTTAATAATTCAATTTTTAGTTTTCCATTTAAGTGTGCCATGATGGTTCCGATTTATTCCAATTCACCCGTCTAATGCTAGAAAAATCGAAATCCCGTCAAAAATACTAAATTGCGTTTTTTATGAGCAAATAAAGTTCATCGTAATCGATTTTGGGGTAGAACTCAATTTGTTCAAATGGAACCATATTGGTACCGTGGTACCATTTATTAGTACTATTAATAAGGAATTGATTCATACCTGCTAATAAAATGTGCGATAAATACAATCAAAATTACAGCTAAAAGAAAATAAGATAATACAATTACTTTGTTCTAATTTAATGCTAAGCAGTTACTAAGGTGGCTTTGAAATACAAAAAATGAACACAAAACATTACAACAATTGTTCGAAATGCTGTCCATTAACGTCAATGCACTTCTGAACTCGCATAGCTTCGAATGCCTGTTGAAGGTAATCAGTTACTAAGGAGGGTTTGAAAACAATGAAATTATTCATTCAGATTGTCAAATGAATAGGTATTGGTTTATCGGTGTTTTTATTGTGTATTGGAAAAGTCTTTACATTTGTTGTTATTTTTATTCAAAATGCCCCACATTTATACCAGGGATGAAAAAGTGGACATGTTAATTATTTATGGGGAATGTAGAAAAAATGCCGTTGCGACTAGAAACCTTTATGCCAACCGATATCCTGATAGACAATGTCCAGCGAGAAATTATTTTAATCGTCTTGAAAATCAATTCCGAAGAGAGCCTAACCATGATCCTGAAGAAAACGTTATTATTGACGAAGGAACGGAAATTATTGTTTTAGCTCGAATAGAAGTTGATAAGACTGTTTCTTTAAGGCAAATTGGGTTTGAATTGGAAATTAGTCACCAAACGGTAAGCCAAATCTTGCACAAACATAATTATAAATCTTTCAAATATCAATTGCACCAGCACCTGTACGAAAATGATTATGAACGTAGGATGGAATATTGCAATTGGATCTTGCAGAATAATGTGCAGCCGAACAATGCTTTTTTGGGAAGGATTTTATTTTCGGACTATTCTAGGTTTACAAATATGAGATTATTTAACCGACAAAATACAAGGTATTGGTCACAAGAAAATCAAAATTTATTGAGGGAGGGTAACTTTCAAGTGCGGTTCGGTTTCAATGTTTGGCTTGGAATACTCGGTCGTAGAATCATTGGTCCAATAATATTTGAAGGACGCTTGACTGGAGATAGATACTTAGGATTTCTGCAAAATGAAATTGAGTACAGGTTAACTGAATTACCTGTCTATCTACGACAGGGAATGTATTTCCAACAAGATGGAACTCCTCCCCATAATTCAAGAATAGTAACTGATTACCTTCAACAGGCATTCCGAGAAAACGTAATTTCGACAAATGGTCCTGGACGATGGCCTCCAAGGTCACCTGATTTGACACCTCTTGATTTATTTGTTTGGGGCCATTTAAAAAACATTGTCTATGCAACCGTCGTTACAACCCGCGAAGACCTGGAGTTAGAGTAAGACGCGCAATTAATAGTATAACGGCCCAGCAATTAGCGAACGTTCTTCAAGAAACAGCTATGCGAGTTCAGAAGTGCATTAATGGACAGCATTTCGAACAATTGTTGTAATGTTTTGTGTTCATTTTTTGTATTTCAAAACCACCTTAGTAATATCTAATTAAAATTTTTCTTTTAGCTGTAATTTTGATTGTATTTATCGCACATTTTATTGGCAGGTATGAATAAATTCCTTATTAATAGTACTAATGAATGGTACCACGGTACCAATATGGTTCCGTTTGAAAAAATTGAGTTTTACCCCAAAATCGATTACGATGAACTTTATTTGCTCATAAAAAACGCAATTTAGTATTTTTGACGGGATTTCGATTTTCCTAGCATTATACGGGTGAATTGAAATAAATCGGATCCATAATGGCACACTTGAATAGAAAACTAAAAATTGAATTATCAAAAATATTGACGTTTAAAATGTCACTTATGTGGTATCATTGGATTCAAAAAATCATGCAGATTTCAGAAATGTAATAATATACAGGGTGATCTATTCAAAAATCTAAAGTTGGTATAACTTCCGGCAAAACCGGAAGTGAAAAAAAAAATCATTTGTTGGTCAAAAAGTACCGCTCATTATATTTATGGGATATTCCAAATTTCAATGAATTACCTTCAAAACTAAAGGAGATACGGGGGGGTGTACCATGATCTTGTTACACACGGTATATATATATATATATAGATTATTACATCATCATATTTGTTATTTTCACTATTATTACAAATGTTTATATATCCAGGAATCCGAAGATTAACAATGGTACGTGTTTCCCCTAGTATCATTATATCTGATTGTTCAATACAAAAGTTTCTAGAAACACTAGGAAATCATCAAAAATTTGTTTGCTCTTCTAATATCTAAGAGTATTTTCTTTTATTGTGGTTGTTATATCTTATTTTTCCAAGAATTTGACCACATCATATTGCACGTTTTTGTTTAAATCTATCTCGTTTTCTCTTCACTTTTAATTTCATTAAACATATTTATCTCAGCTATTTCCATGAATAAGAAATATGAAAAAAAATAGTTATTACAAAATGGAGATATGCTAGAAAAAAAATTATATCATATTTTGCTAGTTTTTCTTGTTTTACAATATTGTTTGACTTCCATAGTCAGTCCTAGCTTTTTGTACCCTTATGTGAAATATATTTCTAGGACACTCTCTGTTGTTTGCCTCATGGTTTGTTTCCAGTTTGAAATGTTGCTGTTTATTGTTGGATATTGTGCAACTGATGCACTTTTTCCGTTGTTTTGGGCATCTTTCACATCGTGGTCCTCTGCACAATACATACAAGGTACTTTGGCAGCACAGTTTTTACCTTTGTGGCTGTAGGATTGGCATTTATAACATCTTGTTATTCCAATGTCTTCAAAGATTGGAGCCCAACATATATATTTTCTGTTTGGCTGTGATTTTTTTAAATAAAGTTGGTGAACATTCTGCAAACACTATAAACTCGTCTCATCAATATGTTTAAAATCTATTTCAAAAATTCACACACACAAGACTAAAAAGCAGAGCACGTTAATGTTCGAGATCATTAATCGCCATTTTAATATACGAGTTGATTACAAAAAAAATTCCGTCGACCTCGTTCCAGGGATCAACGAGAAATTTTCAATAACAGTTTGCTTCAACTAGGAGAAAACTCACAATATTTGGATTATAAAATACATAAATTTGACGTCGCAAAGGTAATATGATTTGGAATTTGAATAATATTTGAATTCGTGTATGTTTAGTTACATATACCACAAATGAAATTTTCAATATCAGTTTGCTTCAACTAGGAAAAAACTTACAATATTTGGATTATAAAATACATAAATTTGACATCGCGAAGGTAATATGATTTGGAATTTGAATTCGTGTATGTTTAGTTACATATACCACAAATGAAATTTTCAATATCAGTTTGCTTCAACTAGGAGAAAACTTACAATATTTGGATTATAAAATACATAAATTTGACATCGCGAAGGTAATATGATTTGGAATTTGAATAATATTTGAATTCGTGTATGTTTAGTTAAATATACCACAAATGAAATTTTCAATATCAGTTTGCTTCAACTACGAGAAAACTTACAATATTCGGATTATAAAATACATAAATTTGACATCGCGAAGGTAATATGATTTGGAATTTGAATAATATTTGAATTCGTGTATGTTTAGTTACATATACCACAAATGAAATTTTCAATGTCAGTTTGCTTCAACTAGGAGAAAACTTACAATATTTGGTTTATAAAATACATAAATTTGACATCGCGAAGGTAATATGATTTGGAATTTGAATAATATTTGAATTCGTGTATGTTTAGTTACATATACCACAAATGAAATTTTCAATATCAGTTTGCTTCAACTAGGAGAAAACTTACAATATTTGGATTATAAAATAGATGAATTTGACATCGCGAAGGTAATATGATTTGGGATTTGAATAATATTTGAATTCGTGTATGTTTAGTTACAGATACCACAAATGAAATTTTCAATATCAGTTTGCTTCAACTAGGAGAAAACATACAATATTTGGATTATAAAATACATAAATTTGACATCGCGAAGGTGATATGATTTGGAATTTAAATAATATTTGAATTCGTGTATGTTTAGTTACATATACCACAAATGAAATTTTCAATATCAGTTTGCTTCAACTAGGAGAAAACTTACAATATTTGGATTATAAAATACATAAATTTGACATCGCGAAGGTAATATGATTTGGAATTTGAATAATATTTGAATTCGTGTATGTTTAGTTACATATACCACAAATGAAATTTCCAATATCAGTTTGCTTCAACTATAGGAGAAAACTTACAATATTTGGATTATAAAATACATCAATTTGACATCGCGAAGGTAATATGATTTGGAATTTGAATTCGTGTATGTTTAGTTACATATACCACAAATGTATTAATAGATAAATCGGCCTTCAATAGGTAATTGATGGTCGATTTCAGTGTATGTTCGGCTGCATATATCACAATAATGCAACAATAGAGGAATTGAGGGTTAATAGGGGTCATTAACGATCGATTTCGTGTAGATTAAACAGACTCGTTAATACGAGGTCGCCAGAAAATAACTACTAATATAGGTACCACGTGGTTATAACTGACTAAAAAGTATAAAATAATTTAACCTAGCCCCATACAGATTTATAACCCCATACATTCCTAACCCTATACAGATCGTCCTGAAAATTTGTGATTTTGAATTTTCAATAGCTATGAAAATAGTTGTAAGATTTAAAATGAAAAACGTGGGTCGCATGCAATTTATGAATAGTTCACCAAATTCAATAACAGTTTTATTGCACTGCAAATGATATGAACTGCTGTGTGAGTTTTCTAAAAGACAGTTACTCCCTCCTCTCCTTATCACGCGCCCCACATTTTTCGTTTTGAATCTTACAAATGGTTTCATAGCTATTAAATATTGACAAATTTTCAGGACAATCTGTATAGGGTTAGGAGTCTGTATAAGCTTATAAATCTGTATGGGGCTAAGAGATATTATTTCATACTTTTTGGTACGTTTCAAAAACGTGGTTCAGTTATTCTAATCCCAATTGGAACGGCAATAAAAATAAGAGCACTACGAGGAGTGTTCATATGCACTGCCCGGCAAATGGGAAATTTATATACTACCAGTATTTTTACTTTCAAAGCGTTCCTGGTACAATCATAGAAAAGTTTTGTGGTGTGGCCCTAGTTGCCCAGATTATTAATAAAGGCGATATCAAATATATTTGAGGAATAAATGCTCGGCTAGCTGGATTAGACACCTGTTATCTGAAGCCGCATGATTTTCCCAGTTCACAATATTCCTTAATCAGTGCCGTGTGTTGGTGAGGTTAGGAATTATCCATTGAAAATAATTATATCAATATGGCTTTCCGGAGACCTTTCGAAACAAATAATAAAATTCAGTTGAGATAACATGTGTCTACTTTTACATGGGGCGATCAATTGCTAAGATTGTAAGAATAAGTAACTGAAAGAATACCACTGAAAAATAATATACCGACGCCTATGTCAAGGCGGCAACTGGAAAGAGAATTCCTTCCCGAAACTTTTTATGTCGGTCCAATTGGGATCAGAATAATTTTTCGTTTTGTCTCGAACTCTCGTTTTAGCTGAAAAATGCGTATTCAATGAATTATTAACAAAAAGCGCGAAAACAATCAGAAGCGACATATCGGTCGACCTGCATTGACATGTTCATCTATATTGCTAACAAGTAAACACCTACAGAAAAAACTTTTGGTGTACCCGATGACAAATGATTATCTACAGTGGCCGCTTCCACTATAATGTTTCTTACCTTTTTTCTCATGCCTATGCTGTTGTCCATCAATCGTGAATCCAAACTCGTACGGTCTTCCTTCATCACTATTTTTTTGGCATATTATTACAGTCAAGGTAATAATCAGGTAGGTGAACACCTTAAACAAACACAATATGATTTTGTCATGAATTGAAAAGTGAAGGACATATTAGTTTTGATTTATTGTGATAGTCTTCATTAGACACTAAAAACCGATTACGTGTATTCTTCGGTATGATGATGAAATTATTCAATTTCATTCATGCATGAAACATTGTTTGTAGTGTTTACATTATACATGTTAAAGTGGATGGTGATTTTTCGATATAACATTCATATTGATTGGTTCTTGTTCTTACACTCTTGTGAGTTAATTCAAGTGGCAGTTCATCTTCAGCAACGAATAAATTACCACATACCTACAAAACAGAAATGAAAGGCCAGTTTATCCACGATATTGCGAATAAAAATTCAGAGTAAACAAATATTGAGATTATTGGCCTTGTTTTTATCGATTACTGAGTTTTGCAATTATATAATCTTCATCTCAGTTTGTAACATATTTTCCCTGTATACTAGTATGTAATATGCAAACCACACTTTCCAAATATTTTTTTTTCGTGATGAACATTTTGTCGAATTACATCAACAAGGTCTTCCTCTTCTATTCATAAAATTCGAAAAACAGAGAATACAGTCATCATAGCCAGTTCCAAATGTACTGCTCTAGTGGTTAGGCACGTGGTTCAAGAAACTCAACACTATATATATATATTTATATATATATATATATATATATATATATATATATATATATATATATATATATATATATATATATATATATATATATATATATATATATATATATATATATATATATATATATATATATATATATATATTTATATATATATATATTATATATATATATATATATATATATATATATATATATATATATATATATATATATATATATATATATATATATATATATATATATATATATATATATATATATATATATATGGGGACCATGATCGGTGAAGATATACCAAAATTTATTGAAAGTCTCATAATAACGGGACCAACAGGTAGTATTTCTATTGAAATCTACCTAAAATTGTTCATAGATAAATGTTTTATTTTTACTGCAGATAGAGATGGGTCCGTAGACAAACTGGGGACTACATTTTCTAACCGATCGGAATGAAATTCTGCACACAAATACTTCGTATGTATATCTCAATCAATTTCGAAGATTGGCATAATCGGTCAAGTAATTTCAAAATGGTTGGTGATGAAATATTAAAAAATCGAATATTAATGTTTCCAATATTGGCAAATTGTATCACGTTTTATAAAAATTATTGAAAGTTACAACTTTTATGTGAAGACTTATTCACTAAGATCTACACAAAAATTGAATATCACTCTTGAATGTTCGTGATTCGTTTTTACTAAATATATAATTTTTGTTCGCCTTGTTTTGACATCTCAGGATGATTGATAATAGGTCGTTCCGTTCTGAGACAAATGTAGCGCTGGTGGTAATGAACAAAGGTAAAAGAATCCGTTTCATAATTCCCATAAAAAATACAGATTTATTGCCAGTGTAGCTAAGCCCAAGCTCCACTGGAAATGTGAAGACAAGGTAACTCCATGTATATTGAGTCTACTGCGCCAACAAAAAATGGCTATATCAAGTCGCGTCGAAATGTAATAGAACTAGATACATAATAGTTATTATTTTCCCGAAATGTATTTGTATAGA
Organism: Gonioctena quinquepunctata; assembly: GCA_018342105.1. Lineage (NCBI taxonomy): Eukaryota > Metazoa > Arthropoda > Insecta > Coleoptera > Chrysomelidae > Gonioctena > Gonioctena quinquepunctata. Next base: position 1,154,246 of record JAFIRS010000088.1, read on the forward strand.
GATTCAAACCCAAGTAAGTACCTCTACATCCTCGTGTGTTCAATAGATGAGTGGACTAGATTCCCAGAAGTGTTGCAATTTTCAATCGGAATTTTTTACTTTTTAACCGACGAAACCAAAAAGAAGAAAGTTTTCTAGTCGACGCGTATATTTTTTTTTATGTATGACCACGCATAAGTTTTTACTTAGACGTCCGATTCCGATAATTCTTTTTCAGTGGATAGGGTGCACTTCGAAGTTCGTCCCATTTGAATTTGAAAGATGAAATTCACCCCTAGGAGTAGCAAAATGAAGGATATTGATCACTCACCCTCTGAATTCTGGTCCGTTAACCGATTCTATCAGGCATAACTTTGTACTGGGTTCTTCGATTCGGATGATTTTTTTTTATTAGATAGGGTATACCTCATAGTTGATTATATTTGGATTTCGAATGGAATTATCCACCCTTACGGGTAGAAAAATAGGGGATAATTGATTTTTCACTTGTGAACATTGGCAACATATGTAGTTGACAATGACAGATCGCTATTGTCATTATTTTTGTTCTCCTATATCCGTCACAATCATTATATTTTATGAGAGGATGGAATGATATACAAAGTAATGAAATAAACTAACCAGAACAACAAAAATAATTTGTATTACAACAAATAGTAAAAGTAGATAATCATATTATTTAACTGGTAATAGTTGAAGTAATGTGGGTAAGTAAGTATTTTGGAAGTAATCAAAAAACAAGTTGGTAGTAATTCATAGATTTCAGCCACAAAAAATTTGAAAATAAAAACATTTCAACAAAAAATTAAACCCACGAAATACGGAACCGAAAACTGATAATTAAAATAAACCTTCTTAGTCTCAATAACTAAGCTTCTAAACTAACGTAAGTAACTGATTTTGAGTCGGCGCCAAACGAACAATCAACGTAGATCATTAGAATACTTCAAAAAAAGTATCAGAATATCACCGCGCAACTCGATGCCATCAATTTACGCCTTACCTAATTCATTTGCTTGTTTGTTTGGCGCCGACTCAAAATCAGTTACTTATATTAGTTTAGGAGCTTAGTTATTGAGACTAAGAAGGTTTATTTTATTTTTTACTTTTCAGTTCCGAATTTCGTCGTTTTAATTTTTTGTTAAAAAGTTTTTTTGATATATTCAATTAGAGTTTGATCAAACCGAATGCAAACAAGTTTCAAAATCTTTAAAATTCTATTTTGCTCATTTTCTGACAATTTCATAATCAATAAATAAATGTTGAAAGCTACCTTTGCTGCACCATCGGTTTTTTATATTAGTGACTGCCTTCTTAGCATTATCATCAGAATCAAATATCAAGGTATCTGGTACGGGATTAATATCATTTAAATACATTATGAATAAAACAATTTCTTGTAGAATTCCAATTTCATGTATTTTTTCTACCTGAGCATCCTTTATCTAGATCTGTTGAAAACGATAACTTAGGAAACTTTCATAAATCTCAAATATTAAAAATAGAGCCACAGTATTTTTATTTTATTTTTTTCCTTTTTTAAGTTGTTAAAATATATTAAAGGGAACCAACTAACAATATGACACTTTTTGATTTGTTCATAGTCTACTTCTCCAAGCCATAGTGATGCGTTGATGTTCGAAATATGAATAATCATGCTAATTCTGGGGACATACCCTTATCTAATTATATATTCACGAAAGTATCAGTTTCTTTCAACAATTTTTATTCATTGATTTTGTTGAGGAATATCATTAGATGATTAGCTGTTACCCGCGAGAAATTTGTATGTTTTTCTATGTATTCCATCCGGCTTTGCACCCGTGGATTTCGACAAGGTTATACTTTTTTAACCCCCTTAGGGGATGCATTCTTATAAATCCTTCCTTAGTGCTTCTCTTCGTTATTTAAGGAACTCCTTTGTAAAATTTCTGGCTTCTAGTCCCACCGGTTCGAGCTGTGCGTTGTCAGTCAGTCAGTTGTTAGAATTTTATTAAGTAGAAAATGGATGTGACAGACATTTCGGTATATGATTCGTGATACTATTGATAGATTTTCGAAATTTATCCCGATAAAAAAAACACATTCAAATGTCACTTATTTTTCAAATTATACATTTTCGAATTAACGAAAATAACACATATAATAAAATATTAGTTTGTGTCTGCCTATCAACTGTAGTGTCTCGAGTGAGTGAACATTTTTACTTCTCAATTCACCAAAACAGCTCCGATTTCAATGTTTTATCTTTGTATTCAGTTATTCAAAATCAGAAACATCTTAGGTGGGCACTTATGTATTTATATTATTTGAAAAAAAAAGTCTTAAACTTCTTTCAAGGAATTTCGAGTACTAATTAATTCAGAAAATATAGTAAAGAAAAAAAACATTTTTCATGTATGTTACATGAACGGCAATCAGATACCGTACACTCTACAGGAAATCATTGTTGTATTTGTATAATCCAAGAGAGTTATTATGAATTGAAGATTATTAATTCATTTAAATTAAAGATTCCGTTTTTCCATTAGTTGGTATGAGATCCTACAGAGTTTTTCACAATTTATTTTGATTACCTTTGTTTGTAATATAGTTCTTTTTCCCGTTTCATTATTTCTACTGCTATATTTCGATTTCTTTTATATTCTTCCCAGTTTTCTGTGGTTCTGTCAGATAGATATTTTTTATAACTCAAGTCCCTAGTAGTTGTTGCTTCTGCAACATAATCATTCCACCATGCTTTGTACTTGGTGCCAATTCATTTAAGATGTCTAGTACTTTATTATGAAAATCTTTATATTTATCATCGATATTCTTCACATTGAAGTTCCAACTCATTACTGATAATTTGTTTTTAATACTATGAAAACCAATATTCCTTTCTCTATTCTCATGATTTGTCGTCGAACTTTTGGCCAAGTCTGTAAATAATTAATTTCGATAATGTACTGATCACTTACTCTGGGTATTTTTTAGACTAGAACTAAGCTCATCATTGTTTGATAGTACTAAGTCGATAATGGATCCTCCAGCATTTGTTGGATGGGTTCACTCCCTTATAATATTTTTGCAACCAATGTCATTACAATAGTTTTTCAACCTACTGCTATATGTCATTTCTAAATGCCAATCTATATTGAAATCACCTGTTAAAATTACATTGAAAGTCACGTCACTTATGTTATCACACCAATTTTCAAAAAAGTCCAGAATTTCCACACAACTAATACTAGGAGACCTATAGAGGCATACTACAAAGAATACCTTTTTTCAAGAATACATTTTACAGAGACCAACCAATAACATTTTTGCAACCATTTTTTTTCACAATGCAGTACTTTAAGTTATCTTCTAATATATATATATAACCACTCCACCATTATGCCTAGTATCACTATCAGTTCTGTATATATTATAGCCATTTATTAAAGTTTTAGTCATAAATTTCATTACTCCCATGTGTTTCTGATAAGCAGACGAGTAATGGTTTGGAGGTTACCTAATACTAACTTATGAATTTCGTCAAAATGTGCAAGTAGACTTTGTGAATTCAAATATAACAAGAAAGCAGTATCACCTTTATCAACTATTTCACTAACAAAGTCACTGTTCCTACTAAAAAAATTTTTTGTACACTCATCTCATTCTGTTTGGCTTCACATTGTCTAGATTTTTTATAACTACCTACTATGTTCGTTGATTTACTGTAACTCAATTTTCTGTGGTTCTGTCAGATATATATTTTCTATAACTCAAGTCCCTAGTAGTTATTGCTTTTGCAACATAGTCATTCCACCATACTTTGTACTTGGTGCCACTTCATTTAAGATGTCTAGTGCTTTATTATGAAAATCTTTATATTTATCATCGATATTCATCACATTGAAGTTCCAACTCATTACTGATCATTTGTTTTTAATACTATGAAAACCAATATTCCTTTCTCTACTCTTATGATTTGTCGTCGAACTTTTGGCCAAGTCTGTAAATAATTAATTTCGATAATGTACTGATCACTTACTCTGGGTATTTTTAAGACTAGAACTAAGCTCATCATTGTTTGATAGTACTAAGTCGATAATGGATCCTCCAGCATTTGTTGGATGGATTCACTCCCTTATAATATTTTTGCAACCAATGTCATTACAATAGTTTTTCAACCTACTGCTATATGTCATTTCTAAATGCCAATCTATATTGAAATCACCTGTTAAAATTACATTGAAAGTCACGTCACTTATGTTGTTATCACACCAATTTTCAAAAAAGTCCAGAATTTCCACACAACTAATTCTAGGAGACCTATAGAGGCATACTACAAAGAATACCTTTTTTCAAGAATACATTTTACAGAGACCAACCAATAACAGTTTTGCAACCATTTTTTTTTCACAATGCAGTACTTTAAGTTCTCTTGTAATATATATAACCACTCCACCATTATGCCTAGTATCACTATCAGTTCTGTATATATTATAGCCATTTATTAAAGTTCCAGTCATAAATTTCATTTCTCCCATGTGTTTCTGATAAGCAGACGAGTAATGGTTTTGAGGTTACCTAATACTAACTTATAAATTTCGTCAAAATGTGCAAGTAGACTTTGTGAATTCAAATATAACAAGAAAGCAGTATCATTTTTATCAACTATTTCACTAACAAAGTCACTGCTCCTACTAAAAAAAATGTTTGTACACCCATCTCATTCTGTCACATTGTCTAGATTTTTTATAACTACCTACTATTTTCGTTGATTTACTGTAACTCAAAGGGTCATGACTTATTCCAGTATTTTATTGTTTGATTACATTTCTATTCATCAAAACTTCTTTCACTAGACAGTCTACTAATAACTTTTTGTCCATAAAAGTATTTCTGCGATTAATATTAAGCATTATGAAATGTTTTTCATTGCTTATATGTAACAATGTTTTTGCGTAATATGTAACAATTCTATATCATAGTACCTTACATAACATCGCAAAAGGATATTCGCTAACAAAGAATGAAGGTTGACCTGAAATATAATAATCTCACATTTAGGCTGCTCTCTTGTATACTTTTCGAATAAATCTCAATACCATTATTATCTATTTTTATGAGGTGAAAGATGAGAACTGATTTCCATAATATAAAATGTCAAGCATACAAATACATGATTCATGCTATTGATCCGCGTGCACAGAGCAGGATTAGTCTATACGATAAGTAAAGATTCGTGCTGGAGCGGATTTAGAAAGAGGCAAATGTACATGTACTATTTACTTTCATGCTATTATTAGTAGTAGATCCCGAGTTAGATCGACCTTTCTTCATCCTTTTTCCTGAACAGGGTGTTTCTTAAGTACGTGTAGAAAATTCAGGAGCATGTTGCTGACGTCAAAATAAAAAGAAAAGTTCCCATAAACATATGACCGCAAGTAATTCGTTTCTGAGATGCAGGGTATCAAAGTTGAATTCTTATTTTTATTTTTTATGAATACATTTCAAAATAAATTGTGATATTCGATATAGATCTTTGCCCCTTGGTGTCTCTTTCAAGGCATTCTTGGGTGCAAATTTGGGTTTCTATTGTTGGAGCTCTGCCTATGGGTTTTGAGAGCCTACAACTACTAGGACCCATCACTTCTACTCCAGCCCTTTCGTCCATATTGGAACCATCAGTATACCATACTGATGCATTCCTTTCTTCTTGAGGCCCATTCCTTGAGAATATATGGTAGTTGTTGATAACCACTTCAAAGTCGTGCCTAATTGTCATAATATCTGATGGCTTGTACCTGGATTCTAGAAGAATATTTTCTAGAATCTTCAGATGTCCGAACAGATTTCCAGCTTTCAAGTTTGTTGCCTGGTGCAGTCTGAAAGCAGCACTCTTTGTGGTTTCCTCCATTACACACAACTGCAGTGGTTCAGCATTACCTCTTATGCTACAGTGGGGCACGTGAATATTGCCCCTGTGATTCCCAGACAGGCTAATTGGTGAAGTTTACTATGAAAAGCTTCTAGTCGCTATGGTCACTGTCAATAAATTTGGTCAAATTCATAATTATTTCTGGCGCTCGAGTTATTAATGTGAGTTTTTGCATTGAAAATGTCGATTATGATGAAAGCACATAAATAGTGTGCTTTTCTGGTGTCAGAAAAATCGAAGGAACGATGATATATTTTCTATATTCAAACTTCAAAAATTGGTGTGCCTCAAATAATCCTAACAGTAGGGGCGAAACCACTCTTCCAGCTTATTTTATGAACGAGCGGGTCAAGTTTGTGGTGTAGATATTCAATGATTAAAATGAACATATCGTCAATTGATTACGACGTCTAAAAACTCTGGTGCTTGAACTGTTTCGATATTGTTTGGATTTTCGAGGAAACATCACCTGTTGCTTATACCAGCATCTCAATATCTGCCCTAGATGGCGCCGTTTAAAGATGTTTGTATCCTTGCTTAATGTCAACTTAATTGTTGATATCTTCATCTTATATGAAATAATGTTTTTTGTTAGTATACAGGGTGATTCAAAAGTACTTCGACAAACTTCAGGAGATGATTCCTCACAATATTCTGATATGAATTGTCCAAATAAATATATGTCCGGAAAAGCTTCGTTTCCAAGATACAGGGTGTTAAAGTTTTATTTTCGTTTTTTTAAATAACTTTTGAAATACTGACCTTAATTGAACGAAAATTGGTATTGAGAGGTTTTTTGAGGTTTCAAATTTGAACCTGATGTTATTATTGCTCTTACTCGTAGGGGACGCCACCTACACGTCTTTTTTTTGGAAGATTCATAACTTTTTTGAGCGTATTTCTAGCACATTTTTCAATAGAAAAATCAATGTCTCTATCATATCTACGTAAAAAAGCTACACATGTTACAAGTCGCTTTAGGCAACCGTTTTCTAGATATTTGGACTTTAATTTCAAGTCGATTATTTGATAATCGATGCGTGTTGAAGTTATTACCATTATTTTGTATTTTTCACAAGAATGCTTAGGAAATGAATTTGACGTTTAAGTAAGTAGTTTTGATAATTACATATTATGTGACAGTTAAACGTTTTGTTGTTTTGTTGAAGTTTCTGTAAGTTTTAAAACACTAATTTTGAAAAAATTGATTATTTAAACAATAATGCTTATTTAGCCGATATGCATTTCCTTTATGGCCCTGCGGATGGCAATGCGCGCGAAGCAAGACGTATTTACCAGGAGCGATTTCCTAATCGAGTACTACCTTCAGCTCCAACATTTACCAGTCTCCACCGTCGTTTGGCAGAAACGGGTAGCTTCAAGAGGGCAGCTGATATTATTGGAAGACCACGAGCAGTCCGACCCCCAGAATTGGAAGAAACTTTTTTGAACGCTCTCGAGGAGAATCCAGAAACAAGTACAAGAATAATTGCTGAAGCTCCCAATTCTACTCAGTCCACAGTTTGGAGAATTATCCACGATCAACAATTTTATCCATACCATATTCGAAGACCACGAGACATTCCCCAACGCATTACTATCTGTCAGTGGTTTTTGAGAAAATTGGCTGGAAATCCTCAATTTTTAAGATATGTACTCTTCACGGACGAGTCAAACTTCTTCCGAAATGCTTTCACAAACATTCATAACAACCATGTTTGGGCTCTGGAAAATCCGCACGCAGTTAGTGAAATACATTATCATTAAATGTATGGGCGGCAATAATTGATAATTACTTGATAGGTCCTTTCTTCCTTCTGTTCCGACTGAATGGCGGAACTTACAGAGACGTTTTAGAAAATGAATTGCCGGGACTACTTCAGAATGTACCATTAGAAATTCGTATCTGCATGTGGTTTATGCATGATGGGGCTCTGGCCCATTTTAGCGTTGTAGCCAGGGAATTCCTTAACACTGTCTATTCAAATCGATGGATCGGTAGGAGTATAGAAGAACCTAACCAGATCTAAACCCGCTTGATTTTTATTTTTGAGGATATTTGAAGTCACTTATTTATAAAACTCCAGTAGCGAACGAAGAAGATCTAAAAAACCTAATAGTAGACGCCTGTGAAACAATAAGAAACACACCAATAATTTTTGAGCGGGTACGAGATTCAATGACTAGAAGACTGAATGCATGTATCTTCGCTGAAGGTGGACACTTTTAACAATTTATTTGAATACAATTTAGTTTCCTTTATTTTATTTCATTCTACATATTCAAAATTTCTTGAAATAAAATGTTGATATTTCTTGCAAATTTTATTAAAACAAATACAGATTTTGCACCCTTGATACAAAAATAACTATTTCAAACGAGTAAAAATAGATAGAATAGGTGGCACCCCCTACAGAAAACCAAAACTACTTACCTAAACGTCAAATTCATTTCCTAAGCATTATTGTGAAAAATGCAAAATTATGGCAATAACTTCAACACGCATCGATTATCAAATAATCGACTTGAAATTTTCAAGTCCAAATATCTAGAAAACGGTTGCTTATAGCGACTTGTAACGAGGGTAGCTTTTTTACGTAAATATGATAGAGGAATTGATTTTTTCACTGAAAAATGTGCTAGAAGTAGGCTCAAAAAAGCTATGAATCTCCAAAAAAGATAAAGACGTGTAGGTGGCGCCCCCTACGAGTAAAAGCAATAATAACAACAGGTTCGAATTCGACACCTCAAAAAACCTCTCAATACCAATTGTCGTTCAATTAAGGTCAGTATTTCGAAAGTTATTAAAAAAACGAAAATAAAAATAAAACTTTAACACCCTGTATCTTGGAAACGAAGCGTTTCCGGACATATATTTATTTGAACAATTCATATTAGAATATTGTGAGGAATCACCTCCTGAAGTTTGTCAAAGTACTCCTGACTCACCCTATATATGCCTTTTTACTTCTCTTTGTATTGAATTCTTGCTGAGCTTTTTTTTCAGTTCTTTCTTTCAATATAAGGTCGTTCAGTTCATTAGTGCATAAAGGAAGTGTTAATTTTTTAGTAGTGTTATGTGTAAGCATACTTTTTGTAAAAAAGCCACAGATTGGAATATTCACAATAAAATCTTGTATCACTATTAATTTCATTTTAAGGTTTCTGACAATGTCAGGTGCTGAAAAACAGTCAAAATATATTAGTTATTTGCCGTTTGCAATGATGCTAAAACTGAAACCGTAGAAGAACTTAAAATAAAAAACAATACCGCTAGATAATGGAAATAAAACAAGATAGGCCTAGATGCCGTTTCCATCAGCAACAAACGAATTGAAAATCGTCATATGTTACTCATAGAGAGAATGGTACTTACAATTTTAAATTCATTTGGAACTCAGTCACGTAAAAGAACCATCTCCGCGCATAGCTCGATAAGAAAATACAATGAAATATTCCTACACACTAATCTAGCGGATTTGCTCTGAGATTTATTTACTCAACACATCTGAAAGAGATTGCTCAATTATTCTCAAAATCTTCTCTGTGCAATGTTCGGAGGCTTCTAATAGTACCTTTGCTATTGGTAGAATTTGGCAGATGTCAGTTTTCGTCCAATAGCAAAGCTAAAATTAGGACCCACGAACAGTTCACCCCAAAAAGAAAGTTTCGGAAATAAACACACCCAGTGTAGTGTGTTCTTACAGTTTACTGAATTAAAATTAGAAACAACGTTGGCGCCATGTGAAAGTGTCGCCAAGTTGATCCCAAACTTTTAGAGGTATAAGTGCAAGCACCTTGTAAGTGATAATATCGACATATAACAATTTTTTAAGTCAAGAACTTGAACAGGAAAACTATGGCTACGAACAAAAACACCTAATAAAGCAAGTGTTTTCGAGAATGGAACTCAAATATTTATTGATGACGGTATACTTGTCATACCATAACCATAAGTTCCATAAGTACAGAAAAAATTTCAAACATAAGAAAGAACAAGTTATTAATGAATATGAACTCTATGGCCAGAAAACATAATTCACTGGGAACTAAAATAAATTTTGAAATCAAATACTCCACCCAACTGATAAACAAGGGCACGTTGAAAATATATAGGCATCTGCTCGCCCGGAATGCATAAAAAAACAGGCATCCTTTCACAACGGGGCTATTAACAAATCGTCATCCTCTTCGTTATGCACCTCCAAGGAATTCCATAGGAACAACGAAACTATAAATTATAGGTTTTGACAGCTCATTAAGTGCAATACGACCACGAAATAGATAAATCATTCATTTTTTCCGTACATTTTTCCGGCTGCCGCAACGAGCCATTAATTACTAAGAAAATGATTAATTATGACAAGTAGAAGATAACTAACGTTAGGAATGTGACCCCGCGAGCCAACAAAGCAATACATGGAAGTGGAGATCCTATAAAAGCGCGAAACCGCGAAAAAAGATAATGATTCGGTCAACAGAAGTCGTTTAAGTAACATGTCAAACCAGAAGTTTTAAACTTTCACTCGATTAACATGTAGTGCAGAAAGATGAGAAGTGCTCAACTTTCACATAGTAATCATATAACAATATAACATATAGAAGTGCGGTAGCTATCAACCAAGTAACAGCTCTTGACTAGACAGCCATCAGTCATGAGTTCATTGACAAGTAATCATCTTGCAGTGAAATTCAAAATTAACCAAAATAACCGGAACTCCACGAGTAATGACTTCACAAAGTGAATACACAGTTGAACAGTATTTACCATTAATAAACATTATGTTATCAATGCTTCAAGAACGAGATAAGACACCGAAAACTTCTAACCGATAGTTCATGCTCTCATAGAAAAACATTACCAATACAACTATAGTCTAATATACAGTGCGATATAAAAGTAAATGAACAACTTTCGCGGAAATAAATGAAAAAGTAATACAACTAAACTAATATCGTGTAAAACAAATATCGAGTGAATAAGTGTTGAAACCTGATGGTCTGGAGTAAGTTCATATATTTTTCTGGATTTATGTTTTGGCAAATTGAATCAATTATAATTTTTATATGTTTTTAAATGTATGTCCATATTTTATGTTTCCATATTTTTCAAATAATATTTATCAACAGTCTGTTTAACAATTGATGGCATTTTTACTTATATTCAGTCCACTGATTTTGAGAATGCCAAAAACTGACCTAGTGTAAGATCTCAACTGTTCTTTGACTATTGTATCATTTTATCAGTATATAGAACTGATGGAAAAGCTATGTAACTATTATGAAATATATATATGTATATTCTAATGCTTTCCCAAGTGCATTATTTAACAATCTTTCTGAGATCGGTACGTGCTTCTATCTTAACTCCCCACATTCCCTGTATTAAGAGAAAGGGATATTTCTTGAAGCCGCTCTCGAGAACCAATCTCGGTTCGACCATCCTCAGACAGTCGATGCTCTTATTACTCAAGTTATCAACCTAACAACAGAGGAGTGATCAAGTAAAGTGATTTATTCATAATATTTGAAAATTCCTTAGCGTTTATTGGTCTTTCTTTGATGGAGAGTACCCTCTATAATAGGCCAGTGGCGTAACATACTATGCATTTCCAACAATAACGATTTTCAATTGATCCATTTTTCAACATTTTTTATATGGTTACAAAAACATCCGATAACTGATTTGAGACATACCGTTTGGTCAAACTGTTGAATTTCGAAAATATTCTCAAAAAATGTAAACAGATCGCAACTCAGATAGTTAAAAGTCAAACGTTGTATATAATAATTAATAATTGCGTTTTGTTGACTCTGTTATTCTATGAAAAAAAATTAACTTTTTCTTTGCATGTTTTCTATTTCTGTTCAGCTCATTATTATTCCAGATGAAGAGTTAAGGAACAACCTGAAAGGAGAATATTGAAGGGAGTATATTTTAAAAACAAGCGGCTTTTCTTACCGCAGGTTGATTAGCTTGCCATCAATATCGCCGTTTACACGTACGGTTTTCCTAGCAGTTTTGGCGCGTAGACTCCAAAAGCGCAATTAAATCTCTCCGTGTAAATGCTGGGTGGAGTGGCGCGCCATAGCATGTGGAACGTCGGATGGAACACCAGTTGCGCACGACAAAAAACCGACCAGCATTTACACGTTCAGACTTGAATAGTTGCGCACGCCGCGCCGTTCAGACTTGAGTTTTAAAATGATATGGTAGAAAAAATTGAGTAATTTATTGAAATTCATAAAGGTTATAGTATTTTTAATCCCAATTGTAATGATATAAAAAGTTTCGTGAAGGATTTCTCTTTCCAATTGCCGCCTTGACATAGGCGTCGGTATATTATTTTCCAGTGGTATTTTTTCAGTTACTCATTCTTACAATCATAGCAATTGATCACCCCATGTAAAAGTAGACACATGTTATCTCAACTGAATTTTATTATTTGTTTCGAAAGGTCTCCTATATTGATGAAATATTTTCAATGGATAATTCCTAACCTCACCAACACACGGCACTGATTAAGAAATATTGTGAACTGCGTAAATCATGCGGATTCAGATGTCCAATCCAGCTAGCCGAGCTTCTACTCCTCAAATATATTTGATAGCGCCTTTACTAATAATCTGGGCAACTAGAGACACGCGCCAGAACTTTTTTATGATTGTAGCAGGAACGCTTTGAAAGTAAAAACACTGGTAGTATATAAATTTCCTATTTGCCGGGCAGTGCATATGAACACTTCTCGTTGTGTTATTATTTTTATTGCCGTTCCAATTGGGATTAAAATACTATATAACGCGGCCTATGAATATTTTTAAGGATACTGTTTGCCGTATTTGTGAATTGAGACTTTGTGGAAAAGAAAATGCAAGGTATACGTGGACATTTCGAAAAAAAGTTAAAAAAATTAGGGAATCAAAAAGAGCTCACGAGGAAAAACGCATAAACCAAACCGTCGGTAGTTTTGCTCCTGTTTACTCTTGATCAGGAAGAACCTACTGTTAGTTTCAGGAATTCGAACGAATTGCGAATTTTTTACTTTTTTTCCATAATGATATGACTTAAGCTGGTCACGCGCCGTCTTTCACTTTCTAGTCTGATTAACAAGTTGAAAAATGGGTTAATTCTTGCATGCGATAGCTCATTCGATTCGGAATGACGTCTAGAAAAATGTTATTCGAGCATTTATTAGCACATACAAAATTGCAATTGTTATTAACAAAATAAAATTAAAAAAAATATATTCAGTTTCTTGTTAATAACTCAAAAACTATTGATATTTAAGAACTTTTGAAAAAAGATCCTTAAAGAGGAGGAAATTTCTAATAAAAAAGTCGCGACTCCCGGAATTATATGTCAATTATTTATAATTTTTAGTCAACGCCAAAAATATGTCTCCGCACGGCCGTTACGGCATGAGCGCAACATAGTTTTTTTAAGTATCAATTTAAAAATTTGAAAAAATTACGGTGTGATAGAACCCTTGGAAGAATAAAGCCTAATTGAGAAAAAATTATTATGTCGATTTTTCAAAAAGTTATACGATTGTTAATCAACAAATTTTTATCCAATCTCTGTTTTTACAAAAGTCAACATAAAACTTTAAATAATTGACGTATACATTTTTTGCTTCTGGGAGCCCTTCTGATATACATACTTAACAAGATCACGCGATAAAAGTTCATTGAAGTTTTATATTTTGTTTGTTATAATGTTTTTAAATGAACAAAAAATGAAATAAAAAAAAATTGTTAAAAAAATTTTTGTTGACAAATGTTATTATACAGCTGTTTTTGCATCTCACACTGGCATTAATGAACGTAGGAAAAAATGTTTTCAAGAAATTGTCTGTAAACAAATAGACAAGTATAATATTTAAAAAAAAATATTTCTTACCATTTTATTGTCAAGACAAAATGAAGATTTTTTTTAAGAAGAAAAAACCTTAAAAAAATTTTTAATTGTTTATAATAGTTTTTTTTATATTTCGTTCGTTTAAATAATTAATTAAGAAATGTTTTTCTTGATTTGTTGAAAATATAAACAGGATGTTCATAAAAGATGTGGAATCATCTGCGACTGAAAGATAAACTTTAGTCACTATCTTCCATCGGCAAGATAACCTCTTGTGGGGTATTCATGTTGAAAAGGGAAACATTCTCAATTGAATATTGATAGAAAGATTTTTCTGTGAATTGAAAAATCCACGATTAAAATGAAGTTATTTTTTGTTTTCTGTTAGACATTCACAAAAAATAACTTCATTTTAATCGTGGATTTTTCAATTCACAGAAAAATCTTTCTATCAATATTCAATTGAGAATGTTTTCCTTTTCAAAATGTTTTTCTCTTCAAAAATCATAATTGGCCTTTCTCTATAGGTTAACGGATTTTTTTTATCAATAATTTCATTATTTATTAAGTTAACAATCTATAAACAATTGGTGACCCTCAGTTTATGAAAAAAAATACATAAACAGCCATATACCGGGTGTCCACGGAAGGTGGCTCGCCCCTATAACTTTTTTGTTTTCGGAGATGATGGAATTAAATTTGAAGGATCTTTTAATGCATAAAACTGCATTTTTTGACAACTAACTCAACTCCATGCAAATTCCGGATTCACCGGAAGTAACATAAACTTTCGATTTTTAAATGGGACACCTGGTATATTTTCAGTTTTTTGTCTCCATATGACATTTAGAATACAACAATGTATCATTTGTTACTGTTTGTAACAGTTTTTTTATTTTTTTCGAAATAAATTTGTATTCTAGAGGGCTATGGATACGTTCAAACAACTAATTTCAGTCCTAAAATGTTTGTAAAAATACAACTTTACTGTTTTCGATCAAAATATTTCAGCTGTGACGTTTGATTTTTAAAATGTTATTACAGTTTTTTTCAAATGGCAACATGGTGGCTCGTCGGGTTAGGAAAAAAAACATTTTATTACGATTAATTTGATACCGCATTCTATCAGGTTGTAAAAAAACTGAAAATATAACGTTAGAACTTTTGTTAAATGAAGAATCTCATTGAGATTAAAATAAGATTTAAAATCATCGAGTAGCCTGTGACCATCACAACTGAAACAAAATCATTAAATAGTTGCGGTAAAAATTGACAACCTAATAGAGTGCGGTATCAAATTAATCGTAATAAAATGCTCTATTTTTCTAACCCGACGAGCCACCATGTTGCCATTTGAAAAAATAGTAATACAAATTTTAAAATCAAACGTCACATAGCTGAAACATTTTGATCGAAAACAGTGAAGTGGTATTTTTACAAACATTTTAGGACTGAAATTAATTATTTGAACGAATCCATAGCCCTCTGAAATAAAAATTTATTTCGAAAAATAAAATAAAAAAACGGTTACAAACAGTAACAAATGTTACATGGTTGTATTCTAAATGTTATATGGAGACAAAAAAACTGAAAATATACCAGGTGTCCCATTTAAAAATCGAAAGTTTATGTCACTTCCGGTGAATCCGGAATTTGCATGAAGTTGGGTTACTTGTCAAAAAATGCAGTTTTATGCATTATACAAAAATTTCATTTCATTATCTCCGAAAACAAAAAAGTTATAGGGGCGAGCCACCTTCCGTGGACACCCGGTATAACAAAGTACTGAAAAAATTCTCTTTAATTTTTCATAACATTTTCAAATATTACACGATACCGAAATCAAAGTGGCCTCCTAATTCTTCAAGTAACAAATAGATATAACTCTTAAATTATAACAGATACGATAATGGACATTCAGGACATTTTTGTAAAGGATTAATCAATCTTTGAAATGGATGAAAATTGCTGATCAGCTGTTACATGCATTTGTTTATAAACATTTGTTTTTTTTACATTTTCGTACTTTTTTTGACATACAGTATGACCCATTTAAAATGGAACCACCCCTGTAGAATATGCATTTTTCAGTCAATCTCAAAAATATTTTTTTTAATATTAAGCACCAAAAACTGTAACTTGACACAAATTTTCATAACTTTAGTTTCATTCCCAAGGCACTCTATGGTTTTTTTTCTTCGTCAAAAACGGCAAAAGTTTATTAGGCAATTTTTGATTCCAAATTTGACTACCCCACTGGATTTGTAGTCGTTATAAATGAAAACCATTAAAATTTCATAAAAAATATTCGTTAACAACGAAGTTACAACAACTTTAATTTTGGAAACAAAGTATTTGATTATAATTTTTATTTAGATTATAGACATATTCAAAATCTGGCAACACTGCCGATACAAAGTAGGACACCAGTGAATTTGTACAGCGAAAATCCGAAGTCAATAGCTCATTCCGTTCTACAGTTATAACTCCTGAAAGTATGGTAATATGAGCGATTTGTGGTGTACTAAATCACAGCCTACTATTGATTTAGTACAATACATATGCCTAATGTATTAGTTCACCTTTCCTCAAATTATTGATACCTTCTCTAGAAGCTTATTTCAATTGAGTTTTGCAGAATTTGAAAGGAACATTTTTTGTCCTGCTTTCTGTTTTATCATTCAATAAATAATTTTGATACTTTAAAACTTGATTCGGTTCATTTCGTTTTTATCGGCTATGGAAGACTGCATAACTTGAAAATGAATTTTTAATTTTCTGTTATTTTCGAATACACTTATAACCTAAACTTAAATAAATTATTTTAAGGGAATATAATTTACAAATCCAGTGGCGTAGTCAGATTTTCATTAGAAAATCGCTTCCACCACAAATCGCTTCCACCACAAATCGCTCACATTACCATACTCTCGGGAGTTATAACTGTAGAACGGAATGAGCTATTGACTTCGGATTGTCGCTGTACAAATTCACCGGTGTTCTACTTTGTATCGGCAGTGTTGCCAGATTTTAAATATGTATATAATCTAAATAAAAATTATAATCAAATACTTTGTTTCCAAAATTGAAGTTGATGTAACTTCGTTGTTAATCAATATTTTTTATGAAATTTGGTTGGTTTCTATTTATAACGACTACGAATCCAGTGCTGTAGTCAAATTTCAAAACAAAAATTGCCTAATAAACTTTTGCCGTTTTTGACGAAGAAAAAAAATCATAGAGTGCCTTGGAAATGAAATTAAAGTTATGAAAATTTGTGTCAAGATATAATTTTTGATGCTCAATATTACAAAAAAAAATTTTTGAGAATGATTGAAAAATGCGTATTCCACAGGGGTGGTTCCATTTCAAATGGGTCACACTGTATAACTTGTTAAAAAATGAAAATACAGCTGTGAACCAGACAATTTTTTTAAGTGATAAATTATCCGCCAAATAACATTTACATCATACCCATATCTCTTATAGTTTAAATTATAAACGTATTTTAATTAATATTTATCTAACTCGTGTTCCGTTATATACGATATTTCATTTTATATTACAGCATCATTTATATTTAGAAATATCTTTACTTTCTATTCATCGTAATAAATTATAGTAACTTCTAACTGAAGGTGCCTCTATTGTTAATTTAAAAAAAACATAAATTTTTTAATCAAATTATGGAATTTTACTCGATTTTTTTAAGTTTTCTCAGCTGTATCTTCTAATTTTTCAAATTTACTTATATTTTTATACTGTTCATCATAATAAAATAGTAGAATAACATTTGTATAATTGTGACTTATTGCTTTCTTTCATCAAACCTTTGTCATCGAATAAGCTAATAGGGAATGGCGCAAACTCATGAACTAAAGCTGTTGTAAATCATAGACCCTACAATCCGTTGGAATAAAAGTGAAGTATTGACGATAACTGGCTCTTCATCTATGACACAAACCGGTGTTGTCTTAACAAGCGTCTTCACATTATCGTATCTCCTATAATTTAAAAGTTAAATCTATTTGTTATTCGAAAAATTAAGAAGCCACTTCAATTTCGGTATCGTGTAATATTTAAAAATGTAAAAAAAATGATTTTTTTCAGTACTTTGTTATATATGGCTGTTTTTGTAATTCTTTCTACTACCAGGGAAAAATAAACCGAGGGTCACAAATTGTTTATAACAAATTGCTAACTTAATAAACAATAAAATTGTTGATAAAAAAAATATTTTTTTCGTCAACCCATAGAGAAATGCCAATTATCATTTTTAAAGAAAAACAGAATCCTAATTGATTATTTAAACAAACGAAATATGAAAGAAACGATTATAAACAATTAAAAAATGTATTTAAGGTTTTTTTTTAAATCATCATTTTGTGTTGACAATAAAATGCGAAGAAATATTTTTTTTTTAATATACTTGTCTATTTGTTTATGAACAATTTCTTAACAAATGACGTAAACATTTTTTTTTTCTGAGTTACTGAATTCCATTGAATGCAAAAACAGCTGTAAAATAACATTTGTTACCAAAAAAATTTGTAAACACCATTTTTTCAATATTTCATTTTTTGTTCATTTAAAAAAATTATAACAAACAAAATATAAAACTTTAATAAACTTTCATCACGTGATCTTGTTGAGTATGTATATAAGAAGGGCTCTGAGAAGCGAAAAATTTATAGGTCAATTATTTAAACTTTTATGTCGACTTTTGTAAAAACAGAGATTGGATAAAAATGGGTTTTATTATTTCAAATGTTCTGATAACACCATAATTTTTTTTAATTAATATTCAATACTATAAAAAATCATTTTGTGTGATATACTGTCTCCAGCGGTGTTACGCTCATGCCGTAACGGCCGCGAAAAGACCTACTTTCGGCGTTGAAAAAAAATTATCAATAATGGAGACAGAATTCCGGAAGTCGGACTTTTCCATTGGAAATTTCCTCCTCTTTAAGATTCTTTTTTCAAAAACTCTTAAATATTAATAGTTAGTTATTAACGAAAAACTGAACATCTTTTTTTTTCATTTTATTTTGTTAATAACAATTGCAATTTTTTATGTGCTAGTAAATGCTGGAGATGCATTTTTCTAGACGTCATTCCGAATCGAATGAGCTATCGATCATATTTTTAGGACTGGGAACAAGAATTAACCCGTTTTTTAACTTGTTAATCAGACTATTCCAACCATGTGGAAGTTTCACGCGCCAGGCCAAAACTGTCGGTTTTTGCATTTACCCCAACGCTTCTGCACTTCGCATCCAAACACGCAGTATTGGCGCGTATACTTGGAGGGTCATAAAATTTTTGTATCACGCGCTTAGCGCGTACGCTCCAAAAGTGCGCGACGACCTCAGACGCTGGAATGCATTCCCAAACCAACAGAATGGAACGTCCGTGTAAACGGCGCTAATGATTTGGATAGCAATGTTTGACAAATTAGGTTAGGTTGTGTTTCCCTCAGTCGTGTGTTTTTTTTTCGGTGTGTCTCTGACGAAACACGCCTTCGTCGTGGATTTTTCAGCAGGATAAAAATATGTATAGTTTAACCATCTTCAATTGCAGAAGCTGTTTCTATAGGGAGCAAATCAAAAACTCACTTCGCTAACACGAGCGTTTATGCGAAGAAACGAAACGAAAAATAATGTGTACTATTCGTAAACATTCTCCGTCGGCGAACGGTAGATCAAAAGAGCCGATAGTCAACGTGGGTTTGAGTGACAGCTGTTTGAGTGACCGCAAGCCAATGATAATGCTTGTAGGTGTGTCTATACGTGAGACTAATAAATCACCAGTTTCAGGAGGTCTGAGTAAATGAAAGCCAGTAGCGTGTCTGGTCTGGGATCGAAATAGGTTTTAAAATATTCTATAGTTGTGATGTGTTTTGTTGGAAAATATGGCTTTTTTTCGACCATGGGAAAATGCAATGATTCGATTGCCTATTAATACATACTTCCTCGTTTGTAGCATATTTTTTTATTTTAACGTATTTTTAAAATATTTAAATATTAAAAAAAATAGTTATCTCCGCCTCTGCTGCTCAAAGGAGTGTGCCTTGAGTCTGGGGATCTTGTTTTTATGCTTCTGCAATTGATAATGGATAAACTTTAAATCAAGTTGTAGATAGACATACTTTGACAAAACTGACTTTTTCAATTGGTCAGTATTTGGAAAACACTGAATATTATACAAGGAGTCCCTTGTATAATATTCAGGGTTTTCTAAGAACCTCCGCGAACCGCAACATTGCTGGATGACACATCTATTCACACACTTAAAATTAATAAAAAGGCACGTAGGCTGGAAATCCATCACCGTTGCCCCTAGCTACGTGACGAGGTAGCTCAAAGAATCTTGTAAAATAAAATAGATACATATGAGAATATTACAACAGAAACCCTTTCAAGTTTTGTTGCCGATGCAAATAATTGTTCAGATATGTTATTAATTACTGAATATCCCTTTTTGAGATTGGTTCACATTGTCAACTTGTTTAAATGAAAGTGTCCGTTCGTAAGCATAGATATTCTATTCTGGCTGAGCAGAAAGAGTCCGCTAAAGTGTTACCATGACGAACAGGAACTTATTTATTTTACTGTTTTCTTAGTTTTTTTTTGTAAGATCAAATAAGAATTAGCCTAGGTTTGAATAAAATGTAAGCTTGAAAGAGGTATCGAGTGGATTTTCATTCATTTTTTATAACTTAATCTCAAACAAATATGCTCACGAAATTTATTAACGTTAAAATGAAACACTTATTTATGTTGTTATTTCCATATTCATTAACGGAACAACTTGATTTTGTAATCACGTGTGAAAATCGAAGGCCGTTTGTTCTCTCAAGATTGAAAAAATACATTTCCTTGTCACTGTCGTGATTGCCATCGGTATAGCCATTCATTAATACCATCGTGTAGGTTATTGCCAACGTGAAGAGGGTAAATGAAGAATGAGGAGGTGTGGCCCAATAGAAAAGATGAGTTATTAATGCAGACTCGAAGAAAATAATTTATTTGAATTTCATAAGCTCATCAAAGGTCGTTGAGCTATTAAGAATTTATGGAAATCAATGGAAATTTTCGGCTTGATGATGGAGATTAACGAAAATATTTTTTGCAGAAGTACCAGAAGTTAATGGGATTATACATTTTGGTATAATTTTCAAATACATAGTGTGTTCCATGAAGGTTAGACAGACCAAAATAGTTTTTTTTTCAATAGAACACCTATACCATTACATCTCTTCGTTGAATTCGGGTATGGTTTCATGTATAATTCTTTAAATTTGATTACGTCTTTGTTAATATATTGCACTCTTCCTGAAAATGTATAGTTTTGAGAAATACCATGAAATTTGAGGAAAAATCCTACTAAATGCGTCATATAATATGAGAATAAATTATACTGGTAGTTCCCAGTCATTATTTCAAATATTGAAAAATGTATTCATGTTTTTTTTATTTAGAAAATAATATGTCTATAAATATGAATAAAAACCACTCTTAAGAATGTGAATCGTTACATTGCACATTTTCATCAAGTAGCTTATGCATGTTGATGCCAGCAACAGAGTGTTTTTGAATTCCACCTGCAACTTAAGAAGTGATCCTTTGCAAAATAGTAATATTATTGTGTTAAAACTCGTGTTTACAAACACTTCCAATCAGAGCTAATGGTCTGTTCCGTCTGCAGTGTACAGTGACAGTTCATAAGTGCTAAGACCCCTCCGTCTTAGCATTCCTTATCAGCCCGAGTATGATTACCGTTCAACATACAGTAAAGAATACTGGAACTATTGGCCTAATATCATCCTTGCTTTAGCAGCAAAACCTATTTGAGACATGGGCCTTTTAGACTTCATGCTAATGACCCTGCTCTTGTCAGTTTATCTGCTTGTTCATTATCAGAAATTCCCTTATGACCAGAAACCTTTTTTTTTTGGCAGGTGTTCTTTATGAACAACGTAATACAATACAATATTTTCATTTCCTGAAACTGAGACAAGCATGAAAACAAAAAATAAATAAAATGGCAGTTTAAAATTAAGTCAGAAAAATTAGATGTACATGTAAGAATTCAATAGGCGTGGTAGAAGAGAATCACATGAAACAAGTACAAAAATAGTATAAACAATAAAAAAGTACACAAGCAAACATTCATGATGTCAAGCAGCCAGATCAGTTTGAAAATATTCATCTATTGAGTAAAAGGCATTTTTGTAGAGAAAATTGTTAACACTATTTTTGAAATTAATGAGATTACACTTAATGAATATTGGAAGTTTATTATATAATTTTAAAGACATGATATGAGGTCCGTTAGAAATAGAAGTCAATTTGTGAATAGGAACTATTAAATTATAATATTGTCATAGAGTATAACCAGCAGCAAGGCGGGTAACTAGTATCTCTTTGCTGAAACTCGTGGAAGTGTTCCTTAATGTAAGTAACACAATTAAAAATATACATGGATATCACAGTTAGAATTCGTAATTCTGTAAATAGCTGCTTACAAGAATCACCATATTTTTGAAACACATGGTCCTTAATATTTTCATTTTTTTAAATCAACAAATCATTCAATCTACTGCAGTTACCGTAGCAGACTAAGCAATAATTTAGACTTGAGTGAACATAGGCATAGTAATAGCTTCATCATCATCAAATATACTGTATACTTGTCAAAGAACAGAAGATATCTTATTGACAAAGTGTTCTAAAACTAGATTATTAGTAAGATATTGATGGGGACAAAAGTTCTAAGATTTCAAATAACGAAACAATGTTTGGATAATTTTGTGGAAATAGAGTCGATATGGTCATTCCAGGATAATTGTGAGTCAATGTTCAACCCTAGGTAGTTAACTGATTTTTTCTGTACAATAAATTTAGTATTGGTTCTTACCAAAATACTGCAGTCCATTTTTCTAAAAGAGAAAATAATGGTATTCGTTTTAATTTGTTGAAACTATAAACAGGATGTTCATAAAATCAGATGTGGAATCATCTGCGACTGAAAGATAAACTTTTGTCACTATCTTCCACAGAAAAATCTTTCTATCAACATTCAATTGAGAATGTTTCCCTTTTCGGTATTCGTTTTGTTGCTATTTAATACAAGTCCGTTCCTGGAACAGTAATTTTGCATATTTAGAAGTGCAATATCAGCCTGATAAGGCAGCCCCTCACATAGAGCAGAACTAAATATGAAGGACTTGTCACCAGCAAACTGTACAGTACAATTTGGTTCAGTAATACTAGAGATGTCATTTACAAATGAAAGAAAGAGAGTAGAACCCCAAAGAGAGTAAACGTTATCGTTGACTCTCTTCGATAGAACCCAGGACACTACCTTGGGGACACCTGGTGAGATGTTGCGATTCTCAGAATAATATGTGCCTGATTTCAGCCTACCGGCATCTTAGCCTAACCTTAACAGATTAAGTTCTGCCAGTTGAATAAGTTTCAATCCACTTATGACTTTGACCACGAACACCAAAGTCGTAAAGTTTATCAAGGAGAAGTTGATGACTGATGGTGTCAAATGAACGAGACAAATCAAAAAGAATACTAATAGTTTTTTCACCATCATCAAATTTGGATAAAACATGATTGGCCGGAGAAAGAGTAGCATCTTGAATTGATTGAAGCTTGGAATCCATATTGGCTCTCAGAGAGTAAGTTATACTTATTACAGAAGGATACAAGTCTGTTCACAGAAAGGATTTTTTGAACAATTTAGAGAATAAAGACAGCAATGCAATACCTCTATAGTTGGAGATGTTTCTAAACCAAAATAAACCATGGAATAATTCATTGTGCGAGTATCTGGAACAACTGAATGCGAGCCATCGTTGGATTACGACGTTGCCAACAGTCCAGTCAGGGCTTATTTGCTGTTTCACGCATGCTAGTTGCGTTTCTGAGTGTTCAGTTTCCTTGAAAAAAAGATCCCTCTCATTCAGCATTTGCACATGTATCGCGTTGCGCTACAATCGAGCCTAATTTTTGACAGTGTTTGTAGCACGACAACTACCTTAAGTATGAAGTGCACCAGCATTTGTACGAAAATGATGGAAATCAAAGATTAGTTTATTGTGATTGGTTACTTCAGAACAATACTGCTAATCCCGACTTTGTTCATTCGATATTGTTTTCCGATGTGTCAAGATTCACGAATGTTTAACAATTATCCAATGACATGTTTTTGAAAACAATTATTGTAAATGAATATCTACTTAAATGATAGAAACGGTTTAGTGGGTACTCTACATAGAAACAAACAAGGTATTAAAGCCAATGTTCAAATAATCACCATTTTGTTCAATACACAATTGGCATCTCCGTATCATCGACTGTCGCACGATTTGGAATATTCCTGGTGTATCCTGTATTAACGTACATGCTGCTTAAATTCTTGCCGTTAAATCTTCCACAGATTCTACATGTGTCATACACTAGGGATTTAAGATATCCCCACAAAAAAGTGCTTATAATTTTTTTTGTTAACCGAAACAACAATGGCGTGTTTGAGGAAAATAAACCCTCAAGGAAAGATAAATTCACTAAGTATGTAAGTGGTTCGATGGTAAGTTCAGCAACAGTCAACAAGACTTTACCAGGCAATTCATCAATGCCGCTAGAGTTCTTAGACGATGTGGACTTAATAATATCGAGAAGTTCAGTTTCGTCAAATGGATGAAGAAAAAAAGAGTTTGTTTTTATGTCATGATGAACTTCACCAACAGTTTCATTGATTAGTAATTCGACAAAGAAATCGTTGAAGTCTTGAGGAATTACAGGGACAACATGAACCCGAATTCCATCATCAGTTTCAAAATAAGTCGGTAAACAATTGTCTACATTAAAGAATGTCGAATTATGTTTTATTATATTCCAGGCAACTTTAGATTTGTTCTCAGCTGCAAGAAATTTGTTGCTGAAATACCCTGTTTTGAAATGGTCAATTTTCATTCTATGATTCTTCAAGAGCAATTTATATTGCTCATTAATGACTTCATCAAATTGTTTTCTGCTCAGATTAAAAATATCACTAAGTAGTATACCTTCATTGATGATTTCATTGGTAATCCAGGGTGTACCTTTCTGAAGTTGCGTGTTTTTTATTATACGTGAAACAGGCGGAAACGCTTTATCAAATAGTTCAAGGAATAAGGTGTAGAATTTGGGAAATTTTGTGTCGAAGTCAATGTTGTTGAGATATACCAGGTCGCAAGATTCACGTAACACTAAAGTTTTGAAATAATACATGTTTTGGTCACTAAACGTACGCTTGAGAATGAAATGGGGCTCATCAATAGTGCAAGATTTAATTGGAAGTTTAATAATTTGGAGTGCATGGTCAGAAGAATCAGGATGAATGACAACAGAGGGCATTTGGCAAGAAGTGGACGAGAAAATATTATCGACTGTAGACATACTGTTCCCCTATATACTTGTGTAATCAAATATACATTTATTCAACACATATGAAGCAAGTAGATTACGAAGAGATCTTGCGTTGCTGTCATTGGAATTTTCGTGACAATTGAAATTGAAGTCACCACAGATAAATGCCGTAGATTGATAATGTTTTCCAAGAAATAAATCAGAAAATGCTCTCATTTTCGATAGGAATATTTTACTGTCAGTGCAGGAAGGTTTATAATGACAGCTGATAAGAAATTTAGTAAGGTAAACAGTTACTTCGGTAGCGGCACATTCGAAAGTATCTTGGACTTGGATCAATATTTAAGCGAGATATTTTGAAGTTATGATAAGATTTGACAAATATGGCAACGCCACCACCATCTCTGACCTTTCTACAGAAATAATCAATAAGAATATATAATACAGATTCACTGAATTTATCTCATTATCACTGCACCAGGTCTAAGTTATACAAACTACGTCAGGATAATCGAGTGTTTGCAATAATAATTTGGGACTCCGTATACCCACAAAAACCCAACTCTATTTTCCATTTTCGACGTAAGTACCGAAATCACATTGAGAATACAGCAGTGCTTACAGTTGGATATGCTCAGCCTAGATTTTTTTTGATGATATTGTGTATTTTCTGCCAGTATGATTTAGATTATATCATTGGGCTGGTGAGGTTATCTTCGTTAATGACTTCGCCTGTTTCGAGTTGCAGCTGTCGCCGTGGCTCTAGCCATCTCTGACATACAAACAGTGTGGTCCTTGGCAGTATGTGCATATGTCGTCTTCGATTATGCCGAATCTTTTCAGGTAGTTTCTGAAGCAGCCGTGTCCTGTTAGTGCAATGCGATTATATTTGCAATCCTCCCACTCTCTTATGGTGGGAATAAGCCTTTCCGACCATTGTGCTGTATTCAGAGTTCTGACCCATTAATTTTGCCATATCCCTAGCGTTGTATGCCTTTCCTCTTTTTTAACGCAATCGTTTATTTTCCGTCTGTGGTATAATCGAGCACTTGACTACACCGGCTGAGCAGGCGAAACCTGTCCTGTAGGAACCAGCCCCATTTTTGTCGGCTCTTGTCAGGAATGTTCTATGTGATTTGACTATAAGTGCTTTGTGCCATATGGAAGAACCGTGAAGGAGAATATATTGTGGTTATTTCCTTCTTTAGCTTTTCAGGTCATCGATGTTTGGCATCATCCTTCCCAGCCGTCACCATCTCTTGAAGTTTCGTGGTTACATTTCTTATATGTTGTTCAAAACTGTCATTTTGGCTCAGGATGATCTCCAGGTGTTTAAGATAGATGTTTTTTGGTTCAATGACTGCCTGACCGCACGTGAGGGTGATGTCCTCCCTTTTTCTTGTTCTTCTTCAGCAGTTGATTCATAATCACCTGCCAGTCGATGGTGTTGAAGGCGTTCTTTATATCGAACGTCAGCAGGGTCATCCATCTGTGCCTTGTGTGTTTAGTCAATCTAGGCATCCACGCTAGGTCTCCCTTTCCGTGAGCTGAATTGGTCGCCGTTCTGCCTAGTTGTTTCTTCCAGTCTGTCTCTGATTAGAATCTCATATAGTTTGCTGTGGACGTTTAGGAGGCAGATAGGTCATTTCATTGTTTCTCCCTGCGTTGCTTTTCCTCTTGGAATGGAAATGATTCTGGGGCGTTTCCAAGAGTCCGGAAAGATATGTTGTTCCAATAAGCTATTCAGCTGATAGCCATTCTGGTTCTTCAGAGCCGACTTTGTGAAGTACTCCGGCTGGGTTACCGTCCTTGCCGGCCGTCTTTCCTGGTTTCAATTTCTCCTAGGCTGAAGAGAGTCACTTCAATGGCCATTTCTTCTGTATGTCCATGCTCGTTACCCCTGGTAAGAGCATTTGTTCTGCGTTTATCTGCATATAGTATGTAGGTTTCGAGGTGGCGCATGGTGATCTCGTAGCTCTTCAACTCATTGCAGAGGTCTTGCTTCTTTGAATTGTGAAATGAGTTTTTCTGTGTTCTTTTCGAGGTGTTTGAACAGTTGCGCCAATTCGGTTGCTTTCTCGACGTTGGTTTGCGCTCTTCTGTTTGCTCTTGTCAGGTCTCTTTTCGCTGACAGGCACTCTTCTCTTTCTACAAGACATTTCTCAATCCACGGCTGTACTGTGTATGCATTTTTACCAATCTCTTATGCAGCACGTTGTCTTCTGGTCAGAGAGGATGATCCAGGGGTACGTGCAAGTTCCATAACTTTTTTTCGATCCAAGCTATCGACTTGATTTTTTTAAACGATAGGTCCGACAATGAGGCACATTCTAAAAATATTTCTATTTCTATACAGGATGTCACAAAATAAGAAACACAACTGAGTTATGTTTTTTTAATGGCAACCTCCCATGTATGTTACATTTTTGGATTCGCCACTAAATTGTCGATATAACGCATTTGGATTTCTCAGAATTATCTGCAATATTTTTTGACTCATTTCAATTGTATGTGTCAAAATACCGTCGTGCATAGACCCACAGTAAAATTCATAACTTCAGAACCATTCAAGATAACTCAACCAACTTTTTTCCAGTTGATTCCAAATGGCAACTACTCGACTTTTTCAGATGCAACATCCTATCATTTTATTATATGTTATTTGTTAAGAGCTTCTTGCAGAAGTAGAGTTTGTGGGGTCTAAAAATTATCGCACTATCATATGGACATGCACTGCAGCACCTTCGTGTTGCAACCACAGGGTTGGTTGGTTGGTTGGTTGGTTGAAAGCTGACGAGCCAGAGACAGGGTTGGCACTTAGCTTCCCTTGACACTGCGACCAGCTGGGGTCTATTATATCACTCTGTCATCAGTGGTTCCTCATTCAAACAGGTTTGTGCCTTTAATTAGGTTTAGTGGCCTGTTAATAAGGTTCTTCGGATTCATGCCTGTTTCCGGGCTGATATCTCCGAAGGTTCTGTGTCGCCTTCTACTTAGGGCGTCACAGTAGAAGATAATATGAGAGGCTATTTCCTCCTCTTCATCACATAGCCTACACTCCACGGTTTCCTGCGTACTCCCATGGTGTTTAGGTGTTTTATTAGGCCGCAGTGTCCAGTCAACAGACCTACTATTATACGTGCCTTCGCTCTGTTCAGGTTCAGAAGGTCAGCCGTCAGGGTCTGGTTTGGGTGCCCTACCATGACTTTGCTGTGTATTTGCCCGACAGTTTGATCCCAATATTGTTGGTGTCTTCTTTTTATCCACTCGTCGATCAGGGTCTTGCATCGGTTTTTGCTAATCCCATGCACAAGTTCTGGCCCTGTGAATAGCGTTTCAGATGCTTGTCTGGCTAGGTGGTCCGCTTTTACGTTGCATTCAATGCCTCTATGACCTGGCACCCACATCAAGGTGACCTTGTTGTGTTTTACCAGCTCGTTGAGGTTCTGGAGGCAGTCCCAGACCAGTTTAGACTTTATCTGTATAGAGTTGAGTGCTTTGATAGCACTTTGACTATCAGATAGAATGTAGATGTGTTTTTTCCTATAACCACTTTCTAGATTCTTCTGAATGCATACCATAATAGCATGTGTTTCAGCTTGGAATATCGTGGAGCATTTGCCAAATGGTATTATGTAGTCCCTTCTTGGCCTTACCCCATGTATTCCTGCTCCCGTTCCTTCAACTGTCTTTGAACCGTCTGTATACCAGACTATGTCCACAGTTGATTGTGATTCTATACTCAAGGCCCTTCCAGATCCGTCAATTCGTGTTTCGAATGGTTTTTCGAATGAGTATAGGGGTTGCATGTAGTCTAAAATCATTTCGAGTTCTTCGATATTGATTCTGGTATGTCCAGTTGTTCGGATTTTCCAGTTTTTTGTTTGTTTCAGTCTGTATGCACTCGTCCTGACCTCTCCAATGACATGTAAGTCAAGGGGTTCGAGGTTTAGGATGATTTCCATTGCAGCTGTTGGAGTGCTATTCATTGCACCCGTGATACAGAGACAGGTAAGCCTCTGGATTTTCCCCAAGGTTGGTTTTTGCCTGTCTTTGATTTGTTTTTGGTCACCATAAGAGTGAGCCATAAGTTACTCTTGGTCTTATTACCGCTGTGTAAAGCCAGTGCATGACTTTCGGTTTGAACACCCAGGTTTTTCCAAAAGCTCTCCTGCACATCGTGCACATGGTCCTTCTGGTGTTCAAATTATAAATATACAGATAATTCGCAAATTGAATGGAAACTTTCAATAGCACCATTCTAATGGGAATTATCGAAGGTGATGTAATTAATACTGATTTGATGTGTTTCGAGAAATAATTTTTCGATTCTACATATCTATTATTACGAGAGTGGGGAGACCGTGACAGGTGATTAAATCAAAATATGCTTTCGCAACCTCTAATCCTGATATTTCTGAAAATTGGCAATTATTGTCAGAAATTTCTGACCCTGTGTTCAAGAAGTTTCAATATATACCATTTAGAATGGAAACCACCGAGAATATCGTTCATAACCCTCTGAAATGTCGCTAGAGCATTTCTCAGACCGAATGGTATATTCAGATACTCATAGTGCCCATTCTCCACGTTGAATGATGTTTCTGGGATGTTTTCGGAGTTTATACCTATCTGGTGAAATATGCTGGTTAAATCTAAAATTGGGAAGTAGATATATTTTCCAAATTTATCAATGACATCTTTTATATTTGGAAAACTTGTCGGTCATTAATAATTTTTTTTATTGATCTATCTGTAGCCAACGACTTTCCTCCATTTCTCATTTCCTGGTGCATTCACTTTTTTCGGTCCAATCCATATCAGTGATGACCAAGGTTAATGTTTTGTTCTGATATTGATTTGATTTGTTTTCAACTTCAGCACATTGTCGGAAAAGTTGTGATTCCTCTCAAACATTGAGCGACCATCGCTTTTGGTGATCAACAGTTCTCAACCAGTGAGGATTTTTTATTGCATAGTAATGCATATTATGTCTGTTGGCCGACCCGTTGTTCTTAAACGTTGCTCCACCAGAAACAATACTTTCTTTTGAAGTATTATAATCAATCATGTCATTCATTTGAATACAAAACGCAACTCTATTTGCAAAATCGTTACCATACAATTCTTAATGTAGGTTCAGATGACAAGAGTAGCTGCATACTACTTTATGAAATATTTGTTTCCGCTACCATTTCTCTAGTGCTCAAGTGAGGATATTCCTGTAACATCTAAAGAACTTGCAACTCAGTTTCCTCATTGATCCGACCACCAACAGTTTCCTTTTTGGTATAAGACACACTACCAATGAGTTGAAACCGATCTCTTCTCATCTTTTGGAATGAAGACACCCGTGGAGTTCTTGCTGCTGGATATTATTTATGGTAGATTCTGCTTGCTAATAAAGGATTCCTGTCAGCTTTTCCAATACAGTAGACCGTTTTCAATAATTCTTCGCGAGTGAAATTCATTCAATTAGACATGTACAATTATTGGAAGAAACCAACAGAATTTCTTGCAACAAATCTCGAAGGCTTTACAAAGTAGACTTCACAAACCCTATATCACCAAAAAACTGCATCTCAAAACATGCGCTAAAGCTTATAGAATCGACTGGAGAAAAGTTGGTTAAGTTATCTTAAATAGTTCTGAAGTTAAAAAAACATATGTCTATGCACGATGCTATTTTGACACACAAATTGACAAAGTCAAAAACTATCGCAGACTAAGAAACCTGGGTGCTTTATATCGACAATTTAGTGGCGAATCTCCACAATAATTATATTTCGGTAGATGGGATTCAAAAGGTAATTTATCTATTAATGAGTTGACAAAACCTCTGCTTTTTTGTCTTGTTCTTCTTAGGTGACCTCTTGCTGCTTTTTGGATTTTACCATTCTAATCTGCTATATATGTTGGCACACCCTTATATATATATTCTCAGTCACTATGAAGTTACAAATACAAAACGTTTCACTGCCCATCAACAATTATGATTTCAATAATGATGAGCAAAATGCTGAAGGAAAACATGGTGTTCTATTCCAAACGTGGGTTGATCGTCGGTAGTAGTGGGTCTGGCAAAACAAACATTATCTTGTCACTAATAGGACAAATATGAGTGGTTGTCGTTTAAAAAAAACAGAACTCAGTTGTGTATCTCTGATGTATATAAATATAAATATTTTTAGAATTTGCCTCATTGTCGATCCTATCGTTTAGAAGTCGATAGGTGTGGATAGAAAAAAGTTACGGAGCTTGCACGCACCCCTGGGTCACCCTGTATATATTTGTCAGCATGTATGACACAATGATTTTTTTAACTAACTCAACGCACAATATACCAATGTTCAAGGTTGTACGAAGTACGAAATGACAAAATACCTGAGATGATTTTTTGACATTCCTATAAACCAACTAGCCGACCCGACAGACGTTGTCCTGTCCAAATGCTTTTGACTCCTTCCGCTTCCTGTTGTCCCGTTATATCGTTTTCCCGTTATCCCGAAATCTCGTTTTCCTGTTATCCCGTTTTTTCTTTATCCCGTTATCTCCCTATCCTGTCATCCCGTTTTTTCGTTATCCCGTTATCCCGTTTTCCTGTTATCCCGTTTTTTCTTCATCCCGTTTTCCTGTTATCCCCTCATCCTGTCATCCCGTTATCCCGTTTTCCCGTTTTTTCGTTATCCCGTTTTCCTGTTATCCCGTTTTTTCTTTATCCCGTTATCCCTTATCCTGTCATCCCGTTTTCCCATGTTTTCGTTATCCCGTTATTCCCGTTATCCCGTTTTTTCTTTATCCCGTTATCCCGTTATTCCCTTATCCTGTCATCCCGTTATGTCGTTTTCCCGTTCTTTCGTTATCCCGTTATTTGACATTTTATGTCACGTCACACGGGAACGCGGGCAAACGGGATTAAAAGTATCATATGTCCGTCTCCTGGTTCTAAGCTACCTCCCCACCAATTTTCAGCCAAATCGGTTCAGCCGTTCTTGAGTCATAAAGAGTGTAACTAATGATTTTCTTCTATATGAATTTAATTTATACTTCAGTCTAAATAACACATACTAACATAAACACGTAGAACGCTCGGAACTGGAGCAAGATATAGATATACTGACTATCCCACTACACAGGAGCATACATATGGACAATGCTTAGTAGACGATAGTGGGGACGCTACGAAGCATCGCACAAAGAGGAGACCGAGAACGTGTATCGAGTTTGAAATCACAACGATTCTAAAGAAGTTTCACTTCAATAAAAAAAAATAATAATCCTTTATTGTCTAAACAGGAAGAACCCAATTACAAGACAGTTGAAAAGATGAAGCAAGTTTCATTTAGAAATAACAAATATATAAACTAAAACTAAAACTAAAAGGTACAAATTACATGTGTGGGAACGATAGAATAAGCTCAAAATTGTTTATTGGGGATATGGAAGTGATTGTTTGCTATACAATATTTGTTTTACTTTGTTTTTAAAGGAACTTATTGATTCGTTGTAAATATCGATGTTTGTGCAGACTTCATTTGTTTTTTTGTACATTGAGTGCAGAGGAGATTCAAAGAAAATATTTGTTTTGGGTTTTTTTAAGTAGAAGCAAGTTTCGTACCTGCTGTTGAATAAACAAATAATTTGCAATAAAATAATATTGCGGCTATAAATTGAGATGTGAGCTATTCTATCTATCAAGTTAGATCAAATTGCACACGGTGTGCAAATTTGATTGAAATCGGTTAAGTAGTGCAGGAGTCCATTGCGGACAAACAACGTGACGCGTAATTAATACATATATTAAGATAGAAAACTTCAATTCAAATGATTTATGTACGTTTTGCCTAATCAAAAAATTATTATAGTGGGGATATTCTACCTAAAAAATTGCCGCGGGAATAATTTGAGGTATTTTGTTTTTATTGTCTGACAACGTATATTTTTAATTTGACATCTGTCATCAATTCGCATGAAATGTGAGAAATGAATCAAAACCGGTTTACTACGTTGTATCATTATGCGAGGAAATGTGTTTATGATCGTAACATAAAAAAATAATCAGTTGTAATACCACAAGAGAGTGAGAATAAAGTGAAAATAATTCGACGGTTTATCGAAAACTTGTTGCCAAATGGCAACAAGTTTGAGAAAAAAATCTGGATATAGATTATTTTTTATGTTACGATCATAAACACATTTCCCCGCACAATGATACAATGTACTAAACCGTTTTTGATTCATTTCCCACTTTTCATGCGAATTGAAGTAAAAAATATATGTTGTCAGACAATAAAAACAAAATACCTCAAATTATTCCCGCCACAATTTTCTAGGTATAATATTCCCACTATAATAATGTTTTGATTGGCCAATACGTACATTAATGATTTGAATTGAAAGTTTCTAAAAATGTCAAAAAATCATCTATAGAATACCACACGAGAGTTCGATAAAGTAGAAAATATTTCTCCAGGTTTCTTTCTCGAGTCAAAACCAAAACAAAGTCGGCGACTTTAATTTGCGACATAAGAAGTCGACAACTTTCCTGAATTTTCGGTAACTTTGTTGTCAACACTGGTCGGCGACACGGTCGACGACAAAGGATGCTTTGGTGGAGACCCAGCTTGAGTCCAATGACTGACTAGTCGATGCGTTTTACAATTCCAAGTCTGTATACTACTTGTCTGATAATCATGATTTTTTACCCTACTTCGAACCATAATATATTTGCGGTTACCTTTGAAAAGTGAAGCATACGCATACTTTGTTCCGAGTGATAATTCCTATTATTAAGCTAATTTGCGAGGCCTTCAAATGATCGAATCATCGGTCCAGGTTCTGCAAGAGGTGTTAAAAAGCATAAAATTTGGTGGAATTGACGATTCGGTGAAAAACAATCGATTTCGTTGAAATTTTTCGAATTCCATTCCTAGGTACGCAAAATACTTCAACCCGGCATATACAATGATTTTTCCCATAAACTGTAGCCACCATTTTGAAGTTTTGATTATCGATCATTCAAACCTCTCATGCATCTTTTAGCTATGCGAAAATTCACAAAATCTTGCATATATTCAAAGTTGTTTTTCCTGAATATAGGTCAATATAATGAAATGCAATACCTACAAACTTAGTCCAAATGTTATGATAATTGTATTTCGTAAAAAATCATGATGAAGCATGAAAAGAACAGAACGTATATTCAATGGAATTATATATATATATACACTGTGTCCGTAAAGTATGGAACAAATCCATTTTTAGCTAAACAGGTCATTTTAAGAAATAATCCTGAAACACATCGATTTTTGATGTTAATTTACCGTATTTTAAAATAATAATCTAATATACAGGGTGAATTACGTTCGAGTAATGACGTCACCGTCATTTTTTTTAAATGGAACACCCCCATTTTGTCTCAATTTTCGGATTACTCTAGCTGAGCTGATTCCAAAAATGTATCACATGTTGATTCCAATTGGTACAGGGTGGACAAAAATACAATAGTTTTGTGTGTGCTCATAAAGAAACGCGTAACATTCTTTATTAGGTAAATTAACAATATTATCAAAAATACTTATTGTCTAGCGGCAATTGGTTTAAATGTAACACCCCGTAGTTTGCTACATGTTTAGAGTAATAAAAATGAGCTGTTTCCAAACATGTTTGGTACTTGTGGTCTAGCAGACAGAATATGACAAAAAATATTTCTTATCTATTCATAAAAAACATAGTCGTCTACTTTTTTGGGAAATGTCATTATTTGTTTAGTAATTAATTGATGTTCAGTGACAGTTTAGTACTACAATATTTTTGGTATTCGTGAATATTCGAATGATTGCTTAGATTTAATTGGAAGTAGAAATGGAGTTAAGTGTAAAACAAAGAATTGAAATACTTATGATGATTGGGTATGGAGACAGATCGCGAACTCAGATGGAAGTGTGCAATTTGTTCAATGATAAATATCCAGAAAGACCTATAACGCGTTCAACAGTCAGTAAGATTGAAACGAAATTTCGAGAAATTGGTAATGTTAGTCGCTATATCGGTGTTAGCAAAACAACGGTACACAAACTATTGAAGCTTGAAAAATGGCATCCTTATAAAATCAAACTTGTGCAAGAATTAAACGAAGATGATCCCGATAGAAGACTCCAATTTTGCGAAGAAATGATGGATAAATGTCACCGAGACCCTCTCTTGTTACAAAACATTATTTTTTCTGATGAGTCCACTTTCATGTTAAATGGTGAGGTTAACCGTCAGAATTGTAGATACTGGGCAAAAGAAAACCCCCACTGGATGCGTGAGCATCATACACAATACCCTCAAAAGGTAAATGTATGGGCTGGAATTGTACGAAATCGAATCATCAGACCCTACTTTTTCGAAGGTAATTTAAACGGGGCAACGTACCTTGAGTTTTTAAGGGGGTATCTCGTACCTACTTTACGTAATTTGTTTCCCAGCAGACGTAATCCTGGAGGTTTTGATGAAAGTTTATGGTTTCAACAGGATGGTGCACCTCCACATTATGCTGTAGATGTTAGAAGGTACCTAGATGAAATTTTTCCGAACAGGTGGATTGGTAGACGTGGACCCACTGAATGGCCAGCGAGGTCACCAGATTTAAATCCTTTGGATTATTTTCTGTGGGGCCATCTGAAGAATGTTATTTATAAAACGAAACCAGCAAATATTGCAGATGTACAAGAGAAAATTCGAACAGAAATAAACAATATTACGCAAGAAACCATACACAAGGTTCAACAAGAATTTGTACACCGTTTGGGTTACTGTCAAATACAGCAGGGGCTGCAGTTCGAACATTTATAAAGTCATGTATTCCAGCATATTCTGTCCGCTAGACAATAAGTATTTTTGATAATATTGTTAATTTACCTAATAAAGAATGTTACGCGTTACTTTATGAGCACACACAAAACTATTGTATTTTTGTCCACCCTGTACCAATTGGAATCAACATGTGATACATTTTTGGAATCAGCTCAGCTAGAGTAATCCGAAAATTGAGACAAAATGGGGGTGTTCCATTTAAAAAAAATGACGGTGACGTCATTACTCGAACGTAATTCACCCTGTATATGAGATTATTATTTTAAAATACGGTAAATTAACATCAAAAATTGACGTGTTTCAGGATTATTTCTTAAAATGACCTGTTTAGCTAAAAATGAATTTGTTCCATACTTTACGGACACGGTGTATATATATATATATATATATATATATACCGTGTCCGCCAAAATCTTGGAAAATTTCATTCTTTATAAAAGTTGGTGCATTCAATTAGACTAAATACGCTTATAGCCGTTATTATCAGTGGCGTGCAGCTAAGCGGGATTCGAGCGATATTCTGAATTCACTATAGAGTAAAGTGACATTCCTATGGAAAATATCGAAAAATGTTATTGAAAAAACTTGTTTGCATTTTCAATTGCAGAAGCTGTTTCTATAGGGAGCAAATCAAAAACTCACTTCGCTAACACGAGCGTATATGCGGAAAAACGGAACGAAAAATAACTCGTAAACATTCTCCGTCGGCGAACGGTAGATCAAAAGAGCCGATAGTCAACGTGGGTTTGAGTGACAGCTGTTTGAGTGACCGCAAGCCAATGATAATGCTTGTAGGTGTGTCTATATGTTAAGACTAATAAATCATCAGCTTCAGGAGGTCTGAGTAAATGAAAGCCAGTAGCGTCTTTGGTCTGGGATCGAAATAGGTTTCGAAATATTCTATAGCTGTGTTGTGTTTTGATGGAAAGTAAGGCCTTGTTTGCGACCATGGTGAATTGAAATTATGATGATCCAAATGCCTATTAATACTTACTTCCTCGTTTGTGGCATATTTTTTTTATTTTAACGTATTTTTGAAATATTCAAATATCCAAATAAAATTAGTTATCTCCGCCTCTGCTGCTCAAAGGATTCCGCCGCAAGACTGTTAAACTTGTTTTTTATGCTTCTGCAATTGATAATGGATGAACTATAACTGCTCTAACAAAATCTTGAAGATGATTCCAAATAAACAGTGATAGAAAGATGATCAAAATAAAGCCAAGATCCTTGAAAAAGAGCACAATTTTCATTAGAAAAATATTTGCTGAATAATTAATAACCATAAAATAAATATTTAAATTAGGACTTGGTAGGTAGGTGTACCTATCTAACTGGATAATTGGGATTATCTTTCAATTGCATACAACTTTTTTTAATAACATTTTTCGATATTTTCCACTTTACTCTATAGTGAATTCCCGCTTAGCCGCACACCACTGATAACGGCTATGCGCGTATTTAGTCTAATTGAATGACCAATGAAGAATAACTTTTCTGAGGAACTATTGATAAAAAAAATACCCATATGGTTCCAAGATTTTGGCGGACACTATATATATACACAGTGTGATCCATTTAAAATGGAACCACCCCTGTAGAATACGCATTTTTCAATCAATCTAAAAAAATATTAAGCATCGAAAACTGTATCTTGTCACAAATTTTCATAACTTCAGTTTTATTTCCAAGGCACACGATGGTTGTTTTTTTTTTGTCAAAAACGGCAAAAGTTTATTGGGCAATTTTGTTTATCAAGTTTGACTACACCACTGGATTCGTAGTCGTTATAAATAAAAACCATCAAAATTTCATAAAAAATATTGGTTAACAACGAAGTTATAGTATTTCTAATCCCAATTGGAACGACATAAAAAGTTTCGGGAAGGGATTCTCTTTGCACTTGCCGCATTGACATAGGCGTTCGAATATTATTTTTCAGAGGTATTTCTTCGGTTACTTATTCTTACAATCATAGCAATTGATCACCCCATGTAAAAGTAGACACATGTTATCTCAACTGAATGTTATTATTTGTTTCGAAAGGTCTCCAGAAAGCCATAATGATAAAATTATTTTCAATGGATAATTCCTAACCTCACGGCACGGCAGTGATTAAGGAATATCGTAAAATCAGGATATTATGCAGCTGTAGATAACATATGTCCATTCCAGCTAGCCGAGCTTTCATTACTCAAATATATTTGATAGCGCCTTTACTAATAATCTGGGCAACTGGATACACGCGCCAGATTTTTTGTATGATTGTACCAGGAACGCTTTGAAAGTAAAAACACTGGTAGTATATAAATTTCCCATTTGCCGGGTAGTGCATATGAACACTCCTCGTAGTGCTGTTATTTTATTGCCGTTCCAATTGGGATTAGAATAACTATACAACAACTGGAAACAAAGTATTTGATTACAATTTTTATTTAGATTATAGACATATTTGAAATCTGGCAACACCGTTGATACAAAGTAGAACACCAGTGAACTTGTACAGTGAAAATCCGAAGTAAATAGCTCATTCCGTTCTACAGTTATAAGAATGGTAATGTGAGCGATTTATGGTGGAAGCGATTTTGTAATAAAAATCTGACTAGGCCACTGGATTTGCAAATTATATTCCCTTAAAATCATTTATCTAAGTGTAGGTTATAAGTGTATTCGAAAAGAACAGAAAATTTGAAATTCATTTTCAAGTTATACAGTAGTACATTCTTCCATAGCCGATAAAAACGAAATGAACAGAAACAAGTTCTAAAGTATTTATTCAACAATAAAACGTCATTAAGCAAAAACTAAAACTAAAATAAACATTACTGTAAAATTAAATATTTGAATTTTTGTGGCTTCTACCAAACATCCATTTAGTTCAACACATTTATCGTATAGTATTTCTAATCCCAATTGGAACGACATAAAAAGTTTCGGGAAGGGATTCTCTTTGCACTTGCCGCATTGACATAGGCGTTCGAATATTATTTTTCAGAGGAATTTCTTCGGTTACTTATTCTTACAATCATAGCAATTGATCACCCCATGAAAAAGTAGACACATGTTATCTCAACTGAATGTTATTATTTGTTTCGAAAGGTCTCCAGAAAGCCATAATGATAAAATTATTTTCAATGGATAATTCCTAACCTCACGGCACGGCAGTGATTAAGGAATATCGTAAAATCAGGATATTATGCAGCTGGAGATAACATATGTCCATTCCAGCTAGCCGAGCTTTCATTACTCAAATATATTTGATAGCGCCTTTACTAATAATCTGGGCAACTGGATACACGCGCCAGATTTTTTGTATGATTGTACCAGGAACGCTTTGGAAGTAAAAACACTGGTAGTATATAAATTTCCCATTTGCCGGGTAGTGCATATGAACACTCCTCGTAGTGCTCTTATTTTATTGCCGTTCCAATTGGGATTAGAATAACTATATCTCTTCTGAATATTTTTTACACTATTTTTCATTTGTTGAGGTGTAATTTCGACACAAATCCAGTGGCGTAGTCAGATTTTTATTACAAAATCGCTTCAACCTCAAATCGCTCACATTACCATACTTTCAGGAGTAAAACCCTTATTACACTATGCCTTTTTCGTGCCTATTTTTGTGCTTATTTTCATGGCTATTTGTTGGCTAAATTTCCTTCAATAACTGGCACTATTACACCATGCCTTTTTGGTGATTGTTTCAGGCGCTAATTTCAGAGCTGCAAACCTAAGGAAAATTGACATTTACCTTAAATGATTGAGTAATTCAGTAAACCTGGACTATTTGTTTCAACTTTTTCCTTACCTGGTACAAGATTTTTTCTTCTTTTCTGTCATACTGAACAAAAGGAAAACTATGCGATTAATTTCATTTGTTTGTTGGTTATGTTAAGTCCAATAGATAATTATTGTTTTGGCAAACCTGACATTTCCACAAACGTCCTTGAAATCCCCTCGATTCAGGCGGAAAAAATAGAACCAGTCCTATTTATTTTCACGCCTGAAACAATCAACAAAATAGCCACGCGCGCATGCGTATTTGTTTAAAATTTCAGCCACCGGCAGTCAGGCAGACAAATAGGCACGAAAAAGGCATAGTGTAATAAGGGTTTTATAACTGTAGAACAGAATGAGCTCATGACTTTTCACTGTACAAGTTTCAATGGTGATCTACTTTGTATAGGCAGTGTTGCCAGATTTTTAATATGTCTATAATTTAAATAAAAATTATAATCAAATACTTTGTTTCAAAAATTAAAGTTGTTGTAACTTCGTTGTTAACCAATACTTTTTTATGAAATTTTGATGGTTTTTATTTATAGGACTAAAATCCGTGTGAATTTAAAAACAAAAATTGCCTAAAAAACTTTTGCCGTTTTTGACAAAGAAAAAAAACCATAGACTGCCTTGGAAATGGAACTAAAGTTATGAAAATTTGTGTCAAAATACAATTTTTGATGCTTAATATTGTTTTTTTTTTAGATTGATTGAAAAATGCGTATTCCACAGGGGTGGTTCCATTTTAAATGGGTCACACTGTATATATATACATATATATATATATATATATATATATATATATATATATATGTATATATATATATTATATATATATATTATATATATATATATATATATATATATATTATATACATTGAGGTATATTCATTGGGAAAATCCACGTCGATTATACAGTGCGGCGTTTTATAGTTCCCCCCTCCCTCCTGTTAACTTTTGAACGGTTCGACATAGAACAATGGGACACACGTTCATACATTTTTTCACAATATGCATTTGAAATGTCAAGTATAAGTGCAGATCTGAATGGTACATTACTTCGATAACTTTTGAACGGTTTGATATGAATCAATGAGATATGAAATATATTAAATGGCATTACCGGCGCTGGGGACACAACAACTTGAAAATTTTGAAAGGCATAGAGGTCGAGTTGCACATCGTTGAAAAAGTCATTAATTTTTTCTTCCAATTATGGTTGTTAGGCTTTTTATAGTCTTTTAAACGGTTCGACATAGAAGAACGGGACTGAAACTATTTTGAATGATATCACCGACTACTCTTTGAAATAGAAGACATCGTGATTGCTTGATAGATGGCACGGATGGGCACATCAACTTAAAAATTTCAAATGGCATAGGGCGACGAGTAGTACATCGTCGAGAAGATAATTAAATTCTCTTTTCAACCATCAATTTCAATTTTTTTTTATTTTGTCAATTCTTTTTTTACAATATGCATTTTGAATTTGTGAAAAAAAGTATTGACGAAAAGAGAATTGAGTTATCTTTTCAACGATGTGCCATGCCATGCTATTTGAAATTTTTAAGTTGATGAGTTCCTCCGCACCATCTATCGAGCAATCACAATGTCTTTCATTTCAAAAAGTAGTATCCGTGATATCATTCAAAATGGGTTCTGTGTCCATTGTTCCACGTCGAACCGTTCAAAAGTTAATAGGGGGGGAGAGACTATAAAAATCTGCACTGTATATTTTGAATGAATTGTGTATTTGATAATAATGTTAGTTCATTTTAAAATTATTGCGAATAGTATACGTCTGAGGAAACATGTAAACATCTTGATGTGGATTTTGAATTAATACCCACCTCAACCTGAAAATGAGAATATTCAATATTGAAAATATATACAAGTGTAGGAGAACAAAAAAATTAGTTGAGTTTTCGCATTCACTTTTCTTCAATTAATTAATCATTCAGTATTTTGTTTTCTGAATTTGCCCACAAAAATATTAGAGGAACAAATAAATGACAATTTTCTTACTTTTAGGTGAGGTTTACAGTTTCTCTACAAATGAGTTTCAATAAAAGTTAGAATAAAAATCTAAAGGTAATGGGTATTTCGTTCATTAATTCCATAGATAATGACACATTTTCTGAAACTCTTTCGCAAATCAATATATTCTATGTTAATTGATAAATCATGGTTTTTTACTATAGTAATTTAAAATGTAGATAATTGCGGGCTTAAGCAGCTTCGATCATTAGCACAAATGAATGATGCCTTTCCATATAGTTACAAGTCCGGTTGTTTACCATAAATGCGTAAATATCACATTCATTGAATATCCATTAGAGAATACAATACATTTAATCATGAATTATAATATTTAAGAGTGTCTGTCAATTTGAACCGACAATCATCAAAATATATTAAATGAAAAAAAAACACTTCAACATTAGTAGACTGATTCTACAAAAATTTCCTTTTTTTTTTTTTTGTTATTATCTATGCAAATTGTGATTTTTTATAAGTGGTCGTTCAAAAAACCAATCCACACAACATTTTATTTTCATCAAAGAATAACCCTTAATAGTTGTATTGTTCAACTTCATTATTTTTAATGTTTAAAAAGCCTTTAATTCAAGCATTTTTAAAGAGATGTCCTTTACAGCTTTATCTAATATATTAATGAAACTAGTCAGGAACCTTTTAATTAACCCCCGTCTCAAACAGAGGGGTGTTATAAGTTTAACGTGTGTATCTGTCTGTGGCATCGTAGCTCCCAAAAGGATGAACCGATTTCGATCAAGTTTTTTTGTTCGAAAGGTGACTTGATCGAGAGCGTTCTTAGCTATAATTCAAAACAATCTATTCAGTCGTTCGAAGATCATCAGCTCTTTTCTAGTTGATCAAGGGATGTGAGCAACTTCCACAGGTCTGATCGATTTGAAATTTCGTGTATTATTACTTCAATAATATTGCAAGAACATGGTCATCTTGGGAACCTGGGAACTGCAGGAAACCCAACTCTTTACCAACTTACAGCAGAGGTATCGTGATTTGGCTCATTGGAATGATCTCAATGAGTAGGTTATAAATAGATGGTGATCAGGGTCTGATGATGGAGCAGGAAAGAGAAATGAGGATAAATTGGTGGGGGATTCTAAGCTACTTTCACTCGTTCAATCGATATGAAATTTTGGTATACGATATAGTTCCATTTGTGGCAAATTAGTGTATGAATGTGTAAAGTGAATGAAAGAATGAATGAGTGAATGGGATTGGGTGAATGAATAAACACGATTTGATTTGGTAAGATGCTGAATATGATAAGGCACGGTGGGGTACGGACTACGAACGTTGGAGGTGATTAAATGGGATTAAGGTAAAGAATGATTCCGATTTGGTATGATACATTATGATATGGTGTAGTACGGTATAGACTACAAAAAGAAAACAATGGTTAAATACGATGATAGTGTTTAATGCATTTTGATTAGAAATTATAGTCGCTTCAAGTGAGAATTGCAAAATATTCTAAATATAAAAATCTTTTCAAATAATAAAGTGCGACAAAACAATCATACCAATGTAGCAACAGATTGGTAATACTTTCTACATAAAGTACCTTCCGAGTGGTCGAGCGGTCTAAGGCGCGAGATTCAATCTGGTTCATGAAAGGAAGCGAGGGTTCAAACCCAGCTCTAGCAGTTTTTTTTTTTATTTTTTGCCATCAAAATTGAAAAATTATTTGTTTGGGGCGAATATTCGTCCCAAAACAAATCATTTCTCTTGTCTAAGAAAACCTGGCCGATCGAATAACAGAATGAAATGTTTTTACAAGTTTTTATTTAATGTCACAAATCACTTCTAGTTGTCCGATTAACGTGAAATTTGGCAGGTGTTCATAATTCCGGTTACAATGCATTTAGGAATTTTTGCCACAGAAGAAACAAAATGGCGGCTCCAATATGGCGGACGAGATTTGCGATTATAGTTCGATTCTATTCAAAA
Organism: Gonioctena quinquepunctata; assembly: GCA_018342105.1. Taxonomy (NCBI): domain Eukaryota; kingdom Metazoa; phylum Arthropoda; class Insecta; order Coleoptera; family Chrysomelidae; genus Gonioctena; species Gonioctena quinquepunctata. The sequence continues at coordinate 1,198,086 of JAFIRS010000088.1, forward strand.
TTAGTATGCCCCCACATACTAATTTTGGGGTCGGGCATCATGATTTCTTTGTCAGAATTCATGAATTCAAGATTTCGGCCCCAATATGGCGTTTTGTGATTATAGCCTTATTTTAATAGAAATTGGTATGTGGGGGTTTTTGGAATCAAAGATCTTGATTTTTTTTGTCAGAATTCACGAATTCAAGACGGCAACGTCTTCTGTGATTTCAGTCCGATTCGACTTAAAATTGGTTTTTGGAGTCGGACATCATGATTTCTTAGTGGAAATTCATGATTTCTTAGTCGAAATTCATGAATTCAAGATGATGGCTTCAGAAAGGCGTTGTGGTTTCTTATTATGGCCCGTTTCCATTCAAAATGGGTATGTGGGTTTTTTGGGGTCATAGATTATCAATTTTTGTCAAAATTCAACAAGATGACGGATTTCATGGATGACTAAAAAAATAAATCAAAATGATTGGAAAAAAAAGACAATCTTTTAACAAAAGAGGAAAAAATATTCCTTTAATTGTTTGACCAAGGTAACAGCAAGATTTTGAATCTATTACATAATAATCTAGGTCAAACAAAAAAAACTATTTTTCCTTTTTTGTTTTAATTTTTTTTAATCATTTTTATTTAATTCTTTTTAGTCAGTCATGAAAGGAGTTTAATTATCTAGTCCCATATTTTTAGCCGCACGAAACGCAAGAAATTCAAAAAGAAGAGAACTTCAAATGTTACCGGGCAAGAGAAAGGTTAGTGCATCAGCATTTAAAGATACCGAGTACATAGCAATAATAAAAGCGAGGGATGAAAATACACAAATAAAAAATTTCCTAATTGCTTCTGTAGAACTTGCGTGGAGAGGAAATGAAGGAGCCTCATGCTTGACTCATTATTTGCAAAAGGAAACTGGAAATGATGATACTCCAACTGGTAGAATAAAATATAATCCTATTTTTACCAAAACCACAGAGGGAGGATCAAAACCGTGTGCTAATAATAAATGGCTTGTACCCAACCATAATGAAGTAAGTCGTTAAACAGTAAGACTTCTAAATAAACTAATGATAAAAAAAGCGGAAACATCAATATTAATACAGATAGGTTATTTCTGACAGTAAATCCTAACTGGAGAAAACAAAAAACCCTTGGCTGGTACAATAATATGCCAATTGGAGTGCATGAAATTAGTAAATGGACCAAAAAGTCTGCAGAATTGGCAAATTTAAATATGACAAACAAAACATTTTCAAATCATTCTCACCGACCCACTGCTGTTTCACAATTGGCAAAAGCAGGTGTATCGGAACAAGAACTTATTAAAATAACAGGACATGTTAAAAGCAATTTTATCAAACCCTACCTACAGTTAGATGAACAACATCACCAAAACATAATAAATAAGATGAGATCAAATTTTTAAAACGCTGCAGGTTCAAGTAATAACAGGTCCAGCGCAGAAAATAACTCAGTTAAAAAAAACGTAGTAAATAATCATTGTAATTTTCATTGTACCAATTTGTATTCAAATTAATAAATAGTTTATATTTACTTAATTTACTCAAAAAATAATCGTATCAAATACAATACGTACTTCAAAATAAATACGGATATACATCTGGAACTTCCTAGGGCGCGTGCCAATACTCCAACTTTTCATCCTAACCGTTCATAAACTCGGTGGATTCCCACTTATTAACTCGTGAAAGTCGTTCCTATACTCCGGTTGATTTAATCGGATTAACAACTTTTCCACGAAGACGAGAGTCCGTGAAAAAGTTGAAATATTTCAACCGCATGCGCATTGCGCATTATAGTTAGAAGTGATTAAAGGTTAAGTCATAGGTTATATATTATTTTTTTCAAACTAAAGCCTGTGCTTGAAAACAAAATGAGTATTACGACAGAAACGCATTTTTTATTAGTGGATGTTAAAGGAAATGTTGTGAGGGGTGAAAATCAATCTGCTCTAGTAGGTACAGAATGCAGGTTTGTTTACAGTGTATGTGAAGTGGGCAAATGAGGTTAATAAAGTATTTGATTTTTTATTATCTACAAATTGTTTCAGTACTCCAGTAATGGCAAGCATCTTTTCTTCAATTCCTTCCATTGATAAATCCTCAAACCATATCTTAAACTTGAATTATTTTGGACAATGACAACTGACAATATAACTAATTTGTTTCGTTTCGTTCCAAAAGAATCACAATGACAATTGACACAATATGTCAAATTTTTCACTCATCCTCCAACTGAGTTGGGGTATCGGAACGCGCCCATGCATATTTACGAATCGTGTCAGTTTGACAGAATAATCCTCCCGCTTCGCGGTTGTATTTAAACTGTCAAACTGACACTCTTTGTAATTATGCAACAAGTTATCGATGTATAACCTGATTATTTTGAAGTACTTAGTGCGAATTTACACGATCCAATAAATTGGTCAATTTTGTGACCTTGAATTTTATTGATAGGTGTAAACAGAAAATTGTCGTCAATTTGAACTTGACCAATGAATTGATGACTTTAGAATCGGTTCTAATTTTTCATCAATTTTTAGTGACAATTTGCAGTAACTTTCGGCCATGAATTGAATGCCTGCTAGAACAGAGATTTTCAGGTTATATGTTATTATTTACGCGATTTCACATACCCTACCCTAACCGGGAGAAAAATGATAGTGCGAAAAAAAAAACAATTTACGTTGCATTACATTCGCAGCAATGTGAGCAATGTGCATTTTGCTGAATATGGAAGACAGAGATGTAGGAGATGGTGGATTAGATCTTGGATTGAGAAAAGAGGGAAAGGAAACTTGACATTAGTTTACGAAATATTCCTGAGTGCAGATCCTAATCAATTCAAACGATATTTTAGAATGGATCAGAGTCAATTCAATAAGCTATTGAATAATATTCGGAACTTTTCCTATAGTTGAACCATTTCTTGTCAGTATGTTGGTATTCCTGAGTAAAAACTGTTGCCAAAATTGACCAATAAATTGTGAGGTGTAAATATAACACATATTGGTCAATTTTATTGTTCAATTTTATTGGATCGTGTAAATTCGCACTTATAGTATTACCACAGTTTATAGCTAAAGAAGCAGTTAGCTCACTTGGCCCAAATGCATGTTCCAAGGTAACATTCACTCCAGGGAAAGAATTCAGGATGCGCAAAAGACTGTACGCGATTATCGCTCTTCGAAGTATACGAAAAATGTCAGTATTAGTAACACGCGGAATGCGCGAGGGATAAAAATCAGAGTTGCGCAGTGTACAAACGGGAACATAAAGATCAAAGTGCCGACGCCAAGTGAGCTTACTGTTTCTTTAGCTATATACTGTGGTATTACTACTGAAAATAGTACTATTGTCAGAATGCGCAGATTTCGGGAGGTAAGATCTTGTGTGGCAATTTCGTGTCCCGTCCCGTAAAGTATTTGTGTTAATGTGGGTGATAGCAACGTATATTAATATTCTCTACGGTGGTGATCGTAGCGTGTCTACTAGTAATATACAGGGTGTTATGTAATAAGTGTCCGATATTTTACAGGACGATTCCTCAGTTATTTATAAGGTGAAAAGTTCATATGAGCATGGGTCCGCAAGGCTTTCATTTTTTATATACAGGGTGTTAAGAATTTATTTTTATTTTGGTTTTTCGTAAATAATTTTTAAAATTATGTCGATATTTGGACAAAAATTGGTATTTGGGGATTTTTTAATATGTGAAGTTCAAATTTGATCTTAGTTTGGCCCCTAATTGTAGGGGGCGCCACCTACAGGTCTTTGTCTCTTTTGGGGAGTCACAATTTTGTCGTGCATATATGTATCACATTTTCTAGAAGAAAAATCGATTCCTCTAGCATTTTTACGTGAAAAAGGTATGCTTTTCAAAACTCGCTACAAGCAGACGTTTTCGAGATGTTTTGATTTAAATTAATCAATTGTCGAAAAGTGAAAAAAAGTTTTAAACTTTTTTTTATTCAACATAGAAACATTTCAAACGCTAATTTCCAAACAACAATAAACAATGGAACACTAGATATAAATCTAAATCACAATAAATGTTCGAAATGTCCACCTCCTGCCTGTATGCACGCAACCAATATTCTTCTCATTGATTCGCGCCCTCTTTGGAAAATTCCTGAAGTATTTTGAATCGTTCTACAAGAGTTAATTATTCGATTACTTAATTCTTCTTCATTTTGGATAGATGTCAGGTAGATTAAGGATTTTAGAAAAAATCCAAACTGTTAAGATCTGGTGACCTAGGGGGCCATGGTTGAGACCCTCCCCGACCTATCCAACGGTTGCGGAAAGTTTGATCTGAAAATGCTCGCGCTTGGATGCTAAAATGTGCCGGAGCACCGTCATGCATGAATCACATTTCATTTCGTAGTCTAAGCGGCACATCTTCCAATAAAATAGGCAAATCTTCTTCAAGAAAATGACGATATCTCTCTCCGTTTAATCCTTCCAGAATAAAGGATAGACCTATAAAATAATCTCCAAGGATTCTTGCCCACACGTTAAGAGAGAACTGTTCTTGGAAATGTGATTCCTGTAACGCATGGCGGTTTTCCTCTGACCACAAATGATTGTTGTGAAAATTGCGTATAGCGTTGCGTGAGGTAAATACAATTTCATTTCGTCGGTAAACAGAATTTCATCTTTCAAATAAAGGATTTTGAATAAGGCATTGGAGAAACCAACGACAGAAGTTGATACGTAACGGAAACTCACGAGGGAGTAGTGCCTGATCTCTTTGAATATGGTAGGGATATAACAAGTTATCAATTGAAATTTTCCAAAGCAGAACATGAGGAATATTTAACGTCAGCGCTATTTTTCTGGATTGTTCCCCTACCAGATTAAGAACTGCTTCCTCGGTTTCTGGGGTTCTTATGGTCCGATGTGCACCCGACAGATGACTAGCTTTCTCAAAACTTCTTGTTTCCCTTAGCCGAGCGTGAATTCTTGAAAACGTTTTTGAAGTAGGAATTGTGTGGTTCGGATAACGCTCCTGATACAAACGTCTAGCCTTTTATGCATTTCCGTTAGTAATTCCGTATGTAAAATGAATGTCAGCTTACTCTGCATTGATGAAGTTTAGCATTTTTTGACAAATAACCACAATAATACTAAATTAAACTATTCAACTATGCGTCAAGTTATTATTTTTGACATGGCAGCACAAAAAACATTGGAATAAACTTACTAGCCTACTTGATACTTTTATTTTCAAAGAGTTCGCGAATCAATGAGAAGAAGATTGGATGTATCGTTTAATTTAATTCAAAATATCTCGAAAACGGCTGTTTGTAGCGACTTTTGAAAAACATACCTTTTTCACGTAGAAATGATAGAGGCATCGATTTTTTTTCTAGAGAATATGATACATACATGCACGAAAAAGTTGTGACTCCCCAAAAGAAACAAAGATCTGTAGGTGGCGCCCCCTACCATGAAAGGCCAAACTAAGATCAACTTTGAATTTATCATATCAAAAATCCCTCAAATACCAATTTTCGTCCAAATATCTACATTATTTTAAAAATTATTCACGAAAAACCAAAATAAAAATAAATGTTTAACACCTTGTATATCAAAAATGGAGGCCTTGCGGACCCATGCTTATATGATTTTTTCACCTTATAAATAACTGAGGAATCGTCCTGTAAAATATCCGACACTCATTACATAACACCCTGTATAAAGTTTAAAAAACATGAAATAAAATCAAATAAAAAATGTAAAATTCCCCCTACACAAAAAACCCTAAAAAGTGAAAAATTTATATGTATTGGCCCTTTAAATTTAATATAAGTAGCAAAATTTTTATGCAAGCGTCGTCGTGTCGGGGGACCGCTAAGTAAATAAAATTAAAGCAGAATACAACCAAAAATGATAAAGTAGGTCCGACGGCGCTTGGATCAAAATATTACTACTTATATCAAACTTAATGGGCCACTATATATATTATTTTTTTACTAAGAGGTTTTTTTTGTTGTTTTTTTTTAATTTTTAATTAAATTTCATCTCATCAGTAGACGTTCCAACTTTGCTAAGTCATGCTTAGTTTTGTGCTAGGTTTTAGATATTTTTTCTTGTAATCAACAACTGTATGCCCCATGTTAACTTCAGAGTTCCTCATGATGCCAATTGACATTGTCGAAATGCAAATCATTTTTATTTAATAGAAATAAATACTGATTTGTTGAAAATATAAACAGGATGTTCATAAAATCAGATGTGGAATCATCTGCGACTGAAAGATACACTTCAGTCACTATCTTCCATCGTCAAGATAACCTCTTGTGGGGTATTCATGTTGAAAAGGGAAACATTCTCAATTGAATATTGATAGAAATATTTTTTCTGTGAATTGAAAAATCTACGATTAAAATGAAGCTATTTTTTGTGAATGTCTAACAGAAAACAACTACTTCCCCGGCTAAAGCCACGCTGGACATTGAACTACATCTAGAATATTCTGAAATGGCCCTAACTCAAAAGAAAAAATCTGAAATTGAAAATTTGCATTTTCATTCAGATAGTTATTTGATTTTCTATTCCGGTCTTAATTAAAAACTGATAAAGATGAATGAGGCAAAGAAGAATGTTTTCCAAAAGAGAGTACTCACCAGAAATCATTCGTAACATTGACGCATTGACTAGGTCTTCAATACATTTTTGTCGACGAAAATCTATTTCACGCTTCCACGATCATCAGGAAGACCGGAAGAAATGTGGAGCAGGCTTCCCTTCTTTCACTCAATTCACATGATCTGACATATGTGACTTGTTCGTTTGTGACATTCAATTCTTTTGGTAAATGAATCGGAAAAAATTTGGCGCAGCTTATTTTGGAAATTAATCGTGAAGCCGTTTTTAAGGATTTTTTTCTGTTGAACGGTATTATTTCCCTTGTAGTTGTGCATTTGATTCGAGAAAGGATATATGCATTTCAAACAAAACTTTTCACGTAGTACTTCAAAAAGCCAATCCTCACAAAATTCCAATTTTTGTCAATGAATAACCCTAAATATTTATATTATACAACTTTAGAAATTAATGGTATCTCTATTTTCTACATTGCTTTCATATATTTTCAGTTTTCAACAAATATAACTTAAACATATTTTTAATTCTAGTGTAATATCGATTTCATCTTTCCATTGTTCTATCAATTGAGCGCAAACTATAGTATAGAGAAAAAGTGTTGTTGATGTCGATAGTTTTTATTATAGTTTTTTTATTGAAAGTTGGTTACGCAGCTAATAATAATTTGAATCAGAAAGAATGCGGCGCAGCTTATTTTGGAAATTAACGTGAAGGATTTTTTTTTGTTGAACGGTATTCTTTCCCTTGTAGTTGTGCATTTGATTCGAGAAAGGATATATTCATTTCAAACAGAACTTTTCACGTGGTAGTTCAAAAAGCCAATCCACACAAAATTTCAGTTTTTGTTCGATGAATAACACTAAATATTTATATTAAAAAACTTCATCCTTAATTAATGCTCTCTTTTTTTGAAAATTAATTTTATATTTTATTTTATTTTTCAATTAAATATAACAAACATATTTTCAATTTTTCAATTCAATTGTGATATTGATTACATATATCCATGTTTAAATAATATAAGCGCAAACTATAGTAAAACGTAGTTTTTCATCGAAAGTTGGTTACGAAGCTAATAAGAATTTGAATCAGAAGATTTTCCTTTCTGTTAAAAGGTATTATTTCCCTTGGAAATATCTGAATTTATATCTAAACATATAGTTGTCTATTTCACATCACGTAACACTCATTGTGCGGGCTCACACTTGACTGCTTTCTAAATATGGATATATTTAGTTGTGTATCATAATTGTATACTTTGTTCACATGAGTAAAAATTGTTTTATATTTATCGAGCACGGAGAATGACGAACGACATGTAGTTTCTAGTTGATTTTTTTTTCGGCGGAGTAAAAGTGGAGTTCTGTAACATCAAAACTTCAGTCATAAATGTCGTGAATTTATGACTTTAGATTTTTCTAGAAAAAAAAAACAATAAAAATACTTTTTTTCTAGAGCCGATTTGATTTTTTGCCCCCTTTTGTTCAAATTTCCAATTACAGAACTATACAAAACAATAGTTAATAACGAATGCGAGTGAGTGTGATGAAACAATCGGTGAATGCAGCGATTTGAATCTGATGACAACAGTACGATCATAAAAAGTTATTATAGAATTTGCATTCAAATCACATGCATTTTGTTGCAGCGCTCATTTGAACCAATCATCACTTATATAAATGATTTTATTGACAGTCCAGAAAATTAAGCCATTATTTTGAATCTTCAACCGATCCAATTCGATACATTTTCAATTTCTCGTAATAGACAATTGAAGTTGTATATCGTACTCCATCAATACTGATAGTCAATAAACTCAACATTGTTATTATGGTTTCTACTCCTGAATACATTATCCAGAATTACTCTCGAATTTCCAATAATAATGAAATAAACCTATAAATACTTTTTTGCGATCGTGTACACGATTTGGGTGAACCTTGAAAAACGTTTGTTCATAATCAATCAGCATGATGAATGAATTACTCAAACATACTTTATTCTTATGTTAATCATTTGAGGCCAAGACCATCAATAGCGTAAGTGAACGGTAATGGGATAATAATAGAAACAATAAATTAAACAAAGAGCATATTTTCACATTTTACGAACTCACTTGTAATAGGGGCTTCATTTTTGTCAAGAATCACCTGCACTTGAGTTTTTAGAACATATACCTATCACTCAACTTATTAACATCTACTAACACATCTATGGCAGTGTATTTCCTGATCTCTTCTTCGAAGGATAATAAGAACCGTACTTATATCTTCATCTTTTATGTTATTCTCCCGCCATAATAGGGGGGTATTCTGAAATACAACACGAGACATCGTCCAATATTTCCTGTTGGTTGCTTCGTAACACGATTTGTTACATTGCTAAAATCCTTTCATCTTTCCCAGTATTTCGAGGAAATATTATATATTAGTAAAAATATTATATACCGTGTGTAACAGGATCATGGTACACCCCCCGTATCTCCTTTAGTTTTGAAGGTAATTGATTGAAATTTGGGATATCCCATAAACATAATAAGCGGCACTTTTTGACCAACAAATAATTTTTTTCTCACCTCCGGTTTCGCCGGAAGTGATACCAACTTTCGATTTTTGAATGAAACACCCTATATATTATTACATTTCTGAAATCTGCCTAACTGTCTGAATCCAATGATACCACATAAGTGACATTTCACACGTCAATATTTTTGATAATTCAATTTTTAGTTTTTCATTCAAGTGTGCCATGATGGTTCCGATTTATTCCAATTCACCCGTCTAATGCTAGAAAAATCGAAATTTCGTCAAAAATACTTAATTGCGTTTTTTATGAGCAAATAATCGTAATCGATTTTGGGGTAAAACAAATTTTTTTCAAATGGAACCATATTGGTACCGTGGTACCATTTATTAGTACTATTAATAAGGAATATATTCATACCTGCTAATAAAATGTGCGATAAATACAATCAAAATTACAGCTAAAAGAAAATAAGATAATACAATTACTTTGTTCTAATTTAATGAAGAAGTTACTAAGGTGGCTTTGAAATACAAAAAATAAACACAAAACATCACAACAATTGTTCGAAATGCTGTCCATTAACGTCAATGCACTTCTGAACTCGCATATCTGTTTCTTGAAGAACGTTCGCTAATTGCTGGGCCGTTGCGCAGCGGTTGCGGTTGCATAGACAATGTTTTTTAAATGGCCCCAAACAAAGAAATCAAGAGGTGTCAAATCAGGTGACCTTGGAGGCCATCGCACAGGACTATTTGTCGAAATTACGTTATCTTGGAATGCCTGTTGAAGGTAATCAGTTACTATTCTCGAATTATGGAGAGGAGCTCCATCTTGTTGGGAATACATTCCCTGTCGTAGATGGACAGGTAATTCAGTTAATCTGTCCTCAATTTCATTTTGCAGAAATCCTAAGTATCTATCTCCAGTTAAGCGTCCATCAAATATTATTGGACCAATGATTCTACGACCGAGTATTCCAAGCCAAACATTGAAACCGAACCGCACTTGAAAGTTACCCTCCCTCAATAAATTTTGATTTTCTTGTGACCAATACCTTGTATTTTGTATATGGGATAACCTAAATTTCAATCAATTACCTTCAAAACTAAAGGAGATACGGGGGGTGTACCATGATCCTGTTACACACGGTATACAGAGTGGCCACTTTTTTAATGGGATTGTATTGGTAACTTTTAAACCATAAGAGTTATCATATATCATTCAATGTCATTCAAAGTTGATTTTCAGTTGATTTTGACCCTTATGCAAATTTCTTTGGGTCGGATCTGTATTACATTTAGGTACCTTTAATTTAATTAACAACATGCAATACATCTCGATAAGAAAATCAACTTACTCATCTTCAACTTAATGGAACGTAACAGAATCAAAGCAAGAAACAAGTAATAATTATTTACGAATTTCAAGAGGTGAAAAACCTAATTCATAATAATTAAACGAAACTATCATCTAATGAAAGAAAAATCAAATGATTATTCGAAAGTAAATGATGAACATTGATGAAGTAAGTGTTCGAAATGTCCACCATTTTGTAAAATGCACTTTGCGGTTCTGGAACCCATACTTCTTAAACATTTGCTTATTTCGTCTCCTTGAATACCTTCCAATACATTCTCAATCTTCTCGCGAGGAATCATTATTGTTGGATTTGTCATTTGTTCCGTTGAAACAAATTACAGAACCGAACTTTATTTTGAGATCATTACGATATAATTTTTGCAAGGCTTGGTATTCAAATTTAAAATCATTGTATTCGCGTCTCTTGACTATTTTATTAACAGCAGTTTTTGATAAATTGCATTCACTGGCCACAGTTCTCGATTTTTTTTCTGGGTTCAATTGAATTTGGGTCAGAACATTGATATCGTTGATAGGCTTGTTTTTTCTTACATACACACAACTCTAGGTTTATTGAATGTATTATTTTCAAGTAGTAGGCCGTGGATAAAAAAGAACATAACAAGAAATGTCATATTATTTGTCACGTCGTTTATTATTGTGTCACAAGAACTTGTCATTAAATACTTTTCTGAGTAATTTCAATTGAACTTATTCGATATGGTAAGATACACAAATGAAGAGAAGAGAGATATGTACGAAGTGTACATAAAACTAGATAGAAATTCGTTCAAAGCACAACAAAAGTATGGTGAATTATATCCTGAAAGAACAATACCAAATATTAAAATGTTTCGACGTTTATCTACAACGTAACTTGCACATAATTCATTCATCAAACCTAGAGGTCCTTATGTACGATGAAACGAGCCTATCAATGACATCAATGTTCTGGCCCAAATTCGAATGAATCCAGGAATAGGACCGAGAACTATGGCCTGTGAATGCAATTTATCAAAAATTGCTGTTAATAAAATACTCAAGAAACACGGATACCATGACTATAAATAGCCGTGCAAAAACTATATCGCAATGATCCTGAGAGAAGGTTGCAATTCTGTAATTGGTTTCAACGGAAGGTGCGGAATAACGACAATTTTGCGCACAATATCATTTGGGGAGACGAAACGACATTCACAAATTCTGGCATGTTCAATCGAAGGAACAAACATTTTTATGCCACAGAAAATCCTCACTTAATTCATGAAGTTAGACATCAATATCGTTTTTCTTCGAACATATGGTGCGGTTTGTTGAATAATAAATGACTGGGACCCTATTTTATTGACGGCAACCTGACCGGAGCAAAATATGTAGAAATTATAGAAGAAATGTTGGATGATCTTCCTATACGGTATCGGCGTAATAGTCCATGGTTCCAACAAGACGGATGTGGTCCACACAATTCAAGAATAGTCACAGACTATCTAAATCGAACTTTTCCCGATTCATGGATTGGAACAAGAGGTCCAGTAGCATGGCCTGCCAGATCTCCGGATTTGAATCTGCTGGATTTTTATTTGTGGGGATATCTCGAAAATAAAATTTATGATACTACGAACCCGACAATAGAGATTCTTCGCGAGAAGATTGAGAATGTATTGGAAGGTATTCAAGGAGACGAAATAAGCAAATGTATAAGAAGTATGTGTTCCAGAACCGCAAAGTGCATTTTACAAAATGGTGGGCATTTTGAACACTTACTTCATTAATGTTCATCATTTACTTTCGAATAATCATTTGATTTTTCTTTCATTAAATGATAGTTTCGTTTAATTATTATGAATTAGGTTTTTCACCTCTTGAAATTTGTAAATAATTATTACTTGTTTCTTGCTTTGATTCTGTTACGTTCCATTCAGTTGAAGATGAGTAAGTAGATTTTCTTATCGAAATGTATTGCATGTTGTTAATTAAACTAAAGGTACCTAAATGTAATACAGATCCGTCCCAAAGAAATTTGGATAAGGGTCAAAATCACCTGAAAATCAACTTTGAATGACATTGTATGATATATCGTTGAATTCAGCGTTGAAAGTTATTTCGAAAAATGTCATAAAATATGCAGGTCCGTATTGAAAAAAATGAGGTTGAGGGTGGCCCAGAGCGTACGAAACGTTGGATACAAAATCTGATTATGTCAAAATGAGGATAATTCACTGTCGAATGAAAAACTCCCTTAACATTTTCCGATAATATTCGAAATAAAGTGGGAAAAAAAGAAAAATCAAAATGACAGAATTTACTTTTCTTATGATATCTCAATAACCGGCCCTGATAATCTCGATTTGTTTGGACTGCTTGACAATGCTTCTATGAATGCAACTTTTTCTTCATTTGACCGACCTTCTAACTCTTATGGTTTAAAAGTTACCAATACAATCCCATTAAAAAAGTGGCCACTCTGTATATAGCAGGAAATGGAGGCAACTCAGAATTATTATATTTTTTTAAGAAGTAGGTATCTATTCACCACGACTTTCGAAAAAAATTGGTATAACATTTATGGCTTGATCGTTTTTCACAGATTAGATGCTTTCCTGATGTTATATGCTAGACAGAGAAGACTGATGGAGTGGTGTCAAATAAAAATAAACTGTTGTCGAATAGTATCTTATTAAAATGAACGTACACTATCATATTAAAGGGCAAACAGAAAGTATGAATTTTTTAACAGTAATTCACAGTATACCATGTGACACAGACTCATGGTAGACTCCCTTTTCTCCTTTGTTCATCTAGCTATATTTCTGAAATTTGGAACATTGGATATGCTCGCTAGACAGCACTTTTTGACAATATTTGGAAAAAAAAAACAACTTCTGATTTTTCCGGAAATGACATCAACTTTCGATTTCCAAATGGGACTCCCCGTATATTATTACATTTGAAATCTTCGTAATTATTAGAATCCAATGATACCTTACAGTTGATATTCCATTTGTCAGAATACCCATTTCATTTTTCGATCTAGAGAGCCATGGACAAAACGCTTTTTTACTCGAAACTCCATTTTTGTAAATGGTACCATAATAGTACTCTCATTCGAAAGTACCATCGATGGGGTATCCATGCATATTAACTATTTTTGTGTATAACCAAGATGAACACAATAATGTAGTTGAAAAATACTTATTTGTATGCCAAGGCCGCGAAATACCTTTTTAGCGTACCGAAAAAAAAGTTATCTTGAGGTCGCTAAAAACCAAGGGGGTCTATTCTCGAATGTCGACTAAAATTTGTCGAACTCCAAATTTGTCGATGGAAATTGTCGCACAACTTGAAATTGTGGTATTCTCTATTGGTAGTCGTATGAGACAAAAAATTGTCCTGTGCCTAGGTGGTTTTGATTTGAGTTTGAACACGGTTAGGAGTTTCGCTTTACAGTTTACAGTTTTACGCAAACAACATTTGGATTTAAATATTTCAAATATCAAATGAATACTGGCTGTCGAAGAAAAGAAACAAAGTTATTGTACTCAATCACAGAAACAAACCCTGATAAATTTGATGAAGGAAAAGGAAAATGAGCCACTTCTATCAGGCAAATTTTCTCAAACGTTCACATTTTAAGACGCAAAAAGTAAGTGGCAGAATATAGCTTCAATTCTGAATTCGGCCCCAGGAGAATCCAAGGATTGAAAGCAGTGGGAAAAGGTATTAAATAACCTATCAAACGTTAATAGATTAGTTTTTTTTTGCAGTCCTGGCAAGATCTAAGATCGAAAACAAAACAGAAAAAGTCGGAACAAATTAAACTTGATATTACAGATAAACTTATATTGAGCACTATGGCACTCACATCGATCACAGGTGATACCAATATAAGTGAAACCCCCAAAGATTTCACTTCATATTCAATGATATAATGGAGGATCACCCAGTGGCAATACAAAGTGTAAATTAAGTCATACCAAATGAGGTAGTTTTGAATAATCATATATACTCCAAAGAAGATATTATCCCTTCCTTAACTACTGTTTCAAAAAAAAAGGACAGTGGCTAGCCAACGTTTGCCAGTGCCATTTCTAACGTATGAAATTGCTAAAGAAAATCTGTCAAATATGTCATCTCGCATTCGACATGAAATTGTCGACTGCTCTAGACCACTCTACAATTTGTCTATCGAAAATTTTTGAATACGACATTTGAGAATGAGAGATTGCGTTTTTCGTTCGATAAGTAGAAATCTCGCATGCGACACAATATGGCACCGTTTGAGAATAGACCCCCAGACATACACCCTATTCTTCGTGCAATCGTCAGAATTATTGAACCAGATAATTACAAATAAATATATTATTGTTTGAAATCATCAGCAATTCAATTTAATTACCAAAGTGACAACGTTGCTATGGAAATGATATGTATATATAAAAAATATATTGACAGTTTTTGACAAAACGCAAATATGTCCTATAGTGATAGTGATATTTCAATATCTTGCACTCCTCCAGAGCCAAAGAGTATTGTTAACTCGACGCTTTCCGTTTTAATACTTGAAAAATAATAGTATGTATTTGTTGTTAATTTAAAAACTAATGCTGTATTAATAAACAATAATCCTTGTCATTGTCGTATTCTAAAAATATCAAATTTGGAAGTGACATTTGGTTTGGCGGCCGTTGCTATGGGTAACGGCCGCGAAATTAAATTTCGCGGAATGTGTTGAGAACGCGAAATACTCACTCGCATGCCATTGCACAAAATAGTCATTTGTATTCCAAGGCCGCGAAACACCTTTTTGGCGTACCGAAAGAAATGTTATCGGCGAGGCCGCTTGCGGCCGAGGCAGGATAATCTTGAAGTCGTTTGAAAGTTTTGCGGTCATGACATACACACTATTTTTCGTGCAATCGCCAAAATTATTGAACTAGATAATTACAAATAAATATTATATTGCCCCAAAATTGACAGTAGTTCAATTTAATTAACAGTCACAGCGTTGCTATGGGAATGATATGGTTGAATATATACAAATTATTTTGACAATTCTTGACAAAACGCAAATATGTCTGATACTGATAGTGATATTTCAGTATCTTGTACTCCTCCAGAGGGCATTGTAAACATGGCGCCTTCCGTTTTAATACCTGAAAATTCTAAACGGCAGTACGTACAATGTTAGAGAAAGTTTAAAGATTGGTGTGACAAACAGAATGTAAGATAATCTTTGTCATTGTCGTATTTTAGAAATGTTAAATTTGTAAGTGACGTTTAGTTTGGCGGCCGTAGCTATGGGTAACGGCCGCAAAATTGAATTTGGGAACTGTGTTGAGGACGCGAAATACTCACTTCGCGTGCGATTGTACGAAATAGTTATTCGTATGCCAAGGCCGCGAAATACCTTTTTAGCGCACCAAAAGAAAAGTTATCGCCGAGGCTGCTTACGGCCTAGGCATGATAATCTTGTGGTCGCTGAAAAGTTTCGCGGTCATGGCATACACACTATTTTTTGTGCAATCATCAAAATTATCGAACTAGATATTTGCGAATAAATATATTATTGCTATAAAATCGACAGCAGTTCAATTTAGTTAACAAAGTCACAGCGTTGCTATGGAAATGATATAGTTGAATATATACAAACCATTTGGCAGTTCTTGTCAAAACGCAAATATGGCTGATACTGATAGTGATATTTTAGTATCTTGCACTCCTCCAGAGCTAAAAACTATTGTAAACTTGGCGCTTTCCGTTTTAATACTTGAAAATTCTAAGCGGCAGTACGAAAAATGTAACAGCGAGTTTAAAGATTGGTGTGACAAACAGAATGCAAAATAATCCTTGTTATTGTCGTATTTTTAAAATGGCAAATTTGGAAATGACGTTTGGTTTGGCGGCCGTTGCTATGAGTAACGGCCGCAAAATTGAATTTCGCGGACTGTGTTGAAAATGCGAAATACTCATATCGCGTGCGATTGCACGAAATAGTTATTTGTATGCCAAGGCCGCGGAATACCGTTTCAGCGTGCCGAGAGAAAAGTTTTCGCCGAGGCCGCTTGCGGCCAAGGCAGGATAATCTTTAGGTCGCTGAAAAGTTTGGCGGTCATGACATACACAATATTTTTCGTGCAATCGTCAAAATTATTAAACGAGATGATTGCAAATGAATATATTATTGCTTGAAAATCGACAGCAGTTCAATTTAGTTATCAAAGTCACAGCGTTGCTATGGAAATGATATGGTTGAATATATACAAATCATTTGGCAGTTCTTTACAAAACGCAAATATGTCTGATACTGATATTTCTGTATCATGCACTCCTCCAGAGTGTATTGTTAACTTGGCGCCTTCCGTTTCGATACCTGAAAATTCTAAACGGCAGTATGAAAAATGTTACAGCGAGTTTAAAGATTGGTGTGACGAACAGAATGTAAAATAATCCTTCTCATTGTCGTATTTTATAAATGTCAAATTTGCAAGTGACGTTTGGTTTGGCGGCCGTTGCTATGGGTAACGGCCGCGAAATCGAATTTCGCGAAATGTGTTGAGAACGCGAAATACTCACTTCGCGTGCGATTGTACGAAATAGTTGTTTGTATGCCAAGGCCGCGAAATACATTTTTAGCGTGCCGAAAAAAAAGGTAACGCAGAGGCCGTTTGCGACCGAGGCAGAATAATCTTGAGGTCGCTGAAAAGTTTCGCGGTCATGGCATACACACTATTTTTCGTGCAATCATCAAAATTATTGAACTAGATAATTGCAAATAAATATATTATTGATTTAAAATCGACAGCAGTTCAGTTGAGTTGACAAAGTCACAGCGTTGCTATGAAAATGATATGATTGAATATATACAAACCATTTGGCAGTTCTTGACAAAACGCAAATATGTCTGAACTATTAGTGATATTTCAGTATCTTGCACGAGCTTAAAAGTATTGTAAGTAAGTAGCTCTTTCGTTTTAAGACCTGAAAATTCCAAATGGCAGTACAAAAAATGTTACAGCGAGTTTAAGGATTGGTGTAACAAACAGAATGTAAAATAATCCTTGTCATTGTCGTATTGCCCGAAATAGTTATTTGTATGCCAAGGCCGCGAAATACCTTCTTAGTGTACCGAAAAAAAGTTATCGCCGAGGCCGCTTGCGGCCGAGGCAGAAAAATCTTGAGTTCGCTGAAAAGTTTCTCGGTCATGGCATACACACTATTTTTCGTGCAATCGTAAAAATTATTAAACTAGATAATTACAAATAAATATATTATTGCCTCAAAATCGACAGCAGTTCAATTTAATTAACAGTCACAGCGTTGCTATGGGAATGATATGGTTGAATATATATACAAACCATTTTGAAAGTTCTTGACAAAACGCAAATATGTCTGATACTGATATTTTAGTATCTTGTACTCCTCCAGAGTGCATTGTATACTTGGCGCCTTCCGTTTTAATAACTGAAAATTCTAAACGACAGTACGAAAAATGTTACAGCGAGTTTAAAAATTGGTGTGACAAACAGAATGTAAAGTATTCCTTGTCATTGTCGTATTTTAGAAGTGTCAAATTTGGAAGTGACATTTGGTTTGGCGGCCGTTGCCATGAGTAACGGCCGCGAAATTAAATTTTGCGGAATGTGTTGAGAACGCGAAATACTCACTCGCATGTGATTGCACAAAATAGTTATTTGTATGCCAAGGCCGCGAATCACCATTTTGGCGTACCGAAAGAAATGTTAGAAGCGAGGCCGCTTGCGGCCGAGGCAGGATAATCTTGAGGTCGTTGGAAAGTTTTGCGGTCATGGCATACACACTATTTTTCGTGCAATCGCCAAAATTATCAAACTAGATAATTACAAATAAATATATTATTTCCCCAAAATCGACAGCAGTTCAATTTAATTAATAGGCACAGCGTTGCTATGGAAATGATATGGTTGAATATATACAAACCATTTTGACAGTTCTTGACAAAACGCAAATATGTCTGATATTGATATTTCAGTATCTTGTACTCCTCCAGAGTGTATTGTAAACTTGTCGCCTTCCGTTTTAATACCTGAAAATTCTAAACGTCAGTACGTAAAATGTTACAGGGAGTTTGAAGATTGGTGTGACAAACAGAATGTTAGATAATCCTTGTCATTGTAATATTTTAGAAATGTCAAATTTGAAAGTGACGTTTGGTTTGGCGGCCGTTGCTATGGGTAACGGCCGCAAAATTTAATTTCGTGGACTGTGTTGATAACGCGAAATACTCATTTTGCGTGTGATTGCACCAAATAGTAATTTGTACGCCAATGCCGCGAAATACCGTTTCAGCGTACCGAAAGAAAAGTTATCGCCGAACCGCTTGCGGCCGAGGCAGGATAATCTTGAGGTCGCTGAAAAGTTTCGCGGTCATGGCATACATACTATTTTTCGTGCAATCGTCAAATTTATTAAACTAGATAATTGCAAATAAATATACTATTGCTTTAAAATCGACAGCAGTTCAATTTAGTTAACAAAGTCACAGCGTTGCTATGGAAATGATATAGTTGAATATATACAAACCATTTGGCAGTTCTTGTCAAAACGCAAATATGGCTGATACTGATAGTGATGTTTTAGTATCTTGCACTCCTGCAGAGCTGAAAGTATTGTGAACTTGGCGCTTTCCGTTCTAAGACCTGAAAATTCTAAACGGCAGTACGTCAAATGTTACAGCGAGTTCAAAGATTGGTGTGACAAACAGAATGTACGATAATCCTTGTCATTGTCGTATTTTAGTAATGTCAAATTTGGAAGTGACGATTGGTTTGGCGGCCGTTGCTATGGGTAACGGCCGCAAAATTGAATTTCGCGGACGTTGTTAAGAACGCGAAATACTCATTTCGCGTGTGATTGCACAAAATAGTTATTTGTATGCCAAGGCCGCGAAATACCGTTTTAGCGTACTCTTGAGGTCGCCGAAAAGTTTCGCGGTCATGGCGTACACAATATTTTTCGTGCAATCGTCAAAATTATTGAACTAGATAATTGCAAATAAATATATTATTGCTTGAAAATCGACAGCAGTTCAATTTAGTTATCAAAGTCACAGTGTTGCTATGGAAATGATATGGTTAAATATATACAAACCATTTGGCAGTTCTTTACAAAACGCAAATATGTCTGGATAGTGATATTTCAGTATCTTACACTCCTCCAGAGTGTATTGTAAACTTGGCGCCTTCCGTTTTAATACCTGAAAATTCTAATCGGCAGTACGAAAAATGATACAGCGAGTTTGAAGATTGGTCTGACAAACATAATGTAAAATAATCTTTGTCATTGTCGTATTTTAGAAATGTCATATTTGGAAGTGACGTTTGGTTTGGCGGCCGTTGCTATGTGTAACGGCCGCGAAATTGAATTTCGCGGACTGTGTTGAGAACGCGAAATACTCATTACGCGTACGATTGCACAAAATAGTTATTTTTATGCCAAGGCCGCAATATACCGTTTTAGCGTACCGAAAGGAAAGTTATCGCCAAGGCCGCTTGCTGCCGAGGCAGGATAATCTTGAGGTCGCTGAAAAGTTCCACGGTCATGGCATATACAATATTTTTCGTGCAATCGTCAAAATTATTAAACTAGATAATTGCAAATAAATATATTATTGCTTTAAAATCGACAGCAGTTCAATTTAGTTAACAAAGTCACAGCGTTGCTATGGAAATGATATGGTTGAATATATACAAATCATTTTGGCAAAACGCAAATATGTCTGATACTCCTAGTGATATTTTAGTGTCTTGCACTCCTTCAGAGCTAAAAAGTATTGTAAACTTGGCGCTTTCCGTTTTAATACCTGAAAATTCTAAACCTCAGTACGTAAAATGTAAC
This sequence comes from Gonioctena quinquepunctata, assembly GCA_018342105.1. Lineage (NCBI taxonomy): Eukaryota > Metazoa > Arthropoda > Insecta > Coleoptera > Chrysomelidae > Gonioctena > Gonioctena quinquepunctata. The sequence goes on from JAFIRS010000088.1 coordinate 1,218,460, forward strand.
ACGAGTTTAAAGATTGGTGTGACAAACAGAAGGTAAGATAATCCTTGTCATTGTCGTATTTCAGAAATGTCAACTTTGGAAGTGACGTTTGGTTTGGCGGCCGTTGCTATGGGTAACGGCCGCGAAATTGAATTTCGCGGACTGTGTTGAGAACGCGAAATACTCATTTGGCGTGCGATTGCACGGAATAGTTATTTGTATGCCAAGGCCGCGAAATACCGTTTTAGTGTACCGAAAGAAAAGTGACCGCCGAGGCCGCTTGCGGCCGAGGCAGGATAATTTCAAGGTCGCTGAAAAGTTTCGCGGTCATGGCATACACACTATTCTTTGTGCAATCATCAAAATTATCAAACTAGATAATTGCAAATAAATATATTATTGCTTTAAAATCTACAGTAGTTCAATTTAGTTAACAAAGTCACAGCGTTGCTATGGAAATGATATGGTTGAATATATACAAACCATTTTGGAAAAACGCAAATATATCTGATACTCCTAGTGAATTTTTAGTGTCTTGCACTCCTACAGAGCTGAAAATTATTGTAAACTTGGCGCTTTCCGTTTTAATACCTGAAAATTCTAAACGGCAGTACGTAAAATGTAACAGCTAGTTTAAAGATTGGTGTGACAAACATAATGTTAAATAATCCTTGTCATTGTCGTAGTTTAGAAATTTGAAAGTGACGTTTGGTTTGTCGGCCGTTGCTATGGGTAACGGCCGCGAAATTGAATTTCGCGGACTGTTTTGAGAACGCGAAATACTCTTTTCGCGTGCGATTGCACGAACAGTATCTTCTCGGTTAAAAAGCAATAATTTATTAAGGTGGCTATGGAACACAAATCACATTTTGACGTTTCGATAATCTGTAATTGTCAATTAGTCACTGAATACATTATTGAATTGATCGCATTGATAATAGAAATTAGTTATTTTACGGTGATCTGGTCAATATTTCATCCAACCGATAGAGCTCCTAAAGCTCAAAGGCTCAAAGCCTAGGTTCAAATGGCAATGTGATCAAAGGAACAACAATTAGGTATTTTTTAACAATTTAACAAAATTTGAAAAAAATTATAATAGCTTTTCGAAATGTCCACCACGTACATCCAAACATCGAGCTCGTTTCGCGGTATTTCGAATAGCATTGTTCAATTGTTTACAATTGACCCCAAATAAAAAAATCTGGAAGGGTTAAGTCAGGTGATCTTGCAGGTCACCTAACAGGACCATGTGTTCCGATCCACATTTCCCTAAATCGGTTACGAAGGTAATCCGTCACTATCCTACTATTGTGCGGAGGTGCACCATCCTGCTGAAAAAACACTCTATTTTCCAGTTTCAGCGGTAAATTTTCTAAATAATCTTCAATTCCGTGTCTGAGGAAACTTAAGTATCTACCACCATCAAAGGTCCATCAAATATTATGGGACCAATTATTTGATCTCCAAATACTCCTAACCATACATTAAACCCAAAATGTTCTTGGAAATTCCCCTGCCTACATAAATGCTGATTCTCTTGCGTCCAATATCGAGTATTTTGTTTGTTAAATAAATCAAGATTGGTGAATCTTGACTCATCGGAGAATACTCATTATTTCGATGTATATTATTGCGTAGTACCCACCTGCAATATTCTATCCTTCTTATACTATTGTCTTCGTATTGATGTATGTGATATAAAGCTGTAGGACAAAAAAGCTACCTCAGTCTCAAATTATTCAATAATCTACCAAATCAAATAAAGAGTTAAAAAAATCCAAACGAACTCAAAAACTATTAAATGACTACATCATTAGTATGCCACGTACAGAGAGAGATACATAAGCTAGTGTATTCCTAATTTCACAAACAAAAATAAATATTCCTGTTTTTATATACACCCATGGTATAAAAATCTTTTTAAAATAATGTCTCTATATTATATCGTAAATGTATTTTTTATTCAAAGAACTGTATCTGTAAATATATATATACATATATATATATATATATATATATATATATATATATATATATATATATATATTAGTGTAAGTGTAATATATGTATATATCTATGTTGTGCAAACATTTTGGTGTTAAATGTTTTTCTGTACTTGTATTATTTCTCTAATAATATTTTATTTCCTGATTGCAATGTAGTTTTCAAAGTCACGCACAAACTGGTAACAGCTTACTTATGTGACTTCTCTTGTTTATTTACTCAATTTTGAATTTGTGCCTCTACTTATATTATACATGAAGAAGTTAATAATAAACTATAAACTATATATATATATATATATATATATATATAGTTTATAGTTTATTATTAACTTCTTCATGTATAATATATATATATATATATATATTTTGAATCGATACTTGTGTTTTTTCAAAATTCTTCTGACACTTTCACGACTGGTATCCAAATCGGAAGCGATCTCCCTAAGAGATGTTGTTTTATCGATTTCAACTCTCATGAAAACATTTATCTCCATATCTTCAGGAACAATATTATGTTTAACTTTTTTGGTACGTAATTCGAACCACAATACTATTTTAATCGCAAATGCGATAGTGTAGCATTATTTTGATTAGGTATTTGGAAAAATTTTAGACGTTCATATTGGTTATACACAAAAAGAGTTAATATGGATGGACGTCAGAGTACTATTATGGTACCATTTGAAAAATAGAGTTTCGAGTAAAAAACGTTTTGTTTTACTTTTTTGGCAAGTATTTCGAACCACAATACTATTTTACTCGAAATTGCGATAGTGTAGCATTATTTTGGTTATTTGGAATAATTTTAATCAGTTCATGGCTCTCTAGATCGGAAAATAAAATGGGTATTCTGACAAATGAAATATCAACTATAAGGTATTATTGGATTCAGATAATTAGGAAGATTTCAAAAATGTAATAATATACAGGGTGTCCCATTTGAAAATCGAAAGTTGATGTCATTTCCGGAAAAACCAAAAGTTGTATTTTTTTTTTCAAATATGTCAAAAAGTGCCGTTCAGTGAGCATATTCAATATTCCAAATTTCAGAAATATAGCAAGAGAAACACATGAGAAAAAGGGGGTACCATTAGTCTGTGTCACACAGTATATATATATATATATATATATATATATATATATACACACACATATATATATATATATATATATATATATATAGATGAAGAGAAATTTGTTACGAATCCAAAAGAGCACCACCATACGCCAACAGTTGTTGCATGGTTTCCCAATCATCAGGACGGCTTGTGGTATCTTTCAAATATCTCGTAGTGCTAATACCTACTGGCAAGTACGAAAATATGAAAAGCATCAAATTATAGATAGTGACATCTATAATCTGTGCGGTGAAGCTTAGACCTAATATCGTGGAATTTTAATGGCACGATATTTCGTGCACATTAACAGGTCACCGACAGATGTCAGCATAGGCCAACCAACGACATCAATAGTCGTACGTTCAGAGTAACGCGAAACAAATAACTGATGAAGAGAAAATAATATTAATCTAGTTATTTGTTATTTGTCTTTACGATAACGACCACAACCAAAGATTAACTCATTGCAACTGGTTTTTGACTAAATACAGAGAAGATGTACGTTTTCCATTTAAAATTATTTATTCAGACGAAACTCGATTCACCAACTTGGGTCTGTTCAATCGGAATAATAAAAGGTACTGGTCTCAAACAAATTCACATCTGTTGCAAGAAGGAAATTCTCAAGAGCGATTTGGTTTCAATTGCTGGATGGGTATTATCGGAGGAAAACTTTTGGGGCCAATAATTTTCGACGGACAACTTACTGCGGAAAGATATCTGCAGGTCCTTAGAAATCTAATTGATGATTTCATTGAATTTTTGCCACTGGCTAACCAAGTTGATAACTATTTTCAATAAGATGAAGCGCCACCTCACAATTCTCAAGTCGTAAGAGAACATCTGAATGACACCTTCCCAGAAAAGTGGATTGGTATTTATGAACCTATTCAGTGGCCCGCGAGGTACATTCTTAAGTTGTCTTATTTTTTCATAATGTATTATTTCTTTTTCATATTCTAGATCACCAGATCTTACTTCGCTAGATTTTTTTCTCTGGGCAACAATTAAAAATCAGGTGTATAACACAGCATCAGCTACTCGTGAAGAACTGGAGTATAAAGTAAGGGTGGCATTGAAACAATTGAAAAAGTTGAAGTTTGCCGTAATCAAGGAGGAGGTCATTTTGGAAATTTAGAACCTCAATGGACTAATCAAATAATTCTTAAAACGACTGTGAAGTCATAAGCCTCAAAGTCGTATTTTTCCCATGTTACTTGATCAAGAATGAAGCGATTTACACTATCCATGGCATTCTAGATCGAAAAATAAAAATTGGAATAAAAATTACTTTATTTGTTACATATTTACAAGTTAGGTTAGGTGTTGTTGGATTTAGAATGTCATTCTCGATCGAAATAAGTAAAAATATATAGGATGTCCCATTTAAAAATCGAAAGTTGGGGTCATTTCCAGTCAAACCGGAAGTACGGCGAAGCAAGTAAATATGTCAAAAAATGTAAATTGAACTATAATACACAATCCCCAAATTTCTTTTTCTATTTCAATAAAAAAAAGTTATAGGGGTGTCCACCTTGGAGAAAACCGGTATATATATATATATACATATATTGTTTATATATATATATATATATATATATATATATATATATTCATATATACTCACATGCAAAAAAAATCAAACAAGTTAATATGTGCAAAAATTTGAGGTTTCATAATTTTTATTAATTTTTAGTAAAATTTTCATAATTTCAATCAAACTGTAGAGAAAGTGACTTTTTTCAACCTACATATCCAGTAGTAGGGGAGGTAGTGCTGCATTTGAACGAGTCATTTCATACTGACTGAAAATCATAATAATAATAGTTGCCCCTTTAAACATAACAAATCTGAGCGTCAGTGGAGTAGCTGACGCTCAGATTTCTTATGTTTAAAGGCGGTGGAGCTAGAGGTTACGCTATGTGAAAGTTTTAAAAAAAAATATGCTACGAGTAGTTTCATGCCGTGCCAAAATTTATGGTTTTTGAGATCATTTTCAACCAAAAAATAATAATTGACTACAGCGGATTATACGTCAGTCACCAGTCACGTATGCAGCGTGATCCAGCAAGCTCCATAACTTCATTTCTATCCAAGCTATCAACTTTTTTGAAAACGATAGGTCCGACAATGATGCACATTCTATGAAAAATTCTATTCAAATACAAATACAGGATGTCCCAAAATAAGATAAAAAACTGAGTTCTGATTTTTTTTAAACATTATTACATTTTTGGATTTGCCACTGAATTGTCGATATAACAAATCCAGATTTCCTAAACTTATCTGCAATAGTTTTTGACTTATGTCAATTTATTTCTTAAAATAGCAATGTGCAAAGACCCACAGAGAAATTCATAACTTCAGAACCATTCAAGATAACTTAAGCAACTTCTTTCCAGTCGATTCTTGAGGCTTTAGCGCGTATTTTGAGGTGTCGATGTTCCATCGCCTACTACGATTTTTTTCAAATCACAAATTACAATTGACAATAACTCGATTTTTTCAAAATATATTTCATTGCATCATGCATGGCATTTTTTAAGAGCTTTTAGTCGATATAGGGTTTGTGGGGTATACTTTTTGAAGTTTGCGGGATTTGATGCAAAAAAAGAAATGTTGATGGTTTTTTCGAAAAAAAAAGGAATCCGTAGGCCGCTGTCGTAAAATTGTACACGTACTTCAAACCTTCAATAATTGTACACGTATGATTGTTAATAATGAATATCACTCGCGAAGAATTAATTAATATGGTTTATTGTATTGGTGAGGCTGACAGAAATCCTTTATTAGCAAGCAGAATCCACCATCAGAAAAATCCAGAAGCAAGAACTCCACGGGTGTCTTCATTCTAAAAGTTAGGAGATCGGTAGTGTGTCTTATACTAAATGGGAAATTGTTGGTTGTCGGATGAATGAGGAAAATGACTTGGAAGTTTTATTGATTCCACAGGAAAATCTTCACTTAGTTACTAGGGAAACTATTTCACAAAGTTGTGAAAACAGAATAATATTGAAACATAAGTTCCACCCTTATCATATGTATCTACATCAAGAATTATATGGTAAATAATGATTTTGCTAATATAGTTGTATTTAAATGTGTAACGATATATCTGTTACATTTCTTATTGATATGCTCAGAGATACAAAATAGTAAAGAGTAGCTCAAGTTATCTTATCAACTCCAATCTAAGAATCACTATTGAAAATCTTAGCGCCATCTAACGGCGAACAGTATTGGAGTTGAGAAGAAGATGAGCGAACGCGAAGCATTTGACAGGACGATCGTATTAAAAGGATGCAGCGTGCGATCCTCAGCCCCGTTAGCGATCTATCTCTGATCGAGATATCGTGTGTTCTGAAGCTTGTCAGCCATTGATTAAAGAAATAGAATTTGGTCATGTTGAAATAACTAATTAATTCTTCTGCGAAGGTGATTTCAAAGCAGTGGGCGTTAGTGTGATATTGAGGTATGTAGAAGTATTTTTGACCAAATGACATATAACCCATCTTGAAATATTTTCTAACGAAGACGTAGGTTATTTCTTCATGAAGTCCCGGTAATCTGAATCCATCAATATACGTTGCTCAGTAAACAGCGATTAGATTTATTTAGGTCGAGCAGATAATTGATACCAGTGCAGTATCATATTTATTTTTCAAATGAGTTCAGGTGGAATCATAAATATCACATGTAATATATCGAATTGAATCAAGATATCGGTGTTCAGTCTCATCTGTTTTGATTGCTCTCTCTGACAAGTGTTCATTGGGGTTTAAAGAGGGTTTCCCAAATATTATGGTATCACTTACACTGTATTTGGATATATTTTTGGTGTCAATCACAAGAAGTATGTGATATAGTTGAGTAATATATATTTTTCATGGTCTTGGGGATGTATTTTTGAATAATTTCTGATTTGGTGATAATTATTACAGAGCTGAGAGTGATTTTTTGCTTTCTACCTAGGTGAAGCGATCATATATATATATATATATATATATATATATATATATATATATATATATATATATATATATATATATATATATATATATATATATATATATATGTATATATTTGATCCTTGAAATTTGGAATATTTTTTGATCTTATAGGAAACTTCATGAAGAAGTATTTGACGATAGGTCAAAGATAATTTTGATGCACTTTCTCTGAATATCATTGGAATTGAAGTCATTTTCGTATATCAAATTCTTCAAACTTAATTGTGCTGAATTCTGATTTTCATTCTTTGTAAAATATAGTCTTGACTGGTCAAGATCAGAACAACTTTTCTTTTTTTATAGAGCTAAGATCAATTTTGTCTAAATCAAAATTTAATCTTGAATCTTCAATTTCAGTATTGAATATTAATGAGAAATCTCAGCACAAGCTGATTTGTATGTTCAAATAATTTTAGGCAATAATCTCTTGATGAGATTACACTCATCTGTAACAACTGTGCGTTGAAGAGTGCATTGAGAAATTCCAAATTTCAAGAAGTTGAATGTTTTAGTAAAAACAAATTCTGACACAAACAATATTGTTTTTCATGTTGTATTGCTGAGAACAATCATTAGCTTATCATTGGGATGTCATCAAAAATGTTAAGCAAACACACAGATATATTGACTTAATATGACGGAAAATTTGGTCACATAAAACCAAGATATATATCAAGTCAATACAAAAGTTGAAGACACTTTGTGATGTTTATGAACCGTATTTTGTCCTTATTAGTTCATTTCACTCAAAAACATGCTTCTAGTTTTTCAAAAATTAGTATTATTTCTACTTTTTAGTATTAATCAATTTTTACCATAACATCCCATTGAGATTTGGTTTTTATTTGGAAATGTTCCTATAAAAAATATATGAAATAACCAAATTCCGTATTCTATAATATTCAACCGCATATCTCCTTCTCCTTGTATTTTTAAAAGAGGAATTGAAAAAACAAAATATTCAGAATTGCTGAAGTTATTTTTTTTTCGGGTAGATATTATAGGTTTTAATTAGTTACAACAAAATGACATTTTACCCTCAAATGTCATTTTGATGTTACTTAAACTAATTAAAACCTGTAATATCTACCCAAAAGAAGATATTATAACCTCAGCAATTCGGAATATTTTGTTTTTCCAATTCCTCTTTCAAAATACTAGGAGATATAGAGGGGAGTCAAGTTCAGATCACTGTTGAAGAAATTACATATTTTTTCACTTTACTTCTTTTCACGGCGAAAACTATTAAAATCCTTCATGGACCTTGGCCGAACTATGGATAAATTTGAGTGGAATGTCGGAACCAGCCGCAAAATGTAACTGAAGTCCCACCTTTTGTTGTTGCTCGCGAAATGCGAGTTTGTCCTCAACAATGCGAGTTTGTCCTCAACAATGATTTGTCTTCAAATTTTTTATTAGTTGCTACCATTATAATTCACCAATTTATCTAAACTTACTAAGCCTAAGAAATTCTTCGAAAAAGTTGAATTCCCAAAATCAGATAATTTTAAATGAAAATGATAATTACAATCTACATAAATGTTGTTTTATTTTAAGTGAAAAAACTCTGGCCTACTACCCCGGACTAACCCTATGGCTGACACAAATCGATGTATCCAAATAACAAAACATTAAACCGACAAAAAATGGAACTGAAAAGCAAAAAATCAAATAGGCCTTCGTAGTCTTAATAACTAAGCTCCTAAACTAATGTAAGAAACTAATTTTGAGTCGGCGCCAAACAAACAAGCAAATGAGTTGGGTAAAGCGAGACATTTTGATAATTTTTTTGAAGTAATTTAGTGATCTCCGTTGATTGTTTGTTTGGCGCCGACTCAAAATTAGTTACTTGCATTAGTTTAGGAGCTTAGTTATTAAGACTAAGAAGGTTTATTTTATTTGTTGCTTTTCAGTTCCGTTTTTCGTTGCATTTGTTGAATGGTTTTTATTTTAAATTTTTTTGTGGCTGAAATCTACTAATTACTACCTATCCAGTTTTTTATTACTTCCAAAATACTTACTCACCCACCTTACTTCAACTAATAACAGTTAAATAATATGATTATCAATTTTAATTATTTATTGTTATATAATATAAATTATTTTTGATAGTTCTGGTTAGTTTATTCCATCTCTTTGTATATAATTCCATCCTTTAATAGAATGGTATTATTGTGACGGATGTAGGAGAACAAAAATAATGGCAATAGCAATCTGTCAATGTCAACTACATATGTGTGCCAATGTTCACAAGTGAAAAATAAATCATCCCCCATTTTTCTACCCATAGGGATGAATTATTCCATCCCAAATTCAAATATGATCAACTATGAGGTATACACTATCTAATAAAAAAGAATCATCCAAATCGGACAACCCAGTACAAAGTTATGCCTTTGAGAATCGGTTAACGAACCAAAATTCAGAGGGTGAACGATTATTATCCTCCATTTTGCTACCCTTAGGGAAAGATTTTTCTTTTCAAATTCAAATGGGACCAACTTCGAAGTACACCTTATCCAATGAGAAAAGAATAATCAAAATCGAACCACTCTGTAAGAAGTTTTGCGTGGTCATACAAAAAAAAACGCGTCGACTAGAGAACCTCCTCCTTTTTGATTTCGTCGGTTAACAAAGACCAACCGCAATCCTGAATTAGTACCTATTTTTTTTTCAAGTTACACGGTTTTATTGCAAAGAACCATAATAATAATGCAGATAATATACTAAAAGCTAAAAGATAATTAGGTAGGTACCAGTTATCACAACACTCTCCCCATCAATATAGGGCATTGATCAGACTGAAATAAAATCGTGGGGCGCGTCGAATTTCTTTTATCAAGAGTCAACCGCTCCTATCATTAAAAGGTTTGGATGCATCCTCTCAATAGACAACATATGCAAAATGTGTGTAAAAGTAAATCCGTCACTATCATCGTGCGACATCACAGAACGATCCTTTACATATTTACTCAGATTACGCTACGCCCCACGATTTTATTGTAGACTGATCAATGCCCTTTATTGATGAGGAGGGGGCTGTGATGACTGGTACCTGGTACCTACCTAACTATTTTTTAGCTTTTAGTACATTATTATGTTTCTTTGCAATAAAACCTGTTTTCTAACTTATTTTATTTACCATTTTGTTCCCACGAGTGAAGGCGCCCATAGACGATGAGATCGGTATTGCTACATGTTGGAATATACCGTGGTAGCCATACAAATTTCATCGTGTGTGTGGTTGTATCAATATCACGGTATCAGTCTCAATCACTGTCGTGAAACGGCGATACCACGTGCTTGGAATGATGTTTTACGATTCCGTCTCATCGTGTGTGGAGACGTTGATACTTGATAATACAAATATCATATACTTGTATCGCGACACGTAGCGATACTCTCATCGTCTGTGGGGGCCTTAATGGACATTATAGCGGTCGACCCACTTCCCCCCCTCCCCCCAGAGGTCCAATAGAGGGACAAGGCTTTTATACATCAAGATGTGCCCAAGTCTTGAGGAGAAAACGATAACGACATATAATTTTTTTTATCCACCCGAATGCCATCCTCGGCGAGCTTTAACCAAATACTCATTGAGAATTTCTCGTCTGTAAGCCATACATTTGTAAATATAGACAAATTTGATAATCTCCTAAAAGAAAAGCAATTCGAATTTTCACCTATATACAGTAAAGAAATGAATATGTATATCCTATGCTTGTAAAGATCTCCATCTAGCGATGTAAATGTATTTTTAACTAGGCTAGAACTGCTTATGAACCAACTGTCCGTAAAAGCTTCCATTATCATAACTGGTGATTTCAACATCAATTTTGATGAACCCTCAGTAAATACTTTGTCGCTAAAAAATATATTATTGTCCTTTGGCTTGGTTATGCACGTGGAAAATGCAACTCGCCACTCTAGTCACTCGGCGACAAAAATTGATTATGTTTGTAGCAAAATGCAAGAGAAATGCAGTTCCTGCCTTGTTATCAGTGCAGGTCTATCTGATCATGAAGCAGTTCCAAGCATATTTGACATCTGTATTACTCAACAAAAAGATTTTAAGTATGGGCGGTTACACAGCGAAGCAAATTTTGATAAATTAAGAGAAGCGGCATGTCTCTCCGAGTGGAATAACATTCTAAATTCAGAGAAACCTTTTGAACATTTTCATGAACTTCTTGTAACACTATTTAATGAATCCTTCCCTGTACAAAACAAAACAAAACATTGGCTTACTGTGGGAATTAGAACATCATCAAAAAATTTAAGATGCCTGCATATTATAAGGAAATATACTAATGTAATTTTTTTCCATACATACTTCACTAAATATCGAAGGATCTACAGGACACTTATCAAAGCCGCTAAGGAAAGCTACTACAAGAATAAAATTGATAGATCAGATAATAAATCCAAAACCCGCTGGAGTATAACAAATAATCTGAGAGGAAAAAACCACATAAATGAACTAGAGACCACTATAATACCAAAGGAACTAAATAATTACTTTTGCACTGCTGCTAGTATGGTAACATAGGACTTATCAAAAAATATTGACCCCTTGGAACATTTTGGCAACTTCACCATTTCTCAGTCAATCTTATTTTATGATACAGATATTGTTGAACTAAAAAAAGTACTGTTGTCAATTAAAAATAAAAATACGCATGGAATTGATGAGATTTCTATAAGTGTACTTGAGAACCTGCCAGAAGACGCTCTTCATACATTAATTATCCTAATTAATGTCATTTCAGAGAGGTGTATTCCCAGACTTCCTAAAAACAGCTATTGTGATTCCCTTACATAAAGGTGGCGCGCAAGATACGCCAGCAAATTTCCGGCCGATTTCTCTAATACCCGCTCTGGCAAAAGTAATTGAAAAAATCGTAAAAATCAAAATGTCAACTCCGGAGAGGCTGCGGCAGCCGTGTTCTGCGACTTCTCCAATTTGACTGCGTCGACCATCGAATACTATTGGCTAAGCTTCACCGCTATGGATTCAGAGGAGTAGTAAATAAATGGATTGAATCATACCTAACAAACCGCACACACCTTTAAAACCTCAACCATTTCTGATGAAGCACCGGTTAATTGTGGTGTACCACAAGGGTCCATACTTGGCCCTACCCTTTTTTTGCTGTACATCAACGATCTGATGAGAATATATATATATATATATATATATATATATATATATATATATATATATATATATATATATATATATATATATCGGGCAAATTTACAATTTTCGCTGATGACACCACAATATTATGGCATGACAAAAATAAAATTGACCTGGAAAGGAAAATCAACTGCGTCATGAGCAAAGTAAAAAGTTGGTGTGACTCTAACCTTCTTGCCCTTAACTTAAAAAAACCAACATGCTATACTTTAAGTGCGATCTTGGTAATGTCGAACTAGAAAATGGTTAGATAGAGAGCCGTAACACAAAGTTTCTAGGGGTGATCATCAACAATAATCTTAAATTTGAAGAGCATACAAGTAACCTAAACAAAAACTGGCCTCTGGCTGTTTTGCTGTAAGAAGGGTGTCGTATGAACTAGGGTCTTTAGCAGCAAAAACAGTATACCACGCATTGATTGAGTCCCATCTAAGATACGGCACACCGTTTTGGGGTGTTTGCAATAATAATATCATGCAAAACATCTTGACTTCACAAAAAAGAGCAATTAGATATATTTCTAAAGCAAAGGCACGGGATTCTTGCAAACGACTTTTTGTCCTACATAAGTTGCATACTGTTATTGCCATTTTCATTGCGGAGACAGTTTGTCTAATCAAAAACACATAAATAAATTCAGTATGGTTAACCGTTATCCTACACGCAAGGAAAACAGTATCAACTTACACAGCGCAAACTCAACTTTAGTAAAGGACTCCATTATTTACAATTGCTGCAAGATGTACAATCACTTACCTGATTACGTTAGAGAGATTCACACCGTGGATAAATTTAAAAAGGCTATTTACTTCTTGCCATGTAGCCGACCCTACTATACCTTGGAAGAATTTTATGCTGATTCCTTTTAATTCATTTTAATTTACTATATTTGTACTGCCTTGGATAACATCAATTAGCATATATGACAAAAAAAACTATTATTTTATTTTTACATATTTTACATGTTTTACTATTGTATTTGTTTATTTATCTCCTATATGTAATTGACATAGTTGTAGCTCATTACATTTTTAATAACATAAGTTAGTGCTTTGTACACAAGAATGTACGTTCTTCATGACAATAAAGTATATTGATTGATATTGACCTCAATTTGGGTGCGTACCGCTAACTACGTTTCATTTTTAGTCACACTAACGCCACACAGTCCTCGACTCGATTCGAAATCTTGACTTTGGTGGGGGATTCATGCTTGAATCACAATTCCAAGTTGACAAAGTGCTTTGTTTTTATTAGATACCTAGATTTCAGTTTTAATGTATAAACTCTCTAAACTCTAGGATCCGCCATTTTGTTTCGGACGCCATCTTGGATTTGGAGTTTTTCCATGGTATACTGTATTCTACTAGTCAAGCCCTTTCATTTGATATCCAAATTAAGGGGGTTGTCAAAAAATATGTAATCCGCCATTTTGTGCCGGTGGCCATCTTGGATTTACAATGATACTGAATACACATAATTGTATTGTCATCAGAACTAAAGGTGAGTACCATATTTCAGATCAATCGGTTAACAGAGAAGGGGTAAAATTTCAATTACTAGATTTGACCCACACAAGACATAAACAAGGCAAGCTAAATAAATAAATAAAAAGCTACTGGAAGTGCAAAATTCTCGATTTATCTGAAATGAAAGCCTTGAGGTTAACCTTTTCATGCTTAGATTCTGCAGCTGATTCAATGAGTTGTTTGTATATTGAATCGACAATGGGATCTCGAATTCTCAGGAAGAGTCTCTTCCATTTGAGAGATCCAGTTCTGTTCACATTACAAATGATTGATATCGGATATTTCAAGAATTGTAAGAAGCGAGGGAAGCTGACAGTGAAAGGAAAGAAGCCAGTTGAATGCCTAAGCCATCGGAGTTCATGGGAAGAGTCCATTGAATTTATTGTTAGTGATATATTCTGAAGAATTACATTAATATCAAATTACTTGTGTTCTTTTCGACAATGCCGGACTACATCTGACTATATAAGAGTCTAGGAATTGACGAAATTTATTTCAAGACCAATTTTCTTCGACTTGTCAATGATTCTTTGGATTTCTTGATAAAAAATGTCAGTATTTTCACCTCCACAACCGGATCTCATTAATACAACATATTGTAAATGTTGTGACGCCCTGGATCAAGCAGGTTGTTTTAACGTAAAAATTGTAATGCTCTTGACTGAAGGAACGCGACTGTTTCCCTTCGTCCAAAACACATATTTCCGTGCAAACGCTATTAAATTGGATGGCAGGAATGCGGGGTGATTTCCGACAAAGAAGTGAAATATTGTGAATTATTTGATATGATAACACCGCCCATTAAAACGCATCATAAATAGGAACATTCCTTGTACGCTGACAACTAATAGTTCGTGAATTTAAAACCAACGGTCATAAAAGATGATGAGTGATAAATTCATATACGATGATTATCTCATTCGGCGGGATATTTAAAACACGCTGGAATGCGAGGAGAAACATCAAAGCCTCTATTGTTCCTATATGAATAGGAGCTGCTTGTAACCAGAAAGGATCAGAAGTGTTCAGTTGTTCACGAGTTGATGATGTAATATTGGAGGTGCTCTAGACTCCTCAAGTAAAAATGTTTAGTTCAGAAGTATATCAACTCCAATTGAAGTAATGAGTATTGAATTCATAAAATCATTAATAAAGTAGCCAGTTATCAAAAATGTGTCGGAAAATAGTGAAAGTCTGAATAGCAGAAAAGGTCTTCTACTACAAAGCAATATTATCTCAGTAAACTCCGCAAATAGAAACTATATTCCAAAGAAGCTAAATAATTATATTTTAAATCCTTAAACGCGTAAAAATCGGTAATCCAAAATAAAAAAACATTTAACAATAAAACGAGGTGTTCTCTATAGTAAGAAATTGCATGCATTGTTAGTTGGCCAGATATTTATATTGTAATAAAGAATCATTCAACCATTTGATTATCATAGTAGTTTGAAACTTTGGATCAACCAAAAGAAATAATGAAAGAAATAACCAAGTAACTGAAAACAGTTACGTTACTAGGCTTACTATATTTTTTACTATCAAGTTTATCTTATATTCAAACTCATTCTGATGTTCTATAAATTTTTGTTTTAAATTATACCATGTGCATTAAAGTTGTTATTTTCTTTGAAAATACATATATATATATATATATATATATATATATATATATATTATTAAATTCCTAAGTGTATTATTGTTTCTGAATTATCAGAGATCGGTGAATGTACTGTCAAATTAAGGCTCCACGCTTCATTATATACTGAGTGTGATAGCTTTCCACGCCGCTCTGGGAGGTTGTCCAGTTATTGGTCAATAGACCAATAACGCCCAGTATAGTTAAGACCTAGAAACTGGTATGGAAAATTTTCGCACCCTATATTGATAATTCTGTCTTGAAAAATGTGGATTTTTCTACTGAATTTCAATTACAGAAAAAAGATCACCATAGCAACCTTGTTTATAGTGACTTTAATTGAATCTGCTATGTACTCCCGTGGATGCTCGGATTCGGAAACACATGAAAGTGCAGAGTTAAAGTTCTTGATAATCTTTTTCAAAACTGTGGGAAGAGATTCCCTATGATTTTTCTTCGATGTTGAGAAATTGATGTATTCATGGCCTCTTACAGCACCTGTTCTGGAAGCTTTTGGAATTCTTATAATTAAAAAGGTTCGTTGTTTCAAACTAGCAGGCCGAGCATTAGTAGAGCTTCAGTTGAATTTAGATGCAGTGATCTTTTTTCCTGTGACATGGTGGAGACCTCTTTGGAGAATGAACTGGAACAGATGAGTGGTGAATTTAAGTCATAAGGATTTGGAACCTTTACAGGTTTTGAATTTTCTGTTGCGAGGTTTGCAAAATGTTGTACTCAACTTTTTTCAAAGAAACATCTGCAACAAATTTAATTTGGAATAATTAAATATATTTGAAATGCTTGACATAATCAAGGAATTTTGTTCCAAATCAGAAACTTTCATTCTTCGAGCCGCTGTGTATATTTATTTATTTATTTATTTATTCAATCATACATCCAGCAGGCTAATGCCCATTTACAGGTGTATATAATTATAAAAAAATTGTTTATTGTAGTATTGCAACATAAAATATAATATATATTATAATTAAGGTAATGTGAATAAATAACCCTGATATTACATGACTAATTCTGCAAGACACTAGAAAGTTGAAATTTAAATTCAGATAAAGATAGAAAAAAGATTACGATACACTGCAAGTTATTATAACAACGACACATGGTTGTGAGGGGACAATGAAAATGATATTGAGAGTTTGGTACAGCTATGCGAAATGTTATATTAGATCGAGGTACATTGAAATCAATCAGAGAAAGTAAGGAGGACGAGTCAATATGATTGTGAATGATTTCATATATAAAAGTTAGATCGAATATCTCACATTGTTTTTCTAAGCGAGACCAAATTGAATTCATTCAGTAATAAGTCATAGCCATAGTGTCTTTGAGGATAAATGCCATGTTTCTTATAAAACGCAAATTTTTTAAATTTTTTTTGCACATTTTCGATTGCTTTAATATATTTTGAATGGCAGGGATTCCACACTACGCTGCAATAATTCAACTTGCTCTTACATGAGGAAACGTAGACACAGCGCAAAGCATCAAATGATTTGAATTCCCTACAAGAATATAGTTCACTCTCACCTATATTATCAATTTTTTCTTGATGTTTTCCTTGCAGAAACCGGATTGTGCCGGACTTCACCGTTTTTCGATTCCACTTCGCCTCGTAAGAAATCTAATAAATATGACAAATTATCAGAAGCAGAATTAGTTTCATCAATGTTCCCCGTTTCTTTTTGATTGAAATTGATTATGTTTCCATTTGTACAGCGATATCTTTACCGCGCTATTAAGGAATCATTTGGTATTGCAGATTCTACCAAAAATATTGCCCTAGTGCTTTTAATGCCTTCACTTGTGTTTCTAGTTTATCATAGAGATTGGAAAGTAACATACATATGTATTTAGATGCCTGAAAACCTTAATGTATTCACTGATTTGATTTTGTTTGGAATTTGTGGGGGACAACAAATGAATCTAGTTGAATGACGCTTGGTACTTCATCAGTAGATGGCGCGCCTAAAATGTTTGTGTCCATGCTAAATGTCAAACTTCAAACGTATGAAATTATATCATTTTCTGTAAACACTGCATATTTCTGTGCATAAATTGTAATTTGAAAAATTCGCATATTGATCGTTTATTGGAGTTCTCAGTTTAAATTTAATTGGATTGTTAGTTTTGCCTGGTATTTAAGTTGTGTTTAAGGAATTGATAGATTTTTCAGTGGTGTATGTAGAAATACTTTTTGTGAAATGGGTTTCTTTTGCATATTTTGTGGACATTCTAAAGCTACAGATCCGAATATTCATCTACAATTAGTACCAAAGGTAAGTAGGTGCAGCTAGTTACAGTAAAAGCTCGTACAAACTCATCCGAATAAATGGATTTTTTTGCGATTTATAAATTGAAAAAGACCGCCGGATGAACGTTCCATATTCATACGACAAATTGCAATTGATTATGAATCATAACATATGCAATTTTTCAATATTTGATGTTGACGTTTGTATTTTAAAAGTAGAAAGTGAGATGTCTAAAACCCTGGTGCTTGCACTTATACCTGAAAAAGTTTGGGATCAACTTGGCGACACTTGGCCTACTTTATAATAGAGATCATTAGCATTTTAGATGTCGCCAATTCCATTTTAGTTTTGATTCAGTAAACAGACAGGGTATATTTATTTCCTCAGCTTTCTTTTTGAGGCCAACTGTTGGCGAGTTCCAATTCTATCTTTGCTATTGGTTGAAAAGAGACATCTGTCAAACTTCACCAATAGCAAAGCTAGAATTAGACGCCTCCAAACCTTGCACAAAGAACACACCCTATTGTTGTTTTCCGTGTCATTTGAGAGGATAACTTATTGTGTGTGTGTGCTTATGTTTATATTAGTGAGTACTTATTTGGGTTCGCTTTAATGTGTAACCACATTTATATTATTGTGGTGCAACTAGAATATTTCGAAATCATTTCACGATAAAATATAGTTCTTTTAACAGGCGGTCGGTTGGAAATGGAATTGTCAGGAAATTTTGAATTCAATGCATACAATATGATGGACTATGAATTCGTCAAGATTTGTTCTTGCCTTTGGTACTGAATACAGGTGTATATTCGAATCTGTGGCTTTAGAATGTTCACACAAAATGCAAAAGGGGCCCATTTTATAAAAAGTATCCTTACACATTACACTAATTAAAAATTAACACTTTCTTACGCACTAATAAACGACGTAACTTTGGAAAGAACGAACTGAAAAATGAGATAGGCAAGATTCTAAATTAACGGAAAGGAAAAACACACCGACAAAATAGAAAATAATTTCATATAAGATACTGCAGATGTCAAAAATTAAGTTTCGACATTAGGCGAGGATATAACCAAACATTTTTGGAAGGCGCCATCTACCACAGAGATGACAAAGAGAAGCTCTATTGAAGTAACAGGTGGTGCCCCTTCGAGAATCTAAACAATATCGAATCAGTCCAAGCACCATGGTTTTTAGGCATCTTAGTGGAAAGCTGAATACACTTGTGTAGAATTAAATGAGAGATTTTTTGTATATTTTCATAAAATTTGGCAAGCGCTTTCGACTTTCGTCATCTTCAATGCTTCCTGAAAATAAATACTCTAGTTGACTGATGTGAAAATTTCAACTTCATTTCATAAAGTCTTTCACATCAGTCAACTAGAGTAGTTACTTTCAGGAAGCACTAAAATGACGAATGTCGAAAGCGCTTCGTAAATTTTATGAAAATATACACATTATACAAAAAATCTCTCATCTAGTTTGTATTTTATTTTTATTTTAAAATATTCCAATCACTCAAACATAGATTCGGAAGAAGAACAGGTGATTTAACAAACAGCACTGAGCGAAATCACAGAACGGATCAGACACAGTCAGAAACACACCCTGTGTGATCTGTAATTGCAGTTTACTGAATTGTAACAAGAAACGACGTCGGCGCCATCTGAAACTCAACATAACTCTCTTTATCAAGTGGACTGGTGTCCCCCAGTTTGTCCCAATCTCTAACAGATATAAGTAAATCTTATTATGTATGCCATTGCCTATTTGAGGACTAATAATTCTTTCCCCTAGAGCTCGATAAGGAATTAATCTTTTGCAAACATAGCATTCACCTGTTCAAGAGCCAACATGTAATTGGCTCCCAATAGAGGAAAACGACTAGATCTCTCGTAACTGAATCCACCTATGTTGCCTTCCATAGGTACTGGAATCTGTCCCCGGAATCGATTTCTCTAGCATCGCGGATTTTTCGGAACTGTCATCAAAATCTGATCCAATTCTCTACATTCCCGTCAAATTTAATGAGTTCAATTTCTTTCCTTTGTTTCTCCAGACCTAGATCTTCTCCAGATGTCTTCTTCGTATTTGGATCCTCATGAAGTGTTTTCTGATTATTTCTCGTTCTAATAGATTTCCATTGTCACGATCGCCAAATGTTGGTTCTACATTCATTTAATATTTCAAAAATCTCGGCTTGAAATAAAATAAAATTATTTTCTATTGTGACATCCAATACATGATAGATACTACTATTACAATAGATAGATACTAGATACATGAATATATGAATTAAAATAGTATTCAAGGGAAGTTTTTAATATAAATATATTTTAATAAATCATTCCCATCAATATACTGGAAATTTCTAGAATCTTTTTTTTGTCTGAGGCAGTTAGTTAGTCAGGACTTCGCTGAATATTGACATATATGTGTTCTGCACTTTACTTTATTACGAAAAAACTTACTTCAATAGAGGCACATTCTGTTTTTTCTGACCAACCTTGAGAAACCGACTATCGATCTCCAATATGAGATATAGAATTTTAAAGTCTTTCGCAGTTATTGGTCAAAATTATTGTTTGCAAGTTTCTTAACGATATATGATTGGTATGTATGACATAGATATACCGGGTGACATAGGATATGGGGCCACCCCTCTAACTTCTGCATTCGTGAACGGATTTTTCTGAAATTTGGTACAGTTATATAAGCAACCATTTCGGATTTGATCACATTACAATCCAATATGGCGGATTTCCGGTATTTCTGGAAATGCCAGCAATTTTGTTTTTTCAAATGGAACACCCTGTATATTTTTACATATTCAAGATCAACTGGTCAAAACAAGTCCAAACCTTATGTCAAATGTAATTATTTTGAAACAATCAAAATTGAAATTATTTTTTTTTATTTTACCTCCTGGATAAATGAGATTTAGTCAAGGCTATTCACAATGAGTCGCACATAACAAAGAAACCTATTTTTTTCTGAAAAATTATTTTTGTGTCACTTTTTTTTTTAAATGTAACCCCTATGGACCACTTATATCTTTCTAGAACATACAGTCAGGAAAAAAATTACATATCATTTGTTTTATTCGGTGCAGTAACAAATTGTATACATTCAAAAATCTACAACTAGTTCATGAGTTTCCTTGCAGTTCGAATAATTTTTCAACTTAGTAAGCTGCGGGAAACAACATTTCTGAGTATTGTCAACTAATTGTGTTTCGATGTCATCTCTCATCTCAATTGGGCATTGATAAATCATCGAAACAATAACAAAATAAATACCACTTTCTCACTGCATACGATGTGAACGTTCAAATAAAAATGTTCTTCATCCAAATTAAACAAATAATATCTAGCGTTTCACTAATCATTGAGTCTATCCAAATGAAACGGGTAGCTCAGCCTAGGAGTGTCAGAGAAAAATGTAGTTCTAGGAGAAAATATCCTAACCAAAGTCTAGGAAAGAAAAATGAACATGTTGAGGTCAAATGTTGTTTTCCGCGGCTTACGGCTCAGTTGAAAAATTATTCGAAGTGCGAAGAAACTCGTGAAATAGTTGTAGATTTTTTAATGTATAAAAGTATGTTACTGCACCGAAATACAAAAATTATATGTAATTTTTTTCCTTAATGTATGTTCTAGAGAGACAGGAAGGTGGCCCATAGGGGTTCCATTTGAAAAAAAATGAATTTTTGATCGAAATGTGATGAGACTGAATTGATTGACCAGTGACACAAAAAAGAATTTTTCAGGAAAAATTAAGTTTCTCTGTTATGTGCGACTCATTGTGAATTGCCTTGACCAAATCTCATTTATTCACGAGGTAAAATAAAAAACAATTTTAATTTCAATTGTTTAAAAAAAATGACATTCAACATAAGGTTTCGACTTGTTTTGACCTGTTGAACTTGATGTGGCCCGATATCCTGTGTCACCCGGTATTTGAATAAACTGAAATTCTCCCTCTCAAAAATTGCACTAGTAACCCCTTCAACACACTTACCCACTTCACACCCATATCCGCATTTCGATAACTAAGTTATAATCATCAGTAGGTAAACTACGCTAAATAAATTGTTACATGTTCTTACAATATATACCTGGTGTTTCTAATTGGGTTATTGTAGACTTATTACTGTTCTCAAATCTCTAATGGGATCGTGATGGTTCTATGGGGATTAAAGTAAACAAGGTAGAATACATCGGCCCATTATCCTCATTAAGTAATTTTTTTTCATGGGTTTGGTGGATAACTATATTCTCTGAGTCGGGAATTTATGAAATTGTTCATTACGGTCAGACAAAACGTCAAGATTCTAAAAGGTTCCACAAACATTTGTCCCATGCTACCTTCTGAAGGGAGAATAAGTCAAGTGTAGCGGACCATATGATCGTATCTGGTCACAAAACTAATATTCATAATTTGAAAATGATCAAATCTGTCAACGACACTAGAAAATTAGATTGCCTGAAGAGTAAAGTTATCCACAAAAACAATAATATCCACAAAAACAATAATAAAAATTTACTCAATGAGGATAATGGACCGATGTATTTTACTTTGTTTACTTCAATCCCCATAGAACCATCAAGATCCCATTAGCGACTTGAGGAACAGAAATAAGTATAAAATAGCCCAATTAGAAACACCAGGTATATATTGTAAGAACATGTAACAATCTATTTAGTGTAGTTTTCCTCACTGATGATGATAACTTAGTTATTGAAATACGCATATTGGTGAAGGGGTTACTTGTAATCCCCATAGAACCATCAAGATCCCATTAGCGACTTGAGGAACAGAAATAAGTATAAAATAGCCCAATTAGAAACACCAGGTATATATTGTAAGAACATGTAACAATCTATTTAGTGTAGTTTTCCTCACTGATGATGATAACTTAGTTATTGAAATACGCATATTGGTGAAGGGGTTACTTGTACAATTTTTTATCGTGTGACACCACAGTCTTCATAAACATCTCCCATCTAATTTAAGGATTATTCCATTATTAGGAATCCTCTGGGAGATTGGTATCCCATATTTTCACTTCCATTGGTATGCCAGCGTCCGACTGAACCATTATACTTCCCGGGGAAAATTTCACTGGGTCGGGAGTTCTAGCACTTCTCTTAAATTCAAACTTTGAAAGAACATGAGCCAAAGCCAATTGCGCACTCAAAAGGCCAAATATCTTCGCTAAAAACCAACATTAATCAATTTCATAACAGGAAAATGGCCTTCGAAAATTATGTAAATGAGATGGTGAAATAAGTAAGTAGGAAAAATCAAAGAGATGTGTAACTTTAATCGTCATGCTGTGATGATGAACATATTCAGCATATTTGTCAGTTTTTTGTATATAAATTGTGGTCCTCTATTCCTGTAGAACCTCCGCCAGGGATATTTTTTTTAGAACTGGAAAAGTGGTAATTTCGCCGAGCGGTCGCAAAGTCTTGCAGTAGCTACCGCTCTGGGTGTTGATTGTTTAATCACCATCCTTATAATTATTCTTATCATTCCCGCTACAAAGAATAGTCTACTGCGGAGTCCGCATCTGTCGAAATGACGGTATTTGCTTTGATGTTTTTTGGTGAAGTTGTGTTACTAGTTTTTTTCATTACAGGGTGTTTCATAATTGAATGATTGAATGATGATCCTAAAGGGACCTATTTTAGAAGCGTATACGAGCCCCATCGGCAAACTTATCATTTCTCTCCTCAACTCAGCACAAATAATTTACTGAACTCAATAAAATTAACTCCGGAAATGATCTTGCTAAGATGAACTCTTTAGATGTAAACAAGGGAGCCGGAATAGATGGCTATCCCTCATATTTTGTTAAATACTGTGCTCCCAGTTTATGCTACCCACTCTGTATTATTTTCAATAAATCCATGCAGTCTGGTATCTTCCCAGATGCCTGGAAAACTGCTCTTTTAGTTCCAATATACAAAAACTCCGGCACCAAAAACTCAGTAAAAAATTATCGCGGTATCTCCAAACTATCCATATTCAGCAAATTATTTGAAAGCATCATCTACGACATTATGTTTCACAGTCTTGAATCATCGATTTTAGAATGCCAACACGGATTTTTCTCCAAACGAGGGATCGAAACAAACTTGGTTATATATTCCGAATACATCTCGAATGCCTTAATCAATCGAGCGCAGGTTGATTCACTGTTTACTGATTTCAGCAAAGCGTTCGATAAAGTCGATCACAACCTCCTTATATCGAAACTTCCTGGAATTGGTATACAGGGTAATCTCCTGAGATGGCTATCGTCATATCTTTATAATCGCAGTCAACTTGTGAATATAAATGGATATAGTTCTGCCTCTTCTGTGGTAACATCGGGAGTCCCTCAGGGTTCACATCTGGGTTCTTTATTATTTTCAGTGTTTATTAATGATCTAAACAGCTGTTTCAAACATACACAGGTACTGTTATATGCTGACGACTTGAAGATATTCAGAAAAGTGTTGACAATAAGGGACTGCTCAAAGATTCAGGAAGATCTAAATAGGTTCACTGAATTTTGTTACCGGAACAAAATGAAACTCAATGTCAGTAAATGTGCGAGTATATCTTTCAGTAAAAGCATTATTCCTATAGAATTCCAATATTTACTGGACGACAGTATAGTCAAAAGAACGGACCGAATCAGGGATCTTGGTGTATACTTCGATACAAAAATGACCTTCAACCCACATTTTGAGTACCTAATTAATTCTTGCAATAGAGCTTTGGAATTTTTTTGTAGAACATGCAAAGATAATGAGGCAGCCATCAAATCTATTTATTATGCTTTTGTTCACAGCAAATTAAATTTTGCCAGTGTAGTATGGAACCCACATTATAATGTTCATAAATTACGATTAGAAAGACTTCAGAATAGATTTGTAAGGTTTCTCCACTTCAAAATTACAAAGGTTTATATAACTGTTGGCATTAGTGAAATTCGTTCTCTTTATAATATACAGCTGCTAGAACAACGACGGATAATCACGGATTTACTCTTTATGTACAAAATCATAAATAATTGTTATGATTCTCCTAATTTAGTGTCTATGATTTTTTATCATGTGCCTCAAAGATACACTAGAAATAGACAATTACTTACCAGCCCCAGTTACAACACGAATTTGGGAAAAAATTCTCCAATCACCAGAATGTGTTACTGTTTCAACAAATATTGTAGTAATCTAGATATATTCTCCATGACTTTCAATTTTTTCAAAATAACTGTAAGACATATTTTCAATTCATAATGTTATAATGATTACAATTTAGATTACTCCTGTACCTCTTAGACTACCGAAATATTTATTGTTATTATTTTTATTAGTGGATGCTTGTATGGGTTTCACCTGTTTGTATCCCAAACTTGAAATAAATAAATAAATAATCCTTGGATGATTTAAGGGAAAATTATTCATATGAACATAGGTTCTTCCCCAATATATCTTAAACCGCCTTGGCTTTTTTATTCAATTTCGGTAGGTACATGCAAAGTACGCATAAAAATACGTTTTTTCCATGATGAAGGATTTCCTAATTTTCATCAGTGGGGTCCCTGTTCACATGCCCTGCCATATTTTTGATCAAAATAATGATACGCCACTGTCTTTTTGTAATTATCCTCTATCTTCTTATAAAAATGGTCTCTTGCCTTTTTTTCGTCCGGCGTAAGATTTTTGAGTCAGAAAATAAAATGCATTAATTTGCTTGTCCATTTGCAAAATCAGGCGTTGAAGAGTTGTAGGATTATCTTGTGGGCTAGAAACATCTAGAATGCATTTCGTTGTTTTCAACATAAACAATTTTGACACTTCTTCAGCTAGATACGTGATATTATTCACGTTATAAAAACTTGTTTATTAAAAAAAAAACATGGTAAATTTTACAATTACCGAATTAGCAGACATGCATTACTTGTATGGGCTTGCTGACTGGAACGCATATGAAGCCAGGCGACTGTATCAAGAGCGCTCCCCAAATAGAATGGTTCCTGATGCTCGAACGATTTCAAGCACACACAGAAAGTTCTGTGAAACAGGAAGTTTTGAGCCAAATCATCACTTGAAAGGAGGACATAGGACTGCAAGAACTCCAGCAATGAGGTAGCTGTTCTAAATTCAGTTGACGAAAATTCTGAAATAAGTACGAGGCAAGTTGCCAATAATTTGAATAATGCCCATATTCTAGTATGGAGGATTTTTCATGATTATTTATTATAACCCTATCACATGCATTGAATTCAGGCTCTACTTCCTTGTTATCAGAGTTCTTTTTTATTTACAGCAAATACTGCACGTAAGTGAAAAATTTATTGATGTAATCAAAATATTGGCAAGTGCACTAGTGCATTTGGACCGTTTTTCTCGGTGTGTCCTATGGTTTGAAGTCCGGGTTTCTCCATGCTTCCCTTCATCTATCGGATAGCAGTTCTATAGATATTTATTAGATATTAATTCAGTTGTATTTTTCAATTTACAAGAGTATTTATTGTCTGGTAAACCAAACCATTCTTGCGTTTTCAGAGTTATGGCTACACTCTGTAATTTTTCTGGTCAACGTGCTTTTCGAACTATAATATTTATAAAACTGATCGCTATATTCTAAATCATATTATCCATGCATTTTATCGCTAGACAGCATGGAGTCGTTTTCCTTATCAAAAGAGGCGAGATCGTTAGCACTCGGTACCATGGCAACATGGAGTCCAACATATCAGGGATTTGGGAAGGTTTATTGGACTCTGAAGTAATAATATTTATAGATATTTCTTTGAATGCTTTATTTCAGATTACTTTTAATTTTCTTCTATCCATTACAAAACATACGTATCCTTAGATTTTAATTTTGGGTTTGGATGTATGGTTTTCTGGTTTGGATGTATGGTTTTTGGGTTTGGATGTATGGTTTTCGGGTTTGGATGTATGGTTTTCTGGTTTGGATGTATGGTTTTCGGGTTTGGATGTATGGTTTTTGGGTTTGGATTAATGGTTTTCGGGTTTGGATGTATGGTTTCCGGGTTTGGATGTATGGTTTCCGGGTTTGGATTGGTTCTTTTCCGAGTCTCCCTGTTTTCCTAATCCTCTGGAACATATAAGTGTCATAAAAAAATAATCTTTGGACAGAAATAGTATATTATTGTGTTATGAGGCGTGAACGTGACTTTTGTGTCGCGATCATTGGAATTGGACTATTCGACCGCCAATCATGCGAAAACAATATAGTACAATACATGATATGAAAATTTTGTTTAGGTTTCGTAATACAGACGTACTTCCATAACCCCCCCCCCTCCCAAGGGAACTAAAAATTTTTATTCATGGAATTGAAAACGATGTTTCTACTGAAAATAATTGATATTTATTAATATGAATAATGCATGTGGAGTAAAAATAGCTTAAAATTATGCATTATTTCGGAATCCCGGAGTACTCCATGGATTTTCCTAGAACCTTCTGATATTACTTAGAAAAAGTTATAAACTTATATTTGTGCGCTGATTGTTTATTGATTGTTTAAACAATGAAAAACAATTTTTTTAGGCAAATTTGAAATAACCCAATCTTTCAACAGCCGCCATTTTGAAACCACTGGACTATATTCGAAATCAGTCGAGGTATTGATGAGAAGTATTTTTGTGCCAAATTTTGTTTCATTCGGTTGAAAAATGTGGGCTCCACTTACAAGTTTCGTATATATATATATATATATATATATATATATAAAGCATCAAATTATAGATAGTGACACCTATAATATGTGCGGTAAAGCTTTAGACCTAATGTCGTGGAATTTTTTTATATTTTCAAATTATTCAATATTTTAAGCTCTGTAATTTTCAAGATGTTTTTTTTTTCAACTTGCACTCTTTTTTGTTTGTAATTTTGAGAGAGATCTGTGAAAATGTTTATCTTGAAAACAAAAAAATCAAATTCTACTTTGATGTAATTTCATACACCTACTATTCCTATATATATATATATATATATATATATATATATATATATATATATATATATTATATATTCACGTTTAAAAACATGATTTCTCGTTAGCTGCATTTTTCTTCTTTCTGTTAAATTTCTGTCTTACATTTCCGCATGTTAGCAAAAAAAATCTGCAGCTTACAATTTTTACTTTAAAGGAAAATTTCATATAACTTTTTGATGTACAATTTTCCATTTTTGCCAGTGGCACCATTAGTTAATAATTTTTTTCAATATTCAATATACCATGTAATTTGGCAACTTATTTATTAAATCATTATTTAAGCACACACTTTACGGTTCGTACCTTTCTATATGTTGTTCCCAACATCACCATTAATACACATTAAAAAGTTATCACCATCCCCCAACTTCTAAAAGCTAAAATCTAATATTACTCCACTAGTATACGTACAGCGTCAGGGGTGAGCACTAAACTTACCGATCAACTGTTCTATCTATCTCTAACATTCAAATATATCGTATTTCGATCCAATATGAAGTACATCAAAAGATGACCTCTCTATTATATTTCTATTTTAAACCAGAATTTCAAGCAGGAACTCATTTATAAAAATGGACGTTGCGTCAATTCACTAAAAAAACGTAATATTCAGAATTTGATACAATTTACATTTATATTAACAAAGAAAAAAAATATTTCAAACTAAGTATACTTTGTTTGAGGTCGTTATATGTTGGTTAGGTGAGCTTATTTTTTTTGTATAAACGTTATCAAAGTTTAGTTAACAACAAATTTCACGAATTTTGGAGTATTTTTTTATTTATTGGTTTTTGGTAAAATTTTATTATTAATTCAATTTTTTCAATAAAACCAGCAGAACTATACATTAAAAAATTTTTGTGATTTGAGATTGTTATGAAAATTATTAATCCCAATTTGCAAACTACTCTGAACACGGCAACCCGGCAAAATATTTATTTCTATATTGCACTGAAAATTGCAAACATTCTACAAATCTAGACAAGTATTGAACACAAGGTTTCTAATAATATATAGCATTTGCAAACCATTTGGACATCAGCAAAGTGAAAAATTATGAACAAAGGATATTTTTTCGAATCAATACCAACTGGAAATGTCAGACATTTTGCAAAATATTCAATTACTTGTATGTGTGAAATTGCAAATTTTTTATTGACATGCTTGCTATAAATATGAATTAATTAAAAAAAAATATTAATTCATATGTAATTCTTCAAAAAAAAATGTGGGTAGCAAATACTTCCTATATTATGTCAGATTCGTCGAAGAAAGGCACCATTGATTTTTAAATGATAATAATAATTACCGCCCTCTTGAAAATCGCAAAAAGTGGGTAACATATTTTTTCAATTTTTTTTTCTGGGTTGTCGATGACTTTTTCAAAAATTTCAGATGAAAAATTTGTTTATATATATATATATATATATATATATATATATATATATATATATATATATATATGTACATATATGAATATATATATATATATATATATATAATGTGAAATGCACAAAATTATAGATGCGACCCAAATAATGAATACTTTTCTGGATTTACAAAACGTTAATTTTCATCGCAAAACTCCATTTAATAATTCAATTCATTATGTTTAACTATTTTGCCCAGTATGTTTTGCCAAATTGGATTCATGCTGTTGGTACTATTTTATTTTCACAATACTCATCTGAAAACTTTTGTTATGATAGAGCTCCTTGCATAACTTGAATATTTCAAAACAATATTCAAATATATGGATTATCATAGCAATAAACAAATACATTGGATAGAAAAGTTGGCATTGAAAAATAAATAACTTCTGAAATGGTCAAATTACTATTACTTCAGTCACTTGGTGCTCAAAACAGGGGTTAACTGTAATATTCACTTTGCGACCTCGTATCTTTGCCACTCGCACCGCCATATTGGAAAAATGGAGCCCTAAAGAGTTTTTTGATAATATCTCATTTCCGACTCATTTTACGATGAAATAGTTATGTAATAAATTAAACTAGAGAAAATTCCTGATGATTTATGTTTCAACTTTTTTTTTGTAAAAAGGAATAGTTTTAGCGAACGAGTACCGCAAACCAACACACATCTACCTGATGGAAATTGGAGTAGACTTTGCGGCTATCGAACGCTGAAACTATTCTATTTACAAAAAAACGTTGAAACATGAATTGTAGGAATTTTAATTTATTACATAACTATTTTCATTGTAAAATGAGTCGGAAATGAGATATTGTAAAAACACTGTTTTTGGGCGCGATTTTTCCAATATGATGGTGCGAGCGGCAAAGATACGAGGCGAATATTGTGAAAATTCGAAAAGAGTACGTCGAAATCTATAAAAATACCAATTTTGAAAACTCCCGGAAAACTTTCCAGAAAAAACTACAATATGGACGGGGGTATATACCTACTACTTCTATACCGTAGCAAAAAAGTAAATTTCCGATTAACTACTGGTCATAAACAATCTTACCCTCCAGCCCTGTAGCCAATTCCACTTGAAGCTGAGTTAGACGCTTGGGTCCACATTTTACCAAGTACACATTGTTGAGGAGATCTCTTGATACGGGAATCAGATTTAAGTAAGTCTGGTTCATTCACTCCGTCGTTTTTAGAAACAACATCGGGACTGATGACCTGCCGAATATTTGTGTGTGTGTATAAAAGATGCAAAATCAGGCAGATAATGTAAATTCAATATTGAGTTACTTCATCTAGATGATGAAGAAGGTAGCCGGCAGATATTCTTGGTTTTCAGTTGGACCTACTCGTTAATAGCACCAGAATACCGCTCTACCCTAACGGGGTACAACAAAACGATAAAGAAGGCCAAGAGGGAATCTTGGAGCAATTTCTGCCAGAGTAAATTGGATATGCCCACAAGCGCAAAAATCCACAAGATCCTCTCTAGAGAACCGGAGCAAGCAGTGGATCTGATTAAATGAGCTGACGGAACTGTGACGGAATCTCGAAGGGAGACCTTGGAGCTTCTAGTTCGAAACCATTTCCCAGGCGCCATGATTCTTGATGGAGACTAGCCACTTCCACTTCAACTAGGACGACCAAGACAACCTAGTCCCTAGTCCAGAAAGCAAACGAAATCATGAAACCGGCAGCGGTAGAATAGGAGAGGATGGAATTTGTGTAATAAGTACATTGATTTAATAAATAAAAATGAAAATACCAGTACGATACAGGAACCAGCTGAAATACCGCCTAAATCATCATTCTCAAATGAAAATTGGAATCTTGTGATGAAAAAACGTCCCAAGAGACCAAAAGTAATTGGAACAAATAGCACACTCACATTGAATGGTAGAGAAGTACGAGGAGTTCCCAGATTCGTGAAGTTACATGGATATCGCGTTGATCCGTCGTTAACTAAAACGGACCTAACCCAACTAACAAAAGGCCACTTCACAGAAGCGCAATGCGAGGCACTCAAATAAAAAAATCCGGAACTTTATGCTTCCTTCAAAGTTACCATCCACGAAGAAAACTTCGAAACAGCAATGGACTCAAACAAATGGCCCCTTGGAGCCCATGTCCAGAAGTTTAGGGACCTAACTAGAAATTTCCGAGTTTGACATGGGAGGAAAAAACTCCTACGAAGTTTTCGACAAAATTACATACCAGTAATGTTACCCTTAGTAGATTTCATCTGAACATACAATGTTTATCAAATAAGGTAGACCAATTAATGCTATTTCTTGAAGAATATAAATTTTCTGTAGTCTGTTTATCTGAGTACTGGCAAACCCAGGAAAACATTGTACAAATTAACCTCAAAAATTATTCACTGTCATCTCACTTCTGTAGGCAACACGCAATTCACGGTGGTGTGTCCATATATGTGAGAACAGGAATTAAATCCAAAAATGTAGACATAAAGTCATTCTGTGATGAAGTAACTGCGGAATTCTGTGGTATTGAGTTGCCCGGCACTGGAATTATTATAATTATCGTGTACAGGTCCTGCTTGGGCAAATTTCAAAATTTTCCTCAAAGACTGGAAGAACTACTCATATTCATTGTAGCAAAATGTAATACTGTTGTAATATTGGGGGACTTCAATGTTCACTTTGAATCCAACACATCTGATGTAAATGAACTCACCCATCTTATATCATCATTCAGTCTAAATATAATAATCTCAGGTATCACAAGAATGATTTCCGGAAGCAAGCTTAGCTGCCTCGATAATATTATCATGAATCTAGAAGATATATCGTATAACTGTGAAATAGTTGAGCCATGTTTGTCGGACCTTAAAGGTCAATTCATGAATATAAAAAAGAATACCACTTTTCTTCACATACCCTGCAAAAAAAGAGTGATTACCCTTGCTGGCATAAAAAACTTGAAAAATATCTTGAAAAATACTGATTGGAATCTAGTGAATAATTTTGAACAAAAACATAGTGATATCGATACGGAGATAAACCGCTCAGCAGAGTTTATAACTTCCACGCTTAAAAGTCGTATTCCATTGAAACAGGTGCGTTCAGAGAACAAGCCCCCAGTAATCTGATTTAATACTGAATTGAAAAATATGCGTAAAACTTTAGAATGTGTTAAAACAGTTTGTGATGTTACTAAAGACAAAAATGATTATTCAGTATACAAAAATTTGAAAAATCAGTACAAATGTGTCATTGAAAGGACAAAAAGAGATGCTTACGACAATTACATAAACACTTCCGCCGATAAAATGAGGGATACATGGAAACTAATAAATTACGAGAGAAATCGTCTGAATAATAAAACAATTGACACTTCCTCACAAGCCAACGATTTCAACAGTTTTTGGAACGTAGTTCCTTATCGCGCGTTGCGAAAGAGGGCTAGACGGAATAAATTGAGACCAAAATGTGTAACGAGACTTTCGCTATGGTTTCAAGCCGTGCGGCGTGCGCGTGTTTCTCTGTCTGTCTC
This sequence comes from Gonioctena quinquepunctata, assembly GCA_018342105.1. Taxonomy (NCBI): domain Eukaryota; kingdom Metazoa; phylum Arthropoda; class Insecta; order Coleoptera; family Chrysomelidae; genus Gonioctena; species Gonioctena quinquepunctata. The sequence continues at coordinate 1,251,202 of JAFIRS010000088.1, forward strand.
TCTCTCTCTCTCTCTCTCATAGAAAGCAAGCCAGTTATTTTCCTTTCGTCTTTCTATTGAACAGTGTGGTGTCGCGACGATTATTTTTGTTGAGTGTATACAGGTTTTTTGTACATAATAAATAATAAAAAATAATAACAATAATGAATCCTGACAGTGTTTCTGCACAAGTTCCGGATATTGCTGATGAAGTTAGGTAAGTAGAGATTTTATACAGACAATAATAAATGCTTATGTATTTTTAGCAAGTACGCATTATAACCTCTCTTTACTATTGTGCTAACCAAGTCATACGCGTTATAATCTCTCCATTATTGTGTGTTCAGCAAGTGTACGCGTCATAACTTTAATAAATTTAAAAGCAAATTATATTTTAATATTACAATATCAATGCGTATGTATTTAGCAAGCCGTGCGTGTTCTAACCTATACGCTGTTGTGTTTACGAAGTCGAGAGAGTATATATATATATATATATATATATATACACACTCTGTTGTGTTTACAAAGTCCCGCGCATCTATGACGTGTACGAAAGAATAGACAGACAGAGTGCATATATATATATATATATATATATATGTGTGTGTGTGTGTGTGTGTGTGTATGTATATGTACAATTTTTTTTTGCTTTTTATTTCAATAGCGAATCAACTAAAGCATCGACTACTGAGGTACAAACTACAACATCAAGGAAAAAGACACATGCACAAAGATGAAGAGAATATCGTGAGAGAAAGAAATTACAAATACATTTATTCACTGGAAAACACAAAACAGTTTTTTATTTTTCTGTAAACCTCAAACTCTTCAATCAAAAATTGGAGTAGAGTTCAAATTTCTCTGAACGCTTTTGATTATAACTTAAAAAAAAATTATTACAATTCCTTCACTAATTAATCGAAAGGAACTTCGTTCCATCCGGGTGTCCCTTGACACCTCTCAAGTTTTTTTGGTCACAGCGGAAAAAATTATAAGAACCTTGCCTATGACAAATATTAATTTTTCAGAATGATTTGTAAGTATACCAATGACACAGGGCTCCTTTTTTCTAGAACCTGTGGCTGAGGAAGAAGTACTCGCGGCGGTGAAATCTTTGAAGGACACCAGTGCCACAGATATCTTTGGAATAAATACAAAAATATTAAAAAATGCCATAGATTTGATAGTGGTTACATTGACAAATCTACACAATACCTGTATTAGTACAGGTATTTTTCCATGAATTTTCAAACATAGTAAAGTTCTCCCAATACACAAAATTGGTGATTTAAATCTTCCAGATAATTTCAGACCTATTTCTCTTATTTCTTTTCTAGGAAAAATATTCGAGATAATTTTGGAAAATCGATTATCCATGTACTTTGAGAAATTCAAATTGCTGCATGAAAATCAGTTTGGTTTTCGGAAAAACACCTCCACCATAAAAGCTATAGCTAAGGCAGTTGAAAACATAGTAGAAGGATTTGAAGACGGCAGGAAATCTGCACTGACTCTATTTGACTTAACAAAAGCATTCGATTGCGTGAATCACGATTTGTTACTAGAAAAATTGAACCTATACGGTGTAAGAGGTATAACCTTAGCTCTTTTCGATTCATATCTTAAAGATAGAAGACAGACGGGGCTCTGTGCTGGGGCCTTTTCTATTTTTCATTTACGTAAACGACTTATTTTATCATCTAGTTGACTCAACCTGTATCATGTTCGCACCACTAACTTTCATCAAAATATAAACGAGAAAACAATAAATGAAGCTACTGAAAAAAGTGCCGAACGTTGGTTTGCAGCAAACAGTTTGAAACTCAACGCAAGCAAAACGAATCATATAACATTTTCTTCACAGGCAACAAGAACCAATGAACTCACAAAACTTTTAGGAATATTTTTAGATCCATCTCTAAATTGGTCGTTTCACATCGAGAAGCTCTGCTCTAAACTTTCAAGCTCAATTTTTATTCTGAGACAACTGAATAATGTTATAAGTTCTGACACACTGATGAATATCTATTATGCTTTTTTTCACTTGCATATTTCTTATGGGGTAATTCTATGGGGTAATGCATCTGACTCTGTCAAAGTGTTTAGGCTTACAAAAAAGCCATCCGAATTATTGCTAATGTTGCCTTCAGAGACCATTGTAAACCTTTATTCCAGAAATTCAAAGTCATGACACTACCTGCTCTTTATATTTTCCATCAAATACTAGAAATTCATAATAGAAATAATGAACTAAGTAAAAATTCAAACTTTCATGAATATAACACTCGCGGTGCTGGGCATCTCAGACCACAGAGATTTAGATTAAATAAATCTGCAAAAAACTCCCTAGATATTGCTCTCTACAATAAATTACCATCCAGTTGTAGGATTCTAGACATGCCTCACTTCAAAAAAATATTAAAAAGATTTCTTTTACAAAATGGGTTCTATTCAATTCAGGAGTATATGGACACACCTGTCAGTGATATGCGTAGTTGTAGTAATACCTGAAATAGTAGGAGTACTAGTTTATATGTATATATATATATATAATAATTTTTTTTAATACATATTAGGTGCACTAGTGGATTGATGTTGTATACATAATATGTTATTGATTTTATGTGGAGTTTAGACCTATTACAGGACCTGACAAATGTTCATTTTCCTGGACCTGCTACAAATATACATTGTATTTACGTAGTTAAAAAAAGTTATCTATCTAAAAATTAAGTTATCTTTCTATCTATACAGGATGTTCGAACTTTCAATATTTTGTTATCTGCTTGTGTTCAAAATATATTCGTAAATTTTGATTTCTAAAAATTTTAAAATTATGCCAAATGCTTGTAATGTTGAAAACATGTTTATTTCAAACATAGGTATCGATTAATATTATACAAGGTTTCAGAAAAATGGCAGAATCTTCAGAAAAACTTCAAAATAACATTGCACAGATTACTAAATACGGAATTTTTTTATTTATGAGGTTTTTTTTTTTAATTTTTATTCCCATTTCAATTCTTTGAATATTTAACGTACTTCTGAACATAACAATATATATAACTATATATATATATATATATATTGTAATTAGTTAGTTTTTAGTTTGAGGCATGACATGTAACTAAAAAAAAATTAATAAATTATATTGGATTGGTACATATGACGGCAATAATGAATTACCGATAAATTACGAATATGGAATATTTCACTCACCATTTGATCCAATTCTGAATCATTGGACTCAGCCAAGGTGGCGACAATGAACAAAAAGCATAACGCGAACCACTTCATAATAACGAATGATGTATGATGAACTATTTCATGCATTTTAATATTTTTTCCGAAATATAATTCGAATGGGTCGTATAATTTTTATGATAATTAAATTCGTTGACGCCTCCTACGAGTTCCGCCAAACAGATCGAATACTACAATTAAAAATGTTCACCGAAGCGAAAATCCAAATAAACAGAGTATTCTGGTTGTAGAACATACCACTATACTATGTGACTTGTCTTTATTTTATTTTTTTGAAGAAAAAAAACTAAATTCTAAAGAAAAAATATTTTGCCGATAATTCTCAATATTTTTCCTACCGAAAAATATATCGAAAGATTTGGAATTTCCCATACTTACTTATATTATCTCAACTCCTCGTGTGAAGAATAGTCACACTCTCGTTGTCCAAAAATGTTTCTTCATATAATATTTACATATTATAAGGGCAGCTATTGTCACCAGGGTGTATGTAGAAAAATGGATTTTTCTACACACAACACCAATTTTGATAGAGTGTTTCTATAATATAATGTAAGGCACTGATATTTTGTTTTACCATTAGTCCGTCCGACTTGGATTCATGCCCTCGGCTTAGTATGCGAAGGTCTTGCTTTTGAATAACTTCTTTATATAAAAATTAGTACTTTTTTGTCTTTTGTCTCAAGTGATAATATAATTTAATGATTGACTTTTGCCTCTCAATTAAAATACTCTGATTGAATTCAATTTCCTTTCCTCAACTTCGGTTGAGAAAATAATACACACAAATTAACTTCAATACATATATTAACAAGAAAAAAGGTGAAACTATTATACAGCTCGACGCTTGTCGAATGAACAAAATTAACAATCATGATAAAAAATTTAAACTAAAAAAAATCAATCTCCTTTAGAGAATGAAAGAACAACGAATAGTTTGAAAATATTAATATCTGTTCTGAACTAAAAGGGAGCTCATATTTCCGATATATATATATATATATATATATATATATATATATATATATATATAGTGATTTCCTATTATCGAAATATAGAACCAGTTTCTTCCCGTGGCTCTCATAGTTCATTGTTACCCGCGTAACTGACTTCCGTTTTTCCCAAATTAATAAAAATTGTGATCGTCTTCGGTTAGTCTCAAATTTAATAGACGAACTCCCAATATACCCTGTTATGTATACCCCTAATCTGGTATTAATTGTGCATGAGGTTCACCCCGTGAATCAATAGTTAAAAGCTATGCATCAAGTTAGATTTTCTGATTAAGCCAGCGACTTACCCCAGTAATTCCCATGTTTCTCCTAGTCTCGAATTTAATTCACATTTCCCTCGTAGCCGTCTGTGGACACTCCAATCAGATTTCTACTTTAAACACACTCGTCTTCCGAACTGACGATTGAAATAAAGTTTCCGACATCTACCCGCGATAGTTCCTGCCGTGAAACCATTATATATCGAATGGCGAATTTCTTCGATATAGTTTTTGGTAAAACCAAAAACTTGGGCCTATCCCGGGGGACTCACGCCCAAGGCGCGACGGAACCCGTGGCGATCAACCTCGGGGTTCGCGGAAAGACTCCCCCAGACCTGTTGATCTTTTTCCATTCTCCCAAAAAGCAAAGCGACAAATCTTCGCGACCCGTGTATATTGCCAATTCGACAGTTTGCCTGGGTGTGTTGAAACAATGAGGCTCTGTTTAATATTTCCAGACTAAACAACTGTTACAATGTTACAAATCTGTAACTGGCAAAATGAATGAACTCGTCTGCTTAGCAGAAATATATTTTTTTATGTCCGTGACCACCCATTTATGTATTTTGAAGTATGAGCTCCCTGTTTCATAATAATTCCATCCAAGAAACTGGAAAAATGAATTATGAATCAAAAATTGAAAATAACTCACCCTGGGACCAATAAAAAAAACAAAGCAATAACACCTACAGGGTGTTACAATACTTCCCCCTTCAAAAAGGAAATGTGGCTACATTTTCCAGTATTTTTTCCAAGATACAAAAATAATTATTAGCCAGGACCGGTATATTTCAAATCGAAAAAAAAAAATTGCTAGTGGCCAACGATTTGGGCCCTTCCCTTAGTACGGTCCTGTTCAATTTCTAGAGGGTCACGTTTTTTATCAATCTTAATTCTACATACAACCTACAATCTAAATTCATCCAATTTTTAATAGTTCGGACCCGTTTATTTCGGTTGAAAAAATGCCTTTCTATTTCACTATACTCCCGATTGTTCGGCGGCACTGTCACTAACGTAGCGATGAGTGATGCTGGATGGTAACTTTCAAGGCCCAAAAACAAAGTACATGTTGCCGGAACACTGGATAAGTTCGATCTGCTTACTAGCTGTAGGATCGAATCGACTGAAAGAATTTCTGGGCTTCGTAACATACATGGCTAGATTGCCTTGCTACAATCTCCTTCCAGTAGGGGCTCCCATGGTTCACTCCGTCACTTAGTGAACTCCGTTAATTCGGACCGCCTCTGCTTACTTGGTCCATACTAGGGCTTACTTTCACGTAGTCTACATGGCTTACTTAGTTCGTCCAACCTACTGTAACCCCGTCGTAACCGTATCGTATTATTGTCTGTCCTCGGAGCCGAGCTCTAGCTCATGCAAGGACCCTGTTCTATAGTTTCCACGCTTTACTTCGGTCAGGAGGACAAGTGCCTCACTCCTGGACCTATTATATATATATATATATATATATATATATATATATATATGAATGCTGTGTCAACATTTCCACTGCGGACGCGCTCTCTGCTTTGTCCATCTAGCTGCTACTCTCAATGTTCAAGGTCTGACATTCACCTTGTGATTCTTCGCACCCCCTCGAGTACTATGTCCGTTTTTGCTTTGGCCTAAATGCATACGAGAGAAAAGTTACCGTGCTGACTGCTGCTTCACCTTCCATCTCTGGAACTCCCTCGCTACTTATACCATCCCCAATAGTCTTTTCACTATTTTAACCCGAGTCACGCACTAATTATGGTTAAAAGAAGTCTTTCAAAAATCAAAATAACCAACAAAAAAAATCAGTCCATTCATAACAATTTTTTTTAAAAGTCCTTGGTTGAAATCCTTAAAATATTTCAGCATAACATATAATCAATCAATCATTAAAAACAAGGTCAATCACTATAAACAAAATATTAAACAATACCATGAATCAATGAAAAAAATCATTTCATAGCAATAAAATCCCAAACCCAAAATATCAAATAATCAGAACGAAGAAATAATAAAATACATTCAATATTCATAAATAGTTTCCAAATAAGTTTTTGCAAACATGTCGACATTATATAATAAAATTCTTGCCTATTCTAGTGCCTATCTGTGGTCCAGTCAGATAGCCAATAGAGTTTTTCAAGGAAGCTTAAAGGTGCTTCCTACCTTCGAATTCACTCATTACTTTCATCAATCAAATCAAACACAACAAAAATCACGATAGTTATCGAACTTCTCCGGTATCTTTGAGAAAAAAACTTACCAACCACCCCATATTTCAAATATGTTGCATTGAATTCAAAATAAATGCTGAACAAGCCTCGTAATGAAATTGTATTTCTTATTTTAGAATTACTCAACCCCTTCTTCAGTAACATGGTGAATTTTCCAGACGACCGTTTCCGGCCCGGTCCCGCGGCTGAAAATTCACAAAAAAAATGTCGATGTCCCATTTTGAAATATTTCTTTTAGGCCGTGGCCGTGGCCACCAACCAAAAACGGTTACTACCACGTTGGACAGGGTCTGGCTCGACCTGCCCTATCAATTCTAGATATCCAAAATTCAAATTAATAGATGTATCCCTATTATGTCTAACAACAAAAATCTCTGTTTTTCTTCGTCCATTCTACTACTAACACCCATTCGAACCCTGGCACCCGAAGCATGCATTCTTACTAATACTATTTATACATTTCCAATACAATTCCTAATCTAATCGATTACACTCCAATGATATATGTAGGACTCCAGAGTTGCGGGACTTTTACTCCGGCAGCTGGTGTCCTTCCCCCTGGTGGAAGAATTCTGCGGCCCCTCCCACAGAGCAAAACGCATAAATCGCATTCACTGACACAAATCTGACCCATAGGCTAGGTCCAACCTAGTAGGAACTATCGCCTTACTCTTGAATGCATAAAGCCCCTCGCACAACGCGACCAAATCGCCTCAGTTATAGGAACTACCGTCCTACCAACTTCTGTGGGCATGAAGCTCATCGCACAACGCGACCAAATCGCCTTGGTTGTAAGAATTACCATCCTACCAACTTCTGTTGCGGTCTCTACCTTCGAACCTCTCTCTGGTTAGCGCATTCTCAAGCCCCCTCTGCAGAGCCATAAGGGAAGAAAAAGGACAGACAAAGAAAAGAACGAGACTTCCATTTTGTGAGATTTTTACTCGCCAGTTGGAGTCCAATCAACCCTGGTAGAATTATTCTCAAGCCCCCCCTACAGAGCAAGAAAGAAAGAAGAAATAAAATAAAGAATAAGACTTCCAAGTTGTGAGACTTTTACTCACCAGCTGGAGTTTAATCAACCCTGGTAGGAGTATTCTGCGGCCCCTCCTACAGAGCCAAACGCATAAATCGCTTGGAAAAATATACGCCAAGGCGCTCAAAGATCGCCCGACCACGACGTAAATAACGCCTATTCGCTGTAGGAATTGCCGTCCCACAAAATCGCATCGTAGGGTCTATCATCAGACCTCCTTCCACAGTCTCTCCTCTGCTGCAATCTGCAGACTTGGCCCCCTTCCTAGGGCGTCTCCTATGTCCCTACAAAACCTCCCATATGGTCCTTTCTCGACCTTCGTATCCTCTGGATACCTGTTTCTCTTCCACAGAACATTTTCTGGGCCCACCCTCTCTGGGTGCCCACGTCAGCTGCAATATGCAACTTACTTCCTCTGCAGACTAACATCGCTATGACCGAAAATCATATGTGACAACAAACAACTACTTTCCGGGCACACAACCTGCCGAACGTTGAATTACAATCAACAAATATTCCTTTTCTACTAGCCTTCGGCATCCAATCGCCTTTTCATTCTCCAATTGTCTCTCCTGACATCCTTCGAAGCCATTTGCTCCCAAATTTCCCCAAAACATCTCCGATACGGTCCTGCCTCGACCTCCTCTTTACCATTTTTCTGTGGTCCTACCTCGACCTCCTGAAACAACGTCTTCTCTCCTTTTATCCTTCGCTCAACCTCCTAATTCTCACAATCTTTGTTCTCCTTCAGCAGAACATCTCCCAAGGCCACCCTTTCGCGGCGCCCACTTCAACTTCTAAAAGGCAACTTGTTCCATCGGCAGACTTCCTTCGCTGTAACAACAATCGAATTGGGTGAAACAAATACTTTCCGGGCACCTACCCCGACGAACATTGAATTACAATCAGCACATACTCATATTGTTCCGCCAACTTTATGTCTGCCATCGCCTTTCCCTTCTTCAACTGTCTATCCTGACAATTACCACTTTTTCATCCTTGCAGCCATTTGCTCCTTTCTCAGCTGCTTCCGTCTAGCAACCTACAACGACGAAACTTTCCCCAAGGGGCACTAATTTTCCTAAGTACGCCCCTGCTACTTGCAACTCCTTCTCTCTGCAGCTCACAAAATTTACTTCCAACCTGGGTCTGAAATTCTCCCAATATCTAAAAAAAATGCCACAAAACTTTCAAAAAAAAAACTGTCCCTTTCTCCGGACTAACGAGTGTCGCAACATTTTTTTCCCAAAATAAATCCTTGACTATACATAAAAAAACACACATAAATTCTTACTCCCAAGACCTGAAAAAAATTACAATCCACTGCATCAAATTTTAAATTTTCAATTCCTGAAATATAAAATCCCTAGTACTTCTGTATTAAAATTTCCTAGATTATTTCTTTCATTTAAAATCAAATATCGAGGTATCGAGAAAAAAAACAATTTCAATTATTCATCTATGGCTGTGTACTTGTATGTAACAACCTGATATTTGAACCTTTTTCATTTTCTATCTTATTTTTCTTTCTTTAACTTTCATTCAAGTATCAAAATGTACTTCAAAAAAATTATATCTTTCAAGATTACCTGGAAAAAATTTCAACATTTTTTCAACAATAACTTCTACCAAAAAATTCTCCAATTTTTTTTCTTCATCTCCTATAATTTCTCAGCTTCCAGCTTCCATCGATGACTCGTTCAATATCATTACAAAATGTCTTGGGTTAGTAAATAGGATGAACTCAACATGCACATAAAAAACTCTAGTCAAAAATCATAACCACAAACCTTTTCATGGCTTCTCCGTCAATCCTACTCTGAAAATCCCTAATTGGTTACCAAATCGATTTCTTAATGACTATCAATATCAACGTTTTGCCTTGAATTCAACTATTAGGCGGCAAACACCTTATTCTTCTCCCCTTTCAATAAAAAAAAATATTCTAACATTCAGTTTACTTTTCAAGGTTACCCTGTATGAAAATAAAACAACAAAAATTCCAAGTTCAAGTCGCTGTCCCGATTTAGTCTGAAAACAAAATCAACTATTTTTCTCACAACAATTCAGAAAATAAATGGGGAATTGTAATATGTCAGAAAATTCGCGATAAAATCGATTTTGGCACCTCCTACTTTTTCTGAAAACAATTTTATGTGTGAACTTTTCCCAAAATAATTTTCTATCTCTCTAGCTATTTAATTCAACAGCCCAAGGAAAATCATCAACACTGCGTCCCTACTTTGTGGAACACAAATCAGTTTTCCAAACCTTTTTTTCCCTCTAAAAAGTTATTTCGCCATTTTTTTCCTTTAAAAGTTATTCAAAAATCCCCAACCGCTGGTCATCATTGTAGAACACAAATCAGTTTCCTAAACATTTTCTCTTTTAAAAAAAATTGTCAACTCACCCACCTAGAAACGTTATCAAAAATCCCTTCTTTTTTTTTCTTTAAAAGTTATTCATATATCCACCAAATATCACAACGCTCAGTCACCATTGTAGAACACAAATCAGTTTCCTAAACATTTTTTCCCTTTGTAAAATAATTGTCAACTCACCCACCTAGAAAAGTTATCAAAAATCCCTCTTTTTTTTTTCTCTAAAAGTTATTCATATATCCTACATTTTTCTCTTTGGAAGTTATTCAAATATCCCACCGCTCAGTCACCATTCTAGAACATGACACTATACTATGTGACTTGTCTTTATTTTAATTTTTTGAAGAAAAAAACTAAATTCTAGAGAAAAACTATTTTGCCGATAATTCTCAATATTTTTCCTACCGAAAAATATATCGAAAGATTTGGAACTTCCCATACTTACTTATATTATCTCAACTCCTCGTGTTAAGAATAGTCACACTCTCGTTGTCCAAAAATGTTTCTACATATAATATTCACATATTATAAGGGCAGCTATTGTCACCAGGGTGTATATAGAAAAATAGATTTTTCTACACACAACACCAATTTTGATAGAGTGTTTATATAATATAATGTAAGGCACTGATATTTTGTTTTACCACTAGTCCGTCGGACTTGGATTCATGCCCTCGGCTTGGTATGCGAAGGACTTGCTTTTGAATAACTTCTCTATATAAAAATTAGTACTTTTTTTTCTTTTGTCTCAAGGGACTTCTATCCAAGTGATAATATAACTTAATAATTGACTTTTGCCTCTCAATTAAAATACTCAATTTTCCTTTCCTCAACTTCGGTTGAGAAAATAATACACACAAATTAACTTCAATACATATATTAACAAAAAAAAGGTAAAACTATAATACAGCTCGACGCTTGTCGAATAAAAAAAATTAACAATCATGATAAAAAATTTAAACTAAAAAAAATCAATCTCCTTTAGAGAATAAAAGAACAACGAATAGTTTGAAAATATTACATATCTGTTCTAAAATAAAAGGGAGCTCATATTTCCGATATATATATATAGTGATTTCCTATTATCGAAATATAGATCCAGTTTCTTCCCGTGGCTCTCATAGTTTATTGTTACCCGCGTAACTGACTTCCGTTTTTCCCAAATTAATAAAAATTGTGTTCGTCTTCGGTTAGTCTCAAATTTAATAGACGAACTCCCAATATACCCTGTTATGTATACCCCTAATCTGGTATTAATTATGCATGAGGTTCACCCCGTGAATCAATAGTTAAAAGCTATGCATCAAGTTAGATTTTCTGATTAAGCCAGCGACTTACCCCTGTAATTCCCATGTTTCTCCTAGTCTCGAATGTAATTCCCATTTCCCTCGTAGCCGTCTGTGGACACTCGAATCAGATTTCTACTTTAAACACACTTGTCTTCCGAACTGATGATTAAAATAAAGCTTCCGACATCTACCCGCGATAGTTCCTGCCGTGAAACCATTATATATCGAAGGGCGGATTTCTTCGATATAGTTTCAGGTAAAACCAAAAACTTGGGCCTATCCCAGGGGACTCACGCCCAAGGCGCGACGGAACCCGTGGCGATCAACCTCGGGGTTCGCGGAAAGACTCCCCCAGACCTGTTGATCTTTTTCCATTCTCCCAAGAAGCAAATCGACAAATCTTCGCGACCCGTGTATATTGCCAATTCGTCAGTTTGCCTGGGTGTGTTGAAACAATGAGGCTCTGTTTAATATTTCCAGACTAAACAACAGTTACAATGTTACAAATATGTAACTGGCAAAATGAATGAACTCGTCTGCTTGCAGAAATATATTTTTTTATGTCCGCGACGACCCATTTATGTATTTCGAAGAATGAGCTCCCTGTTTCATAATAATTCCATCCAAGAAACTGGAATAATGAATTATGAATCAAAAATTGAAAATAACACCCTGGGACCAATAAAAAAAACAAAGCAATAACACCTACAGGGTGTTACATGGTAGCCAGAGCCGATGAATAATTTCCGCGAGAACACATGGGCCATCTTGTCTCAAGCGGATCTCAACATCAATATCATCCCAAGCACGGGGTTGACGTGGCTCTCCCTAATTGGAATTATACCCGCACAGAAAAAGGTAGGGTGCGAGATCGCTCCGCAAGTAAAAATTATATTACTCGAGGATGTTTTGAAATAACAGTGTTGTCAGCTCCACTGATATTCAAGAGTAATACAATAAAAAAAAGTATGTAAATTAATTTTTATTTCTTTTTTTCACAAATTTGCAACAGAGATACAGGAATGTACCTTCACAAATATATAGAAACCTTAAAACTAACCCAAGTCAGATTCATACAAATACAATGAATCTATACTAAAAAAGGTCAAGCTGGATTATAATAATGTGAAGTGCTTTTAATAAACTCTATTCGAGATATTTTGTTTTGGGTTTGGGGATTTGATTTTGTTACAAGTCTTGCAATTTTAGGTTTGAATATTTTTTTACCCAAATATTTCTTATTATGTTGTATGTTGATGCTGTTAATTTTTGTAGATGTAACTTTTTGAAATTCCAGAACTCTCAAAAACTTATTGATATTCGGACGAGGACTAAAAAATTACTGATAGAATTGATTATGAAAGGATTTGCAAGTATTTGTTGTTCTACTTGAAGAGGATGGGTGTTCCGCCCAAATGAAGGGAAGAGAATCAGATTCTTGACTTATATAGTTAACAACCAAATAATCGCAAAATTTATCCAGTACATCATGTTTCGGTTTATATAAAAAAAACAATTGCAAAACAGTCACCGATATCGGACGGTAGACCAAAAACATAATGCATAAATTTACTCACTTCAGTTTTCCCGATATCAATCTCTTGGTATTCCCCCGAAAGACCCAACTTCTGGATTATTCTGTAAAATCGACAGGTCTGAGACAGGTTGGAGATAACTGGAAGCATTATGGGGGCCCAACGATGTATAGAAAAAAATAAGGCGGCTGTAGGTTAGGAATTTCAAGATGTCTACTATGGGGGGTAACGACTGGGTTCTCCAGCGGTATCTGGAGGCTGCCACGGAGGTCTGTGACAACTGGAAGCCGCATTGGGGCCCAATCATTCAAGGAAAAAAAGTTGTAGGTTAGGAATTTCAAGAGGTCCGTCATGGAGGCTGACTCTCTTGAGGTATTGATCGGTTTTGGGAGACTACCACAGAGGTCTGAGGTGTGTAGAAGCCGCATTGGGGCTCAATCATTCGAAGAAAAAATATAGCGGTTGTAGGTTAAGTGTAGGAAAAAAATGTCTGTTATGGGGTCCGAGGAGCCCCCGCCTGTGGAATATTCAGCTGCCTCTGGAGGTTGCCACTGAGGTCTGAGACAGCCGACGTACGTTATGAAGGCATGGGCATAGGGCCGTATTGGAGCTTGCATTCATAGAGAATAAAAAAGTATGACGGTTTTAGGTTAAGAATTTCACTAATGTTTAATATTGGGAGGCCGACCCGCCTGGGGGCGATTAACGGTCTCTGAAGCATGTCACTGATGTTTGACGCATTCATGGGGGGCTGGGACTCAACCATAGCCGTTTTTTGGCGCCCATGTATTCAAAACGTATTCGTTCTGTGATTCAAATACATCCATTCTGGCGTTGAAACGATGACGTCATATATAAAACGATTCAAAACGTATTCGTAGAGTTTTGAAACCAAGTTGAATTCAGTTTCAAAACATAATTTGTTGTTTTGTGATTGTCATAATTGAAGATGTGAGTGGATAAAGATGTTATGTTTCAATTTTTTTCAGTAAAGTTAGGTCAAAATTTTGTTTATTTGATTTTTTTCCATTCAAGACTAACTGAGGAACGGTGTGTCCAAGTGGTTATCGAAGATCATACAATTTCACTCACAAATGATTCATTATAATGTGAAAGATGGTACATACGAGAACACTTTCATTTATGCAAAAAGAAACAGATTTTTTAGGATTGTAACATAACATCACTTTCATCCACTCGAGTCTTCAATTCATAATAATAGCCCAAATAAATCTAATAATTGTGAGAGTTTAAAATTTAGAATGAAAGAGATTGAACTAGGAAATTATATATTAACAACTGAGTTGGAAACCTACAATGAATTACAAGGTCAGTTTATCAAAATATTGTCTACGACTTTCCCACACAAAATTTCTTAGGTTAGGTTCGATCATTGAATCGTATTCGAAATTATGCATTCTTGCGGTTCGTGATAATAATGACGTCACGTAGAATCGTATTCAAATTGTAACGAATTTTTCGTTACGTCCTTACACATAACCAATTTCTCATAACTTTTCCGGTTATCTTTACGGTAGTACGGGTCAGTAGTCACTGCGCTCAGGTCGTGAAGAATGTGCGTTCATTATTGTCCCTAGAAAATGGTATTTTGACAGTGTGACCGTGACATTTCATTTTCGTGTCGATCGCGTTTATCGAGCGTTTGGTTTTTTCCAAGTTTTTTTAAATAGGAAAGAAACCGAGAATGAAAAACAGGTGAACTGTGATTTCGTCGAACCGAAAGGATAATCGTTCTCTTTCTTGAATAGAACGTCGAGATAGGCAGATGTACTGAGTGAGTTGGCTTTGATTTGTAAGATCTATAAATTAAATAAGTTTCACTGCTGGAGTTTAGTTGAGTAATATTATTCTCTTTATCTTTCAATTAATGTTGTAGCTGATTAGTATTTTTTTTTTTTCCTTATGCTTGTAATATTAGAATTCTTGGATATACCGCATGGTAATTTTTGAAGGTTAAATATAGATATTTCGGCCATTTTGACAAAGCATTCATAGTACATATTGTGGCTAACGTAACATCTGTTCCGAATATTGGGAACTGATTTTTTTTCATTGGAAATCAGTTCTACGCTATTGCATTTTTTAGGTACCATTTGGTAATCTCGAATGGACTAGAGCTCACTCCCCTCATACTACCAGTGGATTGTTCCAAGGATTCTAATTGGAAGGAAGGGCGTATTTGATTGTTCGGAGTGACTAATAGGACGGCTCTCTGGTAAGCAATTTTCTTTATTTCATAACTATATGTTTATGAGAGTAATTTTCTTTTCTCTTGAGAAAGAATTGCTTATCGAGAGAGTTGTACCTCTGGCCTAACGGTCTCAGAACACTCGATTCAATATATGCCTCAAGCGTAAAGTTGATTTCCGTTTAATAAATTTCTTATATCTATTACTCCATTCAATTCCCAGTGTAGCTTATTTGATTTTTGATCGTTGCAGAGTCAATTCACTTCAGTTACTACCTTGTCGCCAAGAGCAGGGAGATTCACAAATTTTTTTGAGAATTACCTGTTTATCGATTTGAAAAGGAATTGCCGCCCTATTTCAAAATTATCTTTATCTAAGAGAGTTGTGCCCACTGAAAGACGTGAGGTCTCCCTCTGCAGTTATCTTTAAAAATTCTTCAATCAAAAGAATTATTTAACATTATCTTTTCCTAAGAGAGTTGTGCCCGCTGAAAGACGTGTGGTCTCCCTCTTCGGTTTATCTTTGGAAATTCTTCAATAAAAAGAATTATTTCCCTTTATCTTTATCTAAGAGAGTCGTGCTCACTGAAAGACGTGTGTCTCTCTCTTCTTATCTTGGCTGAAGAGTATACTTTTACTCTGACTACTATCGTTGTTCAGAAACCCTATTTTTTTATGTAGCCTACTAGAGTATTTTGGTTATAACGCTATATTTTCCTTTGGCACTTGCTTTAAAATAATATATCTTTGTACTGGCAACTTTTAAATATTTTGCTTTAAAATAATAGATTTTTTCTCTGGCAATTTTATAGTATTTTGCTTTAAAATACTATATTTTTTTCTCTGGTAAAATTTCAAGGAAATTTTTATATTTCTTTGGAATACCTTTCATTGAATTTTTTTTCCCTTCTGGTACATAGAATCACCTTATCAAAACTTACCTGTTTCAAAATTTAACTGAATTTGAACATCACGTTTTGGGTGAGGTTTGTTTTGTTTGGTTTTAAATTTTGTTTATTTTTAATATTTTTTTTTATTATTAAAATTAACTTATAAATTTAACTCCAGAATAGCAGATTGGATTGCTATTTATTATCTTTGTTCTTTCACTGTAACTTTCCAGTCTTTTATATAGATTGAGATTTTTATTGTATGCTATCATTTGCATCTATCTTTTGACTCTCGATTAAAATTTGAAACATAAAACTTGAGGTTCAAAGGATATCCTTCGTTCTCCCCTTTTTGTACATATTTTGATTCCTATCATCTTCTTCGCATGATATATACCACGGAGGGAACCCATCTACGGAGACGGAAGGACTAGTAGCCTGGGAGGTCTTACAGCACATCAATATCAGCCCTGGTCCGTGAAGATCAACTCAATTCACGCCGATAAGGGGTCTAAAACCAACTATAGAACCACCCACGACCATCTTAATCGTAACCGCTGAAACCAAGTTCCTCCTAGAACCGCTGGGACCAGCTTCAAGAAACTAGCCTTCCTCTATCTCGTTCAAGATCTCCGAAGGTATATTCGTGACCAACAACTGGAGGAATCATAGGTGTAAATGTTCGAATTTTGATCAGAGTCAAAATTACTGGTTCCTTTTTTATGTAATTTTTCCATTTTTTTTAAGAGAAGTTAAATACTTTTCTAGTATTTGTAAAAAAAATTATCTTGTTCAGAATTCCAACTGGAATAAATTTGTTAAGTTGATTTATTGCATATTTATTTGCCTTCCCATACAAGCTAGGTAACATTTATTTAATTTTATTTATCTTTGACTTTTGTCTTTAGCAAGTCTGGCGCCCAACTCTGGAACTAGTCAAGTTAATTAATGTATAATTTTTTTAGTGGACAAATTTGATTAACTAGGAAAAGTCATTAATTGAACCTTACTCACGGCCTAACCGTATCCATCTGAGCAGCCTATCGGCAAAGTGATTTCACCTTCTTGAATTTGAATCATATAATTTAAAATCTGGGGTTCAAAAGTAAGGGGTGTTGCAAAATGCAAGATTGAATACGTTTTACGCCAGAAAACACCTCATATATGAAAAGAAAAAATATAACTGCTCAACGTTAACAAAGAAAAAAATGTTGATGCGATAACGATAGCGATATGTTTGAATATACTTTTCGCGGCAAATGATTGCATCATAATTTGAACTTGACTATACAAAATATTCCCACGGTTCGAGCGTGCCAATTCTTGGAATTCCCATCTTTATTGCTTCTCGGAATTAGCTAACGATTGGAAAATTCCAAGAATTGTATTATGCAAATTTCTCAGAAATCCATATCTGACCAACACCAACACCTGAATAAAAAATCAATTCCGAGTATTATGTCTCGCCACTGATTCTGAGAAATTAATCGCGTCGTAGTTTTATGTTTCTGTGAACGCCAATAATGGTATCATCATTCGAAATTTCATAGTACAGTCAATCTCAGACATTTTACACAGTGAATTTCCCATCTTGTATTACTTGGAATATGAAAGCACTCGTGGAAAAATTATTTAAGTCTTTTGCCTTCTTCAATTGGTTCATTATTGTTCCGGACGCCAAAGAGATAAGACATTTATCTTCAGAGCAACTGTGTGTGTGTTCAAGAAATAGCACAAAATGTATGTTTCCTATACATGTACAGGATGTTGGAGATCGTTATGTTATTTCATTGAAAATTCTCTCAGATGGGGATATAGGAAAACCAAAATGCAACGCTGTGACATATGTCAACGTATCACATTATGGATGATAAATGAAGAATGATAATTATGGAAAAATGGCAATTATTGTTTGGAATATAGAAGAGAGTAAAAGTTGTAGAGTGTACCTTTTTTTTTAATTAACTCAATCTAACCAATTTCATGCGTCCACTGTTATTAAACAAGGGAATTAGTTCTGCAAACGTTGAAAACAGACTATGGTGTGCTAAACACCTTCGAAAAAACAAAAAAACAAAATTCATAGTTGATAGAGATTTGTATTCAAATCTACATATGGTTTCGAGTGGGTTGTTCCCAACATGGACGTCACATCTATACCTGATGACTCAGATAAAGGGTATATTCTTGAGGTCGATCTGGAATATTCTCGAAGCCTTCATGATCAGCACAAAGATATTCCTTTCTGCCCTGAGCATATAAATTCCAAAACAGGGAAACCATCATTGTCTCCATCTGAACCTGCTAAACTTATGGCAACTCTTTTTCCTAAGAAAAAATATATCATTCATTATGTTAACCTGAAACAAGCTTTGGAAAACGGTCTTATTCTCAAAAAAATTCACAGGGTTCTTCAATTCAATCAGTTCACTTGGTTAAAACCATACATAGATTCAAACACAAATTTACGTAAAAATGCAAAAAATAATTTTGATTATTTTTTTAATTAATGAATAACGCAGTTTATGGAAAAACTTTCGAAAATATCAGAAAACATAGCATCGTTAAACTAATAACCAAGTGGGAGGGTCGTTATGGTGCGAAATCCTATATCTCCAAACCAGAATTCAAGTCGGTCACAATATTCAATGAAAATTTAACAGCTGTGGAATTAAATAAAGCCCACATATATTGGTTTGTTGAAATATATTTCGGTTTTATTCAATTCTACAGCTGCTAAATTTTCATTGAATATTGTGACGAAACCTGGACTCGAACCAGGGCCCTCTAGATTATGAGTCTAACGCTCTACCAACTGAGCTATTTCGGTTCACAATCATATGCATACAACAAAGTATATAACGATAACCATTCACATGGCTTGCGACAAATGTTGGGGGACTATTTGCCTGAAAAGTTATGGGTGGGGGAACATAATATAACTTTTTCGAGAAAAAAGTACCTGAAATATAGGGAATTCCTCCATAACCCTACAGGAAACTCCCATAAGAGCCTGTGTGTTAGAGAGAGAGAGAGATGAAGAAAGATCTAGGAGAGATGAAGATAGATCTAGGAGAGATGAAGATATATCTAGGGAAAATTATCAAAATGGGCCAATGTGGTAACCAACCCGCCCCGACCCATCATGACTGGAGCAGAGCAACAACAACAAGAAGTGTCAGAAGAGTGATTTAAACAAAAAATAATAATAAAATCCAATCAGATCCTTGCGGAACACTCATTTTCCACAGACTCGAGTAAATATAACCGTAATTGACTATTAGCTTGGACTGGGAAGTTTACATCTGACCAATACCCTTGGATCCTACGTCAATGAACGTCAAACAGGGTAAATACAAAAAACATAAATCAAATTTTTGAACTGACAACATTTTTGAGAGAGAGAGAGTTCGAGGAGATAGCCCAATGTTCGCCTGAAGATGTATTCTCCTCCAATACTCTAAAAATTCAATTTGTCCGTAACGACCTGTCTCGCGGATACCAGAATCATTATCATGGAGATGACATTTCTTTGGGAGAATTTCGTAAGAGAGGCGAACGATTCTGATATTATTTACGGCTGACCCTCGTACACCAACATGAAGACTGACGTCACAGCGATGACATCACTAGTTATATAGATTCCAGCTGAGGTTCGATGGGGTGGCGGTCTATACTCATATTTGAGATTGAGGGGTTGGGGGGGTTATAGGGGGTATGACGATGGCAGTTCGAGTTAGATCGTTTCCAGCTGAGTTGGACGGAGCAAAGGGGGTTCCTATAAACATGATTGATGTGGCAGCGAGTGTCAGTTGCAGTTCAGACGTTGAAGTGTAAACATGAACGGATCAAAGTATTTCATTGGCAGAGAAGCCATAGTGATTGCGGGGGGATCATTGAGACTCGGCAGAGAAACTTTTGAAATAACTGATGGTTTGAAGGAACTTCTGACTAAAAAGCAGCCCTCAAATTTCACCAATGAAGACTTCTCAAACTATAAGACAATTCTGATGCTCAGCAATGCACACAAATTGTCCAACGGAAACATCAATGCCAATCGATCATGGAAATATAGAAATATAATTTCCAAATTGTTTCCACCAAAGAGGAAATGGAGTCCAAAGAAGGGTAAATGACTAAAGAAGGGAAATGGACTGAAGAAGACAGCTACTCAAGTGGAAATAAATAACGACCAGCCTGTAGATTCCGATCAGAACATGGAGATCGTTCAGCAAGAGCACACGCTTCTCATCGAGAACTTTGACGTTTACGAAGTGGGGCATAGAGGCGGCGGTGGCGATGGAGGGGGAAGTAAACATGGCAACCTATTCCCAAATTCCTTCCGAGAGGATCAGGAAAAACGAACTTTATGCTTATCGTTAGTGTTGCATAAAAACGGTCCCAAATTCACAAATGTCTACGTCTATTTGAAATCCTTGTATCAGCCCAAGTATCAATTATTCGAAGAAGTGCTGAACGGTATGGATGAAATTGACTATTTCCCATACAGAGACAACGATAGAATCATCTCTATGGAAGATGCTCGATCTCACTCTATATTCATCTTTGACGATGTGGCCTGTGATGGACAACAGAAAATTCGCGAATATTCCTCAATGTGCAGACACAAACACATCGATGCCATCATCTCTGTCAGACTATTCGAAAGTGCCCAAACAGCTGATACGTGACAACTGCAATATGATTGCGCTCTTCAAACAGGACGAAATCAATTTGCGACACGTTTTCGATGAACACGTTTCCCCCGACATGACTTTCGAACAATTCAAAAAGCTGTGTTCGGAATGTTGGTCTCAAAGCCAACACGATGCCCTCGTCATAGTCAAGGACTTTGACTTGAACAATGGCAGGTACCACAAAAACTTTGACATGTATATAAAAATATAGTTGTGTCAAAAGCGGCAGAAAAAAAATGGCAGAAATTCGTTGCACCTGGCTCCTGAAATTCGGAAATTGCTAAAGACAACAATATGATATGTATTCAGTGAATATTTTCCATTATATAGAACAAGAATTGTAAATTATATATGTTTTGAATGAAGAATAGTGTATAATGACATTGAATTTCATTTCCTCTACTATTTTTTTTTCAATTTTTTCAGGTACAATGAGGAAACTACAGTTCTGGTCATAATGTGACATCACTGAGAGATTCCAGAGATATTTTTGAACTAGATTCTCAACTTATCCTGAAATTTGACGTCTGTCAAGTATTTTCTGTGGAATTCCCCCCTCCAATGAAGTAATAGAAGACCTTTTTTTATTTTATTCACTCACTTACCTAATTCGTATTCAAAATGTCTGAAGGTAGACACTCTTCGTTTGGTTCGAAACCATCGATTCGTCCAAATTATACCTATATTTGTATTTATTATTCACTTTCGCATTGAAAATGTCCGAAGGCAGGCACTCTTCTTTTGGTTCGAAACCATCAAATTCCTTCAAATAATATCTATTTTTGTCTTTATCACTTTATTTCTAATAAAAAATATCTGAAGGTGACATCCTTCTTGGTTCGAAACTCTCGAATTCATACAAATTGATCTTTGCAATGGAACATCCAATGTGTGATATCCAACTCATACTTGATCATTTTTGTTTTGAAATATATTCGAATACTCAAGCTATAGGATAATTTTCATTTTAAATTTATGTTCTTCTCAAGCATTGAATCTAATGAAATATTTTGTTTGGATTTTGGAGAAATGCTGAAAGTGACTGATGGTGGTATGACATCATTCAAGCTTTATATGAATTTGTGTGACGTCAACCATTTCTCAGAATCGTAAACAGATTCGTTTCCAACTTCTTCTTTGAATAATGATATACAAAATTGGCTGATATATAGTTTTTGTATCTTAGAGAGAGATGATTCAATATATAGAATGTGAAAATTAACTTGTGTATTGTATTCATTGTCTCATCCCACATACCTTTGAGGTTATGTTTGGAAAAAAAGTAAGGTTAGAATCCCCACCTCATTTGAATTTTGAGGTTATGTTTCCTCTAAAAGTGAGGTTATGTCACTCACACAAAGAACGCTGATGTTCGAGGGTGAGACTGAATTTCTTCGACTTGTTCAGACAAGTTTAGACAAGTTTGAACTTGTCTGAACTTGTCTGGACTGCTCTCTCTATCCAATTCAGGAAAACATCGAATGAAGTGATGATACAGAGCTGTCATCATTTTATTCAATATTTTTCTGTATAATAAATAAAAATCAAAGTCGATATACACTCATTTTATTGATACATATTTTTTTGAGTATGAACAATAGATTATATATTTGTATGGATATAATAATAATATATTGGCTGAATATATTCGATATATACAATGGTTATGTGAGAGAGAGAGAGTGATGGAGAAAAAAAAGCATTCATTTTTCGGTTATCACGCTAACACAATAAATGGAAATTTTGGAGAAAAAAAGATTATTGAATACAAGTTGGTTGGTTGACGTAGATGGGGGGTGGAGGTTGGCTATTCATTCATGATGATATAACGACCCCAAGCAAGTGTATCGTCCGATCCGGGGATGAGTGTTCTTTTATCGTCGAATGGATTTTGTTTTGTTCAATACTAAAAACATTATGGGCATATGAACGGATGCATCGTTGACTAGTTGATTTTTCCCTCTGATCTCTAAGACATTCAACATAGTCTTCAAAGGAAATTTTATTTTCCACAACATTATAGCGGACTCCTTTGGATTTTTTAACACATTTTTTACCCTGAATTTTATAAGTGTATAATTTTGAACGGAGTCCGACGAAATCTGTCATTATGCACCCGTTCGCTTCATCTTCCATCAAACCTGGAATTTTCTTGTTTACCTGCGGAATACCGTACGAGTTTTCGCATGGGTAGTCACTCGTATCGAATTTTTCCAAGTTCTCCCTGATTAAATCTCTATATACATCATCGCATTTAATTTCGTATATGAGAGAATCTGTATCCATGTACATCAACTTACACTGATTGGTCTTGAATTTTTTCAAAATGAATTTTTTGTGGAAATCGTAGACGCAAATTTTGGAAACGTAATTTTGTATTTAATTCAATGTAGGGCTGCAGCCATGCCCATTCTTTAAACTGCAACACCCTGTGAATTTTTTTGAGGGTAAGGCCGTTTTCCAAGGCTTGTTTTAATATTCGATAATGTACGACATAGTTTTCTTTGTTGTACAGGGTGGTCAATAATTTAGGTAATTTTGAACCTGGAGGAGTTCGATGTTCCGCACAAAGTGTGTTCGTCATGTATTCCTTCGGGGTATTCCAAATCAATTTTCCTTTTAGTTGATTAATGCATTCTGTAAGTCGTCGGTACAGTTGTGAAAAATGTATGTCCGTCATCGTTATTCGCTGATGATTTAACCAACTCCAAAATATAAACATTCACCGAAATACCGTTAAGTTTTTCGAATTTTGAAATTTGACTGAGAGTTATGGGAAAATTCCAACCCCTCCATATTCAGTACGGTCGACCAATGAGGGTATTTTGATGTACGCTCTGTATTTACTTCAACGGGATACAGAGCTGACACGACTGCCCATCCGAAACAATTGTTGTCGTCGGTATTTCGCACGTTAATACAAGCCTGTTTTCTAGCAATGGCTTGTGAAAGTTTGATGAAAGATGAACCCCCTTTGCCCAAACCTGATTGATTGATATTCACTTCCAAATTGACGATTTTTTGTAATGCCCACCCGCTTTCTTTCCCGCAAAATTCCTCCAATCTATTACCCAATTTATCTACAACAAATTCCTCGAACCACTCCTGTAAATCTGTTTCCCTATCAATCACTTCGTTTTTAGTATTGAGATATTTTAAATCGAGTTTTTCCTCATCCAAGCCCATTTTGACGAATTCCCCGCAAAAACATGTATTAACCTTCAGCATGGGGAATTTTCTCAACATGTTATTGATTCTACGTTTGAAAAGGCGTCTTCAAAAAATTGATTTGTGTCTTTATGTGGCAAATTTATTATTACACCTGTACGAACTCGTCCCCGAAACGTCGACTTCAAATCTTCCCAAATGACTCTGCTTTTTAGATTTTTTCTGGTAGTCAACCCCTGACCCTCCACCCCTACATTTTTAATGAAATTACGACATGTTTTTAAATGTCCCAAATTTGTCACCAATTTCCGCAGTGACCCGATGGAACTGTTGGCTGAAATTTTGATGCCCTTATTACATAGCCGAATACTACGTTTCAAATGTTCTAGCCAAGTTTCGCGTTCCATTGGACTGGACTTTTGTTCGAAAAGTTTTCGAGCCTCCCTGTATTTAATAATCATCTCATCGCTGAGAGCGGCAATTTGTTCAGAATTCATGGTTATTTAAAAAACGAGATTTCTTTTAGTCTGGAAACCCCAATAATCTAACTAGGAGAGAACGAAAGAGACACGTCTTACTCCTACAAAGTTTGGTATGCTAATGACACTGCTCTTCCACAATCATTAAGTTATAGAAAAATTACCCCCACCACTTCCTACCCTCATCATTTTGATATTAATGAAAAAAATATCTCAACCAAAAATAATAATAAAATAATCGAATGCTAATAATAATAATGATATAAATCGAATGATTGGTAATGGAACGCTAGAAATACTCACACTTTACTGCTTGAGGAGAATCTGAGGTAAATATATTTTTCAGCTAGTTCTCTCTCTAAACACAGATGTTACTCTCTCAACGGTCAAGACACAAATGACTATGATCGTCCACGATCATTGAGTTATAGAAAAATCACCTCTTCCCCCCACCACCACTCTATTCTGAGCATGCGCACAACCCTCGCGGTGTATGACTAGCAAATCTTCCGTGCTTATCTTTCAATTTTCATCGATTACAGTAATGTATACCAGAAGCGTTTTTTTTACCTCCGTTATTTTACAATTTTTATATGAGTTTTTCTATGGTGTCGCTCAAGCTTGCGTGTCAATGATTAAAAAAGAGTTGATGTCTATAGTCTCGTCGTGTAAAAAACTGAAAAAATTATCTCGACCAAAAATAATAATAATAATAATGAAAATCTGAAAAAATTCTTTCAACCAAAAATAATAATAATGATAATGAAAAACTTAAAAAATTCTCTCAACCAAAAATAATAATAATAATGAAAAAAAAATTGAATGTTATAAAAAAGAATGATATAAATCGAATGATTGGTAATGGAACGCTAGAAATACTCACAATTTACTGCTTGAGGAGACCTGAGGAAAATATATTTCATAGTTGGTTCTCTCTCTAAAAAAGACGTTTCTCTCACGACGGTCAAGACACAAATGACAATACTCGTCAGCGATAATTCAGTTATAGAAAAATTACCCCCTCCACTTCCTACCCTCAACCGAAAATAATAATAATAAAAATCGAATGTATAAAAAAAAATGATATAAATCGAATGATTGGTAATGGAACGCTAGAAATACTCACACTTTACTGCTTGAGGAGAATCTGAGGAAAATATATTTTATAGTTGGTTCTCTCTCTATAAACACAGATGTTTCTCTCTCAACGGTCAAGACACAAATGACTATGATAGTCCACGATCATTAAGTTATAGAAAAATTACCTCTTCCCCACCACCACCACTCTATTCTGAGTCAATAAAATGGAATGTAATGTCTGTCTGTCTGTTCGTCGAAATAAAAAATGTTATCAACCGAAAATGATGATAATAGTAATAATATTAATCTAATAGTTTATATATGTATCTCACCTCGATTCTTTGATGAACTCGAAGTCTGCTTGCTACCTTAGCCGTCGTGGATGGCTTCACGATTATTGAATAGACACTAGTCTGGAACTCGCATAGACTTGTGCAGTGTCAATGTTGATGAAGCTGCCTTTTCTATGTGGATAGAGCTCACCACGGTGTTGATATCTGCAATATTCATCGATAATAAATTAACAATACTTCAAAACTTGAAAAAAAATTATAGTTTTCCACCCCATATAGAGAACATTCGAAAACAAAACAAAAATCACTCTGTATACAAAAAAAATTATAGTCCACACCCTTGATACACGAAAATTTTGAAGAAAAAAAATTGCATGTGAATTAAAAAGTTTGGCTATAGCACCCCCTGTATAAACGAGAAAGCTGAAAAATGATTTCGAAGTGTCCACCCTATATATGAGAAAGTTGGCAAAACAATTCGTCCAGTTCACGAAAAGTACGAAGGAAAAATTTAGCATGTGAATTAAAAAGTTTTCATATGCCACCCGGTATATACGAGAAAGCTGAAAAATAATTTCAAAGTGTCCCACCCTATATATGAGAGAGTTGGCAAATACAATTCGTCCAGTTCACGAGAAGTTTGAAAAAAATTTAGCATGTGAATTGAAAAGTTTGGATATGCCACCCGGTATATACGAAATGCTGAAAATATCACCTCGATTTACGAAAAACCCGTGAATCCCGCCCTAATTTTACATGTGAAGTTTGAAAAAAAAAACCAACCATACTATCCCAAGCTCTGTCTTTGAGCACTTTATTAGGAAAAACTTTGAAAAAACTATAAGAAATATTTGAAAAAATAAAATCTGCTCAGTTTAGATACATTTTTGAATAAAAAAAACAAGTTGATATATGAAATAACCCCTTCAGAACGTGAAGAAAATAAAATGCTACTCATTTGGAAAAAAGTTTGAAAAAAAAATCCCCCGTAAACAAATAGAAAAAATCCCCACCCCCATCGATATATGAAGAAATGTTTGAAACAAAAAAAAACTCAAAGTGCCCTTTTGGCATACAAAAAAAAAGGTTTTGAAAAAAAAGTAAAACAATAAAATAAAAACTTACTCACGTTTTTAGATGTTTGGTTTGGTAGATGCACAAACACACAAATTCAGAGAGCGAGAGAGAGCACTGAACAGAACGATGCTTTGAGTTCAGAGGACCGCAAAAGAATGAGTCAGACGCCTATGATCAGTCAAGTAAACCAATTCTCTACTGCGTAATTTAAAAACTGATGACTCAGCAGAATTCATGGAACTGATGTAACATTGCGCAATATAATGCAATAGCTCTTGATGACGTCATATGCACTCACAAACAGATCTAAACCTGTTCATTCCTGTCTCAGTCGCCAGAATGGTACAGGAAATTCTTAGCCGTGGATTTCAGACAAATTCATATTTGTTTCTGAAAGTGAATACTCAGACAATATGAATCTTTCATTTTAAAATAGAAAATTATTTTTTTGTTCAAGACGTTTGATATAAGAGTTTTTATATAAAGTTGAAATACAATTCCTTGAAACTTTTTTTGGGTTCACGCTGTAAAATCTCAATGCATATTTTGCGAGTGCGAAATATTCAATCAATCAAAGTTAATATCAATTATTGTTTGTTTGTTTTTTCGCGATATGTGCAAATGGAACTCGAGCATTATCTGATATTTATATAATAAGGAGAGATCCCAACCTTGAACGAAAAAGCATCGGTTTCACTTTCCGATATCAATATTATTTGATATAGACAGCTGATGGAAGGAAAGTGTATATAGGTAGTCATTCCTATCGTGTTTGTAGCTCATAACTGAATGAAAAATACATAATTAAGCCACTTTATTGTATGTCTGTCTGCTCGTTTATCTATAATAATAGTAAAGAGCAATACATTTCAGACTAACTTCTCTATGAGATAGAAATTTGAAAACTTTGAACATAGCTCAGAACGGAATGAAAATGTAATATTAAGTCACTTTATTGTCCATTTGTCTGTCTGTTCGTTCATCTATAATAATAATAATAGTAAAGAGCAATACATTTCAGACTAACTTCTCTATGAGATAGAAATTTGAAAACTTTGAACATAGCTCAGAACGGAATGAAAATGTAATATTAAGTCACTTTATTGTCCATCTGTCTGTCTGTTCGTTCATCTATAATAATAATAATAGTAGAGAGCAATACATTTCAGACTAACTTCTCTATGAGCTAGAGACTTGAAACTATGAACATATCTCAGAACTGAAAGAAAATGCAATAATAATTCACTTTCTTGTCCGTCTGTCTGTTGGTTTGTCTGTATTAATTATAATAGTAGTAAGAAGCAATAAATTTCAGAATAATTTCCCGATGACTAAGATTGAAACTTTGAACATTTCCCCAGAACTAAATGAAGATGTGATATTAATTCGCTTTCTTGTCCGTCTGTCTGTTGGTTTGTCTGTATTAATTATAATGGTAGTAAGAAGCAATGAATTTCAGAATAACTTGAATTTTGACTTAGACGTCAATAGTAGGAAGCAATAAATTTCAGAATAACTTTCCGATGAGCTAGAGACTTGAAACTTCGAACATATCCCCAGAACTAAATGAAAATGTAATATTAATTCGCTCTCTTGTCGAGTCGGCCCCCATAACGGATATATAATGAAATTCTTAACCTGAAACTGTCATACTTTTTTCTTCTCTATGACTGCAAGCTCCAATACGCCCCCATGCCCATGCCTTCATAACGTACGTCAGCTGTCTCAGACCCCATTGGCAACCTCCAGAGGCTGCTGAATATTCCACAGGCGGGGCCTCCTCGGACCCCATAACAGACATTTTTTTCCTACACTTAACCTACAACCGCTATATTTTTTCTACGGATGATTGAGCCCCAAAGCGGCTTCCACACATCTCAGACCTCTGTGGTAGTCTCCCGAAACCGATAAATACCTCGAGAGAGTCAGCCTCCATGACGGACATCTTGAAATTCCTAACCTACAACCACCATATTTTTTTCCTATGAATGATTGGGCCCCAATGCGGCTTCTAGTTGTCACAGACCTCCGTGGCAGTCTCCAGATACCGCTGAAGAACCCAGTCGTTACCCCCCATAGCAACCAACTTGAAATTCCTAACCTACAGCCGCCTTATTTTTTTCTATACTCGTTGGGCCCCCATAATGCTTCCAGTTACTCCAACCCCCCGTGGTAGTCTATCGATGCCGATAAACACCCCCAGGCAAGGCCCCCATATAACGGACATCTTGAAATTCCTAACCTACAGCCGCCATGTTTTTTCCAATGATAGGCGGCCATGTTTTTTCTCTTAGCGGCAGCCATGTTTTTTTCCATATATGGTTGGGCCCCCCAAAACGGTCCCCCATAACGTTCCCAGCTGTCTCAGACCTCAGTGACAGGCCCCAAACCAGTGGCTGTGCGGGACCATGTGGCGGGAGTAACCGGAGAGCGGTACATATATATTATTAGATTCCTAAGTGAATTATCTGAGATTGGTAAATGTACTGTCAAATTAAGGCTCCACGCTTCATTATATACTGAGTGTAATAGCTTTCCACGCCGCTCTGGGAGGTTGTCCAGTTATTGGTCAATAGACCGATAACGCCCAGTATAGTTATGGGCTAGCTTGAACAAACCTAACGAGCAGTCTCAACCATGTGAAGATCCAGGAGAGCCCAGTCCTTCTCCGAAACTGGTATGGAAAATTTTCACACCCTATATTGATAATTCTGTCTAGAAAAATGTGGATTTTTTGACTGAATTTCTATCAATACTGTCAAGAATTCAATTACAGAAGAAAGATCACCATCGCAACCTTGTTTATAGTGACTTTAATTGAATCTGCTATGTACTTGCGTGGATGCTCGGATTCGGAAACACATGAAAGTGCAGAGTTGAAGTTCTTGAAAATATTTTTCAAAACTATGGAAAGAGATTCCCTATGATTTTCCTTTGTTGTTGAATATTCATGGGCTCTTACAGCACATGTTCTGGCAGCTTTTGGAATTCTTATTAAAAAGGTTCGTTGTTTCAAACTAGCAGGCCGACCATTAATAGCTTCAATTGAATTTGGATGCAGTGATGATTTTTCCTGTGAGATGGTGGAGACCTCTTTAGAGAATGAACTGGAACAGATGAGGGGTGGATTTTAGTCATATGCATTTGGAACCTTCACAGGTTTTGAATTTTCTGTTGCGAGGTTTGCAAAATGTTGTACTCAACTTTTTTCAATGAAACATCTGCAACAAATTTAATTTGGAATAATTAAATATCTTTGAATTGCTTGACAGAATCAAGGAATTGTCTTCCTAATCAGAAACTTTTATTCTTCGGGCCGCTGTGTATAGTTCACTCTCACCTATTTTATCAATTTTTTCTTGATGTTTTCCTTGCAGAAACCGGATTGTGCCGGACTTCACCGTTTTCCGATTCCACTTTGCCTCGTAAGAAATCTAATAAATATGACAAATTATCAGAAGCAGAATTAGTTCCATCAATGTTCCCCGTTTCTTTTCGATTGAAATTGATTATGTTTTCATTTGTACAGCGATATCTTCACCGCGCTATTAAGGAATCATTTGGTATTGCAGATTCTACCAAAAACATCGCCACATATTTCATTTCTGTTACCCTAGTGCTTTCAATGCCTTCACTTGTGTTTCTAGTTTATCATAGAGATTGGAAAGTAACATACCTATGTATTAAGGTGCCTGAAAACTCTAATGTATTCACTGATTTGATTTTGTTTATAATTTGTGGGGGGACAACAAATGAATGTAGTTAAATGCCGCTTGGTACTTCATCAGTAGATGGCGCGCCTAAAGTGTTTGTGTCCATGCTGAATGTCAAACTTCAAACGTATGAAATTATATTCTTTTCTGTCAAAATTGCATATTTCTGTGCATAAATTGCAATTTGAAAATTTCGCATATTGATCGTTTATTGCAGTTCTCAGTTTAAATTTGTTTGGATTGTTAGTTTTGCCTGGAATTTAAGTTGTGTTTAAGGAATTGATAGATTTTTCAGTGGTGTGTGTAGAAATACCTACTTTTTGTGAAATGAGTTCCTTTTGCATATTTTGTGGACATTCTAAAGCTACAGATCCGAATACTCATCTACATTTAGTACCAAAGGTAAGTAGGTACAGCTAGTCACAGTAAAAGCTCGTACAAACTCATCCGAATAAATGCATTTTTTTGCGATTTGTATATCGAAAAAGACCGCCGCATGAACGTTCCATATTCATACGACAAATTTCAATTGATTATGAATCATAACATATGCAATTTTTCAATATTTGATGTTGACGTTTGTATTTTGAAAGTAGAAAGTAAGATGTCTAAAACCCTGGTGCTTGCACTTATACCTGAAAAAGTTTGGGATCAACTTGGCGACACTTGGCCTACTTTATAATAGAGATCATCAGCTTGGGGAAGTACCACAGCGAATCACATCCTGAACCTGCAAACGGTACAGAAATTAATAATCAAGAGAGTCTATAAATTACCCTGGACCTACCCCACTGAAAATCTATTTAAAGAAACAAAAATATTTGATATCAGACAATTGTTTTGCCAAACCCTTCTCATTAGACAACACCAACATAAAGATGAATTATTGGAGATCCAACATTACGACAACACTCGCTTTCGAACAGTGCATCCGCAATCCCAAAAATAAATAAAACGATTGCTCAAAGGTGTTTCACATACTTGGGTGTGAAGGCGTACAACATGTTAC
The DNA here is from genome assembly GCA_018342105.1 of Gonioctena quinquepunctata. Taxonomy (NCBI): domain Eukaryota; kingdom Metazoa; phylum Arthropoda; class Insecta; order Coleoptera; family Chrysomelidae; genus Gonioctena; species Gonioctena quinquepunctata. Next base: position 1,282,808 of record JAFIRS010000088.1, read on the forward strand.
CCACTTCAATTAAAAGTATCAATAATATGAATCTATTCAAAAAAAAAGTTAAAATGTGGATCTCTCAAGAAGGGAGAGAAAAAACTAACAAACTTGTTGAAAACCGCCTCTGAAAAACATGTATATATGTGTGTGTTTGAGTATATATATATATATATATATATATATATATATATATATATATATATATATATTTTATGTTCTGGTTCCCACGAAAAGGGATATCCTGTAATGTTCAGAGAACATCGTGGGAACCAAGGGAAAGAAGGTAGGAGTTGGTGTTCTTCTTAAATTTCTGGAGGTTGTATGCCTCGGGGAACACCTCCCTAGGCAATGAGTTCCAAAGCCTCGCTGTTCGTGTGATGAACGAGTCTTTGGAAAGTGATGTTCTACAGGTCTCCAAAGTGACCACGAAGGGGTGTGATGACTGAACTTGACGGGTTAGTCTCGAAGAGACTGCCAAAGCAGGAACGATTGTTGATATTTCTGAAGAGCATCGCCCATGAAAATATCTATAAAATAGAGACAAATCGCCAACTTTTCTACGGTGTTCCAGACAAGTGAGCGAGTTTGTAAGCGAGGCATCACCGACGAGACGAATTGCCCTTTTTTGGACAGAATCCAATAGCCTCAGGATATGTTTAGGTGCCGCGCTCCAAATATGGGAACAGTATTCCAGGACAGGTCGGATCTGTGCCTTATAGATCATAAGCAGCTGGGTGGGGGTGAAATAGCTCTTGGCACGAAACAAAAAACCAAGTTTTTGGGATGCACTTTTGGCAATGTACCTCACGTGAATTCCCCAGTAATACCAAGCATCGATATGGATGACTTCAGTAGTATGGTTACTCCTGACAAAGTTATGTTAGGCACAGTGAGATCGACTTTTCTAGAGAAAAGACATGCTTGTGTTTTGTTTGCATTGAATTCTACCAAGTTATTAGATCCCCACTCGAGAATTGTTGCTAAGTCCATATTTATATTATTAACATTTCTTCCTCGTTCATTTCTGGTTTCACGGGCTGATATAGGGGCCCTGGAAGAGAAAGCGGTATGGAGGGTACTATCATCGGCAAAGCTGTGTACTGGACATGAAGTTGCTTTCAACAGGTCGTTGATGTGAAGTAGAAATAGTGTTGGTGCGAGAATAGATCCTTGCGGAACACCAGCATTTATGAGTAGAGTGTCAGATGAAACTCCATCGACCACTACATGGAGAGACCTGTTTGAGAGAAAACTAGCAAGCAGAGAACACAGCTGAGGGGGCAAGCCATAAGACGGAAGCTTGGCGAGGAGTCCCTGGTGCCAAACTCGATCGAACGCCTTGGAGATATCTAATGCCACAGCTAAAGTTTCTCCATACTTTTCAATAGATAGCTGCCATATATGTGAGACGTAAGCGAGCAGGTCACCAGTTGATCTCTGATGGCGGAAGCCATATTGCCTATCGTTGACAATGCCTGAGTCTTCCAGATATTTCATGAGCTCGATGTTGATGGCTTTTTCCATGACCTTTGAAATAATAGATAGCAGTGCGATAGGTCTGTAGTTGCTAGGTAGGGCCTTTTTGCCTTTTTTAGGGACTGGCTGTACTTTGCAATTTTCCAATTGGACGGAAATACCCCAAATTGTAAGAGTGGTTGAACAACTTGCAAAGAACAGGTGTTAGTTCGGGGCACATTTCTTGAGAACAATCGGCGGGATTCCGTCAGATCCACAGGCTTTGTTGGTGTTGAGACCCAGCAAAATCTTTCTGATAGTACGTTGGCGAAAGGTGATCTCGGGCATGTGACTGTCAATAGGTGTAATGATCGGGGGTTGTTTTCCCGATGAATCCAGAGTGGAATTTCCAGCAAATAGGTGCGCAAAGATATTGGCTTTTTCCTGGGCAGTCGTTGCTAGTGTTCCATCTTCTTTGGTTAGAGGAGGAAATGAGCTGGAAGTGAAGTTTCTTCCCACAGCTTTGGCGAAAGACCAAAATGAACGGGATCCGTTAGGACATTCAGCAAGTTTTGATCTTATTTTGGCATTGTGGGCATCTTTGAACATTCTATTGTCTCTTTGCATATGCCTCTAGCCTCGACATATGCTGCTCTGGTCTCAGGGCCCGGATTTTTAGCCACCGATGGTATGCTGCCTGTTTGGAAGCCACAGCTCTAGAGCAGTTTCTGTTAAACCAGGTCTTATCGGATGATGTTCTTCTTCGGTATTCGGTATGTAGGTTTGCATCCCCAACATGATGATTTCAGAAATTGTCTCAGCACATCGTGTTGGATCTACTGAAGAGAAACAAACTCTCTTCCATGGAAACGCTGAGAAAAACATATGAAGACCTTCCCAGTCGGCCGAATTGTAATGCCACATGAGACGGGGTGGTATTGTGCAGCTCGATGGTAAATGGAAAGAGCATGTTGTGGAGATGAGGGTGTGATCAGAGTTTCCAAGTGGGGCACAAACTTCTATTCTATACGGGTCAGGATTGGTGGTGAGGAAAAGATCTAGTGTATTGGCAGACTGGTTGTTGACATCAGGGATGCGGGTTGGTAGCTCGACCAGTTGTTCTAGACCATGAGTGATGGCGAAGGCCTCGGCTTGACGACCCGCATCATCTGTTTTGTTAGAGAATTTGAGCCAGGCAGCGTTATGTACATTAAAGTCTCCCATGATTATGGTTTCAGCTGTTGGATGGTTCTCCTGAATGTAGTCCAGTTTGAGTGATAAAAACTCAAAGAGGTCGTTATATGAAGGTTAATTAGGTGAAAGGTAAAGGCAGCAGAGAAACTTAGTCAGTTTGGTATCAGATAGCTTGAACCACATCACATCAAAGTCTTTCGGTTCCAAACTCTCTTCACGCTGGCATGAAAGGTTAGCCTTAGCGTAAAGGCAGACTCCACCTTTGAACCTGAATCGAGAATGGAGTTCGTAACCAGGACAAAGCATATGGACCTTGTTGGTGGACGAGTTTACTTGTGTTTCTGTTAGAGCCAGAATATCCGGTTTTTTCGTCTGTAGGTGATGGTGGACGTCATTGATGTTCTTGTTGAGTCCGCGGATATATATATATATATATATATATATATATATATATATATATATATATATATATATATATATGTATATATGCAAAACGAATTTGTGTACTGTGTATATTTGTAAAGTCAAATCTTCCTGTATAAGTGTGTATATATAAAGTGTATGTGCATAAAAATGATATAGGTATCTCTATGTGTGTATATGTATATCATTGTATACGTGTATGTATAAGTTTGTAAATTATTCATATTGTTAACGTACAGGTCCCACCTTTGTTAAATATGAATAAGCACTAACCTGAAAACTATCATACTACATTGAACACAAGCAACCCTCGAAAACTAGGTTCCTATTCACTTTATGTACCCCACGATGCCTTCCTACAAGTACTTACTTTTAGAAGGTTTATTCTACATTTATTTCCCATTATATTTATAATGTATTGATTGAATGACTTTTTGGAAATAAATATTATTATTATTATTATTAGCGGTTTAGATGGCGCCAATTTCATTTCAGTTTTAATTCAGTAAACACTCAGGGCATATTTATTTCCTCAGCTTTTTTTTTGAGGCCAACTGTTCGCGGGTTCCGATTCTAGCTTTGCTATTGGTTGAAAAGAGACATCTGTCAAACTTCACCAATAGCAAAGCTAGAATTAGACGCCTCCAAACCTTGCACAAAGAAAACTCCCTATTGTTGTTTTTCGTGTCATTTGAGAGGTTAACTTATTGTGTGCTTATGTTTATATTATTGAGTACTTATTTGGGTTCGTTTTAATGTGTAACACATTTATATTATTGTGGTGCAACTAGAATATTTCGAAATCATTTCACGAGAAAATATAGTTCTTTTGACAGGCGGTCAGTTGGAAATGCAATTGTAAGCAAATTTGAAATTCAATGCATACAATATGATGGACTATGAAATTATCATTATTATTTAATTCGTCAAGATTTGTTCTTGCCTTTGGTACTGAATACAGGTGTATATGCGAATCTGCGGCTTCAGAATGTCCACACAAAATGCAACAGGGTCCATTTTATAAAAAGTATCCTTACACACTACACTTCTTAAAAATTAACACTTTCTTACGCACTAATAAACGACGTAATTTTGGAAAGAACGAACTGAAAAATGAGATAGGCAAGATTCCAAATTAACGGAAAGGAAAAACACACCGACAAAATAGAAAATAATTTCATATAAGATACTGCAGATGTCAAAAATTAGGTTTTGACATCAAGCGAGGATATAACCAAACATTTTTGGACGGCGCCATCTACCACAGAGATGACAGAGAGAAGCTCAATTGAAGTAACAGGGGGTGTCCCCTCGAAAATTTAAACAATATCGAATCAGTCCAAGCACCAAGGTTTTTAGACATCTCAGTGGAAAGCTGAATACATTTGTGTAGAATTAAATGAGAGATTTTTTGTATGAAGTGTATATTTTCATAGAATTTGCAAAGCGCTTTCGACTTTCGTCATCTTTAATGCTTCCTCCTACCTTTACTCCAGTTGACTGATGTGAAAATTTCAACTTCATTCTATAAAGTCTTTCACATCAGTCAACTTTCAGGAAGCACTGGAGATGACGAAAGTCGAAAGCGCTTCGTAAATTTTATAAAAATATACACTTAATACAAAAAATCTCTCATTTAGTTTTTATTTAATTTTTATTTTAAAATATTCCAATCTTTCAAACATAGATTCAGAAAAAGAACAGGTGATTTAACAAACAGCACTGAGCGAAATCACAGAACGGATCAGTCCCAGACAGAAACACACCCTGTGTGATCTGTAATTGCAGTTTACTGAATTGTAACAAGAAACGACGTCGGCGCCATCTGAAACTCTACATAACCCTCTTTATCAAGTGGACTGGTGTCCCCCAGTTTGTGCCAATCTTTAACAGATATAAGTGAATCTTACTATGTATTCCATTGCCTATTTGAGGACTAATAATTATCTCCCCTAGAGCTCGATAAGGAATTCATCTTTTGCAAACATAGCATTCAACTGGTCGAGAGCCAACGTGTAATTGGCTTCTGATAAAGAAAAACGAATAGTTCTCTCGTAACTGAATCCACCTATATTGCCTTCAATAGGTACTGGAATTTGTCCCCGGAATCGATTTCTCTAGCATCGCGGATTTTCCAGAACTGTCATCAAAATCTGATCCAATTCTCTACATTGCCGTCAAATTTCATGAGTTCAATGTCTTTCCATTGTTTTTCCAGACCTAGATCTTCTTCAGATCCGTATTTGGATCCTCATGAAGTGTTTTCTGATTATTTCTCGTTCTAATAGTCACGATCGCCAAATGTGGGTTCTACATTCATTTAATATTTGAAAAACCTCGGCTTGAAATAAAATAAAATTATTTTTTATTGTGACATCCAATACATGATGGATACTACTATTACTATAGATAGATATTAGATACATGAATATAAGAATTAAAATAGTATTCAAGGGAAGTTTTTAATATAAATATATTTTAATATATCATTCTCAACAATATACTGGAAGTTTCTAGATTATTTAGTTAGTCAGGACTTGGCTGAATATTGACATACATAGATGTGTTTTGCTCTTTACTTTATTACGAAAAAACTTACCTTGAGAAACCGACTATCCATCTCCAATATGAGATATAGAATTTTAAAGTCATTCACAGTTATTTGCCAAAATTATTGTTTGCAAGTTTCTTAACGATATATGATTGGTATGTATGACAGGTATACCGAGTGACACAGGATATGGGGCCACCCTTGTAACTTCTGCATTCGAAAACGGATTTTTCTGTTATTTGTCAAAATTATTGTTTGCAAGTTTCTTAACGATATATGATTGGTATGTATGACATAGATATACCGGGTGACATAGGATATGGGGCCACCCCTCTAACTTCTGCATTCGTGAACGGATTTTTCTGAAATTTGGTACAGTTATATAAGCAACCATTTCGGATTTGATCAATATGGCGGACTTCCGGTTTTTCTGGAAATGCCAGCAACTTTATTTTTTCAAATGGAACACCCTGTATATTTTCACATATTCAAGTACAACAGGTCAAAACAAGTCCAAACCTCATGTCAAAAGTCATTTTTTCTGGAAAGTTATTTTTTGTGTCACTTATTGATGAATCAATTCAGTCACATCACATTTTGATCAAAAATTATGTTTTTTCAAATGGAACCCCTATGGGCCACCTACATGTCTCTCTAGTATAATATATAATATATAAGTTTATTCACAAAATGTTATTATTACAGGATAAACAGTAGAATTCTTGTTGGAATGTAAATAAGTTATCTAGCTAAAGTAAATAAACTGGAAAAAGTCACTAAAGGTTGAACCTGTGCGTGACATAAATACACAAATCAATATGAGATAAAGCAATAATGGTAATAAATATAACATTATACTAATTACTAATTAAAATCAACGAGTAAAATTATTAAGATCGTCTATGGATATAGATAAAACCACAGTAAAAATAATGATGATAAATATAACTTATACTAATTAAAATTACGAGTAAAATCATTAGATTGACAATAGATATATATATATATATATATATATATATATATATATATAAAGCAACTGTAGAAAAATTAAAAATAATGGTAATATATATAAGTTATACCAATTAAAATCAACGAGTAGCATTAAGATCGACAAGTCCGATAAATAAAGTAAATTGATATAGAAGGGGCGTTTACATTGGTACAAGTAATAATGAAATAGGTATAAATATACAACCAGGGCACTATCTGTTTATGCTATTACTCTATGAATCATTTCTCTAGAGTTTTCAAAAATGAAACTTTTGAGGTGGTATTTGAAGTTTTCTAATTTTTTTGTATTTTTAATATTATCTGGGAGTGTGTTATAGAGTTTAGGGGCTAAATAAGTGTAGCATTTTTGGCCAGTCGTTTCCTTTGTCTTTTTTAGTACGTACGTTTTTTTTTTATGTTCGTGCTTTTTCGTTCATATTTTTTCCCGAAATAGATTGTCGGATGGATAAGTAAAATCTTTTTTTATATAACTTTGATGATTTTTTTTTAATGACATCAAGATTTGTCAAAGTAGTTTTTCCAACACTTCCCCATGTTACTGTACCATACATTAAGTGTGGCTGGACAAGTGAGTTATAGACTGTATGTAGCATCTTAGGATTGAGAATATCTCGTAGAACTTTAAATTTGTGTATTAAGAATCTAACTCTTTCGATAACATGTTTAACGTGTTCGTCCCATCTCAAATTTGAGTCCAAGACGACTCCCAGGTATTTAAATTCATTAACACCATTTATATGTGCGTTATTTAGAGTTTTTATTGTTTGGAAGTCTGGTGATGTTCTACTGTCAATATAAGTAGGAAGGAACGATGTTTTTGCAAAGTTTATGGTGAGTAATTTACTATTGAACCATTTTGAATGTTAGCAAGATTTTTTTTGCCAGTGTTTTGACTTTTTTCCAATTTTCTTCTTCGTAGAAGATGCAAGTATCATCCGCGTATGCTATGATTTCCCCGGCTGTAGGAACTGAGAAAAGATCATTTAAATAAATGTTGAAAAGGACTGGTCCCAGCACGGATCCTTGGGGTACACCGAAAGTAACTCCCTTTTGCTCGCTTCTGGTATTATTGATTTGTACAAATTGGTACTTTTTTGTGAGATACGTTTTAAATAACTGTAGCCCCACGCCCCTGATACCCACATCTTCCAAAGATTTTAATAATAATAACAGTGTCGAAGGCTTTTGAGAGGTCTATAAAGACGCTCAAAGCCATTTTATTAGTATCCATTGCACTATACATTTTAGATGTCAGGTGCATTATGGCATCCTGTGTTGATACACCACTTCGAAATCCATATTGTCTGTTAGATAAAATGTTGAATTGATCTAGGTAGGAGCATAACCTGATTTTCAGAAGTTTTTCGAATATCTTGGCAAATGTTGATATGAGTGAGATAGGTCTGTAGTTAGTAGCATCAAGGGGATCACCGGATTTAAAAATTGGTTTTATCAGAGACGTTTTAAACAAGGAAGGAAAATATCCTTTTTTTAAGCATCTATTCAATAGATATGCTAAAGGTTCAGAGATATGGTTTACTATACATTTTAAAATATCACCCGTAATACCATCTTCGCCTGGAGACTTTTTGTTTTTCAATTCTTCTACGACTTTGATTATTTCTGTAGGCGTACAAGGTGAAAGGAAAAAAGAGCTTAAGTTGTTTGATTTTTTTTTTGAGGGGGGATATAGTTCGGATCAACTGCAATTCTGCCAGCCAAGCCTGGGCCTACTGTAATATAATGGTAATTGAATAGATTTGCCGTAGTTTTTTCATCACTGACAATATGTCAATTTTTTTTCATGTGTTTGATGGGTGTATTATTTTGTTTGCAAGATGTTATTTCCTGTATTGTGTGCCACATCGCTTTATTATTATTTGCGTTTTCAGAAATTTTTTGTTTGTAGAAATCGTTTTTGGTGTTTTTTATTATGAGATTTAGCCTATTTTTATATTCGATATATTTTTTATTTAATTCATGGTTATAGCTTCTTTTCAATGTCTGGTACATTTTGTCTCTTTCATTAATCGATTTAATTAATCCATGAGTTATCCAGCTTTTGCGTTTTTTTTTAATTTTTTTCACCGTGTAGCTAAGATTTTTTTGGAAAATTTTTTCAATATCTGTAGTATTATAAACGGAGTTAAAATTAGTATTCTTCACATTCATGGATAATTTGTTGTAATTAATTTTTTTGTATGTGTTTGTCTTTAGAACAATAACAAATTGTATACATTCAAAAATATACAACTAGTTCATGAGTTTCCTTGCAGTTCGAATAATTTTTCAACTTAGTAAACTGTGGAAAACAACATTTCTGAATTTTGTCAACTAATTGTGTTTCGCTGTAATCTTTCATCTCAATTGGACATTAATAAATCATCGAAACAATAACAAAATAAATACCACTTTCTCACTGAGCCTAAGATGTAAACGTTCAAATAAAAATGTTCTTCATCCAAATTAAACAAATTATATCTAGCGTTTCATTAATGATTGAGTCTATCCAAATGAAAGGGGTAGCTTATCCTGGGAGTGTCAGAGAAAAATGTAGTTTCAGGAGAAAATATCCTAACCAAAGTCTAGGAAACAAAAATGAACATGTTAAGGTCAAACGTTGTTGTCCACGGCTTAAGGCTTAGTTGAAAAATTATTCGAACTGCAAGGAAACTCATGGAATAGTTGTAGATTTTTCAATGTATAAAAATTTGTTACTGCACCGAAATACAAAAATGAAATGTTATTTTTTTCCTTAATGTATGTTCTAGAGAGACAGGTAGGTGACCCATAGGGGTACCTTTTGAAAAAAATGAATTTTTGATCAAAATGTGATGTGACTGAATTGATTAACCAGTAAGTGACACAAAAAATTATGTTTTGGAAAAAAATTAAGTTTCCCTGTTATGTCCGACTCATTGTGAATAGCCTTAACCAAATCTCATTTATCCACGAGGTAAAATAAAAAAAACAATTTTAATTTCAATTGTTTCGAAAAATTCCCATTTGACATAAGGTTTGGCTTGTTTTGGCCTGTTGAACTTGAATATGTAAAAATATACAGGATATTCCATTTGAAAAAACAAAGTTGGTAGCATTTCCAGAAAAAACGGAAATCCGCCATATTGGATTGTAATGTGATCAAATCCAAATTTCAGAAAAAAACGATTTACGAATGCAGAAGTTACAGGGGTAGCCCGATATCCTGTGTCACCCGGTATTTGAATAAACTGAAATTCTGCCTCTCAAAAATTGCACAAGTAACCCCTTTACCAGTTACTCACTTCACACCAATATGCGCATTTCGATAACTAAGTTATAATCATCAGTAGGTAAACTACGCTAAATAAATTGTTACATGTTCTTACATTATATATCTGGTGTTTCTAATTGGGTTTTTGAATACTTCTTACTGTTCTCAAGTCGCTAATGGGATCGTGATGGTTCTATGGGGATTAAAGTAAACAAGGTAGAATACACCGGCCCATTATCCTCATTAAGTTCCACAAAAATTTGACCCATGCTACCTACTGAAGGCAGAATAAGTGTAGCGGACCATATGATCGAATCTGGTCACAAAACTAATATTCATAATTTGAAAATAATTTACCTTGTTTACTTCAATCCCCATAGAACCATCAAGATCCCATTAGCGACTTGAGGAACAGAAATAAGTATGAAATAACCCAATTAGAAACATCAGGTATATATTGTAATAACATAACAATCTATTTAGTGTAGTTTTCCCCACTGATGATGCTAACTTAGTTATTGAAATGCGCATGAAGGTGTGAGTAAGTGTGGTGAAGAGGTTACTTGTACAATTTTTCATTGTGTGACACCACAGCGTCTAGCCAATCTTCATAAACGTCTCCCATCTAATTTCAGAATTATTCCATTGTTAAGAATCCTCTGGGAGATTGGTATCGCATATTTTCACTTCCATTGGTGTGCCAGCTTCCGACTGAACCATTATACTTCCCTGGGAAAATTTCACTGGATCGGGAGTTCCAGCACTTCTCTCAAATTCAAACTTTGAAAGAACATGAGCCAAAGCCAATTGCACACTCAAAAGGCCAAATCTCTTCGCTAAAAACCAACATTAATCAATTTCATAACAGGAAAATGGCCTTCGAAAATTATGTAAATGAGATGGTGAAATAAGTAAGTAGGAAAAATCAAAGAGATGTGTAACTTTAATCGTCATGCTGTGATGATGAACATAGGCTGTATATATTCAGCTTATTTGACAGTTTTTTGTATATAAATTATGGTCCTCTATTCCTGTAGAACCTTTGCAAGGGATAATTTTTTTAGAACTGGAAGCAACTGGAGCGGTGGCAAAGTAGCTACCGCTCTGGGTGTTGATTGTTTAAACACCATCCTTATTATTATTCTTATCATTCCCGCTACAAAGAATAGTCTACTGCGGAGTCCGCATCTGTCGAAATGACTGTATTTGCTTTGATGTTTTTTGGTGAAGTTGTGTTAATAGTTTTTTTCAAGATCTGTCATATACAGGATGTTTCATAATTGAATGCTGATCTTAAAGGGCGATACTCCTTGGATGATTTCAGGAGAAATTCTTCATATGAACATCCGCAACCGCTTTATTTCTGAGATACGGGATGTTGAAATTCAACAAAAAAATCAGTTCTTCCCCAATATCTATGAAACCGCTTTCGCTTTTTTTCCATTTTGGTACATGCAAAGTACGCATAAAAATACATTTTTTTCATGATGAAGGATTTCCTAATTTTCATCAGTGGCGTCCCTGTTAACATGCCCTGTCATATTTTTTATCAAAATAATGATACGCCATTGTCTTTTTTGTAATTATTCTCTATCTTCTCATAAAAATGGTCTCTTGACTTTTTTTTCGTCCGGCGAACGGTTTTTGAGTTAGAAAATAAAATGCATTCATTTGCGTGCCCCTATGCGAAATCAGCCGTTGAAGAGTAGTAGGATTATCTTGTGGGCTAGAAACATCTAGAATGCTAAGAACACATTTCGTTGTTTTCAACATAAACAATTTTGACACTTCTTTAGCTAGATACGTGATATTATTTACGTTATAAAAACTTGTTTATTAAAAAAAAGGTAAATTTTACAAATACCGAATTAGCAGACATGCATTACTTGTATGGGCTTGCTGACGGGAACGCATATGAAGCCAGGCGACTGTATCAAGAGCGCTTCCCAAATAGAATGGTTCCTGATGCTCGAACGATTTCAAGCACCCATAGAAGGTTATGGAAACAGGAAGTTTTGAGTCAAATCATCACTTGAAAGGAGCACATCGGACTGCAAGAACTCCACCAATGAGGTAGCTGTTTCAAATTCAGTTGACGAAAAGCCTGAAATAAGTACGAGGCAAGTTGCCAATAATTTGAATATCGCCCATATTCTAGTATGAAGGATTCTTCATTTATTATTTCCCTATGACATTCAACGGGTTCAGGCTCTACTTCCTCGAGACTTTCCATTACGAGTGAATTTATGCCAATGGTTTCTCCAAAAAGTTACCGAAAATTCTTTATTTGACAGGGAAATTGTATTCACGGACGAAGCTAGTTTTAGTAAAAACAGGATCAAAAATTTTCATAATAATCATTTTTGGGCCGAGGAAAATCCGCATGCAATCGAGGAATCTCATCACCAGGAGCAGTTCTCATTAAATGTCTGGGCTGGAATTATTGAAGATTACCTAATTGGACCTTTTTTTTACAACGCACATTAAATGGACATAATTATCGCCGATTTCTTGAAGATAATTTGCCAATTCTGTTTGGGAAATGTTCCTATTTTAATGCGAAATCGCATGTGGTTTATGCACGATGGTGTACCTGCTCATTTTAGTGCTCTGGTACGCGAATATTTTAAACAAAACTTTTATAATCGCTGGATAGGTCGTGGGGGAACAGAGTCATGGCCAGTTAGAGCCCCAGACTTAAACAGTCTTGATTATTTTCTTTGGGGACTTCTTAAGACTTTGGTGTACAGTCAACCAATTCAAACTGAGTAAGAATTGCGAAACCGCGTAATAGTTTCCTGTGAAGCAATAAGGAATACTCCAGGAATTTACCGAAGAGTACGCGAGTCAATGACATGAAAGGCTGAAGTGTGCATACTTGAAGGAGGTGGGCATTTTGGACAGTTGATTTGATTTTGGTATTTTTTGTTCATAATAGTTATGTACTTAAAAATAAAAAAAATTATGCGTACTCATTACAAAAAATAAATAATAGTTACCATAAAATTATTGAAATCACGCCTAGATCCTTTGGTTACCACAATTGTGAAATTAAGACTGAGAAAAAATCGAATAGGGACAAGCAAATTAATGTATTTTATTTTCTAAATCGAAAACCGTCCGCCGGACGGAAAAAAGGCATTTTTATGAGAAGATAGAGGACTATTACCAAAATATTGGAAAAAAGACAGTGGCGTATCATTATTTTGATCAAAAATATGACAGGGCATGTTAACAGGGACGCCTCTGATGAAAATTAAGAAATCCTTTATCCTGGAAAAAATGAGTTTTTATGCGTACTTTGCATGTACCAATAAAATCCAAAGTCGTTTCAGAGATATTGGGGAAGAACTGATTTTTTTGTTAAATTTCAACATCCTGTATCTTAGAAATAAAGCGGTTGCGGACCTATTCCATATGAAGAATTTTTCTTAAAATGATCCAAAGATTATCGCCCTTCAGGACAGCATTCAATTATGAAAAACCCTGAATATATTCAGCAAATTTGTCAGTTTTTTGTATATAAATTATGGTACTCTATTCCTGTCGAACATTCGCAAGGGATCATTTTTTTAGAACTGGAAAAGTGGTCATTTCGCCGAGCAGTGGCAAAGTCTTGAGGTAGGTACATGGGTGTTGATTGCTTAATCACCCTCCTTATTATTGTACTTATCATTCCCGCTACATAGTCCGCATCTGTCGAAATGACTGTATTTGCTTTGATGTTTTTTGGTGAAGTTGTTTACTCGTTTGTTTCAAGATCTGTCATATAGTGTAATACGAGTAAGATGTCTAAAAACATGGTGTATTCACTTATACCTGTAAAATATTGGGACAAACTGGGGGACAACAGCCCACTTGATAAAGGGAGTTATCTAGAGTTTCAGATGGCGCCGACGTCGTTTCTTGTCATAATTCAGTAAACTGCAATTTCATACCACACAGGGTGTTTTTGTGATTTGTGTCTCCTGATCCGTTCTGTGATTGTGCTTTTGTCGCCTTTGAGGTTATGTCAATTCGTTGTGAAATATTTTGAGGTTGATCGATCGATGTAACATATTTTAGAACAAACTATTCCATATACTTATGTCAGTGTTATCAGGGTTATCATATATTGTCAGTATTATATATATAATAACCCTGAGTGTTATATAGAATTTTCGAGAGGGTTCCGAAATAATTCTAATTATGAACCGTACCAATTTATTTTGTATGGTTAATTTTCTATTGATACAGCTCCACCGAGTTGGTACTTATGTATTTCTGTCCCTGATTGCTCGTGATAAAAATCTTATTATGGAACGGATAATGATTTTATGAAGTGCTGTACATTACATACAATTACTTAATTGAGCTTTCAAACCAATTAAAGTACGTGAGATGCAATCTCTTTCGTTTTCTGACAAATCTATTCTTTTTATATCTAAAGCTTTTGACTGTTACGTAAGCTTCATCTCTACAGCTTCAGAGGACGAAGCTTCAATTGGTTCAAATACTTTCTGAGTGAAAGAACCTCTCAGCTTTTTGACAAATTAAGAGGTGTTCACTATTTTGGCAGACAACCCGACTATCTTATCGCAAGAACTCAAATTACCTTCATATAGCGGTGTAAAAATAGCTTAAAATCATGCATTATTTTGGAATCCTGGAGGACTCCATAGATTTCCCTAAAACCGTCTGATATTACTTAGAAATTGCTTGCAGAAAAAAGTTATAAACTTATATGTTTAAATAATGAAAAACAATTTTGTTAGGAACATTTTAGGCAAATTGATGCTATAGGGGTTTTTGAGGTCGCTGAACCAGAATATGACATGGAAAAAACGACGGCGTGGCCAGTCGTAAAGGTAGATTTCATGAATGATAATTTGCAGCTACCTATTTGTTATTTATGTGTACATCTAAGAGAAAAAAAAATCGGGTAAAGTTTGTGAGATAGTGAAGCTCTATCAAACGACTTATAGTTTGCCGACATTGGGTATGGAAATGAAATATTGCGAAGTTTTTCAACAGCTGCACTTCAGAGTCGCCGCCTCACATTTTTTCCGCACGTTAGCAAAAAAATTCTGCAGCTTACAGTTTTGATTTTAAAGAAAAATTTTATCTGCCTTTTTCATGTCAATTTTTCCATTTTTGCGAGTGGCACCATTATTTATTAATTTTTTTCAAATAATCAATATACAATGTAATTTGGCAACTTATTTGTAAAATAATTAATCAGGCCCATACTTTATGGTTGGTAACTTTTCATATGTTGTTCATTACATCATCACTAATGTACAGTAAAAAGTTCCCGCAGTCCCCTAACTTTCTGAAGCTAAAATCTAATATTATTCCACTACTAGTAAAATGACTCGTATATGTATAAATTGATTTGAATCTTCTCTGAACTTTTGCCCATTGGAATAATGTTTTTTTCAACTTGTGATTGTAATGTATCTAGGAATTAGCCAGTCAAATAATTTTATTATTACTTTTATATTTATTTTTTATATTATATATATATTTTGTATAAAATGTTCCCCATGAGATGAGTCTTCTGACTAAAAGTATTGGAAAATTCCAGATATAGTGGATATTTTCTTCCAAAGAGCTATGGGATCCTATGGGACGGTTCGGAATTCACTAGCAAAATCAATATATCTTCATAAGAAGGTCCACGTTCCTTCGAAATTCATGTGTTTATTGTGATAATCATCCTATCTTAGTCATTAGCTTATCGATCTTGGGAGGGGCTTGTTCTTCGAATAACTGCTTGGTTTAGATCGTCTCCGATTATCTCATGCGGGTGTTACTGAAGAATAAAGGAAGCATTTAGATTATTTTTCCCCTCATATTCATTAGTAGGACTCACCTTTCCGGCGAAGTCATTCTAGCCTAGCAGCTAGACTGTCGACACCAGATTCATCGATTTTCAACTTCATCAACAGATTTTATGATATCTCAATGAACTTTTGATTTGTTCATGTCAGAAGTTGTTAGAGGTTAGTCCGGCAGAGATGGACAGTGAATGGCTGTAATGTTTGTACGGAAGTTAATGGAACAATGTATCGTGACATTTTCCAATCCCTCTATTTTCATGTTAATTCATCATCTAGAATCAGTCATCTCCTACCTTTCATTCTTCGTGGAAGTTTCCATGATCCATTCGAGAATAATCCTTTGAAAAATCTCCAGGTAGACCTCAAGAAAAATCTGATTTTGACAGACAGATGTAAACAT
Source organism: Gonioctena quinquepunctata (assembly GCA_018342105.1). Classification (NCBI taxonomy): domain Eukaryota; kingdom Metazoa; phylum Arthropoda; class Insecta; order Coleoptera; family Chrysomelidae; genus Gonioctena; species Gonioctena quinquepunctata. The sequence goes on from JAFIRS010000088.1 coordinate 1,298,905, forward strand.
TGTAGTAAGTTTCGAGGATTTCATTCATTTCGCGCCAATGTTCTGAGGGGATATTGTTCAGCACTATAATCTTTGTAAACGATCAATTCACAATTTTTTGCATAAGTATGTTGAAGAAGAAATATAGGTTTGAAGTTTGAAATTTTGCGTGACACAAAAACAAACATTCCTTAACGCGCATCTACTTATGATTTAAGCAGATTAATTTTCATTTGTTGTCCCCTTTAACAAATGAATCAGTGAATACACTAGGGTTTTTAGGCATCTTAAATACGAGTAAGATGCCTAAAAACCCTGGTGTATTCACTGATTCGATTTTGTTTAGGATTTTTGGGGAACAACAAATGAAAAACGTTAAATTCTGCTTTGAACTTCATTAGTAGATGGAGCGGTTAAGCAATGTTTGTGTCACGCTAAATCTCAAACTCAAACCTATGAAATTTTCTTTTTCTGTCAACATTATTGCATATTTTTATGCAAAAAATTGTGAATTGATCGTTTACAAAGATTATAGTTCTACGAACAAGATCCCACTCAGGACAGTTGGCGCGAAAATGAGATGAACTCCTTGAAATTTACTACATTGTTTACATCTGTCTGTAAAAAATCGGATTTTTCTTAAAGTTTACCTGCCGATTTTTCCAAAGTGATTTCTTCTCGAATGGTTTTTTTGGGGTCATGGAAACTTCCACGAAGAAGGAGAAAAGGTAGGATAGTGGACTCTAGACGATGAATTAACTTGAAAATTGAGGGGATTGGAAAATGTCCCCGCTGACATTGTTCCATTAAACTTTCCGATACAAACTATTACTAAGCCATTCACTGCCCATCTCTGCCAGACTATTACCTCTTTAACAATCTTCTGACTTGAACAAAATCAGAGAGTTCATTGTAGATATCATAAAATCTATTGATGAAGTTGAGAAATCGATTATTCCTGGTCAGCGACAGTCTAAGCTGCTTCCAGCTATCTTAGAATGACTTCTCCGGAAAAGGTGAGCCCTACTAGCAAAGGCGAGGAGAGAAAACAATAATCAAAATTGGCTTCTTTTTTATTTTTCAGTAAGTAACATCCCGCATGAGATAATCGGAGAAGGAAGGATATCTAAACCAAGCAGTTGTTCGGACGAACAAGGCCCTCTCCCAAGATCTATAAGGCTAATGACCATTATTAGGATAATTATCACTTATTTAATAAACACATTAATTTCACAAATAAGCGTGGACTTTTCATTCTATGAATATATCTTGATTTTGGTTAGTTAGCATAAAAAACATGAGATTGGATTCGTTACTCAATGATGAATTCTATGTCAAAAATTTAAATCAAGTTTTTCTGATCATTTGCTGTTTCCAGAATAAAGGAGAAAGAATTGGATACTCAAGTGCCACAGAAGACAACAACAAAAAAGGAATCTTTTTACCTGATAATACTTTAAACTGAACAGGAGGATTATCCAATACTTCATATAATCTTACGGGAAATTCTGGTATTCCTTTTATTCATCAATCTATCCAAATTTATTTTGAAAAAAGTATTTGAAAAAGTTTTTGTGGAGTAGAGATTCATGCATTCATTCATGTCATTTGCGAAAAAATTATACAAAACATGTAAGTTCTTTCCTGAGACACGTCTGAATATCTTGAACAGAGAAAATAATATAGAATTCAACTTCTTAAGCAAAGCGGGATTGTCCAAATTAATTGTTGATACGGCTCCGTCGAGTTGAGTTTCGCCGCTTGGTGTTACCTACGTATTTTGCCCCATGAACACGAATTCGAAGTCAAAACGCGTAGTTCTCAATTACTTTCAGGGGTTCAAAGATCAAGAAATGTCCCTTTTTTACCTTTTTTAGCAATAAGAAACGTTCAAGACACATTTTAATTTATTAAATTTGTTAGGCCTTCTCCACTATCCACATACATTTTTGAACAAGCACCGACTTTGAATTTGTGTTCATGAGACAGAAATATATAAGTACCAACTCGGTGGAGCCGTATCAATAGAAAATTAACCAAACAAAATTGTTACGCACTACAATTGTTCATAATTAGAATTATATATAACATTAACATAAGTACATAGAATAGTTAGTTCTTAAACATGTTACATCGATCGATCAAACCTCAAAATATTTCACAACAAATTGACATAACCTTAAACGCGACAAAAGCACAATCACAGAACGGATCAGAGACTCAAATCACAAAAACACCCTGTGTGGTCTGTAACTGCAGTTCACTGATTTATGACAAGAAACGACGTCGGCGCCATCTGAAACTCTAGATAACTCCCTTTATCAAATGGGCTGGTGTCCCCCAGTTTGTCCCAATATTTTACAGGTATAAGTGAATACACCATGGTTTTTAGACATCTTAAATACGAGTATCTAGCTTTGGTATACAGTCGGTTATTCTGTACTGAATTTACTCATAGTATTTTTTCATTTAAAAAAAAAATATTATATTCCAAATTGTCAGGCGTATAAATCTAATATTTCAACATCAGTAGGTACTGTGCTCTTTGCATAACAGGACTGTGCTCTTTGTATACCAGTATCAACGGTTATACACAATGAAAAGGAGGGCTTATTTCCTATCTTCGTACATTGGCCAAATTTCAGCTGCGCGGATTTGCATTGTCATTTGACGTCACCAGGGAACTTGGATGGTTCATCTGCCATAAGTGTCCATGTATTTTTCTACTTTTTCACGGCGGACTTTCTTCCTGTTGGTAACATTTTTCCGTCGTTTTTTTAGTGTTTATGTTTATCATTTGACTTTCGTTTCAATGGATTGTTTGTCGGGAAAAAGTGAAAATTGAATCGACTGTTGAGTGCGTGTTGGATCCCACTTCGTGATAGGACACTTGTTATTTGAACTGTTTTTAGATTTATTGAAAAAATTTGAGGTAAATATAGCTCTTGAAGAATGCTGAAAGGTAACATAATTCCTTAGGCAGTTTTTACTTCAGATCATGCCTGGAAGAATATGTGCCGTAGTTTCTTACAAGCACCTAAAAGCTGGGTTTCAACATTATATTCCATAGGCCAATCTCAATAAATCGAAACAACGAAGTGAGCTATCACGAAATGACGTTTAAAACGCGCTTAGCATCAGATCAATTTATGGGTTATCCACAGAAAACGTGGGCATCTAGAGTTCTAAAAATGCAATGCAGCAAAAGTAAATTAACACACCAACCCGAAACACCAAAAAAATCAACAGGTTTAAGTTATAAATGCCAAGAGAAAAAGTTTGAAAATCGTGAAAAATGTAGGGCTCTTATGGCAAACCAACCGTAGTGTTGCCGCGGTGGCGACATGCTTTGCTGGCGGGGAGGCAGATAAAATCGAAGAACTCGGCTATCCTTTCATTGTACCGGGTTATTCACTATAAATTACCCACTCCTTATCATCGTTATTATTGCCTATAGAAAAAAAAGTTAAATGTAAAAGTTGTGTGGTTATGACTGAATTTTGATAAATTGCTATCAAAAATACAGCTTGCAGATTTCAGGAGGAATATTTTTAAATTTGTTTTAAATGGGATACCTTGTATATGTATGCATGTTCGAAACATCCCAACTGCGAGTACTTGCCTCTGAGCCTGTACAAAAAAGTTCATGGGGAGTGATCTTTATCCCCCCCACCCTCAGCAACCCTTTCTTTGGACGACTCGTAAATTTCGATTTCCGGTAACAAATTTCTTATCCCTAGGTGATAGGGAATCCAATTGAAAACAAAATCGAGTGGAATTTGAACAAATGTGTATTTTTTTTTATTCCTCTGAAGCTGAACTGTTCAGAGGAACCTCTCGTCGTTCCTACTTTAACATCAGTTTCTCCTCGTATTTCAACGCAGCACTCGAAGCCCGAAGGGTTTGCACTCCTTTTTCTTTCACAAGTCTCCTTCCGCAAACTCTCACACATATAAAAAACGTGGAACTCTTTGAAGATCCGGTTTCCGACATCCTGATATCTGAATGACACTACAACAACGAATATAACGTCACAATTTACATACCGAACGTTGGCCATGGTTATTTTATCATTGAAAAAATTTGCAATTTGAAAAAAATACCAAATTTTGAAAAGCTGTATCTTGGAAACTATTGGGTCTACGGAGGAAAAAAACTCAAAATTTAGCAAATTCTACCTAGTTTAACAAAGGTAATCATGGTCATTGTCGAAAAACTACTCGATCATGGTTAAAATGGCCAAAAACTGAAAAAAGTGCAAAAAAATTTAGCAAATTCTACCTAGTTTAACAAAGGTAATCATGGTCATTGTCGAAAAACTACTCGATCATGGTTAAAATGGCCAAAAACTGAAAAAAGTGCAAAAAAATTGCAGTTTTTGGGCTGGGAAACTAAGTTCCGGAGGGGCCCCGAGGTCGAAAACTTGACTTAAGTACCCCCACGTCATCCCGAACATTGTGTGAAAAAAGCGCTACTACCTGATTTCATGTACGTGATATCGATTCTGGACTACAATTTTATTGTATTAATAAAAGATGTTCAATGTCTTCTAACATTCATAAGTGCATTGGAAATTGCTTAATTATTGACATTCAGATTCTCTATTTCAAGTCGAATCGTGTCTTTAATGAATTTATTATTATTATTATCATTATTAACAATGTCTTTTAGAAATCCTCAGTAAAATTAATCCATAGGGCACAAGTCATTTACTATCCATATCGGGAATACATTATTCAAATGTTCTTAAACGGGTAGGACATTATGCGGGGTTGCCCCATCTTGCATCCAAATCATACTGGCAAGCTGTGCTTCCGAAAAATTCTGTAAAAGAATATTTTCTTCTTCTTGCCGTATAAAACATCCTCGGGCTATTGCGAAAATTTAAAAAAAATTGCCAAATTGGTCTAGCCGTTCTAATTTTTTTATATAGAATATATAGTGCTTTTCTTTAATGTTCCCCCCTTTTATTTTTTGAACGGGTCAACTCAAAAAATTGAAACTTGGGATAATGAAATTGATGCATGAATAGTATATTATGGAGTAAAATTGACAGATGAAACTTTCAAGATGCCAACTGGGCGCCATCTGTGACACATCATTTCGAAGCTCCTGACAAATACTTCACAACCCTAGAATATAAAGTCAATATCTTCACCTACTACAAAATGGGGGAATATTTAATAATTGCCTGAATACATCGGCGTTTAACTTCATAATTTGAGGAAAGAAGCTGAGTTCAATTCAGAAGATGCTCGAAATGGTTGCCTTGAACTGCTCGACATAAGAACAGCCTATCCGATATTTCATGCCAAACATTTTCGAACACAGTAACGTCGATATTTCTACAAATATTTATTATTCTCTGCCGTATATCCAATATTAAAGCAGGTTCAGTTTCGTACACCTTTTTTTTCAAATAGCCCTATAAAAAAGTCTACAGGTGTCAAATCTGGCGAGCGGGCTGGCCATTCCGTAGGACTTCGACGGCCAATCCAACGACCGGGGAAAGTATTATCCAAATCGTTTCTTACTTGTCCGTAGTAATGTGGTGATGCTCCATCTCGTTGGAATACAATATTCATATCGAATTCATTAGGATTCGCTTCGACGATTTCGGTGATTAGAGGGTCAACAGTATTTTCCAGGATATTCAAATACAGTTCCCCTGTTAAATTTTGTTCAATGAATAGAGGTCCTACAATATGGTATTCCCACTATTCCTGCCAGACGTTAATTTTTTCTGGATATTGAGTATGAGTTTCCCGGAAAATGTGAGTGTTGGTGTCACTCCAATAACGGCAATTTTGTCTGTGAACCTTGTTGTTGAGATAAAATGTAGATTCGTCACTGAAACAAATATTGTGGAGATAGGTAGGATGCCTTGCAATGGTTGCCGTCATAATTTCGCAGAATTCTGTTCTTCGATCAGGGTCATCTTCAGTTAACTGGTGTACCATTTTGATTTTGTATGGATGATACTTATTCCTCTTCAAAAAACTCCACATAGTAGAAGGACACACCTCACAAACATTCGCGACGGAGGAAGTAGACTGTTGAGGATTTACTTTCATCTCACCAATTATTTGAACTTGCTGTTCTTCCGGAATAGACGGATGACCTGGGGGCTTTTTGTTCTGTACACTACCGGTAGTTGTAAATTTGGTTACAAGTTCCCTTAAATATTTTCTACAGATAGGACGATTCGGGAAACGATCATTAAAAATTATTTCGGTTTCGTGAAAGTTACGCGTCGCACCGTAAATAAAAATCGCTTCGATTTTTTCTTCCAATAGACGAGAATTGATTATTTTAGAGATAGTTCAGGTGGTACCTATTTCCTAGTAAAACCGAAAACTAAATGAGAATATTTTTACTGAACAATGATGTTCGTTGTCGTACTGACATTTCTTGTCATTTTTTGTTTCAACAAAAAATAACCTATCAAACCTTTTCGGGTTGTTGGGATCTTCATATGGCAGAGAAAAACAAATATTTCTAGATGTATCGATATTAATGTGTTTCTATGCAGGTAATTATTAAATGTTCCGCCATTTTGTAGTAGGTGAAGATATTGACTTTATATTCTAGGGTTGTGAAGTATTCGTCAGGAGCTTCAAAAAGATGTGTCACAAAAACCCCTTTCAATTTAATTTTTTTCCCAGATGGCGCCCCAGTCGCCATCTTGAAAGTTTCATCTGTCAATTTTACTCCAAAATATAGTATTCATGCATCAATTTCATTATCCCAAGTTTCAATTTTTTTAGTTGGCTCGTTCAAAAAATAAAAGAAGAGGGGGACATTAAAGAAAAGCACTGTATATTCCTGAAAACTTTTCCAGGACAAAGGAATTTCCAATAACTATTTTAAAAATTATGTTTTTCCCTAAAAACCTTATTCGGAGTATTACGAACTTTCAAAAAAACAATTAGCCAAATCGGTCCAGCCGGTGTTTTTATAAAATTTAAAAAAATGCTATCCTGACCGGGATTCGTTCCTGTGACCTTCTTCCTCGTTTGGTAATAAATGGAATTACTCGCTAGTCTTTTTCTTCGCTAAATTCCTTATATACCCGAATTTTCCAATTTCCGAGCAACTTTTTTGGGCTTGCAAAGAATCGAGATTTATTTTTATTATATAGATAAGACAAATACACAAATCATTAATAGTGACTACTCTCCACTGATGCGTGAATACAATATATTACCCCTCAAAGATAGACGAATTGTAACAGACTTGATAATGATTTTTAAACTGATGAGGGGACTACCGCAGAGCTTACATTTATTCTCAAAGATTGAATTCAACGCCCAAAGTAGACAGCTGAGAAAACCATAATTTTTCAAAATACCCTTCAAAAAAACAAACGCTGCTCAAAATTCACCACTATGCAGGATGCTTAGAACATGCAATAGCATTTGTAAATGACATTAAATATTTTGAACTCAATTTGAATTGTTTTAAATTTAGTCCATAAAACTAAAATTAAGGAAGATATGCTGAAAGTTGTCTGATTTTGTATATTTGAATTTGTTCTTGATATCCACTCATCTTAAAGGTTATTTATTAACTGTTGGTAATTTATTTTTCTTTTATATTTATATTTTTATATTTGTAATTTTTTAATTTTTTTATTTTTTTATTTTTTTTTTACTTATATTTTGTCATTTATTTCTTTTATCTTTTCACCTTTGTCAGTTGATCTTAGTATGATTCATTATGTATCATTGGAATTTTTCTATCTTATGTGTTTTATTTTACCTAATATTTTTATCATTATTATTAATTTAGATACAACCAGATTAAGTTTGTCATATTAACTTTTTATGTCAACCTGTAAAATTGAGTTTTTTCGTGGATTATTAATAAATAAATAAATAAAATTAAGAGATATTACATTGATTATCTGTAAGTGAACTATATATAGACTCATACTTATTGTATAACTGATTTAACTACTGCCTATTCCATAAGTTACCTACTGTTTACCCACAAAACTGATTTATTAAGTAGAGGGTTCTCTTTTTGGATTTAAATCCGTTTGTAACCCTTGTACTGGTAAATAAATAAATTATATAATATTATATATCTGTCAGCTGTCAGGCAGCATCGATTGCCCTAGCCTAAGCTATTAGCTGATGGACTCGGTCTCCAGGAGCTCTCCATGTTTTTTACCGTCCTTATTTTTAGGGACACTTTGAATTTTGTTTGATACCTTCCTCTTCACATTCTACACAGTAGGGGTTATTCGTGCAGTCTGCTACCTTGTGCCCTTGTCGTCGAAAAATTGGCTGAACCAATATACCAAAAGGATGATCATAAGATCATTCATAGAATTACATCCATTCCCCCAAACGTTCTCAAATTAACATTTTTGGAGTTTTCAATTGAAATGAATATAAAATAACCTGAAGTAGAAGAGACGGTTCCATCGACCAACTAAGAAGTACCTAGTATTTTTTTTACCGGAACTTGTGTTATTTATGCTAAAGTATTTACCTATACAATATCTTGGACCTTCGCCGAATGGCATATAAACTATCCCATTGTCGTTGTAATTTTTCCCGATAAATCGATCTGGATTGTACTTTTGAGGCTCAGGAAAATATTTTTCATCCATGTTCAATCCAGCCGTAGGAATATAGACTGGGTTGCCTTTTTCGATAACTAGGTCTGTCCCAGGCACCAGATAATCTGCGTTGCAGGTTCGATGCAAGAATGGCAATACTGGATACTTCCTGAGAGTTTCTGTAAAACAAAAGGCTTTTGTGTGTATTGGCACCAACTAGAATTTTTGTCAATAAACAATACAAAATTGCTGGCGTGAAAATTTTCCAATTTTCAACGGCCGATAATATTGAATATATATTTTATTTCTTATTCACTTCTACCAACATTCATATGACATTATAAGCCATGACATTCTGTGATGGGTTGAGAGTAAACTGAATCTTCTTCCGATGTTTGTCGAGTTTCGACCATCATTTTATTGAGTAAAGGTTACTCAAACAAAATTTAACACGTTAACTGCCACGGTACGTTTTAGGATTCCGGTCTAAAAAGCCCAGTTGATTTAATCATATTATATTATTAAAAACCCTAAGTATAGTACATAATAATAATCAAAAAGCATATAGAACGGAATGGTTTGGCGGCCAGACAAGAAAGGTTTCCAAGTATTATACAGTCCGTATATTTTATGTCGTACCACTATTAGCATCTCGAAACACAATGAAACAATGTTTTCAAATATCACAAACCGTTTTCAAAATATACAGGGAAAACCGAAATGGCCCCTTTTCTTTTCTTTGCGCTAGCGCCTCCATTTTTAAGAATATGGAAATGTGTTCAGGAAACTTCCTTCTCTGTTTAAAATTTGCTTTGATTTTCGATATGATGTTTTGTTCTTCGAGGGGCACCCTTAACTCTATTTTTTCGAATACGGACCTGTATTTTTTTTAATGAATTTAAGTAGTCCTTATCTTACCGAGTTCAGATATGTATGCTACTTTTTTCTACATCTATGGTACTTTTTTCTACATTTTTGCCCATAAATTCCATCATCAAAGTTCGAACAATGAAAATCCCCCCATTCAGAAGGATATGACTGGCCATATACAGGGTGTTATGAATTAACACACCACACCTGCAACACCATTGATATGACTGGGGACAGTGGGGAGAATTAAATACCCCCCGTCTAACCAACCAATCTTACGATTGCTCGTGTTTGTTAAAGCTAGGCCTTAACCATACTGGGCGTTATTAGTCTATTGACCAATAACTGGACAACCTCCCAGAGTGGCTCGAGAAGCTATCACACTCAGTATGTATTGAAACGTGGGACCTAATTTGACAGTACAGTTACCAATCTCAGATAGTTCAGAAACAATAATACACTTAGGACTTTTAATAATAATATATATATATATATATATATATATATATATATATATATATATATATATATATATATATATATATATAATAATAACTTTCATTCGCACAATAATAGACAAGATACATATACAAAGTATCAAATAAACAAAAGGAATCTGCAAAGCCTAATGGCCGTGTGCAGAATAAGTAATCACTTTGAAAAAATAAAAATAAAATAGTTTTAATGATTTTATGTTACCTATATCTACTACAATCAATATTCAAACAATACAATACTAAACAATAATAGTTGGAAAGTGAATAAAATGAATGAATAAATGATAGTGTAATCCCATAAAAGAAGCCTTGTGCATGGGAAACACTGTATCATTGATCCACACCGTGTAATTACATATTATGGTGACAGTAGCATAGTTTTTTTTTGGGGGGGGGCGAATTATGAAGATGGAGTTTTTAGGACAAAAAAGGTGTTTTGGCCATTTATAAATTGGAGTATGTCTTTTCTAGGAATGGATTGGATCCATTTTTTTATTTTATTTTATGTTGAGCGAGTTCAATCTTTTGATTACATTGGGTAATTCGTTATATAATTTGGGACCAAGGTAAGTGAAACAACTCAAGCCTATAGCTTTTTCCGGGCGAGGTACAATCATCCTTCTATCGGTGTTATGTCTGGTGTTGTACACATGATCAGTATGCTTTGAGGTATTCCTATCTTTGTGTTGTTTCAATAAAATAATTCTAGTATAGAGCTGGTTGATGTCGAAAATTCGAGTTTCACTGTATAAAATATCTGTTGAGTATTAGCGAGGTTTTTTGTAAATAACTTTCAGTATATACTTCTGTATTTTCTCCAGGTCATTCTAGAAATTAGTTGACGTTGCTCCTCAGTCTATAATACCAAACGTTAGATGGATTTCAACTAGAGAGAAGATTAATGTTTTCAGTAAATTCAGGGGTAAAGTGTTTGATAAGAATTTAAATCTGTATATCAATGGTCTGAGTTTTTTTATCACATATTCAATATGTTTGTCCCATCCGAGGTGGTTATCTACGTAGATGCCAAGGTATTTTATATTTTCAGCAGATTTCACTGTTAGGTTCTCGTTGGAGTTGTTTTTTATGTGCAGATCTTTGTATTCAGGTAAGTATCTGGAGTAAGAGGGAATTTGGTACAAATAATGTTTTTTTTTAAATTAACGGTTAAAAGTTTATCATCAAGGTAGCTGAAGATGAACCCTAAATCCATCTCAGCAATCTGTTTCAGCTCTTGCCAGTTTGCTGCTTCATAAAAAATTGCCTGTTGCCTTTTTTGTAAGTAACTTGTGAACAATTTGTGCGAGTTTCCTCTAATTCCAATATTTTCCATGTACTGGAGTAATTTGATGTGGTCAACAGTGTCGAACGCCTTAGCCATGTCAACAAAGATACACATAGAAAATAGCTTTTTATCAACTGAGTTGTTGATAGTACTTATTAACCTGGCTATAGCATCCGATGTTGACCTATTTTCTCGGAATCCAAATTGTAAATCAGAGAGTATATGAAACCGGTTCAGATAATTATCAAGGCGCTTTTTTATAATTTTTTCGAAAACTTTCGCTAGACTAGATATTATCGATATAGGGTGGTAATTTAATGGGTCTGTGTGGCAGCCTTTCTTATGAATGGGGGTGATTACTCCTACTTTGAAGACTTCCGGAAAAATACCCTCAGTGATTGCCTTATTTATTATATAAGAAAGAGGTTTAGATATGGTGTTTTTTAAATACTTCAACGTTTCCGACTTGATACCGTCTACTCCTGCACCTTTTTTGTCTTTCAATGTTTCAATTGTTTGAACTATTTCAGTTTCATCAGTCATCATCATAACTATAGAGTTGGGTGTTCTTTCTAGTATTTGTGGTTCTTTGGATGCTCTGTTGTTCAATTTACTTCTTATATTGTCCGCCAGAATTTTACCTATACCGGAGAATTTTTTACAAAAGACATCTGGTGTATATATATATATATATATATGAATTTTCTAAAGAATAAAAACAACAATTGATACACTTAGTATAATTTATGGATTTTTTTCAATAGAAAGTCACAATGAACTTGAATATAAAATATACGTGAATGTGAAACACATATAGAATGCCTGATAAAATAACTGTTCTTCAGTTACTTTGGCGATTGCTACTAATACTACTGTGGTCTAATCAATAAGGGAATAGTTCCTTATTACCATATACATATATACATATATACAGTTTTACTTTCTTACCCTCGACTGGAGAACACACCACGTTTTAATGTTAATTGATTATTCTTTTGGATTACCGGTTTCTTTATTACGCGTTCACTGATTCGTAATATGATTATTGAGCTTCTTTGAAAAATATTAATTCCATTCATTGAGTTATTACTGAGATAATTTCTGTTGTTTACACTTCCACTACTTTCTGCATACTTTTGATAAATTGGCTACTTTATGAATAATTCACGAAGTCTACATTTGTTTTGTATCAGAAGATGGGTATGCATCTTCTCTAGATGAAACTTGACTCTACTTTAATTCGCTTCATACTATGGACTTTTACTAAACTGAACCTCTCTCGGTACTCGCTGCATTCTGAATGTCTTCCCGGTTATGGAGATTCTTATATAAATTGATCTCGGTGGTCAAACGAAGCCGCAGTGGTCATAAATTATGTGTTATGTGTCTGCGGGTACTCCGCGGTCTATTTCAATCGCATTCTTCATCTATCGCGGCTTTGAGGTCAATATAAATAAAATAATTGTCCTGTCGTAATTATGTTCGGTTTGTTTTAAGTTTTACGTCGTAACATATCCATGAGATATTTTTAATGAATGGTGCTAGCATATCAAAGATTTCACGAGATTTTTACAATCCTTGCCGGTACTCACCAGACATTCCGGTCTTCAAATTTAATAGCGAACGAAATAAAACAGTCGTTCCCTTTGTATTTCCGCATTCTTCAGTTAAGAGTATTACACATGGTTACATTAAAATAACTTGAATCAAATCTAGATCAAATCCAATTTGATGAAAATGTACCGTTTTCGAGATGCCAATAATGGTACGACATAAAAAGTACAGCCTGTATAGTCTGCGTCTGTATTGAACGTTGAACAAACGCAGTTCAGAAGATACAACGGTATATTTTGTAAATTAATATAAATGATAGCCTGAAACGTCAATCATTCGGATTTATTATAGCTTTCCACAAGAGCAACTGACATTGGTAAAATCAGTTTTATGTCTGATTTCATAGCGTTCTCGAGAGTAGTTATGCAGCAGGGCTTCTGGCCCGAAATCAGCCGTTTTCCCATGTTAATCTCCATAAGGATTTCTAAGGTCCAAGCTGGTAATTTTTGTCCAAAATCTCCCAGCGTGTTCGCGTCAAGCGCTTGCAGGTGTTCGGATCAATCGTGCCGCGTGGAAGGGTCCGAACCGCCGACCTTCGGTACCTGCTGTATTATCGGACTACTATTTATCGATAACGCACATTGAAATCAAGTGCATGTTGATAGGATGTGGGTTAATTATAATGATATTCATTGCATATTAGCGTATGGATTCGGTATATTGTATTCTCCAATATTTGACGCGAAGTATATGAATTTGATCTCATCACTCCTCAATTGTTGGAATTAGATTGTTGGGATTCAGCAAAAGCTTATTAAAGGTAATATGATGATTGTTGAATGGCGAATGGATTTGATATTTGTCGCAAGAATAATATGAAGTAGGTTCGGGCTTTTCATGATTAGGAGAATCACATTGAAACATAATAATGATACTTTTATTGATTGTAGGTTCCGGTTCATGGTATTCATTGATATTTGTGATCTGAATAGATATATATGCAGATGTTTGAGCATTACTCGATTGGGAAAATTGGGATGATGGTTAATTATAATAATATGCATGGCTGATTAGCGTATGGATTCGGTATATTGTATTCTCCAGTATTTGACACAAAGTATATGAATTTGATCTCAACACTCCTCGAGTGGAGATATTAGAGTGGTGCTTAATGATGTTGCTATTATTGATTGCCGGATGATGTATCGTTCGGTTCGATAAAAAAATATGAAGTTGATATGGGCATTTTTCGATTGTAGGAATTAGTCGGGTAGGATTCAGCTGAAGCTTCATTAATGGTAGTGCGATGATTATTGACTGGTGTATGGTTTCGGTTTATTCAACACAAAGCATATGTAGTTGGTTTGGACATTTATCGAACGATTGAAGGAATCAGTAA